>CM057451.1:1074285000-1075535000 GCA_016271365.2 Neoceratodus forsteri
CTCTCTCCTGAAAAATACTACCCCCTCCTGTACCTTATTTACCCCCATGAGATACTTACAGGGCTCTATCATGTCCCCTCTCCCTCCTCTTTTCCAAGGAGTACGTACTGAGAGCCCCCAGTCTCTCCTCATAGCGCTTATGAGGCAGCCCCTGCATCATTTTAGTTGCCTTCATCTGGACAGCCTCTACCCTGTTTATGTCCTTCATAAGATGTGGTCTCCAGAACAGGGCACAGTACTTCAGGTGGGAACTCACAAATTATACAATGGTAACACCACCTCTCTCCTTCTGCTAGTGACTCCCCTTCCCTATGCACCCCAGCATCCTGCTGGCCATGTCTACTGCCTTGTCGCACTGCTTCGCTACCTTGAAATCATCAGAAATGATAACCCCAAGGTCCCTTTCCTGTTTAGTGAGGGTCAATATCTCTTCTCCCATTCTATACACTGTCCCTGGGTTTTTGTGCCCTAGGCGCATGATTTTGCACTTATTTACATTGCAACCCAGCTGCCATACGCCTGACCACTCCTAGAGTTCTCTCAGGTCTCTGCACATTCCATCCCCCACCTCCAGAGTATCTATTCTATAGCAGAATATGTAAACAAAAAGTGCCAAATCAAACTCAAAATAGAGAAACATGATTATCACACAAGACAGGCGATAACAAGCAATTTAAAATAGAAAAATATGAATAGGTCACAATTTTTTCACTTAACATGCACTAACAGACAAAGTCCCTGCTCCTGTGCCACAGTAGCGACATTGCTACTGTCACAACAGCATTATGGCATCGCTGTGTCATAACAGCATTCCGACACCACTACTGTGGTACAACATAGAAGACTGTGTATGATCGCTCATATACAACAAGGGTATTTTTCACTCGATAGGTTTCCATGGTAACTGGGAACCTCGAGAGCACGGCGAGGAGATGCTGGGTTACCATGGAAACCTCGAGAGTTGAAAAATACCCTAGCTGTGCATGAGCAATCATACATAGTCTTTCATAGTGTATGGTCACTCGTTAAAAGACTGCCCTTACTTTTCTTCCGATTTCTGTGTGGTTTTCTGTTCCTCCGGCCCATTTCACCGCCATGGCCATTGTTCGAACATCGCCGGTCACCCGATCGCGTATGCGCACCCAGCTTCCACGCATGCGCACCCACCTTCTAGGTGTTATGCTGCACTACCTACGTAACTAGCCTCCCCCCCCCCCCACAAAACATGGTGATTAGTGAGGTAAACACCAAGGTACAGAAGTTATTAGGGAGTAGAACAGATTTAAATGTAAAAGGCAAAGGCATTAAGGACAGAAATGAGGCTAAAAGGGTAAGGCTATCAAAAGTGGAGGTGATGAGTACCAATGCCCATAGTCTGTGTAACAAGCTCCCTGAACTAGTGGCCTTGATGGAAGAGGGTTGCGTGGATATTGTGGCAGTCACAGAAACATGGTACACAGAGAACCATGACTGGGATGTCAACATACCAGGATACACAATCTACAGGAGGGACAGGGAGGGTAAAAGAGGAGGAGGAGTAGCTCTCTATGTAAAGGAAGGGATCAAAGTAACAGAACTAAAGAGTAAACAGGGAGCAGATGAGGCACTTTGGGTCACCCTGGAGACAGAAAATGGCACGACAATCCGCATGGGGGTTGTATACAGACCCCCATCTCAGGGGGAGGGAATGGACAAGGAAATGATAGAAGGCTTTCTCAGAATGGCAGAAAAAGGGGAGATATTGTTGATGGGGGACCTGAATATGCCAGATGTTAACTGGAGCACCTTTGCTGCAGGCACATCCAAGAGCAGGATCATTCTTTATGCCCTACAGGGGGCATGCCTCAGACAGCTAGTATTGGAACCCACTCGGGAGGGAGCAATCTTAGACCTGGTACTCTCAAATAGGAATGGAGAAAGAATCTTAGATTTAGAAGTGGGTAGCCATCTGGGAACAAGCGACCACCAAACAGTGTGGTTCATGATAAACACAGCCATACAATCAAGCCATACAAAAGCAAGAGTACTGGACTTTAGGAGGGCTGACTTTGGGAAAATAAGAGAGTGCCTCAGAAAAGCACTAGCAAACAGGCAAGAAGGAGGGGTGGAGGAACAATGGGGAGTGATCAAAACAGCCATCACAGAGGCAACAAGCCTTTGTGTAAAACAAATCAATAAACACAACGTATGAAAAAAAACGTTATGGTTCTCAAAAGAGGTGGCAGGAAGGTTAAGGAGAAAAGGACAGCATTCAGGAAATATAAGGAAACACAGAAGGAGCAGGACAGAGAACTTTATCAGTTAAAGCAGAAAGAGGCTGGGAAGGCAGTCAGAATAGCAAAGGCCCAAACCGAAGAAAGGATAGCTAGTTCTGTTAAGAAGGGGGATAAGACCTTTTATAGGTATATTAGGGAGCGAAGAAAGACCAAAGGAGGGATACTGAAGCTTAATAAAGGGGAGGGAATGTGGGTAGAGGGTGACAGTGAAAAAGCAGGGATACTGAATGAATATTTCTGCTCAGTATTCACAAAGGAAGAGGAGGGGGAGTTACCTAAATCAAACAAGAGAAACACTCTGAAGACGGGGGTCGATAACAGTCCATTTACAGAAGAAAGGGTTCTGAAAGAACTAATAAAATTGAAGGTGGACAAAGCAATGGGGCCTGATGGGGTTCACTCAAGAATTCTAAAAGAACTAAGGGTAGAACTAGTGACACCGCTGACAGACTACTATGTCTAACAAATCATGGGAGGATGGGGTGGTACCCGAGGACTGGAGGAGGGCAGATGTGATTCCTCTTCACAAAAGTGGGAGCAGGACAGAGGCAGGAAACTACAGACCAGTTAGTTTGACCTCAGTGGTAGGGAAAATGATGGAATCACTTCTGAAGGAAAGAACTGTTGAGTACCTAGAGGCCAGTGGGGCAGAGGACCCAAGGCAGCATGGATTCACGATGGGAAGGTCGTGTCAGACGAATCTAATAGATTTCTTTGACTGGGTTACCAAAGTAGTAGACCACGGAGGGGCTGTGGACATGGCCTACCTAGATTTTAGCAAGGCATTTGATACAGTCCCACACAAAAGATTAATATACAAAATAGCCAGCCTTGGAGTGGGTCCCAAGGTGGTAGCCTGGATAAAAAATTGGCTACACAACAGGACTCAAAGGGTAGTAGTAAATGGAGTACACAGTGACGAAAGGAGGGTTACTAGCGGGGTACCGCAGGGTTCAGTACTGGGACCAGTCCTTTTTAATGTCTTTATAAGTGACATTGCAGAGGAACTGGAAGGAAAAGTATGTCTCTTTGCAGATGGCACAAAGATCTGCAACAGGGTTGATACACAAGATGGAGTGGAAAGGATGAGAAGGGACTTGGCAAGGTTGGAGGAATGGTCAAATGTATGGCAGCTCAGATTCAATGCAAAGAAGTGCAAGGTAATGCACATGGGGAACAAAAACCCAGGGGAAGCGTACACAATGGGGGGTGAGATACTGACAACAGTAAAAATAGAAAGGGACCTGGGGGTAATTATATCAGATGACCCAAAGGTGGGCAAGCAATGTGAGAAGGCAGTAAGGAAGGCTGGGGGATACTGGGATGCATAGGAAGAGGCATCAATAGTAGAAAACAGGAAGTTGTTATCCTCTGTACAGACAGTCGTGAGACCCCATCTGGAGTACTGTGTGCAGTTCTGAGACCCCATCTCCTAAAGACATAGACAGAGTGGAGGCTGTCCAGAGGAGGGCAACCAAAATGGTGCAGGGTCTGCACCAGAAGACATACGAAGAAAGACTAAAGGAGCTTAATATGTATACCCTGGAGGAAAGAAGGGAGAGAGGGGACATGATAGAAACTTTCAAGTACCTCAAGGGAATCAACAAAGTCCAAGAGGGTAGCATCTTCCAGAAAAAGAGATGTGCAAGAACAAGGGGGCACAATTTGAAGATAGAAGGGGGACGGCTCAGAGGTAATGTGAGGAAGTATTTTTTCACTGAGAGGGTTGTGGATGCATGGAACAGCCTCCCTGAGGAGGTCGTGGGGTCAAGAACAGTGGGGGACTTCAAGAATGCATGGGACATGCATAAGGCAGTCCTAGTGGGGGGTAGGAGGAAGTAAGCTGTTGGTTAACTAGGATCTGCAGCTTATCTGTTAGGTAGGAAAATGGGCAGACTAGGTGGGCCAAGCAGTCCTTATCTGCCGTCAAATGTTCTATGTTTCTATGTTAGTGCAGCATAACAACGCTGTTGAGAGCATGGATTTCCATGCTCAACAGCATTCTACCATACACTATAGCATTCTAACATACTAACACACTAAAAAGCCAACAGAATAGGCCAAATGGTCTGTCTTGTCTGCTGGAAAGCCAGCAACCTAATGACTCCTCATCTTACCACCCCCCTCCCCCAGCTCCCAATAGGATCTTCTTTAGTTTCAGTTTCCCCTTGTACCTGTCCCACCTCTTCTTGAATCCCTCCACTGTGCCCTCCTCCAATAGCCTCCCAGGCAATGCATTCCACGGCTCCACCACCCCTCTCAGTGAAAAATGCTTCCACGCCCCCCTGTAGTTTCACCCTCCAGTTTGCACTCATGGCCCTGGTGTCTCCTCCAGCTTAAAAAGCTCCTTGGCTCCACTCCTGTTTATTCCTTTTAGATACTTGAAAACCTCTATCATATCTCCCTTGTCCCTCCTCTTCTCCAACGAGTAAAGCCCAAGCTCATCCAGTCTCTTCTCATAAGGCTTCCCTTCCATGCCCTGAAACATCCTAGTCGCTCTCCTCTGCACCCTCTCCAGCAGCGCTATGTCCCTCTTTAGATGAGGTCCCCAGAACTGTACACAGTACTCGAGCTGCGGCCTGACCAAGGCATTATACAGTGGGAGGATCACCTCCCTCCTCCTGGACGTAATTCCCCTGGATGTAATTCTGACATCACTACTGTGGCACAACAGCATTACAACATCACTATTGTGTCACAACAGCTTTACAACACCACTACTGTGGTACAACAGCATTCCGACATCACTACTGTGGTACGGCAGCATCTCAAAGTGTATGGATTTCCATAAATGACAACACTGAACCATAGACTATAAACTGTACTCTGTCAAAATCTTACACTTTCCAGAGTTTTCCTAATAATGTCTGGAGCTCTTTAAATCGCTGCACTGATCATATCACAAAATATTCGAGAGTAAACAATATTTGGCTGAACAGACGTTCTCTTTCATAGGATTTTTGAACCAAATCAATGAACACAGACAGGCTGAAGATCTACGAAGGCAGCTGTTTACGGGCTGCTCAAAAAAAAAATTTTTCAAGCAACAATCAGAGATGACAAGTTGGAATCAATATATAGAAATTTTTTTAAATGTATTCTGGTCTCCTCCACAGGTCAAGCGGGACAGGACAGCATAATTGCTATGATACACATACAGAGTCAAGGCTACAGGCATTTAACAGGGATTGATTTACTTTAATTATGAATCACTAAATGGGATGCAAACCAGCTAGCAATAAGACACAACATGGTGTGCATTATGCTAGATCGATGCACGCCTCGGGTGCACTGTGAGGCACGAGGCCGCAGGCAGAGTGCCTTCAGCCACCTGGGAAGTGCAGTGATCTTGCATAATGCACCCCCTGGAGTGTCTTATTGCACTTAAAACACAAATTTTAGGTAGTAAATGGGTTCTGGACTAGCAGCATTCATAATTAAGTAAGCAATAAGACAGGACAGGGTGTGCATTATGGTGACATAATCACATGCCTCAGATGCGTTGTTAGGCACGAGGCGCAGCTGAGTGCCGTCAAATGCACCTGAGAAGTGCGATTATTTTGCCATAATGGCACCCCCCCCCGGAGTGTCCTATTGCTCTTACAAAATGGCATGTAAATATATGACTTAAAATGAATAGAAATAAGAAAAAAGTATTTTAACAATATAGCAACTGGCCCTTTTCTTGAAATATGCTTCCATTTGAACTCTGACTACAAAAAATAATCCCCATTCTGGTAACTGTGGGGTTAGCTAAAAACATAACACATAATGAAAACTGTGTGTGGCACACATTTTTATAAGAAAAAAAATGTTCCTTGCATTTAATCAATACAATTACTGTTTCTTAATGGAAACATGTTCAAAACTTTAAACCTGCCAGGTTGCCTTTTTTGGTGTGGGGGTGATAGATTTCACCTAACAATACCCATGTATAATTCAAATGCATGTGCTTTTATAAACTTCAGGAATGTATTTCAGCAGTTTGGATCTGCATCTGCCTATGTTACTGTGTTTCCCACTTTTGCTATTTGTTTATGAAATAATATTTACTGGTTAGTGGTTATAAACCACTGTCAGCAAGTGCCAAACAGCTTCATAAACCACATATGTGGTTTTTTGAGCGCCATAAACCACAGGCAGAACAGTACCTTAGTATCACCAGAAAAAACGCAGAGCAAGCTGTCCTTGCACTGGACGTTCAGAAGTGCTACACAATCGGTCACTCAGCCCGAGACAAGCTCATTGGCAGTAACAGTTACCCTCGCAAAGTAACAAAAAAGACTAAACTAAAATACACCAAAAAAACAGTAAATATAAAAAATAAAACATGGAGAAGTGTGGTTTTCTGGGGATTTTATTCACCCCCTCGGTGTGTGATGCCCATATAAACCCCAAGGGCGTTCATGGGGCATCACATACCTCGGGGGTGTATAAAATCCTCATAAACCACATTTCTCCATGCATTATTCTATATTTATTGCCTACTTTCTTCATCCTGTCCCCCCCCCCACCCGTCTTTCCCCACATTCAAGATATGGAATGTTTACCATGGAATGCAGGTGTTCAAAATTCTGCTCAGTTCCACTGTCAGAATGTTCCTCTCCTAACATACTGTATACACACACACACACACACACTCACAACAAAGGCCTTTTCTAGAGCCACAGACTCAATTATCTCACTGTCAGGAAAAGAGATTTCCCTAATGAGCAGTTAAAGACAGGAAGAGGATTTTTCATTGTCAGCAAAGAAACACAGAAGTTGACGGCAGATAAGAACCGCAAGGCCCATCCAGTCTGCCCATTTCTTTTTCTACCTTATGAATGTGCCATCGGCCTTTGCTCTGTCAATGGCCTATCTATTCATACTCATCTGTATTGCTCCCTTATGCCTATCCCATGCCTGTTTGAAGTCCTGCACTGTATTCATATCCACCACTTCCTGAGGTAGGCTGTTCCATGCATCCACCACCCTTTCTGTGAAAAAGAACTTCCTCACATTACCCCTTAATCGGCCTCCCTCTAATCTCATGCTGTGTCCTCTTGTCCTGCTATTTTTCTTATATTGAAACATGTTAGACTCTTTCACCTTGTTAATGCCCTTAAGGTGTTTGAATGTTTCGATCATATCACCCCTCTCCTTCCTTTGCTCTAGGATATACATACTGAGCGCCATTAATTTGTCCTCATATGTTTTCTGATGCAGTCCCTGCACCATTTTGGTTGCCCTTCTCTGGACTGCCAAAATTTGGTTAATATCCTTGTGAAGGTGTGGCCTCCAGTACTGCAAGCAGTACTCCAGATGGGGCCTAACCAGTGTCTTGTAAAGAGGGATTATTACCTCCCTCTTACGGCTTGTGATACCCCAACTAATATACCCCAACATCCCCCTAGCCTTACCTACTGCTTTAGTGGTCTGCTTGGATGATTCCAGGTCATCTGTGATGATGCCCAAATCTCTTTCTTCCCTTGTGACTGCCAGCAACTCCCCTCCCAGCCTATAGGTGGCTTCAGGATTTCTCTTCCCTATGTGCATGATTTTGCACTTCTTTGTGTTACAATCCAGTTGCCACTCTTCCGACCATTTTGCCAGTTTATCCAGATCTCTTCTCATTTTGTCCACCCCATCTGGATCATCTACTCTGCTGGAGATCTTGGTGTCATCTGCAAACAGACAAACCTCACCCTCCAGTCCATCTGTAATGTCACTGATGAAGATACTGAAGAGGACTGGCCCCAGGACTGATCCCTGAGGTACCCCACTTGTGACTTGCATCTCTTCTGACTGTATACCATTTACCACCACTCTCTGTTTTCTGCCCATCAACCAGTTTGCCACCCTGCTGACCAACTTCTGACCCACCCCGAGCCTACCCAGCTTATTAATCAATCTTCTATGTGGAACAGTATCGAAAGCTTTGCTGAAATCAAGGTAGGCGACATCAACTGCTCCCCCTTGGTCCACCACTCTGGTTATCCAGTCAAAGAAATCTATGAGATTAGTTTGACAGGACCTTCCTGTGTTGTAAACCCATGCTGTCCTGGATGCTGTCCTCCTATGGATTCCAGGTGTTGCACCATCCTTTCCTTAAGGAATACCTCCATAATATTGCCCACTACTGATGTAAGACTGACTGGTCTGCAGTTCCGTGCCTCCTCCCTGCTACCACTCTTGTGCAGCGCGATCACATGAGCCCTTCTCCAGTCTTCTGGGACCACTCCTGTGCTCAGAGACTCACTAAACAGTTCTGATAATGGCTCTGCTAGTTCCACCCTTAGCTCCTTTAGTACCCTGGGATGTATGCCATCAGGTCCCATTGCCTTGTTCACCCTGAGTTTATCGAGCTCTTGTAGGACCCTTTCTTTTGTGAATGGACTAGTGCACACCTCCCTCCCCCCGTGTCCATGGTGCTGAGCTGTGGGCCCTGCCCTACCTTCTCTTCAGTAAATACTGAGCAGAAGTATCTATTTAGAATAGATGCTTTTACATGGTTCTCCTCCTCACACGCCCCCTTACCCCCTTTGATCTTAGCAATACCCCTTCTGGACTTTCTCCTTTCACTAATGTATCTATAGAAAGTCTCAAAGAAACAGTTGTAATGAAAACTCTGAACAATACTTAATGTTTCTAATTTGTTTGTGTGTAAGTAGTGTGTGATAATCAGGGAAACAGCATTTAATTAAGTTATACAAAATCACATATACCCTCATAATGCGAAGCACCATGGGGCTGTATATGCAAATCACCACAGTATATTATGCTGGTTCAACTTTAAGCAGAAATGCATGGTACCAAAAGGTCTCTCACACAGTCTGCAAAGGGTGCCAACAGAAGACACATACATGTGTTTCATCCTACCAGGACTCAGTGTGCCTCATCTGTGTGACACCACAGTGGAATGAACCAGCTACCCTAAGATGGTCTATCTGTTTTATGTTGTGGTGAACCCAAGAAAAACAAAAAACAAGCTAAAAGAGAAAGAACCTCGGCGTGCAAGCACTGAGGGAATGGTTGATTTATTTTTTTATTTAAGGTAGTTTTATTTTAAGGGCCTAATTGAAGGTTTTTTACTCTGTAAAGGTAGCAGCCACGTTTGTGATAGAAGATCAATTCTGGTTGTAGGGGGACTGATGAAAGATAGTTCAGGTTGTAGGAGGACTGATTTGCTCACTGTGATGTGGTTTAGGACCAGGATGACAATGCATTATGCACTAATACTGAACAGTCACCAGACTGGTTTTAACCAATTAAAGTTCTTTGATTTTTAAACCCATTTTATAAATACTGTATGTATATCTATGTAGCTTTATTGTAAAATAGCTTCTCCACCTGTTGGAACTTCAGTTGCTTTCTGTTGTAAGTTTTGGATTTTTGCCCTGCTGTGCCTTTCGTAGTTGTAGTTCAGAAGCTGCACTGTGTCCCTGCCCTCATCCATCAGCACGAGGATTTATCTTAAAAGACAGAGGGGTTTTGCAGGCAGCAAGGAGAAAAAGAAATAAAGAATGCCATGAAAGTGCGTGTGTCTGTGCATGGGTTAAACAGAGAATGGAGTTTGCGATCAGTAGCGGTAGTTTGGGTAGAAAGTGGGATAAAGGTCCATGGAGCCATGGCAGTGACGATCCCTAATTATCACTATTCTCCCAGTGAGAGCAGAGGGGGAAAAAAAAGTCTGAAGTTCAGTTTGTACTCATTTCTGTTACTTTTCTGAACTGGGTGCGTTGGGGGTGAGAACTGTTATTGTGACTGCAGGCGTGACTGTTAGCGCTTGAGCTGACTAATGCTTTAAAAAAAAAAAAAAGACAAAATAACACTGGAGCCAAGTTTCATCGATATTTCTTTGGCTGTTCTGTGAATTTTTTTACATGGAGGGGGTTCGTGGATTGAAATTAAGCTTATAAAATGCGTAGTTTTCTTGTTGGGTCTTTTAATGTGATTTAGTGAGACAAAAAAATGGCTGCCAAACAGGGTTTTTTTTTTTTTTTGTTTTTTTAAAACTTAATTATGGAGTGATATTTGATGAGGCTAAGTACCAGCATGACCATGCAGCAGGCTAAATCACTGTATGAGTCATGTGACGACACTCAGCGAATCACAATTCTTTATTTTAGTTACCCATGCTGTAAGAGTTCATACTATGTCCCCCCCTAGCAATCAGCCACACAGCCATATGCTAACAGATTTCTTAGGCTGCTAAAGGAATTTCTAAGCAGTTCACCAGGGGCTTGCCCTAAAGGCAGAGATTATGTTGCACTGATATAGAGTGAGCATTTTTTATATCAGGATTATTGCTATTTTTGAAGTAGTTTTATCCCAGAGGGAACATAGTCATATGAAACAAAGTGCTAATTAGCACTGGAGTTACCAGCCATCTTTGCATTCTGTTCGGTCCATGAAGCCCAATATTGCATCCAATTAGGATCACAGAATCAAATGATTCCAAATGGGGCCTGATGAAATTCACCCCAGAATTCTAAAAGAATGAAGGAGGGAACTAGTGAAACCACTGGCAACTCTTTTTAATAAATCATGGGAGGATGGTGTGGTACCCGAGGACTGGAGGAAGGCGGATGTGATTCCCCTTCACAAAAGTGGGACCAAGACAGAGGCAGGAAACTACAGACCTGTCAGTCTGACCTCTGTGGTAGGGAAAGTGATGGAGTCACTTCTGAAGGAAAGAATAGTTGAGTACCTAGAGGCCAGTGGGGCACAGGACCCAAGGCAGCATGGGTTCACAGCGGGAAGGTCATGTCAGACGAATCTAATAGATTTCTTTGCCTGGGTGACCAAAGTAGATGACCAGGGAAGGGCTGTGGACATGGTCTACCTAGACTTTAGCAAGGCATTTGACACAGTCCCACACAAAAGATTAATAGTCAAATTAACCAGCCTGGGAGTGGGTCCCAGGGTGGTAGCCTGAGTAAAACAATGGCTGGACAATAGGACACAGAAGGTAATTGTAAATGGAGTCCACTCTGAAGAAAGAGGGGTTACTAGTGGGGTACTGCAGGGTTCAGTATCGGGTCCAGTCCTTTTTAATGTCTTCATAAGAGACATTGTAAAGGGACTGGAAGGAAAAGTATGCCTCTTTGCAGATGACACAAAGATCTGCAACAGGGTTGATACACAAGGAGGCGTGGAAAGGATGAGAAGGGACTTGGCAAGGTTGGAGGAATGGTCAGAAGTATGGCAGCTGGGATTCAATGCAAAGAAGTGCAAAATAATGCACCTGGGAAACAAGAACCCAGGGGAAGAATACACAATGGGGGGTAGTAACAACAACAAAAAAGGAAAGGGACCTGGGGGTAATCATATCAGATGACCTTAAGGTTAGCAAGCAATGTGAGAAGGCAGTAGGGAGGGCTGGGGGTATACTGGGATGCATAGGGAGAGGCATCAGCAGCAGAAAACAGGAAGTTGTTATCCCTCTGTACAGACAGTTGGTGAGACCCCATCTGGAGTACTGTGTCCAATTCTGAGACCCCATCTCCTAAGGACATAAACAGGATAGAGGCAGTCCAGAGGAGGGCAATTAAAATGGTGCAGGGTCTGCAAGAGAAGCCGTATGAGGAGAGACTAAAGGAGCTTAATATGTATACCCTTGAGGAAAGAAGGGAGAGGGGAACATGATAGAAACTTTTAAGTACCTTTAGTGGAATCAACAAAGTCCAAGAGGGTAGCATCTTTCAGAAAAGAGACGTGCAAGAACAAGGGGACACAATTTAAAGATGGAGGGGAGCGATCAGGGGCAATGTGAGGAAGTATTATTTCACAGAGAGGGTAGTGGATGCATTGAACAGCCTTCCTGAGGAGGTTGTGGGGTCTAAATCTGTGGGAGAATTCAAGAATGCATGGGACAGACATAAGGCAATTCTTGTGGGGGGCAGGAAGAAATAGGCTGTTGGTTAACTAGGATCTGCGGCCTATCTTGTAGGTAGGGAAATGGGCAGACTAGATGGGCCAAGTGGTCCTTATCTGCCGTCAAAATCTATGTATCTATGTATCTTTTTTCCTCCATACCTGCAAATTCCCATCTTCTACATGAGCCACTACTTCTGTTAGGTATCTTCCCCTCTGGCTCCGCAAGACGCTCTCACTTTAGCTCAGGTCTTGCCTCAGTCCATGGGAGGAGGCCGCTCCCTACGGGATCCTATGGGGGAGAGTAAGTACAATCTGAGGACCAGGTAGATGGAACAAGGGAGAAGGAGCCACAGTAGGTGGACTGCAGCATAGTAGGGGAGAACTTCCAGCTGTCTAGTCCATGTTATCGGCATGGTTCTTTTTTTCTCCCCTTCCCCAGGGACATTGGATGTGACGTGACACGACATGCTCCTTCAACAGCTACATGCCTCCAGTATCCTCCTCTCTAAGTAACTGGATATTAGGGGTATACAATGGGTCGCATCACAGATTCAGACTGCTAGAGGACCCATCGAGTCAGAAACAGTCCAACCCAATTTGTAATCCTATTTATTTTAAATAAGATTTTTGCCCTTATTATAACTCCATCCCTTTTCCCCCCCAGCAAAACGTACATCCAAATTCAGGGTGTACAGCTGTGTGTGCCCCCATCCTCCCAACAACCACCACCCCCCCGTCCACTGGCTGCTCCACTCGATGCCCTATTACGTGGGAGTAGCAATGCAGGTGGCCAGCCATGATACACCAGAGCACTCTACCTGATGCCCCATTATGTGGAAGTAGCAATGCAGGTGGCTGGCCATGGTACACCAGAGCAAATAATTGGTGAAGCTAGCCATGAAGCCAATAAATATTAAGGGATGTATCTTGGTGGCTGGAGTTGTGTAAGAGTATCCAATTATACAAGATGCTTTTTCACAAGTCCCCCCCCCAGTCTGTCAATGAACGTTTAGCCTCATAGCATGCCATCACCAGTCACAGTGCACCTTGTTACTTACTTTCTTGCTCAGCCCATCACACTGCTGATATTCTGCTGCTCCCCCAGGACACTATGGTAACGGGGCATCGGAGGGGCAGAAGCCAACAGATTTAGGGGGTTTGGAGGAGGGGGGCACATGCAGCGCTGCCGCCAGAAGATGATTTCTATTTTTTGTTAAACAGGGGGGCTGCACAGAGAGTATGCTGGCCTAGGTTGCCTGCCACAAGGCTATTAATGTGCTTCTTCCCCCATGTAACGAGTATGGGAAGGAGTAGCCATTCCATACCTAGACATACTATGGACCTCAGTGGTAGTCTTGGTTGGGCAGATTTAGGACTGGGTGCACACAGCTGTGCCCCCTGCAGATAACAGAGCCTGCTCACTCAGACCTACCAAAAATCTGTTGTGCCTTAGCCATCTTCGGCATAGAGGGAAAGGATGGGGCTGTGATATTTTATTTATTTTTATTTAGTTTTTGTTGACCGGGTAAATGCACTAGACAAATTCTGCCTATTTTCAGGCATGACTCGGGGGAGGGGGATACAGATGAATGCCACCTGACCTTGAACCAGATTAAGCTGCTGGTGGTATTTTTTTTAGTGAATGGGGGGAAATCTGGCCAGAGCACCGGTGAAATTCCCCTACTCTTTTCGAGAAGTGCCAAGGGATCTTTAACATCTACCTGAACTACCATCAGAACAGGCAGATGGGACCTCGGTTTAACGTCTCAGCTGAAAGACAGCACCTCACGAGTAGTACCCCCCCCCCCCATTGCTGCACTACAGAGTCGAGTGTGCTACCTGCTGAGCCACTGACATCGAAGACATCAAGAAAGTAAGGGGCCATGGGGAAACAGATGGTTTTGATGCAGTGCTGGGGTAGCTTTAAAAGAGGAAGGAGGCTGTAAAACAAAAAAGTGTGCAAAAGGAAAAGATGCAAGAAAAATGTAAACATGTATTTAGCAAGGCAAGGCTCTGAGTAGGTGAGCAGCATGCCAAGATACCACAGCACTTTGTGCTTCTTGGGCATTTTGTCAATCCCCCCGGTGAAGTGTCAGTGAGGCATGAAGCACTGGGGGATCTTGGCATGCTCTCACAGCCCCACTTTGCTAAGTAAGTGTTTAAATATTACTTGCTTTTTTGCCTGCTGGGGTCTTTGTTTATATATTTCTTCATTTTTTTTTCATTAATATGGCTGGCCTTCAAGTAACAGTACAACTGAAAGCAGTTGGAAGTATCACGCCAGTGTTTTAATACGTCAGAGAATCTGAGTGGCGGAGAAAAGGTCATAGGATTATTCAAATCCAGTGTTTACGGGGTGATAAGGTTATAGACCCCCCTCCGGTGACTTCAAATAGGTTGGGTGGGATCACGGTAGCATAGAAAGAGTAGAAAATTAAATCACTGGCTCAAATGTGTAGCAGCCCCAGAGCTGCTATATAAAACTTATTTCTGTCTTTTTTTTTTTTTGTTACAAAGATTGCACCATTTCTTTCTCTAAGTAACATTCTTTTTTTTTGGTTCTGGTTCCGATTTGCTCCAAAGGAAATTGTGGCTGGGGTTGCTGTGTTTCTTTTAAAGAAGTAATCCTTATTCATCAATTTTCTCACAATCTTTTTTTTATTACACATACATAGAAACATAGAAGTTGACAACAGATAAGGACTGCAAGGCACATCCAGTCTGCCCATTTCTTTTTCTACCTTATAAATGTGCCATCGGCCTTTGATCCGTCAATGGCCTATCTATTCATACTCATCTGTATTGCTCCCTTACACCTATCCCATGCCTATTTGAAGCCCTGCACTGTATTCATAGCCACCATTTCCTGAGGTAGGCCGTTCTGTGCATCCACCATCCTTTCTGTGAAAAAGAACTTCCTCACATTACCCCTCAATCGGCCTCCCTCTAATCTCATGCTGTGTCCTCTTGTCCTGCTATTTTTCTTATATTGAAACATGTTAGACTTTCACCTTGTTAATGCCCTTAGGGAGTTTGAATGTTTCGATCATATCACCTCTCTCCCTCCTTTGCTCTAGGGTATACATATTGAGCGCCATTAATCTGTCCTCATATGTTTTCTGATGCAGTCCCTGCACCATTTTGGTTGCCCTTCTCTGGACTGCCTCAATTTGGTTAATGTCCTTGTGAAGGTGTGGCCTCCAGTACTGCACGCAGTACTCCAGATGAGGCCTAACCAGTGTCTTTTAAAGAGGGATTATTACCTTCCTCCCTCTTCCGACTTGTGATACCCCTACTAATACACCCCAACATCCCCCTAGCCTTACCTACTGCATTAGTGGTCTGCTTGGATGATTTCAGGTCATCGGTGATGATGATGCCGAAGTCTCTTTCTTCCCTTGCGACTGCCAGCAACCCCCCTCCCAGCCTATAGGTGGCTTCAGGATTTCTCTACCCTATGTGCATGATTTTGCACTTCTTTGCATTAAACCTCAGATGCCACTCTTCCGTCCATTTTGCTAGTTTATCCAGATCTCTTCTCATTCTGCCCACCCCATCTGGATCGTCTACTCTGTTGCAGATCTTGGTGTCATCTGCAAACAGACAAACCTTACCCTCTAGTCCATCTGCAATGTCACTGATGAAGATATTGAAGAGGACTGGCCCCAGGACTGATCCCTGAGGTACCCCACTTGTGACTTGCATCTCTTCTGACTGTATACTGTTTATCACCACTCTCTGTTTTCTGGCCGTCAACCAGTTTGCCACCCTGTTGACCAACTTCTGACCCACCCCAAGCCTACCCAGCTTATTAATCAAGCTTCTACGTGGAACAGTATCGAAAGCGTTGCTAAAATCAAGATAGGCGACAGCAACTGCTCCCCCACTCTGGTTACCCAGTCAAAGAAATCTATGAGATTAGTTTGACAGGACCTTCCTTTTGTAAACCCATGCTGTCTTGGATCCTGTGCTCCTATGGATTCCAGTTGTTGCACTATCCTTTCCTTAAGGAGTACCTCCATAATATTGCCCACTACTGAGGTAAGACTGACTGGTCTGTAGTTCCCTGCCTCCTCCCTGCTACCACTTTTGTGCAGCGGGATCACATGAGCCCTTCTCCAGTCTTCTGGGACCTCTCCTGTGCTCAGAGACTCACTAAGCAGTTCTGATAATGGCTCTGCTAGTTCCACCCTTAGCTCCTTTAGTACCCTGGGAGGTATGCTATCAGGTCCCATTGCCTTGCCCACCCTGAGCTTATCGAGCTCTTGTAGGACCCTTTCTTTTGTGAAGGGACTAGTGCTCACCTCCCTCCCCCCTGAGTCCATGGTGCTGAGCTGTGGGCCCTGCCCTACCTTCTCTTCAGTAAATACTGAGCAGAAGTATCTATTTAGAATAGATGCTTTTACATGGTCCTCCTCCTCACACGCCCCCTTATCTCCTTTGATCTTAGCAATACCCCCTCTGGACTTTCTCCTTTCACTAATGTATCTATAGAAAGTCTTGTCACCTTCTTTTACTGTCTGTGCTAGTGTTTCCTCGGTTTGGGCCTTTGTCTGCCATACCATGACGTATAATAAAAACACACTTTGTCACTATGCTGCGCAAATACTGGCAACATGAAAATACAGCTAAACTGATCACATCATCCCACGAAACACAGAATCATAGAATTGTGTCAGCAGAAAAGGACCGCTTGGCCCACCAAGTCTGCCCAGATGTTCCCTCCCTAATCCATCTCCGCAGACCCTAGCTGGTCTCTAGCAACCCTCCCAGCCTATTTTACTAATAACCCATATGTCTATGCCATGCATGTTTGAAGCCCCTACCACACCGTTTTCACCTCCAACACTTCTGCTAGCACTCTGTTCCAGACGTCTACCACCCTTTCAATGATGTAGCACTTCCTCATATTCCTCTAAAACTCCCCCCCCCAGATTCACAGAATGCCCCCAGTTCTTTTCTATTTCTCATCTGAAAGAGACTCATCTGCACCCTGTTCAATCACTGTAAGGTACCTGAAGGTACCCTTCATGTCCCCTCTTGCTCTTCTCTCTTCGAGGCTGTGCATGTTGAGATCCCTCAGTCTCTCCTCGTAGGGCTTCTCGTGCAACAACTGCACCATTTTAGTTTCCTCCCTCTGAACTGCCTAAACCCTCTCTAAGTCCTTTCTGAGGTGTGGCCTCCAAAACTGGACACAGTACTCGAGGTGAGTGTGTGAATGCCGTTAACCACCATCCTCTATCGCCTATCCGTTAACCAGTTTCTAACCCAATTCACCACTTTGGATCACACCCCTAGTTTGCTCAATTTCTTTATCAGCTTCCTGTGCATAACAGTGTTGACAGCCTTGTTATCTCCAGACAGGCCATGTCCACAGGACCCAAGGCAGCATGGATTCACAGCGGGAAGGTCATGCCAGACGAATCTGATAGATTTCTTTGACTGGGTGACCAAAGTAGTAGATCAGGGAGGGGCTGTGGACATGGCCTACCTAGACTTTACCAAGGCATTTGACACAGTCCCACACAAAAGCTTAATATACAAGTTAGCCAGCCTGGGAGTGGGTCCCAAGATGACAGCCTGGGTAAAGAATTGGCTGGAGAATAGGACACAGAGAGTAATAGTAAATGGAGTCCACTCTGAAGAAAGGGGGGTTACTAGTGGGGTACTGCAGGGTTCAGTATTAGGACCAGTCCTCTTCAATGTCTTTATAAGCGACATTGCAGAGGGACTGGGAGGAAAAGTATGTCTCTTTGCAGATGACACAAAGATCTGCAACACAGTTACATAGAAACATAGAAACATAGAATTTGACGGCAGATAAGGACCGCTTGGCCCACCCAGTCTGCCCATTTCCCTACCTACTGGATAAGCTGCAGATCCTAGTTAACCAGCAGCCTACTTCTTCCTACCCCAACCCCCCAGAATTGCCTTATGACTATCCCATGCATGCTTGAATTCCACTCCTGATTTTGACTCCACAACCTCCTCCGGAAGGCCATTCCATGCATCCACAACCCTCTCTGTGAAAAAATACTTCCTTAAATTACCTCTGAGCCCCCCCATCTTCAGAATTGTGCCCTCTTGTTTTGCACCTCTTTTTGAAAGATGCTACCCTCTTGGACTTTGTTGATTCCCTTGAGGTGCTTAGTTTCTATCATGTCCCCCTCCCTCCTTTCTCGAGGCTATACATATTAAGCTCCTAAGTCTCTCTTCATATGTCCTCCGTGCAGACCCTGCACCATTTTAGTTGCCCTCCTCTGGACAGCTTCCATCCTGTCTATGTCTTTTCGGAGATTGGGTCTCCAGAACTGCACACAGTACTCCAGATGGGGTCTCACCAGCTGTCTGTACAGAGGGATAATAACTTCCTGTTTTCTACTGGTGATGCCTCTCCCTATGCATCCCAGTATCCCCCCAGCCCTCCTTGCTGCCCTCTCACATTGCTTGCCCTTTAGGTCATCTGATATGACTACCCCCAGGTCCCTTTCCATTTTTGTTGTTGTTAGTATCTCACCCCCCATTGTGTACTCTTCCCCTGGGTTTTTGTTTCCCAGGTGCATTACCTTGCACTTCTTAGCATTGAATCTAAGCTGCCATACATTTGACCATTCCTCTAACCTTGCCAAGTCCTTCTCATCCTTCCACCCACCCTGTGCATCAACTCTGTTGCAGATCTTAGTGTCATCTGCAAAGAGACATACTTTTCCTTCAGTCCTTCTGCAATGTACACTTATAAAGACATTGAGAGGACTAGTCCTATCTGAACCCTGCAGTACCCGCTAGTAACCCTCCTTTCTTCTGAGTGGACTCCATTTACTATTACTCTGTGTCCTATTCTCCAGCCAGTTCTTTACCCAGGCTGTCATCTTGGGACCCACTCCCAGGCTGGCTAACTTATATATTAATCTTTTGTGTGGGACTGTGTCAAATGCCTTGCTAAAGTCTAGGTAGGCATGTCCACAGCCCCTCCCTGATCTACTACTTTGGTCACCCAGTCAAAGAAATCTATCAGATTCGTCTGGCATGACCTTCCCGCTGTGAATCCATGCTGCCTAGGGTCCTGTGCCCTTCTGGCCTCCAGATACGGCAATTCTTTCCTTTAGAAGTGATTCCATCATTTTCCTATCACTGAGGTTAAACTAACAGGTCTATAGTTTCCTGCTTCTGCCTTGCTCCCACTTTGTGAAGGGGAATCACATCTGCCCTCCTCCAGTCCTCGGGTACCACCCCATCCTCCATGATTTGTTAAAGAGGTAGTCAGTGGTGTCACTAGTTCTACCTTAGTTCTTTTAGAATTCTGGGATGAATCCATCAGGCCCCATTGCTTTGTCCACCTTCAGTTTTAAGAGTTCTTTCAGAACCCTTTCTTCTGTAAATGGGCTGGTATCAACTTCTGTATCCAGAGTGTTACTACTGTTTGTTTTATGTACCTCCTCTTCCTTTGTAAATACTGAGCAAAAATATTTGTTTAGTATCTCTGCCTTTCACATTCTCCTCTGTTGATGCACAAGGTGGGGTGGAAAGGATGAGAAGGACTTGGCAAGGTTAGAGGAATGGTCAAATGTATGGCAGCTTAAATTCAATGCTAAGAAGTGCAAGGTAATGCACCTGGGAAACAAAAACCCAGGGGAAGAGTACACAATGGGGGTAAGATACTAACAACAACAAAAATGGAAAGGGACCTGGGGGTAGTCATATCAGATGACCTAAAGGTGGGCAAGCAATGTGAGAGGGCAGCAAGGAGGGCTGGGGGGATACTGGGATGCATAGGGAGAGGCATCACCAGTAGAAACAGGAAGTTATTATTCCTCTGTACAGACAGCTGGTCAGACCCCATCTGGAGTACTCGTGCAGTTCTGGAGACCCAATCTCCAAAAGACACAGACAGGATAGAAGCTGTCCAGAGGAGGCACTCAAATGGTGCAAGGGTCTGCACCAGAAGACATATGAAGAGAGACTAAAGGAGCTTAATAATGTGATAGCTGTGAGGAAAGGAGGAGAGGAGAGACATGATAGAAACTTTCAAGTACCTCAAGGAATCAACAAAGTTCAAGAGGTAGCATCTTTCAAAAAAAGAGGTGTGCAAGAACAAGGGGGCACAATTTGAAGATTGGGGGGCAGCTCAGAGGTAATTTAAGGAAGTATTTTTTCACAGAGAGGGTTGTGGATGCATGGAACGGCCTTCCGGAGGAGGTTGTGGAGTCAAAAACAGTGGTGGAATTCAAGCATGCATGGGACAGTCATAAGGCCATTCTAGGGGGTGGGGGTAGGAAGAAGTAGGCTGCTGGTTAACTAGGATCTGCAGCTTATCCAGTAGGTAGGGAAATGGGCAGACTGGGTGGGCCAAGCGGTCCTTATCTGCCGTCAAATTCTATGTTTCTATGTCCACTGCTCCCCCCGATCTAGTTTCCTGGTCACCTAGTAAAAGAAATCTATCAGATTCATGTGGTATGACCTCCCTCCTGTGAATCCATGCTGCCTGTTCTGCTTCAGCCTTTGCAGACTACTGGATTCAAGATGCTCTGCCAGCCTCAGCGGAGTTTCCATTAATTTATCCACTACTGAAGTGACAGTAAGGCAAGGTAAACTTTATTTATATGGCACCCAATCCCAAAGGCTCTGCGCGCCTTACAAGATCAAGCAGGGTTAAACATCAAACACATACAATATAAAAGCTACACAAGGGTTATACAAACAACAAAATCTAAAATTATGCAATAAATACACAATTAAAGACAGCTGCAATTAGTTTGGAAGTTTTTAGACCCCTCTTAAATACCTCCATTGACGGAGCCTCTCTCAGAGATCTGGGGAGTGAGTTTCAGAGGACCGGGCCAGCCACCCTGAACGCATGGTCACCTGCGGTTTTCAGCCTGGCCCTCGGAACTGCTAGGCGACCCCTGGTGGATGAGCGGAGGGAGTGGACTGGGATGGCAGGTGTAAGGAGGTCAGTCACGTAGCCAGGGCCCAAACCGTATAGGGCCTTATAGGTGAGCAAGCCCACCTGGAAGATGAGCCTCCACCTGACAGTCAATGCAAGTCCCGCAGGACCGAAGTCATGTGACAAGATCCAAGTAGGAACATCAGTAACCTGGCCGCTGCGTTCTGCACCAGCTGCAGTTAGTGGAGGTTCCCTCCACTGACCACGAAGTAAAGAGCGTTGCAGTAGTCCAACCTGGATTTAACAAAGGCACGCACCAGTGAGAGTAGGTCCTTGGCTGGAATTAGGGGTTTAATCTGGGCAACATTCCTTAAATGGCAAAAAAAAACACTTTGGACAACAGACAACACCTGAGCATCAAGTGTCAGTCTGTCATCAAGGATGACACCCAGATTTCTCACTCTAGTGGATGCCATCAACAGGGTAGAGACAAGTCCTGTTGCCACCCCGGACTCGGCATTCTCATCATGCCAGCAACCAGGATCGATCACCAGCACCTCCATCCACATTTAAAGAGGGACACTGAACTCACTGGAGAGGGTCCAGAGGAGGGAAACCAAAATGATTTGGGGCTTGGGGGACAGGACCTATGGGGAGAGGCTCAAAGAGCAAAATATGTACACACTGGAAGAGAGAAGGGACTGGGGGGATATGATAGAGGTCTTCAGGTACATGAAGGGGGTAAACAGGGGAGGAGCAGTCAGGGTGCTCCGAAGGAAGGAAGGTGGGCAACTAGAGGGCATGGGTGGAAGCCGGGGGGGGGGAGGGGGATTCGGGGAGAAAGGAGGAGGTGCGACTTCACTGAGAGGGTGGTGGAGCCATGGAATGCGCTGCCCAGGGGGCTGGTGGAGGCAGACACAGTGGAGGGGTTCAAGAGGGGGTGGGATAGGTACAGAGGAAGGGTTCTGGAAGCAAAATCCAATGCAGCGAGAATATCTGGGACTGGGAAGGGATAAGCCAGAGAGGGAGAGGGGCGGCAGCAAGGTTAACTCCCAGGGTGGGGGTTGACCAAACGAGCAGACACGAAAGACCATTAGGCCTATTCTGCTGGTATTTTAGTACGTTAGTATGTTAGCATCTTGCCAGGGTTCAACCTCAGCCAGTTGGAGGACATCCAGTCCTGGATCTCGACCAGGCAATTATTTAGCACTTCAACTGCGCCATTTGTTCCAGAGGAAAAGGGCATATACAGCTGGGTATCATCTGCAAAGCAGTGAACACCAGACTGTAACATTTTATGAGCTCTCCCAGGGGTAGCATGTACTCCACGAACAACATCGGTGACACGATCTAACTCTGAGGAACTCCACATGGTAGGAACTCTGGGGAGCAGGAGAAATTCCCCGTCACTGCTCGTTGTTTCTACCCGAGAGACAGGACTCAAACCAGTTGATGACCATACCAGTGAGTCCACAATACTCTCTAAGGCGATCCAAAAGCACAATGTGGTCCACAGTGTCAAATGCTGAGGAGAGATCAATTAGAACGAGAACCGACCGGTCTCCTTTATCCATCGTTCTGAGGTGGTCATTTCGCACCCTGACCAACACCATCTCGATGCTATGCCTAGCCCTAAATCCGGACAGGATGGCTCACAGATATCAAAGGCCACAAGGTGCGCATCGAGCTGCAGCACCACTACTCTCTCAACAACCTTCCCTAAGAATAGGAGGTTGGAGATAGGTCGATAATTAGCCAGGACAGCAGGGTCAAGCAACAGTTTCTTCACAAGGGGCCTCACCAATGCTTCTTTCAAGGTATCAGGGAAAAGCCCCTCCGACAGTGAACACCGGATTATCCTGGTGAACACTGGACCAACGATCCGCTGCACATCCCACTAGGAGATGGGCCTGGGATGGGTCCAGTTCACAAAAGGTGGGCCACAGTTTTGAGATCACCTCAATGACCTCAGCCACTTCCACTGGCCTGAACTCTTCCCAGACAATAAGAATGCCTATGCTCCTACCAGGCTCCCCACCATGGGGCTGATCTTGCCCCACTGGAGAGATCCCAGACCAAATAGAGAACACCTTGTCAGAGAAGAACTTGAACAAACTCTTTACACAATGTGATTGAAAATGCCCTTTTCGACTGTAGACAGACAGGATGAAGTAGTATGTCCACAATCCGAAAAAGCTGAGCCAGTCTGTTCTTCCCTGCGGCAATTTCCCTGGACAGGAACTCTGCCTTCTTATGGTCAACTGCCCCTTCACACTCATGATAGTGAGTTCCCAAAGCCAGTTTGTCCTCCTCGGACCGGGTCCTCCACCAGCAACGCTCCAACTTCTGACCCTTGATCTTCATCTACTTGAGAGCCCCATCAAATCATGGGGGTCTCAAGCAAGCAGATCTGTGTCATATATGGACTGGTGCGATAGCACTGAGTGCGTCAGAGACAGCCATCTTATAGGCTGCACCGCCTCGCCCGTGCCAACTGCACATGCAGTACTCGCACCATCTACTAGCGCCAGAAGTCCCTCTGGGGACAATCCCCTTAAAGGGCAATAGCTGACAATCTAAACAGGGAAGGGACTATCGGGGGAGGGGCCTCAAACAAGAACTCCACCGTGCAATGATTGGACCAGGTGACCTGATCAGTCCTGAGGTTCATAACCTCAAGCCCCAGTGAGAACACAGAGTCTAAGGTGTGGCGTGGTGGTGGACTGCAGAAGCAACTGCTTGTGCTAGGCCCAGTGATGTCATCAATTGGAGGAGGTCATGTCCAAGACGCGAGGATTCGTCGACCCAGGCATTGAAGTTCCCCAGAATTAACCACCTAGTTGACTCCAACACTCTGTCGATGACGAAAATCTGCGACCTCCTGCAGGAAATCTCCCCCGCCCCAGAGGACGGTAAACATGGAGACTACTGCAACCTGCACATGGACCCGGCACACTGCCACACATTAAAAAGACTAGGTCAAACCCACTGGGTGCACGGCAAAGTTCAGGTTGGATCTAAAGAAGATGGCCACACCCTCAACCCTACGTTCTCTCCTCGGGCAGTGCACTACAGAGTACCCAGCGGGGACAGATGCCGGCCCAGCGGTGTCCCCCAACCAGGTCTCCATGATGCAAGCCAGACTGACCGAGGAAATCAAGTCCGCCATAATTATGGTCTTGTTCCTCATCGATCTGGTAATGCACACTGGCACTGCAGTGACCGCTTATAGTTGATGGCCTCCTTGCTGCTGCTGTTATATATAGGGACCATGTATGCTCTTCTCCAATCCTCTGGAACCATGCCTGTTCCACTTAACTGTTAAATATGGCTGTTGTTGGGACAGCTAGCTCCTCAGAGCTCCTTTAGTACCCTTGGGTGTGTCCAGTCTGATCCTATTGCCTTGTCTACCTTTAGAGCCACAAGTCCCTCCAGGAGTCTTTTCTCTGCAAAAAGAACTTGTGTCCACCTTGTGCCCCGCCCCCCTTTGTTCCTGCTAATCCCTAATGGTCCATCCCCCACTGCTGTGAAGACTGAGCAGAGGCACCTATTCAGGTTGACAGCTTTTAACTCAGTCCTCTTTGGCGCCATCTCCCACTGCCACTCTCCTAGCCCTCATTATCCCTCCCCTTGCTTTCCTCTTCTCACTTATTTATATGAGCAAATTCTTACCTATTTAACTACCCTTTCAGACATCCTTTGCTCCCCTTACTGCCTTACTTGCAATCCTTTTTACTTTGTATACCACTCTGTCACCCTTTTTTTTTCCTTCACCACCTTGGCCACTCCCCTAGAGAATCATACATGTCTCGTTCCTTATGCTTTTACTCACTTCCTTCAAGCAGAGGTTGACTGCCTTAATTATACCCTCCCTTACTGTTCCCCACTGTGTCTCCTCCCCTCCCTGGCAATCCCCTCTCCCCCCATGAGGCAGTTTCTGAGGCAGTCTTCCATTTCTTTAAAATTCGCCCTCCTAAAGTCCAGGACCTTCATCCTCCTGTGGTTTACCTCTGCTCCTGACTTTATGTTAAACCACACTGTACAGTGATCACTGGTACCAAGGAGGCTGCTCACTGTGACGTCTGCAATGATGTCCCTGCTTGTAAGCACCATGTTCAGCACTGCCCCATCCCTAGAGGGTTCTCTGACTAGCTGCCTGAGAAAAGCCCCTTGTAAGGAGTCAATGATGGCCCTGGTCCTTGCTGAAGCTGCCACTGGAATACGCCAATCCATGTCTGGCAGATTTAAGTCACTAACTAGCAGCACCTCCTCACTTGCCATTCTAATGATGACTTCCCCAAGTGCATTACCCAACTCCTCTCCCTGTCCTAGAGGTCAGTACCCCACCCCAGCATGGATAACCACCCCAGAACCAGTCTCCAGGGTGAACCAAGCACCTCCAGCCCTTTCTTTTCCTCTTGGTGACCCTGTACCTCCATGGCCTTGATTCTGTCCTTCACATATAATGCAGTACCTCCTCCCTGCACTGTCACTCCTGAACAGAGAGTAGTCAGGCAAGGCCATGTCCCAGTTGTGGTGCTCAGTGCACCATAACTCCATTATGATCACCAAATCCAGGCTAGCCTCTGCCGTGATGAGCTCCTGCTCCAGAATTTTATTTCCCAGACTCTCTGCATTGTAACATGTCTTTCTACACCTTAATCCCTCCCTGCTTGTTTCCTCCTTCCTGACTGTGCTGTCCTCTAAAGCTCCACCCGAGCCACCTCTTCCCTTTTTACCTCATCGGTTCCCTGTCTCCTTTACTCCTTTATTTTTGCTTACCTGATTTATATCCCCCTTTTCCTCCGCTTGTCCCATCTTCTGCCTTTTTTGCATCACTGCCCTGGGAGATTTTATTCCCTTCGGGCCCTCCCTTCCTAATGCTCCATGATCCGGAGGGACGGCAGTTGTGGTCTCCTTTGGTTTTATATCCCCCTCCCCCCAATTAGTTTAAATGATCATCCAAGTAGCATTTAAATTCCCACTAAGAAAGCCAGTGCTCCAAATAAAATAAGTAACCGTCTATTTTACTCATAATTTAAAAAATATCTACACAAAAAAAGTTTTTTCATGAGAACCAACTCTCCCCCCCCCAACAAATTAATCTAGACCTGGGGAAACCATGCTTGATTGTGAGCCAGCAGGACTGTGAGATAGGAGCTGGTCTGAAAAGTCAGACTACAGTCCCATATTAGCTACCAAAATACAAATATTAACTCTGTTATACGTCCGTTCTTGGCAAAGAACGAGAGCTGCTTGAAATGTTGGATGTCGTGGGTGTTCGTGTCTGGATTGCTATTTTTTTTTTTTATATAAAATGTAAGTTCTTTAACTCAAAAAGCAGCTATTTGTGCCTTTTAACAACTGGATAAAACATAGAGCCTGGCTCTTCTGGGCTTATCTGGGGCTGGATTTTCAAAGACCTGGAAATCTGCACATGGGCAGCAAGAACTGTGCCCAAGGGTGCTTCCCTTACAAACATACGGACATAGGAAGAAGCCAGCAGAAGAAGGCCATTTGGTCTATCTAGTCTGCTCGTTTTGCAGGGTACACAGCTTGAGCTACTGTCCCTGCCCTCCCTCCCCACACCTCCCATTCTCCCTACCCATGATCCTTACCTTCCCACAATGCCTATCCCAGCCTCTCTTGAAGCTGCCCACTGTCTTCCACGAGATCACCTCTACCGGCAGTGCATTCCAAGTGTCCACCACCCTCTCTGTGAAGTGCTTCCTGACCTCTTTCTTAAACCTCCCACCCTCCGGCTTAAGACTGTGCCCCCTCATGTTATGGTTGCCACTCAGCTTAAAGAGACTCTCCTTATCAACCTTATTTATCCCTTTTCAAGTACTTGAAAGTCCCAATCATGTTCTCTCTCTCTCCACCCCCCACCCGTCTTCCAAGGAGTGAATGTTCAGTGCCCTCAACCTCTCCTCATATGGCTTACCCTGCTGATCCAATATCATCTTTTAGCCCTCCTCTGAACCTTCTCCAGCAGGTTAATGTCCTTTTTGAGGTGTGGGCACCAGTACTGAACCCCATACTCTAGATGAGGCCTTACCAGGGACCTGTACAAGGGCAGTATAACCTCTTCTTTCCTACTACTGATCCCCATAAATATGAATCCCAGCATCTTGTTTGCCTTTGCTGCTGCTTTCTTGCACTGTGTGGAGTGCTTCAGGTCACTAGTGATCATCACTCCTCCTCTGATGCAGATATTCGGACTCCACCAGGTAGCACTCTGTCCTGGCATTCTTGGCTCCAATATGCATAACTTTGCATTTCTTGGCATTGAAGCCAAGCTGCCAGATCCTGGACCACCTCCCAGGCTTTTCCAGATCATCCTGTAGCTCCTGTGTATCCCTTCAGCTGTGTCCACTCTCCCGCACAGCTAAGTGTCATCCACGAACAGGCACATTTTGCCCTTAATGCCATCCCCAATGTCACTGACGAAGATACTGAACAACACCGGTCCCAGCACCGAGCCCTGCGGGACCCCACTGGTTACCCCTCTGGTGCCAGATAACTCTCCCCCCACAACCACCCTCTGAGTTCTGTCCCTCAGCCAGTTTTCAACTCATCTGGCCATCTTTTCCCCATACCCAAGATCCACCAACTTCCTGATAAACCCTGCACACCCGCTGGTTTTGCTACATGCACAGAGATGGTATGTGACCGGATCCACGATTTACAGCAGCTTGCAGCAGCTTTTCATGCAACCTGTGACAAAATGATACGACTGGTACTGCCACATGTACCATACTTCAGCAACTGTGCCTGCCACCCAGACTGAAAACAAGATCAAGATATAGATTAGTGCCAGAGCATTGATTAGCTGGCATTGCGAAGCAAAATAAAAAATGACTAGCAATCAGTCAGTTCTGATTAGCAATTTAAAAAAAAATTTTTCATTTTGACAATTAAAACTCATACCATCGGTCATGTATTAATAAAATAAACACACCAGTGTTTTGAATCAATTTTCAATTTTATTTTCTTCTCACTTTTTCAGGGTCTGTTTCAGTTTATTCTGCATAAATTCCATCATCACCACTGCCAACAGCAGTGCTCACGTTCTCTCAGTAAAAGTTTATCTTTGTTTTAACATGAAATCAGCATGCAAAGCCACTGAAGGGCAGAGACTTTCCAGGTCTTTTCTTCTTGTACATGGTTGTACCCATCACTGCAGACTAGCAGAGCACAGTTTGTCTTATGGCTATATTTTTTTTTTCCTTGCAATTTACTTAACTTACATGCAGCACCAGCTTAACAGCCCAGCCCGGATGTTTTTCAATTTGCCTGAGGTTAAACGATAACCAGAATCCCTCTCTGCAGGCAACAGAGTCTTATGCAGAGCCAGCTGCCGCCAAGGTGAAGGTCTGTGTGGTTCCCCAACCCCGTTTCCATCATGCTTGCTCCAGCCCGTTGGCCCGTTACTTACAACTTTGCCGCTCAACTTGAAATGCTGCCGTCTCCTAATGTCGCTGACACCTCTCGGAGAGCCCCAGCAATGTTGTGCACATCAGCACATGAATAGCCCACCATTAAAAAGTTGACGTTGCTTTCTCCTCGCGGTGCGCTCTCCCCTGGCACATTCTATTGTCCATTCCTGGTGCAGTAACTTGTGTACAGAACCGGAGTTCTGTGATTTATGCTTCCTCTCCATATGCACTCTTTACAGAGGGGAAACACCAGATGTTCAGACAGGCAGCAGGCAAAAAGCCCAACCCAGCAACACTGATGCAGTAACAGCTAATCAAAACCAAAACTGACTCGCAAATGCTGTTTCTTACATCACAAACTGTGATGTGAACCTTCTTAATTTATCCCTTCAGAATGTCTGCTGGTGTGGAGATACTTCCTCTGCACCAGCTGGTTAGGATGCGGGACTTAGTCCCAGAGACATGGAAAAGGATTTGAAACCCGGGCCCCTAATCTTCATGCACTGTGGAACCACTGCAAGCTTTGGAGTGACCTTTTTTGAACAGTTTGTACATCCACATGACAAGCTCACAATGCAACCCTCAAGAGGGCACATACCTCCACACTGTGTAGACATTACGTACCACAAGGACTTCTCCTGCAGGCACGTTTGCATGTTTCTGTGCTTCATGACACTGTTGGCACCTCAACAAAAACGACTTGTTCTCTGAGGTTGATGTACTGTTTCTTACTCATCAATATCATACGAACATACTAAAATGCCAGCAGAGTAGGCCCAACGGTCTTTTGTGTCTGCTTGTTTGATCAGCCCCGATTTTACTAGAAAAACTGCACGCACATTGCTCCTGTCTGTGCAAGTAACCTGGGGCTCTGGATAAAACAGAGCTTCTATTATGCCCATAGTAAAGGTCCCAAGACCCCAAATTCTCCCAGAGAATCTTGATCCATAGATCAGGAGGTCCTCTGTTATACCAATCGTTTCACCCCATTCCTGTATTTTTAATGTACTTATGTGATTGCCACCAATCAGCGATCAGAACCACAGGACCTCAAATATAAGCAATAAGACACTCCAGGGTGGGCGGGTGTTGGGGTATACCCACACACAATGGGGTACAGTGAAGCCTGACACCACATGCAGGGGGCCTAACAGCCCCTAGAAGTGCAGGTATCCCCCCAATACCCCTTCCCTGAAGTATCCTACTGTGCTTAGAAAATGGGATGTGTCACTCTGTAAATAAAAAATTATTTATTTAAAGACCAACTGACGCCTGCAGAAGAACTTTGAAAACATAATACTTGGACTCAATTCAGCATCTATTCCACATTAGTTCCATTTCTTCTCCTCATTATCTATTACTGAGACCATGTACATGAAAACAGGATCGCTGTTCTTTGCAAGTTCATCAGCTCCTATGGCATAATCCCAACCTGATGTCATAATACTCTGCTTGTTAAATTACAGTTATTACTATGACGACATGGTGGGACAAACTGGGTAGCCAGGGGCCAATGGCTACAAAATAAATTGGTTTGTCTACTAGATTTTGAAAGCTATTAGCCAACTGGCAACCAGCCTACAAAGGGATTTTTGAGCCCTTAAAAAGGAAAGACACTAAAAGTATTGATTTGACCACTAGACTTTGAAAGCTTGTGGCCAAACTGACCACCAGCTTCAAACTGATTTGTCCCACCTTGCATGACGACAGACTGTGAAATCAAATAAGAGAATTATGACTACAAGTGAGGAATCAACTGTATGTGCAGATAAACTGAGGGATAACACTCCTGTTTCCATGCAAACTTCCTCAGTAATAAATGAGAGAAGATTCTATAGAAGATATGTGAAATATAAGTTGAACTGTATCCAAATATTGTTTTCCAAAGTCTTCCCACACGCGTCTGCAGCTCTTCAAGAAATACAAGTATTTAAGAAAATAATCCTTCTGCAGGCACTAGACAGACTATGGGAGTGCCAACTACATATACATAATATATATTACTGTGAGAGTGCCAACTACACATACATAATATATATTACTGTGTGAGTGCCAACTATACATACATAATAGCTATTACTGTAGGAGTGCCAACTAAACATACATACATATGTATTACTGTGGGAGTGCCAACTATACATACACATACATGTATATAATCAATAAGCCATGACGAGGTGTGCATGGAAAGTACAGTTACGTAAGAACTTACCGTAACAGTAGATCTTCGAGAACAGATCTTGCAGCAGGTTACACCATTAGGACTGAAGCCAGCAGGCACCAGGACCCCACAGAAATTTTCCAGCTAGCAGTATTCAGCAGGGACCGTCCCTGACGTCGGTCCCGCCCCCGACGTCAGGCACAGTACATAAGGGTGCGGTCCCCCATAATCCCCAGTTCTCCCGCCGGAGACTCCCGGCCGCTGTATAACATCAGAACAGGAGACTGAGGATCCGCCATCAAATGGCAGTCAGAAAGATGCTGAAACACCTGATCCTAAGAGAAGGATGTTGGAACTTGAATCTACCTCCAGCGGGGATGGTGGGAGGGGAAAGTACCTGCTGCAAGAGCTGTTCTCGAAGATCTACTGTTACAGTAAGTTCTTATGTAACTGTACTATCTTACTTTGAGAAACAGCTCTTGCAGCAGGTTACACCATTAGGACTGATTCTCAAGCAATGATGGAAATCCCACACCACTGGGAGGAGGAAGGGTAGAAATCCCTAATAGAACTTGAACCTAGGACAGACGTCCTTGAAGGACTGCTAGACCAAAACCTGCTCTTCGCCTCGATGCAATATCCAAGCTATAATGCCTGATGAAAGTGTGCATGGAGCTCCAAGTAGCTGCAGCACAGATGGCCGAGGTGGACACATTCTTAAGGGCCGCAAAGGAGGTAGCCACCCCCCTTGTGGAATGACTCTTTAACTACGCCCGGTAAGGGTTTGTTGCACTTCTGGTAACAGAACGTGATGCACTGAATGAGCCACCTGAACAACGACTGTTTGGAAACTGGAACTCCCATCATCCTGTGGGCGAAGGAGACAAACAGCTGGTCTGATTTTCGGTGGTGTTTGGTTCTGGTCAGGTAGTATCAAAGACACCTATGCACATCTAGAGTGTGCAACAGGGCCTCTCCTCAATTTGAATAGTTAGGGAAGTACATTGGTATATCGATGTCTTGATTAAGGGTGAGAGCTGAGACCACCTTAGGCAGAAATTTGGGATTAGTCCATAGGGATACCCCGTCTTGGTGAAAACCAAATAAGGCTCTTTGCACATGAGTGCATGGAGTTCAGAAATTCTTCTGGCTGAAGTAACGGCAACTAAAAACAACGTCTTCCAAGTGAGAAGACGGAGCTCGCAATCCACGGCTGGCTCAAAGGGTGGCAGTATGAGCTGCTCCAGGACAAAGGGTAGATCCCATGGCAGAATTGGGTCTTTAATCGGAGTTCTAAGGTGGAGAATACCTCTCAGGAAGGCTTGTGCCATGTCCAGCTGGGATATGGTGCATTGGCCTATCGGACAATGATAGGCTGATATGGCACAGAGGTGTACTTTGATCGAGGAGTAGGCCAAACTTGTCTGAAAAAAGAGACAGGAGGTAGTCCAAGACCGATTTTTCTGGACAGTCTAGAGGCGAAAACCCCCGCTCTTGAGCCCATAGGCAAAATGGCGCCATTTCATGGCGTAAGCAGCAGCATGAGGCCGGTTTTCGCGCCACCAGAACGCCAGTTACTTCATGCGAGACCCCGTGTCGCAAAATGGCTATGTCTCTAGGAGCCAAGCATGCAGGCTCAGTGAACGAAGGTCCAAATGGACCAAGCAGCTCTCCTCCTGAGACAGCAAGTGAGAGCTGATTGGCAGAGGCACCAGAGGTTCCCGGAATAGCTGATGTAGCAGAGGGAACCAGATCTGTCTGGGCCAGAACGGCACGATGAGTATCAGCATCGCCTGCTCTCTGCAAAGTTTCAGAAGAACCCTCTGGATCAACGGAAAGGGAGGAAGGCATAGAGGAATCTGCCCGCCCAGGAGAGGGACAACGCGTCTCGCCAGAAAACACCAGGGCCTGGATCTAGCGAGCAAAATTTGGGCAGTTTTGCGTTGGATGGGGACGCGAAAAGGTCCAACTCTGGTGTACCCCATCTATGAAACAGATCCTCTACTACCTCCTGGAGTAGTTCCCACTCGAGGACTCTGGCCTGAGAGCGGCTCAGGCCGTCTGCGATGACATTGTCCACTCCTGGGACATGAACAGCAATGAGGTTTCCGCCGTGCTGCAAAGCCCAATACCACACCCTCATGGCCTCCCTGCAAAGTGGGTAGGAATGGGAGCCTCCTTGTTTGTTGAGGTAATACATCACCGCGGAATTGTCTGCTTATAACAGAAGAGTACCCGGTGGAATCTCCGACTGGAAGGCCTGCAAGGGCATAAAGAACTGCTCTCATTTCCAGGATGTTTATGAGGAGATGAGACTCTTGGGCTGTCCACAAGCCCTGAGACCGGACACCGTCAAGGTGTGCTCCCCATCCACGCCCTGAGGCGTCTGTGGAGAGTGTCACAATCGGAGACGGCGCAATGAAGGGGACCCCTGCCGATAGATTCTTCGGATCTAGCCACCATTGCCAATCCCGGATTACGGTCTTCGTGATCCGGATTGGAAGCTGTAGATGGTCTTGCTTTTGATCCCACTGGACCTGTAACATCCATTGGGTGACCCGAATGTGGAGATAAGCAAGCGGGGGGACTGTTGCAATGGCCGTAGCCTTGTGTTCGAGCAGGCAAAGGACCAATCTGGCAGGAACGGTCTTCTTTGCCGAAATGTCCCTGATGAGGGATCTGATGTGTTCCGCTCTGTCCTGGGGAAGAAAAGCTTTCCCTTGGACGGTGTCCAGAACTGTGTCTATGAACTGCAGGGTCTGAGACGGAACCAGACAAGACTTCTCTTGATTGATCAAGGTGCCCAACATCTCAAACAGAGACTGAGTATAGTGAATGGCAGACATCAAGGCCTCCCGAGAGGGCGCCATGAGAAGCCAGTCGTCCAGGTAGGGGAACACTAGTGGCCTTGCCTCCTCAGAGTCGCCGCTACGACCGCCATACACTTCAAGAATACCCGAGGTGCCGATGACAGTCCGAAAGGGAGGGCTCGGAACTGATAATGGTGGCCCTGGAACTCGAAGCGCAGAAACTTCCTGTGCGCTCGAGCGATGGGTATGTGCAGGTAGGCGTCCTGCATGTCCAAAGACGCTAGAAAAGCGCCCTGCTTGAGCATGGGAATCAGACCTAGAAGGGTCACCATGTGGAAGCGTTTGTACAGGAACGACTCGTTGAGGTCACTGAGGTCCAGGATCGGAGATCCCCTGTTTTCTTGGGAACCAGAAAGAAGTGAGAATAATATCCTGCGTCCCTCTGGTTCCTTGGAACGTGCTCTATTGTTTCTTTTTCCAGGAGCGTGAGCATCTCCTGCCATATAAGCAGGGCGTGCTGACCCGAGTAACGGGAAAGCAGGGGAGGTCTTGCCAGTGGGTGGTCGAGAAATTCTATGAAATGGCCCTTCTTGACCAATTGGAGAACCCACCGGTCGGTGGTGATCAAATGCCACCCTAAAAAGTGGTGAGCGATGCGACCCTCGACCTTTTGCGCCCATTGATCCAGAGGAGGGCGGGGGCCAGGAAGGAGTCATGCTGTGGCAGCATTGGTCCCTGCAGGCTGGGCCGGTTTAGTATAACGTTGGGCTCTGCCTGGGGACAACATAGCCTGGGCTTTTCGCTGAAAGGAGCCCCTTGTTGCTGGCCGGAACGTGGCTGTTGTCTTTGTTGCTGGCTGTGAAAACGGTTCTGGTTCCTACGAATGGAACAGGGCCTGGGTCTGTACATGGCCTGTACAGACCTGACTGCCTTTCCAGCATCCTGAAGTTTGGTGATGACCCTCTCCGAGGGTTCACCAAAAAGTACTTCGCCATTGTATGGGACATCAAGAATGTTCTTTTGTACATCCGGGGTGAAGCCGGAGACATGGAGCCAAGAGTGTCGCTGGAGACAGACGCCTGAAGCTGCAGCTCTGACAGACGAGTCCACAGAATCACATGCAGCTTGTAGTACCTGGGTCCCCACATCAGACCCTGTGCGGAGGAGGTTTAGGAGCTCCGCCTTCTGCTCACCATCCAGAAGTTTATCGACCAGGTCCTGGCCCTGTTCCCATAGGGCATTCTGAAACTGTACCATGTGAGTTAGGTAGTTCAGGGACCTGATGGAGCATGTAGCGGCTGCATACAAGCGTCTCCCCAGGGTGTCCAATTGTTTGGATTCCTGGTCCGGTGGCTGTGTGCTCATGTGTTGTGGTCTTTGGGACCGGTCATGTGAGGCCGTAATGACCAGGGAGTCTGCCAGAGGTTGTTGAGCCAAGTACTGGTCCTCTTTTGGGGCCTTGTACAGGCGGTCAGCTTTCTTCGGCACTGCAGGAGTCGAGTGCAGACGTTTCCACGCAGCCTTGGTGACGTCCGCAAAGGTGTCTACCAAGGGTGGCACTACCACAGGCTTTGGATCGTTCTGCTGAAGATAACGGGCAAGGCGCTGTCTTTTGGGCTTGAGTTCTTCAGCATCCCATCCCATGTTGTCCTGGATGTGCCTCATGATCTCAGAGAAAGATGGGTCATCCAGAGAAGATCTGGGAAGGTCATGTGGGTCAGGTGATGAAATGCTGAGAGGAGAAGGAGATCTGGAGTAATCCGAGGTATCCGATCTGGAGTCCTCCCTCGATGGGGTACACCGCCGATGTCTGGGTCGCTTGGGGCTGGGAGACCCTGATGGGGATCTTGAGGGAGGCCTTCTCCAATCCTGGGATCTACCCCTAGGAGGTGGAGTCTGCTCCTTGGGGGTTGGTGGTCGTCCTGCTGGCCCCTGTGGTGGAGGAGGAGGCGAAGGAGGCGAAGGAGTATTAGGAGGAGGTTTCACTGGGACCACATCTTTGTGGATGGTGTCCCATCAGAAAGTAAAGAGTTCCTTTACTTCTTGAATGTTCATGCCCGACAACAGGCCTGGCGCCGGTGGTCGGGCGTCAGGTCCTCGGGTGTCTCCGGGGTGGGTGAAGGTACCCTCGAAGCCCGGCATCCCTGTGTCGCCGTCGCTCTGCTCGGGCAACGTGTCCTCCTTCGGAATCCCTGTGTCCAGTGTCAACGGTGACTGGGAAGCGGTCTTCGGCTCGGTGAGGCTGAAGTCGGTCGCTTGCAGGCGACCCGGGTCTGGTTTATGCCTGGCTGGCGTCTGGTGCTTAGCGATGTTCGGCTCCGCGCACGCCTGGCCGACGTGGTGCTTGGCCGACGCGGTGGGGCTCGTCCACTTGAGGGACGTCAGGTCTTTCGTCTTCCTGGGTGGAGGGTCCGGGCCCCTAGGGGGCTGGGAGAACGACCTGGAGTCGGGGTCCCGACGTCAGGTGGAAGAGGAAGACTTGTGACATTCCGAGGACTTTGAAGAGGCCTGAGAGGGAGTAAAGGAAGCTGAGGGCCTGAAGGTCTTAATAGGCTGAAGAGTCGAAGAGCCGCCGGAGGCCCGGACCTTGACCAGAGGGGGCTGAGACCTAGCCCTGGAGGGACACCGGTCCGATCGGGCGGAGCCTGAGCTCCGCGAATCCGAGGCCCGGTTCGGGGATCTGGACCTTGCCTTGTCCCGGTGTTTGTGGACCTTGGAGGAAGAATCGCCCCTGGAGGAAGGTTCCTTGTCCATCCTGTTAAGTTTTTCCTCTAGCAGGTAAGCCTGAAGTGCCTTCTGATGGCGGATCCTGGTGCGGCTGTTGAACCCTCGGCAAAGGTGTGGGCCTTGAGTATCGTGGTCCGGGCCTAAGCAAAGCACGTGAGAGGAATGAGGATCCTTGAAGGGATCTGTTTACCGCAGGCACACTTTGAAAGGTGATCCTCAAAAGAAGAAGTTGGAGAGGACATTAGTCGTATAGAAAATCTGGAAGTTCTAAGTCGTCGTGCGCTAGGTAGAGACCGAGAGGCCGATGCTGGCGAGTCGACGGCAGGAAAATAACTGGGGATTATGGGGGACCGCCCCCTTATGTACTGTGCCTGACATCGGGGGGGCGGGACCGACGTCGGGGGCGGTCCCCGCTGAATACTGCTAGCTAGAAAATTTCCGTGGGGTCCTGGCACCTGCCGGTGTAGCCTGCTGCAAGAGCTGTTTCTCGAAGTAAGATCATATTTTACCGCACGCCATGGGGCGTAGTGAGGCACGAGGCCACAGGCCCCTGAAAAAGGGATCTTTGTGGCTCAGTGGGCCTACCCGGTTAACAAAATTGAAATGAAGTTTCTTGTTGCGCTTATAAAATGGACTCCTCCCCCCCATTTGTTACAGTTGGGAAAAGCACATTTATATGTAGAAACACTTACGTCATTTCTGTCCTAATCTCTTATTGCCACTCTCAGCATCTGCCTCCTCCCTCCCCATCCTTCCCCACTACCCACCACTCTATCGATATTTTTATCCTATTGTCTCCCCCACTACCTCCTATTCTTTATCATTGGGCATTGCCTCAGCATACAGCACTTCCACTGGCTCTCATTCTTCTATGCTCCTTGCACTAATTTATAATAAGAATTATAAATTTGTACTATATTTATCTCAGTGTATATAAATCTCAGGTACTCTGTCTGTTCCCTGTTTTGGGACAACGTGTATATGTTTTGGTCTGTTGCAATGATATTACTATGTTTTGTATATACGTGTAAAACCCCACTCCCCTTCCACCCCCAGGTCGCACCCGGAAACGAGCCCCAGCTTATGGTGCCTTTCCCGGTTAACAGCATTTTAAATAAAAATTAAAGCGTGACAGATGTGAGCATTGCTGCGTCAACTGGCAGAAAACACAGTGAAAAAACAGGCAGAGTGGGGAGTGGGAGATGCCAGCTGGATGGCATCAACTGGCAGGAGACCTAGTGAAATAGCAATTACGAGGTGCAACAATGGTAGCTGCAAGCCTTAGATGCTTTTTTTTGTTTTGTTTGTTTTTTTTTTGGTAAGTGAACTGCAGAAAAAATGCCTGCAAATTAAAAAATTAAAATTCAAAAAAGCAGAACATTTGACATCAGTGGAAAAGAGGCAGGCTGGCACTGGCACTTTTTTTTGGGGGGGGGGGGGAGAGCAGTGTTGTTACAAATGTATAGGATTAGAATGCCATCAGCCTCATGAAGCAAGATTTCCCCCACCCTTTTTTTAAACTGCATGCACTTGTTATCTTAAGCAGCAATATTAAAGGGGTGCATACCACTTCAAATGTGGGGGAGGAAAAATGGAAAGTAAAACACAGTATCACTCCATTAAAAAACTGTTATTTAGTGTTTACATATTCTGTGAGAAATGCCTTTTATGGTATAAGATCACCACAATGAATGAGCCTGTGCTTCCATTGCTCGAGAGATCCATGCTGTTATCTTAACTCCGAGATGGAAACACAAGGCCAGTTGTGTATGGCCACTCATATTTTATTTGTTATAGTATATGGTTTAAAAGAATAATTAGTATGCAGTACATTGCTGTGCTTCCTCTCCACTCCCCCCACCCCCCGGGACTCCCTCTTTGCTTAGGAAACAAACAAGTCTGCTTCCTCTCACTGCTGTGATCGCCTTCCTCACCTCCTTTAGTGACGCCACTTCTGCTTGTTGAGGAAACAGCCACTAATTTTTTTATTAAGAGGGGTAGAAATTAAAGGGGAAGTCTACCATTAGTTTCACACCAATATTTCCCCAGCTCCTTATGTGTAACTGTTGTGTGCCTCCTCCAGTTGCCAGCAGTCCTATTGTTGTCCAAATCTAGATTATAAATAAAAATATACAGCCCCCAGAAGTTATCAATGTGTTTGTCCTCCATTTTACCATCAATGTTGCTGGAGAATGATGTCATCAGAGCAACAGATAATGGTGCTGCATTAAATGCAGTTCCACCAGTAAACCAAACCCACAATGTCTGGTTCCCCACTTGAGTAATGGAGAAACCCTTTAAGTGTTGTGCACATCCTGAAGTACAGGTCTAACAGGGACTAGGACCATGTGAGTGTGATGCAGCACTGATTTGAGGTATATAGAGTATTCAAATAAGAAAATGCCTGTATGTGTTGTATTACTGTTTCCGTTAGCAAAAATAGTTTACCCAATAAATGACTCTGGGTGCAACAAGAGTTGTAAGTGGTATTATACAGCTGTTGTATTATGTTGTATGTGTGTGTGTGTGTGTGTTAGCACTCTCTGTTTTGATTGACACCAGCAGTGAGAAACAATCTTGCAAACATGCCCCTTTCCCTTTGTAACTAGGCAGTCAGTGATTGGATGGCTGCTGTAAGGCAATAAAGAATTCAGCTATAACAAGGAACAGGTTACCAGGAAAGCATCAGCTGCAGCATATGGAAGAAAGGTAATCTAGTGGTTAAAGCACAGGCACAAGCACTGAGGGACTCTGGTTCAAATCCTACTAGAGTCCCTTACTCTCTAACCCTTAAGAAGTTCCCCTAACCTCCTTGGAAACTGTGATGGCCCCTCAGGTCCATGACTTTAAAAGTGCCCCAGTTCCCATTATAAAATCATTAGCAGTGAAGTGAGAGCTACAGCACTTCACTTTGAAGATACTAAGGATAAGCTGTGGCAGCCCCCCCCCCCCTTGTAATGGCAGCATTTGAAGTAGGATTTCCTTCACAAATCAGATGCTACACCTCAGCTATTGTAGGTAAAGAAACAAATCAGTCTCAGTGTTTGTAGAGCTCTGTATTTGCTTAGCTCACTCCTCCCATGTCATATGCATTCTGTGTCTTGGTATGTCCAGTCAGAAACTCAGATTTAAGGAGTATTTGAAATGTAAAACAATATACTTTATAAAGTAAATGATCTAGCTCTCCACTTTCAGGCTGCTGAAAGGGGATGTGTACAATTTAGTCTTGTGTGATCCTTTGGTAAACTGCCCAGGCTCACCTTGTAATGAATCCTCTCAAGGGTGTTCACCTGGTTCAATACAGAGTGACTGATTGGTTGACTGGCTGATTCAGTCTACTGCCCTCTGCAACATGTTACAACTATCTCGCATAGAGAAATGAGCAATACAAAGAAAGAAATTGTGTTTCCTGTGAATTAAATACTATTAGATGTACTATTTGCTCTACACATACAGTATTAAGGTTACAAGTACTACTCCCTGTGTGAGTTGCATGACAGAACTGCCTTAAGCCATTGCAAACTTAAACTAAAATCAGGCTAGACAGCATTGATACCCTTATATTTTGTTTTGCACTGTTGCTGCAGTGACATCAAGGAATGGGAGGGCTGTATTACCAGGGCTGAGTGAGCTCAGTGGGGAGCGACAACAGGTGAAAATGACTAGCATAGAAACAGAAACACAAATTTTGCCAGCAGAAAAGGAACTTTAGGCCCATCCAATCTGCCCCTTGTACCTGCCAATTCCGTCACCACTGACCACAGTTAGTCACAGGTGTCACTCCCTCCCCCCATGCATGCTTGAAACTCCACATAGGCTTTGCCCCACTACCTCCTGTGGCAACCTGTTCCAGTTATGCGCCACCCTTTCCATTTAGAAATATTTCGGCACATCTCTCCTAAATTCCCCCCTTAGCTTCACTGCATGCCCCCTTGTTCTACTGCGAACAAACAAAACTGCACTCAAAGTGCCATAAAAATAAAGAGGCTACATAGCCAAGTAAACCACAGTGAGCAATTTTATTGAGCCATGAAGGACACTGTGGACATTCCATGGCTCAACAAAACTGCTCACCGTGGATTACTTGACTATGCAGTCTCTATTTTTTATGGTTCTTTGAGTGCGGTTTTATTTGTTTGTATTGGCTATTTCAAGGTTAGCAACCTCAAACTCGCACCACCAGTTTTCTCCAAGTCATGCTACAACCTTTTGTTTGTCAGGCCCTTGTTCTAGTGCCTTCCTTTCTCTGAAACAGACCCTCAACTTGCACCTTGTACACTCCTGTGTGGTACTTCTTCAGTTATGTCCCCTCTCGCTCTCCTCTCTTCCACGGAGTACACATTGAGTTCCTGCAGCCTTTCCTTGTATGACTTCTCGTGCAACCCCCTCACCATTTTGGATGCCCTCCTCTGTGCCGCATCCACGCTTTCAATGTCCTTGCGGAGGTGCGGCCTCCAGAACTGGACACAGTACTAATCAATGAAAATCTTTATTTTGCCAGGCGGAACGTCATTGAGACAAGCTCATTTACAAGATGGACCTGGGGCAAAACAATTGCCAACAGGGTCAAGACATAACAGGTTGCGTGAACGAACATAACAATTACATAGTAATAATAACAACATAATAACATATAACCATCACGTGTAACAAGATACTTTCACCAGAACATAGCAATAGGTTTACTAGGAGGTAGTGCCATTTAAATACAATTGCATAGATACAGATATATGGACGTAAGGTAATGAGCTAAAGTTTATACAGTAAACATAATTGGAGGAGTCATAGTGAGCAGGAGTGGCAGTTCCTCTAGCGTCAAAGTGCAAAGAAGATTGAGATGTAAGAGTCCTTTGATGAGTACTGTAGGCATGGCCTGACAAGTAGGGTGGGAAGGGAAGGGGGGTATAGGAAGTGAGGAGGGAAGGTCAGATGAGATAGAAGAGGGTTGGACATGATGGCCTAGGGAGGAAGGATTATCCTAAGGGAGAAACACAACAGATGCCACAGGCAATGGTTGAGGTTTAAGTTCAGATATTTGAAGCAAAGACAGATCGTGATTTTGGGACCTTGATTTGGACAATGACAGAAGGGAGGACTCAAATGACGCCTCAGGCAATGATTGAGGTTTAAGTCCAGAATTTAAAGCAGTAACAAATCATGATGTTAAGACCTTGACTTGAAGCAATGACAGACCTCGGAGAAGGTCCTCAGGAACAAGGATTTGAAGAGGGAGACCGGGACAGGGGAAGCGAGCCTTAAAGTTTTCTGGATCTTATTGCAGAGTATAGCAATACTGAAGCTCATTGAGGCTCTATCAAAGCGCGTTTTAACTTTAGGGATAACCAGAGATAAGATGGTAAGACTTCTGAGAGAAAAGGCACTAGGGATACAGGGAGTTAGGCAGCTTGTGAGATACTGAGGCTGTGAGGCTGATGGAGTTGGGAGGAGTAAGCAGGGGGTTGATGATAGGAGGAGGAGTCTGGAAGGACTAAAACGGGCTAACAAAGTGGGGGGTGGGGTGAAGGTGATACTGCTGTGAGATTCCATGATCAGGGGTATCCAGTGGGAGGGGGTGGGGGACAATAAAAGCAGCCCAGTCAAGGCTAAATGTATACCAGGATTATCCGTACACAAGGCCAAATTCCACCTATTCTCGATAGCACTGGAATGTGGGGGATCCCCGGACTTCCTAGTACATCTGGGGACAAATGACTTGGAAGGGAACAGTGAGCTAGAAATACAGGTTAGGTTCCGGGAACTGGCAAGGGTTTGTCACTCTGTAGAAAGCAAAATTTCCTTCTCTGAGATTCTGCCGGTACCAAGGGCAACCGGGGAGAGCAAACTAAAGGAGGAGTGAACCAGTGGCTTAGGGATTGGTGCAAGGCAGAGGGGTATGGGCTGGTGGGAGACCGGAGAGATACTTGGGAGGATAAGGGGCTATATGCCAGGGATAGATTACATCTCAATCTGGAGGGGGAGGGAGATCTTGAAACTAAAACTTGCTGGTTTTACAGGAGAGAGGTGGGGTTTAAACTTGTAAGGGGGGAGGGTCAAATAAAGATTGGCCCCAGGGAAGCCGTTTGTGGGTCCAGGTCTAGGGCAATGGAAGAGTGAGGGGGAATGCGATGCAAATCTAAGGAAAACTGGGCAGAATAAGGACTGCGCAGGGCTGGGGAGAATTGGATAGGGAGAAGAGGTCGGGGTGGAGAACAGTACTGATTAATGCCATGAGCATGAGCAATAAAATGCCCGAGTTACAGGCTATGCTGGCTGAGGAATCAGCGGACGTGGTGGCAATTACAGAGACATGGGCCACCCAGAGAAATGATTGGGAACTAAATTTGGAGGGCTATAAGATATTCAGGAAAGATAGAGGAGTGGGAAGAGGGGGAGAAGTTGCGCTGATGGTTAGAAATGATGTTGTGGTTAGTGAAGTGGAGGAGGCTGAAGGAGGAGTGGAGGCGATATGGGTAACCTTGTAAACGAGGGGAGGAAAGAAATTGAAAATAGAGGTGGTATACCGGCCCCCCGCAATCGAGGAGGCTCTGGAGGATAAACTGGTTGAGAACAGCAAGGGTCATTGTGACCTTGGTAAGGGTAGGGTGGTGGTCATGGGTGACCTTATTATGCCGAGGGTGGACTAGGACACCATGACATCCTCTGTAGCCAAGGAACAGTGACTGATGGACATTTTTCAGGATGCTTTCCTGGTTCAACAGGTGGGGAACCTACTAGAGAGGGGCGGATATTGGATGTTGTCCTAGCGGACTGTGATCAAATAAGGGGCCTGGAGGTGTGCAGTCCACTGGCGGGTGGAGACTATGCCACGGTCTGGTTTCTGCTGTATATAGGGGGTGAGGAAAACTGCACTAACACAGTAGTGGTAGACTTTAGGGGATCGGATTTTATGGGCATGGGTAGGATTCAAAGAGAGAGGTTGGACAAGATTAGGCTGGACATGGATGCTGGAAGACTGTGGAAGACCATTAAAATAGGGGTACAGGTACAGGTACAGGAGGCTACTCAGTACTGTACAAAATTAAGGCAAAAACATGGTAGAACCAGTAAGCCATATTTGGTGGACTAGGGAGGTGCAGGAGGCAGTGAGGGATTAAAAAGGCTGCTTATGCACATTTTAAACGCTCAAGGGGGAACAAGGAGTGAGGAGAGTATGAAATATCGGCCAGGACGGTCACCAGAGTGGTAAGGGAAGCCAAGGCAGGGATGGAGCAAAACCTGGCTACAGATATCCGGGGATTCTATAGATAAATAAGAGAGAAGCGAAAAAAGAGGACGCAGATCAATAGGATTAAAATTATGGATGGATGGGCTCAGGAAGCAGGGGAACAGGCAGAGGTGCTAAATGAGTACTTTGCCTCAATCTTTGCAGATGGGGACTCGGGATCCCTACAGGCTGATGGGAGGGAAGAGCATTCAGCTAAGCTGAGACCAGAGGACGGAATGAGGCTAGGGTACAGATAAGACCAGAGCCAGAAGGGGTGGGGAGGTTGAGTGAGGGGGAGGAATTGGGGGAAGAAATCACAGTGAATAGGGTGAGGGAGGCCCTTCGGAAGCTAAAGACTGATAAGGCACTGGGGCCGGATGGACTACACCTGAGGGTTGTGAAGGAATTGGCGGAGGAGCTAGCAGCTCCACTGGCTGCACTCTTTAATACCTCTTTGCAGACAGGATGGGTGCCCCAAGACTGGAGGGTGGCTTATGTAGTACCCATTCATAAAGGGGGATCTAGAGAAGAGATGAGGAATTATAGGCCTGTCAGCCTAACGTCTGTGGTAGGCAAAGTAATGGAAGGCTTTATCAAGGAGAGGATTGGGAGGCAGCTGGAATGGTTAGGGCACCAGGATGATAAACAGTATGGCTTAGTTCCAGGGAAATCGTGTCAGTCCAACCTCACAGAGTTTTATGACTGGGTGACGGGGGCCTTGGACAGACATAGGCCGATGGATTTCCTATACCTAGATTTCAGCAAGGCGTTTGATTCAGTACCACATAATGGGCTGATAAAAAAGCTGGGGAGATGGGGGTGGGAGGAGAGGAGCTCAATTGGGTTGAAAATTGGCTCTCGGGGTGTTTACAGAGGGTAATGGTGCGTGGGATACTCTCCTCTCCCAGGAAGGTAATCAGTGGGGTCCCTCAGGGTTCGGTATTGGGGCCACGCTTGTTCAATTCCTATGTCTCGGATATAGGAAGGGGGGTTAGGAATAGGTTGAGTCTCTTTGCGGACGATTCAAAACTGGGAGCACTGGTGGATTGTGAAGAAGTTTGGGAGGCAGTCCAGGGGGATCTGGATACCCTGGAGGGGTGGTCAAGGAGGTGGGGACTGAAATTTAATGCCGGGAAATGTAAGGTACTACATTTGTTTTCAAAAACCCGTGCCATGAATACATCCTTGGGGGGGGGGGGGGTCACACTGCAAGCCACATTGTGAGAAATGGATTTGGGGTGGTGATAGACATCAAAATGAATAACTCTGAAAATTGTAGAAGAACTGCAGTCAAAGCAAACAGGATACTGGGCTGCATAGCCAGGGGAATTACGTCCAAAAGGAGGGAGATGATCCTCCCTCTGTATAATGCCTTGGTCAGGCCGCAGCTCGAGTACTGTGTACAGTTCTGGAGACCTCATCTGAAGAAGGACATAGCGCTGCTGGAGAGGATCCAGAGGAGAGTGAGCAGGATTATTCAAGACATGGAGGGGAAGCCTTACGAGGAGAGACTGGAAGAGCTTGGGCTTTACTCACCTGAGGAGGGGAGGGACAGGGGAGATATGATAGAGGTTTTCAAGTATGTAAAAGGAATAACCAAGAGTGGAACCAATGAGCTTTTTAGGCTAAAGAAGGGGGGGGGGGAGACAACCAGGGGCCATGAGTGAAAGCTGGAGGGGGGAAACTACAGGGTGGAACGTAGGAAGCATTTTTTCACTGAGAGCGTGGTGGAGCCATGGAATGCATTGCCTGGGAGGCTGGTGGAGGAGGGCACAGTGGAGGGACAGGTACAAGGGGAAACTGAAACTAAAGAAGACCCTCTTGGGGGCTGGGGGGTGGTAAGGCGAGCAGCCACTAGGTTGCTGGCTTTCGAGCAGACAAGACAGACCATTTGGCCTATTCTGCTGGCTTTTAGTATGTTAGCATGTAATTTATGAGTGATTGCCTTATATGCCCATAGAATAGCATTCTTTTGTCTCCTGAAGCTAAGGGAGCTCCAGCCTACGGAAGAATAGAGGATGCAGTGGTGCATGTCATAAGGGGCATCCAAAATGAACCTAAGGGCTCTGTGGTATAGGGTATCAAGCTTGGAGAGAGCTGTGTTAGTACTATGGCCATATAGAAAGCCCGCATAGTCTATGAGAGGCAAGAAGGTAGCTTGGATAGGGAGTTTCCTAGCCTCCTGGGTTAGTGAGGGCTTGATCCTGAAGAAAATAGCGAGCCTCTGATGCAGTTTCTTAGTGAGTTCTTCAATGTGATCAATGAAGGACAATTTGTAGTCAATCCAAAGGCCCAGGTATTTAAATTGTTCCACAAACTCTAGAACTTCTCCCAAAAGGGTGCTTATGTGAGGAACCTTATCTGGATCTTTTTATTTTTTAGATGTGGGGCCAGTAGAGAGAAAATTATGGCCTTCAGTGTTTCTGGCATTGAGCAGGAGTTTCCAGTTGAGTAGATTTTTTGGAGGATGTCAAAATCATTCTGGAGGTCCAAAATGGCTTGATCCGTAGTTGATCTGTCAATGTATAGCACTGTATCATCAGCAAAAGAGATGGACACTAGATGACTTTAGGCCAGTGTCAATTTGATTAATATACTCCAGGTGGGGCCTCACCAGTAAGCGAGATAACAGGGGTCGAAATTGGCACAAGCCCACTAGCCAAATGCTGGTAGATTTTGTATTGGGCTAGTTAGATTTTCCTTTAACTAGCCCTGTGGGCTTGTACTGGAGAAGGTAACATTTCAATAAGTACACCAGCTGGGCTTGTGGAAATGTCTGTGGGGCTAGTGGATTTTCCCAGTCACTAGCCCTGTTGGCAAGCGGCTACAAAACTTAATTTCGACCTCTGAGACAATGGCAGCACCACCTCCCTCCTCCCCTTAGCGTTGTAGAAAAACTGAAAGCAGTGGGAGTGCAAGGGAGAGCGCAGGTGAGGCTGACGATAGGATGTCCACAACAACTTCCAAGCAGTCACTGATTTCTATACGCAAGGGCTTACCATATACTACACATACAGTGCTCCTTCGCTATAATGAGCAGAGTGGGAGCCATAACATGTGTTTTGTTATACCTCCCTGTTCGATACACTGAGGGGCACTGGAAAAAAAATACATATAGTTATGCGTGTCGTCTCCCTCTCCCCCTTTCAAAACTCAATCCTCAGTGTCCTACTAAGTAGTAGTAGTAGTAATACGTTTATTGTTTAGCCATACAAGACTATTACAAAAAGACAAAAACAAGCAGATTATGTAAATTACATATATCTTGCCATAAAATCTCTTAGATTCAACACTCACATTGATTGAATTATAAATATATAAATCTTATAGTAAAAACATTCAAAGAACATATTTCATTCTAAAAGATCTAAATATGACAGCAGTTTCACATTGGTTTACAATAACACATCATGATTAATACATTTAATCCATATTATTTCAAACGAACTCATTTCACTTTTACAAGAGAAATGCAAATTACATATTATACAATCTGAACAGCTGAATTATCCGATTTCTCCCAATCTGGCTGACTATGGTAAAAGCTTAACTAAAGGGAAACAGTTCCAATATGGGGAATTCGAATTCATTATATCATCAACCACATCTCTTTCAGTTTTATTTTTTTTTTCCTAATTTTGGAAGTATATTTAAAATAATTTACAATTCTTTTGACAGCTCATCACTTGTGTTCATAACAATAAGTGTAAATTCACTATTTGTTATTATATGCCAATTGATATACGAATCTAACCAATACTGTCGTATTCTAGTATACCAAGGACATTGCCATAAAACATGGTTGAGATCCTCCCTTATTCCCATATTACAATCGCACAATTCATACTCCTTTGGAAGTTTATAATATCTGGTTCTCAAAATATTATGAAAAAGTTCTAATCCGGCTTTAAAGAAGATACTTCTCTCTACCATATTTTCTAATATATCCCAGTAACTCCTATACATTATGTCTTTAGAGTTAGAGGCGTACCAGTTAGAGTATCTAGATAGATGTATATTATCCATATCTTGTTTTTTCCAATATTCATTCACCTTATTTTGGATGAAAGATTTGTAATTATTATTTATACTAACATACTAAAATGCCAGCAGAATAGGCCCAATGGTCTTTCGTGTCTGCTCGTTTGGTCAGCCCCTACCCTGGGAGCTGACCTTGCTGCCCCCCTCACCTTCTCTGGCTTCTCCCTTCCCAGTTCCGGATATTCTCGCTGCACTGGATATTTATCTTAATATTCTTTACAAAATATGATTTTAAGAAATTCAACCCATATTGATCTAATTTCTTATAGAGGTCCTGCAGCCTACACTTCTTCCCACAATCATTTTTAGTCCACAATAGTTGTTCTAAAAAACACCAGTTCTTGTTAAATGTAACCAATATTTTATTTTTCTACCTTCTGTAAGTGCATTTACATTAATGAGTCCAAATTCTGCTCGCAAATATACTGCTAGACAAGACTGAGGAATTCGTATTTCTGAGCGTAAGACCTTGTATACTGGGGTCATACACTGTTCAGCATCCTTACAATTCCAGATTTCAGATGCATAAGACATCTGTGTCCAGCTTTTAGCTTTAATACCTCTCAGTAATTTGTTTACTGAGAAGCCCCCATAAGAATAATTGAATTTCTTTAACCCATTCATAGTTTTTTTTTTTATTTTGTTATGTACCATATCTCTATGTTGTTTCCACATAACATTATTTGTAAAAATGAAACCCAGATATGTATACTGTTTTGTTGCATCTAAATTATGTTTGCCAAATTTAAAGTGGGATTTAACAATATTAGAACCAAAAGTTATAGTTTTAGTTTTGGTCAAATTTATTTTTAATTTCAGATCCTCAATGCTCCTTTGAAAAGCATTTATTTGACTTTGGAAACCTTTTTTGGTCTGAGAGATCATTACAAGGTCATCAGCATAGGCCAAATTAGAAATACACCTCTGATTTACCTTTGGGCCATCCAAATCTCTTTGTTCTAACTTCCTAATGACAGGATCTATATATAAATTAAACAAAGTAGGGGCTAGTAAGCAGTCTTGTCTTACCCCACGGTTAGTTCGAATAGGGATAGATGATTCCCCCGCACTGGTATATCTAATCTGTGCCCAAGTTTTATTATAAAGTTCATCGATTATTAAAATTAATGCTTTATCTATTCCCTTTTCATACATAATGGTCCATAATTGAGATCTACAGACCGTATCAAAGGTAGCAGACAAATCGATAAATACTGCATATAATTTTTGCTTTCTGATTTTGACATATTTGTGAATTAAATGGTTCATGATAAAGCAGCTGTCTATTGTTGACGATCCACTGCAAAAACCCAATTGTGCCTTGCTAATTCCCCCTGTTAATTGAATTTGACATTTCAAATGATCTAGAATAATATGTGTAAAAATTTTAAGATTTACATCTAGCAAACTAATAGGGCGCTACATAGTGGGGTCGCCCATATCTCCCTTTTTATTATGGGTATAATTACCGCTCCTTTCCAAGAATAAGGGAATGAAAGAACTTCTATCCATTTATTAAAACAAAAATGGAGTATTTTGCTCCAAAAAGGAGCATTACATTTGTAAACTTCTGCTGCTATTTTATCTATTCCAGGAGCCTTATTAGATTTCATCGCATATATCGCAAAATATACGTCTTTAATAGTAATTTTACACTGATAGCTTGTATTTTGAACAATCTCTTCTGACTCACATATATCTGGGTCATAAAATATCTTCCCAAAATAATCAATCCACCGTGATTCTAATATATAACAATCTGCGTTAACTTTACTACTTATAGAACCTTGAGCAACCAGCTGCCAGAAGCCCTTATCGTTTTTTATTCTGATAGTTTCTAACATTAAAGACCATTTTGTTCTTTGAAATTCACTCCTCTTATTTTTTTTTTTTTAACAATTGCTTATATTCCTTTTTCTTCATTTTAACCTGTTCATTTATTTGTACATTCCTTTGCAATCTTGCAAATCTTATTATTCTCCTCAATTCCTTTTTAAACAGAAAACATTCCTCATCACACCAAGTTTGAATTTTTCTAGACTGAGATATTATTACTTCTTTATAAATTTTTGTTCTCAGGTCTTTGAAAAGATGTTCCACCAAGTCCCATAATACTACTACATCTTGAGTTGAGTCTCTGCTTTTAGTTAATACATTATCAAATAATAAAATCTGTTCTCTTATATTCCCTTCTAAGTAGCCGTCCCATCTGACTCGTTTCATAGTTATTTCAAGTGGAACCACAAACGACACCTTGTTCATCACAACATCCCACTGTTCAGTGCATAACAATAAGGGAAAATGGTCACTTTCAGCTCTACTCGGGATACACAAAGAAGACCAAAATCTAACATCACCCGACCAAACAGCCAAGTCAAGTAGTATTTTATTATGGGCTTTGATGTATGTATAATTCCCTATTTCATAGCCATAAATTTGGCCATTTAAAGGATACAAATCCAATTCCAAAATTAATTCAAATAGAATCTTACCCAATTTATTAACAACTGTATCCTTAGAGGCTCTAGTTAGAAAACGGTAATTAGAATCATATATAAACAGGGAATTATCTGTGTATCCATCGAAAATACCTATTCAGGCATTAAAATCCCCTATAACCAGAATATTTGTATTAGGAAAAGTTTAGTTACATTTGTTTATCTCATTTTTAATATCAACCATACTCCATCACTATAATGCACTGAGTCACGTGGTGGGTAATATACATTCACAATTATCATATTCTGTTTCAATTTTTTAATATAAACAGAAATGAGATTTGGCATAATACATAAAGCCTTTGCCTTTAAATCAGGGCAGATTCTACAAAGTGTAGCAATCCCACCTGAATTCCTACCACAATTTGCCCCCTTATAACCATGATGAGAGAATGTTATATACCCATTTATATTAATTGCATCACCAATCCCATGCCATGTTTCTTGGAAACATAAGATTTCAAACTGAATTACAAAATTAACCCAGGAATTATCTGCTATTTTAGTCTGCCAGCCAGCAATATTCCAGGAGAGAACTAGGGGAGTCCCATCAATTATCTGTGTAGAGACGCTCTCATTAGAAGACTCATAAGATCCAATTCGAAGTCATTCCGATTCATCTACCAAAGTTTGAAATTTATTATTTGTACTAATTTGGCAATTTGCCGCAATATTAGGCTCTGCCAACTTATTTAATACAGCATTTGCCCAAATCTCCTCCTAGTAAGTACAATACTTTGGAAGTTTAGAATTTTAAAGAAATATAAATGTAAAGAAATGTCTACATTATTACATGCTCCATCCACCCTGCCACGGAGCTTCTTACATATGAACATATGAAGAAGCCAGCAGAAGAAGGTCATTTGGTCTATCAAGTCTGCTCGTGTTGCAGGGTTCACAGCTTGAGCTACTATCCCTGCCCCCTATCCCCACTCCTCCCATCCTCCCTACCCATGACCCTTACCTCCCACTATACCTGTCTCAGCCTCTCTTAAAGCTGCCCACTGTCTTCAACGAGATTACCTCCTCTGGCAGCGCATTCCAAGTGTCCACAACCCTCTCTGCGAAGAAGTGCTTCCTGACCTCCCTCCTAAACCTCCCACCTTCCAGCTTAAGACTGTGCCCCCTCGTGTTATGGTTGCCACTCAGCTTAAAGAGACTCTCCTTATCAACCTTATTTATCCCTTTCAAGTACTTGAAGGTCCCAATCATGTCTCCCCTCCCCCCCTCGTCTTCCAGGGAGTACATGTTCAGTGCCCTCAACCTCTCCTCGTATGCCTTACCCTGCTGACCAGCTATCATTTCTGTAGCCCTCCTCTTGACTTTCTCCAGCAGGTTAATGTCCTTTTTGAGGTGTGGGCACCAGTACTGAACTCCATACTCTAGATGTGGCCTTACCATTGACCTGTACAAGGGCAGTATAACCTCCTCTCTCCTACTACTGATCCACCTAGATATGCATCCCAGCATCTTGTTTGCCTTTGCTGCTGCTTTCTTGCACTGTGTGGAGTGCTTCAGGTCTTCAGTGATCATCACTCTCAGGTCCTTCTCCTCCTCTGATGCAGATACTCAGACTCCACCCAGGTAGTACTCTGTCCTAGGATTCTTGACTCCAATATGCATAACTTTGCATTTCTTGGCATTGAAGCCAAGCTGCCAGATCCTGGACCACCTCCCTAGCTTTGCCAGATCTTCCTGTAGGTCCTTGACTGCCGACGCTACAACAGCTAGCTTCCTCCCAAGTCCTGACCTCCCCAACCCTGTCAGTCCACCACACACAATCCCAACCCTTCTTAATTTTACTGCTCATTTAGAACGCTTCAGTCATAGAGTCAGGGGAGAGAGTCATGGAGGAGCGATTACTGTGCGGATTATAGTACACTGAATCTTCAGAAGAGGGGGTTCTCAGCTGATCAGCCCTGTCGTTCTTGTTGACACTCCACATCTAGCTGCTGTCCCCCTTTCCACCAAACCTATAGACACTACACTGTATTTTACTTTAACTAAAACAGAAAACAAAAAGTAACAAAAAGTAGGACTGCAGGTGCCACTTTGTTTCACCGAACAGCGGCAGCCCTTTTCACGCTCTCACTTCCTGCTACATCTGCTCAGCGCACTCGCCTGGAATGTTTACTTATCAGTACTGTACTTATTTCTTATTAACAAATACATTTACAAACATATACTGTATAGTAGGGTAACAAATTGATTTGCTAGTGAATTCAGTGGCGTGTTCAGTAGAACAATTATACAGGCGCTGTACTTACTACAAAGCAAGCTGATCCAGACAGGTAATATCAGGAGCTATAGTCGGCAATCGTTATATCCAGGAATTCACTATAGCGAGGGAGCACTGTAGTTAGTAAGTTTTCCCCATTAACCACAGCTGTTATCAACACTTCAGAATGTGCAGAACAGCTTTTCTCAGCTGCAGTAATCAGCCTTGCGCGTTCAAATGAAATCAGCAGTGTACAGCATGTGTTGAGCTGCAGGCAGTCACATCTTTAGAATTAGTACCTTGCACACAGATTTAAACCACCATTTGCCCCACAAAAAACAACAACCACCCTAGTCCTTAACTTGGAAAACATGCTACCTATTGTATTACATAAAATTCAAACCACCCAAGTGTTAAAGGGACACTGTCAACCTCCTTTGGTCTCAAAGTGTTCCCATTTCAAAAACACATTTTATGATTGCCAAACGTCTGTAAAGATTGTTGATGTAGCTGGTGGTTTGATTCTGACTCTTATTTTCTTTAAAAAGTGAAAAACAGACTGCCCAACAAACTGGTGTTACCACACGAAAACAGGTTTGTTTACATTCCTTGATCAGCATCAAATGCATCTTTCCTGGACTTGGGAACACCCACAACACAGTCTAGCCCCTCATGATGTAGTGGTAGTTTATGCTAGCAATAATACCCTCCAGGGTGGGTGGTATTGGGCAATACTGGACGGCCCAGGGGTGTAATGAGGCCCAACGCCGCAGGCGGAGGGCCTTATAGACCCTGGAAGGTCCGGTATTGCCCATACCGCCCACCCTGGAGGGTATTATTGCGCTTAGAAAATTGGCTTTTTTTTTAATTTTTTTGTTTTTAGTACAATAGATTATATCATCCTTAAAAATAATGGAAATACTTCATTTTTATTGATAAATTTAAAGTTTGTGTAAAGTAGTCCCTGTGATGCTGTGTTTATCCATGGCTATGACTAGATGGCGCTGTTACATTTTGTGATGGGCTGTTGAGTTGCATGTTATGCTCTCTCAGCAAGTGTGTAAATAGTACATCTGCTACAAGTCTGTTTTTCTGCCCTTCCCCGAGATTAGTAGTATTTTTTATTTTTATTTCTGACCTTGAGTAAATGCCGCCGATCAGCAGAGAGATCATGTTGTGGATTGTGCAACAAGACGTCGGGGGCAGAGAATGTATGAGTACCACTGTGTTTATATCCTTTAATTTTGATTTTGTTTTTTTTTGGGGGGGGGCAACTGTTTAAATGCAGTGCAGTTGTCTACTGCTAACTTTGCTTTAGTTTTTCGGGTTGGTGTCCTCATTCAGTTGTTGGTGTCCTAATAGCAATCAGATCGAGTAGTAACGGGGGCAGAGTGTACCAGGTCTGGCACTAGAGACAGTGACGGGAGCAGAACTCTAATTTGATTTTAGAAGGTCAGTTTTCTTTTTTAAATATCAGTGCTGTATGCTTCTGTTACTATGAGGTGGAGATGCGGCGAGACGGGCACAGTCATAGTAGCGCTTAGCACGCAACATGCTAGCGTTACTACTTTGAAACTAAAGGTGTTTCTTTCCCAGTAGCATTTGCGTTACTACTGATGTGCTACCCGCTTCATCCCCAACACTGCAAAAACATTTTCTTTATTTTTCTTGTAGAAAAAAAAAACCGAGGCAGTATGAGCTGGACGGGCCAGGGGGGAGGCGCAACCCTCATTAAGCGAGGTGTAAGAAATGGCAGCTGCGGATGCTGGAAATTTGGGGTGCCAATAGATAACCTCAGTAATGGGGTACCCTGAATTGGCGCTTGTTTTAAGCGGGTGTGTATATATAGAAATTAACCAATGTGTGCTACTTCAGTGCAGAACTGCAGTGTGTGTGTGTGTGTGTGTGTGTGTGTGTGTGTCAGTTACTTGTTAAGAAAAACATGGCTGCATTTTCAAAATGAGCATTCTGTTGGCACAAGGATTTAGAACCTAATCAGGCAGCAGAGACAGGGACTCATTATTTCCTGGTCTCTACTGCCTGATACCGGACTGGCTGGTTGGTGGCTGTAGCCAATCAGCTTAAAGGATTTCCCCAGCCCACTGTCTAAGAGACTACTGCCTTATGAGTGACTGCACTGTTTGGGTGTGATTCTAATGCTCAGAAAGCATGCAGTAACAGATGATCCAGGATTGTAAAAAAAACAGGATTGTTTATAAATACACATTGCTATGCATTTCAGTTCTACTAAACAAGGAGACAGACAAAACAAACTGCAACATCAGAGAATTTTTAGAGATGGGAAGCAATCATAAAATGTGGTGTTTCAGACAGGAATAATATGATGAAAAACAGGTTGACAGTGTCCCTTTTAAGAACTTACTGGTTCACACGCCTCATTAGCATAGTGACATCATTAAGGCACTCAAGGTCCACTCTCATGCCAATGATGTCACCACTCTAACTCAGTGTGTGAACCAACATGTAGGTCTTAAGCTAGTCTCTATATCTTGAGATCTTCTTGCTCAAAATGCAGAAGGAGACACAATCATACCATAAAAGATATCTCACACCACATATAAAATAGGATCTTGTATTCCATAGCAGGAATAATAAGCATCTGTGTGGGATGCCTGAAACTCTGCTGGGGAGAGGTATATTCCTAAAAACATTATCAAAAGCCCATGTTGGTGTAGTGACCTCAGCAAACATTCTGCTAACAGTACACTGGGACTGGCATGCAGTGAATGCTGATGTGGCCATTTATAGTAATGATCGTTTTTTTTAATGTGATATCTTGTGTTTTTATTATCATTTTATATTAACATTCCTTAGCAGAAGGCATACCACAAGTGCATTTAGTCACCTTGTCACTGTTTATCATTTATATATGCATTTATTTACAGTGTTTTATAAGTATAACTGTCATCAGTGACCTGCTGCTCCTAAGCCTCCGGAATCTAAGTTGCATTCCTGAATGAGGCTATCCTAAATTGGAATCTCTCTTCAACTGCACTACAAGTTGTTTCTTTCCTGGAGTCGACACTCTTGCATGCAGAATCAGAAGCATATTATTTAACTAACTGAACCATGTCTATGTGGAACAGCTCTTCTTAAATGAGAGGGGGCACCAATACAACACATGACAGCTACACCCATACATGTATCATTGGTTAACCTGAAAATGAACCCATATGAATTCAGTTCCACCACCTCTTAAAAATTCATCTGAGAGTTCCTGCACCTCTGTCATCTTTCTCCATTGACTCCACTGACCTCCTTGACAGTGCCCCCCCATGACAAATCTTGAGGTGTCACCCCTAACCATTTCCAATTTAAAGCACAAACACTGAATAAAAAAAAAGTGTTAGGTTCACTAATAAGTTATCACAGACACTACTGCTCTGGCTAGCACTGTGCTTCCCAGTAAAGCACAGTCTAGATTCATGGGACAGGACACAGTGATGGCTGTCATACCTCTCAACTGTCCCTGGTTTTGCCTCAACATTTTACTTAGTTGTCTCTCCTAAAATGTGTGTTTCTATGACTAAACAGTGGGGACTGTAAGCACAAATAATGTCACATATTAAGTTTACAGACGTCTTGTTCTTTAGGAAATGCATTTTGCACCAAGCCCCTTATTCTACCAGCTTCCTGAGTGGATATCACCAATTTTAAAGACGTGTCCCCGAGTTTTTAAGTCTTGTCACTCATTTATGAGGCAGGAGACTGAGAAGTGTGATAGCAGTTCGCTTAGTTATTTCCTTTATAACTTACAGAGGTTAAATTAGGCAGAAGACCACATAACTCAATTCCACCACCTCTTGAAAAAAACTGTACGGCTGGTCCACCACCTCTGCCATTTTTCTCCACTGACTACTATAGGACAGTCCCACCACCTAGACATCCAGATATGCCAGTAAGAGTCCCCCCAAAAAAAACTTTTCCAGATTAACACTGATTACCTGGGTTTGTACTGGAGGTGGAGGGATTGATTGAGCTTTTCCCTTTGTATTGCGGTTTCACCATGTTTGCGATCAGCTGGGTCGAACCAGAAAACGAAAAGGAATTAAATAAACGGCAGCTCGATAATGCAGTACAAGTTTGCACTCCCCTCCTATAGCTCCGCGTGTCCCAGGCTACTCTTGGGCGACAGGAAGTGGCGTCACAGTTCAGCGACTCAAGCACCCGGAAGTGCGGTATGAAGACCCTGAAACACAGAACTAGAAGTTTGTATGACTTTGCAAAGAAGGGAGGACTAAGGGATTTATTATTATAAAGAACATAAATGATAAAGATAGACTGTGCCACAGAGTTTTACAAATGCGTAGTTTATACTTATCGACTGAGATATTATTGAAAGGTTTCGTATGAGCTAAACGCTGGTTTGAAAACAGTTGGTGACCACCACTTCGGGAGGGACCTGCTCTTAAAGGGTCCTAGATTTGATGTTTTTTATTTTAAGCAATAAAAGACGGCCGTGCTGATTAATAGATCAAAAACAAAGGCTATCTGATTGTTAATTTAAGTGAAATTCACTACAGCAGGGCTCTCAGGTAACTGATCATTTCACTGTGGCGCTATTGTCATTTCCCTATAAATTCCATTATTTCTTATGGCATATGAATTTCTCTGTCTTTGTTTATGTAAAAATGTAACCAGGAGGGTAGCGGAAAAGGACATAGCCGCATTCAGAGTTATGCATATCGATTATTGCGGGACCGAACACAGAAGTGTGAAATAAAAAAGTTCACAGTAAAGAAAGAGAAATTGCTCCCATCTGCTCAGACGTGCCCAATGAGTCCGTCCTTGACGCCATTCTCTTTCACATCTTCCTAAATTTATTTATTTATTTATTTATACATCAGTTTACAACCTTTGAGCCAGAGGCTCGTTTCCAAAGGTACCTCGTCACAAAGAGGACAATACAAAGCACAACATTTCATTACATCATTGTAGGTAACATTTTTTTTTTTTACATCTTAGCAGGCAACAGTATGGCAGATATATACTGTAAAAGACTTTGTTTACAGTAACAGTGTAACAGGTTAGGTATTGACAGGTATAACAGTTATTCGGATAAGAATGAGAGGAAAGCAAGCTATTGGTTGAGCAGACAAATTAGTCTTGAGCTGGGACTGCTAGGTTAGTAAGAACAGGTGGCTTTGGGACAGGGCAGGTGATAGATTGGGGGGCAAGCCACTCTAGGAGTTTTGTCAGTTGTTGATTGAGAATCTACTCAGAGAGTTTTGTCGGGTACAATGAGCTTGAAACACCCACGGGTTGGGGATGCACAGCTACGATGTTGAATAGCTGACTTCTAAGTGCGGTTTTAAACCGGAGATTGAACGGATATCGGTGATGGAACTGGGGAGAATATTGTACCAGGTAGGGGCTCTGTAGTAGAAGGACCGCTGACCATGTGTGGTCCTGGATCTAGGGATGGACAGGGTGGCCTTGGAGGAACTATGAGTTTGACTAAGGGTTGAGCTAGGTGAATAGAGGCTGTCAGACCAGGAGGGATAGACCAAGGAGTGTTTTTTCGTTAGGAGGCAAGTTTGATATCTGAGCCGCTCATCCAGGTTGAGCAGCTGAGAAGTCATATAGCTGGCAGGTATGGGTTAATCTGGTGGCTCCTGTGATTAACCTACAGGCCTTGTTCAAGTGTGTCAAGTTTATTGAGGGCAGTCTTATCCGCAGCACCATAGACAGGCAGGCCATAATCAACAAGGGACAGGACTGAGGAGGTGATCATAGTTGAGGGCCTCGGGGAGGCAGTGTTTAGAAGGATAAAGATAATGAATGTGGTATTTGCAGTGGAGGCTAGAGTATCAATGTGGTCGTGGAAAGTGAGTGCAGAGTCAAAGGAGACCCCAAGGTACTTGTACAGGCAGACTTGCTCTGAGAGGGATTAGAGCCAGGGAGGATAAGGAGTGGAAATTACTGAGTTTGTTCTGGGTATGCAAAGAGCATGGATTTGGTTTTTTAGATTAACTACAAGTCTGTGCTTTTGAACCAGGCTTCAGCATCATTGAAAGCTAGTTGCAAGGAATCTTGAAGAGAGATGGGGTTTCGTGGGTGGCTAAGATAACGCATCATCTGCACAGCAGGATTTTTCCTGCAAGCACTGGGCAAGGTATTGAGGTATAGAGAGAAGAGAAGTGGCCTAGAATGGAACCCTGGGGACTCGGATCGGATAGGACATGTATTGAGAGGGTCCCATTAATTCTAACACGCTGAGAGCGGTCCGACAAGTAGCTGGAACACCAGGAGACTGGGCAGCGGCAAAGCCAATGCAATAGAGGGTATCCAACAGTAGGGGTGGGAGACAGTGTCGAAAGCCTTGAGAGGTCAATAAACACTGCCCTCAGCAGTGCGTCCGGAAATAAGGGAGGAATGCAGAAAATTTGAGAACTCAATAAGGGTAGTGTTGGTGCTAGACCTGCACGGAAACCATGCTGTTCATGGCAGAGGATGTTGTATTTGGTCAGATAATCTGTGATTTAGTTGCTACCAGTTTTTCAAGGGCTTTGGAGAGGGGTGGAAGGATGGAGATAGGTCGGTAGTTCCCGGCTGAGGACCTGTCACCTCCTTTGTGTATGGGCAAGACTGTGGCTGTTTTCCAGCCAGCGGGGAATTGACCCAGGCAAAGGGACTTGTTGAGCAGGGTAGTTAGGGGGGCAAGGACCTGGTCCAGGGAGTCGCTGCCAATATAATTGCTCTTAAGAGCTTGAAGCAGGTGTGGCCTAGCTTCCTGGGGGGTCACCCTGCGTAGGTGGAAGCTAGGATATTGGAAGTCAGGGGCGGTTAGGGTTGAAGGAGGGTCAAGAAGTCTCTGGGGAGGACCGTGGTTGAGGACTGTAAATGATGAGTTGAGGAAGTTGGCTATTGGGCAGGGTCAGGAGACAGTACTGATGGTGATCTGGGAGGGAGGAGGAGAGCGCCAGCCCCATTTAGTTGCTTAATGTTGTCCCAAAACTTACTACCGTGTTTCAGGAGGAGGTAAGCGCCTGATAGTGATCGGCTTTTTGCTTCCTGATGGCCCATGTGCATTTGTTTCTAGCGCGCTGTAGGCCTGTCTGTCCGCACGGCCTGTTTCATTAGCTCAGGTGCCACAGGTTATCCTTGTGTTTTAGAGTTGCATCAGGACGGGTAATCCAAGGGGCATTAGGACTTTGGTCCGGACTGCTGTCATGGGAGCGAAAACGTCACAAGCTTTGTTGAAGGTTTGGGTGAAGAAGGTAAGAAGTCGTCAACATCAGAGGCCTGGTGTAGGAGACCAGTTAATTTGGGCAAGATGTAGCTTAAGACCTTTAAGCCCATCTGGTCTGAGGCGTCTGACGGTGAATGGATGAGCCGTGGGTTTGGGAGTGGGGTGCTCCAGTGGAAAATGATAGGAGAGTGGTCACTAATAGAGTCTGGAAGGACCTGGGTATCATGGATTTGTTGAGGGCGGTTTGTGATGACCACGCTCTAGCAGTGTGCTGGTGCCCTTCTTGTGTTAATTCTGGTGGGTTGGGAGACCAGTTGGGACATGTCAATCGGCAAGAAGAGTCACGGGTGGAGTTGATGGATGAGCTGAGCCAGTTAACATTCAGGTCACCTACAAGGACTTGGTCAGCTGTGTGAGGTAGGGTTGAAAGATAGTCAGTTAGCGAAGCCAGTGCCACAGTTTGGTTTTTAGGGGGAATGTAAGCAGCAGTGAGATAGAGGGGACCCCTAGAGGGGTCGGGAGTCAGCTTGAGGGTTAGGGCCTGCGCTCCATGGGTGAGAACAGGGGCAGGGAGTGTCAGTCCAGTGAGAGAATCCCTGGTGTATATCGCACAACCCCCTCTTCTGCCTACACGATCCTCCCGGTGGAGGGAGTACCCAGGAATAGTGACAAACGAGTCTGGCGTGGATTTTGATAGCCAGGTTTCCACCACCGCAATGACATCAGGCCTATGTGAGGTGATCCAACATTGGAGGGAGTCTAATTTTTTCATCAGGCTGCGTATATTCATAAATGAACTCCCTCTGTTCCTCCCATGTTCTTCTGTATCCTTTCACATCCCATCCTTGTCGGCAAAGTTTTTAGTTATTGTACAGCTCCATGTTTTTTTTTTCTATTTTCCCACACTGTTACCGTAACCTCCTTGTTTTTAGCTAATTTCTTGCAACCTGCTTGTAAACTGTTGTAATGATTTTGTTGTACTTGTATTTGGAATGTCTTCCCTGTATTGTTTTGTATCCTCCTGGGTCGTGCCTGAAAATAGTCATTGCTATGGCTAGTGCACTTGCCCGGTTAACAAAAACTTCATAAATACATGTATGCATATGATGCTGTGCTCTTTGCCTCCATCTTATCTGCCCCTTACCTCTCTGCCCAGCTCCAGCTGGACTTCAACAATATTTGATGTTGGTTCCAGACAAACCAGCTGTCCCTCAATGCCAAGAAAATGGTCTCCATGACTCTTGGCTTCTGGTAGAGGATAGCCAGGCTCACCTCTATTCACTCCTTCCATACCCTCAGTGGTATTGCCATTGAGGATGCCTCCTTCAAGTAATTCAGAGTCTGGTTGGGCCACCATCTTAATTTCACAGTGGATGTAGATGCCATCCATTGCAAGCTCCACCCCAAACTGAGTGCGCTGTACAGGAACAAAATGAGCATCCGATGTCCTGCCTGCCGAGAGAGCCTCTCGAAGATGATCCTATCTTCGACTGTGGAGACGTCATCTATAGCACCGCTCCCAAGTCCACCATAGGCAGACTGGACCCCCTCTTTCCCATTTTGCCTTGGACTCTCCTCCCTGTACTCACCACAGCTGTCTTTACTTCTCCCTTCCATTGATGCCAAGTACTCCACCCGCTGTGCCTCCTTCATATCCAGGTACTGGCTTTGCACCCTCCTTTCCTGTCTCTTCCGCACCACCTTCCCCCTATCCTCTGCAAAACACTGTTTCCCAGCTCCCTCTCCCTCACAGGAAATTCACAGCTATCCTAACCATGCTATCTACTCATATCGCTTCCCTAAGCTCTGGGCCTTGCTTCCTCTGTCCATCTGCTCAGCATCTTCCCCGTCTCCCTTAGGTCTGTACTTTGTGACTTTGCATCTCCCACCTGCAGTTGTTCCTAACCCCTGACCTTGGTGCCACCCAACTGCCACAGCACCCTCCTTCACTCTCAAGGGCTTGTGGACAACTGCCTTGAGCTGCAACAGTCTTTCTGAGGCAAACTGCAGTCTCTGATTTGCTAATAAGGCTGTCTGTCATGTTACTCAACCCTTGATTGGTTCTTGTTTGGGTGCCAAGCACACTGAATCATTCCTCTCCCAGAAACTATCTCTCAGTCCTCCAAAGGCTTCTGTGAAAGCTGATTGTTGGGCAGTGAGGTCACAGGGTCCCAAACATGGCTGCTGGCAGAACAGTTTATGGCAGTCCAAACTTCGAAAGTCCACTGCAGCCAAACAGCTTTGTTTCATTTTTACCTGCCCCATGGCTTGATAGCCCATACTGTGCCCTACTATCTGATGGTGGACATATGGATGTAGGGGCTGGAATTTGGGTGTTGCATGACCCGTTATAAATAGAGCTCCCTCCATGCCAGCATTACTGACCATTGAAATACACTGGTGGCGCAGGGAACTACATTTCCAAGCAGCCTCAGCTGCTGGCTCATTTACATGCGCTTTCAAGCACTTTTTAAAAACATTTTGGGGCCCCTTTTGTCCCATCCTCGTGTCACCGGACCACAGTTAGATGATTCGGGGGTCTGGGAGCCCGGGGGAACCTCCATATTGCCACAGGAGTGGCTTGAAAACAAACATGCATTACCGCACATGCTCGAACCGCCAGCTTGCACGTACATGGTGCAGCTGAGCGGTGGTCATGCTTCTGTGCTCCTCTGGCCCTCCACTTGCAGGGAAAACATTGTGGGGGCCTGGCAGGAGGCTCAGAAAGGTGGCCAAGACCCGGGCTGGCAGTGGGGAGTCCTCAAGGCAGAAGGTAAGACCCACGCTTTTGGAAGGGGGTTACATATACATCTGTATTGTCTGCCTTCCTCATCCCCCCCCCACACACACACAACATGTATCTGAAAATGAGTTGTTACCAACTCAGTATGTTTTTTCTGGAACTTTTGAAATCAATAAATGTAACTTCAGAAGAAGGCCTTGCTGTCTGTCAAGTCTGCCCAGTGCGGAGGTACATTCCCAGAGGATGTTCATGTCCATCCATCCCCTCACCATTCTTTGTAGAATCGGTCTTAAGTTTTTCTATCAACTAGCACCTCGTGGAGCTTATTCCACTCAATCATCACACTTTTTGTAAAATAGTACTTCTAAAGTAAATGCACATTTGCAGAATAATAAATCACATAATGCAAATAAAAACAAATCTAGGTAATATAAACTACAGATAAAATAGAGAAATTTCAGAATCAATTCACATGATCAGTACGGAGTCTGAAAGATCAGTCCTGTGCAGAGTGACTAAATAGTCTAAATATGCAGAGCCTTGAAAAGAGGAGAATTAGAGGAGATACACTCATGTCTGACATCGTACAATAGCCTGTCCTTATTTGATCAGTGGGCTTTGAATTTAATACAACAAACCATAATGCCAGGTAATATGATACATTAGTCAAAAATTCAGGTCAGAAAAAAAAATACACTAAAATGATAGAATCTAGATTTAGTAGTTGCCGTATTGGTCCTTGCAAGAATAGATCCAGAAGCAAATGATTTGATACCTTTTAATGGACCAACATAGATGTAACAACAAGAACAAAGTGCTCTAGCTTTCGGACCAACCAGTCCTTCTTCAGAAGCTCATGGCAGTTGTTTAGAAAATACAATACTTATAACAGCTAGATAATGCAGAGAAAACAGAAAATCCCATTGGTTTAAAATACTCCATTTAAAAAAAAACAGAAGATGATGTCAGAGAAGTTTAACAGTACAATACTGCCTCAGTCCGAAAAGAACCTTGGGTCTAGATGTGCTTGGTGCAACACATATACCAAGAATCCTACTGCACATAAATTTAATTGATATAAGATAACACTGCTGAAGCAGATAACTCCCAAATCAGCCATGAGTGCCACAGTCATTATAAGGATGTGATTACTGAAAGGCAACCCCACTCCAGCTTAAAGACAAACTAAGAAGTTATAGGGCTCTATGAAATTACAATGTATGCATTAAAGACAAGAATTACCAGTAAAGTTGTCTAAAAAACACATCAGTGCACATTGTGTGATGTGTAAAACCTAGCTGGATATGTCAACCAGCTGTTTCTCAAGCTAAATAAAAGGCCTCAAGAAATTACAAAACCTCAGGACTATATAAATGATAATTTAAATATAAATTGATAATATTAGTGTCAAACAAAAACTCTAGTCAAGGAACCTCAAGGAATTAAGACCATGCAGCCTGATATGTACTGATGTCAATATCTACTGAGAATGTAGCAACTTGATGTACCACAGTGTCTAGGGAATCTGAAAAAGAGATAAAAATGTAATTTATCTCCTCCTGTTCATACAAACAATACAACCTAACCCACCCCACATCACATTAATGTGGGTGGGGAGATACATACTAAAGGAGATGTTGTCTCTCCCTCTCTCTCCCCCTCCTTTTCTCTCTCTCTCTCCCCACAGACACACACACACACACACACACCTACTCTCTCTCCTAGTGAACCTATATTAACTTCAGTCACTGCAGTTGTTCCCCAAAGGAATACAACTTGTCATGAAATCCTGAGTAAATTACTACAATATTAGCCTAATGTAAAAAGATCTGTGCAGGACCCCCAAGCAAATGAGATCACACATCCCAATATGTACAGAGTTACAAAAATTATATATAACAGTATAAGATAACACTCCTGTACCTCAGACTGTGTGGTTACATCACAAAACAGACAATTCCAGGTGCATGGGAGTTATACATGCATGTCACGACATGTTGTTTATTTCATTCAGTGCAAGAGATGTCCACAAACAGGTTATGTAGAAGAGACGCCAACAGCTCCGCACTAGGATGAACTCACACAGACATACTATTACAGCAAGGAAGACTGAAAAACCAGTGGGGCATCACTTCTCCCAGCCTGACCACTCAGTCTCAGATATGTCAGTAATGGTCCTAAAAGGACATCTCAAAAACACACAACAGAGACGAGCTTTTGAGATTAAACTTATTTTACATCTCAATATGGTAGCAGATGGGATGAACGTGGATCTTGGCTTTATGGGACACTACAGAAACTAACATCCACAGACCTTTTCTTCTTCAAACTGACATATTATAGGACTTCAGCATGTGTGAGATGTGGATGCGTGTGTGTATGTATGTGTGGGTATGTGTTGTGAGGTATGTGATATAACAGATGTGGGGCTTGCTGTCACATTGAGGTAAGTCTCTATTTAGCTATATGGAGTTATAATGTGTTACTATTTTTATTTCACACATAAATAATTTCTCCTTACTTTTTATCTTTGCCTGTGGGGATTGATCCCATTGCACCATATTCAGATTACCCAGCCTGCTAGTGTACATACAGGAGTGTTATCTTATACTGTTATATATAATTTTTGTAACTCTGTACATATTGGGATGTGTGATCTCATTTGCTTGGGGTCCTGCACAGATCTTTTTACATTAGGCTAATATTGTAGTAATTTACTCAGGATTTCATGACAAGTTGTATTCCTTTGGGAACAACTGCAGTGACTGAAGTTAATATAGGTTCACTAGAGAGAGAGTGAGTGTGTGTGTGTCTGTGGGAGAGAGAAAAAAGAAGGGGGGAGAGAGAGAGAGACACTCCTTGTTATTAGAGTCTCCCCACCCACATTATTGTGATGTGGGGTGGGTTAGGTTGTATTGTTTGTATGAACAGGAGGAGATAAATTACATTTTTATCTCTCTTTCAGATTCCCTAGACACTTGTGGTACATCAAGTTGCTACATTCTCAGTATATATTGACATCCGTACATATCAGGCTGCATGGTCTTAATTCCTTGAGGTTCCTTGACTAGAGTTTTTTGTTTGACACTAATATTATCAATTTATATTTAAATTATCATTTATATAGTCCTGAGGTTTTTGTAATTTCTTGGGCCTTTTATTTAGCTTGAGAATACAGCTGGGGTGATATGTCCAGCTAGGTTTTACACATCACACAATGTGCACTGATGTTTTTTTAGACAACTTTACTGGTAATTCTTGTCTTTAATGCATACATTGTAATTTCATGAGCCCTATAACTATCTTAGTTTGTCTTTAAGCTGGTTGGGGGTTGCCTTTCAGTAATCACATCCTTATACTGACTGTGACACTCATGGCTTGATTTGGGAGTTATCTGCTTCAGCAGTGTTATCTTATGTCAATTAAATTTATGTGCAGTAGGATTCTTGGTATGTGTGTTGCACCAAGCACATCTGAACCCAAGGTTCTTTCGGACTGAGGGCAGTATTGTACTGTTAAACTTCTCTGACATCATCTTCTGTTTTTTTTTTTTTTTTTTTTTTTTAAATGAGTATTTTAAACCAATGGGGATTTTTTTCTGTTTTTCTCTGCATTATCTAGCTGTTATAAGTATTGTATTTTCTAAACAACTGCCATGAGCTTCTGAAGAAGGACTGGTTGGTCCGAAAGCTAGAGCACTTTGTTCTTGTTGTTACATCTATGTTGGTCCATTAAAAGGTATCAAATCATTTGCTTCTGGAACTAAAAGGATAGTTAATACTGTATATGGAACTCATTACCAGGAACAATAGATAATTGTGAAAGCAAAGCCACGTTCAAAAACCAGTTAAACAAATACATGTAACATAGGAAAATGAAGTTTTACTACTGAGAAGTGGGTGGGTAGTCCATATGGGTCTCTTAGCTTCCATCTACCCTTGTGACAATAGTATGAAATCTATAGGGGCAGTTCACACCAGGCAGTTATGAGTAGGGTGTAAATGGGAAACAAAGTGCCACGCACAATAACATATGGTTATAGTAGCTTATGGAGCAAAGATTTTAAGTTGGTATGAGGAAGAAACGGTAGAGGAGTTGAGCATTTATAGGTAAGAAAGTGCATTTAACTTTTTTGTATTTTACTATCGACAATGATTATTGGGAAATCTAATTTATTTTGTAACTTTTTGTGACACTGTGACTTTGTATATGTAATTAATTTCATTTTATTTATTGTACTGGGAAAACTTAATGGGTAAAGACACATTTACATAGTGCCCAGTAACAAATAACAAGCAGTTTGGTACAGACGATACACAGTGAACAAAACTATAAGGGAGACAGTGATAAGGACAGTAAATAACAGCTACATAAGTGCAACAGAACTCTTACAATTCAAGACATCTTAGGGCACAGTTGTAAGTGAGCTTTGCTCAGTGGTATTGCCCTTAATAAAATGAAATGATAATGAAATATGGGAGAAGGCAGCTGAACCAGTGGAATTCTTACAGCATTTTTTTTTTCAATCAACAGCATGTAAACCCCTTCCCTGCTAGGGGTGCATATGACAATTTTGGATCTCGGGAGGATGCTACAGTAATAGTTATATTTCCACCAGTTTTGGGGGTACTGTCGTAAAGCATAGGTCAGGAAATACAGGCAGGCCAGGAGAACTTATAACATTCGTAAGTAGCATTTTATTATTAATAATAAAATAAAAATAAAGGTCTACAGGATAGTGCTCCACAAAGGCAGAACAAACAAAAAAAAAAGTCGTTCATCTGAGAGTCTCTTTTCAATTTAAATCTCGGTCTCTTTCACTAACACTCCAAACCAAACATTGCTCTCATTTTATAAGATGTTTATTCCTGGCAATTAAGTTCTGCATTCTGTTCTTGAAAGTTTCATCTCCTGTTTCTCGCAAAATGCAACAAGACTTTTTTCATTGATCTTCCTGTGACCAGCCTGAAGAGTACATCGGTCTTCTTAACAGGTGCAACCAATTGAAATAGCCTGTCCTAGGGTTGATTTTTTGCGGACAGTTCTGTTAACAAGCTTGTGAAAGGTCAAACGGTTTCTCAAGGTCAACCCCTGTGTTCCAAATTGCTAACTTTTCCAAAAAACTTTTCTAACAAACCCAAGTAGCTGTCTGCATTCATTTTCAGGAATATAATTGTATACATTTGCAAACTAGGGGATCCCAGTTTCACATACATATTCTCATATATATTTTTAACCACAGAGAAGCAAAGGGAAAAGGAAAGAATAGAAACGGCAAGTGAAGGACAGGAGATAACAGGAGGAAATTGTGAGACCATCATAGTGGCCCATTCTTAGATGCCACAAGGAAGACTTGGTTGTGCAATCCGACAGGCAAGAGATAGACAAGTAACAGAATAGAAGAGGACAGAATAGATCCTTGCTTTTAATTCTTTCTCTCTGCATAACAGATGGAAAAATGTATTATCCCAACCCTATCACACGTACCAGCATCTAGTTTTACCATGATTTCGCAATACTACATCCCACTCAAAATAAATCTGCTGTCCGCACAAACTTGGCTGGACAATTCATGGGCTTCTACCTTGTAACTTTGAAAGGCACAGGGTTCGCAGCATCCTTTTCCGGGCACTACTCCTTCAACATATTTACACAGTATGCTGACATTTCACTGACACAATTAGATCCCCCTAAACTGGCATGGGCACAGAAAACTACTGACTCTCCTGAGCAACGGACCCGGGTGATATAGTATGCTGACATTTCACTGACACAATTAGAGCCCCCTAAACTGGCATGGGCACATAATACTGACTTTCCTGAACAACGGACCCAGGTGATGGCTACTGACATGCAGTCCTGGCCCAAAGGGTCAGTGGGATGGTTCAGCCACCGATGCCCTCTGAGGATTTGTATTCTCCAGCACCAGGTGTGTACAGCCCTGCACTGTGACATAAAGCGGCACCGACATGGAATAAGTATGGGGATTCCCCCAAACCACAGCTGAGCTCTCACCTTTGCTGTAGTTGAATTGGGTAACACCTGACACCAGCAAGTACCATCTGGTTTGGTCTCCATACATGGGGTACTTTGGTCTGTGCCTCACAGTGTCTATTGTGAGGCAGCAACCACCTGGGGCTCTTCTGCATCGGTTGAAATCCAGGCCTTGGAGAGCCATCAGGGCATGCCCCAAGAGGGAAGCCTCCTCAGCCACAGACTGACCACTCCTTGCTGTGGTACACCCCACTCCTGGGCAATGGCATCATCCCCAGTTGTGGGGTTAACTCCTCAGTTGACAGCCTGTCTCCACAACGTTTCAGGGAAAGGATGTGATACTACACCCTTTGTAACTCCCACACCAAGGTAGGAGGCATTGCCATAACTCTTCAAGATGTTGCTGCTCCCAGCAAAACCTCAGCCTGGGCTGCCATGATCCCAGGAGTGATACCTGGTGGTGGTGGCGTCCCTCCACCCCTGACAGAGACCAGCAGTGTCAGACTAAGCTGTCATTTCCTTGTAGAGGGACCCACTAACTATGATCCCCTCAGTGGAGCTGGAGCATTGTCCTGATTGCAACACACTATTTAAACATGGCAGTATAAAAATACAAAATGTTGGAAAACGCAGTAGTGAGGGCAGTACAATAATATTTATATACACACCTGGGTTGGGGGTAACAGCACCCAGGATTACTTCAATTTCCCCATGCAGCATCCCCCTCATAATAACTCCACTGCACACTCAAAACTGGCAGAGCAACTTCTTGGCTTTTACTTCATAAATTAATAGGCACCTGGTTCACATTGACATTGGCAGTCCTCAGAATTTCCTAAACATGGTTAAAACCCTCTATACTCCTGCATGAGTTGGCCCTGCCTGGCTACACTACCATCAAGTGTGACAGTGTTGGTAAAAGAGGTGGCGGAGTTCTCTTACATAGTAAGTCCAGCCTCGCAGCTACTGAAATTACACCCCTAACTTCCTTAACTTCACCAGCTGAATCTTTGTCTCCCTAACCTTAAGGCAATACCAAAAAATTAATAGTAGGATGCACTTACCTACTTTCCAAGGCTGCCACTACTGCCCTACCCAAAGTCATCACCTCCCTCACTGACCTCCCCTCCCATGAACTAATAATGTACGGAGACTTCAACATCAATTGGCTAACTAAAAACAAAAACGCAGCCCTCTGCTCCCTAGATGACACAAACCTAACTCACCATATCGTTGAGCCCACCAGAAGGACCAATAGAATGGGAATCCATTCCCTCAGAGACTGGATCCTGTCCAACTGTGCACATAGAATAATTGCCTCAGAGTACTACCTGACAGCATCAGTGACCACTCGCCAGTCTTGTATCTGGAGGAACAATTCCCCAAACCCCTATCCCCAAATCATGGAATCTCATAATTTGTCCTCCTTTGACCTTGCATGCTTCCTCAGCCCTCTTAACACTGCAAACTGGGACCCCATATGTACCCTGCCTACTGTGGACTAAGCCCTGGATTACCTAATTGACACTGTTGATGCCATCATAAACATTCATGCCCCGCTTAATTGATGTAGATTCAAAGGTGGAAAAGCCCCGTGGCTGACGAAGGATATAAGGAATCACATGTCCAAACGTGATGCAGCCTGGAAACATACAAGAAATCTGGACTACTATTAGACTGGCAAATTTACAGACAGCTCAGAAAGACATTCCTTGAACATAAGCTGGTTCTAAACCACAAAAAAACAAAATCCATGCTCTTCTCTAGCCCGCAAAACAAGAAAAGGCAAGTACCACTCACTATCAACACGTACCTGGGAATCACCCTTGAACAAGTGGCTACTTTCAAATATCTTGGAATCACCTTTGATCAAGGCCTAACCTTTGCAACTCATATTGATAGTACAGCAAAAACTATTAATCAGCAGCTTGGGATACTGTACCAGAACCGACAGCTCCTTACCCTACCAGCACTGAAGATAGCTATTCAGTCCTCAATCATTGACTATGGCTTAATTGTCTATGGGTCTGCCTCTACTAGCGCACTTAGACACATTACAGCCTCCCTTAACAAGGCCTGTCGGCTGCTCACTGGTGCACATCGACATACTCACACTTGCGAGCTCTACGCTGAAGCTGGGTGGTTACAACTCTCAAACCGCTTAAAGTACCTTACCTGCCTTATGGCTAAAAAATCTATCATGGGCCTCACTCCACCTTGCATTCAAGACCTGTTATGCCAGAGCACAAGTGTCTGACTCACCAGAAGATCAGAAAATCAGCCTCTTCAGGTCCCCCATTGCCGGACTACCCAGGGTCAAAGATCATTGCCTCATCGCACTTTCTACTGGCTAAATGCCCTTAGCACCTCTATTACCTCCTCTACCTCTCTAGGTGCATTTAAATCAGCCTATACTCTCACCTTGCCATCTCCAACTCCTGTGACTGCCTAGATTAAATCCTTATCTATTTCATTTCTCCACCCTGTCCATTTACTTGACAAAGGCTTGTAAGAGGATCCTTTTCTCTTGCTATGGGTCTGCTCCTCCCACCTTTTCTCACACCCACTCTATCTATACACTTTCCTAACTTGACTCTTCCCCCCCTCCTCACTTGACTTTTTTATTGATGAAAAGTGTTCATTTGGTATTTATCTGTCCTTGCACAAATGTTTCGATACTTGACTGTCTATGTTTTTTTTTTTTTACCACAACGCAATTTGTTGTGCCACTCAATGTAACCTCTTTGTTTGTACTTAATTTGACGTGGAACCTTTGTAAAAGAGCCTTGGCTCAAAGATAATAATTCCTAGAACAATAAACTAAACTAAAAAAAAAAAAAACTAAACTAAATCTGTAAGTCTAAAATAACTAATGCCAAGAAGACTTATTATTGTTCGGTCAAAACAGATAACTTCAGTAACCTCAAAGAATTCTGGTCCATGATTAATTCCTTCCTCAGTGGCAAAACCCTCACCTGCCCTGACTCACTTTTCATGAAGAACAAAGTACTATCAGACCCAGAGTCAATAGCTGATGATCTTAATAATTTACATCCAGTAAATCAAACACATTCTGACATTCCCCTTCCTCAGGAAAACTAGTTTATCTAAATAAATAATTTAATACTTAATTTAATCGATTGCTTGCATTTAATTTCAAGGTGGGAGTCAAACAAAATGCCAAAAGGAATTTCAAAAATAATGGAAAGAAGTCTAGTGAAGGTATTTATGCATAAGGGGCATTAATTATTACTTTTCCTAATTTAAAAGAAGTTTGAAGGTTTCAGTAGACTCATGAAATGATTTTTATGTATTAAATTATTTATCTAGATAAACCAGTTTTCCTGAGGAAGGGGGACCCCGAAACGTCAGAATTTGTTTGATTTACTGGATGTTAATTATTAAATCTGTTGAAGCAAATATGCTATTTGTTTTGGGTGAGTGGGCCGATACTCCAGTATACTTCTTTAGTAAGCGACAGCCATTACTGGTTTGTGCCTCTGTCCTATGGTACATACTAATACACATTTTTCTCATATATTTTTTTGAGGATTGGCTGTACTGGAACATTCCTTTGTGGTCTTAATAATTTCTTTACAGACCTTAAGAACTATGTATCCCATTTCACTGCAACCCACGATACCGAACCTTATTCATTTACAAATCTCTCTAAGAACGGGACCGCATAATTCCACATCAGACTAGCTGCCTGAAAAAAGGTGCTCAATCTACTTCAAAATCTTAAGGAACAAGGCTCACCCGGCCATGACTCACTTGAGCGTAGGTTTCTAAAGTGGGGAGCACCAGCACTTGCCGTACCGATTTGAAACCTGATTAATAGATCCTTTCTCAAAGGAACAGTACCCACTAAATGGAGAATGGCACTAGTTATCCCTGTCCACAAAGGGAGGTCGTCTACCCCCTGTTGAAAACTGCAGGCCAATCTCTATTCAATGCCACCTTGCAAAAGTACAAGAATGAATTATATGCAACCAACTACAAGACTACCATGAACACCACCAGCTCCTATCACCATGCCAACATGGTTTTCACAAAAACCATAGCACCCTCTCTGCACCCATCAAAGTCACCTTGGATATTCAACAGGCATTCGATCTTGGCCTGGCCATGGGGGCAATCTTCGACGACCTCACCAAGGCCTTCGAAAACCATTCATCCACTTCATGGCTCCATAGCTACCTATCTTGCCACATCCAAAGTGTCAAATGGGCTGTCAATCCCCCTTTAGACAAATTACCCATGGCGTTCCCCATGGATCTATCTTGGTCCCTCTACTTTTCTCGTTATTCATCGAGTTGCCTGGCTTCTGTGGAGGGGCATCTGTTCACCTTTGTGCGGGCGACGCCTTTTTATATCGATCCTCAGTCGATACCCAATGGCTTACTCATCACCTGGAATCAGACTTCCACCAATTAGAAGCACGGTTCTTTTACAATAACTTGCTTCTAAATACCAAAAAAACAAAATCTATGCTTTTCTATCCTCCACCATATAATACTGCTGTTTACCAAAAGCTCACCATCCGCTCCAGCAATGGGGAGACCCTCAAATCAGTAGAATCATTTAAATACCTGGGCATCCTGCTTGACCCTAACTTCTCCTTCGAGGCCCATGTCAACAAAATTGCCAAAACCTTACACCAAAAGATTGGTTTGGTCTACCATCATAAACCCCTGCTTTCTATCAGTCAGTCAATCATCTTTATTTTACCAGGCGAAGTACCATTGAGACAGACTCATTTGCAAGGTGGACCTGGGTAGGTCATAACAAAAACACATAAGCTAAATGTTACTACTATACAATGAGACAGTAGTCCGTGTAGAGTAAATATGAGATAGGCATAAATAACAGTGCATACAGTGTGGCTAACAATACAGCAGACCTCAAAAACTCAAATACAACATTGATAGGGCAAGAACAAAAACTATTTACAGAATAATACTAATTAGTATTTACGATATAAACAATACCTGCCCAGTCGCAACAAGACTTATGGGATGGGGGGGCTGGGTGTCAGGTAAGGGAAGTCAAAGGGGGTGTGAAGGGTAGGACAAGGTAAGAGTTAAGATGTCAGAGATATGGGGAAGTCAAGAGGGGATGTAGTAAAGGGAGGACAATAGGGTGTTTAAGAAGAGGAGAGTACTGGGTTGGCAATGGGATGGACAAAGGAAGACTAGCAGTAAGCGACTTGACTTGAAGATGTACAAGGGGAGGACAATGTACGAGTAGTATACAGGGTTCAAGATACAGGGCTCGGCTAGTTAAAGCAGTCACAGGATTCACTGAACTTATAAAGGAACAGAGCCTTAAAGAAGGCCCAGTTTACTGGTATTGCAAGCTTTAGAACCTTTTGCATGTTGTTCCGTATTACTGGACGGGCATGGCTTAGTTGTGACTAGGATTGAAGAAGGGTACAATCTTGAGGATGGCTATTTAAAGCAGTCACAGGATTTTTAACGCATCCTGCCTAGAAATTGCCACAGCCTTTCTCCTGCCCCTACTTTCCTATGGGGCTCCTCTATTTTTATCTCTCAAGGCCTCTCTTACAAATCGTTTGAAACAGCTCTATCATAAGATTGGATATTTTGCCATCAGAGCAGCCCCCCTGCCAACATCACTGCACTTTTCTCACATCCCTGGACGGACTGCAATTTGAACACTTAATCCAGTACTCCTCGTTATCCCTCACATACAAGCTCACACATTTCTACACTCCACCGAGCCTATCTGACATTATAGCAAGAAAACAGTCCAGGCATTATAGTAAGAAAAAGGTGGGCAAGCAATGTGAGAGGGCAGTAAGGAGGGCTGGGGGGATGCTGGGATGCATAGGGAGAGGCATCACCAGTAGAAAACAGGAAGTTGTTATCCCTCTGTACAGACAGCTGGTGAGACCCCATCTGGAGTACTGTGTGCAGTTCTGGAGACCCAGTCTCCGCAAGGACATAGACAAGATGGAAGCTGTCCAGAGGAGGGCAACTAAAATGATGCAGGGTCTACACAAGAAGACATATGAAGAAAGACTAAAGGAGCTTAATATATATAGCCTCAAGGAAGTGAGGGAGAGGGGGGGACATGATAGAAACGTTCAAGTACCTCAAGGGAATCAACAAAGTCCAAGAGGGTAGCATCTTTCAAAAAAAGAGGTGTGCAAGAACAAGGGGGCACAATTTGAAGATGGGGGGGGGGGCGGCTCAGAGGTAAGGTAAGGAATTATTTTTTCACAGAGAGGGTTGTGGATGCATGGAACGGCCTTCCGGAGGTGGTTGTGGAGTCAGAAACAGTGGTTGAATTCAAGCATGCATGGGACAGTCCTAAGGCAATTCTAGGGGTGGGGTAGAAAGAAGTAGGCTGCTGGTTAACTAGGATCTGCAGCTTATCCATTAGGTAGGGAAATGGGCAGACTGGGTGGGCCAAGCAGTCCTTATCTGCCGTCAAATTCTATGTTTCTATATTAGGCGGTCCCTCCGCTATACCTCTCTTCCACTATTAGCTGTACCAAAGGCACGTCTTTCCTCGGGCAGAAGATCCTTTGCTTATGCTGCCCCCTTGGCATGGAATGCCCTTCCCCCAGCTATCCTCTCCTATGCTACCCTTCCTCGTTTCAAACTTGCCCTGCATAACTGCCTGTCTGGCTCAGGAAACTGTAACTGCCTCACATAACCTACAGACCCTGCACTTATCCTTGCTCCAGTGCTTACCTCACCAACCTTCTGCTGCCATTTCTCCACTGTAACCATTGTGATCACATATACAGTAAATCAGTGTTCTACAATGTGTCAATGCGACTTAACAGCACCTGTATAGCCGTCCTCAAGATTGTACCCTACTTCAATCCCAGTCACAACTAAATTTTGTACTACATTTTTGGGACTCTGCTAAAGTTCATATCATTGTACTGTGACTGTATATATGTACTAAAGTCCTGTCTAGAGTACGGCTATGAGTTACTTGTTTTAGTTTTTTTATTGTATAACACTGTGATAATTTGTATGTTTACTATTGTCCAAGGTACCCTTCCCCAGGTTGCCCCTGTAAAAGGAACTGCATTGTCTCAGTGGGCTTACCCAGTTACCAATATTCAAGTAAATACATATTTTGGGGAGCTACATGCTGACATTTCACCAGTGTGAGGTCCATCAGATCCCACTAAACTAGCAGAGGCACATAATGAAATCTGCTGACTTTCTGAATAACAGAGCTGGGTGCCAGCCCGTGACATGATGTTCCCACCTGGAGGCATGATGGGATGGCACAGGAACCTGTAGCCTCTGAGGATTTGTGCAGACTCCACAGGGCCGGCTTTAGGGTTTGAGGGGCCCCCAGCAGAATTAGTGAAGGCACTGGGCTTCTCTACTTGGCCCACCTTTAGCCAATGTGTTTTACTGAAGACCCTAAGTGCAAGATTTTATTTGTGGTGATATTATAGGTAGGGAAAATTGGGCAGACTAGGCGGGCCAAGCAATAGTTATCTGCCGGCAAATTTTTAATTTTTTTGTTTCTACATATAGCTTTAGTATAACTTAGTAGTATTAAAAAAAATTTAGGAGCACACAGCAGTCAGTTCTTTTGGCTGTTCTTACCATCCCATCCATTGCTGCCTATCCACCTCATATTGACTGGATCATAGCTTGTTGAGGAATTTCATGACATAACCAGAAGGATCTGCACAGTCCTTTACTGATGTTTTAAAAATATGTTAAGGTAAAAAAATTTTTAAAAATGAATAAGGTAAACTCCTCTGGTTGGGGGCCCCCATGAGCAGGGGCTCCCAGCAACCGTAGGGTTCGCTGGTGCCTAAAACTGGCTATAGACTCGAATATGTGCCCTGGGAAGGAATGAGTCACTTTAGTCCATTGGGAGATCTTCACCAAGATAATCCTACCACTGTTTTACTATGCAGATCTGGTCTATGATACCATCCGTAATCCCTCTCTCACAAGACTGGACACTGTTTTCTTACCCCAGGAGTCCTTTAGCATCAGTAACTTTTTTGCTCTTAGCTGGCTAGGTGCAACTGCCCCGGAGGTGTGCCTTTAAGAGATATATAAATGAGCGTAGAACCAAGCCAATCAAAAGACAGAAGGGGGTGTGAGCTGAGTGAGAGCTGTTGGATGCTTCATAATTTTTTCTCCGCTGGACTGAGCAGTATTGACTCTGAGGTGTCTCCCAACTTTTCTTGTTGACAGCCTCCTAGTGCTTATCTGGGTAAAGCTTTCCTTATAAATTATTTCCTTTAGTGTGCTGAGTGAAAGTTTTACTTTTTCATTAGCACTGCACAAATTTTTTATTTCTAGCACCATGGCACTATTTTGCCTTATTTTTTACTGCGACTATTTAGTTTAAAGCCTAATTTTATCACGGGTGCTTATTTTCGACAATTTCCTTCATTTGTGAGGCAAATTATTGTAGGAACTGTCGAATTAGGGACAGTTTCCTTGTTTTTTGCCTCAGACCTCGCGGGGTTTACCGCGAGGCACCTGCAGTAGATTTCAAATTTAAATAGTGCCTGGGGTTTTCTCTCTAGATTGGAAATTATGAGGAAACCTTTTTTATTATATTACTGGACCTTGGTGTCATCTGTGTCAGGACTGTCCGTAAGGGTCCAGCAGCCACCTGTGTGCAGTTGAGTATTACTGGGTTTTTGTTAAGATTGGCACTGGTATAGATCCCAGTTTTACAACCAAAACAAAAAAGGCACTAGTAACAGAGTTTATTAACTGGGGCAGGACTGGCCAGTGGCATTTTCACAGAAATCTGCACTCAGTTCATAGGTCCAGAACTGGTTTGCTTTGCTTAAATTGGAAACATAGCAGACAAATCTTTGATTATTATGGCTGAGGATAAATCAAAGGTTTCCGACGAGGGGCCATTCAAAAGTACTAATACCAAAAGCAGAGGTGCTGAGGAACACTCCAGATCCCAGCCAAAAAATAAAGCTTCGAAAGATTAAGTTCCTCACAAATTGAAAAATATAATAAGAGTGACGAAAAAAGGAAGCTTGATCATGCTTCTGGTGAAGTGGTTAAAAAGAAACTCTGTCAAGACAGATATGCTCCCATTGCTCCTGGGAAAGCCAATAGCGAGACAACAGGCAGCTTAAAGCATACAGAAAAAACAAAACACTTACAGACTGTGCAGGTTGTTCCGTCAGTGCAAGATATGGAAAAAGCATGGCAACTGTTTCAGACCCTTCAAAAGAGGGGGCCTCAATTTACTGGGTCTGGCAAGCACTCTTCCACAGTTCTCTCTTCTGTAGACTGCGAGGGTGACACAGATTATCAATTTTATGATGCCCCTGATATGAATTCTGAGGGCCTTGAGCCCCAGGAGTCCCTGGACCCTCACCTTGGGGATCCCGTGGGTGACCACGAGGATCCTTCCTCTATGTTTACATTTATACAAAATATGCTGGATACCCTGGACCTCCCTATGCTGGAGCCCAACCAGGATGTCGATGAAGATTATAGGGAGATGAAGGGTCTTTCATCCTCAAAGACCCTGGTCGTCCCTATCCGTAATGCATTTAGAAAAAATACCGTGAAGGTGCTTCAACACCCACTTCAGTATCAGGGGTTGGTAAGCAGCTTGAGAGAAAATATAAATTGTCTATAAATGGTACCAAGTTCATGTCTGTACACCCTAACCACGAAAGTATAGTGCAGCAGGCAGCTTGTGAGAAAGCTGGAGTCTCCTTGTCACCCTCTCCCCCTGACAAAGATTCCAAGAAAATTGACTTTATAGCAAAGAAAATGTAAGCCACAGCTTCCCTGCTTCTAAGGCTTTCTTCTTACATGGCATTCACAGCCAAATATCAGAAAGCCCTTTGGAAATCTGTCCAGGCTACCACCTGCAACGGGTCATATTCTATGATGCAGGAGCTGGTGGATACGTCAGAAACTGCCCTGGAAGGTACTATGTACCAATTCCACATGACAGATGACAGCAATGATGTAGCCTCTAGGGCGATGGCCCATGCCATCTCTCTGAGACGCTTTGCCTGGCTTAGAACAACCAGTCTGACCAGACACTCAGAACAAGGCCATGGATTTTCCCTGTGATCAAAATATGTTGTTTGATTACAGAACCACTGACTACATGAAAAAAGTTGATGAGTACAAGGCCTCCTGGCAGAGCCACTCATCCAAGCCTAAACCCACCACCCCTCAGAGATCCCGTCCCAGGGGTGGTAGGGGCAGACATTCTGTTCCCAGGCCTTATAATCCCTATCCCCAGTCTGACTTTAGCCAGTACAGGGGGTCTTTCAGAGGCTGGAGCAGAAGGGGCCAAAGAAGAGCCACCTCTACCCAGCCATTTGCCTCTCAGTCTGAGTCCTGATGTGAGTGTCCAGGTCGCCTCCCCGTTTCCGGTTGGAGTCAGACTCTCTCACTATCTTCAGCACTGGTTCCTTATCACGTCTGACAAGTGGGTGCTGGAGATAGTGGAGAAGAGTCTGTCATTACAGTTCAAGCAGCTGCCAGACCTCAAGCACACCCAGGTGTCAAGACCTCTGTCCCCAACACAGATACCGCTGTTGGAAATGAAGGTACAAAACCTTCTGGCTTTACGAGCATTGGAGAGATTCCCCACCCATGAGAAGGGCAAAGGTCTCTACTCCAGGTATATTCTAACACAAAAGAAAACTGGGGAGTGGTGACCTATCTTAGATCTCAGATATTTAAACAAACATCTGAAAAAAAACAGATTCAAAATGGTCACTCTGTCACTGGTCATACAGTCCTTACAGCAGGGAGACTGGCTAGCCTCCCTTGATTTAAAGGATGCCTACTTCCACATACCCATAAGGAGATCTCACAGGAAGTTTCTCAGTTTAAAACTCCCTTTAGGTCACTATCAGTTCACCGCAATGCCCTTCGGTCTGTTCTCGGCCCCAAGAGTCTTTATCAAGTGTCTTGCAGTGGTAGCAGCACATCTCAGGAGACTGGGTGTTGCTGTCTACCCCTATCTGGATGACTGGCTCATAGTAGCAAAGTCTCCTTGCCAGGTCAAGGAATCTCTTTCCCTCACAGAACACACTCTGGAGTCTCTGGGTTTCCTGGTAAATCTAAAGAAATCTCACCCGGAACTCACCCAGCTGCTCACATTCATAGGGGCCCAGCTGGACACTCAGAAGGGATATGCTTTCCTCCCGCAGGAAAGAATTCAGAGTTTCCTTTCAGTGGCAGATTCTTTCGCCCAGGGACAGCCAAGACCAGCCAGACATTTCCTCAAACTTCTGGGACATATGGCTTCTATGACTGCAGTAGTCCCAGGGGTCAGGTACAGGATGAGACTCCTGCAAACCTACCTCAGAGCTAGCTGGTCTTAGAGAAGCAACACATTTTCAAAGTTGATACCTGTGTCGGAGCAGTTCCTCCAAAACTTGCTGTAGTGGAAGAACCCTGCAAATTTGCAGGCAGGTGGTTCCCTTTCAAGCTCCTCTTCCCACAAAGGTGATCACGACAGATGCCTCCCTTTTGGGCTGGGGAGCTCATTTAGACAGTGCTTCATAAAGTGGCAACTGGACTCCCGAAGAGTCACAGTTGCACATAAATCTTTTGGAACTCAGAGCAGTCTTACTAGCTCGCAAAGCTTTTGCTCCCAGCATAGAAGGGTAGGCGGTTCAAATTCTAACAGATAACACCACTGCAGTGTTGTACATAAACAAGCAGGGTGGTACCAGATCAGGAATACTCTGGCAGTTCTGAAGCTCTGGTCTCTAGCATTCTCCCTGAGAGTCAGCCTCTCAGTTATTCACCTCCTAGGCAAACTCAGTACTCTGGTGGATGCCCTAAGCCACATCAGTCAAGGTCAGAGCGAATGGACACTGAACAAGCAAGTACAAGCCGCAGTGTTCAGGCAGTGGGACACAACAGACGTGGATCTGTTTGCTTCTCCTCTCAATTTTCAGCTTCCTCAGTACTGTTGCAGGCCCCCAGTTCTGGGAACACTTTCTCTGGATGCCCTGATCTTGGACTGGTCAGGGAGGTTCTTATATGCATTTCCTCCCTTTCCCCTGATATTCAGGGTTTTGCTGAAACTCAGACAGCAGCCTGCATCGATGATCCTAGTGGCTCCAGACTGGCCCAGGCAAGCCTGGTACCCTCTCCGTCTCTGTGTCCTTCAACAGGCCCATTCGCCTGCCTCCATCTCGCTCCCTGCTGACCCTTCCTCAGACAGGAGTGCAGTACCCAGACATACACTCTCTTCACCTCAAGGCCTGGTTCTTGAGGAGTTAGAGTTTCCATCCTCACAGTACTCTGAACAGGTCCTTAAGATACTGAGGATGGCTAAAAAAACCGAACACTAAGAAGACTTATGCAGCCAAATGGAAAAGGTTTTCCCTCTGGTGCAAGAGCGAAAAGGTCAAACCCCTATTAGCTTCAGACCCTCAGCTGCTAGACTACCTGGTACACTTACAGGCGTTAGGCTTGAAACCATCTTCACTCAAGCTACACCTGGTGGCAATTTCAGCCTACCTTTCGTGGAAAGAAGAAATTATTTTTTTCCCACAGCATTTTTCAACAGTTTTTCAAAGGCTTCTTGCACCTCCAGCCTTCAACCAGGGAACCAGCTCCTCCTTGGAGCCTGAACCTTTGCATAGATGGGCTCATGAATCCACCTTTCGAGCCTATGTCCTTGGCCCACATCAAGTTTGTAACTTGGAAGATCATCTTCCTGGTAGCCATTACATCTGCCAGCAGGATTTCAGAGCTACAGACCCTGTGCACTGAGCCAAATGACATCATCCCTCACAACAATAAAGTTGAGCTCAGGACAAATAGGACATTTCTGCCAAAGGTGGTTTCAAAGTTTCACTTGAACCAGTCCATTACTCTGCCTGTCTTCTTTACTGATCCATCCACTCCTGGTGAGCAAAAGCTCCATAGCTTGGATGTCAAAAGAGCCATCTTTCACTACCTAGAGCATACTAGACAGTCCAGAGGCTCTTCCACTCAGTTGTTCCTCACCTGTGGGGATGTAGGCAGAGGAAGACCAGCTACCAAGAGAACTATTTCTCATTGGCTGGTCTCTTGTATTAGATTCTGCTATGAGAAAGTTGGTCAACAACCTCCAGTGGGGCTCATGGCCTGTTTCACCAGGGGCACTGCAGCCTATGTCTGCAAAGCAGCTACCTGGAAATCTGTGCACACTTTTGTGAAACACTGTAGTTTGGATGTGTAGACCAGATCTGATGCCAAATTTGGCAGGGTGGTTCTGCAGAGCCTCTTTCCTAAGTAGGTTCTCTACCCACCTCCCACTTGGTACTGCTGGGTAGTCTGCAAAAAAGTTACTAATGCTAAAGGACTCCTGGGGTATGAAAAAAAAAATTACTCACTGCAGTGATCTTCTTTCTTCCAAGGGGTCCTTTAGCATCAGTAAGCTCCCACCCCTCCTCGCCAGTTCACTTGTTGGAGGAGGGCTCTTATGTCACCTTTTACCAAATTTGGAGTTTCTTATTGATGAGTTTTTAGCTCGTGTTGCTGTTGTTTCTGTTTCCACTTTTGTGGACATTTGCATGTTTTTTTTTAATCCTGTTGATTCTTTCTCGGGGCATTTGCCCTCGTTTTTCCTTGAAAAAATTCTGAAGCATCCAACAGCTGTCACTCAGCTCACACTCCCTTCTGTCTTTTGATTGGCTTGGCCCTACGCTCATTTAAATATCTCTTAAAGGCACACCTCCAGGGCAGTTGCACCTAGCCAGCTAAGTGCAAAAAGTTACTGATGCTAAAGGACCCCTTAGAAGAAAGATTACTGTGGTGAGTAATTTTTTTCTTCCATGCCTTCAGTCATTTTGCCTCCATTGTCTCCCCCCCCCCCACACTCACACTGCCTCACACATTATGCCTCTTCTCTCTCTAAATACTGGTCCCCCAATCCTTATCTTTCTTTCTTCTCTCTCCTGTTCATCCTGTGTCTTACTCGCTCTGCTGTATGGACTCCTGCATCTTCTCTGTTTCCCACTCCAGTAGCATGACTGTGGTGGGTGGGCTCCAGGGCAGACGTCCGCACAATTGTGGCTGCACCGTAGGAAAAAGTCATTCCATTCAGCTGCTTGGCAACTATCTTGAACTTGGCCAGCATATATGCACTAGCTCATAGTGGCCATCTGGTGCACAGCCAGTGCATTTACACTAGTGCATGATGGCCATCTTGCACATGGCCAGCACATTCACAATAACGCACCACAGCTTTTTTACTTATGGACACACTAGCAAAATACTAGCAGTTAGGGAGGCAGAGCTGAGTCAGGTGTGGTGTCAGTGCTTTGGCTTCTCAGAAAGAACTAGAAGGGGGACAGGCTCAGATCTACAGTACAGTAGCTTCTTCTTCTTGTTTTTACATTGTTTCTTGTGGATTCTACTTGGTAGAAAGTTATTTCTTTCCTTTCTTACTACTAAGGGGCTAGCAGGGTATTGTTTGGGGCTGTTGGAATTTTGAAACCTGTTTTGGTAGCTATAAGTGGGCTCATTGTTTGATGATTCACTGTGTGGCAGGCTGCATTTGCATAGGCCTGTTTCTTCTGTTTTAGAATATAATTGGTGTGATTTAACTGGATCTGTTTCTTTGAATTGGAGACCTATATCTTCTAATTCCAAGCCTATTTTGATGTGGTGTTGGTGAAGCTGTTTGAATTAGAGTCCTGTTTCTTTGGGTAGCAAACCTATTTGAGGGGCTTGGAGTAGAATTGTGAGTCATTGTTGCTGGCTTCACTAGCTGCAAAGTTTTAGTGCAGAGTGGGGGAAGGGTGCTAATGGTCTGACCAGAGGCCTCAGCTACCTGATTGTTTCTGGAAGACTTGGGCTGGTCCCACCCCCCCAAACCCCTCACCCCACCCACCCCTGGTCCATGATTTCTTTTGTACCAGGGGTTCTGACATCACTTCCTCAAACGGGCAAGGGATATGCACCTGTCATAGCAGAAACAGACATCCAGGAAAGGAACAGCAGCAAGTGAAAAGGTGACTGCTATCTCAGTGGAAGGGAAGTAAATGCAAAAATAGCTTTCATTATTACTTCTTCGCATTGATATTGCATTGGGGAAAGGAAGAGTAGGAGTTTGAAGAAGGTTGTTCAATGGCTACTTAATCTCTCTTTTTGAGTGTGGATAGGAAGGATAGAAATATAAAATGCAGTTGCTCAATATATCGAAACGTGTACAACAAAGGCGGTAAGGGAAATAAAGAAAAGAATGTTTTGCACTGATAGAGGGGGGAGAGGGGAGACTTGGGGGAGTGTTTGGTATCCTGCATCTGGAAGGGTGGGGGGGCATTGGTGGGCAATGACAGCAATAGGTAGGGTGGTAGGCTGCAACAACTGCAGTGCACCAATCTTTCTAAAAATTGCCTGGAGTGTGGGAGGATGTTTAGTGTGCAACCACATAGAGAAACTTAGAAAGGAGATTGAGGGTCTGCAGGAGGAACTAAGACAGGTAAGGCAGATTGGGGGTGGGTTTAGCCCAGTACTGGAGGGAGGAAGAAGGGGAGATGAGGGAGGGCGATTTAAGCCAACAGTGGTGAGGAGAGGGTCAGAAGAAGGGAAGCAGAGACAAAGGGCCCAGGCCAGGAAGAAAGATTGCCGGGAAACCAGGTCAGAGACAAAAGACAAATGGAAGGAGGAGATAGGGACTTGTGAGGAGGCAAGAAGTGGCAAAAGTCATGGAGTGGAAAGGAGAGAACAGGTTACTATGAAGAGAGAAGGAGCGGGTATGTGTGAAGGGTCTTCAGAAAATAGTTTTCATATGCTAGAGAGGAAGAAGGTGGAGGAGGGAAATGATGAAATTATAGGAGTATTTGATAAATGCCTGGACCAAACTGGAGCTGGGGGAAATTCTGCTGGGAGAATTGCAACGGGTAAAAGGGAAATAATGTGCAGGAGGAAGAAGAGGAGCTGGAAATGAGAGAGGGAGATGAATGGAAGCAAGCAGGGAGTAAGAGGGGTAGAATCTTAGTACTGGGGGACTCAATACTAAGAGGAGTCAGGTGGGTAGCAAGGATGAGAGGTATAGTCGCATTTGGGTGGAGGCCATGCCAGGAATGACAGCAGAAAGGGTGGGACAATCTGTTCTGAAATATGCTAGAAGGGGTAGGGACAAGCCTCATTTAATTATACATCTTGGGACAAATGACCTGGCTGACAAGACGGTAGATATAGTCCAGAGGAGGTTTGAGGAACTAGCACAATTATGTGAGGGAGCAGGAAGATCAGTAACTTTTCAGAGATACTCCAGTGCAAAGGCAAGCACAACAAGAAAGCTGAGAATAGAGGAATTTAATGATGGCTAAGAAACTGGTGTTGTGCTAAAGGGTATGGGCTGTTGGGGGTGGGAGGACCTGGGAGGACAGTAGCCTCTATGCCAAGAACGGACTACACTTGAGTGAGGAGGAAAGAAAGTGTTGAAACAGAGGATGGAGGAATACATAGAGGAAGTTGGGAATTTAAACTAGGAGTGGGGGGGCAATTGGGGAAGAGATATGCAGAGACCACAGGTTGGGAAACTATATGAGCTACTCCCTTAACAGTGACAAAGGACACATGGCAAGTACTATTGGTTGCTAGAAAAGGGGCAGGATGGGAGGGGGAAAAGGGTGAAGGTGGTTACCCTTAATGCTAGGAGCCTTGGAAGGAAAACTGCAGAGTTACAGGTTCTCATGGCAGAGGGAGAGGTGGACATTGCAGCCATCACAGAAACATGGGCCACCCAATACAATGACTGGGACCTGTCTGTACCAGGGTACAGGTTATTTCAGTAGGAACAGGGTGATTGGAAAGGAGGGGGGTACACTATATGTGAAGGAAGGACTGAACTGTGAAAGGGAGGAAGGGGAGGAGGGTAGTACGGAGTCACTTTGGATGCAAATCCAGGATTCCAAGAATAGGATTCTTAGAATGGGAGTGGTGTACAGGCCACCATCTCAGACGGAGGAGTTGGGGAACTAGCAGGACAGATCAGGAGGACCTGCAAGAAGGGTAGTGTGGTGATTGTGGGGGACTTCAACATGCCAGGAGTGGACTGGAGTACCCCAACAACCAGGAACAGAAGGGAGCAGGTACTGCTTGATGCCTTCCAGGACAGCTTCCTGCTGCAAATGGGTAGTGAACCAACCAGGTTAGGGAATACCCTTGAACTTGTGCTGGCAAATGGGGACTTTGTGAGAGAATTTACAGTGGAGGAACCGCTGTCAGGGAGTGACCACCACTCAGTATGGCTCACATTGGATATGGGCAAGGAAGGAGGGAATCTGGCACAAGAGTGCTGGACTTCAGGAGGGCCGACTTGGGAGGATGGGGAAGTGGTAAAAGGCACCTGGCCAGAATTCAATCTAGTATGGACACCAACCAGAGGTGGGAGCTCATAAAGCTGGGGATAGTGGAGGCAACCAAACCTGCTGCAAAGCCCAGAGCAAGAAGGCTAGGCTAAGAAACTGAGCTGGTTGAGCAAGGAGGTCATGGAAAGGTAAGGAAGAAAAGAGCTGCCTTTAGGAAGTACAAGAAAACAGGGAGGGGAGGACAGGGAGGAGTACTTGACAGAATCGAAGGAGGTGACAAGGGCAGTAAGGGGAGCCAAAGCATCTACGGAACTCAGGCTGGCACAAGGCATTAAGAAGGGGGAGAAGGACTTCTTTAAGTACATCAGGGAGAAAAGGAGCTGTAAGGACCACATAGTAAGGATTAGGAAGGAGGGGGGTTGGGTGGAAGCAGGATGCAATAAGGCAGAAGCACTAAATAAGTACTTCTGCTCAGTATTTACTAAAGAGAAGAGGGGGGTGATACCCAAGGTGGGAGAAATGGCAGAAGCAGGGGCGGGGGTGATGGGGAAATCATGGAGGGCAGAGTTCGAGAGGGTTTGAAGGCACTGAGGGTGGACACGGCGCCAGGCCCAGATGGCATCCACCCCAGGGTACTGAAGGAGCTGGCAGAGGTCCTTGCAGGACCTTTGGCAGACCTGTTTAATGCCTCACTACATTCGGGGTGTGTACCTTAGGACTGGAGGATGGCTCATGTGGTGCCCCTCCACAAGAGTGGCCCCAAGGATGAACCGGGAAACTACAGACCAGTGAGCCTCACATCCATCGTGGGTAAGCTAATGGAGACTATCCTGAAGGAGAGGCTGGTGGCCCTCCTAGCAGCCAAAGGACTACGGGACAGCAGACAGCATGGCTTCATACGTGGCAGATCCTGCCAAACCAACCTGGTGGAGTTCTATGACTGGGTAACTAGGCAACTGGACAGGGGCCATGCAGTAGATGCCCTGTATCTGGACTTCAGTAAGGCATTCGACTCGGTGCCACATGGAAGGCTGGGAAGGAAGTTAGTAGGCACAGGGGCGGGTGCAAAGCTGGTGAGATGGGTAGAAAACTGGCTTCAGGGAAGGCAACAGAGGGTGGTGGTGGTGGGTGGGGAGCTCTCACACCCGAGGGCAGTGACGAGTGGTGTTCCACAGGGCTCTGTGTTGGGACCAGTGTTGTTTGGGATATTCATTGCAGACATATCATGGGACATCAAGAGCAAGATCAGTCTGTTTGCCGATGATACCAAGGTAGGCTCGGTGGTGGATGACCTAGGGGGATGGCAGGTGTTGCAGGATGATCTGGCAAAGCTTGAAACCTGGTCAGACACCTGGCAACTGGGGTTTAATGCCAAAAGTGCAAGGTACTGCATTTTGGGATGAAGAACCCAGGAGGAGTTACCAGCTGGGCGGAGTGCAGCTAGCCCAGACAGAGGAGGAGAAGGATCTGGTGTGCCTATACAGGGTCAATGAACAACTCGCACAATGTAGGAAGGCAGCTGCAAAGGCCAACAAAATGCTGGATTATATTGCAAAGGGTATATCCCCGAGGAGGAGGAGGTGATTCTGCCACTGTATAGGTCATTAGTTAGACCACACCTGAAGTACTGTGTGCGCAATGCTCTCGTGATCTGAAGAGGGACATTAGTTATTGAGGTGCAGCGAGGGCACAAAGATGATCAAGGGCTAGGGGACTTATCATACGAGAGGAGGTTGAAGGAGTTGAACATGTACTCACTGGAGGAGAGGAGGACAGGGTGACATGATTGAAACCTTTAAATACATGAAAGGAATAAACAAGACGGGTACAGAGGGGCTGTTCAAAGTAAGGGAGGGAGGGCCACCAGGGGCCATGATATGAGACTGGAGGGAGGAAGGTCTGGAGGGAGATGAGGAGACACTTTTACAGAGAGGGTGGTGGCTGGGTGGAATGCGTACCTGCAGAAGTGGTATCCAGTAGAACAGTGGACTGCTTCAAAGGGGATGGGACAGGACAAGGGGGAGGGTTAATGACGGGGAAGGGTGGAAGGGAGGGGCAGCTGCAGAATAAGGGGTGCTAGCTGCACATTCGCGCAGACTTGATAGACCTCTAGGCCTTTATCTGCTGGCAAATTTCGTATGTTCATAAAATTTCAAATTATACAGTGACCCACACCCCAATTTCATTTTGTGTAATTATATGTTGAAAAAACATGACTTGACTGTTTAAATTGCTACATGGAGAACACTTTTCCTGAAAAATTTCATCTGGAACACCTTACAGGCACCATGCAGTTTGTCTCTCAGCAGCATTTGGCCTGACTTTCCTGGGGGTTGAGTGGCATAGCTTCAGAAAACTGCAAGTTGATCACATTGAGATTTTTTCTGGGAACAATTAGTGGTGCTCATTTCGTCCTGTTAAGAAGACTGTGCCTCACTGCCCTTCACTAAAAAACAATAATGACTATGTGGCCCTCCACCCCACTGCCTTTGCAAGATGCAGTCTGTTTCAGCACCAGACAAGCAGGCCAGGTCTCATGACCCATAGTGCAGAAAGTGCCATGCAGGCTCTGTGCCACTGTAACAGGATTCTGCTACTCATCTTGTAATAAAGACAGAAGGGGTGACATCAAAGCCCCCCGCTTCAGGGTGAACAGATCATCAAAGTCTATTAGATGACTTATCCACATCTGCACAATCCAGGGTTTTAAATCATTGATTAGCAGTTTTTTTTTGGGATGATACTAATGTTACAGAAAGTATTTCTATAGATTTTCTAAAAGTACTTCGTTTGTTAAACACAGGGAGACAAGAGCTATGCATTTTCACAAAGTTTTAGCACTTTTATGAGCAAAACGCTAATCAATTTTTAGAGTTAATTAAAACCTTGCAATCCATGTTGCTAGGCACCTCCTCATCCAAACAAAAGTGTTCCTTTGAGCAGTCTGGTTACATGCTTACAGCTTCCTCCCTGATCATGCCCCCCCCCCCCCGATCAGGGAGCTGTCTTGTCCTTCCTTGCAAGGCTGTGTGAAATTATATAATTTCTCAACAACCTCACCACAGAGATGAGTTGCCTCTCTGAACAGGTGGCTGACAGGGACTTTTCTAAACTCAAATGACCGGCCATCGGTGCCTGCTCCCGACCTCAGGATCCAAACACGCCCATCCCATGTGCTGTCAAATGAAGAAGATGGGGAATTAGACTGTGAAAGCGGGGAGTAGATCTCCTTGGATGAGGAACCCGAGGAATTCTCCTCAGTACAGAACTTTATTTGGGATAAGCTGTCTTGTCTCTACACAGAAACATAGAAGCTGTCAGCAGAAAAGGACCTTTTGGCCCACCTAGTCTGCACTAAAGTCCCTACCTACAAGAAAAAAAGAGGGCTTTTAAGCAGTACCAGGAAACAAAAGGAGAAACAGACAGGGAGGAATATGGGAACAAACTTAAGGAGGCAGGAAAAGCAATTCAGATAGCCAAAGCCCAAACAGGAAAGAATAGCACAGGGGGTTAGGAAGGGAGATGCAACTGTCGATACATAAGAGAAAAAAGGAAGCGTAAAGGAGTAATAGTTCGACTAGCAACAAGGGAGGGCCAGCTGTTAGAGAAAGGTGAAGACAAAGCAGAGTTGTTCAATTCTTCTGCTTAGTCTCTACACAGAAGATATTGGCAAAGGACCTACACTAAGTAAGACAGAGCAGGATAGTGGAGGGGCAGACACAAGCCCCTTCACAAAAGATTGGGTCTTAGAAGAGCTAAGCAAACTTAAGGTGGGCAAAGCCATGGTGCCAGATGGTATTCATCACAGAATACTAAAAGAGCTTCAGGAAGAAATAGCTGCATCATTAGGGCAAGGCAAGGCAAATTTTATTTAAAAGACACCCAATCCCAGAGGCTCTGGACACCGTAAGTATAAAACCAACAAAGGAAACACATCAAAAATAGCAATAATCATAAAAACTACAATAATTAAGGATACAGTAAATAAAAAAAAAAGAAAAGAAATCAGGGACAGGCAATATAACAAGTTAAAATGGCGATATTTACAAAACAGGGTCAGGAAAAGCCTCATAAACAGGAAGGCCTTGAGGGTGTGCCTTGAATACCTCCACCAAGGGGGCCTCCTTACAGATAGAGAGGAATTCCACAGGATGGGGCCGACATAACACTAAAGGCTCTTGTCACCAGCTGTTTTTAGCCTCGGCCCCTGAGAATCGCAAGGAGGCCCCTCAAGGAGGAATGGAGGGAGCGGACTGAGGTAGCAGGTGTGAGAAGGTCCGCTAGGTAACCAGAGCCCAGGCCATGTAGGTCCTTAAAGGTGAGCAAGCCCACCTTGAAGAGGACCCTCCTCCTGACTGGCAGCCAGTGCAGTTCACGCAACAGTACTTAGACTGCCCCATCAACAACCTGGCAGCTGTGTTTTGCACTAGCTGAAGCTGGCGGAGGATACCTCTGGAGGCCCCGAGGTAGAGCACATTACAGTAATCAATCCTCGACGTCACGAAGGCATGCACTAAGGTAGGGAGGTCCAGGGGCGGGCTCTAGGGGCTTAATCCTGGCGATATTCCTCAGATGGTAAAAACTGGCACGGACCACGGCCAACATCTCAAGTGTCTGTCCATTTTCCAGAATAAGCCCAGATTAGGCACCCTAGAGGAGGCCCTTAAAGGTGCAGAACCCAGACAAGTCCTGTCTCTGTGACCGAGGCCATCCTATCACGCCTTCTGTTCAACTCCACTACCAGTACCTCTGTCTTATCAGGGTTCAGTCACAGCCAGCTGGAGGCCATCCAGTCATTGATTTCAGCAAGGCAGTTGTTAAGCACATCCACTGTGTTAGGTGTTCCAGGTGCAAAGGAAAGATACAGCTGGTTATAACTGGCATAGCAATGAAAACCCAAGCACTAGTTGAGCTGTTCAGTCTATCGCTGGAAAGTAGCAGAGTACCTCAAGACTGGAAAGGGGCAACAGTTGTGCCCTTGCACAAAAGTGGAAGCAAGGAAGAGGCACGAAACTACCTCCCAGTCAGCCTGATCTCTATAGTGCGAAAAACTATGGAGACATTACTAAAGGAAAGAATAGTTGACTACCTAAAGGAAACTGAAACCCAACCCCAAACAGCATTGTTTACAGCAGGGCACCGTGCCCAACAAACATGATTGATTTCTTTGATTGGGTTACCGGAACAGTGGACCAGGTGGGCAGTGGACGTGGTGTACCTAGACTTGCCAGCAAGGCCTTTGACACCATTCCCACAGGAGACTTGTATAACAAACTAGAACATACAGAAGTCAGACAGAAAATAGTAAACTGTATTAGAAACTGGCTGCAGAATAGGACCCAGAGAATTTTGGTCATGGGCATTCTCAAGGGAGGGAGGTGTGTCCAGTAGCTGCCCACATGAATCGATGCTGGGTCCGGTCCTTCAATATATTCATCAGTGACATCACTGATGAACTGGAGGAGAAGGTTTGCCTGTTCGCAGACGATACAAAGCTCTGCAACAGGGTGGATACACTAGAGGGTGCATTAGATATGGACGCTTACCTAAGGAGAATGGAAGAATGGTCCAGAAATTGGCAGTTAAAATTTAACACCAAGAAGTGTAAGGTAATGCACCTGGGGAAGCGGAACCCAGGAAAAAAAGTACGTACTAGAAGGGCATCAATTGGAGGAGACAAAAGATGGAACAGGATTTGGGTGTGATCATTACCAATGACTTAAAGGTAGGAAAACAATATGAAAAAGCAGTGCAGAAGGCAAATGGTATTCCCCGATGCACAGGAAGGGGTATTACGGGAATGAAGTTATCATGCCCTCTACAGATCCTTGGTGAGGCCACACCTCAAGTACTGTGTCCTGTTCTGGAGGCCTCACTTAAAAAGGACATTGACCATCAGGAGACTGTCAATGACGGTCAAGAGAAGGGCCACAAAGATGGTGCAGGGGCTTCATCATGAACCATACGAGACCAGGCTCAAAGAGTTGAATTTATTCTCTGTGGAACAGAGAAGAAACAGGGGACATAATAGAAACATTTAAGTACATCAAGGGAATTACAGCTCAGAAGGAAAACCTCTTCCAGGAAAACAGGGTGACACGTACAAGAGGGCACAACTTGTGTCTGGTGGAAGGCAAGTTTAAAAGCAACTCTAGAAAGTACTTTTTCACTGAGAGAGTGATAGATCCATGGAACAGTCTGCTACCAGAAGTGGTGGCATTAAAGACAGTACGGGAATTCAAACTCACTTGGGAAAGGCAATGTGGGCAACTTAGGAAAAAAATATAATTGTGAGGATAGCCACCTTGGGCAGACTAGATGGACTACACGGTCCCCATCTGCTGAAAAACTTTTTTTGTGCTATTGTAGACCCAATTGATCTCCAGCCTCCTCCTCCCAAGCCCTGTTACTGAGGTCTCCTGTGTCTATCCCATGCATGTTTGAAACCTATTAGCATTTTTTTATCCAACATCTCTGCTGGCAGGTTGTTCCAGGTGTCCACTGCCCTTTATGTGAAGAAATATTTTCACATCTGTCGTCGATGCACAGATCAAGAAGCATTGGAAGGCCAGGAGCAGTTGTAAATTCGCAAGTAGCATTTTATTAACATAAAATAAAAATTGTTCAGTATAACTATTTACAGAGGCAGTACAAACAGAGAAAACAAAGTCCTTCATCTGAGGCTATCTCCCATCACAAGTTTCAGTCTCAGTCTCTCAAGCTGGCAAAAGTATTGCTGCTCTTTTTATAAGACTTTGCCTGGGAACTTGTTAAGAAACATCCTGTTTCTCACAAAATGTGCTTGTAAGTTTCTTTGCAGAGCAGGCTTGCAAATAGAACACGGTCCCAAGATGGCCTCCTGCTGACAGCTGTGCAAAAGGGTTTGCAAACAAGCCTGAGAGGAGCTCAAACTGCATTTCAGGTTAACCCCTTGAATTCCAAATAGCTTTTTGCAATCATTTCAGTAGTATAACTATATAAATTTCAAACAAAGAGATCCCAGTATTACTTGCTTACAGTTCACACAAAGATTCACCAATATTTTTATAACCACAAATATGCAAGCAGGAAGAAAAGACAAACAACAAGTGAAAGCAGAGAGATGGCAAGAGGTGGAGATTCGCGAGACCATCAGAGTGATAATTTCCTAGGTCTCACGAGAACATTTGGTTGCGCAACCAGACAGACAAAAGAGAGAATAGAACAGATCCTTGCATTCAACTCTTTCTGCACAACAAATGGGACAGGGCCCTATTCAACCCTCACAACAACACCCCTCTAAGTCTCCCTCTTCCAGCTTCATAGCATGGCTTTTTGTCCTGAGAATCTCTTTCTGTGCAGCATGCTGTCCTCTTATACCTTACTGATACCCTTGAGGTATTTGAATGTTTCTATCATGTCTCCTCTTTCTCTCCTTTTCTCCAGAGAATACATATTTAATTCCCTGAGTCTTTCCTCGTAGGGTTTCTGAGGCAGGTCATGCATCATTTTGGCTGCCCATGCACCAGAACTGGACTGATTGCTCCAGGTGGGGTCTTACCATTGATCTGTACAGGGTAACACTATCTTCCTCTTTCTGCTGGTGATACCCCTCTTGCACCCCAGCATTCTATTAGCCTTTCCCACTGCCTTATCACACTGCTTTGCTATGTTCAAGCCATCAAATCTGATGACACCCAGATCCCTTTCCTGTTTGTGGTTAACACCCCCAAATTATATGTTGTCGTTGGGTTTTTGTACCCTATGTACATAATTTTGCTTTTGGTGTTGAGCCTAACATGCCAAACCTGCAGAACAGTCTTCAAGCTTTTTAGATCTTCTTATTTTTTCTACCCCCAGTGTGTCCACTCTGTTACAGATGTTTGTGTCATCCATGAACAGGCATACCTTTCCTTCCAGCCCATCTGCGATGTCGCTTATAAAGACATTAAAGAGGACTCCGGCCCATTGGCACAGCAGTTGGATTTCCACTTGTGATGCCATTGAATCGGGTTCAGGAATGGACCCGGGGCGCCAGAGGGCCAGCCGGGGGGAAAAGGCTTGAGCGTCTCATGACTGCTCGCTTTCTCCCAGGAGGAGGGTAGCAATGGGACCCAGTACTTGCTGACTCCTGGCGGCCAGGGGAACAACAACACGCCGGGTCCCACCGACGGGGGGCGTGGTGAACAGCGTATGCCTTGACATTTGTGGCACACCACACCCCCGCGGGGAGAAAATGGGAAAATGATGTTCGCCGGCCTCTGCTGTCATAGAAGCCCTGGACAGTCCAAGACCATCTCAGCAGCACCCGGGCTAAGACTGAGTGCGCTGGCTCGCACCCACTGGCACCTTCTCCCTTGGAGGAGGGGGACCCATCTGACGAATGGTTACTCCGGGTTACCCGGGGGTGCTGCAGTGTGGGGTGGTGGTGGCTGGTGGGGCAGGGAGCCAAGCGAGGTCCCTAGGTGGCCCAAAGGAGTGGCCAGCCGGGGAGCAGCAAAAAAAGAAAAGGAGGACCAGTTCGAGTACTGAACCTTGAGGCATCCCCTTGGTTATCTTACCTTCTTCCAAGTGAACTCCATTTATCACCACCCTCTGAGTTCTGTTACTTAGCCAATTTTGTACCCATTTTACTATCTTTGGGCCCTCTCCCAGAGGCTGCCCGTCTTCTGTGTGGGACAGTGTTGAAGGCCATACTGAATACCACCTTTCCCTCATTCACCTCCCTGATAACCCAGTCAAAGAACTCTGTCGGGTTTGTTTGGCATGATCCCCCCCCTGTGAACCCCTTCTGGCTCGGATCTTGCAATCCACTGGTTATTAGGTATTCCCCAGTCTTTTTTAGTAGTGCTTCCATGACCTTGCCCATTACCAAAGTCAGGCTTACAGGTCGGTAGTTTCCTGCCTTCTCCTATTCCCACTTTTATGTAGTGGGACCACATCTGTGCTCTTCCAGTCTCCTGGAATTTCCCTAGTATCCAATCATAGACTGAACAGAGCCATTAGAGGCACATACAGTTCCCCCTTTAGTTCCTTCAGTAGTGTGGGGTGAACCCTATCTGGCCCAATTGCCTTGTCTACTTTTAGCTTTGCTAGTTCCCTGAGGACTGTCTCCTCTGTAAAAGGACTAGTGTCCACCTCCCTTCCCTTAATGCCCTTCTTCCCTATCTGTGGCCTGTCACCGACCCCTTTTCTTTGTGAACACTGAGCAAAAGTACTTGCTTATATGTCTGCTTTTCTGGTCCTCTTCCACTTCCCTCCTTCCGCTTTTAGTCTTACTGTCCCTGCCTTGCTTTTCTTCTTTTTGCTAATGTACCTGAAGAATGTTTATCCCCTTTTGGTGACTTAGCAATGTTTTCCTCCATTTGTGCTTTGCTCTCCTAACTGCCTTCCCCCTCCCTTTGTGTTTTTCCTGATAATTCTCTCTACCCCCTTCCTTCTGTGTCGACTTGTACCTTTTGAATGCCTGCTTCTTTTCCTTTACTTTCTCTGATACTTCCTTCGAGTTCCATAGCAGTCTTTTTTTTCTCTTGCTCTTTTTAATCTGCCTGACAGAGAGGTTAGTTGCCTTCTCAACTGCCTTCCCTATTTCTGTCCATTTTTCCTCTACCCCACCCATTTTCCCTATTCTTGCTAGGGCCTCCTTGAGGCACTCTCCTATGTTCTTGAATTCGGCCCCTCAAGTCCAGGACCTCATTGTAGTGTGGTTAGATTCTGGCCCTGCCCTTGTGTTGAACCACACCCTACGATGATCACTGGTCCCAGGTGGCTTCCCACTGCAATGTCAGTGACACTGTCATTGTTCGACAGTACCAGGTCCAGTATCACCCCTCATGAGTGGGTTCTTTAACTAGTCGCTTGAGGAATGCCCCCTGCAGGGAGTCAAGGCGTTCCCTACTTCAAACTGTTGCTGCAGCATGGAAGCTCCAATCCACGTCTGGTAGGTTGATGTTCCCCACTAGCAATACATTACCCTTGTTAGCCATCTCTTTGATTTCTTCTATCATATCCTTATCTTCCTCCTCCCCCTGTGCCAGAGGTATGTAGATCACCCCATTCAAATATTGCCCCCACGTCTCCAGAGTACTCACAGTACCTCCGCTTTTCTGTGACCCCCCTTGTATTTCCATGGCCTTTATGTTTTCCCTCAAATAAAAAGCCGCCCTTCCTTTTTTCCTACCCTGTCCATCCTGAATAGAGCATACCCTGATATGGCTACATCCCAGTCCTGGTTTTCATTGCACCAGGTCTCTGTAATTGCTGCTGTGTCCAGGTCTCCGGCTGCCATGATGGCCTCTAGGTCTGCCATCTTGTTGCCCAGACTTTGAGCATTTGCACACATGGCTCTTCATTTTTTACTGGTACCTCCCCTCATAATTTGCCCCGGCCCCTCTTTCTCCACTATTTTCTTTCCTTTTCCCCCTCCCTTTTCCTCTTGGTTACCAGTTTGTGTTTGTTCCTTTAGTGACTTCTCACCCTAGGGATTTCCACTGCTGATCCTGTAAGCGTATGGGGGGGAGGTAGACTATGTTAACCTGTCTTATTCAGACTCCTCAGCTAGTTTAAATACTTACTAATGTAGCATTTAAACTGTTCACTGAGGATCTCGTTCCCTCCTGGAGGGATGCAGGTCATCTCCCTGTACAGGCCTCTATTCCTCCAGATGGAGCCCCAGTCCCCAATGAATCTGAATCCTCTTCCCGCACCATTTCCTCAAACATAAGTTCAAGTCCCTGCTGCAGAGCCTCCTGTCATCCCCCTTGTCATAGACAGGTAGCACCTCCAAGAAAGTAACAGATTGTGTTGCTTGTGTAAGACCCCTCCCCAATTTCCTGAATACCTCCTGAACTGTTTATGGACTCTCCCCAGCCAGGTCATTTGTCCCCAAGTGGACAATTACATCCAGCCCTCCCTGCCTCCCATGTGATCCTTAGGATCCTACTTCCAGCCCTATGAGCTTTGGCATCGGGAAAACACCTTACCACCTTCTCCTCTCCCTACCTGTCCCTAGCTGTATCCCCCTTACTATTGAGTCCCCCACCCGTATTCGCTTCGTCCTCCTCCTCCTCTGGAGTCCTCTGCAACAAAACAGGTACAAAAAGCCAATATGATTCTTGGAAAGGATCAGAGAAGCAGTGAGGGCCAAGAAACATGTTTTTCCAGATACACAGAAAATCAGTGGGAGGAGGAATGGGGAGAGTACCAAATAAAAACTAGGGAAGGAAAGAGGATGGACAGGGAGGCAAAGGCAGACCCAGAGCTACACATTACAGAGGGATTTAAAGGCGAGGAAAAGTTCTTAGATATATTAAGGAAAAAGGAAGCACTGAGAGGGTATTATAGACTACAAGGGGAGGGTACTAGAGGAAGATGAACAAAAACAGCCCTCTTTAATGATTGCATCTGCTCTGTCTTCACACGGGAAGACAGTGGATCCTCATTGAAAGTGGCAGCGTTGTTGTGAAGAGCATTTCTGAAATAAAGCAGACAGTATTTATCAGCTAAATGTTCCAGAAGAGTCTTGAGGCCCTAAAGGTAGATAAAGTCCCTGGGCCAGATGGAATGCACCCAAGGATGCTCAGGGAATTGGGTGCAGAACTGGCTGAAACCCTAGTAGGGCTATGCAATAGCTCAAGTTCAGACGGGGTAGTTCCGAAAGACTGGAGGGTAGTGGACATAATCCTGCTACAAAAGGTGGGGGACAAGGAGCAACTGGGAAATTACAGACCTGCCAGCCTTACCTCTTTAATGAGTAAGCTGATGGAGTCACGGATCAAAGAGGACCTTGTGGACTACCTAGAGTACAGTGGTCTTCAGGACAGTAAAGAGCATGGGTTTGTGACAGGGAGGTCTTGTCACACCAACCTGATAGTTCGCTTGACTGAGTTACAAAGGTAGTAGATAAGGGCCAAACTGTGGATTTACTTTTCTTTACTTTGACTTCAGCCAAGCTTTCAACTTGGTGCCACACACAAGACTGCTGAAGAAGCAGGAGGACCTGGGCATGGCTGGAGACACAGTAAGATGGATGGGAACTGGTTGAAGGAGAGAGAGCAGAGGGTGGTGATTAACAGGGCCCAGTCTGTGGAGGGGTTGTGGGATAACAGATGGACCAGACACCGAACTTCAGGTTCAACACACAATCTCTATGTGATATTTATTCAAAATACAAGAAATAATCTCTAGCAATGGCATATTTTTTCTTCAGTATATCAGTTTGCAACAACAGACTATGAATGTTCTTTCTCTGCACTTAGCCAGCACCTACTGATCTCTGATCCTATCCATTAACTAAGATGTACCCATAACCCTTATGCAAGCCTCATTTGCTTACGTAGTGGGGGCCCAAAAAGAAGAAAAACAAAACAAGCTATAAACAAAGGACCCCAGTGTGGAATCACTGAAAGAATAGCTACCCAAAGGGCACTGGTAACAAATCAAGTTTCAAAGACATACATCACCATACATACTTCCATAATGCAATGCATCATGGGATATGTGCAAATCACCATGACATTTAGACTTTTTCCATTTACAACAATTTACATGCATTTTAAATAGCACAACTAGCTTAATTTCTATAACAGACACCTAGTACTTTTTACCATTATCTAAACACCAAGTGCCATGGTATTTTAAACAGTTACAGTTTTCATAAACATAAGGTATATACATTAAGGTATTTTATAACAGTGCTATTACATACTAAATCCAACAACAGTAAACACAACTTTTTTTTTACATACATCGGGAGGTCACCACAATAACCTCCCTGTACGAGGACCTGAGAGGGAAAAGGAAAATCAAAGAGGACACTATAGCATAGTCAAGAGAGGGAGAAGGGGGTGCCCACAGGTGGCCAACCTTATGGACTAAAAATAGTAAAGGATAGATTAGTTTTAGAAATAGAAGAACTGTTGCAACAGATTTTTAGAAAAGGTCAGTCCTCAAGAGTGGCAGGAGCTCCTGGTCACATATCCCCCACCTTAAGAGGGAAGCAGTTATTGCAGACTGCTTACCACCTTCCTGTCCCAGAATGGGATGGAGCTTACCGATCTATCTTCAGAAGCTCTGTCTCAGGGTCCCTATTAACAATTACTATTTCATCATAAACATAGTGGACATCATTCTTACCCTGAGGCATTAATACATTTCTCAACAGAGACTAACGGTACCTTCCCATCTCCTTTTAGGGAAAGTCCGTTATATTTCTTAACCAAAAATCTGGACGGCTGTAAAGTCCAGTACCACAGAAAGACTTTCTCTGGGGTGAGTAACTACCTGCTTCAACCCCACCAGACATGTCAGTTTTAAGCAGGGGCCCATTCCTAGGTTCAAGCCCTCTACATAAACCCACTATGACTCTTGATTCATTTAACTTTTTACAGATATAGACACCTGAGGGTATACACTCAAGGCATTACCCCAACACAGGTTCCAATCCATTTTCCACCCACTTCTCCTTTTAGGTTTTCATTCAGAAAAGAATAAAACACATGTACCACCTCAGACTCCTTGTCTGCCCTTGGGTACTTCTTTCTTTGACATGAGGCCAGCCCCTGACCAAACATGCTACATTTTTGCCTACAGAAAGGGACCATGCAGAGCCACCTCTGGCCTTGCCTGCAACTAACTTGACCCCTCTTTCTTACACAAAGTGTCTGCGGGAATATGGAAGGAGCAATAGTAGTTTCTACTCTACTAGTTCAACCTTTTATAACCTATGACCCCAAATCCTTGGTCATCTTATCCCCAGGCAGGTCTCTACAGAAACCTACGGGACCCCAAGGAGCCTCTCAAGCTGAATACCCTGCAATGTTAAACGGCAGGTTCCTAAACTGTTTAACTCTGGGGTGTCTTAGTAAACATCCTTTTAAACACTGTGCTATTTTCGGCCATCTGTTACCATGTAATGCCTTGTAACCTATATGAGAGTTTTCCCTTTTTCCAAGGGTGCCATTTTTTTTCCTTTAACGACCTCTACCCTCCTTAACCTTAACATACTGTAAGAGTTTGGCAACATTAGCATTTTTTAGCATGCAGTATACCCCGGTCAATACTATTGATAAATTTAGCTGCATCAATACAAAAAAAAAGTCCCTTCAGCCTCATATGCTTCTTCTTGCTTGCTTGGAATCTTCAACCCCAGCACAATATCACTAGGCACAGTCTTACCTGGGGTCTCGTATTCAAGTTCCATACTTGCATCTCCGCCCTCCAACAGGTAACACCCTGGGAACAGAGGAAACAAAGAAATATTCTGCTCAGTCAGGGGGTCCTCCTCAAACTGAGCCCACGTAAAATCCTCCTCCAACTCTCTTGTCCAAGCTCTCCAGCAGGAACCTCTCGAGCACCTGGCACCAGTGTTCAGCCTCTCTGCGTAGTCGGTCTGCCTCCAGCCATTGCCCACTTGTCCGGGTGGACCATCCTCATCAGGGTTCCACCTCCGGGTGTTGTTTCTGCACCTCTAGTCTGCCTCAACCTGCATCTCCTTGTCGTCCTTCAGGCTTGGCCTTCCTCCGAGATCCCAGGTCCAGTCCAGGCAGCAGCTTGTCTCCATTTATTTATTTATTTTATTTATTGAGATAATCGAATTACAATCCTTTGAGTCATAGACTCTTTGCAAAGGCTCCATGTCAGTACAGGAAAGCACAAACATTACATTAATAACAGTAATACATAGGTCACTCAGTACAGTGTATTTACATTACATATTAGTTACCATCTCAAAGGCTTTGGAAGACCCTGAGTCACAGTTGTGAGGCAGGTCTGTTACAGAAATTGAGGATCATAAACAGAACCCTGAGTCAGAGTAAATTACAGCTGGATAGTGGGAACTAAGGATGTAGTCATAGGATAAGCTAGGTCTTTATCCATGACTGTGCTATCTTTGGTGAACTGACAGTGGGGAGGAGTATTAGCTACAGCCGCAGGTATCAGAGTCAAGGAGAAGGTTCATGATACCAGCTTTGAATTGTCCAAGACTAGGGGCCTGGGTGATGGAGGGTGGTAGGTCGTTGAGCCAGAGGGGAGCACAATAACGGAAAGACCTTTGCCCTAGAGAGGTCCTGCACTGGGGAACTAGGAGGGAGGTAGTAGTATGGCACCTAGTGGCCCATTTATGTGATACTGGCTGAATGAGGGGGTGGAGGCATGTGGCTGTTAACTTCATAAGTATTTTTTTGGCTTGGAGGCATGTGTGGTACTTAAGCCTCCCTTTGAAGGTCAGCTAGTCTGCAAGCTTGCAGGGTTGGCACATGTGGGTTAATCTATCGCAGCCAGTAACCAGATGGCAAACTCTGTTGAGCTAGGCCGATGCAGTGTAGGGGCGGTTTAGTTCATGTGCCATAGATTATAGTGCCGTAGTCCACCAAGGAGAGGACAGAGCAGGATACAGGCAGATGCAGGACCTGAGGGGTAGGCAGTGCTTATGTCTATATGAAATCCCCAGTCTGGTGTTTACAGCGGAGGAAAGGTGTTGAATGTGTGTGGTAGGTGAGGATGTGTCCAGGGTGACGCCTAGGTATTTGAAGGTAGAGACCTGTTCGAGAAGGAGGCCCTTCGCGTTGGCTATGGTAAGGGGGGTGCTACAGAGAGGGCTCTGATGATGGGCAAAGGTCATGGACTTTGTCTTGTTGTAGTTGAGTATTAGGTGATGCTCAGTGAACCAGGATTCTAATTCTTTGAAAAAACCTTGTAGGGCAGATTGGAGGGAGTGAGGATGGGGGTGTTTCCAGAAAATGACTGCGTCATCTGCATAGAGTAGGAGCTTCCCACTACAGGCTTGAGGGAGGGAGTTTAGGAAGAGTGGGGAAAGCAGTGGCCCTAGGAATAGACCCTTGCAGGACACCCATTAGGACAGGTTTAATGGAGGAGAGAATGGAATTGATTTTGACCTGTTGCATCCGGTCGGAGAGATAGTCTTTGAGCCAGGAGATGGTCTCAGGGGAGAAATAGTAGGCGGACAGGGAGTGGAGAAGTAGGGCATGATTGACTGTGTCGACCGCTTTTGTCAAGTCAACGTAGATTGCACCTGCTACAGAGCCCTGTTCCAGGGCTTCATGTATGTACGATGTAAATTTGAGGAGGGCAGTTGTGGTGCTGTGACCCTTCCTGAAGCCATGTTGTTCTTGGCAGAGCAGATTATGTTTGGCTAAGTATTCTGTGATTTGGTCCGACATGATTTTTTCGAGAGCTTTTGAGAGGGGGAGTAGGATCGAGATGGGTCGGTAACTGCTAGGGTAAGTGGGGTCACCACTCTTCAGACTAGGTGTTATAATTCCGTTTTTCCATAGAGCGGGGAATTGGCTGAGGCGTAATGACCAGTTGAGTATTTTGCTAAGATATGGCAAGGTCATATCCAACGTTGGGCGGAGAATTTTGAGGTTGAGGGAGTCACTGCTATAGCGCGAGTTTGCCAAGGCTTTAGATAGGTAGCACATGGCCTCCCAGCAGGAGACGATGCGCAGCCAGAAGGGAGGGGGGACCTTACTGCCTAGGTTGCCCAAGGGGCAGTTAGGGACTGGGTCAAAGTAGTTATGCGGGAGTATGTGACTAAGGTTTGAGAAGGTGGTGTTAGGTATTGGAGATGGTAGTGGGATCCTGGGATAGCCCCATTGGCTTGAAGCTGCTTAGGGTATGGGAGGCGGTTTCCGCAGAGCTCCTTAATATTGTTCCAGAAGTTTTTCCTGAGCCCCATGTGGTGGTGAGGGATTGCCTGTGTAGTTTGCCTTTGCTTCGCTGGATGGCCCAGGCGCACTGTTTCTGGCCGCCTTGTAGAGTTGTCTGTCATGGGTGTCTGGGAGTTAGGGCCCTATGCCAGAGGTTGTCTCTATGGTGCATCTGGTCAAGTAGGGGCCAGTAGATCCATGGGGTATCCCTGTTTTTAGGATTTGTTTTGTGAAGGGGCAAAGATATCGCAGGTAGCGTTAAAGGGGTGATAAAGCAGATGAGGGCAGCGTCCACAGTTTGGGTAGATGGTGACCAGTCGCATGAGGTAAGGAAACGCTTTAATAAGGGAGGAATCCTTTTGAGACGCCATTGTACTTGTAATTTTAGGGGTTTGGGTGGGAGTTTATTAGACCACCTGCAGGCGACTGGGGAGTGGTCACTATCGCTCCGGGAGAACTTTAATCCTGGAGAGGTTGTTGGGGTGGTTAGTAAGGATAAGGTCGATAACAGTGGAGGACCCAGTTCTTTGGTCATGTCTGTGGGAGATTGGACAACCTGGGTGAGGCCGCAAGCAAGGATGGCATCTTTGTAAGTAGTTGATGTGTGGGATAGCCAGTTTATGTTGAAGTCACCCATTATAATTACTTCACTCCTGGAAGGGAGATGGGAGATGCTGGTCAATATAGAATCAAAGGCTAGCTTTGGTTTGTGGGGGATGTATACTGACACAATGTATAGTGTTTTACCAGAATTGCCCCAGGTGACTTTGACGGTGATAGCTTGGGCACCATGGGCAGATGGGGAAGGGGGATAGAGAGGGCTTGCAGGGACGTTTTGACGTAGATGGCACATCCACCTCCCCACTTGCCTAGCCTGTCGGTTTGGAAGATGGAGTAGCCACTGAGGGTGACAGTGGTATCTGGGATGCTTTTTGAGAGCCAGGTCTCTGATAAGGCAAGGACGTCAGGGTCGTGTAGTGCGATCCAGCCTTGTAGAGGAGTGAATTTCCTGGGTAGGCTACAGATATTGAGGGAGGCCAGGAGTAGGCTGCTATGTCTATCCTTCTTAGAAGCTGAAGCAGCAGCAGGGAGTCCTGGATTAGGTGGACGTATTGAAAGTAGGAGGAGAGTATGTTGCATAAGGGCTAACTGACGAGTTTGGGTGCGCAGAGTAGCGTGTTGAGATGCTGGATAGGTTTCTCTTGGGCCAGCTCAGTATTGGGAGGGAACGGACAAATTGGGCTAGCAGAGTTGGAGCTATGGTGTGATGCGGGCTACTTGGGGGGGCAGTTGGTGAGAGTGGGATTCCAAGGTGGTCCTGGTGGTAGTGCAGCTTGGGTAGTGGGTATAATTGTTGTTTAGTTGTACTGGGGTGATAGGAGATTGAAAATGCCATGGGTGGGTATTCTGGGGGCAATTAGCAGACCATGTTAGTGGGTCCCATGATAGAGGCTCATCCATTGTTGGATAGGGAAGGGGAGATAACAAAGTGGGAGTATTGAGGTAAGAAAAGCTTTTGAAGGTAGATTCTTAGGTTTATTTATTTTTTTTATTGGTTTGTTTTTGCTGAGTGAGTTATTGAGTGCACGTGGGTGGCCTCTAGTGGTTAGCAAGTATAGGCTGCAGATGGCAGAGTGGGCTGATAGGTTTTTTCAACCACGTGATGTAGGTTATATAAAGAAATGTTGAGCAAGGGTGGTGGTGGGGGCGGTGGTGAGTTGCCGTGCAGCGCTGGCGGGGCTAACACTGCAATACAGGGCTTGTAGGCAGCGAGCGAGCAGACACTCGGGCTCCTCCAGGGCTTTCTGCGATCCGTACCTGCGGTGTCAGCGTGGGGGAGGGCAGCTTCGGGACCCTCACAACCTCTTAACACCGTGGTTCAGCTGTGGACAAAGGAGAGGTAAAAGGGACAGGTTTATATTAGGTAGGAGACTGGTGGGTGGGCTAACAGATTTAAATACTCTAGTTGCTGGACAGGTGCCCGGAGTGAGCTTTGTGGCTGCTGAGCTGGGTAACACTCACGGTTTTCATACACAGCAGGAACAACAGGGAGCCCTTCGTGAGATGAGGCTAATAAAGGATTATAAGATTACGTTCGGGCTGGTGGCCAAATGTGCTGCTAAACTTTAGGATTAAATTAAAGTTGGGTGTATCTGGCAGGCTGTGAAGTCCGTGGGGCCAGATTCACTATTGCCTAGTTTTTTTGGGGGTTTGAATAAAGACTTGGCACCAAAAGCAAAGACTGCCTTGAAAGCAACTACAGGAAGCAGGCTATGAAGACTTTGGCAACAAATTGGGGTACAGAAAACTATCTCGGATCCCAGATCCCATCTACTAGCTAACATGTACCCATAACTCTTAAGCAAGCATCATTTGCTTTACGAGGGGGCCCAAAAGAAGAAAAACAAAACAAGTTATAAACAAAGGACCCTATGCAGAATCACTGAAAGAACAGTTACCCCAAAGGGCATTGGTAACAAATCAAGTTTCAAAGACATGCATCATCATACATACTTCCTTATGCAGTGCATCATGGGATATGTGCAAATCACCATGACAGCTAGACTTTTTCAATTTACAATTTACATGCATTTTAAATAGCACAACTAGCTTAATTTCTATAACAGACACCTAGTACTTTTTACCATTATCAAAACACCAAGTACCATGGTATTTTAAACATTTACAGGTTTCATAAACATACGGTGTATACATTAAGGTATTTTATAACATAGTGCTATTACATACTAAATCCAACAACAATAAACACAACCTTTTACATATACTCTGAAGTCACCACAATAACCTCCTGTATGAGGACCTGAGAGGAAAGGAAAATCAAAGAGGACACTTTAGCATAGTCAAGGGAGGAGAAGGGGTGCCTAGTGGCCAGCCTTATGGACTAAAAATAGTAAAGGATAGATTAGGCTTAGAAATTGAAGAACTGTTGCAACAGATTTTAGAAAAGGTCAGTCCTCAAGAGTGGCAGGAGCTCCCGGTCACACAGTCGGAAGAAAGGGAGAGCACAAGTGGAGTGCTGCAGGGCTCTTTCCTGGGTTCAGTTCTCTTCAATATGTTCATCAGTGACACTGGAGAGGGCATCTGGGGACAAGTTTAGTCTCTTCCCAGATGACACAAAGCTCTTTGGAATAGTAGATAGCAGCAAAAAGGAATCTGGGAGATGCAGAGAGATCTACAGAGTTCAGAAAGGTGGTCTAAGGTTTGGCAGTTTAAATTCAATGACAAAATGCAAGGTTATGCCCCTAGAGAAAAAAAACAGGACAGAGTGCTGGTTGGTAGTGGTTAAACTGAGCACCACGGTAGAGGAAAGGGATCTCTGAGTCATCATTAGCAACTCTCTCAAACAATCAAGTCAGGGTGAAAAGACCTGTAGTAAGGCTAATAGGATGCTAGGGTATATCTGAAGGGGTATTGTCAGCAGGAAAATGAGGTACTACTACCTCAGTTGTGCTTCAAACACATTAGAAATATGGGCTGGAGGCCCAGGGCCGCTTAAGTGCACCAGTTTGGCCCAGAAATCCTCTCCTTCCAAGGTTCAAGTGCTATAATGAGCTGCTAACTATCCTCACTGAGTGCGCCAAGCTTAGCCAGTTCAAAGCAGGGCCTCGGCTCCTACCTAGAATCTGAAAAGGTCTGTGGATGCTTTACATAACGTACTCACAAAGGGCACAACCTGCTCCTACCTCCTTCCCCTCCCCCATTTCCCACCCAACCAAAACCACTCTCCATCACCCTCCCCGCCTGCAAGTCTATTTGCAGAATACCCCACCCACCACACCCTCACCCTGCACTCTCCTCATGTCCCCACCACTGCTTATTTCCTGCTGCATGCTACGACAAAGCCTACTTCTGCCCCCCACCAAATCTTAGTCTCCTTACAGAGATCTCCTCAGTCATGTCTGACTGTTTTTTCTGCACTACCTCTGGCAGCCAGGGTTTCCCCCATTGACTGTCCTCAGCACTTCATATTAAATAATACTGCACTCAAATTGTGCTGCTAGGTTATAGTGGTAGATCTGTGTTTTAATGTAACTCTAACTTAAGTAAAACCCAATGTATCTATCTGTACAATGTGGCATATGTGAAACAATGTTTGTACTCTGTTATTAATGTTCTGTATATTGTCTTTGACTGACTTGGAACATTTGAAAAAGATTCCTGGGCTCAAAGGTATTAATCCTAAACTTAAATAAAAAATAAGGTCATTGGTGAGGCCACACCTGAAATATTGTACTCGTTTTGGAGATGTCACCTAAGGAAGAATAGGATAGGCTTGAGATGGTGCAGTGGGGTAACCAAGATGATTCCGGGTACAGGGCAAATCTTATGAAGATTGTCTCAAGGCTGAACATGTACTACTGAGGACCAGGCAAGAGAGGGTGGAATATGATAGAGACCTTCAAGTTTGTGAAAGGAATAAAGGTAAACTTGGGGAACTATTTAGCAGGAGAACAGAGTCAAGAACCCAAGGTCATGAGAGAGGAAAGTGGAAAGTTTAGGAGGTATGCGAGGAAGTACTATTTTATGTAAAGGGTGGTGGAGCCATGGAACAGTCTGCCAGTGTAGGTGGTGGGAGCCAAGACCATAAATGGTTTTAAGCATGGCTGGGACAGAGTGAAAGGTTGGTGGTTGCTGAGGTTGGTAGCAGTATGGAAGAGAGCAGGAGGGTGTACCAGAAGGGATAAAACCCCATAAAGACAATAGGTCCCCGAGCAGTTGGGGAACTCCGGAAGGCTAGATAGACTTTTGGATGCTTTCGTCTCATTGTATATATTTCTGTGTTTCCACCATATTTTTACCATCATTACGCTTACTCAAATGTTGGACAGTTGAAAACAGTCGAAGGCGATGACTTCATTATTGACTGTCAAACCCAATATTTGTTACTTTTTTGGAGCATTTTAGCTCAAGACATCCTAAATACTTAAGATCATAATTTTCAAACACCATGAAGTCTTGCTGTAATTAGGACTATAGCAGTCAGCCTCAGCCTCTGAACTGCCCCGGAGAGGAAAGGGTTAACTCCAGAGAAGTCTGGAGTTCCGCAGCGCGAGGGCGCTGTTCAAAGCTCTATCTGTGCAGTTTGAAGTCAAACTGCCAGATTCTTTACTCCGCTTCACTGAACAGTCGCTCTGAGATCAGCTCCTTCAGCTCGGTCTACTACGCCGGTTTTCGGTCGGTTCCTTCAGGTTCAGAAAACCGCAAAAGTCTTGAAATTACCGCGGTTTCGCTAAGCTCTATCTGGTAACCGTAAGTAAAACGAAAATTTAGTCTGTGTGGAAATAATTATCGGTTCAGTCTGAACCGATCGTTTCTTGTATTTTGATGAATTTTTAGACGTGAGGTACCCGGTTCTTATCGGTTCTAAAAAAACCCTCGTTTTTAATAGGGTTTTTTCCAATACCCGTGACACGGTTAGGAACCGATAAGGGTGTCTTGCTCTGGCACGGCCTGAAGAAAAGGGCAAGTTTTGGTTAGGCTGGCACTATGTCTGAGAAACCCAAAAGAAAAACCGGGCCCACGGGGTTTCAACACTGTGATGTTTGTGGGGAAGCCTTTGCCAAGGCTGACCCACACACCACTTGTGTTTATTGTCTGGGGGCTGACCACCTCTTTCAGACTGCCAGATATGTAAAAATTTCCTGCAGCCACCCTGGAGAAGAGATTGGGCGGCTCAGGGACTAGAGGCCAAAAAGTCCGCTGACCGGATGGCCAGCCCGGTCCAGTACCCACTGGACCAGAGGGAGTGCCCTCTGACCAGGGCATTACTTCCCGGCAGAGAAAGGCTGGTTCAGAGGAACCAGCACCAGCAAAAAGACAAAGAAATCAGCAGGTTCGAGTCTAAGATAGTTTCTCCAACTGTTGCAGAAATAGCAAAAGCCATACAGATTGTTCAGTCTTTGTCGCGAGGGACTTGGAGAGCCCTCCACAAGTAGCAGAGGGGTGGCTCGCCCAGGTCCAGTGGTTCAAGATTATGTTATTGAGGAGTTTTATGAACCACAGGAGGGGAGGAGGAATTTGATCAGTGCATTTGTGACTGGAAGGTCTGGACGTGCCCATTGAACCGGCATTTCCCAGACAGACCCTTAGAGTCTCCCCTCTGTTGTCTGAGTCCCTTCTCATTTTGTGTTTTATAAAAGGTGGTAGAAACCCTCCAGCTCCCTTTAGAGAGGCTGTGGATGAGCAAGAGGAGCCTGATTTTGTTGAAATGATGGATATTCCAGAGTCTAGAAGGTTGTCTATTCCTTTGCATAAATCATTTAGGAAGCAAACAACAAAGATTTTAAAATCCTCATTCTGTCCCTCCTGTAGACAAAAAATGGACAGAAGGTATACTTTATCAGGCCCAGATACAGACTTCCTCACTGAGCAGTGTAGTCATGTAGGTGTTGTTCAAGCTGCAGCTTGCATAAGGCTAATATTCCTTGGCATCACATCCCCTGACAAAGATTCCAGGAAGATTGATACCATGGCAAAAAGCAATATATGGCAGCTTCTTTGGGACTCAGGCAGGCTAATTACATGGCTTATGTGGCTAGATATCAGAAGTCTAGATGGGACACTATTTTGCAGTTAGCCAAGCAGGCCCAGGGTCAGCTGGCTAGTGAGTTGGAACAGGTGGCTGCTGATGGCATTGAGGCCTCTAAAGTTCAATTTCATACTGCTGTTGATGTTAATGATGTTTCTTCTAGGGTCATGGCCACTTCTGTAGCTCTCCTAGGTTGGCATGGCTCAGATGCACTAATTTGTCCCAAGACACTCAGGCAAAGGCTATGGATTTCCCTGTAGTAGGTAACTCTCTGTTTGGTGATCAGACAGAAAATTACATGAAAAAAATGGATGAATACAGAACTACCTACAAAAGTGCCCAAGCTAAAGAGAGGCATGCCCCCCAGAGGCATGCCCCCAGGGGTAGGGGTAGGCCTTACCACAGGCCCTTTTATCAAGCTCAAGCCTCTTCAGCCTTTGTTCAGAGGGGTTTCTTCAGAGGCAGGGGCAGACGGGGCTCTGGCAGACCGTCCCCTTCCTCCCAGCCAAAAACAGCTGCCAAGCAGGCACCCTGATGGGGTGCCCAGGGCCGAATCTCCTGTACCGTTGGGGGGCAGGTTGGCTTATTTCAGCCAGAACTGGTTGTCCCTAACTTCGGACAAGTGGGTTCTGGAGGTGGTAGGCCAAGGTCTGGTCCTCAGTTTCAAAAAGTTCCCAAAGATGAGGGCCAGACATTTCCCACCTGCAAATCCTTTGAAGCCCTTGCTTTGAAACAGAGGTTTCTTCTCTGCTGGGATGCAAAGCAGTAGAGGGTTCCTCTTGCCATCAGGGCAAGGGTCTTTATTCAAGGTATTTCCTTACCCCAAAAAGACAGGAGAATGGCGGCCCATCTTAGATTTAAGGTTCCTGAACAAGCATCTTCTGAAACCAAAGTTCAAAATGTTAACTCTGGCAATGATTTTGCCCTCCCTGAGACCAGGAGACTGGCTAGCTTCCTTGGACCTCAAGGGCGCTATTTTCATTTCTTGATCAGGCCTTCTCACAGAAAGTACCTCAGGTTCGAACTACCTTCTGGCCACTATCAGTTCAGAGCAATGCCCTTCGGCCTTACCTCTGCCCCAAGGGTTTTCACAAAATGTCTGGCTGTGATAGTGGCTCATCTGAGAAGGCAGGGTGGCGTTTTCCCTACCTGGACGACTGGCTCATAGTGGGTCAGTCTCCAGATCACGTAAAATCTCACTTGTTGGTCACCCAGCAGCTTCTCACCTCTGGGATTCCTGTTGAATCTTCCAAAGTCAGTTCTCGAACCAGTTCAGGTACTAACTTTCATAGGTGCAGAGTTGAACACAAAGTCTGCCAGGGCATATCTCCCTCCGAGAGAGTGGACAGACTCATTGCCCTGGCATCTTCCTTCACCATGCGGGTCCTCGACCAGCAAGGCACTTCCTGCAACTCCTAGGACACATGGCTGCGCCACAGCTGTCGTGGCAGGGAGCAAGATTCCAGATGAGAGACATCCAATTCCACCTGAGATCTTTTTGGTCCCAAAAGAAGGACCCCCTCACCAAATTAGTCCCAGTGACAAGGTCTCTGATCCTGGCCCTTCAGTGGTGGCAGGACCAGAGCAATCTAACTCAAGGGGTCCCCTTCTTACCCATTCCTCACTCCCTCACACTTACCACAGATGCCTCCCTCCTAGGATGGGGGGCTCACTTGGGCGACCTTTCCACTCAGGGAGTGTGGTCTCCTCAGGAATCTCTGCCCACATCAACCTTCTGGAGCTCAGGCTGTCCTCTTAGCTCTCCAGGCCTTTTCAGCTTCTGTCCAGAACAAGGTAGTTCAAGTCAGGACAGACAATACCACAACAATGTGGTACATCAACAAGCAAGGGGCACTCGGTCTTCTGCCTTGTGCACTCAAGCAATGAAGCTGTGGTCTCTGGCTTACTCCTTGAATACCTCCTGATAGCAGTTCACCTTCCAGGGAAGTACAATGTCCTAGCGGATGCCCTCAGCAGGATTTCTCAGGGCCACCACGAATGGGCCCTGAACCTCTAGTGCTGGGGTCAGTTTTGCCAGATGGGGCACCCTCAGATAGATCTTTGCATCCCCAGACAACCACCAACTTCTCTGTTTTGTTGCAGACCTCCAGTGTTGGGATCAGTCCCACTGGACGCCTTCCAGTTGGATTGGGAAGGAAATATCTATGCCTTCCCTCCTTCCTCTCCTTTTCAGGGTACTAGTGAGGATCAGAACTCAGTCCTGCAAGGTGATTCTGATTGCTCCAGATTGGGCCAGACAGCCCTGGTACCTCTCCTTCTGTCCCTGATTGTCCACCTCCTGAGCTTGCCCAGGACCCACGACCTGTTGACCTGTGCACAGGGAGAGTGTGGTATCCGAACCTCAGTTCCCTCCACCTCAAGGCTTGGTTCTTGAGGAGCTAGAATTCGCTGATCTACACCTCTCTCAAGGTGTCTTGGATATTTTGAAGTGCCAGGAGGCCTTCTCTAGGGCCACCTATAATTCTAAGTGGAAGAGGTTTTCCATTTGGTGCTCTGGAAGCAAATCTCCCAGAATCTGCTGATTTGACTGTTTTATTGGACTATCTGGTCCACTTAAATTCTTCTAGGCCTTAAGCCAGCTACCTTAAGGGTTCATCTGGCAGCAGTCTCGCTTATGTGTCAGCAGGTAAACCTGCTTCCATCTCTTCTCACCCTGTTATTCTAAGTTTTTAAGGGGTTACTTCACTAACCCTCCTTTTCGAACCAGCTCCTGCTTTGGGACCTGAATGTTTGCATTGCTCAGCTAATGCAACCCCCTTGAGCCCTGTCTTGACAGACCTCAAGTTTTTGACTTGGAAGACTGTTTTCTAGTGGCCATCACTTCTGCTAGACGTATAAGTGAGATGCAAGCCTTGTCAGTGGAAGAAGATTTCTATTCTTTTCATAGGGACAAGGTAGTCCTTAGGACTAATAGAAGTGTTTACCAAAGGTGGTCTCGGATTTTCATCTCAACCAATCCATCTCTCTCTCCAGTATTTTTCACTGAGCATTCCTCTTCAGGGAGAGGAGATTGCACAGTCTGGACGCCAAAAGAGCTCTAAGCTACTATTTGGAACGCACTAAGGTCATAGGTTTGAATCCCTCCAGCTCTTCCTTACCTATGGGGAAGTCGGCAAAGGAGAACTGCCACTAAGAGGACAATTGCAAGGTGGATTGTCTCTTGTATCCAATTCTGTTACCAAAAACTGGGTAAGACCCCTCAGGATTGAGGGCTCATTCTACCAGAGGTACAGCTGCATCTCTAGCGGCTGCTAGAGATATTCCCATTTTGGAGATCTGTCAAGCTGCTACCTGGAAAACAGTTCACACCTTTACAAACATTACTCCTTGGATGTTCAATCCAGGAGGGATGCCTGTTTTGGCACAGCTGTGCTTCAGAGCCTATTTCCCAAGTAGGTTCTGACCCTCCTCCATGGAGGTACTGCTGTGTGATCTGCTATAGTCCTAATTACAGCAAGACTTCATGGTGTTTGAAGAAAAAATTACTCACCTTAGTAATTGCTTTTCTTCTCATGGAGTCTTGCTGTATTAGGACAACCCTCCCTCCTACCCCGCTCAGAACTCCTCCTTGGGTATGGGGTTGGCAAATTAGTGCAAGCACTGTCATATGCCTTTTTCTTGCTTATTGGGTTTAGGAACTAGGTAATTCTGTTGTTCGTTGAGTGGTAGGTGGCCCCCTCCCTGGACTTGAGTCTTTTTGGGAAGAGGGGGTCTGTTAATGCTTCTTTTCAGTAATGCTAACAATATTTAATAATTTTGTTGCTATTCTGTGATTGTTGTGTGTTTTTGTAGTTCTACTACTGGTAGGTAGCCAATGGCTAGTGTAGGGTTTTTTCCACACAGACTTGCTATATTAGTTTAGCTTCATAAAGAATCTGGCAGTTTGACTTCAAACTGCACAGATAGAGCTTTGAACAGTGCCCTCGCGCTTCGGAACTCCAGACTTCTCTGGAGTTAACCCTTTCCTCTCCGGGGCAGTTCAGAGGCTGAGGCTGACTGCTATAGTCCTAATACAGCAAGACTCCATGAGAAGAAAAGCAATTACTAAGGTGAGTAATTTTTTCATTAAGATGATTCTATTAAAAAAAGACCCTCTATAGGGGACAAATTTGTGGGTGGAAAATACCTTTTACATGCGGTCCCCTCTAGCTCAAGCCAGCAGTACTTAAAAGCCCCTTTGAAAATCTGGTCCCTCATTTTTAAGGTTGCTGTGGAATTGTAGATCCTGTATAGCAGGCTATGAGGAAACAAGGGGGATGTTTGAAATGTAGGAGATTCCAGGGAAACATTAAAGGGGCAGCTTTAGCATATCAGTAGGTACAACACAAGAGAATTGATAAGTACGCACTGGAGTACTGGCAGATGCAACATGGCAGTATTAATAAGTGTTATACTGAAGTATCAGTAGGTACAACATTAGAATATTGCTACGTACAATACTGAACTATTGATAGGTGCAACAGTGGCGTACTGTTGGTAGGTGCAGCACTGGAGTATTGGTTGGTATGACACTGGAACACTGTTGGGTACACCAGTGAGTGGTTAAGCTGCAACACTGAAATATTGGTAGACACAACACTGAAATATTGATAGGTATGACAGTAGAGTATTAGCAGATTCAACACTGGAGTATTAGTAGATACAGCACTTAAGTGTTGGTAGGTGTATCAGTGGAGAATTGGTAGGTACAGCAATGGTGTGTTGGTAGGTGAAACACTGGAGTACTAGGTACAACACTTGAGTATTAGTAGATGTAGCACTGCAGTATTATGTAGATACAACACAAGAGCATTGGCAGGCACAACACTGGAGTATTGTAAAGCACTACAGTGTAGTATTGTTAGGTACAACACGAGTGTTGGTAAACGCAACACAGAAGTATTGGTAGGTACAACACTGGAGTATTGGTAAGTACAATACTAGTGTATTTGCATGTAAAACATGAGTATTAGGCACAGCACTGGAGTACTGGTAGGTGCAACAGTGGAGTATTGGTAGATGCAACAGTGGAGTATCGGTAGATGCAACACTGGTGTATCGGTAGGTACAACACTGGTGTATCGGTAGGTACAACACTGGAGTATTAGGCACAGCAGTAAAGTATTGTTAAATGCAACACTGGAGTTGGGGAGCAGTGACCACTAAAGGGAGTGGTTCCAGTGGATGGGATATGGTGGATATGAGTAAGCGAATCAACAAGTACTAGGACAAAAGTGCTAGACTTCAAGAAGGCCAATTACAGTAGGAAGGGAGAGATATTGAGGGAACAGCTAGCTAGCCTTAAGGATGGTATGGGGATAGGAAGTGGACAGCAATCAAGGAAGGGATATCAGGTGCCACTAACACCTGATTTAGACAGAAAGGGAAAAACTCCAAAGCCATGAGACCAAGTTGGTTTTATAGGGAGGTGGGCCAGGTGGTGAGGGTTAAGAAAGCTGGTTGCTGGAAGTTTAGAAAGTCCCAGCGGGATGAAGATGGGGGACTACTTGGAGAAGGCTAAGGAGGCTAGTAGAATGGAGCTATACATTTCCGAAGGGATCAGAGGCAGAAAAAGCCTTCACTCCGAGGAAGGGAGGGTGACTAGCGGGGTGCCACAAGGATCAGTACTGGGACCGGTCCTCTTTAATGTCTTCATTACTGACATAGCAGAGGGGCTAAAACAGAAGGTATGCCATTTTGTGGATGACACTAAAATCTGCAATAGGGTAAACTCTCTGGGGGAGGGTTAAAATGAATAAAGATATAAGAAAGCCAGAGAAGTGGCCAAGGGTGTGGTAGCTGAGTTTCAGTGCAACGAAGTGCAAAATCATGCACTTGGGATGCAGAAACCCAGGGGTGGAATACAAATTGGGGGATGTAGTATTAACGACCACCAAGCAGGACAGAGACTGAGTGGTAATCATATCTGATGACCTAAAGGTGGCCATACAGTGTGACAAAGCAGTGGGGAGAGCTAGTGGGATGCTAGGATGAATAGGGAGGGTATTACCAGCAGAAAGAGAGAGGTGGTGTTACCGCTGTTTAGATCACTGGTGAGACATCACCTAGAGTATTGTGTGCAGTTCTGGAGACCACAACTTCAGAAGTACATAGAGTAGAAGCAGTCCAGAGAAGGGCAACTAAAATGAGCAGGATCTGCATCAAAAGCCCTATGAGGAGAGAGTAAAGGACCTCAGTATGCACATCCTAGAGGAAAGAAGGAAGGGGGGGGATGTGATATAGACTTTCGAATACCTCATGGGTATAAATAAAGCTCAAGAGGGAAGCATTTTTCAAAAAAAAAAAGATGCTGAAGAACAAAGGGACATGTAATGAAGCTGAAGGGAAGTGGACGAAGGGGAGATGTGAGGAAGTACTTCATAGAAAGAGTAGTGGATGCCTGGAACCGCCTCCCAGCGGAGGTGGTTGGGGCAAAAACAGTAACAGGATTCAAGAAGGCATGGGATAGGCATAAGGGAACCTTAGTGGTAAGGAAAAGGAGGAAGCTGGAGATCAATTAGGGTCTGCGGTGTTGGAGTAGGTAGGGTAAATGGTCAGACTAGGTGGGCCAAGTGGTCCTTACCTGCTGCAAATTCTCACGTTATTTCTTCTGGTATATCCATGAAAATAAGGACATGAAGGGAGGAATAGTGAAGTTAAAAGGGAGGAGGGATGGGTGTAAAACACTAAAGAGAAAATGGAGGTATTGAATGAATACATCTGCTCTGTCTTTACTAAAGAAAAGGATGAAACAGTGCCACAAGGGAGGATGGTGGGGTTGGGGGTATGGCTGAGTTCAGGATTACAGAGGAAAGGACTCATGTCTGTAAAGGCAGACAAGTTCCCAGGTCCACATGGAATGCACCCAAGGCTGTTGAGGGAGCTGGCGGCTGAACTGGAAGGTCTACTGGCAGATCTGTACAACAGCTTACAAGAGGTGGGGGTGGTAGTAATGCAGGAGTGGAGAACTACTGATGTGCTGCCGCTGCACAAGAGTGGGTGCAGAGGTGACCCTGGCAACTACAGACTGGTCTATCTGACTTCCATTGTTGGTAAACTAATGGAGATCATTCAGAAGGAAAGGCTAGCTAGGTTCTTGAAGGCAAATGGGCTCTAGGATGACAGACAACACAGGATCACGTTGGGGAGATCCTGTCAAACCAACCTGGTCAGCTTCTTTGACGGGTTAAAAACAGATGGCAGACAAAGGCTAAGTGGATGACATTCTATAATTAGATTTCAGCAAGGCTTTTGACTTAGTACCCCTCAAGTTGTTAATCAGGAAGTTTGAGGACCTAGGGCAGGAAGTTAAATTAACAAAGTGGGTGGCGGATTGCCTTAGAAGCAGGACACAGAGTGTGATGGTGGTGGACCTTTCTTGGACAAGGGAGGTCACCAGTGGTGTCCTGCAGGGGTCAGTGCTCAGCCTGGTGTTGTTCATGTGTTCATAAATGATGTTAGAGATGGTATTAAAGGCAAAATCTGCCCTTTGAGGATGACATTATGCTTTGTGGGAGGGTGGACACAAATGAGGGAGTAAAGGACCTAAAAGATGATGTAACAAAACTGGAAAGGTGGTTCAGCGTATGGCAGCTCAGATTTAGTGCAAAAAGTGCAAAGCCATGCGCATAGGAGAGAAGAACCCAAGGACTGAGAACTGCCTAGAGGTGATCAAGGTCATCAGACTGGAGGAGGAAAAGGACTTGGTGATAGCCATCACCAGCAACCTAAAACAGGCTACGCAGTGTAGAAAGGCAGCAGCCAAGCCAACAGAATGCTGGGCTGTATTGCAAGGGGATTCACTAGCAGAAGGCAGGAGGTTATATTGCTACTGTTGTACCAATCCTTGGTGCAGCCACACCTGGAGTATGGCATGCAGTACTTTGAGCTCCTACCTGAAAAGGATATTAGCCAGCTTGAGGCAGTTCAGAGGAAGGCAATGAAAATGGTTCAGTGACGCAAGGCAAGGTATACTAGGACAGGCTGAGAACTCCACATGTATTCATTTGAGGAGAGGAGGGAGAGAGGACATGATTGAACGTACCTTAAAGGCATTAAAAAGGTGGGTATAGGGGACCTCTTTTGTCTCAGAGGGAACAAGACCACAAGGGGGGCACTGTTACAAGCTGGTGGAGAAAGGTTCAAGAAGGATGTCAGAAGACACTTTTACAGAGTGAGTGGTGAAGGGTGAAATGAACTCCATCTGAGATCGCACCAAAAGACAGTAGGGGGGTTCAAGAGGGGGGTGGGACAGGTTGAAGGGGAAGGTCAGGGTTGATGGTGAAAGAGGGGAACAGTGAGCACTGAAACTTAAGCTCTGGACTTTAGGAAGGCCAATTATAATAAGAAGCGAGATATACTGAAGTTGCACCTAGTTGGTCTTAATAATAGCGTGGGAGTGGACCAAAAGTGGGCAGTGATCAGTAGCGCTGTGCAGAATGTGGAATTCTGCTGGTGAAATTGGCGTGGAATGACCATTCCGCCGACAGAATTTCTGCTGGAATTTTACTCGTTCTTCTTGCTGCGATCCCGCATCTTTTCCATGGAAAGTCATTGACGCAACCATTTCTGTTGAAAATAAGATCTGCAGAATGATATTCCACAGAATAGCATTTTTGTCCATGGAAAATCATTCCACATAAATTGCTACATGGAGAACACTTTTCCTGAAAAATTTCATCTGAACACCTTACAGGCACCATGCAGTTTGTCTCAGCAGCATTTGGCCTGACTTTCCTGGGGTTGAGTGGCATAGCTTCAGAAAACTGCAAGTTGATCACATTGAGATTTTTCTGGGAACAATTAGTGGTGCCTCATTTCGCCCTGTTAAGAAGACTGTGCCTCACTGCCCTTCACTAAAAAACAATAATGACTATGTGGCCCTCCACCCCACTGCCTTTGCAAGATGCAGTCTGTTTCAGCACCAGACAAGCAGGCCAGGTCTCATGACCCATAGTGCAGAAAGTGCCATGCGAGGCTCTGTGCCACTGTAACAGGATTCTGCTACTCATCTTGTAATAAAGACAGAAGGGGTGACATCAAAGCCCCCCGCTTCAGGGTGAACAGATCATCAAAGTCTATTAGATGACTTATCCACATCTGCACAATCCAGGGTTTTAAATCATTGATTAGCAGTTTTTTTCTTGGGATGATACTAATGTTACAGAAAGTATTTCTATAGATTTTCTAAAAGTACTTCGTTTGTTAAACACAGGGAGACAAGAGCTATGCATTTTCACAAAGTTTTAGCACTTTTATGAGCAAAACGCTAATCAATTTTTAGAGTTAATTAAAACCTTGCAATCCATGTTGCTAGGCACCTCCTCATCCAAACAAAAGTGTTCCTTGAGCAGTCTGGTTACATGCTTACAGCTTCCTCCTGATCATGCCCCCATCAGGAGCTGTCTTGTCCTTCCTTGCAAGGCTGTGTGAAATTATATAATTCTCAACAACCTCACCACAGAGATGAGTTGCCTCTCTGAACAGGTGGCTGACAGGGACTTTTCTAAACTCAAATGACCGGCCATCGGTGCCCTGCTCCCCCGACCTCAGGATCCAAACCACGTCCATCCCATGTGCTGTCAAATGAAGAAGATGGGGAATTAGACTGTGAAAGCGGGGAGTAGATCTCCTTGGATGAGGAACCCGAGGAATTCTCCTCAGTACAGAACTTTATTTGGGATAAGCTGTCTTGTCTCTACACAGAAACATAGAAGCTGTCAGCAGAAAAGGACCTTTTGGCCCACCTAGTCTGCACTAAAGTCCCTACCTACAAGAAAAAAGAGGGCTTTGCCAGTACCAGGAAACAAAAGGAGAAACAGACAGGGAGGAATATGGGAACAAACTTAAGGAGGCAGGAAAAGCAATTCAGATAGCCAAAGCCCAAACAGGAAAGAATAGCACAGGGGTTAGGAAGGGAGATGCAACTGTTACATAAGAGAAAAAAGGAAGCGTAAAGGAGTAATAGTTCGACTAGCAACAAGGGAGGGCCAGCTGTTAGAGAAAGGTGAAGACAAAGCAGAGTTGTTCAATTCTTCTGCTTAGTCTTCACACTAGAAGATATTGGCAAAGGACCTACACTAAGTAAGACAGAGCAGGATAGTGGAGGGGCAGACACAAGCCCCTTCACAAAAGATTGGGTCTTAGAAGAGCTAAGCAAACTTAAGGTGGGCAAAGCCATGGTGCCAGATGGTATTCATCACAGAATACTAAAAGAGCTTCAGGAAGAAATAGCTGCATCATTAGGCAAGGCAAGGCAAATTTTATTTAAAAGACACCCAATCCCAGAGGCTCTGGACACCGTGCATAAAAACCAACAAAGGAAACACATCAAAAATAGCAATAATCATAAAAACTACAATAATTAAGGATACAGTAAATAAAAAAAAAAAAGAAAAGAAATCAGGGACAGGCAATATAACAAGTTAAAATGGCGATATTTACAAAACAGGGTCAGGAAAAGCCTACGCAAACAGGAAGGCCTTGAGGTGTGCCTTGAATACCTCCACCAAGGGGGCCTCCCTTACAGATAGAGAGAGGGAATTCCACAGGATGGGGCCGACAACACTAAAGGCTCTGTCACCAGCTGTTTTTAGCCTCGTCCTGAGAATCGCAAGGAGGCCCCTCAAGGAGGAATGGAGGGAGCGGACTGAGGTAGCAGGTGTGAGAAGGTCCGCTAGGTAACCAGAGCCCAGGCCATGTAGGTCCCTAAAGGTGAGCAAGCCCACCTTGAAGAGGACCCTCCTCCTGACTGGCAGCCAGTGCAGTTCACGCAACAGTACTTAGACTGCCCCATCAACAACCTGGCAGCTGTGTTTTGCACTAGCTGAAGCTGGCGGAGGATACCTCTGGAGGCCCCGAGGTAGAGCACATTACAGTAATCAATCCTCGACGTCACGAAGGCATGCACTAAGGTAGGGAGGTCCAGGGGCGGGCTCTAGGGGCTTAATCCTGGCGATATTCCTCAGATGGTAAAAACTGGCACGGACCACGGCCAACATCTCAAGTGTCTGTCCATTTTCCAGAATAATGCCCAGATTAGGCACCCTAGAGGAGGCCCTTAAAGGTGCAGAACCCAGGACAAGTCCTGTCTCTGTGACCGAGGCCATCCTATCACGCCTTCTGTTCAACTCCACTACCAGTACCTCTGTCTTATCAGGGTTCAGTCACAGCCAGCTGGAGGCCATCCAGTCATTGATTTCAGCAAGGCAGTTGTTAAGCACATCCACTGTGTTAGGTGTTCCAGGTGCAAAGGAAAGATACAGCTGGTTATAACTGGCATAGCAATGAAAACCCAAGCACTAGTTGAGCTGTTCAGTCTATCGCTGGAAAGTAGCAGAGTACCTCAAGACTGGAAAGGGGCAACAGTTGTGCCCTTGCACAAAAGTGGAAGCAAGGAAGAGGCACGAAACTACCTCCCAGTCAGCCTGATCTCTATAGTGCGAAAAACTATGGAGACATTACTAAAGGAAAGAATAGTTGACTACCTAAAGGAAACTGGAAACCTAACCCCAAACAGCATTGCTTCATAGCAGGGCACTCGTGCCCAACAAACATGATTGATTTCTTTGATTGGGTTACCGGAACAGTGGACCAGGGTGGGGCAGTGGACGTGGTGTACCTAGACTTCAGCAAGGCCTTTGACACCATTCCCCACAGGAGACTTGCTAACAAACTAGAACATACAGAAGTCAGACAGAAAATAGTAAACTGTATTAGAAACTGGCTGCAGAATAGGACCCAGAGAATTTTGGTCAGTGGGGCATTCTCAAGGGAGGGAGGTGTGTCCAGTAGCGTTCCACATGAATCGATGCTGGGTCCGGTCCTCTTCAACATATTCATCAGTGACATCACTGATGAACTGGAGGAGAAGGTTTGCCTGTTCGCAGACGATACAAAGCTCTGCAACAGGGTGGATACACTAGAGGGTGCATTAGATATGGACGCTTACCTAAGGAGAATGGAAGAATGGTCCAGAAATTGGCAGTTAAAATTTAACACCAAGAAGTGTAAGGTAATGCACCTGGGGAAGCGGAACCCAGGAAAAGCACGTATTAGAAGGGCATCAATTGGAGGAGACAAAAGATGGAACAGGATTTGGGTGATCATTACCAATGACTTAAAGGTAGGAAAACAATATGAAAAGCAGTAGAAGGCAAATGGTATTCCCGATGCACAGGAAGGGTATTAGGAATGAAGTTATCATGCCCCACAGATCCTTGGTGAGGCCACACCTCAAGTACTGTGTCCTGTTCTGGAGGCCTCACTTAAAAAGGACATTGACCATCAGGAGACTGTCAATGACGGTCAAGAGAAGGGCCACAAAGATGGTGCAGGGGCTTCATCATGAACCATACGAGACCAGGCTCAAAGAGTTGAATTTATTCTCTGTGGAACAGAGAAGAAACAGGGGACATAATAGAAACATTTAAGTACATCAAGGGAATTACAGCTCAGAAGGAAAACCTCTTCCAGGAAAACAGGGTGACACGTACAAGAGGGCACAACTTGTGTCTGGTGGAAGGCAAGTTTAAAAGCAACTCTAGAAAGTACTTTTTCACTGAGAGAGTGATAGATCCATGGAACAGTCTGCTACCAGAAGTGGTGGCATTAAAGACAGTACGGGAATTCAAACTCACTTGGGAAAGGCAATGTGGGCAACTTAGGAAAAAAATATAATTGTGAGGATAGCCACCTTGGGCAGACTAGATGGACTACACGGTCCCCATCTGCTGAAAACTTTTCTTTTGTGCTATTGTAGACCCTAATTGATCTCCAGCCTAACCCTCCTCCTCCCAAGCCCTGTTACTGAGGTCTCCCTGTGTCTATCCCATGCATGTTTGAAACCTATTAGCATTTTTTTATCCAACATCTCTGCTGGCAGGCTGTTCCAGGTGTCCACTGCCCTTTATGTGAAGAAATATTTTCTTACATCTGTCGTCGATGCACAGATCAAGAAGCATTGGAAGGCCAGGAGCAGTTGTAAAATTCGCAAGTAGCATTTTATTAACAGTAAAATAAAAATTGTTCAGTATAACTATTTACAGAGGCAGTACAAACAGAGAAAACAAAGTCCTTCATCTGAGGCTATCTCTAATTACAAGTTTCAGTCTCAGTCTCTCAAGCTGGCAAAAGTATTGCTGCTCTTTTTATAAGACTTTGCCTGGGAACTTGTTAAGAAACATCCTGTTTCTCACAAAATGTGCTTGTAAGTTTCTTTGCAGAGCAGGCTTGCAAATAGAACACGGTCCCAAGATGGCCTCCTGCTGACAGCAGTGCAAAAGGGTTTGCAAACAAGCCTGAGAGGAGCTCAAACTGCATTTCAGGTTAACCCCTTGAATTCCAAATAGCTTTTGCAATCATTTCAGTAGTATAACTATATAAATTTCAAACAAAGAGATCCTAGTATTACTTGGTTACAGTTCAACAAAGATTCACCAATATTTTATAACCACAAATATGCAAGCAGGAAGAAAAGACAAACAACAAGTGAAAGCAGAGAGATGGCAAGAGGTGGAGATTCTCGAGACCATCAGAGTGATAATTTCCTAGGTCTCACGAGAACATTTGGTTGCGCAACCAGACAGACAAAAGAGAGAATAGAACAGATCCTTGCATTCAACTCTTTCTGCACAACAAATGGGACAGGGCCCTATTCAACCCCGTCACAACACCCCCTCTAAGTCTCCCCTCTTCCAGCTTCATAGCATGGCTTTTTGTCCTTGAGAATCTCTTTCTGTGCAGCATGCTGTCCTCTTATACCTTACTGATACCCTTGAGGTATTTGAATGTTTCTATCATGTCTCCTCTTTCTCTCCTTTTCTCCAGAGAATACATATTTAATTCCCTGAGTCTTTCCTCGTAGGGTTTCTGAGGCAGGTCATGCATCATTTTGGTTGCCCATGCACCAGAACTGGACACTGTACTCCAGGTGGGGTCTTACCATTGATCTGTACAGGGGTAACACTATCTTCCTCTTTCTGCTGGTGATACCCCCCTCTTTGCACCCCAGCATTCTATTAGCCTTTCCCACTGCCTTATCACACTGCTTTGCTATGTTCAAGCCATCAAATCTGATGACACCCAGATCCCTTTCCTGTTTTGTGGTTAACACCCCCAAATTATATGTTGTCGTTGGGTTTTTGTACCCTATGTACATAATTTTGCTTTTTTGGTGTTGACGCCAACTTGCCAAACCCTTGAACAGTCTTCAAGCTTTTTTAGATCTTCCTTTATTTTTTCTACCCCCAGTGTGTCCACTCTGTTACAGATGTTTGTGTCATCCATGAACAGGCATACCTTTCCTTCCAGCCCATCTGCGATGTCGCTTATAAAGACATTAAAGAGGACTCCGGCCCATTGGCACAGCAGTTGGATTTCCACTTGTGATGCCATTGAATCGGTTCAGGAATGGACCCGGGCGCCAGAGGGCCAGCCGGGGGAAAAGGCTTGAGCTGCCTCATGACTGCTCGCTTTCTCCAGGAGGAGGGTAGCAATGGGACCTAGTACTTGCTGACTCCTGGCGGCCAGGGGAACAACAACACGCGGGTCCCACCGGACGGGGCGGTGAACAGCGATGCCTTGACATTTGTGGCACACCACACCGGGAGAAAATGGAAAATGATGTTCGCTGCCTCTGCTGTCATAGAAGCCCTGGACAGTCCAAGACCATCTCAGCAGCACCCGGCTAAGACTGAGTGCTTGCTCACACTCCACTGGCACCTTCTCCCTTGGAGGAGGGGACCCATCTGACTTAATGGTTACCCGGGTTACCCGGGGTGCTGCAGTGTGGGTGGTGGTGGCTGGTGGGGCAGGAGCCGCTGAGGTCCCTAGGTGGCCCAAAGGAGTGGCCAGCCGGGGAGCAGCAAAAAGAAAAGGAGGACTAGTCTGAGTACTGAACCTTGAGGCATCCCCTTGGTTATCTTACCTCTTCCAAGTGAACTCCATTTATCACCACCCTCTGAGTTCTGTTACTTAGCCAATTTTGTACCCATTTTACTATCTTTGGGCCCTCTCCCAGAGGCTGCCCGTCTTCTGTGTGGGACAGTGTTGAAGGCCATACTGAATACCACCTTTCCCTCATTCACCTCCCTGATAACCCAGTCAAAGAACTCTGTCGGGTTTGTTTGGCATGATCCCCCCCCTGTGAACCCCTTCTGGCTCGGATCTTGCAATCCACTGGTTATTAGGTATTCCCCAGTCTTTTTAGTAGTGCTTCCATGACCTTGCCCATTACCAAAGTCAGGCTTACAGGTCGGTAGTTTCCTGCCTTCTCCTATTCCCACTTTTATGTAGTGGGACCACATCTGTGCTCTTCCAGTCTCCTGGAATTTCCCTAGTATCCAATCATAGACTGAACAGAGCCATTAGAGGCACATACAGTTCCCCCTTTAGTTCCTTCAGTAGTGTGGGGTGAACCCTATCTGGCCCAATTGCCTTGTCTACTTTTAGCTTTGCTAGTTCCCTGAGGACTGTCTCCTCTGTAAAAGGACTAGTGTCCACCTCCCTTCCCTTAATGCCCTTCTTCCCTATCTGTGGCCTGTCACCGACCCCTTTTCTTTGTGAACACTGAGCAAAAGTACTTGCTTATATGTCTGCTTTCTTCTGGTCCTCTTCCACACTTCCCCTCCTTCCGCTTTTAGTCTTACTGTCCCTGCCTTGCTTTTCTTCTTTTTGCTAATGTACCTGAAGAATGTTTATCCCCCTTTTTTGGTGACTTAGCAATGTTTTCCTCCATTTGTGCTTTTGCTCTCCTAACTGCCTTCCCCCTCCCTTTGTGTTTTTCCTGATAATTCTCTCCCCCTTCCTTCTGTGTCGACTTGTACCTTTTGAATGCCTGCTTCTTTTCCTTTACTTTCTCTGATACTTCCTTCGAGTTCCATAGCAGTCTTTTTTTTCTCTTGCTCTTTTTAATCTGCCTGACAGAGAGGTTAGTTGCCTTCTCAACTGCCTTCCCTATTTCTGTCCATTTTTCCTCTACCCCACCCATTTTCCCTATTCTTGCTAGGGCCTCCTTGAGGCACTCTCCTATGTTCTTGAATTCGGCCCTCCTCAAGTCCAGGACCCTCATTGTAGTGTGGTTAGATTCTGGCCCTGCCCTTGTGTTGAACCACACCCTACGATGATCACTGGTCCCAGGTGGCTTCCCACTGCAATGTCAGTGACACTGTCATTGTTCGACAGTACCAGGTCCAGTATCACCCCTCATGAGTGGGTTCTTTAACTAGTCGCTTGAGGAATGCCCCCTGCAGGGAGTCAAGGCTCCCTACTTCAAACTGTTGCTGCAGCATGGAAGCTCCAATCCACGCCTGGTAGGTTGATGTTCCCCACTAGCAATACATTACCCTTGTTAGCCATCTCTTGATTTCTTCTATCATATCCTTATCTTCCTCCTCCCCTGTGCCAGAGGTATGTAGATCACCCCATTCAAATATTGCCCCCTGCTCCAGAGTACTCACAGTACCTCCGCTTTGTGACCCCCTGTATTTCCATGGCCTTTATGTTTTCCCTCAAATAAAAAGCCGCCCTTCCTTTTTTCCTACCCTGTCCATCCTGAATAGAGCATACCCTGATATGGCTACATCCCAGTCCTGGTTTTCATTGCACCAGGTCTCTGTAATTGCTGCTGTGTCCAGGTCTCCGGCTGCCATGATGGCCTCTAGGTCTGCCATCTTGTTGCCCAGACTTTGAGCATTTGCACACATGGCTCTTCATTTTTTACTGGTACCTCCCCTCATAATTTGCCCCCGCCCCTCTTTCTCCACTATTTTCTTTCCTTTTCCCCCTCCCTTTTCCTCTTGGTTACCAGTTTGTGTTTGTTCCTTTAGTGACTTCTCACCCTAGGGATTTCCACTGCTGATCCTGTAAGCGTATGGGGGGGAGGTAGACTATGTTAACCTGTCTTATTCAGACTCTCCTCAGCTAGTTTAAATACTTACTAATGTAGCATTTAAACTGTTCACTGAGGATCTCGGTTCCCCTCCTGGAGGGATGCAGGTCATCTCCCCTGTACAGGCCTCTATTCCTCCAGATGGAGCCCCAGTCCCCAATGAATCTGAATCCCTCTTCCCCGCACCATTTCCTCAAACATAAGTTCAAGTCCCTGCTGCAGAGCCTCCTGTCATCCCCCTTGTCATAGACAGGTAGCACCTCCAAGAAAGTAACAGATTGTGTTGCTTGTGTAAGACCCCTCCCCAATTTCCTGAATACCTCCTGAACTGTTTATGGACTCTCCCCAGCCAGGTCATTTGTCCCCAAGTGGACAATTACATCCAGCCCTCCCTGCCTCCCATGTGATCCTTAGGATCCTACTTCCAGCCCTATGAGCTTTGGCATCGGGAAAACACCTTACCACCTTCTCCTCTCCCTACCTGTCCCTAGCTGTATCCCCCTTACTATTGAGTCCCCACCAGATTGCTGCCCTCCTCCTCCTCTGGAGTCCTCTGCAACAAAACAGGTACAAAAGCCAATATGATTCTTGGAAAGGATCAGAGAAGCAGTGAGGGCCAAGAAACATGTTTTTCCAGATACACAGAAAATCAGTGGGAGGAGGAATGGGGAGAGTACCAAATAAAAACTAGGGAAGGAAAGAGGATGGACAGGGAGGCAAAGGCAGACCCAGAGCTACACATTACAGAGGGATTTAAAGGCGAGGAAAAAAGTTCTTTAGATATATTAAGGAAAAAAGGAAGCACGGAGAGGGGTATTAATAGACTACAAGGGGGGAGGGTACTAGAGGAAGATGAACAAAAAACAGCCCTCTTTAATGATTGCATCTGCTCTGTCTTCACACGGGAAGACAGTGGATCCCCGCCTGAAAGTGGCAGCAAGGCTGTTGTGAAGAGCATTTCTGAAATAAAGCAGACAGTATTTATCAGCGAAATGTTCCAGAAGAGTCTTGAGGCCCTAAAGGTAGATAAAGTCCCTGGGCCAGATGGAATGCACCCAAGGATGCTCAGGGAATTGGGTGCAGAACTGGCTGAAACCCTAGTAGGGCTATGCAATAGCTCAAGTTCAGACGGGGTAGTTCCGAAAGACTGGAGGGTAGTGGACATAATCCTGCTACAAAAGGTGGGGGACAAGGAGCAACTGGGAAATTACAGACCTGCCAGCCTTACCTCTTTAATGAGTAAGCTGATGGAGTCACGGATCAAAGAGGACCTTGTGGACTACCTAGAGTACAGTGGTCTTCAGGACAGTAAAGAGCATGGGTTTGTGACAGGGAGGTCTTGTCACACCAACCTGATAGTTCGCTTTGACTGAGTTACAAAGGTAGTAGATAAGGGCCAAACTGTGGATTTACTTTTCTTTACTTTGACTTCAGCCAAGCTTTCAACTTGGTGCCACACACAAGACTGCTGAAGAAGCAGGAGGACCTGGGCATGGCTGGAGACACAGTAAGATGGATGGGAACTGGTTGAAGGAGAGAGAGCAGAGGGTGGTGATTAACAGGGCCCAGTCTGTGGAGGGGTTGTGGGATAACAGATGGACCAGACACCGAACTTCAGGTTCAACACACAATCTCTATGTGATATTTATTCAAAATACAAGAAATAATCTCTAGCAATGGCATATTTTTTCTTCAGTATATCAGTTTGCAACAACAGACTATGAATGTTCTTTCTCTGCACTTAGCCAGCACCTACTGATCTCTGATCCTATCCATTAACTAAGATGTACCCATAACCTTATGCAAGCCTCATTTTTGCTTTGAGGGGGGCCCAAAAGAAGAAAACAAAACAAGCTATAAACAAAGGACCCCAGTGTGGAATCACTGAAAGAATAGCTACCCAAAGGGTACTGGTAACAAATCAAGTTTCAAAGACATACATCACCATACATACTTCCATAATGCAATGCATCATGGGATATGTGCAAATCACCATGACATTTAGACTTTTCCATTTACAACAATTTACATGCATTTTAAATAGCACAACTAGCTTAATTTCTATAACAGACACCTAGTACTTTTACCATTATCTAAACACCAAGTGCCATGGTATTTTAAACAGTTACAGTTTTCATAAACATAAGGTATATACATTAAGGTATTTTATAACAGTGCTATTACATACTAAATCCAACAACAGTAAACACAACTTTTTTACATACATCGGAGGTCACCACAATAACCTCCCTAATGAGGACCTGAGAGGAAAAGGAAAATCAAAGAGGACACTATAGCATAGTCAAGAGAGGAGAAGGGTGCCCTACAGGTGGCCAACCTTATGGACTAAAAATAGTAAAGGATAGATTAGTTTTAGAAATAGAAGAACTGTTGCAACAGATTTTTAGAAAAGGTCAGTCCTCAAGAGTGGCAGGAGCTCCTGGTCACATATCCCCCACCTTAAGAGGGAAGCAGTTATTGCAGACTGCTTACCACCTTCCTGTCCCAGAATGGGATGGAGCTTCTACCGATCTATCTTCAGAAGCTCTGTCTCAGGGTCCCTATTAACAATTACTATTTCATCATAAACATAGTGGACATCATTCTTTACCCTGAGGCATTAATACATTTCTCAACAGAGACTAACGGTACCTTCCCATCTCCTTTTAGGGAAAGTCCGTTATATTTCTTAACCAAAAATCTGGACGGCTGTAAAGTCCAGTACCACAGAAAGACTTTCTCTGGGGTGAGTAACTACCTGCTTCAACCCCACCAGACATGTCAGTTTTAAGCAGGGGCCCATTCCTAGGTTCAAGCCCTCTACATAAACCCACTATGACTCTTGATTCATTTAACTTTTTACAGATATAGACACCTGAGGGTATACACTCAAGGCATTACCCCAACACAGGTTCCAATCCATTTTCCACCCACTTCTCCTTTTAGGTTTTCATTCAGAAAAGAATAAAACACATGTACCACCTCAGACTCCTTGTCTGCCCTTGGGTACCTCTTTCTTTGACATGAGGCCAGCCCCCTGACCAAACATGCTACATTTTTGCCTACAGAAAGGGACCATGCAGAGCCACCTCTGGCCTTGCCTGCAACTAACTTGACCCCTCTTTCTTACACAAAGTGTCTGCGGGAATATGGAAGGAGCAATAGTAGTTTCTACTCTACTAGTTCAACCTTTTATAACCTATGACCCCAAATCCTTGGTCATCTTATCCCCAGGCAGGTCTCTACAGAAACCTACGGGACCCCAAGGAGCCTCTCAAGCTGAATACCCTGCAATGTTAAACGGCAGGTTCCTAAACTGTTTAACTCTGGGGTGTCTTAGTAAACATCCTTTTAAACACTGTGCTATTTTCGGCCATCTGTTACCATGTAATGCCTTGTAACCTATATGAGAGTTTTCCCTTTTTCCAAGGGTGCCATTTTTTTTCCTTTAACGACCTCTACCCTCCTTAACCTTAACATACTGTAAGAGTTTGGCAACATTAGCATTTTTAGCATGCAGTATACCCCGGTCAATACTATTGATAAATTTAGCTGCATCAATACAAAAAAGTCCCTTCAGCCTCATATAGCTTCTTTTTCTGTTTGCTTGGAATCTTCAACCCCAGCACAATATCACTAGGCACAGTCTTACCTGGGGTCTCGTGATTCAAGTTCCATACTTGCATCTCCGCCCTCCAACAGGTAACACCCTGGGAACAGAGGAAACAAAGAAATATTCTGCTCAGTCAGGGGGTCCTCCTCAAACTGAGCCCACGAAAAATCCTCCTCCAACTCTTTGTCCAAGCTCTCCAGCAGGAACCTCTCGAGCACCTGGCACCAGTGTTCAGCCTCTCTGCGTAGTCGGTCTGCCTCCAGCCATTGCCCACTTGTCCGGTGGACCATCCTCATCAGGGTCTCCACCTCCGGGGTGTTGTTTCTTGCACCTCTAGTCTGCCTCAACCTGCATCTCCTTGTCGTCTTCAGGCTTGGCCTTCCTCCGAGATCCCAGGTCCAGTCCAGGCAGCAGCTTGTCTCCATTTATTTATTTATTTTATTTATTGAGATAATCGGAATTACAATCCTTTGAGTCATAGACTCTTTTGCAAAGGCTCCATGTCAGTACAGGAAAGCACAAACATTACATTAATAACAGTAATACATAGGTCACTCAGTACAGTGTATTTACATTACATATTAGTTACCATCTCAAAGGCTTGGGAAGACCCTGAGTCACAGTTGTGAGGCAGGTCTGGTTACAGAAATTCGGAGGATCATAAACAGAACCCTGAGTCAGAGTGAAATTACAGCTGGATAGTGGGAACTAAGGATGTAGTCATAGGATAAGCTAGGTCTTTATCCATGACTGTGCTATCTTTGGTGAACTGACAGTGGGGAGGGAGTATTAGCTACAGCCAAGAGGTATCAGAGTCAAGAGAAGGTTCATGATACCAGCTTTGAATTGTCCAAGACTAGGGGCCTGGGTGATGGAGGGTGGTAGGTCGTTGAGCCAGAGGGGAGCACAATAACGGAAAGACCTTGCCCTAGAGAGGTCCTGCACTGGGGAACTAGGAGGGAGGTAGTAGTATGGCACCTAGTGGCCCATTTATGTGATACTGGCTGAATGAGGGGGTGGAGGCATGTGGCTGTTAACTTCATAAGTATTTTTTTGGCTTGGAGGCATGTGTGGTACTTAAGCCTCCCTTTGAAGGTCAGCTAGTCTGCAAGCTTGCAGGGTTGGCACATGTGGGTTAATCTATCGCAGCCAGTAACCAGATGGCAAACTCTGTTGAGAGCTAGGCCGATGCAGTGTAGGGCGGTTTAGTCTGCGGTGCCATAGATTATAGTGCCGTAGTCCACCAAGGAGAGGACAGAGCAGGATACAGCGAGATGCAGGACCTGAGGGGGTAGGCAGTGCTTATGTCTATATGAAATCCCCAGTCTGGTGTTTACAGCGGAGGAAAGGTGTTGAATGTGTGTGTGGTAGGTGAGGGATGTGTCCAGGGTGACGCCTAGGTATTTGAAGGTAGAGACCTGTTCGAGAAGGAGGCCCTGCGCGTTGGCTATGGTAAGGGGGGTGCTACAGAGAGGGCTCTGATGATGGGCAAAGGTCATGGACTTTGTCTTGTTGTAGTTGAGTATTAGGTGATGCTCAGTGAACCAGGATTCTAATTCTTTGAAAAACCTTGTAGGGCAGATTGAGGGAGTGAGGATGGGGTAGTTTCCAGAAAATGACTAGCCATCTGGTATAGAGAGTAGGAGCTTCCCACTACAGGCTTGAGGGGGGAGTTTAGGAAGAGTGGGAAAGCAGTGGCCCTAGGAATAGACCCCTTGCAGGACACCCATTAGGACAGGTTTAATGGAGGAGAGAATGGAATTGATTTTGACCTGTTGCATCCGGTCGGAGAGATAGTCTTTGAGCCAGGAGATGGTCTCAGGGAGAAATAGTAGGCGGACAGGGAGTGGAGAAGTAGGGCATGATTGACTGTGTCGACCGCTTTTGTCAAGTCAACGTAGATTGCACCTGCTACAGAGCCCTGTTCCAGGGCTTCATGTATGTACGATGTAAATTTGAGGAGGGCAGTTGTGGTGCTGTGACCCTTCCTGAAGCCATGTTGTTCTTGGCAGAGCAGATTATGTTTGGCTAAGTATTCTGTGATTTGGTCCGACATGATTTTTTCGAGAGCTTTTGAGAGGGGGAGTAGGATCGAGATGGGTCGGTAACTGCTAGGGTAAGTGGGGTCACCACTCTTCAGACTAGGTGTTATAATTCCGTTTTTCCATAGAGCGGGGAATTGGCTGAGGCGTAATGACCAGTTGAGTATTTTGCTAAGATATGGCAAGGTCATATCCAACGTTGGGCGGAGAATTTTGAGGTTGAGGGAGTCACTGCTATAGCGCGAGTTTGCCAAGGCTTTAGATAGGTAGCACATGGCCTCCCAGCAGGAGACGATGCGCAGCCAGAAGGGAGGGGGGACCTTACTGCCTAGGTTGCCCAAGGGGCAGTTAGGGACTGGGTCAAAGTAGTTATGCGGGAGTATGTGACTAAGGTTTGAGAAGGTGGTGTTTAGGGTATTGGAGATGGTAGTGGGATCCTGGGATAGGGCCCCATTGGCTTGAAGCTGCTTAGGGGTATGGGAGGCGGTTTCCCGCAGAGCTCCTTAATATTGTTCCAGAAGTTTTTCCCTGAGCCCCATGTGGTGGTGAGGGATTGCCTGTGGTAGTTTGCCTTTGCTTGCTAGATGGCCCAGGCGCACTGTTTCTGGCCGCTCTGTAGAGTTGTCTGTCATGGGTGTCTGGGAGTTAGGGCCTTATGCCAGAGGTTGTCTCTATGTGCATCTGGTCAAGTAGGGGCTGCGAGATCCATGGGGTATCCCTGTTTTTTAGGATTTGTTTTGTGAAGGGGGCAAAGATATCGCAGGTAGCGTTAAAGGTGGTGATAAAGTAGATGAGGGCAGCGTCTACAGTTTGGGCAGTGTAGATGGGTGACCAGTCGCATGAGGTAAGGAACGTTCTTAGACAAGGGAGGAATCCTTTTTTGAGACGCCATTGTACTGTAATTTTAGGGGGTTTGGGTGGGAGTTTATTAGACCACCTGCAGGCGACTGGGGAGTGGTCACTTATCGCTTCCGGGAGAACTTTAATCCTGGAGAGGTTGTTGGGGTGGTTAGTAAGGATAAGGTCGATAACAGTGGAGGACCCAGTTCTTGGGTCATGTCTGGTGGGAGATTGGACAACCTGGGTGAGGCCGCAAGCAAGGATGGCATCTTTGTAAGTAGTTGATGTGTGGGATAGCCAGTTTATGTTGAAGTCACCCATTATAATTACTTCACTCCTGGAAGGGAGATGGGAGATGCTGGTCAATATAGAATCAAAGGCTAGCTTTTGGTTTGTGGGGGGATGTATACTGACACAATGTATAGTGTTTTACCAGAATTGCCCCAGGTGACTTTGACGGTGATAGCTTGGGCACCATGGGCAGATGGGGAAGGGGGATAGAGAGGGCTTGCAGGGACGTTTTGACGTAGATGGCACATCCACCTCCCCACTTGCCTAGCCTGTCGGTTTGGAAGATGGAGTAGCCACTGAGGGTGACAGTGGTATCTGGATGCTTTTGGAGAGCCAGGTCTCTGATAAGGCAAGGACGCCAGGGTCGTGTAGTGCATCCAGCCTTGTAGAGGAGTGAATTTCCTGGGTAGGCTACAGATATTGAGGGAGGCCAGGAGTAGGCTGCTATGTCTATCCTTCTTAGAAGCTGAAGCAGCAGCAGGGAGTCCTGGATTAGGTGGACGTATCTGAAAGTAGGAGGAGAGTATGTTGCATAAGGGCTAACTGACGAGTTTGGGTGCGAGTAGCGTGTTGAGATGCTGGATAGGTTTCTCTTGGGCCAGCTCAGTATTGGGAGGGAACGGACAAATTGGGCTAGCAGAGTTGGAGCTATGGTGTGATGCGGCTACTTGGGGGGCAGTTGGTGAGAGAGGGATTCCAAGGTGGTCCTGGTGGTAGTGCAGCTTGGGTAGTGGGTATAATTGTTGTTTAGTTGTACTGGGGTGATAGGAGATTGAAAATGCCATGGGGTGGGCATTCCTGGGGGGCAATTAGCAGACCATGTTAGTGGGTCCCATGATAGAGGCTCATCCATTGTTGGATAGGGAAGGGGGAGATAACAAAGTGGGAGTATTGAGGTAAGTAGAAAAAGCTTTTGAAGGTAGATTCTTAGGTTTATTTATTTTTTTTATTGGTTTGTTTTTGCTGAGTGAGTTATTGAGTGCACGTGGGTGGCCTCTAGTGGTTAGCAAGTATAGGCTGCAGATGGCAGAGTGGGCTGATAGGTTTTTTCAACCACGTGATGTAGGTTATATAAAGAAATGTTGAGCAAGGGTGGTGGTGGGGGGGTGGTGAGTTACGCGGCGGCGCGCGGGCTAACACTGCAATACAGGGCTTGTAGGCAGCAGCGAGCAGACACTCGGCCCTCCAGGGCTTTCTGCGATCCGCACTCTGTGTCAGCGTGGGGAGGGCAGCCGGGACCCTCACAACCTCTTAACACCGTGGTTCAGCTGTGGACAAAGGAGAGGTAAAAGGGACAGGTTTATATTAGGTAGAGACTGGTGGTGGGCTAACAGATTTAAATACTTAGTTGCTGGACAGGTGCCCGGAGTGAGCTTTGTGGCTGCTGAGCTGGGTAACACTCACGGTTTTCATACACAGCAGGAACAACAGGGGCCCTTCGTGAGATGAGGCTAATAAAGGATTATAAGATTACGCCTGGCTGGTGGCCAAATGTGCTGCTAAACTTTAGGATTAAATTGAAGTTGGTGTGTCTGGCAGGCTGTGAAGTCCGTGGGGCCAGATTCACTATTGCCTAGTTTTTGGGGTTTGAATAAAGACTTGGCACCAAAAGCAAAGACTGCCTTGAAAGCAACTACAGGAAGCAGGCTATGAAGACTTTGGCAACAAATTGGGGTACAGAAAAACTATCTCGGATCCCAGATCCCATCTACTAGCTAACATGTACCCATAACTCTTAAGCAAGCATCATTTGCTTACGTAGTGGGGGCCCAAAAAGAAGAAAAACAAAACAAGTTATAAACAAAGGACCTCTATGCAGAATCACTGAAAGAACAGTTACCCCAAAGGGCATTGGTAACAAATCAAGTTTCAAAGACATGCATCATCATACATACTTCCTTAATGCAGTGCATCATGGGATATGTGCAAATCACCATGACAGCTAGACTTTTTCAATTTACAATTTACATGCATTTTAAATAGCACAACTAGCTTAATTTCTATAACAGACACCTAGTACTTTTTACCATTATCAAAACACCAAGTACCATGGTATTTTAAACATTTACAGGTTTCATAAACATACGGTGTATACATTAAGGTATTTTATAACATAGTGCTATTACATACTAAATCCAACAACAATAAACACAACCTTTTTTACATATACTCTGAAGTCACCACAATAACCTCCCTGTATGAGGACCTGAGAGGGAAAAGGAAAATCAAAGAGGACACTTTAGCATAGTCAAGGGAGGGAGAAGGGGGTGCCCACAGGTGGCCAGCCTTATGGACTAAAAATAGTAAAGGATAGATTAGGCTTAGAAATTGAAGAACTGTTGCAACAGATTTTAGAAAAGGTCAGTCCTCAAGAGTGGCAGGAGCTCCCGGTCACACAGTCGGAAGAAAGGGAGAGCACAAGTGGAGTGCTGCAGGGCTCTTTCCTGGGTTCAGTTCTCTTCAATATGTTCATCAGTGACACTGGAGAGGGCATCTGGGGACAAGTTTAGTCTCTTCCCAGATGACACAAAGCTCTTTGGAATAGTAGATAGCAGCAAAAAGGAATCTGGGAGATGCAGAGAGATCTACAGAGTTCAGAAAGGTGGTCTAAGGTTTGGCAGTTTAAATTCAATGTGACAAAATGCAAGGTTATGCCCCTAGAGAAAAAAAAAACAGGACAGAGTGCTGGTTGGTAGTGGTTAAACTGAGCACTACGGTAGAGGAAAGGGATCTCTGAGTCATCATTAGCAACTCTCTCAAACAATCAAGTCAGGGTGAAAAGACCTGTAGTAAGGCTAATAGGATGCTAGGGTATATCTGAAGGGGTATTGTCAGCAGGAAAATGAGGTACTACTACCTCAGTTGTGCCTTCAAAACACATTAGAAATATGGCTAAAGGAGGGCTCCAGGGCCGTTTAAGTGCACTAGTTTGGCCCAGAAATCCCTCTCCTTCCAAGGTTCGAAGTGCTATAATGAGCTGCTAACTATCCTCACTGAGTGCGCCAAGCTTAGCCAGTTCAAAGCAGGGCCTCGCTCCTACCTAGAATCTGAAAAGGTCTGTGGATGCTTTACATAACGTACCACAAAGGGCACAACCTGCTCCTACCTCCTCCTTCCCCCTCCCCCCATTTCCCACCCAACCAAAACCACTCTCCATCACCCTCCCCGCCTGCAAGTCTATTTGCAGAATACCCCACCCACCACACCCTCACCCTGCACCTCCTCATGTCCCCACCACTGCTTATTTCCTGCTGCATGCTACGACAAAGCCTACTTCTGCCCCCCACCAAATCTTAGTCTCCTTACAGAGATCTCCTCAGTCATGTCTGACTGTTTTTTCTGCACTACCTCTGGCAGCCAGGGTTTCCCATTGACTGTCCTCAGCACTATTAAATAATACTGCACTCAAATTGTGCTGCTAGGTTATAGTGGTAGATCTGTGTTTTAATGTAACTCTAACTTAAGTAAAACCCAATGTATCTATCTGTACAATGTGGCATATGTGAAACAATGTTTGTACTCTGTTATTAATGTTCTGTATATTGTCTTTGACTGACTTGGAACATTTGAAAAAGATTCCTGGGCTCAAAGGTATTAATCCTAAACTTAAATAAAAAAAATAAGGTCATTGGTGAGGCCACACCTGAAATATTGTACTCGTTTTTGGAGATGTCACCTAAGGAAGAATAGGGATAGGCTTGAGATGGTGCAGTGCAGGGTAACCAAGATGATTCCGGGTTAACAGGGCAAATCTTATGAAGATTGTCTCAAGGCTGAACATGTACTCACTGAGGACCAGGCAAGAGAGGGTGAATATGATAGAGACCTTCAAGTTTGTGAAAGGAATAAAGGTAAACTTGGGGGAACTATTTAGCAGGAGAACAGAGTCAAGAACCCAAGGTCATGAGAGGAAAGTGGTGGGGGAAAGTTTAGGAGGTATGCGAGGAAGTACTATTTTATGTAAAGGGTGGTGGAGCCATGGAACAGTCTGCCAGTGTAGGTGGTGGGAGCCAAGACCATAAATGGTTTTAAGCATGGCTGGGACAGAGTGAAAGGTTGGTGGTTGCTGAGGTTGGTAGCAGTATGGAAGAGAGCAGGGAGGTGTACCAGAAGGGATAAAACCCCATAAAGACAATAGGTCCCCGAGCAGTTGGGGAACTCCGGGAAGGCTATATAGACTTTTGGATGCTTTCTGCCGTCATTGTATATATTTCTGTGTTTCCGTCATATTTTTTTACCATCATTACGCTTTACTCAAATGTTGGACAGTTGAAAACAGTCGAAGGGCAGATGACTTCATTATTGACTGTCAAACCCAATATTTGTTACTTTTTTGTGGAGCATTTTAGCTCAAGACATCCTAAATACTTAAGATCATAATTTTCAAACACCATGAAGTCTTGCTGTAATTAGGACTATAGCAGTCAGCCTCAGCCTCTGAACTGCCCCGGAGAGGAAAGGGTTAACTCCAGAGAAGTCTGGAGTTCCGAAGCGCGAGGGCGCTGTTCAAAGCTCTCATCTGTGCAGTTTGAAGTCAAACTGCCAGATTCTTCTACCGCTTCACTGAACAGTCGCTCTGGAATCAGCTCCTTCAGCTCGTTCACTACGCGGTTTTCGTCGGTTCCTTCGGGTTCAGAAAACCGCAAAAGTCTTAAAATTACCGCGGTTTCGCTAAGCTCTATCTGGTAAACCGTAAGTAAACCTAAAATTTAGTCTGTGTGGAATAATTATCGGTTCAGTCTGAACCGATCGCTTCGTATTTTGATGAATTTTAGACGTGAGGTACCCGGTTCTTATCGGTTCTAAAAAACCCTCGTTTTCAATAGGGTTTTTCCAATACCCGTGACACGTTAGAGAACCGATAAGGGTGTCTTGCTCTGGCAATGGCCTGAAGAAAGGGCAAGTTTTGGTTAGGCTGGCACTATGTCTGAGAAAACCCAAAGAAAAACCGGCCCACGGGTTTCAACACTGCGGATGTTTGTGGGGAAGCCTTTGCCAAGGCTGACCCACACACCACTTGTGTTTATTGTCTGGGGGCTGACCACCTCCTTTCAGACTGCCAGATATGTAAAAATTTCCCTGCAGCCACCCTGGAGAAGAGATTGGGCCGGCTCAGGGAACGAGAGGCCAAAAAGTCCGCTGACCCGGATGGCCAGCCCGGTCCAGTACCCACTGGACCAGAGGGAGTGCCCTCTGACCAGGGCATTACTTCCTCGGGCAAGAGAAAGGCTGGTTCAGAGGAACCAGCACCAGCAAAAAAGACAAAGAAATCAGCAGGTTCGGAGTCTAAGATAGTTTCTCCAACTGTTGCAGAAGCAAAGCCATACAGATTGTTCAGTCTTTGTCGCAGGGACTTGGAGAGCCCTCCACAAGTAGCAGAGGGGTGGCTCAGGTCCAGTGGTTCAAGATTATGTTATTGAGGAGTTTTATGAACCACAGGAGGGGAGGAGGAATTTGATCAGTGCATTTGTGACTGGGAAGGTCTGGACGTGCCCATTGAACCGGCATTTCCCAGACAGACCCTTAGAGTCTCCCCTCTGTTGTCTGAGTCCCTTCTCATTTTGTGTTTTATAAAAGGTGGCAGAAACCCTCCAGCTCCCTTTAGAGGAGGCTGTGGATGAGCAAGAGGAGCCTGATTTTGTTGAAATGATGGATATTCCAGAGTCTAGAAGGTTGTCTATTCCTTTGCATAAATCATTTAGGAAGCAAACAACAAAGATTTTAAAATCCTCATTCTGTCCCTCCTGTAGACAAAAAATGGACAGAAGGTATACTTTATCAGGCCCAGATACAGACTTCCTCACTGAGCAGTGTAGTCATGTAGGTGTTGTTCAAGCTGCAGCCTACAAGGCTAATATTCCTTGGCATCACATCCCCTGACAAAGATTCCAGGAAGATTGATACCATGGCAAAAAGCAATATATGGCAGCTTCTTTTGGGACTCAGGCAGGCTAATTACATGGCTTATGTGGCTAGATATCAGAAGTCTAGATGGGACACTATTTTGCAGTTAGCCAAGCAGGCCCAGGGTCAGCTGGCTAGTGAGTTGGAACAGGTGGCTGCTGATGGCATTGAGGCCTCTAAAGTTCAATTTCATACTGCTGTTGATGTTAATGATGTTTCTTCTAGGGTCATGGCCACTTCTGTAGCTCTCCGTAGGTTGGCATGGCTCAGATGCACTAATTTGTCCCAAGACACTCAGGCAAGGCTATGGATTTCCCTGTAGTAGGTAACTCTCTGTTTGGTGATCAGACAGAAAATTACATGAAAAAAATGGATGAATACAGAACTACCTACAAAAGTGCCCAAGCTAAAGAGAGGCATGCCCCCCAAAGGCATGCCCCCAGGGGTAGGGGTAGGCCTTACCACAGGCCCTTTTATCAAGCTCAAGCCTCTTCAGCCTTTGTTCAGAGGGGTTTCTTCAGAGGCAGGGGCAGACGGGGCTCTGGCAGACCGTCCCCTTCCTCCCAGCCAAAACAGCTGCCAAGCAGGCACCCTGATGGGGTGCCCAGGGCCGAATCTCCTGTACCGGTGGGGGGCAGGTTGGCTTATTTCAGCCAGAACTGGTTGTCCCTAACTTCGGACAAGTGGGTTCTGGAGGTGGTAGGCCAAGGTCTGGTCCTCAGTTTCAAACAGTTCCCAAAGATGAGGGCCAGACATTTCCCACCTGCAAATCCTTTGGAAGCCCTTGCTTTGGAAACAGAGGTTTCTTCTCTGCTGGGATGCAAAGCAGTAGAGAGGGTTCCTCTTTGCCATCAGGGCAAGGGTCTTTATTCAAGGTATTTCCTTACCCCAAAAAAGACAGGAGAATGGCGGCCCATCTTAGATTTAAGGTTCCTGAACAAGCATCTTCTGAAACCAAAGTTCAAAATGTTAACTCTGGCAATGATTTTGCCCTCCCTGAGACCAGGAGACTGGCTAGCTTCCTTGGACCTCAAGGGCGCTATTTTCATTTCTTGATCAGGCCTTCTCACAGAAAGTACCTCAGGTTCTGAACTACCTTCTGGCCACTATCAGTTCAGAGCAATGCCCTTCGGCCTCACTCTGCCCCAAGGGTTTTCACAAAATGTCTGGCTGTGATAGTGGCTCATCTGAGAAGGCAAGGTGGCTGTTTTTCCTACCTGGACGACTGGCTCATAGTGGGTCAGTCTCCAGATCACGTAAAATCTCACTTGTTGGTCACCCAGCAGCTTCTCACCTCTGGGATTCCTGTTGAATCTTCCAAAGTCAGTTCTCGAACCAGTTCAGGTACTAACTTTCATAGGTGCAGAGTTGAACACAAAGTCTGCCAGGGCATATCTCCCCTCGAGAGAGTGGACAGACTCATTGCCCTGGCATCTTCCTTCACCATGGGGTCTCTCGACCAGCAAGGCACTTCCTGCAACTCCTAGGACACATGGCTGCGCCCACAGCTGTCGTGCAGGGAGCAAGATTCCAGATGAGAGACATCCAATTCCACCTGAGATCTTTTGGTCCCAAAGAAGGACCCCCTCACCAAATTAGTCCCAGTGACAAGGTCTCTGATCCTGGCCCTTCAGTGGTGGCAGGACCAGAGCAATCTAACTCAAGGGGTCCCCTTCTTACCCATTCCTCACTCCCTCACACTTACCACAGATGCCTCCCTCCTAGGATGGGGGGCTCACTTGGGCGACCTTTCCACTCAGGGAGTGTGGTCTCCTCAGGAATCTCTGCTCCACATCAACCTTCTGGAGCTCAGGCTGTCCTCTTAGCTCTCCAGGCCTTTTCAGCTTCTGTCCAGAACAAGGTAGTTCAAGTCAGGACAGACAATACCACAACAATGTGGTACATCAATAAGCAAGGGGCACTCGGTCTTCTGCCTTGTGCACTAAGCAATGAAGCTGTGGTCTCTGGCTTACTCCTTGAATACCTCCTGATAGCAGTTCACCTTCCAGGGAAGTACAATGTCCTAGCGGATGCCCTCAGCAGGATTTCTCAGGGCCACCACGAATGGGCCCTGAACCCTCTAGTGCTGGGGTCAGTCTTTGCCAGATGGGGCACCCTCAGATAGATCTTTGCAGCCCCAGACAACCACCAACTTCTCTGTTTTGTTGCAGACCTCCAGTGTTGGGATCAGTCCCACTGGACGCTTCCAGTTGGATTGGGAAGGAAATATCTATATGCCTTCCTCCTTCCTCTCCTTTTCAGGGTACTAGTGAGGATCAGAACTCAGTCCTGCAAGGTGATTCTGATTGCTCCAGATTGGGCCAGACAGCCCTGGTACCTCTCCTTCTGTCCCTGATTGTCCACCTCCTGAGCTTGCCCAGGACCCACGACCTGTTGACCTGTGCACAGGGAGAGTGTGGTATCCGAACCTCAGTTCCCTCCACCTCAAGGCTTGGTTCTTGAGGAGCTAGAATTGCTGATCTACACCTCTCTCAAGGTGTCTTGGATATTTTGAAGTGGCAGGAGGCCTTCTACTAGGGCCACCTATAATTCTAAGTGGAAGAGGTTTTCCATTTGGTGCTCTGGAAGCAAATCTCCCAGAATCTGCTGATTTGACTGTTTTATTGGACTATCTGGTCCACTTAAATTCTCTAGGCCTTAAGCCAGCTACCTTAAGGGTTCATCTGGCAGCAGTCTCGCTTATGTGTCAGCAGGTAAACCTGCTTCCATCTCTTCTCACCCTGTAATTTCCAAGTTTTTAAGGGGTTACTTCACTCAACCTCCCTTTTCGAACCAGCTCCTGCTTTGGGACCTGAATGTTTGCATTGCTCAGCTAATGCAACCCCCTTGAGCCCTGTCTTGACAGACCTCAAGTTTTTGACTTGGAAGACTGTTTTCTAGTGGCCATCACTTCTGCTAGGCGATATAAGTGAGATGCAAGCCTTGTCAGTGGAAGAAGATTTCATTTCTTTTCATAGGGACAAGGTAGTCCTTAGGACTAATAGAAGGTTTTTACCAAAGGTGGTCTCGGATTTTCATCTCAACCAATCCATCTCTCTCCCAGTATTTTTCACTGAGCATTCCTCTTCAGGGGAGAGGAGATTGCACAGTCTGGACGTCAAAAGAGCTCTAAGCTACTATTTGGAACGCACCAAGGGTCATAGGTTTGAATCCCTCCAGCTTTTCCTTACCTATGGGGAAGTCGGCAAAGGGAGAACTGCCACTAAGAGGACAATTGCAAGGTGGATTGTCTCTTGTATCCAATTCTGTTACCAAAAACTGGGTAAAGAGGCCCCCTCAGGATTGAGGGCTCATTCTACCAGAGGTAAGCTGCATCTCTAGCGGCTGCTAGAGATATTCCCATTTTGGAGATCTGTCAAGCTGCTACCTGGAAAACAGTTCACACCTTTACAAACATTACTCCTTGGATGTTCAATCCAGGAGGGATGCCTGTTTGGCACAGCTGTGCTTCAGAGCCTATTTCCCAAGTAGGTTCTGACCCTCCTCCATGGAGGTACTGCTGTGTGATCTGTATAGTCTAATTACAGCAAGACTTCATGGTGTTTGAAGAAAAATTACTCACCTTAGTAATTGCTTTTCTTCTCATGGAGTCTTGCTGTATTAGGACAACCTCCCTCCTACCCCGCCTCAGAACTCCTCCTTGGTATGGGGTTGGCAAATTAGTGCAAGCACTGTCATATGCCTTTTTCTTGCTTATTGGGTTTAGGAACTAGGTAATTCTGTTGTTCGTTGAGTGGTAGGTGGCCCTCCTGGACTTGAGTCTTTTGGGAAGAGGGGTCTGTTAATGCTTCTTTTCAGTAATGCTAACAATATTTAATAATTTTGTTGCTATTCTGTGATTGTTGTGTGTTTTGTAGTTCTACTACTGGTAGGTAGCCAATGGCTAGTGTAGGGTTTTTCCACACAGACTTGCTATATTAGTTTAGCTTCATAAAGAATCTGGCAGTTTGACTTCAAACTGCACAGATAGAGCTTTGAACAGTGCCTCACAAGTGAACTCCAGACTTCTCTGGAGTTAACCCTTTCTCTCCGGGGCAGTTCAGAGGCTGAGGCTGACTGCTATAGTCCTAATACAGCAAGACTCCATGAGAAGAAAAGCAATTACTAAGGTGAGTAATTTTTCATTAAGATGATTCTATTAAAAGACCCTCTATAGGGGACAAATTTGTGGGTGGAAAATACCTTTACATGCGGTCCCCTCTAGCTCAAGCCAGCAGTACTTAAAAGCCCCTTTGAAAATCTGGTCCCTCATTTTTAAGGTTGCTGTGGAATTGTAGATCCTGTATAGCAGGCTATGAGGAAACAAGGGGGATGTTTGAAATGTAGGAGATTCCAGGGAAACATTAAAGGGGCAGCTTTAGCATATCAGTAGGTACAACACAAGAGAATTGATAAGTACGCACTGGAGTACTGGCAGATGCAACATGGCAGTATTAATAAGTGTTATACTGAAGTATCAGTAGGTACAACATTAGAATATTGCTACGTACAATACTGAACTATTGATAGGTGCAACAGTGGCGTACTGTTGGTAGGTGCAGCACTGGAGTATTGGTTGGTATGACACTGGAACACTGTTGGGTACACCAGTGGAGTGGTTGTAGCTGCAACACTGAAATATTGGTAGACACAACACTGAAATATTGATAGGTATGACAGTAGAGTATTAGCAGATTCAACACTGGAGTATTAGTAGATACAGCACTTAAGTGTTGGTAGGTGTATCAGTGGAGAATTGGTAGGTACAGCAATGGTGTGTTGGTAGGTGAAACACTGGAGTACTAGGTACAACACTTGAGTATTAGTAGATGTAGCACTGCAGTATTATGTAGATACAACACAAGAGCATTGGCAGGCACAACACTGGAGTATTGTTACACTTACAGTGTAGTATATTGTTAGGTACAACACGAGTGTTGGTAAACGCAACACAGAAGTATTGGTAGGTACAACACTGGAGTATTGGTAAGTACAATACTAGTGTATTTGCATGTAAAACATGAGTATTAGGCACAGCACTGGAGTACTGGTAGGTGCAACAGTGGAGTATTGGTAGATGCAACAGTGGAGTATCGGTAGATGCAACACTGGTGTATCGGTAGGTACAACACTGGTGTATCGGTAGGTACAACACTGGAGTATTAGGCACAGCAGTAAAGTATTGTTAAATGCAACACTGGAGTTGGGGAGCAGTGACCACTAAAGGGAGTGGTTCCGAGTGGATGGGATATGGGTGGATATGAGTAACGAATCAACAAGTACTAGGACAAAAGTGCTAGACTTCAAGAAGGCCAATTACAGTAGGAAGGGAGAGATATTGAGGGAACAGCTAGCTAGCCTTAAGGATGGTATGGGGATAGGAAGTGGACAGCAATCAAGGAAGGGATATCAGCTGCCACTAACACCTGATTTAGACAGAAAGGGAAAAACTCCAAAGCCATGAGACCAAGTTGGTTTTATAGGGAGGTGGGCCAGGTGGTGAGGGTTAAGAAAGCTGGTTGCTGGAAGTTTAGAAAGTCCCAGCGGGATGAAGATGGGGGACTACTTGGAGAAGGCTAAGGAGGCTAGTAGAATGGAGCTATACATTTCCGAAGGGATCAGAGGCAGAAAAAGCCTTCACTCCGAGGAAGGGAGGGTGACTAGCGGGGTGCCACAAGGATCAGTACTGGGACCGGTCCTCTTTAATGTCTTCATTACTGACATAGCAGAGGGGCTAAAACAGAAGGTATGCCATTTTGTGGATGACACTAAAATCTGCAATAGGGTAAACTCTGGGGAGGGTTAAAATGAATAAAGATATAAGAAAGCCAGAGAAGTGGCCAAGGGTGGTAGCTGAGTTTCAGTGCAACAGGCGCAAAATCATGCACTTGGGATGCAGAAACCCAGGGGTGGAATACAAATGGGGATGTAGTATTAACGACTACCAAGCAGGACAGAGACTGAGTGGTAATCATTCTGATGACCTAAAGGTGGCCATACAGTGTGACAAAGCAGTGGGGAGAGCTAGTGGGATGCTAGGATGAATAGGGAGGGTATTACCAGCAGAAAGAGAGAGGTGGTGTTACCGCTGTTTAGATCACTGGTGAGACATCACCTAGAGTATTGTGTGCAGTTCTGGAGACCACAACTTCAGAAGTACATAGAGTAGAAGCAGTCCAGAGAAGGGCAACTAAAATGAGCAGGATCTGCATCAAAAGCCCTAGGAGAGAGAAAAGGACCTCAGTATGCACATCCTAGAGGAAAGAAGGAGGGGGATGTGATATAGACTGAATACCTCATGGGTATAAATAAAGCTCAAGAGGGAAGCATTTTTCAAAAAAAAAAAGATGCTGAAGAACAAAGGGACATGTAATGAAGCTGAAGGGAAGTGGACGCAGGGGAGATGTGAGGAAGTACTTCATAGAAAGAGTAGTGGATGCCTGGAACCGCCTCCCAGCGGAGGTGGTTGGGGCAAAAACAGTAACAGGATTCAAGAAGGCATGGGATAGGCATAAGGGAACCTTAGTGGTAAGGAAAAGGAGGAAGCTGGAGATCAATTAGGGTCTGCGGTGTTGGAGTAGGTAGGGTAAATGGTCAGACTAGGTGGGCCAAGTGGTCCTTACCTGCTGCAAATTCTACGTTATTTCTTCTGGTATATCCATGAAAATAAGGACATGAAGGGAGGAATAGTGAAGTTAAAAGGGAGGAGGGATGGGTGTAAAACACTAAAGAGAAAATGGAGGTATTGAATGAATACATCTGCTCTGTCTTTACTAAAGAAAAGGATGAAACAGTGCCACAAGGGAGGATGGTGGGGGTGGGGGTATGGCTGAGTTCAGGATTACAGAGGAAAGGACTCATGTCTGTAAAGGCAGACAAGTTCCCAGGTCCACATGGAATGCACCCAAGGCTGTTGAGGGAGCTGGCGGCTGAACTGGAAGGTCTACTGGCAGATCTGTACAACAGCTTACAAGAGTTGGGGGTGGTAGTAATGCAGGAGTGGAGAACTACTGATGTGCTGCCGCTGCACAAGAGTGGGTGCAGAGGTGACCCTGGCAACTACAGACTGGTCTATCTGACTTCCATTGTTGGTAAACTAATGGAGATCATTCAGAAGGAAAGGCTAGCTAGGTTCTTGAAGGCAAATGGGCTCTAGGATGACAGACAACACAGGATCACGTTGGGGAGATCCTGTCAAACCAACCTGGTCAGCTTCTTTGACGGGGTAAAAACAGATGGCAGACAAAGGCTAAGTGGATGACATTCTATAATTAGATTTCAGCAAGGCTTTTGACTTAGTACCCCTCAAGTTGTTAATCAGGAAGTTTGAGGACCTAGGGGCAGGAAGTTAAATTAACAAAGTGGGTGGCGGATTGCCTTAGAAGCAGGACACAGAGTGTGATGGTGGTGGACCTTTCTTGGACAAGGGAGGTCACCAGTGGTGTCCTGCAGGGGTCAGTGCTCAGCCTGGTGTTGTTCATGTGTTCATAAATGATGTTAGAGATGGTATTAAAGGCAAAATCTGCCCTTTGAGGATGACATTATGCTTTGTGGGAGGGTGGACACAAATGAGGGAGTAAAGGACCTAAAAGATGATGTAACAAAACTGGAAAGGTGGTTCAGCGTATGGCAGCTCAGATTTAGTGCAAAAAGTGCAAAGCCATGCGCATAGGAGAGAAGAACCCAAGGACTGAGAACTGCCTAGAGGTGATCAAGGTCATCAGACTGGAGGAGGAAAAGGACTTGGTGATAGCCATCACCAGCAACCTAAAACAGGCTACGCAGTGTAGAAAGGCAGCAGCCAAGCCAACAGAATGCTGGGCTGTATTGCAAGGGGATTCACTAGCAGAAGGCAGGAGGTTATATTGCTACTGTTGTACCAATCCTTGGTGCAGCCACACCTGGAGTATGGCATGCAGTACTTTGAGCTCCTACCTGAAAAAGGATATTAGCCAGCTTGAGGCAGTTCAGAGGAAGGCAATGAAAATGGTTCAGTGACGGCAAGGCAAGGTATACGAGGACAGGCTGAGAACTCCACATGTATTCATTTGAGGAGAGGAGGGAGTGAGGGGACATGATTGAACGTACCTTAAAGGCATTAAAAAGGTGGGTATAGGGGACCTCTTTTGTCTCAGAGGGAACAAGACCACAAGGGGGCACTGTTACAAGCTGGTGGAGAAAGGTTCAAGAAGGATGTCAGAAGACACTTCTTTACAGAGTGAGTGGTGAAAGGGTGAAATGAACTCCCATCTGAGATCGTCACTCAAAAGACAGTAGGGGGGTTCAAGAGGGGGGTGGGACAGGTTGAAGGGGAAGGTCAGGGTTGATGGTGAAAGAGGGGAACAGTGAGCACTGAAACTTAAGCTCTGGACTTTAGGAAGGCCAATTATAATAAGAAGCGAGATATACTGAAGTTGCACCTAGTTGGTCTTAATAATAGCGTGGGAGTGGACCAAAAGTGGGCAGTGATCAGTAGCGCTGTGCAGAATGTGGAATTCTGCTGGTGAAATTGGCGTGGAATGACCATTCCGCCGACAGAATTTCTGCTGGAATTTTACTCGTTCTTCTTGCTGCGATCCCGCATCTTTTCCATGGAAAGTCATTGCGCAACCATTTCTGCTGAAAATAAGATCTGCAGAATGATATTCCACAGAATAGCATTTTTGTCCATGGAAAATCATTCCACAACCATTTCTGTGGAAAATATTGAGATCCACAGAATAAAATTTCATAGAAATTTGGTGGAAAAACTCGTTTTGCATTTTTCTACCATGGAATTCTGCCATTCCCAGCATGTCAGTCTGGTTTGACATATAGGTGAGTTAGATCATGAGGAATAAGATGGCCACGTACAGAAAGTTTAAGAAATCCCGGGGGTTGAGGAAGAGAGAGAATACCAGGAGAAAGCTAGGGAGGCTAGTAGGGTAGACAGTCAGGCCAATGCTGTGAAGGAGCTGCAAACTGCAGCGGGATAAAAGAGAGAGAGAGAGAGAAAGCTTTTTTTCTGTTCTATCAGAGGAAGGTCACAAAAGATGACATATTAAAGTTAACAAGGGGAGAAGGGTTGGTGGAGGATAGTGGAGAGAAAGCAGAAGTGCTCAACATAGAGAATAATGGATGGACTACTATACAGAACCAGTGTGTTCTGCCACAGAGGGGTTGTGATTCCCTGTGACCTTATAGAAACATATATATTTTCGGCAGATAAGGACTGCCAGGCCCATCTAGTCTGCCCATAGGCCCTATACATTGTATGTGGCCACTGACCCTATGTGATCAATGGCTTGAGAGCGAAGCTTTATAGGTCCTTGGAAATCATAACTCCAAGGTGGCAGAACATACTGGTTCTGCATAAAGTTGTCCATCCACTATTTTTATTGTGTATGTTGTCCTAAAAATAAATTTTAAACAGTTTGAGCTGTTTTTATTTTTTTTTAATCAGAAATTGTTTTTGCCATCTGCATCTTATTCCATGACTTACAGCTGGTTGCTAGAGTGAGCTGCATGGTTGTTAGGGATTATACATCTCTACTTTTGTATCATGCACGCCCATTGGTTCATAATCGTGTTTGGGAGGGATTTCTAAACACAAAAAAATGGTGGCTACAGTTCTTGCTAAATGAGAGAATGTGGAAGAATTGCATCTTTTTTAACAAGTTATGTAAAATATCTGGTTGATCCTGCATTTATTTTATATATAGAGGTATTTATCGGGTTGATTCTGCATATTTTTGCATTGTATCTAGTGGATCCTGCACCTGTGGGACTATGGGGGTGTTTGTGCGTGCCGTGCCCAGTTAGTTATAACTGGTTGATCCTGCAGTGTCTGTTCATGTGGCTCTTGCACTTCTGAACTCAGCTGGAATGATGATGTACCACAGAAGGGTTGAACAGTGTTCCATGACCTTTGAACTGTGGTAAGCAGTGTTTCAGATGAGATAAAAATTGAGGTAGAACAACATTCTACCATACACTATATAGAGAATAGTGGGTGGGCAAGTATGCACAACCGGTGTGTTGTGCCACTGAGGGGTTCTGATTCCCTATGACCTCGAGAGCGAAGCTCGAGAGTCGTGGAAATCAGAACCTAATGGCTAACACACTATTGGGTACATTGCTCATCCATTATTTTTTATAGTGTATGGTGCCCTACGATAATTTAAGTGTGCGCTTAATTTTTTGTACGCCGTAAAAGGAATTCTTCTACTACGCTTTTAATCTGGTATTCATCAGGTTGCTAAGGTTAGTGCTGTGGTTGTTAGGGACCAAGCTTCCCTGCATCTGTAGCGTGGGCTGTCATTGGCTGTCAGTTCCCTTTGGGTGGCAATTCCAGGAAAAAAAACATGGCGGACGTATCTCTCGCTAAGCGAGAGGAGCGTGAATGAAATGATTCACCTGTTAATGTGAGTAGTTTTAAATATCTGGTTGATCCTGCATTTTTTTTTAATAGTTTAAAGTATCTGGTCAATCCTGCCTTTTTTCGTGGTGCCCTGTTCGTCATCCGTTTGGTGGATGATCGTGCCGCTGGCTCCAAGTTTTTCTCTGTCTGGTCCAGTTTTAAAATGAGCTGAGCGCGTGCAGCCTCTAGAGGCTTTCAAAATGTTGTTGTAGTACAGTGTGGTACAATCATGTTCCATGACCTTTTGAACTGTAGTACTACAACATTTTGAAAGTCACTGAATTCCATACACAACAAGCCCTCACCATACACTATAAATCTGCTCTGTCTTCACTAAGAAACAAGATGGACCTCTGCTGCAAGGGAGGGTGAGGGGAGGGAAAGGGGGAAAAGTAGAACTGGATCTTGATATAACAGAAGACAGGGTTAGTGAAGGACTTCTTCTCTAAAAGTAAACAAATCCCTGGGACCAGATGGCATACACCCAAAGGTATTAAGGGAGATGGCAGTGGTACTGGTGGGTCCACTAGCAGATCTGTTCAGTAGCTCTCTAGACATGGGAGTGGTACCACAGGAGTGCAGAACCGCACATTTAGTACCACTGCACAAGAGTGGGCATAGGGATGACTCTGGGAACTACAGTTTGCTCTCCATTGTCTGTAATCTGATGGTGACCATTCTAAATAAAAGGCTGTTAGGATTCATGGAAGCAAACAGACTTCAGGACAAGAAACATAGAAATTGTTGTTAGATAAGGACCGCTAAGCCCTTCCAGTCTGCCCATAGGCCCTATACATGTATGCATCCACTCACCCTAAGTGGTCAATGGCTTTTCATCACTCCCTTCCCACCCAAGGTTTCCCTGTGCTTGTCCCAGGCATGTTTAAACCCCTCCACTGTGCTTGCCCCTACCACCTCTTGGTGGCAGACTATTCCAAGCGTTCATCACTCTCTCTGTGTAGCAAAACTTCCTCATGTTACCTCTTAATCCCCCCCTCCAATTTCATGTTGTGCCCCCTTGTTCTGGTATCTTTTCTACATTGGAAAATATCTCCCAGCTGCACCTTGTTTATGCCCTTGAGGTACTTAAAGTTTCTATCATGTCGCCCTTTCTCTTCTCTCCTCCAGTGAGTACATATTGAGGTCTCTTAGTCTCTCTTCATATGTTTTGTGGTGCAAACCATGCATCATCTTTGTTGCCCTTCTCTGTACAGCCTCCACCATGTTTATGTCCTTATGCATGTGTGGTCTCCAGTACTGCACACAGTACTCCAGGTGAGGCCTTACTAGTGTTTTATACAATGGCATCACAGCTTCCTGCCTCCTACTAGTAATACCTCTGCCTATGCACCCTAGCATGCCACTGGCTCTCCCTGCAGCCTTTGCACACTGCTTTGATACCTTCAGGTCATCAGATATGATAACCCCTAGGTCCCTTTCCTCTTTGGTGATGGTCAGCACCTCCCCCCATCCTGTAGGTCTCCCCAGGCTTCCCCATACCCAGGTGCATTATCTTATACTTGTTTGCATTGAACCACAGTTGCCACACCTCTGACCATCTTTCAAGCTTCTCCAGGTCCCTCTTCATTATCTGCACCCCTTCTGAAGTATCCACCCTGTTGCAGATCTTGGTGTCATCTGCAAATAGGCAGACCTTTCCTTCCAGCCCCTCTGCAATGCCACTAATAAAGACATTGGACAGGACTGGTCCCTGTGACACTCTGTTGGTGACCCCTTTCTCCCCAGATTGGATCCCATTTTGCACCCCTTCTGGAGTATCCACCCTGTTACATATCTTGGTGTCATCTGCGAATAGGCAGACCTTTCCTTCCAGCCACTCAGCAATGCCACTAATGAAGACATTGAACAGGACTGGTCCCAGTACCGATCCATGTGGCACTCCACTGGTCACCCCTCTCTCCCCCCAGATTGGATCCCATTTACCACCACCCTCTGCCTTCTGTCTGTCAGCCAGTTTCTAACCCACTGTATCACCTTATGCCCCATGCCCAGACTACTCATCTTGTTAACCAGCCTTCTGTGTGGGACAGTATCAAAGGCTTTGCTAAAATCCAGGTAGGTGATGTCTGCGGCCCCGCCATGATTCATTTCCCTAGTCACCCAATCAAACAAAATCTATCAGATTCATTTGACAAGACCTTCCTGATGTGAATCTGTGCTACCTCAGATCCTGGGCACCAACGGATTCTGGGTGTGCCATTATCATTTCTTTCAGCAGTGTCTCCATGATCTTCCCCACCACTGAGGTGAGGCTGACTGGCCAGTAATTCCCTGCTTCCACCCTACTGCCACTTTTGTGCAGTGGGACTACATGTGCCGTCCTCCAGTCCTCTGGAACTATGCCTGTGTTGAGTGACTCTTTGAACAGGGTGGCCAGAGGTGCTGCTATTTCCCTCTGCAGCTCCTTAATATCCTCGGGTATATGTCATCTGGCCCCTTGGCTTTATCCACCTTCAGTTTTGTGAGTTTCTCCAGAACTCTTTCCACTGTGAATGGACTGGTGTCCATCCCCCCAATTGCATCTGCTCCCCAACTGTGGTCCTTGACCCTCTCCCTCCTCAGTGAATACTGAACAGAAGTATTTTGTTCAGTATTTCCACCTTGTCTAGATCTCCCTCCTCCCCTTTGAGCCTCACAGTCCCCCCTGGTTTTTCCTTCTATCGCTGATGTACCTATAGAATGTCTTGTCCCTTTTTTTCACAGACCACGCTAAACCCTCCTCTGTCTGTGCCTTGGCTTTCTTAACAGCCTTCTCTGCCTCTCTGAGACATTCAAGGTTCACCTCCCTGTCCTCCTTCCTTTGGGTCCCCTTATACTTCCTGAAACGTGCCCTTTTTAACCCTTACTTTGTCTCCCACCTCTTTAGAAAACCTTAGTGATTTCTTTTTTCTTTTCCCTTTGGCCACTATCCTAATGCATTGGTTAGGTACCTCCAGAATGGCTCCTTTTAGTCTCCCCACTGTTTCTCTACCCCCTCCATTACCTCTACCTTCTCTAGGGCTGCTTTTAAATATCTACCCATTTCATTGAAATCCACCCTCCAGAAATCTAATACTTTTGCCTTAGTGTGGCTTGAGTCCCTGTCTCCATGTCAAACCACACCACGTGGTGGTCGCTGCATCCCAGCTGCCCTTCCACCTGGATTTTTTCGACTCTGTTCCCATTGGTCCATACCAGGTCTAGAATCAATTTGTCCCTGGTTGGCTCATGCACCAGCTGTCCAAGTCCAGCTCCCTGTAGGGATTCCAGGATGGCCGTGCTTCTGGCTGAAGCAGCTGCCTGGGTGGTCCAGTCCATGTCCATCATATTGAAATCTTCCATCAGCAAGATTTTGCCTTTAGCTGCCATGTTGTGAATTTCCTCCACTAGTACCGTGTCCACTTCCCTCCTTTGTGCCGGAAGTCTGTAGATCACCCCAGTATGTATTGCTGTGCCATTTTCTGGTTCAAAGGTGACCCACATTGCCTCAGCCTCCCCCTGCCTTCCCTGTACTTCAGTAGCCTTTATGCCTTCTCTGACGTACAGGGCCACCCCCCTCCCTTTTTACCTTCCCTGTCCGTTCTGAACAGTGTATAGCCTGGTACATTGATGTCCCAGCTGTGAGTAGCAGAATACCATGTGTCTGTTATTGCTGCTATGTCAAGGTCTGCATCCGTCATCAAAGCTTCCAGGTCTGGAACCTTATTTCCCAGACTGCAGGCATTTGTGAACATGGCCTTCCATGTTTTACTCCCTGCCTTCCCTCTGTTCCTGTTTTCCCTACTTTGCCTCTTCCCCCCACACCAGTATGCCTGCCCCTAACTGCTGGCTTGCGTTGTTCCTGTTGTCAGTTTCTACTTTGGCATGTTCTTGCGGGGGGTGTTCCTATTCCACCTGTCTCTCCCCCTTAGCCAGTTTAAATGCTCTCTGCTGTAGCATTCCAGCTTCTCTCTAAGGACCGAGGTCCCCTTTCCAGACAGATGCAGGCCACCCTCCTGTTATAAGCTTGCATCTGCCCAGGTTGGGTCCCAGTCCCCTATGAAGCCAAATCCTTCCCTTCCATGCCAATCCTTCAACCAGGAGTTGAAGGTTTGGATGTGGAGTGCCCTGGCCTCCCTCATGCCTTGGACAGGAAGCACCTCAGAGAATGACACAGAATGTGCTACCTGTTTCAGGTCTTCTCCAAGCTTACTGAAATCCTCCTGGACTCTGACTAACTCTACCTTTCTCCTCGCCAAGTCATTGGTCCCCAGGTAGGCAATGACATCCAGCTCCTCCCTTCTGGCTATTGCCTTAACGATCCTATGGATTCGCTTCCCATCCCTCCATGCAGCGCTTCCTGAAAGGCACTTGACCTCCCTCTCCCCCCTGCTAGTTGTCCCTAATTTCACACCCCGTACAATGGAGTCCCCCACTAGGAGAAGCTTCCCTCTCCTCTGGGGTCCGTTCCCCCCCTTCCCTGTGACTCCAGATTGGAGGTCCCAACATCCTCCCTGGTCCCAGCTGTGGATGCCTGTGTGGGGCAGTCCCATTCCTCCAAAACAGCATAGAAGTTATTAAGCTGGACTGGTTGGGGAATGTGTTTCTGACCCCTCCCCACTCTCTCTGAGTCCACTGTGGTCCAGTCATCCTTCTTCCTGGGCAAACTTTGAGGTTGATGCTGTGGACCCAGTGGTCTCTGGGTGGGGGTGGATGCCGCCTGAAACCTGGCCACCTCTGCATGGAGACAGGCAACCTCCTCCCTCAGCCCAGAGAGGTGCCTGCAGATAGGGCAGCATCACAGCCTCCAGAACGTCTCCCTGAAGACTGCTATTCCACAGCCACTGCACTGCACCACTCCTGTCATGTCTGATGTGACCTGGCCTGCAATATAACCTAGGTATGCCCTCTAGACGAACCCCTATGCTCCTCCCTTTCCTTGGTGTGGAACTTCCTGTGTGGTGTAGGAAGGTGTAACACTATGGGTCCACACCCTTTAAAAGGAGAACTAGCCCAGGGTGGGTGGGCTTGCCTTCTGGCTGAGTCCAGAAACAATCAGCCGAGGACCCCTTTACCCTGTGTTCATAGAGGACAAGCCCCAACGAAAAAAGGAAAAAACAACAACAAAACAAAACAACAGATCCCCCCCAAATCCATTGAAATATGAGACCTGCCTAAAGGTAACAGACTCAAACAAGTACAAACAGTTCCAAGCTTACCAGCAACTAAATCCTTCACTCCTGCTCCTCCACAAACTTAGCAGCAACAGAAAGGTACATCTACCTGAGTCAAATTTCAGCAGACAGCATGGGTTCATATCAGGGAGATCCTGTCAGACAAACCTGATCAGCTTCTTTGACTAGCTAGCAAAGGCAGCAGACAAGTGACCGGCACTTAATATTATATACTTGGATTTCAGCAAAGCTTTTGACTCGGTGCCCCACAGGAGGTTGATTGGGAAATTAATGACCTAGGGGTTGGAAGCAAATTACAAAGGTGGATGGAAAATTGACTCTGTGGTAAGACACACAGGGTGGTAGTGGGAGAAGAGCTAGCAGGTATGAAGGAAGTCACAAGTGGGGTCCTGCAGCAGTCAGTGCTAGGTTCGGTGTCTTTTAATATATTCATAAAAGACACTGGCAAAGTCATTAAAGGCAATATCTGCATTTTTGCAGATGACACCAAGCTCTGTGGAATGGTGGACACAACTGAAAGAGTACAGGACCTAAAGAATGATCTGGCACAGCTGGAGAAGTGGTTGGTCTTGTGGTAACTCGAGTTTAATGTGAAGAAATGCAAGGTTATGCATATAGGAAAAAATAACCTGAGGACAAAGTACAGTTTTGAGGGTTTAAAGATCATAGAATCTGAGGAGGAAAGGGACTTGGTGATAACCATCACCAGTGACCTCCAGCAATCTACTCAGTGTAGAAAGACAGCTGCCAAGGCAAATAGAAGGCTGGAATGTATTGCTAGAGGGTTCATGAGCAGAAGGGAGGAGGTTATACTACCACTATACAGATCCTTGGTAAGATCTCATCTGGAGTAAGGTAGACCCTGTCTTAAAAAAGGATATCAGCCAGACTGAGGCAGTTCAGAGGAGGGCTACAAAGATGGTTCAGGGACAGCAGGGCAGAGCATATGAGGACAGACTGAGGGAAGTTAACATTTACTTACTAGATGAGAGGCTGGAGAGAGGAGACATGATTAAGACCTTCAAATACCCAAAATGTATAAACAAAGTGGATATTGGAGGCCTTTTTTGTCTCAGGGACAACAAAACAACCAGGGGGCAATTTTATAAGATAGAAACATAGAAACACAGACAGTGACAGCAGAAAAAGATCAGCAGTCCATCCAATCTGCCCAAGTTCCTTATAATCCCTGGAACCTACTGTTCCTCCAGGGTACCAGCCCTCCCTGTCCTGTCTCTCTATTCTCCTTCTTGGTACTGTCACTGCCAGTAACCACTATTTCCTTCATTAGTCCGAGCCCTGCTTGAATTCTCTGACTGTTTTCGCACCCTTCACTTCAGCTGACAGACTGTTCCAAGGTTCCACCACCCTTTCCATAAAGTAGTATTTCCTCACATCTCTCCTGAACCTACCTCCTTTAATTTCCATTCACGTCCTCATAACCGCAAACTGGTATTCAAGCTAAATAGTTCTGCACAGTTCACTTTGTTAGGTCCTTTAAGGAACCTGAAAGTCTCTATCATTCCTCCTCTCTCCCTTCTGGTTTCCAGTGAGTACATATTTAGTGCCTTGAGGCACTCTTCATAGGATCTGCCCTGCTGGCCCTGAATCATTTTTGTTACTCTGTGCTGCACAGTCTCCAACCTGAGGACTCCAGAGCTGGAGGAAATGGGGGAAGGTTTAAGAAAGAAGTCAGAAGGCACTTATTTCCAACAGATTTGTGTCAGGATGGAATAAACCCCCAGCTGAGGTCTTTACTCAGAAGACTGTGTGGGGGGTCAAGAGAGGGTGGGATGGGGGAAGGGATTGTCAGGATTGGAGAGGAGGGGCAGAGCCCTCTGTATTCCTTGAATTGGGGCACTGCAATCGAATAGATGTCTGCTGGCTATTTTGTATGTCTGTTTTTGTATTCTTGTGTGTTGGTAGATGCAACACTGATGTGTTAGTAGGTACAACACTGAAGTATTGATATAGCACTGGAGTATGGATGGGTACAACCCTGGTATATTATTGGTAGGTGAAACACTGGAGTATTGGTATGTATAACACTGGATTATTGGTAGGTACACCACTGGTTATTAGTAGGTGAAACACTGCAATATTGTGGCTGCAACACTAGAATATTAGTAAATGCAGCACTGGTGTATTGGTACGAGGAACACTGGAGTATTAGGCACAACACTGGAGTACTGGTAGATGCAGTACTGGTGTATTAGTAAGTACACCAGTGGAGTATTGGTAGCTACAGCATTGAAGTATTGCTAAGTGCAACACTGGACTACTGGTAAATGCAACACTAGACTACTGGTAAGTGCAACACTGAAGTATTGGTAGGTACAGCACTGGTGTATTGGTAGGCAACGCACTGGAGTATAAGGCAAAACACTGAAGTATTGCTAGATTCAACACTGGCATATTAGTAGATACTGCACTTGTGTCTGCATAGCTACATCAGTGGAGTATTGGCAGGTATGGCTCTGGAGTATTGGTAGGGATGACACTGGTGTATTTGTAGGTGAAACTCTAGAGTGATGTTAGGCAAAATACTGGAGTATTGCTAAGTCAACACTGGAGTATTGGTAGATGCACCACTGGACTGTTGGTACGTGAAACATTGGAGTATTGGTAGGTAAATCACTGGAGTATTGGGTATTGGTATGTACACAACTGGAGTATTGAGTATTGATACATACAGCACTAAAGTGTTGGTTGATGCACACTTATCGGTAGGTACCGCACTGGTGTACTGCTATATAAAAAACTGGAGTATTAGGCACAGCACTGAAGTAATGATAGATGCAACAATAGAGCATTAGTAGGTACAACATTGGAGTATTGGTAGATGCAACACTAGTGTATTGGTAGGTACACCACTGGAGCTCTGGTACGCACAACACAAGAGTATTTGTAGGTACCACACTGGTGTAGTGATACAGTAGATACAACACGGGTATTGAAAGACACAGCATTTGTGTGTTGGTAGGTACAATGCTGGAGTATTGGTAGATGCAGCACTGGAATATTGGTAAATACAACACTTGAGCATTGGTAGGTACAGCACTGGAATATTGATAGATGCAACACTGAAGCATTGTTGCGTGCAACACTGGAGTATTAATATAGCACTGGAGTGTGGGCAGATACAGCACTGGAGTACTAGCAGATACAACACTGGTGTATTATTATTGGTAGGTGAAACACTGGAGTATTGGTAGGTGTGACACTGGAGTATTGTTAGGTACAATATTGGTGTATTGGTATGAGGAACACTGGAGTATAATGCATAACACTGGAGTATTGCCAGTATTGTAAGGTACAACACTGGAGTATTGGTAGGTGCACCACTGGAGTATTGGTAGGTACAACACTGGAGTATTGTTAGGTATAACACTGGTGTATTAGTAGATGCAACACGTGGAGCTTAGTAGATACAGCACTGGAGTATTGGTAGGTATAACATTAGAGTATTGGTAGGTACAATACTGGTGTATTGGTAGGTAAAACACTAGCGCAGTGTTGGGTACAACACTGGAGTATTAGCAGGTCAATATCAGAGTATTGGTAGATGTAAATTATACCATGCACTTAAAACAACAGCCAATTAAATCATCAGACTGGCACCTTATCTCCATTGTAAATTCTACAGTAACCACCGCAAGAGGTGCCAGCTCTGCCAGTCTGTTAAAAAATCCATCCGACCCCCTCCTCTCTGTGTCCACACAGCCGCCATATTTGTCACCGCTAACCTCCAACATGATCGTCAAACTAGCTGAATAAAAACAATGGTTATGTCTTTCTAGCTCAGAGGCACGGCCGAAATGGAAGAAATGCTTCACTCTCTTCAAGAAAATGAACTGGAACGCACTGCTGAAACCCCAGAGCACTTACAGGTACAAACCGCTCATCCGGCTCCAGCCCCTCCAGTTTCTCTGCCTGCCGCAACAGTCCCTCAGCCGGCCACAGCATCACCTTCTCCCGCAGCTGCCAACTCAAACTCTGCGGGCCTCCTGACAACAACTCGGCCATCTAATCCTGTCAGGAACAAAATGCAGCATCACGAACTAATAACCAATAAAGAAATGCTGTGGCTTGAACTGCAGTGACATGAGGAATCCTCCCAGAAGCAAGCATGGTGGGCTATAAACATTTTTCTGGACTGGGCATTTCATTCTATGTACATATTTTGCTATTAATAAATCTTACATAAGGGAATGTTTTTTTTAAGTGCAAGGTTATTTCTATAAAAAACATTTTTTATAAAAAAAAATTATTTTGTTAAAATAACTCATAGACTTAATCCATGGTATAATAGCAATAAACCACTCAGAGGATGTGGGTTATGGGGGGATTTACCATGGCTGGCGAGGATTTAACCACTCGGCCTGCGGCCTCATGGCCAAACCACGCCAACCATGGTAAACTTCCCCATAAACCCACACCCCTCATGGTTTATTGCTTAAACTGGAGTGTTGGTAGGCACAACACTGCAGAATTTGTAGATACAACACTGGAGCATTGGTAGATGCAACACTGGAGTATTGGTAGGCACAAGAATTGAATATTGGTAGTAGCTGCACCACTGGAGTGCTGGTAAATGGAACATTTGAGTACTGGTAGGTGCACCACAGGAGTACTGAATATTGATATGTATAACACTGAAGTATTAATAGCTGTTATAGTTACAGTGCTGGTGTAGTGATATATAAAAACATGGAGTATTAGGCACAACACTGGAATATTGATAGACATAATACTAGTGAATTGGTAGGTACATCACTGGAGTATTGGTAAGTACAACACTAGAGTATTTCTAGGTAGAGCACTGGTGTATTGGTAGGTACAACTCTGGAGTATTGATAGGTACAACACTTGTGTATTGGACCTGACCGTGCTAACGTGCGCCCAGAGGGAAAAAGATGCGCATTTGTAATTTTGGGCACACTCCTGATGTGTGCATGCGTCTGGGTGGACGCGCTGTGGCTTATTATAGTTACACTGGCAGCAGGAGAGTGGGCAAACTTCGAAGTGGGGGTTGGTGTGTCAGGGAAAGAAAAAACATTGTTTCAACTGTGTTACAAAGGAAAAAAGGCTAGAAAGAATGTGATTGGTGGTTAAGAAAAGCTGTTGTTATTCCACCAGTCACTTCAAGCTATGAGCTGTCTGTAAGATCCGTCATGCAGCAAGCGTTTTAGTGGCAAGTGTGCAGGCACGCCATTTTCTCACTCTCAGCAGGTCGACTATTGAGGAGTGCGCAGCTGTACATGCGTTCTGCCCAGAGAAAAAGTAGAAACACATGGCAAGGCCCAGAACAACGAAGGTGGACTGAAGTCCTGCTCGGTCCCATTCCATGCCTCAGAGAAGTGCGTGACTGACCATCAAACAACCGAACCAGGCAGCTTCATCACCCAGTGTAAAGGAGGTAAGTTAAGTTACTTAGTGGTGCTGTGCTGCTGGCCCTTTCCCACTCTCCATCTCACAAGGTGGCCTGCCATCATGCTTTTGCCTGGTTGAGTAACTCCATTTAACAGGCCCTTCCTTGCTGTGCTCCCTCCATTCTTTCCGATGGGATTGAGCTTCAGGAACACAATTTGTTTGTATTTATTTTGCCACCAATTGCATTTCATCCCTCATGCAGCATTTGAAGTGACAGTGGGGATGTGTATTATGTGATGTGGCTAGCGAGTCAAGGGATATAGTCAGGGTTGTTACCCACGTCACCCCCTCCCCATGAAGTTGGCAATCTGAGCAGACTGTGTCTGTCGGGCCTCCTTGCCTCTTTGTTTTATAGCAGCAGCTGTTACTCTTGTAACAGGTTTCATCATAGTGAACTGAAATCACTGCAGGTTTAATGCCCCCCCCCCCCGGCCCTATGTATTTACTGACTGTGGTTGAGATGAGTCAAGTGCATGAGTCTGCCAGAGAGGGGGCGCTCTTCAGTGGCGGCAGTACTCATTGACAGGAAACAGGTTCCACTCGCTAGTGCTGCCAAGGCACTCAGCGAGGTAGATAGGGAGGAGGTTGACAGAGTGCGAGAGCCGCAGAGTGTGGGATTGCCGGCTACAGCGGGAACCGGGAACCCTTTAGCATAAGCGGGCACTCGGCCCAAAGGAGCCCAAGCTGAGAACCAATAGACGACAAGAAAAAGAGCATAAATAAGGTACAAAGCAGAGGAGACATTAATCATCTTAATACTAAACAGCCACATGCCCACACTGCGGCATTTTCTCTAGTGTCATTGCTGGCTCTGTTCTGATGTTGTTTTAGCTTTGCTAATGGTCTGTCAGATGACTTGGACCACCATTAGTAAAGCAGTAACAAACGTGAGCAGTTTCAGCCTCAGGAAAGCTAAAAGACATCTGAATTCTGAACAGAGCTAGCAGTGCAGATTGTATAGATGCTGGAGAAAACAAACTAAAATATTAGTAAAAATAAATTGCATGGGGTTGCTGGGATAGGTCTATCAGTTTAATTTTAAAATATAGTTCCCAATCTGTAAGATGTGCAGTTCGCTTTTGGGTGGCTCGACTGCCTGGGAACAGTCAGTTACCAGCCCCCAAAAAGTGAATTACTTCATGACTGGCATGACACCTCATTTAAACTGTTCCCAGCCAGCACTAGTGCCATGCCACCCATGCAGTTTAGTATATATTTTTACTAAAAACACAAGGCAGGCAGCACTGCGCAGCAGTATGAGGCCTAGTAATTTATCCATTATTTTTAGCTGCTGATGAGACAGTTGAAACCCCTTTGATTCATCGCCCTGACTCATTGAGTGCCTATTGGTTGACTGAGTCCGTGTCAGCTGCTCAGCATTTTGTTATATTTAATTTAAAATGTACTGACTAGTCGTAGTCGTGCATGGTGAGTCTAAGACAAGTGCAGTGCAGTCAGTGACAGTTTCTGTTCCTGCAGGATGGAAATGGGGAGGGACCTGTCTCGGAGGTGGTGAGGGAGGGTGAAGGGAAGGGAGCACTGCAGAAGTCGGTAGCTCCCACCCAACCTAGTCCCAACTTGGGAGGGGTAAATCGTTAAATGAAGAGAAACTGCAGTCAGTGCACGAGGGATTCACTGGGTTTGGGTTGCACTTTGCAGACCATCGATCTAGCCATGCCGGTGGATGATAATATATCCACTCTGCTGTGTAGTGGCCCTGGGTAGACTGTTGCACTTATTTGTGCCACCTGCCACGTCACCAACACTACTCATACAGAGAGACCCCGATGGCTTACCCTAAATGGTTGTGCACATGGATGGTGTTGCTGGAAGTATAGGCCAGCAGGACTAGACAGAAGTGAGATTGATAGCTAAGCTGCACTCAGGAGGGCTGTAGCACTGTGATGGGGAGGGTAGTGGCGGGACTTGACTTTCACTGAGGGGACTGGGTGGGGTAGGGGTGACTCAGTAGATACAGTATTATGTTGTTAGCTAGAATTTTCTTCATGTGAGTTAGTCAGTGCACATGCCGCATGGAGTCGCTCACTCTTGCTCACTGACTGCTTATTGTAATTTTTTTTTGTCTTTATTTTAGGTTGTGCAACGCAACTTTTGCTGTGTGCTTGTTGTTCTGTATTTGTTTTTCTGGAGCCAAAGTCAGAGGTGGGTGACCCAGATGGCCCCGCCATGACCCACCGAACGGCGATGATGGCGCACTGCGCTGCCAGGCGCAGCAAAAGACAGTAAGTACTAAGCTCTCTCTGGTAGTCTCTACTGTGTGAAATCTTACAGCAAGTATATAGTACACTCAGTCAGTCACTATCTCTCATCTCAAGCTAGCTAGTATACTGTTACTGTAGTGTGTACAGTAAGTACTACTTAATGGTAGTGTTGGTGACTGAACTTGCTCGTAGCTGGGTATGTATCCTTTTTGGGAGTGGAAGGGGGCTGTCAGCTGACTGGGGTTCTTTTTTGTATGACTGTATTGGTAAATGTAAATGTTTATTTTTTGACATACAGTGCAACGGGAACAGGCAGCTATTATCTGCGTAATGGTGATGGTCAGCAGGCATGAGCAGACTGCTTCACTCAGTCACCTCACCACTGACTGAATGTCCCTTGACTGACTGTATTTTATGAGTCACGGTACGCACACTGTCAATCATGAGTATCGAGTCCTCAGCTCAGACTCAGAGTGTGATATATAGCCAAGTTCCAACAGGCATACAGTAGGAAGTGAAGGGAAGTTGGGGACATTTAATAATGATTTTTATCATACATGTTTTTGTATTTCTTAGTTGTATTTTAAATTCCCCCGTGTCGTCCTGTCCTCCTGCTGTTTCGGCTGCAGCCCCTTTCCAAGTTAACACCCTGAGACCCTCCCCTGCCCCCATGCCCCGTCACTGACTTCTTGTGAGTTGCTTACGTCACACGGTAGGACTTTATGGCATTTAACTTCACACAGCCACAGTCACCAGCACTGCTGTTGAGCCTGCAAAGGGTTGATGTTGTGTTGGTGAGGACAGCGAGTTCGTACTTGGTCCACTCATCGTGTCACTGTGGGGGTGCATGTGTCCATCTCATCTGTTTCTCCCCTTAAGGCCTGGAGGTGGATCGTGGATGGAGCATGTGTGCCATTGCCTGTGTGTAGTGTGCAGTGCTGCCACATGTGTACTACTATTGACAGTGGTACTGGAGATGATCCGCGCCTGACCGGCACCCACGAAGGGAGAGGGACTACTAGCCTTAACCCCCCTCTCCCCTGCCAGATGCTACCATCGTGAGCTGGCTACACTATGTGGCAGCAAAGTTGCATGTTTTGGGTATTGGGTATTTTAATTGCTGCCGCTTTGTCGAAATAGTTAACTAGTGCTGCTGCTAATGCTGTTTTGTTTGTGTGAATGAATGAGATTTAATTGTATGTTATTTTGTTTCAGGTTGTTGAGTCATACATTTTCAGTGGAAGGCAAGCATCACCACGGTGCCACCAGCCACTGTCAGTCTGGAGGGACCAGTTTTCATCATATTCATGAAGAAGACAGAACAGAAGAGAGAAGACCCTGGCCTGGAATGAAAGACAAGAAGGTATGAAAAACTCCACTCCTCATTTTGTAATGACATTTTTTTGGGGGGTCTTTTTTTAGGATTGACCTGTTGACTTCGCCGATGGATTTTTATAGGATTGTTAAGTTTTTCAGTGACAGTCTGTCACAGTGTTAGCCAGCCAGCCCATTATGCAACTCTGGTAAGCGGGTAGTAGGTTAGGTACATGCGCTACCATGACTATCTGGCTACGCTACTGGACTGGACCCAGTTAGGTAAGTAGGTTACCTTACTCTAGTTCAGGTATGGTGGGTGGGCATGGGAATGGGAACTTAAGGGTTTGTTTAACTAAACTGTGGTGTGGCTGCTGCTGCGGCTGTGCACTTGTTACCTTACATGAGTACGTTGTCATCATTGTTGGAGACAAGAATAGAGACGAACATTGTGAGTGAGGGAGGACTCAGTAGACTCAAAGAATGAGTTTGTTATTCTTAGTAAGACAGTAGATCTCCATGAGGGATAATAGGGGCCACTCTGGCCACACATAACTGATTACTTTGCTGTTATAACATGAATGGTCTGAGAGGCAGACACACACAGAGCATCTGAGTGCTGACCATCTGACGACAACCCTTGTGGCGGTGTGATCGTCCCAGTGCACAACGTTCTTGGCTATCCATCCTCCTCGTATCAGTTGAAGAGTTATGCAGCAGTGCAGCAGCAGACGAGCAGCTGATCGAGACAAGTGCGGCCACTATCTGAAGACTTCTGAAGTCATCTGCTTTCGTGTCATGCTAAGTGCTAACCTGAGAATTGAACTGGTTTTGGGGAACCGTGAGTAGGTGAAGGATGTACTGGCTGCTGCCAGCAAGTCCCTCTCACCAAACAAATAGAAGAGTGACTGACTTAATCTGAAATTGAAATTGTATTGAATGTGCTACTAGCAGCGAGGCCCACACTTCTTAGAGACTTTACAGTTATTTGACAGGCAGACAGTGATGCAGATAATGCAAAAGAACTGATCAATCTCACCAGACATTTCCACTTTTGATTGTTATATGTTGTTTTTAAGTCAGTTCAAATGTCAGTCAGTCACTCAGTAGTAAGTCACAGTCTTTAACCCACAAGTCTTCATTTTAGTGACCTACGTGTGTAACCTACAGTTGTGTAGTCATATCTTGTGCTTAGTACTTGTTCATTTATTGGTTGGGTTGGGTATACGCAGACAAATGGCACACACACACGCACACACACACACATATTGTTGTTTTCACTCAGGTTGTTTGACCAAAGTTTTCTTCTACCTTGGTGACCTGACATTTTAGCTGTGTTTCTCTTGTTTTGCTCAGTTACCCACATTATATCCCACATGCTGCCTATTAGCAAGGATATCCATATTCACAGGTACAGATGCACTCCTCCATCCCACCAGTCCTCCCAAATCTGACAGTTCAGTTTTAGCAGGGAACCAAGGTGGTCACCAGGGGTATCATACATGCTGCCTGTAAGCAATGATGTCCACTTAATCCACATGGGATGCACTACTACTGAGTGGCAAACCCGACCTACCCCACCTAAAACAGTTCTACTAGGCTTGCATTGGATATGCTACATGCATTGCTGCCTATAAGTAACGATACCCATATTCAAACAGGTGCTGTATGCTGATGTGTGCACAGTGTGCGTGCACCACATGGCTCACCACCACCACCACTACTCCCAAAACTGATAGTGTCATAAAGCAGTTGTCCTCTGTGTTTTCATGCTTTAGCACATGGTTCATGAACAGTGAATAGTTTTATCACTGACTCAAGCTGGGATTTATTATCATCATCACTCTACTTTATTGAGAAAAGACAGACCCATTAGGTCCAGACCACCCTTTCAGGTCATCTCAATCCATGGGCTGGCAGTATAGCCTAGAGGAACGAGGTGTGAACGAACTTGCTACATCCTGCAGACCAGACCTGAGTTTGATTCTCACAACCTCCACTTATATACTGTGTCACTCTGAGCAAGTCACTTAACCACCCAGTGCTCCCATGTCGCCCCTGAAAACAGGAACTTGTGCCTAGTGGGCCTTAACCAGTTACCAAAAGACTAAAAAATTAAAAAAAATAAATATATTAATATCCCATCTAAATTTCTAGTTCCAGTGATCAAACAAATCATTGCGTCTTGCAGTCATTTGTAAAAAAATGGAGACATTTTTATTGTTTCATAGAAAACTGCGAGAGAAACAACACATGTACAACGAGAGGTTGAAAGTAATAAAGCAGATACAAGTTGTAGTAGTGAGCAAAATTTGCACGAGGATGATCATGGTGGCACATCATGCAGTGTTACAAATAGAACAGGTACTGCTTCATCATGTATAGTGATGGAGACGGATGAGGAGTTAGAGCCTAGTAGTAGTAGTAGTAGTACTGTGGCAGCAGCTGATGATTCAGTTTCATCACACGATAACCTTCCCCCCCAAAAAATATATACGTGGTGTTCAGGAAGAGTGGAGAACACTGTATAAATGGTTAGATTTTAAGGTTGTTGACAGCACTGTTTTAATGTACTGTAACATTTGTAAAGCACCCGGTAAAAGAAATACCTTCACATCGGGCTGTACCAACTACAGGCACACAACGCTTGTACTTCATAATACAAGTACCGACCATGTTCTAGCAGTAAAGGAAGTTCAGGCAGAGAAATGTGCTGCTGCAGCTGTGTATTCAGCGTACTGGTTAGCAAAGGAAGAACTTCCCCCTTCAAAATTTGCATCTCTTCTGAATCTTCATGCCCTTTTAGGTGCTGAGGTTAATCCTAATTTGTATACACACCATGACTATGTGCATGTACTGCATACAGCAGTGTAATGGAAGAAGAAATATTTTCAGAAATGGCTTCAGCATCGTTTATGGGCATCGTGTGATGAATCAACAGATCTCACAATCAGCAAAAAACTTGTACTTTATTGTCAAACTGTGGTCAATGGGACTGTAAAGACACATTTTCTAGAAAACCTGCAGATATCAGATGGTAAAGCAGAAAGCATAACAGTTATTTTAGACTTCTTTCATAAGCATAACATACCATTTGAAAAGTGTGTAGGATTCTGCTCAGACGGTGCATCAGTGATGAGAGGATCTCATACAGGGGTAGCAAAGAGACTAACTGATGTGAACCCTTATATGATTTCGGTTTACTGCTTTGCACATAGGCTGTCTTTTGCTGCAGCACAAACAGCAATAAATGAGAAATACTTGAAGGACTAACAGAGTACACTACAATCTGTGTTTTCATATTTTTCAAGCAGTGCTGTCAGAACTCGTCTGACAGAATTAGAAGTTCTGCTTAAAGACCCCGTGCTTCATCTTGGAGAACCCAAACAGGTTCGCTGGTTAGCACTACATAAAGCAGTTGAGACCATTAGTAGAATATGGCCTTCTCTTGTAGCATTTTTCGAGAATGACGCTGCTTCCACACAAAGTGCCACAGCAACAGGGGTCTTAAAAATGCTGAAAAGTGTCAACTTTTTTGTAGTGACACAACTCTTGCTTGATGTTCTTTCACATGTAACAAAACTCAGCAGGCTTTTTCAGTCTGATAACTTAGACCTAACCATCATTATTCCAGTTATTACTAGTGCAATAGATAGCTTAATGGAAATGAAAACAAATCCTGGTCCAGTGCTCAAGGAGGTTCTCCAGCAACTTACTGAGAATGATGGTTATCTTATTTTAGAAGTAAAAGGACAGACTTATAAAGTAGAAGAAGAACAGTTCAAATTGCAGTTTGAGAGGCTTAAAAATAGCTACCTAGACAAACTGGTAAGCAACATTCAGGAAACATTTCCCAACGAAATGATGGATGTTTTGTGTGCTTTCCAAATTTTTGATCCTAGAACAAAACGGGATACTTCACCTCTTCCCCCTGACTATGGTGAGAAAGAACTGGATGTTCTTCTTTCTCATTATGGTTGTCGGCGTGTCACTGAAAGTGGTGCTGAAACTGATCTTCACATAGATAAATTTGCTACAGCGATAGAGTGGTCTCAGGTTAAAGGGTTACTTCAGCAACCTTGTTACTCTCGGATGCAGTTCTCGGACTTTACCAAGATAATCATTTCAAAGTATTCTGCTATTTACCCCAATATTTCTCAGTTGCTGTCTTGTGGTCTGGCCATTCCAGTAAACAGTGCCTGCTGTGAAAGGGGATTTTCCTTGCAAAACAGGATCAAAACTAGATATCAAAGTAATCTCTCGGATTCATATCTTGAGATGCTCTTGAGAATTGCAGCACAGGGTGTACTACTCAATGAATTTAATGTGGAGAAAGCCTTTCTAAAATGGAAACAAGCATGAGAAAGCAGGGTGAAATTCACAGTTCTGGGGGGAAGAGTAATGAGCACAGGTGGTGAGCCTTCATCTTCAGGTAATACATTGTCAGCCAATGCCACTGCAAGTAGTAGTGATACTACTTCTGAAATGATTGTTACAAATCAGAATGAGCAGCCCATACCATTGTCGTCTTCTGATTCAGAAGAATAATTTGTTGAAACTGTAATATGCGTAACAACTTACTGTCTCTTCTGGTTGGCACTGGCAGTGCGCCAGATAAGTACTCCGAAACAGCAGAGTGATAACTCTCAGCCCAATCCCCTTGAATTTAGTGACAATCAATCAATCTCACACTCAGGGTCTTTCTTCTGTCTTTAGTTTAAGAAGCCCTCACTGAGTAAGGTTTATGTAGGAGAACTAGCCTCCTTCCCAGATCACCTCTTCTCTTCCTATGGGTTGCTCAGCTGCTTGGTACTCAGTCCTACGGTGATGGTGGTAGTGTGGTACAGTACATGATGTTATGATGACTGAGATACCACCGAATAAGATAGAACACACAGTTAGTAGTCTTATTTACCATAATGGTAAGAGTACATCTTCCGGGGGATCTCAGTCATGTGTATTTCCCTCCACCATCCCACTTTTCTCTTGAGGGTCTTTTCTTTCAGGAACTGACACCTGCAGTCCTTAGCTATCTGTTGTATCTGTCTACTGTTACTGTATCCAACATCATCTCTTTTGTATAGCCAAGTAAGTCACTGTCTGGTACGCTGTTGGGTCCCTCCATTTTCCTCTGTTCTCACTTTTCCCAGAGCTGTTCTAGCCTTGTTCCACTCTGTCTCCGGGCGGGAAGGGGGACTGTCTGGGAGGATGCCATATATTTTTCCATTGCCCTGTTGCTGTGGCATGATGCAATGGAAGCTTAAAGCAGCGTAATGTATGCTCATGAATGATTATGAGACAACATACATTTGTATTTTCATCCATATTTCACGACGACTCTCATCTCACGTAATGACTCATGATCATCCGCACATGATGTGGCATCGAGACAGCCTATGTGCAAGAAAACAATGAGAAACTTGGAACACGATTGCAGCGAGTGCACCAGATCCAGCACCATGTACTAAATGCATCTATAATCGGTATATTATCTGTATTCTGTCTTGATAACAATCGGAGTTATCAATCAGACCACTGCCACGATGATTACTACTACTACTAGGCTCTAAATCTAACTCTGTCAAACAAGTTAATCACAGAGGTTCCTTCCTTCCATCCATTCCAGTCCATTCTCATGTGTAATACTACATGCTATTGCAGTGTTTCACAGTGTACGTTACATTACAATAATATGCTGTTTGCTAGCTCAGCTGTATTCATGTATTGTAGTGTGCAGTAGCTCTGCAGCCCCATGTAGACCCTAACAGTACAACATATTGTGCACATGAAACGAAAATGTTTCAAAGTTTAACTTTCACACCTTGCTTGGATACACAGCCAGGTAAAAGTAGAAATGATTTTTTACCAATTGTTATACATTTTATTGTTGTACAACAACTACATATAGAATCAGACACCATTCAACATTTTTAACTTCTGGTATCTGGCAGTTTTTTCACAACAAATGTGTTATGTTTGCATTCTCCACCTTCTTGAAATGTAATAGTGTAAAACAGACACTGGTGGAAAACTAAAGTCTAAAATCTAATTTTAACCAGTAACTTTTGGGGGGGTTGTTATTGTAACTTGTACTACATGGCAATGTTTTTTTACACATTCCACGTTTTACAACAAAATGTCTTCAGTCAGTGAACATGTCAGTCTATGATATGTATGAACACTTGAAGGAAATCAGAATTTCAGGTAATTATAATTAACAGCAGTTATTAATTACATTTTCATGATTGTTGTATTAACATAAACTGTTAACTACTTCTCAATTTTAACCATAACAAAGTACATCTAGTATGGTATATGTCATGTGTCAGCAGCTTACACAAGATGTTACATGATGATACACACACGACAGTTAAGAAAATGACAGTTAAGAAAATGTATTATGCATAATTGATAATCATAGCCTGATTTTACTTATGTGACATGACAGATGACACTAAGTGTATGTATATGTGCATTGTTGGTTGATACTCAGTTTATTTAACACGCATGTCTTGAGAGATCAGTTGGGATTACTCAAGTAAAATATTTAACTATATTACAGTGAGTTCAGTTGTCTTATCTTGTGTTACTCTAAGACAAATACAGGTTTGTTACACTCTAAGGCACTGTGTGACTAAGCTAACATTACAATTGCAAGACTCACAAAATAACACTGGGCCGTCCTGTCCCTCCTACTACACTTGATGCTTGCTAATTCCAGTGACATGCAGGCGACAAGCGGCACTGACAGTCATTGAAAAATCAACACAGATACAGATGTCAACAATAACATGACATCTTCTCCCTCCTGTCCAGTGTCCCTCCCGTCCCTCCGTCTCATTCTGCCTAAAAGGTAAATTACTGTCATTACAAAAGGGCAGTCTCAGTGTCCCGGAGTCCCACTCCCAGCTGGCTTGATGTGTGTGAAGAAGTTGAACTATGCTTGCAGTTTGCACACCTCCCATTGGCTGCTGCTGCTCCTCTATTACTCCTTCTGGCTACTCAACTCTGGGTGTGCTGACACTGACTATCCTCAGTCAGTCTTTCTCCTGTACTTCCTTTCCTGTACATAGCTGACCACGCACATTGCATAGCTAACCTTAGCTATCTGGGCTGGCCTGGTGCATAACCTGAAAGAGGGAAAAAAAAACAACTTAGAAAACAGAAATAATAAGTAAACTGCTTTAACTTCTATATTATTAACATACAGGCAATGTTAATGCATTTCTACAGCATTTCTAAGGATTCCGATTTTTGGACCCACAAATTTGGTTTTGGACCCACATTTCTGGTAGTGGCAGGTCCAATTGGACCCACATTCAAGGAACCCTACCACTGTCACTGGTATTGGTAGGTCCAACACTGGAGAATTAGTAGATACAGCACTGGTGTATGGTAGGTACAACACTGGAGTATTGATAGATACAACACTGGTGTATTGGTAGGTACGCCGCTGGAGTATTGGTAAGTACAACACTAGAGTATTTGTAGGTAAGTGTACCATACAACACTGGTGTAGTGGTAGGTACAACCCTGGAGTATTCATATGTGCAGCACATGTGTGTTGGTTGCTACAGTACTGGAGTATTAGTAAATACAACAGTGGTGTACTGGTAGGTGCAACACTGATCTGTTGGTAGGTACATCACTGGAGTATTCATAGGTACACCACTGGATTATTGTTAGGTACAACACTCAAGTGTTTGTAGGTTCAACACTAATGTAGTGATAGGTACAACACTGGAGTATTGCAAGGTACAGCACTTGTGTATTGGTAGGTACAACACTGGAGCATTGGTAGCTCCAATACTAAAGTTTCTATAGGTGCAACACTGGAGTATTGGTATATACAACACTAAAACATTGGTAGGTACAGCACTGGAGTATTGCTAGATGCAACACTGAAGTATTAGTATAGCACTGGAGTATGGGTAGGTACAACACTGGAGTATTGTGGATTGCATATAGGTCTTATAAGTACTGCTAGTCCATGGTAACACCCTATCTGAGTGATCTGTGTACATCAGATTGCACACAGGTTTTATAATTACTGCTAGTCCTTAGTAACACCCTATTGGATGACCTGTGCATGTCAGATTGCATAATGGTTTTATAGTTATTGATAGTCCCTGGTAACACCCTATCCAGGCAACCTGTGTATGCTGTACTGCTTTCTGGTTCCCCAAGTAGGTAAAAACTGATTATCACTCTGGTTAAAGAGGTTTCTCGTGGTACCCTGAACAAAGGTTCATGTTTCTAATTACCACCAGCCTTAAGATTCTACAGTATTTGCTTCAAAGGATGATTAATCATGGGTGGATTTTCTCTCAAACACTAGACTGGATTCAGTAAACCATTTTAAAATGGTAAACTGGGACTGCCCATTGGTATCTGTTGTATTGGTGCCTTTTTACGTCTTGACAGAATTTTTGAAAAAAAAATCTTTTGTGTGAAAAAAGGGTGCCTATGGGTGGGGGATTGTCCAAGTGCAGACAAACAGGCAAAACTAAATTGGTCTGACTTGGAAATACTAAGGGCATTTAAAAAGAATGACCTACTCGGACTTGGAGATTACACCAAGGGCTCCTTCCAGTGTTTGCTGTAAGCTACTGGAGTTTCAGATTATTGCTATCCAGGGATGTGGAACAAAATCTGGGACCTGATAGTATCACATACAAAAGTTTGTTTGATCTCAATATATACTGGAACCACTAAAAAAGTGCTAAAAGATGCTCACATGAATATCTGCAGTTTGGTTCCCGAGAAACGTGAACTAGAGCTTTGGATTAATGTACACAACCCAGATACACTTGCAATAACTGAAACATGGCTGAAACCAAAAGTCCCAAATAAAATTGCTGCTGTCAGTGGATTTAGAATATATTTGAAGGACAGACCAGGGAAAAGTGACAACATTGAAACTAATTTAAATTATCTCACTACATCACGTTCTGGATGCTAAAGCCTATTTATAGATACACTGTTAGGAAAATCTAAACATGATTTTATTGGGCTGTGTGTACACCACCCCCCACTACAAAAAATGGAAACAGAGCTACTAAGCAGTGCTAACAGAGAGATCAGATAATACTAGCAGACCTGAATTTGAACTGAACAAGTCCTGATAATGACAAATATAAAACTGTTATTCATAAAATTATTTTATACAGTTCAGTTGAGAATTAAACCCTACAAAAAAATGATTTACTTCTATGGCCTGAAGACCTAAAATGATAAATCATTTTTCATCACTCTAGGTGGGTCATCACCATTTATCATCACTTGAGCTTGGTTACAATGGAACTCTTAACCAATGGGAGAGCAGCTTGAACAATTCCTGATGACATCACAATGACCTATGCATCACTCAAAACACAGCAGTGAGATCAAACAGAAATGGTTTATTCTTCATTATACAATGGCAAGAAAGAATACTGGTTCTAATTGGTCCGTCTTGGACTGGACCGTTGATGTTATCCCAGTACAACATCATGGATCTAGTCCCAGACACATATGACCACATCACATATGCCAGCATTAAAATGAATCACTGCCACTGCCCATTAGCTGCACTGCCCCCGTGATTCTGCGAGTGTCTCCAGAGCTCAAAGTGCAGCACTCGCTCCTCAAACAATGGCTGCATTTCAATGAACATGAAGGAAAAGAAATCCCCCCCCCAAAATACATATAAATATAATTTTCCCCTAGCATTTGTATTCTACGTAATTCAGCTGAACTGCAGTAAGAGCCATTCTGTGTGAGCTGCTTCACTGTGAGCGAGCAAGCGTGTCTTGAAACAGCCACCACGTGGCTCTCACTCGCACGCTCGCTTTTTACTTTCCTCACTTTTTTACTTTAAACCCAACTGTAAAACAATTCACAAATATTCTCCCTACCACCTCCCTCGTCCTTTCCTCTCAGTATGCAGAGAGCCATCTTCACCTCATTACGAGCGGCTTCACAGCAATCCTGTTCTCTACTGTCCGCTGCATAGTAAAGTAAGTACTTGAGTCAGAGCACATGCTTTGCTTACCTCATCGCTGTTTTCTGCCTTCCATGTAGGATAGAGCACAGATTTGCCAAAAGCATTGTCACAGTCCACAGCACAGAAAATGTACAATTTTATTTTCTTCTTTTCATGTTTGCCACCCCAGAAGAAGAATGAACGAGCAGCCCAAGCAGTGTCTGTGACACCGAAGATGCACCCCCTCCATGATAATCTCCCTTCTCCCTTTATCTGTTGTTTTATTTTTCCCCCCTATTTTCTCTTAAATGTTTAACAGTGATTCTGTGTTTCAGTGGTCTGAAAGTTTTACCCACATAGACATGTGGCCATATAACAAAAGATTCTGTATTAAAACTGACTAGTCACATGGAGGCAAATACAATGCAGAACATACAGCCAGCATAATCTAGTGGTCAAACTGTGGACCTTTTTGTGAAAACATATACCTCCACACATGAAAAAATACAAAAAAACCAAAAACATCATTTTTTTCTATTTTATTGTTTTAAATACAGACGAGCCATTTTATAATTCTCTGATTTTTCTCTTCTTTCTCCAATGTTTTAGAACTGTTTAGTTATTCTGGCAGAGGTGTGGTACTGTGTTCTTTCTTGTAGTTCAAGGTACTTTTGGAACTGCTGATTTCTATTGGTTTAAATGACTACATTTTTTTTTTCTATTTTAAAAAAGCTACATCAACTTGGTTTGTTGTCACATGTTTGTTGTTGCTAAGTAGCAGATGTTTTTGCATTGTGCTCTGATTCTGTGATAGAATCTGTATTAGTAGAAGGTAGATTATTGTGATTGTAATTACCTTTGATGGTAAGGATAAAGAGGTGAGATAGAAGTGTATGTATTTTCAAATATTATAGAGGAACAGTGGCAGGATTTTAGGACAGTAAATTAATAAAAGGGAACTAGGAGAGCTTCAATAGCAGACAAGTAGTGGAATAGCAGTATAATTGCAGTATAATGTGGGGAGTGGTGCAATGCAGTGGCTGGGGCAGCCATATTCAGGCAGATCTTCTGGACACTGAGGTGCTGCCCTATCTGCATGCATCTTTCTGGACTGCGGGATGAGGTAGCCAGACTCAGGCGGAGTAAACTGGGTCAGGAGTACCATCACCCCTATCCAGAGACCACTCAGTCCAATGCAGCTGCCTCAAAGGATGCAGAGAACGAGGAGTACTTGGATGACAGTGGGCTCAGGAGGGTTAGACCAGTCAGGCAGCGGCACATCCCAGATCCTATTCCACTCAAGAACTCATATGCCACACTGCCAAACAGGGACAACCAAATAGAGGTACCCAAAGAAATGGAAGGAAAGGATGTGGAGGTTAGCCAAGTGCAAAAGATGGAGATTAGTGCCCAGGAGGTGGATAGGCAGAATAGGGGCAAAATTCAGCAGAAGGGCAGACAGCAAGGTGAACCAGGGATAAAGGACAACCAAGGAAGGGGCTGGAGTAGAACAGCAAAACAGTCTAGGGAGGTCAAATCATGGAAAGTCATGTGTGCAAATGCCAGGAGCCTTAGCAACAAGATGGAAGATCTGGAGGCTGTCATGGTGCAGTCAGACCTGGACATTGTGGCCATCACTGAAACCTGGTGTAATGATAACCACGACTGGGAGTTGGCCTACCTGGCACAACATATTCAGAAGAGACAGGGCAGGCAGGAAGGGAGGAGGAGGCACTGTATGTGAAAAATGACATAGGGCCACAGAGATCCAGGAGGAACAAATGGGGAGAGACTGTGGGTTAAGTTAGAAAGGAAAATGGGGCCAGCCATCCACACAGGTGTGGTCTATAGACCACCAGCCCAGGAGGAAGAAACAGGGAGCTGATGCTAGCCATCCAGAGGATGGCAGACAAGGGTGAGGTAGTACTGGTTGGAGACTTCAAGTATTCCAGACGTGGACTGGAGCATCCCAGCAGCAGCATCAATTAGGAGCAGATTTATCCTGGACTCCCTTCAGGGTGCCTTCCTCAAGCAACTGGTCATGGAACCAACTCGGCAGAAGGCAATACTGGACCTTGTGCTCACAAACAGGGACAGTGTGATGGGGGTAAGAGTGGGGGAGCACCTGGGGAACAGTGACCACCAGTCACTGTGGTTTGAAATCACAGAAAGAGCAGAACCAAACCACACAAAAACATGTATCCTGGATTTTAGGGGGGCAAACTTTGAGAAAATGGGGAGATACTTGAAAGAGGCATTAAGGGGAATGGGGCAGGAATCAGGGGTTGAGGAACAGTGGGAAGTATTTAAAATGGGGATTACAAGAGCAACAGAATTATGTATTAAGCAGGTTAGCAAGAGGAAAAGGAAGAGGAGACCATTATGGTTTTCCAAAGAGGTAGCAAAGAAAGTGAAAGCCAAAAGATTGCATTCAGGCAATACAAAAAGACACAGGCAGAAGGGGATAGGAGAAGTACCAGGAGAAGCAAAGGGAGGCAGGAGGTCAGTAAGGGAAGCCAAAGCTCAGACAGAAGAACACATTGCAAAATCAGTGGGTAGAGGACAAAACCTTTACAGGTACATAAGTGAAAAAGAAAGGCAAAGGGAGGATAGTGAGACAGAAGGGGAGGATGGGGCTGTGTGGAGGATGACAACAGTAAAGCTGACATATTGAACAGGTATTTCTGCTCAGTCTTTACTGAGAAAGAGGAGGGTAATGGGTCTGAATGGAGTACAAGGGTGAGAATGGTGCAGAATGGACACAAGTCCCTTTTACACGAAAGGGTCCTAAGGAACTGGAAGTAATAAGAGTTGATAAAGCAATGGGTCCAGATGGGTGCACCCCAGGGTCCTTAAAGAACTAGAGAGGTGGTGGCTGAACCTCTTGCTATCCTGTTTAGCCGATCACTAGAAACAGGGAGGTACCCAAAGACGTGGAGGATAGCAGATGTAGTCCCCTTATACAAAGTGGGAACAAAAGAGGCGGGGAACTACAGACCAGTCAGCCTCACCTCGGTAGTGGGGAAGATCATGGAAGCACTACTGAAGGAGAGATTGGTGGAACATCTGGTTGTCAGTGGACTACAGGACCCATGGCAGCATGGTTTCACCAGGGGAAGGTCATGTCAGACCAACCTCATTGAATTTTTTGACTGGGTGACTAGGGAGGTGGATCAGGGGAGGGCAGTGGACATGGCCTATCTGGACTTCAGCAAGGCCTTTGACACTGTGCCACATAGATGACTATTGCACAAACTGGGGAATATGGGTGTGGGCAGGACAGTAGTGCGGTGGGTAGGTAACTGGCTGGGCAGCAGGACACAGAGGGTGGTGGTAAATGGCTGTCACTCCACAGAGGGAAGAGTGACCAGTGGGGTACCACAGGGATCAGTGCTGGGACCGGTACTATTCAATATCTTCATCAGTGACATTGTGCAGGACCTAGAAGGCAGAATTTCACTGTTCGCTGATGACACAAAGCTCTGTAATAGAGTAGACACACCAGAGGGTGTAGACAGAGTGAGAAGGGACCTGCAGAAACTTGAAGAATGGTCAGGGTTTGGCAGTTGAAATTCAATGCAAGGAAGTGCAAGATAATGCATGGGGGCACAAAACCCCTGGCACAATATATCAGTTGGGGGTGAGGATATAGCATGCACCAAGCAGGAAAGGGATCTTGGAGTTATCATCTCTGATGACCTCAAGGCAGGAAACAGTGTGACAAGGCAGCAGGTAAAGCAAATAGGATGCTGGGATGCATAGGCAGGGCATCACCAGCAGGAAAAGGAGGTCATAATTCCACTATACAAGACACTAGTGAGGCCGCACCTGGAGTACACTGTGCAGTTCTGGAGACCTTACCTCACGTAAGGACATAGACAGGGTAGAGAAGGTTCAGAGGAGGGCAACAAAGATGGTGCATGGATTGCATCACAAGTCCTATGAGGACAGGTTGAAGGCACTGAACATGTACTCCTGGAGGAGAGGAGGGAGAGAGGGATATGATAGAGACATACAAGTATCTTACAGGAGGAACAGGGTGCAGGAATGCACTATTTTAAGCGAAAAAGATGTTCCAGGACTAGAGGCATGGGATGAAGTTGGAGGAGGATGATTCAGAGGAAACTTGAGGAAGAATTTCTTCACAGAACGGGTGGTGGACAAGTGGAACACCCTGCCAGAGGAAGTGGTGGGGGCTGAAACAATCACGGGATTTAAGAATGCATGGGATAGACATAAAGGAATTCTGGAGGTCAGGGGTAAGGGGCAACAGACTTCCTGGAAAACATAAACTGAACTTACAAACTTAAATGGGCAGACTGGGTGGGCCATATGCCCTTATCTGCCGACACTGTCTATGTATCTGTGTATAATAGCAATAATAATAATAAGCAATAATAGTGGGAGGCAGTATAGCGCAGTGGTTTAAGGCTCTGAGCTGCAAATCTGGAGACCTGGGTTTGAATCCCACAGCCCTCACTTGCATACTGTGTGACCCTGAGCAAGTCATTTAACTTCCCTGTGCTCCCAGGTCACACCTGTAAACAAGCTTTCAGCTTAGTGTGCCATGCCTGGTTAAATAATTGGATAAAAAAAGAAAAAAATAATGCAGTCCAGGGTGTGTGTTGTGCTGGGATAACGTTACTTCTGTGGTGATTAGTCGCACTCGGCCTGCGGCCTCATGCCTAATCACCCCAGGCATGACGTTATCCCAGCACAACACACACCCTGTCATGCATTATTGCTTAATTATAAACAGAGTAGTGAAATCAAAAAGAAACAGTTTATTCTTCATTATAAAATGGGTAAAGAAATCATTCGTCCCGATTGGTCAGGACCCATGTCCTTATAGGACAACAGCCCTTTGGCTGGCATGTTTAATGCCAAGCAGGATGCAGCACAGCACACATATCCATGCCTGCCAGAAACGTTTGAAAAATTTCTGTCAGCCATGTTAGGTAAGTTAAAAAGCTTTACATCCAATTACTTGTCCTGACCCTCAAAATAACATTGAAAACTTTTCTATAGCTCCCCATCATCATCCACCAGCATAGAAAGGCTTCATGTATTCAGAAAACAACAGTATAGCATTTATCTAACCTCATTTGAAAAACTGTATTTCCCCTTTTCATTTTTAGGCCAGACATTTGTACATGTAGAGTGCTGCCTCCACCATCACCACCGCCGTCGCTGCAACTGCCATCCTCACATTATTGATCCACGTTTTAAATCCCATTGCTGAAATGATAGTACTGTTACATTTAGAAAAGTTACTGCTAATTCAGGACTTAGGATCGAAACCACTGACCCTGACCCGGAAGTCTCTCACTTGCTCACTGTCTCGCTCTGCTACAGTTACAGCTGGCAGCACTCTCACACAACTCTCAGCTCTGCAAACAGCACACTTCTCCCGTGACTATCAGCTCTACAAGAAAACACTCAAAATAAGAAAAGTAAATGTGTGCAGGGATGCATTCCTAAAGAAACTGCTAGTAAAAACCCTCTATTGGCACTCACTAGTTTCCTATTATTTTTTTATTAGAGCTCACTATATACAGGGACGGCTTAATCTTCATTTTCAATAAAATGTTTTAAAAAAACTATTTTTGTATTTTAAACTTTATCCCTTTTTCTAATTTTTTTTAGTGCTTCCCAGGTGCCAAAGGCACTCAACACAAGTGCCTCATGCCTCACTACACACCTGGGGTGTGCTGTTATCAGGCAACACCCACAACCCTTTGTGTCTTATTGCTTTCTTAAAGGAGAACTACTGGCAAACATCATGCCATACACATGGCATTCAGGCAAATTGTGTAAAAATAGCACTGGGCATGGGAAATGGGGATATTATTAATATTTCCATACATAAAGGCACAATACAGGAAGGGGCAGTGGAGCATCAGTGTATCACGTTGTTTGCAGTGCGATCCTGGATGCTCCATGCCCACCTGTTAGAAAATGCCAGTTGCACCCCCTCTGATTTAGAATGTTACGAGTGTTGAGCTATGAGAATCCTGCTGTACATAGTATGAGTACAGGGGGGATTAGGGTACTGATGCCCCGAACTTTGCAGCGATCGCTGCATTGAGTTTGACAGTAGTTCTCCTTTAAAAGAACTAATCTGAAAGCTCTACAATTTAAAATACATTGTATAAATTGAATACACAGTGGCCAAACTCAAAATATAACATTTGTCATCACTTGTGAGGGTGCAGGACTTTCTTAACTCACTCGTGGCTCTGCCACTCATGAGTTATAGTCCTGCTGCCTGACTCATGAGGACAAATGAGGAAGTCACTCATCGCAGCAGTGGGTCAGAGCTCTTAGCTGATTGTTTTGTGAGGGTACAGTTTAGGCCCAACCCCTTCCCACCCTCACCCCACCCACCCCTGAAATAGTTCCTTTATACCTGGGGTTCTGACATCATTCCTCAAGAGTGCAAGGTGCATATCAATGTCATATCCTCTCTAGCACACAGCACTGAAAATAATGCATACACATTGTATAATATATATATATATTTCTATATAACAAACCAATCACACACAAAAAAAAAATTGTCATGTGGGAGTAGTGCAATGTAATGGCTGGGGCAGCAGTCTTCCGGGAGTCTTTCTGGAGGCTGAGATGCTGCCTATTTCAGACAACTCTCTGCCCTGAGGAGGAAGTTGCCTGCCTTCAGGCCACACTGGACAGCAGTAAGAGAACCTTCCCCAGGCCAGACTGGATGGTAGGAAGGAACCCCCATCCAGGGAGCACCAGAGCCACCACCACTACCTTAGAGGTTGCAAAGAAAGCACAGCAGTTGGACCACAGTGGGCTCAGGGAGGGTGAGGAGGGTGGAACAGAGGCACACCCAGTCAGTTGTTCCACTCCACAATCCATACACCATTCTGGGGGAGCACAGCTCCCCTATGGATGCACCCACGGAGGAGATTAAGGAGGCTGAGGACACCTGTCACAAGCGAGGCCCACAGGAAGGAGGCAGAGGATGCCACAAGGAAAGGAAGCGGCTCCTGGTGGGGGACTCAATTATTAGGGCGATAGAACTGTGGGGAGCAGGGAAAACTGAAGTAAAGTGCCTGCCTGGTGCCATGGTTTGTAGGGACAGGAAGCGCATTCTCAGGATCACGAGAACAGCTGCACGGGAGTCTGACCTGGATGTCATTGTCCACTTAGGGACAAATGACTTGGCTCAACATGAGATTAGAGCAGTGCAGAAGGACTTTGTAGAACTGGGGAGGGGCCTAAGACAAGTAGCACACACAGTATCCTTCTCAGAGGTGCTGCCTGTAAATGGCATGAGTGAGGCAAGGGTACTTTCCACCATGCAGTTTAATGAGTGGTTGAAAAATGGTGTGGAGCACAGGGTTTGGCTTCATTGGGGACTGGGGTTCCACCTGGAGAGACACCAGCCTATACCGGCAGGATGGTCTGCATCTGTCCAGGAAGGGAACACGTCTTTTGAGCAATCAGTTTAAATGCTTCATTGGCAAGCTTTTAAACTAGTCAAGGGGGGAGGCACTGATAAGCAGCAGGAAAATCCCAGCCTCTCCTTACAAAACAGGGTACTAAATAGGAAAAAGACCGAGGTAGAAAGGTCAGTGGGGGATGCTGCAACAGAAAGTAAAGCCATCAAAAAATGGAAAGCAATGAGTACCAATGCACGTAGTCTGAGTAACAAGCTTCCTGAATTAGTGGCCTTGATGGAGGAGGAACATCTGGATATTGTGGCAGTCACAGAAACATGGTTCGCACAAAACCATGACTGGGACGTAAACATACCAGGATACACTATCTACAGGAGAGACAGAGAGGGTAAAAGAGGAGGAGGAGTAGCTCTTTACATAAGGGAAGGAATCAAAGTAACAGAACAAAAGAGAAAACAGGGAGGAGAAGAAGCACTGTGGGTAAATTTGGAGACCGCAATGGCACCACAATCCGTAACAGGGTTTATACAAGACCTTCTCAGGGGAGGAAATGGACAAGGAAATGATAGAAAGTATACTTAGTATGGCAAAAAGGGAGATATTGCTGATGGGTGATCTGAATATGCCAGATGTTAACTGGAGTGCAGTTGCAGCAGCCACTTCAAGAGTGGGTTATTCTAGATGCCCTACAGGGGCATGCCTTAGACAACTAGTATTGGAGCCCACTCGAGAGGAGCAATCTTAGACCTGGTTCTCTCAAATGGAGATGAAGAGGATCACAGATGTAGAAGTGGGTAGCCATCTGGGAACTAGCAACCATCGAACAGTATGGTTCACAATAAACACAGCAATAGAGTCAAGCCATACAGAGCAAAAGGTACTGGACTTTAGGAGGCTGACTTTACCAAAATGGGTAAGTGCCTAAGGAATGCACTAGCAAATGGGCAGGAAGGAGGGGTGGAAGAACAATGGGGAATAATAAAAACTGCCATCACAGAGGCAACAAGCCTTTGTGTGAAGCAAATAAACAAAACTAAACGATGTAAGAAACCACTATGGTTCTCAAAGGAAGTGGCAGTAAAGGTTCAAGAGAAAAAGAAAGCTTCAGGAAGTACAAGGAATCACAGAAGGAGCAGGACAGAGAACTGTATCAGTTAAAGCAAAAGGAAGCTGGGAAGGCAGTCAGAACAGCAAAGGCCCAAACCGAGGAAAAGATAGCCAACTCAGTTAAGAAGGTGGATAAAACCTTTTATAGGTACATCAGGGAGCAAAGGAAGACCAAGGGAGGAGGAGTGAGGCTTAATAAAGGGGAGGAGGGTGGGCAGAGGAAGACTGTGAAAAGGCAGAGATACTAAACAAATATTTTTGCTCAGTATTTACAAAGGAAGAGGGGGGTACCTAGAACAAACAGTAGAAACACACTGGATACAGAAGTTGATACCAGCCCATTTACAGAAGAAAGGGTTCTGAAAGAACTGTTAAAACTGAAGGTGGACAAAGCAATGGGGCCTGATGGGATTCATCCCAGAATTCTAAAAGAACTAAGGGTAGAATTAGTGACACCACTGACTACCCTGTTTAACAAATCATGGGAGGATGGGTGGTACCGAGGACTGGAGGAGGGCAGATGTGATTCCCTTCACAAAAGTGGGAGCAAGGCAGAAGCAGGAAACTACAGACCTGTTAGTTTAACCTCAGTGGTAGGGAAATGATGGAATCACTTCTGAAGGAAAGAATTGTCGAGTATCTAGAGGCCAGAGGGGCACAGGAACCAAGGCAGCATGGATTCACAGCAGGAAGGTCATGCCAGACAAATCTGATAGATTTCTTTGACTGGGTGACCAAAGTAGTAGATCAGGGAGGGGCTGTGGACATGGCCTACCTAGACTTTAGCAAGGCATTTGACACAGTCCCACACAAAAGATTAATATACAAGTTAGCTAGCCTGGGAGTGGGACCCAAGATGACAGCCTGGGTAAAAAATTGGCTGGAAAATAGGACATAGAGGTAATAGTAAATGGGTCACTCTGATGAAAGGGGGTTACTAGTGGGGTATGAGGTTCAGTATTAGGACCAGTCCTCTTCAATGTCTTTATAAGCGACATTGCAGAGAGACTGGAAGGAAAAGTATGTCTCTTTGCAGATGACACAAAGATCTGCAACAGAGTTGATGCACAAGGTGGGGTGGAAAGGATGAAAAGGGACTTGGCAAGTTAGAGGAATGGTCAAATGTATGGCAGCTTAGATTCAATGCTAAGAAGTGTATGTAATGCACCTGGGAAACAAAACCCAGGGAAGAGTACACAATGGGGGTGAGATACTAACGACAACAAAATGGAAAGGGACCTGGGGTAGTCATATCAGATGACCTAAAGGTGAGCAAGCAATGTGAGAGGGCAGCAAGGAGGGCTGGGGGATATTGGGATGCATAGGGAGGCATCACCAGTAGAAAACAGGAAGTTATTATCCCTCTGTACAGACAGCTGGTCAGACCCCATCTGGAGTACTGCATGCAGTTCTGGAGACCCAGTCTTGCAAAGACATAGACAGGATGGAAGCTGTCCAGAGGAGGGCAACTAAATGGTGCAGGGTCTGCACCAGAAGACATATGAAGAGAGACTAAAGGAGCTTAATATGTATAGCCTCGAGGAAAGGAGGGAGAGGGGGACATGATAGAAACTTTCAAGTAACTCAAGGGAATCAACAAAGTCCAAGAGGGTAGCATCTTTCAAAAAAAGAGGTGTGCAAGAACAAGGGGGCACAATTTGAAGATGGGGGGGCGGCTCAGAGGTAATTTAAGGAAGTATTTTTTCACAGAGAGGGTTGTGGATGCATGGAACGGCCTTCCGGAGGAGGTAGTGGAGTCAAAAACAGTGGTAGAATTCAAGCATGCATGGGACAGTCATAAGGCAATTCTAGGGGATGGGGGTAGGAAGAAGTAGGCTGCTGGTTAACTAGGATCTGCAGCTTATCCAGTAGGCAGGGATAGGGCAGACTGGGTGGGCCAAGCGTTCCTTATCTGCCGTCAAATTCTATGTTTCTGTGTAAATGGCACATTCTGAGTCTGGCCATTATGCATCCCATATTTATCACATAATTAGTGTGACAAGGCTAAACAGAACAAAAACAGAATATTTAGCTGATTGCCTACTGTAACTGGTGCTGGCATTATGCTAGATGCTTTGAGTGACCATGCACTCACTTACTGTATGTGGAACAAAAGACGATCAAAAGGTCAGTCTAGAATAACCACAACTAGAAAGCAAGCAGAGCAAGCCCTTGTCAGAAACAAGTAAAACTAGCAGCTATTGCTTGGACTCCACTGGATAAGTTCAACAAAATCAATTTAGCTTTGCAGTTTTCATTAGATACTTATTTCAAAGTACTGAAGAAGCACCCGTAACCAAAAGAAGTGTGTGTAAAAAAAAAAAAAAAAAAAAAAATGGCCAACTAAAGAAGTACTGTCTCTAATGAAAACTTGGGATCAGGCCTGGCAGAAATTTAGAAATAACAATACGGTGGATTGGAACATGTATAGGAGCTTAAGAAACAATTATAAAAGGGCCATCAAGTCAGCAAAAATTAAGTTCTTTAAGGGTAGACAAATCAAGAGTTTCAGAGACGGCTGTATGATGCCGGTTCGACAACTTCGTTGTTGACTGACGTTACGATGGCTTTATGTCGACAACAATTGTGGTTGGCATAAAACCATTCACTACAGACTTTGTTTTCTTCTCGGGGCTTTGCACCCCGCACTCCCCCATAACTAAACTAATCAATTCAGAGTTGGAGTTGATTTGGGGAGGGTGTGCAAGACCCCCAGAAAGCAGTACCGGGTCCCGCGGTGACAGTACAGCTACCTGTCGATGTCGTCACTGTACTGTCGTTTGCAGTGCAGGTTTCGCTGTGCGATTGGCATATGATTAGGGTGAATGGGAAAGAACACAAAAGAATAAAAAGATAGCAAACCTGCTAAATCAAACCTTTACTGACCTAAAAAGATTTGTAACTGACCTTCCAACCCATAAAAACGATGAGCCGGGGAGGGGGCGTGGCCTGGCAGCAGAGTGGGGCAGATGCATTCCTGTAAAGCTGCCAAAGAATAGAGCCAAATAATATCAAAATTGCACTTATTTCATCTTTTGGACCTCCAGAAAGGACTTTGTGTGGTTTGTCTTGAGCCAAATGCCTAAAATGGGAAAACAAAAAAGCTCGTCATCAGCAGAGTTTTTTAAACCAAAGGCGACTGCATGAGGTGTGGGCCCGCAACAAGTAGAAGGTGCCTGTAGAGATACTGGTTCTGGACCTGAGGCGGTCTTACTGGGCACAGTTAATGCTACACTAGCACAACTAGTGAAAACTATTAGAGACATGGACAAGAAACTGGATCTCCTCACCCCTCGGGTTAGTGCTCTTGAAACCTGAGTCGGCGAGTGTGAGCACACGGTACAGCGGGCTCAAAGAGCTTCCCTTAAATCAGTTGATACCACTGATAAGTTACTAAAAGAGAACTCCCTCCTCCGACAGCAGTTGGAAAATCTTGAAAACCTGGCAAAGGAGTGCAATGTTCGTGTTTCTGGTCTACCAGAACAATCGGAAAGAGAGGACCCTCTATATTTTGCTCTGTCTGTACTACCTCAACTCTTGGGCCTCTCAGAAGATGACCCCCCCCCGGCACTCGAAAAAGCTTACCAGATAACTCCTTGGCACACAGGGCCTAGTGCTTTCGCACCGCGCACATTCCTGGTGGTCTGCACGGGAGTAGAAGTCCAAGACAGGATCCTGGCAGCAGCGAGACGCAAGAGGCAGCTGGGTTATGGTGAAGCTGAATTGTCCCTATTCCCCGACCTCTCCTGCTCTACTAGGCAATGACAGAAGGCCTTCAGTTGGGTCAGAAGCAAACAGAGGGCTCTGAAGGTGACACATCAGCTTCTCCTGCCGGCAAAGTTGAAGGTGCAGTGGCAGGGTCATAGAAACATAGAGGTTGATGGCAGATAAGGACAGCAAGGCCCATCCAGTCTGTCCATTTCTTTTTCTACCTTATAAATGTGCCATTGGCCTTTGCTCTGTTAGTGGTCTAGCTATTCATACTCATCTGTATTGCTCCCTTATGCCTATCCCATGCCTGTTTGAAGCCCTGCACTGTATTCATAGCCACCACTTCCTGAGGTAGGCCATTCCATGCATCCACCACTCTTCCTGTGAAAAAGAATTTCCTCACATTCCCCCTTAATTGGCCTCCCTCTAATCTCATGCTGTGTCCTTTTGTCCTGCTATTTTTCTTATATTTAAACAAGTTAGACTCTTTCACCTTGTTAATGCCCTTAAGGTGTTTGAATGTTTCGATCGTATCACCTCTCTCCCTCTTTTGCTCAAGGGTATACATATTGAGCTCCGTTAATCTGTCCTCATATGTCTTCTGATGCAGTCCCTGCACCATTTTGGTTGCCCTTCCCTGGATTGCCTCAATTTGATTAATGTCCTTGTGAAGGTGTGGCCTCCAGTACTGCATGCAGTACTCCAGATGGGTCCTAACCAGTGTCTTGTACAGAGGGATTGTTACCTCCCTCTTACGACTTGTGATACCCTTACTAATACACCCTAACATCCCCCTAGCCTTACCTACTGCTTTAGAGGTCTGCTTGGATGATTTCAGGTCATCGATGATGATGATGCCCAAGTCTCTTTCTTCCTTTGTGACTGCCAGCAATTCCCCTCCTAGCCTATTGGTGGCTTCAGGGTTTCTCTTCCCTATGTGCATGATCTTGCACTTCTTTGCATTAAATTCCAGTTGACACTCTTCTGACCATTTTGCTAGTTTATCCAGATCTCTTCTCATTCTGCCCACACCATCTGGATCATCTACTCTGTTGCAGATCCTGGTGTCATCTGCAAACAGACAAACCTTACCCTCTAGTCTATCTGCAATGTCACTAATGCAGATATTGAAGAGGACTGGCCCCAGGACTGATCCCTGAGGTACCCAGCTTGTGACTTGCATCTCTTCTGACTGTATACCATTTACCATCACTTTCTGTTTTCTGCCCGTCAACCAGTTTGCCACCCAGTTGACCAACTTCTGATCCACCCTGAGTCTACCCAGCTTATTTATCAATCTTTTATGTGGAACAGTTTTGAAAGCTTTGCTGAAGTCAAGGTAGGCAACATCAACTGCTCCCCCTTGGTCCACCACTCTGGTTACCCAGTCAAAGAAATCTATGAGATTAGTTTGACAGGACCTTCCTTTTGTAAACCCATGCTGTCTTGGATCCTGTGCCCCTATGGATTCTAGGTGTTGCACTATCCTTTCCTTAAGGAGTGCCTCCATAATCTTGCCCACTACTGAGGTAAGACTGACTGGTCTGTAGTTCCCTGCCTCCTCCCTGCTACCACTCTTGTGGAGCGGGATCACGAGCCCTTCTCCAGTCTTCTGGAACCTCTCCTGTGCTCAGAGACTCACTAAACAGTTCTTATAATGGCTCTGCTAGTTCCATCCTTAGCTCCTTAAGTACCCTGGGATGTATGTCATCAGGTCCCATTGCCTTGTCCACCCTGAGCTTAGTGAGCTCTTGTAGGACCCTTTCTTTTGTGAAGGGAGTAGTGCTCACCTCCTTCCCCCCTGTGTCCATGGTGCTGAGCTGTGGGCCCTGCCCTACCTCCTCTTCAATAAATACTGAGCAAAAGTATATATTTAGGATAGATGCTTTTACAGGGTCCTCCTCCTCACATGCCCCCTTTTCTCCTTTGAGCTTAGCAATACCCCCTCTGGACTTTCTCCTTTCACTAATGTATCTATAGAAAGTCTTGCCACCTTCTTTTACTGTTCGTGCTAGTGTTGCCTCAGTTTGGGACTTTGCCTGCCTTACTGTCTTCCCTGCTTCCTTAGGGCAGTTTGGTATGCCTCCCTATCTTCATCCCGCTGTGTTCCTTATATTTCCTGAAGGCCAGCTTTTGGCCTGACCTTTCTGCTACTGTATTTGAGAACCAAAGTGGTTTCTTTCTTCTTTGCACTTCCTTTTCTGTCTAACACAATGGGATGTTGCTTCAAGTATTGCATCCTTAATGCTTGCCCACTTTGCCTATCCCCCTCACCTGTGTTTCTTTTTGCCAGGGCTAGCTTAACTCTGTTGGCCATCTTATCAAAGTCAGCTCCTTTGAAGTCCCATATTTTTGCCTTGGAATGGGATGATTTAGATGTAGTGGCCAAATTGAACCATACCATGTGATGGTCACTGGCCCCCAGGTGATCTTCTACCTGGAGATCTGTGATCCCTTCCCTGTTAGTCAGTACTAGATCTAGGATAGCCCTGTCTCTTGTGGGTTGTTGTACCAGTTGTTTGAGGCCCTCCCCCTGCAGGGAATCCACCATGTGTCTGGTTCTGGCAGATGTTCCTGCTGGTATTGACCAATCTGTATTCGGAATGTTGAAGTCTCCCATCATCAGAACCTCCCCTTTAGCTATCATGTTTTGTATATCTTCTGACAGTAATGTGTCTGTGTCCTCCCCCTGGTCTGGGGGCCTGTAGACAACCCCAGTTCTTATGGCTGCCCCATTTCCTGTTTCCAGGGTGACCCACAGTTCTTCTGGCTCCTTATGTGTATTCTGAATTTCTGTAGCTTTGATATTTTCATTGACATACAGGGCCACTCCACCTCCCCTTTTTGCACCTCGGTCTCTTCTGAACAGTACATAGCCAGGTACTGAAGTCTCCCAAGTGTGGTTACTGGTAAACCACGTCTCACTAATTGCTACTATGTCCAGTTTAGCCTCTGACATTATTGCCTGCAGGTCTGGGATCTTATTTCCCAGGCTGTGAGCATTTGTGTACATGATTTTCCATTGGCCAGATTTCGGTGTGTTAGTTGTTGGGTGAGGTTTGGCATTTCCCTTGTGCGTCGTATGGGGAGACAGACCTTTTTTCTTACCTGGTGATGCAAATGAACTGCAAACATGCTGAATCCCTGTTTGACCACTGGCTGAGGGGGAAGGGGTGTTCTTCCCATTCGACGTATGGGGTGCTGTACCCCTCTCCCCATTTACTAGTTTAAATATTCTGCAAAGACATCAAACTTCTGCCCTAGTGCACTGATTCCCTCCTTAGTCAGATGCAGTCCATCACATTTAAAGAACTTTCGCTCCCAGAACTGTTGCCAGTTCCCTACAAATCTGTGTCCTCATATGTTTTCAATGATCCTTCAGAGGCTTACAAACCTCAGGAGAAGATTGAAGGGAAGCAGTGAGAAAGTGAGGGGGTCTCATCGGATGAGGGAGCCCTGGTGGATGACTAAAAGTTGTGGGGCAGTGAGTACTTTATAATGCTCCGTATGGGACTGCTCCTAGAATTATAATCGCACTGCTTTGTGTTTGAGTGTTGTGTCTTTGATCAGGACTTTTCATGACTGTTTGGCTGCTCAAATATGGCTCATCTTTTTGACTTCATCTGCTGATTGGGTAGTAGTTATTAATATGGGGGGATAGTTTGGACTGGGTCCCTAATTGTTAAGATGGCATCTCTATTGCTATTACCTTATCTCTTATCCCTTGGTAATGCTGTAGGCTGTTTGAGGCTATTTGTATTAATCCTGTTATTCTAAAATATGGTACTTCCCCCCATGTTGTAAATAAGGGGAGGCTGTCCTGTGAATCCTTTGTAAGTGGATGCATGTGGACATGTGTATCCTGTATTCCTCTCTGGACAATCTTTGTAAGTTTTATATACTGAAACTTATAAATAAAATTATGAAAAAAAAAATAAAAGTGATGAGCCATTGCCAAATTTTTACTTGCGAGCTGTTACTAACAAAGATGTTTTCTCCTTGCTTACCAAGTTACAAATAACAAAATGACCTGGACGTAACATGATGGAAGCAAAATACTTAAGGCTGCTTGCTAGAGAACTAAACAAACACTTGATCAAAATGTTTAATCTCTCATTCAGTATTCAGCAAGTCCAGTATGTAATATCCGTTCACAATGGAGAAAGCACTGAATCTGTGGAAAGCTACAGGCCTGTTCCAGTACTCTGAAGCTTAGGAAAGATCCAGGAGAAACTAGTGCATGACCAGTTAACCAGTTACTTAGAACTGCATGATATACTGACACAGACACAACATGGCTTCAGGAGGGACTGTAGCACGTCGGTGGCCCAGGTGGGGTTCATGAGCACCCTACATCTGAACAAGGAGAATGGTCTCCCCAGTTTGGCCTTCATGGACCTGATCAAAGCATTCGACCTGGCGATCCTCACCCTCTTGGAGGTACTGTAAGGCTTATGGACATGGGTATTGGTCTACCTGCTGTAAACTGGTTTGCAGATTACTTGGGTAGAACTCAGATAATGAAAGCAAATGGGGTGAGGTCTTCTGCTTGCCCAGTAGCCCACTCCCCACTTGCATACTGTGTGACTCTGAGCAAGTCACTTAACTTCCTTGTGCTCCCAGGTCACATCTGTAAACAGACTTCAGCTTAGTGTGCCTCTGCTGGTTAAAAAACAAAACAACTTTATTATCACTAGGCACCCCACAGGGACCCATTTCCAGTCTCCTGCTCTTTAATTGTAGATGATTTACCAAGCATATGTACAGATACAAGAATCCTACTATATGCCTATGATTTGGTAATCTGCACTGCACATAATGATGTGTAAACTCTGAATACAGCTCTAAAATCAGAATTTGCAAAACTGATCAATGTTTCAAAGATGGCAGACTACTACTAAATCAAAAGAAAATGAAAGTAGTATTGCTATGTGTGGCTCAGAGACATAAAACCTTCAGGATGTTAAGATCGCTGTTAATGTGAGTGTTTGGAAACAGTGGAAAGCTTTTAAGAGCTGCTGACGCCTTACAAAAAAACTTTGAAAAACATAATAATTAGGTACAATTCAGCTTCCATTCCATATATATTCTAAAGATTCCTCCTTCCCAGTATTTATTACTGAGAATATTTGCATGAATACATAACCTTTATTCTTCAGGGTTCATCTGCCTCTGTAGCTGACTCCTTACTTCAAATCATAATCCTCTGTTGTGACATCACAGTTTGTTGCCATGGGAGTAACTGCGATGTCACAGGCAGTGCAATATGACCTCAGGTAGGGAGACAGCAACAGGAATAGATGAACTCTTCAGAAGCAACGATCCTGTTTTCATGTAGAAGACCTCAGTAATAAATAATGGGGAGGAGGAATATAGAACTAATGTGAAATATAAGCTGGACTGTGTCTAAATGTTATGTTTTCTTAAAGTTCTCCTGAAGGCATCAGCTGCTCTTTAAATACTTAGAGGTTGTCCTTGATTCCTCAAAGTCCTTCGAACTGCAAATCAAGTATGAAACCGTGCAGATACACAAAAGTATAGGGGCACATTATGTAGTTAAGGATCTCTCTTAAAGGATGAGATTCGTGAAGCCATAGCCCAGAGCAGTCTCATCCCCATACTTGACTATGGTAGCCAGATGTGGGTAGCAGTCTCCATTGAAATTCAGATGAAACGCAAGGTGCTTTATAATGCTGTCTGCAGATTTACGCGGCATGAGAAAAAGATGAAACATCACTATGTCCTGTGCTAAAACCTTGACTGGCTCCCACTAGATTTCAGGGACAAGTTAATTTTATGTGCATTGATTTACAAGACGATCAGCAAAGGAGCAGAAAACACACTGTCTGACTTAATCAAGGTGCAAAATAACAAACTATTTAGAAACACAGAAGCATAGAATTTTTCAGCAGAGAAGGACCACAGGAGCTATCCAGTCTCCCCATATGTTCCCTGCCTAATCTGTCTTTGCAGACCTTAATTTGTGTCCGGCAACCCTCCGTCCTCCCTTCATAGAAACATAGACTTTGATGGCAGATAAGAACCGCTTGGCCCACACATTCTGCCCATTTCCCTACCTATAGGATAAGCTGCAGATCCTAGTTTTACCAACAGCCTACTTCAAATCAAATCAAATCAACTTTATTTGTAATAAAGGGCACCTTTCCAAAACCAAGGCGCCTCTACAAAAAAATATATAAAATAAAATAAATTATTATAAAACAAAACATGTAAGTTACAATAGAATGCAGTATGATAGCAGCATAATAGCGGCAGCACTAATCCCCGAATGCCAGACCAAAAAGATGAGTTTTCAAGGCATTCTTAAAACTCTGAATGGTTAGGCAATCTCACACCCGATGAGGTACAGAATTCCACAGGGACGTGGCAGCAAAACTAAATGCCCTTGCTCCAGAAGTTTGCAGACGAACCCTGGGAATCACTAGCAATCCCTCATCGGTGGATCGGAGGGGACAGTAGGGACAAAGGAGATCTTTCAGGTAACTCGGTCCCTGGTCGTGTAGGGCCTTAACAAAGCAAAGCAACCTTGAAGGTGATCCGCCACTGTATTGGCAGCCAGTGCAGACTGCGGAGCACAGGCGTTATATGACTAGTTCTTGAAGCACCAGTCAACAGCCTGGCAGCTGCGTTCTGCACCAGCTGTAAGCAGCAGATATCAACCCCCGATAGCCCTAGGTAAAGGGCATTGCAGTAGTCAAGGCGGGAGGTAATGAAGGTGTGAACCAACGTTGGAAGATCATCAGGAGGAACCAGGTGTTTCACCTGGGCAATATTTCTCAGATGGTAAAAAGAAGTTTTAACTGCTGACACCTGTAACTTAAGGGTCAAACAGTCATCAAACATAACACCCGGGTTCTGCACCCGGTCTGAGGTAGTTAGCTGGACACCTCTAAGCCATAGACCCGAAGGAGAACCTGCCAACATACCCACCTTGCGCTGACCCTGGCCCACTACCAACACCTCAGTTTTTTTAGGGTTCAACCTTAGCCAGCTCACATTCATCCAGGCCTGAATTTCAGCCAGACAGCTGTTTAGCAGTGATACAGCATCGTCTTGTTCAGGCACAAAAGACATGTATAGCTGAGTATCGTCTGCATAGCAGAGAAAACTCAAGCCATACCATCTAATAATCACTCCCAATGGCAGCATATACACTGCAAACAACATGGGTGCTAAAATGGATCCCTGTGGCACCCTGCAGGATAGGGGGAATGGAGCTGAGGTGCAAACCCCAGACACCACTCTCTGAGTCCTACCCATGAGGAAAGATCAAAACCATCTGAGGACAACTCCCGAGAGTCCACAGATAAGCCGCAGGTGATCCAACAGCACAACATGGTCCACAGTATCAAATGCTGCAGAGAGATCAAGAAGGACCAAGATGGAATGAGTCCTTCGATCGCTCGCTATCAGGAGGTCATTTAGTACCCAAACAAGAGCCGTTTCGGTACTATGTCTCTTCCTGAAACCGGACTGGAGAGAGTTATAGATATTGTGGCTGGTCAAATGGTCCTCCAGAAGGAATGCTACCACCTTCTCAATAACCTTACCCAACCTGTAGTTTGCTAGACAGTCGGGATCCAAGGAGGACTTCTTAAGAAGGAGCCGAATCACGGCCTCCTTGAGGGAATCTGGAAAGATTCCCCTCTCCAAGGATAACCAGACTATCTCAGCAAGGACCGGGCTGATGACATCAATGCAGCCAACAAGCGAGCACATGGGGCCCGGATCCAAACTACAGTTGGTAGGACGTAATGACTGGATAACCGTCACAATATCACTGATTGTGGGGTGGCCAAAGTCGTACCACACAAACTGGGAGTCTGACATCTCCTGCCGACCACTGCTACTCCCTTGAGAAAGAGTCACGCGGATGTCGGACCTGATTGTGGCAATCTTATCCGCGAAGATTGAGCAATCTCCTCACACCACTGTTGAGCAAAAGCAGTTCTGGGCTGAAGACAGAGTGGATTGCACAGTCTGTCCACAGTCCGGAAAAGCTGAGCTGGTCAATTCCACGCAACAGCAATTTCCGTGGACAGGAATTCTGCCTTCTTATGGGAAATTGTTGATTGATAGACCACATAATGGTCCATCAAACTAAGCCTGTCACATACCAGGCCAGACTTCCACCATCATCTCTCTAGCCTTCGTCCAACTCTCCTCAACTCCCTCAGAGTCTCTTCAAACCAGGGAGACCCGGGACAAAGGGAGAGTGGACAAACATGAACAGGAGTAATGGAATCCAGGGCCTCTGTCACTGCTTTATTATAAGCTAGTACAAGATCCCTTGGATCTGAGCATTCACTTGGCATACCCGATAGGTCCAGCACCACCATCAGACCATCAGGGGATACACCCCTCAAAGTGCAGTATTGGACCATCTCCATAGGGGCAGACCTCTTGGGGTGGGCCTCAAAACTGAAACTGATGGTATGATGGTCAGACCACCTGACTGGTTCCACCACCAAGTTGGCTATCTCCATCCCCAGGAGAAACACCAAGTCCAATGAATGACCACCAATGTGGGTCGAGGAGGAAACAAACTGTGTGAGGCCCAGTGAGCTCATTAACTGGAGGAAGTCTTGTCCAAACTGCAAGAATTTATCGCCAACCCAGGCATTGAAATCCCCCAGGATCAGTCATCTGTGGGATCCCAATGTCAGGTTGACAATGAAGTCCATGACTTCCCACAGAAAAACATTCCTGTCTCCTGGTGGACGGTAAACGAGAAGAATCCTGCGCCCCACACCCTCGCCCATGATACATTCAAAGGAGTTGGTAGCTCCCACTGGAACTTCCATCAGATTCAGTTCTGATTTAAAACAGAGGGCCACACCCCCACCCCTACGATCGGTCCGCGGGCGGTGTATCACTGAGTACCCGGGTGGAACTGCTGCAGCCAAAACAGGACCAGCATTTTCATCCAACCAGGTCTCGGTGATGCAAGCCAGGTCAGTTGAATTAACAAGATCCCCAACTATGGGGGTCTTGTTTTTAATGGACCTGGCATTGCATAACACCACCTGAGTCCGATGAGTAGCCAAGAAAGACCGATTTTCCTGTCTGCAATAAGCAGAGCCCTTGGGTATGGGAACCAGATAGGGAGAACCCCTTTCCTGGACCCATTTCACCCCAGGGCATCTCCTTGTCCCTACGATCGCAATCCGCCCACTGTTTTCCATTCCCCCAACAGTCCGATTTCACGCCCTTACCCTCCTTGCTATCCCCAATGCCCTATACCATCTATACACATCCAGGGATAGAGGGGGCAATAGAAAGGGTGAAGATCCCTCAGCCTGGAATGGGAATAATGCCTAACCATCAACATACCTGGCCAGCACATTTCTAAAACAAATACCCAGACCAAATAATATATAAACTTCCAAACACACCACAGTAAATAACAAATACAACCCCCCCCCAACAATAGAGACAGCTATAAAAAAAATAGAGTGCAAAGTTTTCCAGGTAACAGCAAAAATATAATGATCCAAAAGCAGCAGTTTATCTCTTTGTAGGGAGCTCCCTCCTCCCCAAAAGATAAAAAAAAAAAAATTAGCAGATAAATTTAGCCAGACACTATCTCTCACAATGGTCAGGATAAAATCATTAAATGATATAAAACTTTTGACACTCTCACTGTCCAAAGTTCCAGTTTTAGGCTCTCTCACTGCCTATAATAATAATAATAATATGGTCAAAACAGTGAATAAATGAAAAGAAAGTCAAACCAGGTTGTAGTCCAATCATCCAGATCAGTTCAAATTAAGCCTCCAGGGTCTCCAGATCGATTCAGGCATGAGAAACTTCAGCCTTCTAGGCCTTCAAATCAGATTGCAACAGGCTGAGCCCACGATGCTCCAGGATGGTCCTCCTCTCTCCCATATCACCAGTAGCTCGACACCTCACCTCTCTTTAAACACAGCCCACCGGCTGAATCCCCAGAGAGCTTAGGGGTAACAGTTTCAGGGTCAACCTTCCAGCAAACCCTATCCCTGACCCCCATGGGAGCACCAGCAAGGGAGAGAGAACAGACCTTCCAATACTAGGACCAGCCACAAATCCACAATTCCAAAAAGAGTCAGAATGATAACAAGCTCCACTTAAAGGCCCTTTAAACTCACAATAGCCCCGGAATTCCCCCAGAAGCAGTTCCAGGACAAACAAAGTGGTCCAGCAGTAAACCCAGTCCTGACCGCACACACTCCAATACGCTCCAACACCGATCCAGCGCCATTCCCCTGACACCAATTCCGATGCAGAAACGGACTCCTCACCAGAATCCCAAAACTTAATCCTCCTACCTCCCACTAGAATTGCCTTATGTCTGTCCCATGCATTATTAAATTCCCCCACTGTTTTTGACCCCACGACCTCCTCAGGAAGGCCGTTTCTGTGCATCAACCACCTTCTCCATGAAAAAATACTTCCTAACGTTGCCCGAGTTGTCCCCCTCTGTTTCCAAATTGTGCCTCCTTGTTCTTGCTCATCTTTTTCTGAAAGATGCTACCTTCTTGTACTTTGTTGATTCCGTTGAGGTACATGAACATTCCTGTCACCAGTTGCCTATCGCCTGTTTCCTAATACACCGGTATGCCTATCTTACGCATTATTGAAGCCCCCCACTGTTTTCGTCTCCACCCCTTCTGCTGGCAGTCTGTTCCAGGTGTCAGCCACCCTTTCTTAGGATGAAACAAGTGTCTGTGTCTTCTGTTGTCACCCTTTGCAGATTGTATGAGAGGCCCTTTTTGCACCATGCATTCCTGTTTAAAGGAAAGCCAGTCTAAATTTTAATGGTGTTTTGCATTATGAGGGTACAGTATGTGTACTTTTTTTTTATTTCTTGTTATGTACTAGCTTAATGTATGAGCTGTAAAAACAGTCAAGTGTTTTCTTTTCAACACTGCAGTGTACTACTGTAGAAGGTACATTGTCACTGGCTCCATTTCATTAAAGTGTGTGTGTGGTCTGGCGCTGAGGTTGAGGCACTGGATGCCACACCTCGCGCTCCATGGCCCAGGTTGATGTGGACCTGGGGAGCGAGGCTATCGAGGGGAGGAGGATCAGTGTCCTATGGATGCTCTCCTCCCTCAGGGTGGGATACCGGAGCGCAAGTGTCCGTCATTCCCATAAAGGATTCGGTGGATGCACCCGATTCCTGAAGGGACGGTGACTCCAACTTAGGGTCGGGAGGGGGGGATGCCGCACGGCGCATGAGAGGTCAGACGTGGCCAGCACATTACCTCGGACGAGTCCCAGCGCCGCATCCCCAGGGATGGGGCCAAAAAAAGACAAGGGGAAAATTACCCTCACAATCCTGGATGACAGCCACTCCGCTCAGACTGCCATACCAGACAAGACCCCACTGTGCAGGAAGGAGGAGAGGAGGCACTCTAGGGGCAGATCTAGGGACGGCAAGAGCATTGAGAGGCCCGAAGGAGTAGGACCAAGAGGGTAGGAAACCAGGAGGGAGAAAAAGAAAGTATATAAAAAAAAAAAAAAAAAAGTGTGTGTGGTCTGAAATGATTCCCAAAACACTGAACTACTATCACTCATTTTACTGCAACCCAGCATACCTTAATGACCCTCCTGTATGTTGTTCTGTACATTATACGTTTTATGAAATGTACAAACAGGAACAATTTACTGTCACGAAGCAATAAAAATAACTGTTCCCTTGACCACAGTAGCAAATCACTCTGGTCTGTTTTGATAGCTAAAAGTAATTGTAAATAAGAAGTATTTTGCCTTCAAACTGTTGACATACTTTTTCTACATACAACAAACTATTATTGTATATATAAGAAAGCAGGAGTTCAGTTTTTAATTAGGGCATTATATGTTACATCTGCTACACAGCTATAAAGATACAGTAATACAGAAACAAAAAGCTGCTTGGCACACTAGCTGACCAGGTGCCCACCACAAATAAGAACTATTATAGCAAGCTGGCAGAAAAAGGACTGTTACCCAGAGCACTCTTTGGGTGGAGTGAGACAGAGCCTCTGCCTTAACAGAGGCATTGACTCATTCCACGCAAAGAGTGGAGCCTCAGCTACAGCACTGCTGTATATAGTTAGTGGGTGTGGGTGGGCTGGGGATGGGGATGGGGCTCCGCCCAAGGTGGGTGGATGGCGAGAAACAAGTCAAATGAATAAAGGGATTGGACAAGGTGGATAACAATGCCGCATCCCCTGGGGTAGCTCCAGTCTATCCACCGAGGTGCTGTCTGACCCCTTCTTCACCAGATATTGGTTGGAAATGCCAGCAGCAAGGCCGTACCACTGATGCATGAGTGGCATTACTGCTTGTGGCACTGACAACTTGTGTTCAGGAGCAAGCCTGGGACATTAGAGGGTCAACTAGGGGAGAGAGTGTCAAATGTCTGGAAGCCAGCTTTCCTCACTCGGAGTGGGTGGGATAGACATCCTGCCAGGCAGCTGCCACCTGGTGGAGACCCACTGGTAAGAGCAGTAGGGAGGCTCGGGAACAGAGACACCCAAGACATCTAGTGCATGTACTTGCAGAGGCACATACAGGCATGTTTAAAACAAGCTAAAGCACACGCTCACCCACTAAAATTCAGACACGGAGCAACTTTTAAAATCCATTTATTGAACACCAAGATGCGCTTGACGCGTTTCGGACAAAATCCTTTCTCAAAAGCTGCATCCTAGAAAACACACAGAACTTAGATACAAAAGCCAAATGACATCACAATTACTAAAACAATTCCATTGGTGAACCAATAAAATAGAAAAATTAACCCTTTTTAAACATGCAGTGCTACAAAACACATATAAAAACTTTCATTATAAATATCACATTATTATTGCACTACAAAATATTTATCTATATTCCAAATAAGGTTTTAATTCCAAATGAGCATTTAAACCTGGTTTCTGATATGCTTTTAACCTTAAAATCCATTCATTTTCCTTTTTTAAAATTTTATTACGAAAATTACCACCTCTAGGTCCATTATATATTTTCTCTATGCCCAAAAACTTAAACTCATGGTTCTCCTCATCATTTCTATTTTCATTAATATGTACCAAAGTTGCATATGTTAAATCATTTTTATTTATTGCTCTTATGTGTTCCAACACCCTTATCTTAAAAGCTCTCTCTGTTTTACCTATATAGAAAGCCCCACAGTTACATATAGCTAAGTATATCACACCTTGTGTATTGCAAGTGATAAGATGTCTAATTTCAAACTTCTTATCACATCTGTTAACAACACTAAATTCTTTACTTTTCTTTATGTGTTGACAAAGCATTACAATTTTGCATTGGTTACAGCCAACAGGTTCTCCTAGCCAATTGTTGGTGTGTCTCACTGGAGTAGTAAAATGGCTGTGAACCAACGAATCCTTTAAAGTTGGGGCATGTCTATAGGTCATAATAAGTGTTTTTTTCATTATATCCTGCAGGCCTATCTCACATGATAATACATGCCAATGTTTCTTAATAATTCTACTAACTTCATAACTTTGGGCACTGGAAGTAGTAACAAAATAAAAACCATTCTCTTTATTATTGATCTCATTTTTATCAGCCATTAAATCACCTCTGTCCATATTGGCAGCAAATTGATAACCTTCCTCTATTACTTTTTCAGAGTAACCCCTATTTTCTAAACGATTTTTTAATGCCATAGCCCCTTTTTTAAATTCTTCTACTTTACTGCAGTTACGTTTAATTCTGCAAAATTGACCCTTAGGGATATTGGCTATTATATGTGGGGGATGACAGCTCTGGGCTAATAACAATGTATTGCCATCAGTATCTTTTCTAAATAAATTAGTGCTGATCTCACCCCGGTTGACCTGTAAGTCTAAATAATTCACAGACTCACGGTTAGCATTAAATGTAAACCTAAGATTTTGATTTGTCCCATGTAACCATTTAACAAATTCTTGCAGCATGACATTATCTCCCTTCCAAATTAATAACACATCGTCAATAAATCTTTTCCACAATAAAATATTATAGAAAAATGGGTTCCTGTCCATATTAAATACTGTTTCATTTTCCCATTGTCCAACATACAAACTAGCCACTGTAGGTGCACATGTAGCCCCCATAGCAATCCCTACCTTCTGTCTATAAATGTCACCATCAAAAAGGAATATATTTTTCCCCAAAACATGCTCCAATAACTTTAAAATTACAGCAGTCTCTTCATCATTTCTTTCCCATTACTATTCAAAATTCAGCATTGCATCCTCCTTCATGGGAACGTTAGTAGTAGAGACTCAATATCTAATGTCACTAACAAACAATTTTCTCCTACTGTTAAACCATCCAAAATTTTCAGAACATCCTTTGTGTCACGAATATATGATTTCAATTTCTTGACATAGTTACACAAGGTGGAATCTACAAAACGAGACAAAGGTTCTATTAAACTACCCAACCCACTTACTATTGGGCGTCCAGGTGGATTTTCCAAATTCTTATGTACTTTTGGTCCCATAAAATGTGGCAAAGTATAAAACAGAAGTGATGCGACAGTTAAATGATGATTTATATTATGAAAAATTAAATATGGACCCCACTTGGGACTTTAAGTCATGCATTGACTATACTATAGATTTAGCATTTGAGAATGGAGTTATTTCAGGACAAACAAAAAAATTTTTAAAAACAGAGTACCCAGTAAAACCAACATTTTATATGTTACCAAAAGTACATAAGAATTTGGAAAATCCACCTGGATGCCCAATAGTAAGTGGGTTGGGTAGTTTAATAGAACCTTTGTCTCGCTTTGTAGATTCCACCTTGTGTAACTATGTCAAGAAATTGAAATCATATATTCGTGACACAAAGGATGTTCTGAGAATTTTGGATGGTTTAACAGTAGAGAAAATTGTTTGTTAGTGACATTAGATATTGAGTCTTCTATACCAACGTTCCCCATGAAGGAGCGCTGGATGCAGCTGCTGAATTTTTGAATAGTAATGGGGAAAGAAATGATGAAGAGACTGCTGTAATTTTAAAGTTATTGGAGCATGTTTTGGGAAAAATATATTCCTTTTGATGGTGACATTTATAGACAGAAGGTAGGGATTGCTATGGGGCTACATGTGCACCTACAGTGGCTAGTTTGTATGTTGGACAATGGGAAAATGAAACAGTATTTAATATGGACAGGAACCTGTTTTCTATAATATTTTATTGTGGAAAAGATTTATTGACGATGTGTTATTAATTTGGAGGAGATAATGTCATGCTGCAAGAATTTGTTAAATGGTTACATGGGACAAATCAAAATCTTAGGTTTACATTTAATGCTAACCGTGAGTCTGTGAATTATTTAGACTTACAGGTCAACTGGGGTGAGATCAGCACTAATTTATTTAGAAAAGATACTGATGGCAATACATTGTTATTAGCCCAGAGCTGTCATCCTCACATATAATAGCCAATATCCCTAAGGGTCAATTTTGCAGAATTAAACGAACTGCAGTAAAGTAGAAGAATTTAAAAAGGGCTATGGCATTAAAAATCGTTTAGAAAATAGGGTTACTCTGAAAAGTAATAGAGGAAGGTTATCAATTTGCTGCCAATATGGACAGAGGTGATTTAATGGCTGATAAAATGAGATCAATAACAAAGAGAATGGTTTTATTTTGTTACTACTTCCAGTGCCCAAAGTTATGAAGTTAGTAGAATTATTAAGAAACATTGGCATGTATTATCATGTGAGATAGGCCTGCAGGATATAATGAAAAACCACCTATTATGACCTATAGACATGCCCCAACCTTTAAAGGATTCGTTGGTTCACAGCCATTTTACTACTCCAGTGAGACACACCAACAATTGGCTAGAGAACCTGTTGGCTGTAACCAATGCAAAAATTGTAATGCTTGTCAACACATAAAGAAAAGTAAAGAATTTAGTGTTGTTAACAGATGTGATAAGAAGTTTGAAATTAGACGTCTTATCACTTGCAATACGCAAGGTGCGATATACTTAGCTATATGTAACTGTGGGGCTTTCTATATAGGTAAAACAGAGAGCGCTTTTAAGATAAGGGTGTTAGAACACATAAGAGCAATAAATAAAAATGATTTAACACATGCAACTTCAGTAATATATTAATGAAAATAGAAATGATGAGGAGAACCATGAGTTTAAGTTTTTGGGCATAGAGAAAATATATAATGGACCTAGAGGTGGTAATTTTCGTATAAAATTTTAAAAAGGAAAATGAATGGATTTTAAGGTTAAAAGCATATCAGAAACCAGGTTTAAATGCTCATTTGAATTAAAACCTTATTTGAATATAGATAAATATTTTGTAGTGCAATAATAATGTGATATTTATAATGAAAATTTTTATATGTGTTTTGTAGCACTGCATGTTTAAAAGGGTTAATTTTTCTATTTTTCTATTTTATTGGTTCACCAATGGAATTGTTTTAGTAATTGTGATGTCATTTTGCTTTTGTATCTAAGTTCTGTGTGTTTTCTAGGATGCAGCTTTTGAGAAAGGATTTTGTCCGAAACGCGTCAAGCGCATCTTGGTGTTCAATAAATGGATTTTAAAAGTTGCTCCGTGTCTGAATTTTAGTGGGTGAGCGTGTGCTTTAGCTTGTTTTAAACAAGTTTGTTCATTTGGCTAGATGCACCGCTAAATCCTTGTGCACGGTTCGTTTGTTGGAAGATTTGGCACATACAGGCATGCAGCAAAGCACCAGAAATCAACAGGGAGAAAAGTTTTGTTTAAAATTGGTAACCAGGAGAGGCAAACTGAGGCAAGGCTCATTTCCAGGTGCAGTCTAGGGGGAACAGGGAAGGGGAGAAGCACAATTGCAAACAAAATATAGTTGATCAGGTGATGTGATTACAATGAGGATGACAAAAAGAGCACAAGTTGAGTGCAGTACAAACAAAATCGCAAAACACTGCATATGGAGGACAAATAAATTAGCATACAAATCATCTGTGCAAATTAGGCAAACTCAAAGTACATAGTGCCAGAGTGAAGGGAGACTGAGCTGGTGCTGAAAGTAGGAGTCAAAACAAGTTGGTAAACTTCAATGAGATTGTCGGAATTATGAAGTTGGGGGGAGAGAGAGGTAAGGGGTTGTCAAAAGCCAGATAAGGGTAAGGAAGGGTTCAGGAAAAGGGTTGGTGGGGGTAGGAGTTTTAGCTGGTATCTAATGGAGGGAAGGGACGGGGAGAGACAGATGGAGGAGGGTAGCTAGCTCCAGAGGGAGGGGAAGTGGTATGAGAAAGCTGATTTCCTGGCTGAGGAGTTATGGTGGGGAAGGAAGAATGTGTGTGGGTCTCTTGAGTGCAGGAAGTAAGAGAAGGAAGGGATGGGGAAGAAGATGGGATAGTTATGAGAGGAGTGACCCAAACCAGTATTTAGAGATGAAGGATGCACAGTGGGACTGGTGATAAAGGAAGCAGTGGTGTGTATGAGAGGGTGAGTTGGTAGCAAAGCAGCAGAAGGCATTGCAGAGGGTGCCCAGACTGGCAAGGGAGGTGGAGGGGTTGGTGCCATAAACCAGATCAGCATAAACACTGGGAGAACCATTTTGGTGACCAGCTCCCCGAGGACCTGGGGAGAAAGGCATCCTTTATTGCCATACAGGGCACTGAGTTTGGGGTGGAGTGTGGCATGGATGGCATCAATGTGGGCAGAGAAGTCAAACCTGCTATCTAACCACACAGTGAAGTATTTAAAAGTTGGGACCACTTCAAGCGATGTGCCATCTAGCATGAAGAAGGCAAGGCAAGGCCAATTTATTTAAAAGACGCCCAATCCCGGAGGCTCTGGGCACCGTACAGATTTTTAAACATAGTTTCAATGTAACAAACATATAAAAATTTATACATAATAAATAAAGTCTAAAATCACCACAAATACCATAAATACTAACCTAAGTACCAAACGCTTTAGAAAAAAGAAAGGTCTTCAGAAGGGACTTAAAGATATCTACTGTGGGGCCCTCCCTGACCATAGTTGGCAAGAAATTCCATTGGAAACAGGCCGGCGCTAAAGGCCCATCGCCAGTGGATTTGAAGCCTTGTTCTGGGAATGGCCAGGAAGCCACCACTAGAAGAACGAAGAGGCGGGAGGAGAGGGCAGGTGACAGAAGGTCTGACAGGTAACTCGGGCCCTGCCCTGTAGGGCCTTATAGGTGAGAAGACCCACCTTAAAGAGGACTTCCACCTGACTGGTAGCCAGTGCAATACATAAACCGGTGTAATATGGCAAGATTTTGCTGCCCGGTCAACAGCCGGGCAGCAGTTGCTTGCACCAGCTGCAGTTTGCGGAGAGATCCTCCAGTGACCCCGAGATAGAGCGCATTACAGTAATCAAGCCTAGATGTGACCAAGGCATGAATCAAGGTAGGGAGGTCCAGAGGCGGAACAAGGGGCTTAATCCTGGCAATGTTTCTAAGATGGAAAAAACAAGTATGGACCGTGGAGGATATTTGAGCCTCCATGGTTAAGTCCCTGTCCAGAATCACTCCCAGATTTCACACCCAAGAGGAGGCCTTCAATGACACAGCTCCGAGAACAAGCCCTGTTTCTGAGTCAGAGGCCATCCTATCACGAACTCTGTTTGACTCCACTACCAATACCTCTGTCTTGTCGGGGTTCAGTCGCAACCAGCTGGAGACCATCCAGTCATTAATCTCGGCCAGACAGATGTTAAGCATGTCCACAGCATTGGATGTTCCTGGGTCAAAAGAAAAGTATAGCTGAGTATCATCAGCATAGCAATGAAAACTCAAACCATACTTTCTAATGATCTTTCCCAGGGGCAGCATGTACACTGCGAACAACATTGGGGCCAGTACCGATCCTTGAGGGACTCCACAAAAGAGACTGGGAGTAGATGAGGAATTCCCCATCACAACCCGTTGCTTCCTGCTGGTAAGGAAGGACTCAAACCAGTTGATGACAGTACCGGTGAGTCCACATAGCTCCCTAAGGCGGACGAGCAACACACAATGGTCCACAGTGTCAAATGCTGAGGAGAGATCTAGGAGAACAAGAATTGTCTTGTCTCCCGATCTCGAACCCTGAGAAGATCAAGTTATGCAACTTAACAAGTGCTGCTCTGTGCTATGTCTGGTCTGAAATGCTGACTGAAAGGTTCAGACAGCACGTGGGACACGAGGTGTTCTTCCAACTGAAGCGATACCACCTTCTCAACAACCTTTCCCAAGAATGGAAAGTTGGAGATAGGACAGTAATTTGCCTTGATCTCTGGGTCCAAAGATGGTCTTAGGAGGGGTCTCACCAGAGCCTCCTTCAAGGCATCTGGAAAGACACCTCCCAAAGGGAACACCGTATAACCAAGGCAAAACACCGGAGAAAAAGGCAAAAAGAAGGGGGGGGGGCAAGCCAGGCCAGCTTCTGGCTGGTACCAAAGGTCATAGACACCATTTGTTTTTGTGAACTGGAACCAGTGCAGAAAATTGTGAAAGTCTTGCTGAAGTGGGACTTCCAGAGATGTAATTGAGGGACCAGCGGTGTAGAGAACTGTGTCATCTGCATACATGTGAATATGCGAGTTGGCGCAGGTGGAGGGGAGGTTGTTTAGGAAGCTGGAGAAGAGGATTGGACCTGGAATGGAGCCCTTTGGGATCCTGGCATGGTTAGGGAGGGGTTTGGGAGACGGTGCCTCCTATCAGTACTGACTGGTGATGGTCAGAGAGGTAGGAACAGAACCAATCAACAGTGGGGGCTCAGAGGCCGGCAGAGCTCAGCTTATCCAGCAGGAGTGAGTGGGACACTGAATCTAAGGCTTTGGCCTGATCATTGAAAATGTCCATTGTGACATTCACCTGATCTATCGCTGAGAGGATGGAATTAGTGACTTTAAGTAGGGAGGAGATGGTGGAATCATCCTTCATAAAGTCAGACTGGAATGGGAAGAGGAAATTGGACTAGTGAAGTAAGTCTGCAAGCCATGAGTAGACTAGTTTCTCCTGCAGCTTCACAAGAGAAGGGTGAGGGAGATAGAAAGGAAGTTACCAGGAGCGAAGGGATCACCCCTTTTGTGGAGGGGGAGAACCCTGGCAATCTTCACTGTCCCTCAGTCTTTGAAAAGGGCAAAGGAGAGATTTAGAAGGTGAGTAAGGGAAGAGGTGATGGCAGGAGCTGACCGATAAAGTTTAGGGTCCAAGCCATCTGGCCTAAATTTGGAAGTGGTGAGTGAGGAAATGGTGAACAGGTTCTCCTGGGGAGTGATGGGGAACTCAGACCCCGGGTGGGTGAGGTAAGGAGGACGGAGGAGAAGGGGGGAGAGGAGTTGAGCCATGGGGTGGGAACAGCGCAAGAGATGAAAATCTCAATGAAATGAGCAGTAACAGAAAGAGGGTCAGATACTGGTGAGTCATTAGCCTTGAGGATAGCGGCAGAGGACTGGGCTGGGGGGTCAAAAAGGGATGGAATCACCTTCCAGAATTTGGCTGGGGAATTTAAGATTATTCTGGAGGCTGGCCTTGAAGCAGTGGGATTTGGTGGTACAAATGGCCTTAGTGCAAGAGTTCCTAAGCACCCTGTAGGAGAAGAAGTCCAACGGAGAGTAGGATAATTTATACTTGGCCGAGGCTTGGTCACAGGTCTTGCAAAAGTCGATGAGTTTGAAGGTGATCCAGGTGTGGTGAGAGGATTTATCCCTGACTTTCCTGATGGCATGCTGTCCTAGACAGAAGTAAATATTGAGTAGAAGAGGGAGAGGACCATATCAATGTCCAGGGAAGTGAGCATGGGGGACCAGTCAGTTGCAGCCAGGTTGCTCAGTAGAGCTTCTTTATTCAGTGACTGAAGGGACCTGGACCAGATGTACTTTGGGGAGGAGGGAGGGAGCCAGACTTTCCTGACACAAAATGTCATGCAGTGCTCACTGAACAGCAGTATACTTGCTGCAACAGTGCATTGGGGGTGTGAGGCAAGAAACCAGTCCAGGAGGGTATTGTCTGATGAGTGGGGATTGAGTCGGGTGGGTTCTGTGATGAGTTGTGAAGGTTAAGAGATTTGGTCCTGTGGGGAGTTGGCCTGGCGGTCAGGGAAAACCAATTAATGTTGAAGTCACCCAGGAGGATGAGCTCACCAGCAGAGGAGTGTAAGGAGAGAGTGGAGAGTGAATCCATCAGAGACGAGGGGGGAGTTCTTGGTGAGGCATAGGAAACACCAAAGGAAATGAAAGTCTAGCTAGCAGAAACTCGTGGGAGGAGGGTGCAGCCTCCCTGACAGTGATAGTGCAGGAGAGGTTCTGGCAGACATATAGAGCAACTCCGCTCCCTCGTTTACCCCTGTCCTGCCTAAAGAGGTGGTAGTCTGAATGGCCAAGCTGGAATCAGGAATCTTGGATGAGAGCCAGGATTCCTTGATACAGAGGAGGTCTGGAGAGTGACAAGAGGCCCATAGAGTGAGGAAACCCAGTTTAGGGAGGAGGCTTCAAGCATTGAGGTGAAAAACACTTAAGACCTTGAGGAATGGGGTGGGGAGGGACCAGGGCTGAGTTATACATCACCAGTAAGGAGGAGAAGCAGGATAAAGAGGCGAAGAATGGGGTAGGACTTACATCCCCTTGGCCAGGGAGGGAAGGGGGGAGGAAAGGGGAAGGGACAGAATGGAATGCTGGAGGAACTCCAGGTTACGGTGTGGGGGGAAGGAAGGAGACTAGGATGGATGGAGAAGGGAGAGAAAGGGGGGAGGACGGGTGAAAGGGGAAGGAAAGATGAGGGGGACGGTAGTGAAGGGGTGGTAGGGAGGAGCTTGAGGGAAGGAAGGGGAGTAGGAGAAAGCGGAAGAGTACGAGTAGAAAAACAGAGGCTGAAAATGCTATGGCAAGGCAGGAAGACGCCCAGCTCATGGTTGGTCCTGCAGCATCACTCAGGTGCTGCTTTCTGGATGAGGACACCAGGTAGAGGAGGACAGCCCCCCTCTCCTGGCCCTGCCACAGAGGGAAATCCATGGGGCATGAAGGTTGCTAAGATCTGGGGGAGATGGTTGCCGGATGGGTGGGCTGGGACTAAAGGGAGCCATTCACTTGGGGCGGGGGGACTTTGATGGCAAAAAAATAAAGGCCTGCACCAGTTGAGCCTTACCACCCAGGGGCAGAAGAATTTTAGAGGCATAGCTACGGGAATGTAGAGGCTTCTGAATGGTGGAGACAATTACGCTTGATGGAAGTGGACTTTGGGCTGGTCAAATGAGGGCCTAGACATCTCCATCAGAGGAGGTAACATGGGATTTAAAAAAGGGACAAACAGTGATAGTGTTATAGGGAAATGTACAAATTAAGTTAAAGTTCTAACATGCTCAGAAAACTTTTACTTTAGAAGTCACTGAACAGTATGATACTTCCTATTGGACCAACATATGTCTTGTACAGAGATGGTATAGTATGTAAGCCTTCAGAGCCACACAGGTCACTTCACCAGGTACAGTAGCATTCTTTAAATTATGGTAGCAGTTCTACGTTAGGTAGAGCAATGCCTTCAATATAGTACTGAAATAAGCTGCAAGCCATATATGAACTTTAAAATGTCCTGTTAGTGGATCTTATGAAACATATTTCCAAGTTTCTCAATCTAGATGAATGGTACAGAATTTCTCCTACTTGTTTATTTAGTTAAAAAGGTCAAAGTACTAATAATAGTGAGAAAGGGCCATCAGCCAACATATTTGCGGTCTCTTAGCGTGGATTTGTTACAGGAAAGAGCCTCAGCATATTTTGTATTTAAAGTTTTCGAAGCTGTTCATATCAGATTTCCAAAACCTTTTATGAAAAGATAAACAGAAGAGAGAGCGAGCTGGTGTGACTAAAGATAACCTGCTGGCAAGCAGTAACAGAAGCACAGAAGAGGCCATTAAAATAGTTGTTACCACAAAGGATTTGGTCCTGAAGACATACTGGCAGTGGTGCCTCCTGTTTGCCTTTCCAGCCACAATTTGTTTACATAAATGTGTAAATTAAATAAATACTTATATTCAACATTTGTGCTTAAAGACTGTCTTATTAGAATAGTAAAGAGCTGGTGACATGTTCAGGAGAACGTCAACAAAACATATTTAGACACAGCCCAGCTTGTTTTTCCCATTAGTTCTGTATTCCTACCCCCCCCCCATTATTTATTACTTAGGTTATTTGCATGAAGACAGGATCTTTACTCCTGAAGAGTTCATCTATTTATGATGCTTTCTCCCTACCTAAAGTCATAGAGCACTGCTTGTGACCTCACAGTTACTCCCAAGGCAACAGACTGTGATGTCACAACAGAGGATTATGACTTGAAGTAGTAAGTAAGCTACTGAGGCAGATGAACTCAAAATCAACTCTAAGGGATAAAGATCATACATTCATACACATTTCCTTAGTAATAAATTATGGGGAGGAGAAATATATAAAATATAAATGGAATACAAGCAGAATTGTACCTAATTATTCTGTTTTTTAAAGTTTTCTTTGAGGCGTCAGTAGCTCTTTAAGATCAACATCATAGTTAATATGTTGCCGGGGAGTCATTCCACTCTTCATGAAAAAGCTTCTTCAATTAGGTTCAGTCGGTGCCTTTTAAACATCAGTGTTGCCCCTCAGCCACTTTATATGTTTATTTTTTGTTGACCAGGAAAGGAGATAGACTATTGTCTGTTTTCAGTCTCATCCCAGGGGGGGTGGAGTGGGGGATTGGGTACAAATGCAAACCAATTGAAATTGAACCAGATTAAGCTGTTGGTGTTTTAGTGAAAGGGGGAATCTGGTCAGGCACCAGGGGAATTCCCCTACTCTACTTCCTGTTTCCTTTTTGGTGTTACTTTGGAGTTTGGAGGAGGAGGCAGTATGGCTGCCAGGGTGGAGGAATCTACTTCCTTCCCCTCCCAAAATACTGAGGAGGCACCCATCTCTGAATCATCTGTAGGGGTACAGATGCGATGCTAGCATTTTGAATACAGTTTGAATGACTGCTAGTGCTCGACCTGCTGGCAGCCTCACTGTTTAGGAGAGTATTGTGCAAGAGGCTCCTGTCAGTCTAGTGGTCCCTGCAGGTTTAAGGGATGAGACCAATGGAGTCCTGCCTACTGAGGAAGTAAGGATTAACTCACGACAGAGCCTGGGTCTATTGGGAATTAATCCATGGCTGGGGGAGTGGTTCCAACCAGCCAGCCATGAATTAATTCCCAAATAGACTCGCACGCTGGAGTGGGTTAATTCACTTGTAACATGGTTAAGAGAAAGGGTTCGGCTCCCTTTTTGTTTGTGTCTCTTCCCCATGTGAAAGTGTTCGAAAAGTAATTTAAAACTGTGAAAACTGCAGTGTTTAAAGGGTTCCGGGAGGACATTTAAGTTCCTATCTGTAACATGGGGAGGAAAAAAGGGGTGCACCTGTTTGGAGAAACTGCATGCTGAACTAGCTGAATTTTTGTTTTTAATATTGTGAGTGCAGTGGTGAACAATTACTGATTACATGCAGATGTGATCAACATTTCAGAATATGTGCTCATTTTGGCTGACTTACTTTTGTGAACTGTGGAATTATCTCCATTTTTCTGCTGTATTTGCTGTTTGGGATTTGGCTGCTGTGCATTATGGGAAGTGCATGTATTTAAGTGCAGAGGAGATTTGAGATCTGGTAGTTGTTGCTGCAGTTTCCTTGGCTGGCCAACAGATGGTGCACTGAGGCTTACATCCTTTTTATCTGTGAATTTTACAGCCAGCTTTGCACATTAATAACTTTGCCCCCTTTCAACTGATCTACATGGAATTTAGAAATCATAGCCTTTGTGTCAGGAACTCTTTAACCTGTAAATTCCATGTAGATCAATTGGTTCAGGGGAGGCAAAGTTACAGAGGTGCAAAAAAAAATGCAAAAGTCTCAGTTTTTGAAAATGTTAAGACTTTTTTTGCCTCCCGATAACTAAAAAAATAGGAGTCTTTGAAACATGAAACTTTCAGGGTTGATAGAGATTGGTCCAAGGTGTGTGCTTTTGTGTTTTTTTATGTCCCACTGTTAAAGTTGTTTTTTTAAATATTTAATAAAAGACATGGAGGCAATCTTGAAAATCATATGTGGCATACATTACTGTGTAGTTACTGAAAGGGTATGTTTTTCTGAGCCAATAGACCAAGTAAAAAAAAAAAGACACATTATGTATTCATATAGAAGTTTTCAAGCTACTTTTGATAAGGGAAATAGATATGGTGGGCACGCTATTGTAAAATGGGGAATTCATGTAGTGAGCACTCTGCTATGGATTAATTTAGGAGGAACCACCATGTACAGGAAACTAAAATGGGGAGGAGATATGGTGCGTATTGTACCATGGATTAATTAAGAATTAATCAATGGCCATCTGATGCAGTTTCACCAATCAGGCGTAACCCTTTCTCTTCCCCATATTACAAGGAGAATTAGAGAAGGCATACCCACTGAAGAGGAAGCATTTGCTGATGTTTCCAGCTGAAGAGGAGAGGTTCCAGGCACAGCAGACCCAGAGGTCTGCTTGGACTGCTACAGTTTCTACAGCTGCTATGGTTGCCACATTATATGTAGAAAATTCTACTGAAAAGATACCGTTTTCAAGCTTGAATGCAATGGGTATGCATGGAAAATAATCTGGTGAGTGAAATGGACAGTGCACAGCTGAATGTATTACTGCAGCCCACTGATGTGGCAGAACTTGACAGCTGAAAGAAGGAGCAGCTGCTGGGGACAGCCACAGGTAAGGCCACTATTAATATCAAAGGCCTGTCATTTTGCACTTTCAGATGCAAGACCACAACTCTCAGAGAAGACAGCAGAGTCATCTGAGTTGCAGCCAAAATCCATGAAGAAGAACACAGGTGTGGAAAGTTGGTTGGTGGAAACCGCGCTAAAACAAGCAGGTTGAGTAAAAGATATGGTTGACTCTCCATGGCGGTCTTCAGGGGCAGTAATGTTAAAGATCAGAAAATACCATAAATCTCCCTTCTGTTGCCCACTCTCTGTACAAGTCCAATTATATGTGTTACTGCTATCAGGTGACATTGAACTGAACCCAGGACCTCACACCCGGTCAAAATCTGGAACACAATTAAAAGTCACACCTAACTCCCTAACCTCCTGTCCTAACTGGTCAGAATCAAAAGGGCTCAAAGTTGCTCACTTGAATATACAAACCATCAGGGGCAAAATGGCAGAGTTAGAACTCTGGACCTTACATTATAAGCCCGATGTCCTGTGTATAATGAAATCATGGCTAAAATCCTCCATCTGGTCACACAAGATTTTCCTAACCAGATTATCCACCTACAGCCGTGACCAACCCTGCAAGAAAGGGGAAGGGGTGCTGATATACACCCGTAATGGTCTGATAGTTAATGAAACAACTGGCCCTACCACAACTGAAAAAGTGGAGCATTTATTTATTACCATAACCCTAGGCCTCATGAAACAAATAACTTTTGGTTGTGTTTACCTTCCCCCTGACATAGCTTCTGCCTCCTATGGTACATTCTTTTCTAGTCTGGATACCCTCCCCTATGGTGACATCATCCTCTGTGGAGACTTTAACCTCAACTGGCTAGGCTCCAGTACCAGCCATTACCAAACTGCCGTACTAGATGCTAAACTTGAGCAAATGCTTGATCGACCCTCCCAACTTAATATAAAATCTGGCAATCATAGTCTGTTAGACTGGATCCTCACAAACAAGCCAAAATCTATCAAAGCTGCCGGTATCCTCCCCGATGCCCTAAGCGATCACTCTCCCACCTTCTGTGTTTGGAAGAATAACTCCCCTCACTCACCCCCAAAAATTCTTAGAATGAGGGACTCAACAAACTTTAACGTAGACCATTTCAGACAGTCTTGCCTCAGTCGACTGGTCTCCCATAACTTCCCTCCCTGACATTAATCAGGCGTTGCAATATCTAATTAATACACTTACCGTCATCCTTGATGTCCATGCCCCCATTTAACAAAGAAGAGCGAAAGAAGTTCACTCCCCCAGCTCACCATGGAATTAAGGCAATTTATGCACTCATGCGATAAAGCCTGGAAAGTTTACAAGATAACTGGACAACAGTCGGACTGGATAACATACCGCCAACCGCGTATTACTTATAAGTCCACAATAACCAAGATCAACAGGAAATACCTTCTGTCCCAACAAGAATCTCTACTTGGGAATCCCAAAGGCTTTTGGAAACAAATCAATGTCCTATTAAAGGGTAGCAAAAGAGTTATCCCCCAACAAATGAAATGGAACGACTCTGTACTTTTCACGCCTCAAGATATAGCAGTCAGCTTAAACCACTTCTTCAAACAACATGAAGTCTTGCTGTATTCTGACTATTGCAGTTAGGTCCTGCCTTTCAACTGCCCCAGAGAACAAAGAGTTAACTTTCCATGGCCAGCGTGGAACGTTCAACGCAAGCTTGGTTGAAGCCCCTGTCTGCTGTTGTTCAAACTCCAACCGTCAGGTTCTTTACTCCACCTCACTGAACAGTTGATCCGGAGATTTCTCCTTTGCTCATGTCAAAAAAGTCGGTTAAAGTGTTGTTTTTCACTCGGTTTCTAACGAATTTCTGCTACCGAATCTGTCAGTTTAAGTCTCTGTCTGTGGTACAGTGAGTACTAGATAGGTTTTACATTTAGTTTCTGTGTGGAACCTGTAAATTTCGGATCGGTTCGGCTGAACCGATCAGTTTAGTCTTAAAAAGTGTGAAATTACTTAGAGTGTGGTAACCGATCCATATCGGTTCTAAAAAAACGGATTTAATTATGTTTTTTTCCAAGACCCGTAACATGGTCAGGAACCGATAGGGGAGTCTTGCCTGGCGGATTGCCAAAAAAAGGGTAAGTTTTGGATAGGATTGGCCATGTCTGAGAAACCCAAGAAAAAAAATGGGCCCACTGGGTTTCAACACTGCAGTGTATGTGGGGAAGTCTATGCTAAGGCTGATCCCCACACCACCTGTGTTTATTGTCTGGGGTTTGCCCACCTCAATTCAGACTGCCAAATTTGTAAGAATTTTACCAAAACTACCCTGGATAAGAGAGTAGGTAGACTGAGGGAAAGGGAGGCTGAGAAGTCCCTGACCTGGATGGCCAGCCTGGTTCGGTTCCGACCGAACCAGAAGGAGTGCCCTCTGACCAGGGCGAAACTTCTTCGGGCAAAAGGAGAGCCGATTCTGAGGAGTCGGTTCCAGTTAAAAGGAAGAGAAGAGAAAAATCATCCGGTTCAGATCCAGAAATTCATACTCCGACTGCTGATGAGATAGCCAAAGCGATAAGGATAGTGCAATCGCTAACTTTGGTTCCGGCCGAACCGGCACCATCTGGCAGGGGCTCGGTTCAGTCGGTTCCCTCGGTTCCGGATTATACTTCAGAAGAATTTTATGAATCGGAGGAGGAGGAGGGAAAGTGTGAGGATGATGATGGTGATTATGAAAGTCTGGATGTGCCTATTGACCCGGACATCTCCCCAGACAGACCTTCAGGTGTTTCTCCTCCTAGGCTTTCTGAGTCCCCTTCCCACTTTATGTTTTACAAAAAAGTGGCTAAAACCCTCCAGCTTCCAATGGAAGAAGCAGTAGAGGATCAGGAGGAGACTGATTTTGTTGAAATGATGGACATCCCAGAGTCCAGGAGACTGTCTATTCCCCTCCATAAATCTTTTGGGAAACAGACAATTAAAATTCTAAAGACTCCTATCTCCATACCTCCTGTGGACAGATGAATGGACAAGAGGTACACCCTTTCAGGCTTGGACACAGAGTTCCTTTCTCAGAAATGCAGCCATGTTGGGGGGTAGTGCAGACTGCTGCCTGTGATAAGGCAAATATTCCCTTGGCATCACATCCCCCTGATAAGGACTCCAGGAGGATTGATGCCATGGCAAAGAAGCAGTACATGGTAGCATCTTTGGGACTCAGGCAGGCTAACTATATGCCCTACACAGCTAGATACCAGAAGTCCAGATGGGACACTCTTTGGCTCTGGCTAAACAGGCCCCTGACCAGCTTGCCAAGGAGCTGGAGCAGGTGGCTGCAGATGGGATTGAGGCATCCAAGATGCAATTTCATGCTGCTGTGGACTCCAATGATGTTTCATCTAGAGTCATGGCTACATCTGTGGCCCTTCAGACGATGGCTTGGCTCAGATGTACTAGCCTATCACAGGATACCCAGGCTAAGACCATGGATTTCCCCTGTCATTGGTAATTCTCTGTTTGGGGAGCAGACAGAGAAGTACATGAAAAAGATGGATGAATACAGGACCACCTACAGGAGTGCTCAGGCCAAAGAAAGGCAAGCCACTCCTCAAAGGCAGCAGTCCAGGGGCAGGGGCAGGCCTTTTCAAAGGCCTTTTTACCAAGCCCAGGCCTCCTCTTCTTCCTATGCTCAGAGGGGGAGGCAGACAGAGAATGAGCAGGCCTGCTTCCACCCCTCAGCCTAAAGCCCCTGCCAAGCAGACACCCTGATGGGTCTGCCCGGGCCGATTCTCCAATACCTGTAGGGGGCAGGCTGGCTTACTTTGTCCAGGACTGGAAGTCTCTGACATCAGACAAGTGGGTCCTGGAAGTAGTAAGCCAGGGACTGGTTCTCAGCTTCAAAAAATTTCCCAAGATGAGAACCAGATCCTTTCCACCTGCAGAGGCAGAGGGTTCTTCCCTCCTGTCTCTCAGAGCCATAGAGAGGGTTCCTACCCTACACAAGGGCAAAGGATTGTACTCCAGATACTTCCTAACCCCCAAAAACAGGAGAATGGCGGCCCATCCTGGATCTAAGATATCTGAACAAGCACCTTTTAAAACCAAAGTTCAAAATGGTGACTCTGGGAATAATTCTGCCCTCTCTAAGGCCAGGGGACTGGCTAGCCTCCCTGGACCTCAAAGATGCCTATTTTCACATTCCCATCAGGTGCTCCCACAGAAAGTACCTCAGGTTCGAGTTGCCCTCAGGCCACTATCAATTCAGAGCAATGCCCTTTGGCCTAACATCAGCCCCAAGGGTGTTCACAAAGTGCCTGGCAGTAGTGGTTGCTTTCCTAAGGAGAAAAAAGATCTCCATCTTTCTATACTTGGACGACTGGCTCATAGTGGGTCAGTCTCCAGACCAAGTCAAGTCACATCTGCAAATAACTCAGCAAGTGCTCACTTCCTTAGGATTCCTCCTCAACCTTCCAAAGTCAGTTCTCAAGCCAGTACAGCTCCTCACCTTCATAGGGGTGGACCTGGATACAATAAGGGCAAGAGCCTTCCTTCCCCTGGACAGGGTAAGGACCTTATGGAACTGGCCTCTTCATTCACCCTTCAGGTGTCTCGACCAGCAAGGCATTTCCTGCAGCTTCTGGGCCACATGGCAGCCTCTACAGCAGTGGTCCAGGGAGCACGATTTCAGATGAGGGACATTCAGTTCCACTTAAGAGCCTTCTGGTCCCAAAGAAAGGATTCCCTTACTAAGCTAGTCCCAGTGACTCGAACCCTCATCCAGGCTTTGCAATGGTGGCAGGATCAGGACAATTTGAGGCAAGGAGTTCCTTTTGTCGCTCAGTCTCATTCAGTGATACTCACCACAGATGCCTCCCTGCTGGACTGGGGAGCCCACCTGGGGGATCTTACCACCCAAGGGCTGTGGTCACCTCATGAATCTCTGCTTCACATCAATCTCTTGGAACTCAGAGCAGTGTTTCTAGCACTGCAAGCCTTTTCCACATCTGTACAGAACAAGGTGGTCCAGATCAGAACAGACAATACCACCACAATGTGGTACATCAACAAGCAAGGAGGCACTCGGTCTATGGCCTTGTGCACAGAAGCAAGGAAGTTGTGGTCCCTGGCCTATTCCCTGCAAACCTCTCTGATAGCAGTTCACCTCCCAGGGAAGGACAATGCCCTAGCAGATGCTCTCAGCAGGATATCCCAGGGCCATCACGAATGGACCCTAGATCCCCTAGTTTTGAAAGTGATTTTCTCGAGATGGGGCACTCCACAGATAGATCTTTTTGCATCCCCAGACAATCACCAACTTCCTCTTTTTTTGCAGACCCCAGTCTTGGGCTCAGCCCCCCTGGATGCTCTGATTCTGGATTGGAAGGGAAATTTCTGTATGCTTCCCCCCTCTCTCCTGTTCAAAGTGTTAGTCAAGATCAGGTCACAACCATGCAAAGTGATTCTGATTGCTCCAGACTGGGCTAGACAGCCCTGGTACCCTCTGTTGCTGTCCTTAGCAGTCCACCTTCCCCTGTCTCTTCCCAGGAATTACAACCTGTTGACATCCTCTCAGGGGAGGATTTGGTATCCAAACCTCAAGTCTCTCAATCTCAAGGCATGGCTCTTGAAGAGTTAGAGTTTGCTGATCTGCACCTTTCTCAAGGGGTTCTGGATATCCTTAAGGCCTCTCGAAAGCCTTCCACCAGAAAGACTTACAACTCCAAATGGAAAAGGTTCACTATTTGGTGCTCTAATAAGCACATTTCGCCAGAATCTGCCGGGTTGCCTACAGTTCTGGACTATATGGTCCATCTTAATGGTTTAGGACTTAGGCCTGCTACACTTAAAGTGCATTTGGCAGCTGTTTCTGCCTTCTTGTCAGTAGGCAAACCCTCTCCTCTGTCAGTTCATCCTGTGTTTTGTAAGTTCTTCAAGGGATTGCTGCACACCAATCCCCCCTTTAGGGACCCTGCTCCTACTCGGGACCATAATGTTTGCATTGCTCAGCTTATGCAACCTCCCTTTGAGCCTTTGTCCTCTGCAGAGCTTAAGTACTTGACTTGGAAAACTGTGTTTTTGGTAGCCATTACCTCTGCCAGGCATATCAGTGAATTGCAAGCCCTGTCAGTGGAGCCTGATTTCATCTCTTTCCACACAGATAAAGTGGTCCTAAGAACTAACAGGAAGTTTTTGCCTAAGGTGGTTTCAAATTTCCACCTTTATCAGTCTATGTCTCTCCCTGTTTTCTTCACTGACCATTCCTCCTCTGGAGAGAGGAGGCTGCACAGCTTGGATGTTAAAAGGGCCCTCAGCTACTACATAGAGCGCACCAAGGGTCAAAGGTTTGAGTCCCTCCAGTTGTTCCTCACATATGGAGAGGTTGGTAAGGGCAAACCTGCCACTAAGAGATCTATTGCCAGGTGGATTGTCTCTTGTATACAATTCTGCTATGAAAAACTGGGTAGAACCCCACTCTCAGGCCTGAGGGCTCACTCTACTAGAGGTACAGCTGCTTCCCTGGCTGCTGCCAGGGATATTCCTATCTTAGAAATTTGTCAAGTAGCCACCTGGAAAACAGTCCATACATTCACCAAGCATTACTCTCTGGATATCCAGGCTAGGAGTGATGCTCGGTTTGGCACAGCAGTACTTCAGAGCCTATTCCCAAAGTAGGTTCTGTCCCTCCTCCATGGAGGTACTGCTTGGTAGTCTGCAATAGTCAGAATACAGCAAGACTTCATGTTGTTTGAAGAAAAAATTACTCACCTTAGTAATGTTGTTTCTTCTAATGGAGTCTTGCTGTATTCTGACCGCCCCCCCGCCTCCCCTCTCAGAACCTGGTTTTTGGGATATGGGTGGGCAGGAGCAGTGTTGGCACCCTAGGGGTGCCCCTCTTTTTCACCCTCCTTTACTTTGGGTGTGTGTTGTGTTTTGTTTTTGGGTTTCCTGACTTGAGTCTGTGCTTTGAAATCAAAAAAACCTTTTTAATAAATTTAGTTGCCAGTTGGCTGGTGTGAGTTTTACAGTTTTCCACACAGAACTTTTAGTGAGTATTGCTTGTAAAGATCTGACGGTTGGAGTTTAAACAACAGCAGACAGGGGCTTCAACTGAGCTCATGCTGAACATTCCATGCTGGCCATGGAAAGTTAACTCTTTGTTCTCCAGGGCAGTTGAAAGGCAGGACCTAACTGCAATAGTCAGAATACAGCAAGACTCCATTAGAAGAAATAAAATTACTAAGGTGAGTAATTTTTTCTTCTCTGACCTCGATGCCCACAAATCAGGGCTACCCCTGACTCCTCCTAACTGGAGTGCCCAGTGTGCCCCCTGCCCGGAACCCCCTCACTCTCTTTTCCATATAAAAATAACTACAAGAACCGAGGTTCTCAAACTACTTAAAGGAAAACTCCATGTTAAAATCAAAGTCACACTGCTAGATTTTTGGTGAGTGTAATCATTATTATTTTTTGATATTGGTATCTTGTTCTGTGTGTGTGTGTGTGTGTGTGTGTGTGTGTGTGTGTGTTTTAATCATGTCATTGTTTACAGTGGTTGTGTCTGAACTCATCTGGCTATTCCCCTCAATACCTTTCAGTTCTTGCACCAGTACTAAGCAGCAAAAATTTAATATCACCTTATAGGCTGTAACATAGCATGACAAGGTACCAATATCAAAAAATAATGATTACACTCACCCAAAATCTAGCAGTGTGTCTTCTCTGGAAGAAGTATTCTCTCTGTGGCTAAGCTGTGACAGACCCTGTAACAAGACACTGGCCTCCTGCAGGTGCAATTAGACATCACACCAAAGGGCACTCTGGGGAAGACTTTCTGGGACAAGAGGCCATAAAAGAAACCAGAATGGCAACCTCCAAGGGCAATAAAACAGCCAGGGAAAGTTAGAAAAAACAACTCTCACCGCCAAAGTTAAAAAAAAACCCACTAGGAAGAGGTTATAACACAGAAAAAAAGAATACTACATATCTTTTTTTGATTTTAACATGGAGTTTTCTTTTAAGGTTCTCAGTCCCTGAAGCTCACCTGAATATAACTCTCTACCACCCAAATGCCTAAAGTTAGGGGCATTTGAACTTGCTCACCTGATTACACTTCTAATAAATAGATCATTTATCATGCAGACCATACCGGACAAATAGAAGATAGGGGTCGTAGTCCCTGTACATAAAGGTGGACCATCTGACCTTGTCGAGAACTATCGTCCCATATCCATGTTATGTCCCATAGCAAAAATACAAAAGAAAATACTCTATAACCAGCTATACTCATATCTTGAGCAAACCAGCGCCCTCTCAACTCACTAGCATGGCTTCCAGAAAAAACATGGGACTGACTCAGCTCTTCTGAGGGTCACCACTGACATACTTCAGGCCATGGATATAGGTAAGGCAACAGGTGCCATCTTCGTAGACCTCACAAAGACATTTGACCTTGTAAATCACCCACTTCTCATTTCCAAGCTCAATTATCTTGGCCTTGATGACACTACTCTCTTCTGGGTAACTAATTATCTAACAAACCACCATCAGTGTATCAAATGGGCAGGAGTGTTGTCTCCCCTATCTCCCTTCACTGACGGAGTCCCCCAAGGGTCTATCCTTGGACCTCTATTATTTCCCATCTTTATTAACAAGCTACCTCTAAATTGCCGGGGGGGGGGGGACTTCAATCCAGCTCTGTGCTGATGATGCCATAATTTACTGCTCCTCCCCTGACGTCTCCTGTATCAACTCCAAGCTGGAAGTGGACTTCCATTCACTAGAAAACTGGTTCAAGGAGAATCAACTAGTCCTCAACACCAAGAAAACCAAATCTATGCTTTTCTGCCACTCCACCCCCAATCAGCCACCCTTAACCCCACTAGTAATTAAAACCTCTGTCGGCATCCACTTAGCAGGGGTCAGCTCATTTAAATACTTGGGAATGACATTAGACAAAAAACTATTCTTTGAAACACACATAACCAACGTAGTCAAGACAACAAACTGGAAACTTGGCCTCTTATATCGTACTGCCCCCTACCTCTCTCTCCCCAATCCAGGAGAACTATTGCCATGGCCACACTTCTCCCATGTTTATTCTATGGGGCCCCAGTGCTCATCCCTGCTAAATCATTGTCCCTCGCTAAACTAAAATCGTCTTACCACAGAGTAGCACGCTTCATTGCCAAGGTCCCAGCCCGTGCCCATCATTGTGACATGCTTTCCACCCTGGATGGCCATCCTTCGAGGCCAAACTGGACTACCCAGTCCTATGTGCCACCTTTAAGCTCATTCACATTCCTTCCCCACCAGCCTTGGAAAATCTTCTCACCATGAAACCCTCCTCTAGGGTCCTTAGATCCTCCCATCTCCCATTGCTGAATCTCCCCAAAACTGGCCTAGCAATAGGTAGGAAATCTTTCTACCTTGTTGCACCCAAGAAGTGGAATCACCTCCCAAACACACTGCTCTCCTGCAAGACTCTTCCTGCCTTCAAAAGAAACTTCAAAGATATATTTTTCCCACCCCCAAAGTGTAATGGTAACTACAACTAATTCCTCCCCACCTTTTTCCTGCCATCTTCAGTGACTCTGCGCTTCCCGGATGACAACCTTGGGCAACAGGCCCATAATTTTCCTCATTTATTGCTCAAGCACTTATTCTCTAACTCCCACCAGGAGCAATACTGTTACCTGGACATTAATGAAAGTGCTGTACTTAAAAATCACGTCTCATTAACTGCTGTTCTGTGTATAATTTATCCAAAATACTCTGCATCTGCACCCTTGGATCATGTTACTTGAGATCCTTTTGATGTTACCTAGCTCTCAATATTTACTGCATTGTATTGTATGTGTACTGTATTGTCCAATTAGTTTGTTTCTCAACTGTGTGTACTGTAATCTTGGAACATTTTGTTCCCCGGGTCACCCCTGAAAAAGGGACATGGCTGTCTTAGCGGGCTCACCTGGTCACCAAAATTCAAATAAATAAATACATGGAACTTGGTGAAAATAATAATGGAGGGGGAGAGTGAAGATCATAATAATTGCAGCAGCAGGAGCAGAGAGACTGTGTTTGGACCAGCTGTATCCTCCTAAGAGGTTCGCACCAGTGTTTGATTTAGAAGTGCCACCTATGTTGAACTTTACCTTAGCGCCTGACCCACTTTTGTTTAAAAAAAAATGACTTATGGCACAGCAAACATATTTAAAGTCCCCCTCCCCCCACCTACAGTGACTTATCTCGGCATGCTGTGAATATAGAACAGGTAAATGTTTCCTCTGAAAATGTGCCCTCAACCGTAAGGGATGATTCCGGTATTTGTATGTTACACCATGATTTGAGCAATGAAGCAACAAGGTCGAGAGCAGTAATTTCTGCCTGTGGTCTGGGAGATGAACTTGGGTCTGTTTGTAGCACAAACCAGCTAAATAGTGGTCAACAGAATACTTCTGGCCTAAACCAGAGAACAGAGAAACCGCACCCCCCAGGCCTCCTAGAAGGAAGGGAGGGAAGTGGAACTTGTTTAACCAGGAAAGGAACACTTAGCTAAAGCTTGTTTCCAGGTGCGACTTGGGAGCACAATGAAGTTAAGTGACTTGCTCAGGGTCACACCGTATGCAAGTGGGGCCTGTAGGATTCAAACCCAGGTCTCCAGGTTTGCAACTCAGAGCCCTAAACGTCTGCACTATACTGCCTCCTCAAAGCTATGGAGATTGTATCAGACCCACTACCTAAACCTCTGTGCTATACTGCCTCCTAGAAGCTATGGAGATTGTATCAGACCCACTACCAAGGTGGCAAAGCAGTGCAATGCAGTTTGCTTAAAATACAAAGGGGCTGAAAAAGGCCCCTGACTGCAGACACATAGCACATACCATGCTAAGACAGCCTCAGATATATTGCTATAGAGATCTATGCTCTAATCAACATGCCTGGTGACCCGGTATACAATGTAAGTTTTAAAATCGCAACCAGCCTGGAAAGGTTTTGGGCAGAGTTTAACCAGTGGAAAAATACTGCTCTTTGGTCCCTCATTACATTTCTGCCACCCACAAAACAAGAAATCGAAACTGTAACAATGTTATTTAACAACGAAAGAGTGAGTATAGTAGACTTTCTTCACTGGTTAAAACAAAGATGCACTGTTATGGGCTCGCCTGATCCAATTATGGATATGGAAAATATATGGACTGCTGGGTGGAGAACTAGAGTGAAACTTTTCCTTATTATACAATGGGGTCTGAGAATAGAGGATTCTGATTGGCTAACTGGCACCTTTCTGCCGTGGTAGATCCTGGCATTACCCATGCAAAAGGTGCCAGTCAGCCACTTCTGAAATCCACAGCTTTTCAAATCACTCCAATCCGAAAATCAGATTAGACTAACCACCATATTGACCCACCGCTAGACAGCCACATTAAAGTGCGAGTTTTAAACTGATAGTTTCGTTCAACATAAGCTACCCCAAAAGTACCAGCTAAGACAAAAAAGGTCATAAGCTCTCTGAAAATCCCAAATTGGTGCCAAAGCAGTATTTTTACAAGTGTTTTCCCTGTAACCGCTTTCACCTGCCTCATCTCTTAACTGTCCGTTGGTCTCCTTTGCCATGTTTCCCAGACCGTCTGCCCAATACAAAAAAAACACTACTAAAAAACTCACAAAAACTAGGAGTTGCAGCCAGTTGTGTTTTCTGTCCATCTTGCTCCTGTAACGTTACAATTTCTGATGCTTCAGTTTCTACAGGTCCCTCTCATCATTTCCCTATCACACAAAACACTGTTCTCATGACTGCTGGCTTCTGCACACTTGCTCCCCAGACTCGCTCCATCTCTCCTCCATTGCCTGACCACCGCTCTACATTTTAAATATGCATCCACACATCACGTTTGGTCCCTGACTTAGCGGTCACTTTCCACTCCACTTTCACTTGCTAGCTCTCTCCTTGGCAACAGAACACAGGAACAAAAACAGCACTTCAGGAACACTCCCAAGGCAAACCAATTCATGTGGTAAACATTTAATTCAAATACCGCTCAGTGCCCCATGAGCAACATTTTTCTCAGGGAGGCTGTTGCCGATCTGCTCCCTTCAGAAACAAAGCAACCCTATCCCTGGCCTGAGTGAATATATCTCTACATAATCCAGGCAGAAGTTAACTTTAACACACATAAAGAAAAAAACACGTACTGATCACATGAGTACTTCCAGTACTCTAGTACTCCTTAAGAGATCACTGCCCCATTCAGTGCCTCTTAAGATGAAGCATGAAGGTTCCCAAGCTGTTTCTCACCTCTCAAACATGCAGCCTCAAGGTTCGCGGACAAAGCAATTCCTCCCTGCCACACTGACCTCCTGTACCCAATGGGAGAAAGCACTCACTGTACCTGCATCAACTCGGGGGGGGGGTAAAACTTAAACTATAACAATTGCCTCTCTATGGTATGGGTGAGACAAGGGTACTATGCACCATGCAATTCAATGAATGGTTGAAAAACTGGTGCAGAGCACAGGGTTTTGGCTTCATTGGGGACTGGGGCTCCACCTGGAGGGATGCACACCTATACTGGCAAGATGGTCTGCATCTGTTCAGGAGGGGAAGCAGGCTCCCAGGTGATAGGTTTAAGTGCTTCGTTGGCAAGCTTTTAAACTAGCCAAGGGGGGAGGCACTGATGAGAAGCAGGGAATTCCCAGCCTCCCCCCACAAAGCAGGGTCATCAGTGAGGTAAACACCAAGGTAGAGAGGTCGATAGGGAGCAGGATGGGGGTAAATGGAGAAAAAGCCAAATACAGTAAGGGCAGGGATGGGGCTAAAAGAGGTAAGACCATAAAAAAATTGAGGGTGATGAGTACCAGTGCCCATAGTCTGGGTAACAAGCTTCCTGATTTAGCAGCCTTGATGGAAGAGGGACACCTGGATATTGTGGCAGTCACAGAAACATGGTACACAGAGAACCATGACTGGGATGTAAACATACCAGTGTATGCAATCTACAGGAGGGACAGGGAGAGTAAAAGAAGGGGAGGAGTAGCTCTCTACATAAGAGAAGGGATCAAAGCAACAGAACTAAAGGGTAAATGGGTAAAAGAGGAGGCACTGTGGGTCACCTTGGAGACAGGTAATGGCACCACAATCCGCATGGGGGTTGTATACAGACCCCCATCTCAGGAGGAGAAAATGGACAAAGACATGTTAGAAGGCATCCCTAGAATGGCAGACAAAAGGGAGATTTTGTTGATGGGAGACCTGAATATGCCAGATGTTAACTGGAGCACCTTTGCTGCAGCCACATCCAAGAGCAGCCTCATTCTTGATGCCCTGCAGGGGGCATGCCTCAGACAACTAGTGTTGGAACCTACTCGAGAGGGAGCAATCTTAGACCTGGTGCTCTCAAATGGAGATGGTGAGAGGATCACAGATTCAGAAGTGGGTAGCCATCTGGGAACTAGTGACCACCAAACAGTGTGGTTCACGATAAACATATCTGTAGAGTCAAGCCATACAAAGACAAAAGTACTGGACTTTAGGAGGGCTGATTTGGGCAAAATGGGTGAGTGCCTAAGGAATGCACTAGCAAATCGGCAGGAAGGAGGGGTAGAAGAACAATGGGAGAAAATCAAAACTGCCATCACAGAGGCAACAAGTCTTTGTGTGAAGCAAATAAACAAAACAAAGTAAAAAAACACTATGGTTCTCAAAAGAGGTGGTGGGAAAGGTTAGGGAGAAAAAGATAGCATTCAGGAAGTATAAGGAATCACAGAATGAGCAGGCCAGAGAACTGTACCAGTTAAAGCAGAAGGAAGTGGTGAAGGCAGTCAGAATAGCAAACACCCAAACTGAGGAAAAGATAGCCAACTTTATCAAGAAGGGGGAGAAAACCTTTTATAGATTCATCAGGGAGCGAAGGAAGACCAAGGAGGGACAGCGAGGCTTACCAACGGGGAGGGGAGGTGGGCAGAGGATGACAATGGAAAAGCAGAGATAATGAATACTTTTGCTCAGTATTCACAAAAGAAGAGGGGGAGATACCTAAACCAAGCAATAGAAGCACTCTGGACAGTGGGGTCGATATCAGTCCATTCACAGAAGAAAGGGTCCCGAGAGAACTCCTAAAACTCAGGGTGGACAAAGCAATGGGGCCTGATGGGATTCACCCCAGAATTTTAAAAGAACTAAGGAGAGACCTAGTGACGTCACTGACTACCCTTTTTAACAAATCATGGGAGGATGGTGCGGTACCTGAGGATTGGAAAAGGGCAGATGTGATTCCTCTTCACAAAAGTGGGAGCAAGGCAGAGGCAGGGAACTACAGACCTGTTAGTTTAACCTCAGTGGTAGGGAAAATGATGGAATCATTTCTGAAAGAAAGAATTGTTGATTACATAGAGGCCAGCAGGGTACAGGACCCGAGGCAGCATGGATTCACAGCTGGAAGATCATGTCATATGAATCTAATAGATTTCTTTGACTGGGTGACCAAAGTAGTAGACCAGGGAGGGGTTGTAGATATGGCCTATCTAGACTTTAGCAAGGCATTTGACACAGTCCCACACAAAAGATTAATAAACAGGTTAGCCACCCTGGGAGTGAGTCCCAGGGTGATAGCCTGGGTAACAAATTGACTGACCAACGGGACACAGATGGTAATAGTAAACGGAGTACACTCTGAAAAAAGGGTGGTTACTAGTGGAGTACCGCAGGATTCAACATTGGGACCGGTCTTCTTTAATGTCTTTATATGAGACATTGCAGAGGGGTGGAAGGAAAAGTATGCCTCTTTGCAGATGATACAAAAATCTGCAACAGGGTTGGTACACAAGGGGGGGGTGGAAAGGATGAGAAGGAACTTGGCAGGGTTGGAGGAATGGACAAAAGTATAGCAGCTTCGATTCAATGCCAAAAAGTTCAAAGTAATGCACCTGGGAAACAAAAACACAGGGAAGAATACACAGTGTGGGGGGGAGGCACTAACAACAACAGAAATAGAAAGGGACCCCGGGGTAGTCATATCAGATGACCTTAAGGTAGGCAAACAATGTGAGAAGGCAGTAAGGATGGCTGGAGGGATACTGGGGTGCATAGGGAGAGGCATCACCAATAGAAAACAAGAAGTTGTTACCCCTCTGTACAGACAGTTGGTGAGACCCCATTTGGAGTACTGTGTGCAGTTCTGGAGACCCCATCTCTGCAAGAACATAGACAGGATGGAGGCGGTCCAGAGGAGGGCAACTAAAATGGTGCAGGGTGTGCAACAGAAGTCATATGAGGAAAGACTGAAAGAGCTTAATATGTATACCCTTGAGGAAAGGAGGGAGAGGTGGGACATGATAGACACTTTCAAGTACCTCAAGGGAATCAACAAAGTCCAAGATGGGAGCATCTTTGACAGAAAGAGATGTGCAAGAACAAGGGGGCGCAGTTTGAAGATAGAGGGGGGATGACTCAGGGGCAACATCAGAAAGTATTTTTTCACGGAGAGGGTTGTGGACGCATGGAACCACCTTCCTGAGGAGGTCATGGGGTCTAAAACAGTGGGGGAATTCAAGAATGCATGGGACAGACATAAGGCAATTATAGTGAAGGGTAGGAGGAAGTAGGCTGTTGGTTAACTAGAATCTGCAGCTTATCCAATACGTAGGGAATGGGCAGACTAGGTGGGCCAAGCAGTCCTTATCTACCGTCAAAGTCTATGTTTCTATATAACTGAAGCCTTGAACGCACTGAGGAGTGGGAATAGGGTGACATCATTCTGCCTAGCGGCAGGGAAATGGTTTTTTTTTTGTTTTTTTTGTGCTGGAATAGTACATTTAATAAAAATGATTAAAAGTGGGAAAAATTCTATTTTTCTTACCTTTTTTTTTCCACCAAAAAAATGAAGGGGAACATTGTATAATCACAATAAACCACTCCAGGATGTGGGTGATGCTGGGATTTGCACACGCCTGTCATGGTTTGGTCACTCGACCCTCGGCCTCATGATTGAACCACACCAGGCGTGGGTAAACCCAACATCACCCACACCCTGTCATGGTTTATTGCTTAAGTAACTCAGGCATCAAATGTCTGCCAAATTACTTCTGTCTAGGGAGGGACAGAGGTGTACTGTTTTATTAAGTAATAAGCCACGAGGGGGTGTGGGTTATCGGGGGATTTACCACGGCTGGAGTGGTCCCGAGTGGGTAAATCCGTATCAGCCGTGGTAAATCCCCCTATATCCCAGATCTCCCAAGTGGTTTATTGCGATTATACCAAGTAGTTCAGTGATTTCACCATCAGATTGCTTTTTTTTCAAGATGCGGCTGGCTGACACCTTTTGCGGTGATTATCAGAGGATTTACAATGGAGGTAAGGTGCCAGCCTGCCGTTCTCATTGGTCGGTGTCCGAGGTCTATGGTATAATTAAGCAATAATGCACAACAGGGTGTGGTACATCATGGGATATCGTTACGCCTCGGGTGGTTGGGCATGAGGCCGACGATATCCCATGATATACCACACCATGGAGTGCATTATTGCTATTATGAAGTAGTTTAAATATTTCTTAAAGTAAAAAAAACATTTTAAAAAATGTGTTTTGGGGGTGTTGGAGGAATACCTTTAAATAAAATATTTCGTGGAGGGCTCTGGGCAGCAGGTGGCGCTGTTGGCCATGGTAGAGGAAGGGCGCTCTTGTGACTGGGTGACCTGCTCCTTACCATTGCAGTTTTCTTTTTTAAGTGTTCTTTGTTCACAGTGCACGTTATTTTTTTATTTTTGTTCTGGGAATTGGATGCTGAGGACTGGTAAGCTGAGAGAGAAGTTGGAGAGGCGAGCCAATGATGAATGAACGAGAAAAAGGTAAAGTCTTGGTGCAATTCATTCAGACTGTTATTGTAAGAGCTACTACTAGAATGGTTAGGAATGTCTGGGACAAGACTGGCAGTTTTTTCTATGTGGCTGGGACGTAGCTTTCTTTTTGTGGGGGAGCTGCGGTTTGTGCGAGAATGACTACAATGCGCGGATCTGTCGTTTGTCCTTTTCAGAGAAAAAAAAATTATTCGTCCGTTGCTGCCACTTGCATGCTGCTGGATATGTTGTTTTTGAAAGTATTGCTCCCAGCGGCTTCCGTTGTGCTGAATTCTGTTGCGTGCGCTGCTGGTGGGAGTTTTTATTTTTTTTTTAAATAGCGGCCGACTGGAAATCTGACTCACTACGGACTGCTGGAGATGAAGAAGACTGCACGGTCAGTGAGGAGGCTGGTGGCCGGAGGTTTTCTGAAGCCGTGATGATGTAGCCCGAAATCATCACGGCTTCGAAACCCTCTCAGCCAATCAGCTTCCTGTATTTACGATGTCCAGTTCATAATATAGGATAACCGAAAGCCTGCTACAGGTGAGGGACACAAGATCATCTTGGTAATGTCTGTGACAATGTAAAGTGTGGACTATGCAGTGAACTGGGACGTACAAGTAAAACTTGCTCAAATAAAATGAGATATAACCTGTGTAATGAAGAAGAGCACGCTTATAGGGTTTGACCGTGGGCCCCACATAACCAGGGAAATGAAATGGACCAAGCTGAGCAGGACTTTTATGTCAATTTGGCTCAAAAGCCTACCAAGGGATCTTACTTATGCCCAGAGCAAGTGTACCATAGCCATGGTTTTGGCCTGGTATTTTAGTGCAAGATGGATAATATCCCTCTACTTCCAGGACAGGTGGAGAGGAGGCGTTGCCCTCTCACAGTGAAGTTTCTGTTTCAGTACCTGTGACCCCAGTTGAGCCTAGTGAAGCAGTGGAAGAACAGACTGCTCTCCCTTCACTGGTAGCCATGAACATGGAGGAGGTGATTCCTGAAACTCCTGAGGTGGTGGGGCTAGCTGAAGCTCCAGTCTCTCAGGGCATGCCCCCTCCAACTACTCTTGAGACTAAACTTTTCAAATGGTCGCCAGGCAGAAAAGGAAAACAGGACCACCTAAATAGAAAATGTTCAGAAAAGCATCGGTGGGAACAGAAAATAAATATGCATTACTAGCAACAGAGAAACACTGTGGTGACAGAGGTGAGGAGTCTGATGAATCTTCTATTCCTTCATCACAACAAGAACCTTCCTCTGGAGCGGAGGGACCTGCCCCAGTTGCAGGTGAGGTGTACCTGAAAAAGGAAAAAAGTGTGTGTCCTGCTAAAAGCAGGAAGATGGGAGGGAAACAGACATAGTGATGTTTTCTGGTTGGTTATTCCTTTTTTTCTCATGCATGTGCAGTGCCAGTTTATCAGGCTTTTCTGTTACCTCTCTGAATGTTAACAGTATGTGCAGTATGAGAATGTGAGCACCACAAGGTCAGTGCTACAGAGTTTGGGGACTGATTTATTTTTCCGCAAAATATTAGAATAAATCATCTCATAGAGATCAGCAGGGTCAAGCAGGTTTGGTCCTTGCCCTCCTCTGAACCGTACCCTGTGCCTGATTCAGAAAGGAGCAGGATCTAGGAGCCTACATCCTGCGACTTGCAGTAGCAGTGCATGGTAAGGCGCAGCCCCCATGTATGCCGCAAGCCACAGAATGAGGAGAGGTGGCAGATACACCCACAGAATGGTGTTGTGGTGCCTCCCATGCCTGTCCGATCGACCATCGTCGGGTGTGGACTCCAGCCCCAACCCCTGTGTAGAACAGCCCCCCCTCTCTCCTGTAACTCCCTGGTAGTCTAGTGGCTCCCACACCCCCACCCAACAGTGTGAGCCCCCAGTACCCCACTGGTGACTGGCACTGCCCTCTGCTCACCACCACAGCTAGCCATCGACTTGAACTGTGCCAAGTTGTAGTAACAGACACACGCTTTGAATGACAGCCACTGTCACACACAGAGCGATAGTACAGTACGCAAGCTTGGCACAGTTCAGTCGGCCACTGGCCGTGGTGGTGAGTGGAGGGCAGTGCCAGTCACCGCCGAGGTATTGAGGGGTGTGGGGGTCTCGCACTTTTGGGTGGGGGGGCCACTAGACTACCAGGGGGTTACGGGGATTGAAGGGGGAACTGGCCCCAGGGCTTGTGGGGGAGGGACTGTCAACATTGTGTGGGTTTCTGGGCATCGGGGGCGTTCCACACACCCATCCTGGCACGGTGCATGCCAGGCCTGGGACCTGGAGCCTATGGGAGGCTGTAACCCACAGGGGGATGTGGAGCTGGGGCACTGTGGCAACCTCCAGTGAACAACAAAGACCACTTAGACCGGCTTTTTGTTGGCGTAAATGGTCTTTGACAGATGTTCACTGGTGGTTGTCTCTGAATCCCGATTGGTGGACATAGCAGCCACCCTACCTGGAAAGTGCAAATGCCGTTAAATTCCCCCACGCCCTGCTCTAAGGGGGTTTATGGCACTTAGGTGCAGGCAGCCTGCAGCACATTGCAGGCTGCCTTTGTGAATCCCACCAGGATGCAACTCAAGATGCAAGTGCTACTTGCACCATTTTTCTGCCACAAATTGCCTTGCGTCCTGATTTGCCTTTTATGAATCTGGCCCTATGATTTTACAGTAGTGAAACTCATAGATTTGCTAGCAGGGAGGGTTTTAATGTTGGAGGGGTACTGTGCGTCCTTATCAGCTTTTTATGTTTAATTTAATAAAGCAATTATTTAACTTGACCTAGCATTTAGGTCTGTCTGTTGGTTGCCGAGTTGCACTGCTTTTCCTGCAATTACGCTTTTAATGTTAAATATAATTTATAAAGGTTTGAATTTCAAGTTGATTAACATTTATTGTCCCCAAACAAAAGCTGACAGTGGATTTATTTAAAGCAATAAGGTCCTTTCTGTATACTACTAAGGGTGTGGTTTTGGTTGATTTTAACTGCCCTTTTGTCCCTGACGGCACTAAGAGAGGTGATAAAAAAGTTTCTTGTGCTTTGAGTTATTTAGTACAAATGATAAAATATGCTATGCTAACTGATGCTATTATATCTTCTTCCTCCCCAGCAGAACAGACCTAAAAACCGAAAAAAGGATCTATTTAGCCTAGAATTGATTTTCTGTTTTTGTCATCATGATTGAAATGTTATTTGTGTTGCACCATCCCAACTGAAACCTCAGATCATGTAGCTGTTACATTTCAAAACTGGTCCAGATTCCATTCCACAGGCAAAACCACGTATGTGTTGTTTTAATAATATAGTGTATAATGTGTAGTGATTGTGTATGGAAATCCATCTCTTTCAAAATGTTGTTGTACTACAGTTCAAAGGTCATGGAATGTGATAATATCACACTGTGGTACAACAACATTTTGAAAGCCTCTAGAGGCTCGCAGTCACTACCGACGCTCCAGAACCACACAGCACTAAATCGGTATAATAACCCCAGGATCAACCAGATATACTGAAGCCAGCGGCAGCAAGATCGCTAGAACCCGACGATCCGTCAGAAGACACATGGTTAGCCAAAAAGAACACATGATCAACCAGATAACATTTATTAAAAAAATTAAAAAAAAACAGGATCAACCAGATATTTTAAACTTACCATTTAAAAGTGAACACCTCAGAGGAAAATCTTTTCTCGCTTAGCGAGAAAATGGACGCCATGTTTTTTTTTCTAAAATCCCTCCTCCACACAGAAAAACAACCAATAGATGAATCAGCTATAGAAAAGCAGACGTCTGGCACTCTGACAACCATACAGTGAGCCGCGCCCCGAACAAGGAACGAAGAGATGTGAAAGTACATTTTTAATATAAAATGTCTAACCCATGCCTACTTTTAAAAAACTATACACTATAAAAAATAGTGGATGGGCAACCTCATGCCCAACCAACGTATTATGCCACCTCGGGGTTCTGATGACAGAAGACCTCTCGAGCTTCGCTCTCGAGGTCTGATGTCATCAGAACCCCTCTGTGGCACAACACGTTGGTTGTGCATGGTTGCCCATCCACTATTCTCTGTCTATTGCTGACTGATGTGGGAATTGTACAAACAATTAGAACTTTTTTAAGGACAAACTATAGTTGATTTGTTTGAGAATCTCCTTGAATGGGGGGAAGATGTTGCATTTAATGTAAAAAAAAAAAAAAAAAATTATGTATTGCTATCTTGAAAAAATCAATGCAGAAAGATTATTTAAAATACCCTGATTTTAGGTTTTTTTGGTTTTTTTTTTTAGCTTTCTTTTTATCTCGCCTGTCTACCCTCTCCATCCATTCCTTCGGACCGGTCAACCCCTCAGTCCACCATCATGAAGTGTACCCCTAGAGTGCTAGGCTTCTCCATTGTCCCCTTCCTCAGCCCTCATAGAAAAGCCTGCACAGTGGGGTCTGCCTGTGGGGTAGGTGACTGGGAGGCATAGATTGGTCATCATCTAGGACCGATGAGTGTTTTTTTCCAGTTTTCTCCCCTTTTTCTCCCCGATCCCCCTGAGGACGTCAGCACGCAGAACGAACATCCAGACAGATGGCGTGCTGACGCACGCCATTGTCAAGTGCCCATGATGTCCTCCCCATCCTGACTCTTAACAGCTACCTGTGCCCTGATGCCCATGCTTCCACAGGCATAGCTGCGTCGGGTGCTTGTCATCATCATCATCATCATCATCAAATCTTTATTTATTCAGGTGAACATCACTGAGCAAGGCTCATTTACAAGATGGACCTGATAAGGTCAAGGTTCAACAGTTGATACACAACAGATACATCATACACTTATATAAAACAGTTATACATACAGGGGGAAAATGTTTATAAACACAGTGATGTACAGTAACATTCACATGATAAAAATCGGTTACAGGAAAGTTAAGCTAATATTTACAGTATATACAGTATATACATATCCCAGTGGAGGGGCCATGGCAAACACACAGCATAATGTAATACTAGGATGGTGAAGGTATTACTGGGTGCCATAACATGGTGTGTCTGCCTGGAAGGATTTATGCCATATATGGTTAATTTTTGGGAGGGGAGATTGTGAGATGACAAAGCTAGCTCTAGCGGTAGCAACTGCATTTCTCTGTGAAGAAGACTGTACAATGCTGTTTAAAGGATGCAAATGGAATAATATTGGACAGTTTTAGGGATTTTTCTAGGGTGTTCCATGCTATAGCTAGAGAATAGCTGATTGCTGCCCTCCCTAGCCTGGTGTTGAATTTGGGCAATTTGAGCAGGATGATGTTGTTGCTTCTTAGGGCATAGGAGTTAGGAATGGTCTGGGTGAAGCAGTCCAGAATATAGTTTGGAAGTTTTTTTTTGATAACGCTCTGTAAATCCATAGGGCTGCATTTCTGTTCCTTCTGAGGTGAAGGGAAACCCATCCAACTGCAGCATAAAGAGAGCAATGATGGGTATTAGATGGCAGATCTGTAATGAATCTTATTGCTCTATGGTATAAGGTATCCAACTTGTGTAGGTAGGAGATGGGGCAGTGACTATAAAGGAAAACTATAAAGCTTGTAAGCACCCCAGGAACCCACCCCAGGAGGAGAAGAGCATCCGTTGGGATGCTCAATCCTCCTTCCCCCCTCTGACTCCTGATGACCCGAATCCGTTCCCGAACCCAGGTCACCGGTGTGGTGCAAGGTGTGGCATCCAGCGCCTCAACCCTCAGCGCCACCGGGCCAGCTGATTTGAGGTTTTAATTGCAGAATTTGCTGACTTTGGCTGCAGCCATGAAGCAAGATTTTTCCACACAGATTTCCCCTCTAAAGTCTGAAATGTGTAAATTACAATATAACAGACTTTTGTTCCTGCTCCAGGAGCAGAAGTTTGGTGCACAGGGCTGAAGGTCTCAGGCAAACCGTTCTGATGAATGATTGTCAGGACAGAGGGTGAACAGAAGGGTGCTCTCTGGTTTAAAAATTTGTACGGGGTAGTGTAACAAATCCAGTGGTCATGCCAAAATGGTGGATGAATATGTCCTCAGCACATTTGGGACAGAGGTACAGTACCAGTGTTTCAGGACTGGAGTCCTTTTCTGGTAAAACTGCATTTGGCAACTATGCCCAACAGTTTTAAAACAGATACGATTAAACCTATCTGTGCCTCGGAAGTGACCGGAGCAATAAGGTGTTTTTCTAGTAATACGGCTCTGGGCAGTGATGACTTCACTAATAATGTGGGGAGTAGTGCAATGTAATGGCTGTGGGGCAGCAGTCTTCCGGGAGTCTTTCTGGAGGCTGAGATGCTGCCCTATTTGCAGACAACTCTCTGCCCTGAGGGAGGAAGTTGCCCGTCTTCAGGCCACACTGGACAGTAGTAAGGGAACCTTCCCCCAGGCCACACTGGACGGTAGGAAGGGAACCTCCCCATCCAGGGAGCACCAGAGCCACCACCACTACCTCAGAGGTTGCGAAGAAAGCACAGCAGTTGGACCACAGTGGGCTCAGGGAGGGTGAGGATGGTGGAACAGAGGCACACCCAGTCAGTTGTTCCACTCCACAATCCATACACCATTCTGGGGGGAGCATAGCTCCCCTATGGATGCACCCGCAGAGGAGACTAAGGAGGCTGAGGACAACTGTCACAAGGGAGGCCCACAGGAAGGAGGCAGAGGACACCACAAGGAAAGGAAGCAGCTCCTGGTGGGGGACTCAATTATTAGGGGGATAGAACTGGGGGGAGCAGGGAAAACTGAAGTAAGGTGCCTGCCTGGTGCCATGGCTTGGAGAGACAGGAAGCGCATCCTCAGGATCACGAGAACAGCTGCACGGGAGTCTGAGCTGGACGTCATTGTCCACCTAGGGACAAATGACTTGGCTCATAATGTGATTAGAGCAGTGCAGAAGGACTTTGTAGAATTGGGGAGGGGCCTAAGACAAGTAGCACACACAATATCCTTCTCTGAGGTGCTGCCTGTCAATGGCATGAGTGAGGCGAGGGTATTTTGCACCATGCAGTTTAATGAATAGTTGAAAAAAATGGTGTGGATCACAGGGGTTTGGCTTCATTGGGGACTGGGGTTCCACCTGGAGGGACACCAGCCTATACTGGCAGGATGGTCTGCATCTTTCCAGGAAGGGAACAAGTCTTTTGAGCAATTGGTTTAAATGCTTCATTGGCAAGCTTTTAAACTAGTCAAGGGGTAGGCACTGATAAGCAGCAGGAAAATTCCAGCCTCTCCCTACAAAACAGGGTACTAAATGAGAAAAAGACCGAGGTAGAAAGGTCAGTCGGGGATGCTGCAAAAGAAGGTAAAGCCATCAAAAAATGGAGAGCAAAGAGTACCAATGCCTGTAGTCTGGGTAACAAGCTTCCTGAATTAGTGGCCTTGATGGAGGAGGAACATCTGGATATCGTGGCAGTCACAGAAACATGGTATACACAAAACCATGACTGGGACGTAAACATATCAGGATACACTATCTACAGGAGGGACAGGGAGGGTAAAAGAGGAGGAGGAGTAGCTCTTTACATAAGGGAAGGAATCAAAGCAACAGAACAAAAGGGAAAACAGGGAGAAGAAGAAACACTGTGGGTAAATTTGGAGACCGGCAATGGCACCACAATCCGCACAGGGTTAGATACAGACCTCTTCTCAGGGGAGGAATGGACAAGGAAATGATAGAAAGAATACTTAGAATGGCAGAAAAGGGGAGATATTGCTGATGGGTGATCTGAATATGCCAGATGTTAACTGGAGTGCAGTTGCAGCAGCCACTTAAGAGTGGGTTATTCTAGATGCCCCACAGGGGCATGCCTTAGACAACTAGTATTGGAGCCCACTCGAGAGGGAGCAATCTTAGACCTGGTTCTCTCAAATGGAGATGAAGAGAGGATCACAGATGTAGAAGTGGGTAGCCATCTGGGAACTAGCGACCATCAAACAGTATGGTTCACAATAAACACAGCAATAGAGTCAAGCCATACAAAGGCAAAAGTAATGAACTTTAGGAGGGCTGACTTTGCCAGAATGGGTGAGTGCCTAAGGAATGCACTAGCAAATGGGCAGGAAGGAGGGGTGGATGAACAATGGGGAATAATAAAAACTGCCATCACAGAGGTAACAAGCGTTTGTGTGAAGCAAATAAAATGAAACGATGTAAGAAACCACTATGGTTCTCAAAGGAAGTGGCAGTGAAGGTTCAAGAGAAAAGGAAAACATTCAGGAAGTACAAGTGTAACCCCCCTGCAAATGGGGGTTCCCAAAAGACTTCCAGGAGCTTGCTTGAATGCTCCAAACCTGAATGGTGTTTGGCATTTAAGCCATTTATCAGTGAGTGTTTTTAGAACCTCTGGTACTGTCTCTTTAAGAGCTGTCTGCTTGCAGACATAATTAGTTTGTATGGGGGACTGTGTGTTTCTTTGATTGAGAACCACTCAAGCTGCTGCGCAATTCACTTCATTTTGCAGTCACTAGGAGTGCAAAGGAACCTATCTGAAAGATGTAACTGTTTGCCAGAAATTATTTAGAGTAATAATGAAATTACAGTTTGTCTAACCTGCTTTCTTTGCAGTCAGAACTGTGTCTGCTAGTTCCCCATTCTAGTTTTGAACTGCTGAACTGGTCCAATCAGTGTGAGGTAAGCTAGCTCTAAAATGGTGCCTTGGACGAATCAGAACTTGGACTCATAATCTGAGCCAGCCACAAGAGGATTGTATGGGCAGTGACTCTGGGAGATGTAGTTTAGACTTCAGTGCCTTTTTGGACCAACAGCAGCAGTCTATTGTGAGTGACAGCCAATCCAGTCAAGAACTGGGAGGAACTCAAAGGAAGTGCCCGGTTTTGTCGGTTGGAGTTTCAGTTGAGCTTGGGCAGTGAAGAAGGAAGGAGCCCTGTGCTTTTTCAGTGTGCAGTTTTAGTCAAAAAACGTGTGTAAGGCCCAGAGTTCCGTCTGCAGCTTGTGTAACAGCTTGTTAGGACTGAATCCATCCTGTGAAAAGAATCAAAGGATCTCTGAAGAGTAGAAACCAGGCTCACCCTGTAGAAGACTGGAGGAATTGCTGAAAATTGCACTCTGTCTGTCAGGAACTGAATCTGCTGTGTGTTCTCCCGGTATTGTGCAGTAATTGTGATCGGATACAGATGCAGCCTGCCTGGTATAGTGCTTTCTTTTATATGGATGTGTGAAGAGGTTTGTGTACCTCAAGTGAGCCCTGCTGACATTGAAGGACCCTATCTTATTTGGAGGTCGTGAGTACTAATTCAGGTCGCTTCCCTGTTGAATTGCCACATTAAATCCAAATGGAATTACTGTACTGTTGACTGTTTAATTCTCCTTTCTCTGTGTGAAAGGGCCCCTACCAGCTGCCACGGTTTGGACTAGCCACTAGGGCTTGGGTACCCAGGGACAGTAACTGATAGGGATAGGCCTGTGCACAGAGCCATAGGTAGATTATTAGAGTGATAAGCTAATTAACCTGATTTCCCCCTGTCCTTGTTATATCCCCACTAAATAAATCAGAGCTGCTTGTTTCAGCAAAGTTATACTGCCTGAGGTATTTGTCTATGTTAAAGTACTGTACTGTGATTGTTGCACTGTATCTCATTTCACAGGAGGTCCCAGTGCCGGAACCAGACCTGGGGGTAAGTGTATACTGTGAAGGTAATTCTGATATATTGTGTGGGCCACTAGTGGGAAGAAAGGGGTTGCAGTGTCCCAGAGGGCTGTGACCAAGTTAGTTTAACTATTGCAAACCCTGACCTCTGGGTGGAGGCACCAGCCATTGGATCCAGGCCCCTCAACCTGTTAGTGGCAAATCAGGCAGGGGTAGTAGCCCTGGGATAGCGCCATCTAGGGGTTACATCTTGGAGGCACGCTGGGATTGTGTGTCCTCTAGTGGCCATATTTACGAACCACTGTTAAAAAAAATGGGTACCCGACAGAAGTGGCTGTGCACTCGGCTGGTGGAGTGGTGTACTGGGAGGAGATCGACTCCAAAATGCTATGTGCTTATCCTGGACATCCCCTGGTATCAATACGGACACTGTGCAGGGAGTACTTTCCAAGGTGGAAGGTTTACAAAACCCTGTGGTGGTGGGTCGGCATGCTAATCTGCTCACCCACACTTTCCTGGCCCTAGTAGAGTTTAAGGATCCCATAGATAGCTCCAAAGTGCCACAGACCATTACCCCAGAGGAGCCCTCACTGCTTGGAGAGTGATAACTAAGGACAGTAAAGACCCGGGGGGGAATCAGCCCCCACCACTATCTGAAACTTTTGAGGAGAAATTTGCTGAATGGTTGCTGGGAGAGGGAAACTGTGGAGGACTTGAAGAAACTATTCTTGCCACCTGGGGTGTTCCTCCCCAACACCCTCTCCTGCTCCAGTGCCCGTAATGGTGGCTGAACCAATGCAGACTCCTATTTCTGCACCTGCCATTAGTCACGACTCTTACCGAAGGTTGAGGATCTTCTCTGCACCCTCCCCACCCCCAAGGGAGGATGACTGGGAGACCTGGATAGACTATGTTGCCCCCAAGTGCTAGAATGGCAATGCCGGAAGGCGGAAAGCTTAAAGAGGGTTAGGGGAGAGCCTCCGAGGTCCTGCCTCACTACCATCCATGCCAAACGGGCCAGTAACCCTGAAGCGACTGCACAGGCCTATCTTGAGGCCTTGGAGAATGTATGGGAGCCCAGATTCTGATGAGGACCTATGGTGGAGAGTAAGAAATGCACAACAGTACCAAGGGAGTTGTTGTCTGTGTATGTCTCTGCTGGAAAAATTGTTGCAAGAATGCCTCAGAAAGGGTAGTTTGCCAGCGATTGAACTGGACCAACCAGACTGGACAGAATCCTTAAGTCTGCCCCTTCTCAGAACTGCTGTTGCTCAGTTACGCCTGGAAATCGACTGGAATCTCCACCCTCCTATGATGAGTTAATGAGAGAAATTCAGGAGTTGAGAAAAGGCGACCTCGGGAGGTACCTGCACCAACAGCTGTGGCTACGACCTGAGTGACTGAGGGTGACCCATCAAGTGAAGTTCAGGGGCAGAGGTTGACAGTCAATGAGTGCTCTGACAAGGAAAGATATGCCACAATGGAGCGAACTGTTGAGAGAGATCCGGAATTCAAAAACAGTCCTTTATGAAGGCCACGCCTGCAAGTACGGGCCCTGACCTATATCCGACTTCATCTGCTATGTGGGGTGGGGTACCCACCATGTATCTCCTGCTGATAACAGCTCAAACTCAATTCCTTAAACATGGAGTGGAGAAACTGACGAGATGTCTCCAAATGCTTATCACGCCGCAGACAGAGATGGCACCCAGGTTTCCAGTTAGTAATACCCCCACCCTGGCTCCCAGTGTGGCGCCTCGGCCAGCTCAAACTCCAGAAAGTATGTTTTGCTATAATTGTGGGAAAGATGGGCACATGAAAGGGAATGCCAGTCCCAAAGACACTGACAAAGTTGCATATAGGCTACAAGGAGAGCTGGAGAAAGAAATCAGTGGTTAAGAGGTGCACGACATGATCCCAGTGAGGGCACCAAAATGCTAATTCACGTCCTTTGTGGCAAGGTCAGTTGCCCAGGCCCCCACTACGCGCCTCCAGACTGGTCCAGAATAGTGGGTCCTCCATGGAGACCACTGTAAAGGTGAATGGAGTGTCTCACAAGAGCTGTATTAGACAGTGGCTCTCAAGTGACAATTATGTTCCAGGATTGGTATCAGAAGCATTTGTCAGATGTACCTTTACAACCATTAGAAGGACTGCATGTATGGGGGTTAAGGAGAAGGCCTACCCCTATTCTGGGTATATCCGAATTTGGCTGTCTTTTCCCCACCTCCGGGCTGGAGTGGCCGAACAAGTAGAGACCCTAGCCTTAGTGTGTCCCCCACTGGACTGTATGATGGTGTCCCTTTGTTGATTGGAACAAATGCTCATATGTTCGGAAGGCTGGCACAGTTGTGTTATGAAAACAGGGTCAAAGACTAGTAGAGCTTTAAGAGTTCCGGCTTTAATTAAGAAGGCCTATGAGGCAAGAGAGATGCTGAAAAAACAGAACCAGAGGAACCGGTCGGAATTGTATGGAAGAAGGATCCTGAGTCTCTGATCCTGGCGCCAAATGCCCAGTGTACCTTACAGGGAGAGGTCCGTATCAGAAAGGATGCTAAGAATAAAATATTAATGTTGGATGCACCAGGCGATGGAAAATTGCCAGAGGGACTGCTGGTCAAGCCTAGTATTTTGCCCGCTAGAGCCCATGCTTATGCCAGAAGGGTAATGGTCCAAGTTCATAATGTGTCTGAAAGAGACATTCGAGTAAACAGAGGTTGCATCCTGGCTAATGTGCATTGTGCAGACACTGCAGTGCTACCCAGCAGCAAGAGTTCAAGGAATGACAGAGTAGCAGCCTGACTTGTTTGATTTCGGCGACTCCCGCTGCCAGCTGAATGGAAAGTGAGGATCAGTGAGAAGCTTGCCCAGAGAGACCAGGTGTTTTCTTTAAAGGAATGGATGTAGGATGCGCAAGGAGCTGAGCACAATATCCGCTGCATGGACGAAGACCATTTCGTAGAGGTCTCGACGCCTGGCACCTGCTGACATAGATGATGTGAGATGGCATCTGCAAGAGATGTTAGCTGCTGGTGTAATACAAGAATCCAGAAGCCCTTATGCTTCCCCATTGTGGTAGTGTGAGAAAAGAATGGAACAGTAAGGATGTGTGTGGATTATCGCACCTTAAACCGGCGGACTATCCTGATCAGTACACAATGCCTCGCGATTCAGGATGCTTTGGACTGCCTAAACGGGAGCAAGTGGTTCTCTGTGCTGGATCTCCGCAGTGGGTACTACCAGATCCCGATGGCCCCAGAGGACCGTGAGAAGACGCCTTATCTGTCCGCTGGCTTCTATGAATTCATGAGGATGCCTCAAGGATTTGGTGGTGCCCAGCCACTTTTCAACGATTGATGGAGCGTGCAGTGGGGACATGAACTTACTAGAGTGCCTGTATACCTAGATGATGTTATTGTGTTTGGCAGCTCACTGGAGGAACATGAGAGCAGATTATTTAAGGTATTGGACTGACTGGAGGACTTTGGCCTTAAACTGTCCATTGATAAGTGTCAATTCTTTCAAACATCAGTAAAGTATGTGACACATAGTATCCACCGAGGGAATAGAGACCGACCCAAGTAAAGTTGAGGCCTTGACCACCTGGCCACAGCCCAAAAATCTAAAAGAACTGCAAAGATTCCTGGATTCTGTGGTTATTATCGCGCTTCATCAAGGACTATTCAAGAGTGATCCGCCTTTACTTAACCTTACTCAAGGGTATCCCCAACCCACAAAAATACCAAAGTCAGCTTCCTCAAGACTGAAAGAGTGTATTTTCATCCGAGTGAAGTATTTGGGCCCCTTGGACTCTGATTGTGAGACTGCTTTTCATGAGATCATATATCAACTTACCCATGCTCCAGTGCTGGCCTATGCCGATCCAAGAAAACCTCGTCCTGCACACTGATGCTAGCTTGCAAGGGTTGGGGGCTGTGTTGTACCAAGAGCACGAGAATGGCCTGAGACCAGTGGCCTTTGCCAGTAGAAGCCTGACCCCATCCGAAAAGAACTATCCTGTACATAAGTTAGAGTTCCTAGCTTTGAAGTAGGCTATTGTTGACCAATTCCATGAGTACTTGCATGGGGCTAAAATACTAGTAAAACTGGACAATAATCCTTTGACCTATGTGCAGACCTCAGCTAAGTTGGATGCCACTGGTCATAGGTGGCTTTTCTGCATTATCTACATATGACTATGCTCTCGAATACGAGCAGGTCTGAACCACATAGATGCTGATGCTCTCTCCCGGAGGCCTGTTCCCCAGAATGATTGGGTCCGATTAAGAACCTGACATTCGGGCACTCTGCCGAAGTTTGACAGGGAGGAACAAATGTCCACGGACGACAGTGGACTGCATGGTGGATTGCCTGGGACCCTCTGAGAATTGCATACCTGCTGCTTATTGCCACTTTTCTGCAATAGACATTGGTGCACTGCCTCAGCTGGACAATGACAGTATTCGCGGGCTCAATTCCGCGATCCCATGATCAAAGCAGCTTTAGAAGCCTCTATGCAGGAAAAGATGTGTCCAAATTACGCTCCACTGATTTGAGAACTGCACTGTTATACAAAGAAGGTCCTAAGTTGAAACTGATCAATAAACTGTTATACAGAGAAACAGTAGACAGAGGGACAAGTAGACAAACAACAACTAGTGCTGCCCACTGCCTTCGAGACTCAGTACTGAGGTCCTTGCAAACCACATGGGGCACCTTGGTATAGACAGAACACTTGACTTGGTGAGATCCAGATTCTATTGGCCTAAGATGGGGCTGATGTGGGAGCAACACATTCGAACTTGTAGTCGCTGATTACAGATGAAAGCTTTTGCCCAGAGGGCTGCCCCTTGTTAACATCACCACCAGTGCACCCATGGAGCTGGTCTGTATTGATTTTCTGAGTTTGGAGTCAGATCAAAGAAATATCAGTAATGTGCTGGTGGTCACTGGACCATTTCTACGAGATATGCCCAAGCTTTCCCCACCAAAGACCAGAAAGCATCCACTGTGGCCAAAGTACTTGTAGAAAACTTTTTGTTCACTATGGGGCTCCACAAAGAATCCATTCTGATCAAGGAGAGACTTTGAGAGTCGTCTGATCAAAGAGATGCTTTCTCTGTGGGGAGTGCGAAAGTCCAGAACCACTCTCACTACCCCAGGGGACCCACAGCCTGAACGCTTCAACCGCACTTTTGCTAGATATGCTAGGCACCCTGCACCCAAAGGACAAGCCAGATGGAGCCAACAAATTAGCACCCTGGTACATGCTTATAACTGCACAAAAGTGATGCCACTGATTCTCCCCACCGCCTGATGTTTGGAAGAGAAGTCGACTACCAGTAGATGTGTGTTTGGGGGTCTCCTGATGGGGTTCAAGCTGACAACTATTTACAGTATGTGCAAAAGTTAAAGGCCCAGCTAACTCATGCGCACCAACTGGCTCAAACCATGGCTGCCAAAAGAAATCTGGCCAACAAAGAAAGGTATGATAAAAGGTGAAAGCACAGGAACTCCAGGAGGGAGATGGGTATTGCTAAGAAATCTGGGACTGCAGCAGTGCACAAGATTGCTGACAGATGGCACCATCTCCCTCACATTGTAGTGGGCAAACTAGATGATCTGCCAGTGTACAAAGTAAGGCCTGAGAATAATTCAAAGATGTAAAACAATGCATAGAAATCATTTACTGCCCATTGGACAAATCTTACTGAGTCTGAGCCCCTAGAAGATGCTCCTCTGGACCAGTGACTAGAGCTGCTGCTAAGAAAAGATCAAGAAAGTCTGCACCTACAGAAGCAAAGTTAAAGTGTTCCCTCCACAAGTCCCAGTTGAGCATGACTGTCGGTCCATATCGGAAGAAAGTGAGAGGACTTTGAATACTATCCTTCTACTAACTGAGTCAATTGCTCTCGGGGCAATCCCCAGTCAATACTGGAGACAAAGCTGGGCCTCTCTGACTGTCTAAGCCCCAGCTTCATCCCGGAGCCAATGCTCCCAGAAAGTGAAGTGCAAAGCATCAGATCAGATGAAATGGAATCATTGTGCATGGTTGAACTGTTTGAGCTTCAGGAGGAAAATGATAGATTGGGGCAGACTGGTGATACACCCGAACAAGAAGAGTATTTTGAGTGCCCTGACAGTCCACTGCCAGTGTCTGAAAGCTCTCCATGCGAGCCAAATGTTGGGGACTCAGAAACTGAACTCCTGGAGCTGAAAGTGCCCCAAGTTCTAGCCTCCTCTACCCCATGGAGACTCCTTGACAAGTGAGGACAATGCTGAAAATGAGGCTCAGAGTGCAGAGACTATAACAGTCCCCTAGAAAGACTGGTCGAGCTGTAAAGCCTGTGGTGCACCTCAGTTATGATTCACTTGGGAGGCCTGTGGACTTGCCTCTCAATGTTGTCCATAAAGGAGTGTATGTGTCCCAGAGCTCATTGCCCAAACTGAGCATCAGTGCTAACTCCAGTTACTTGTGTTGCCCTTCTAAGTATGGTGCCTTGCCCCATCCAGCCCCAAGGTAACTGATAGGGAAGGGCCCCTCTTCAGGTTTCATGTACAAGAGGTAATAACTTGAGTTATGGTACAATGTGTATGTAATACTGTGTAAAGAGTGACGCACTGCAATGTTTCAGAAATGTGTTCTTGGTAAAATGATATATTGACTGATGATCGTACATGCGAGCCTAATGCAAATGTATATGGCTGCAGTCTGAAACTATGGGGTACCTGCTTGACGCTGGACGCCAAGCTTCCCAGGCCAGGAAGGGTAACCCCTGCAAATGGGGGTTCCCAAAAGACTTCAGGAGCTTGCTTGAATGCTCCAAGCCTGAATGGTGTTTGGCATTTAAGCCATTTATCAGTGAGTGTTTTTAGAACCTCTGGTACTGTCTCTTTAAGAGCTGTCTGCTTGCAGACATAATTAGTTTGTATGGGGACTGTGTGTTTCTTTGATTGAGAACCACCAAGCTGCTGCCAATTCACTTCATTTTGCAGTCACTAGAGTGCAAAGGGAACCTATCTGAAAGATGTAACTGTTTGCCAGAAATTATTTAGAGTAATAATGAAATTACAGTTTGTCTACCTACCTTGCTTTGCAGTCAGAACTGTGTCTGCTAGTTCCCATTCTAGTTTTGAACTGCTGAACTGGTCCAATCAGTGTGAGGTAAGCTAGCTCTAAAATGGTGCCTTGGACGAATCAGAACTTGACTCATAATCTGAGCCAGCCACAAGAGGATTGTATGGGCAGTGACTCTGGGAGATGTAGTTTAGACTTCAGTGCCTTTTGGACCAACAGCAGCAGTCTATTGTGAGTGACAGCCAATCCAGTCAAGAACTGGGAGGAACTCAAAGGAAGTGCCCGGTTTTGTCGGTTGGAGTTTCAGTTGAGCTTGGGCAGTGAAGAAGGAAGACCCTGTGCTTTTCAGTGTGCAGTTTTAGTCAAAAACGTGTGTAAGGCCCAGAGTTCGGTCTGCAGCTTGTGTAACAGCTTGTTAGGACTGAACTGCCCTGTGAAAAGAATCAAAGGATCTCTGAAGAGTAGAAACCAGGCTCACCCTGTAGAAGACTGGAGGAATTGCTGGAAAATTGCACTTCGTCTGTCAGGAACTGAATCTGCTGTGTGTTCTCCCGGTATTGTGCAGTAATTGTGATCGAACAGATGCAGCCTGCCTGGTATAGTGCTTTTATATGGATGTGTGAAGAGGTTTGTGTACCTCAAGTGAGCCCTGCTGACATTGAAGGACCCTATCTTATTTGGAGGTCGTGGAGTACTAATTCAGGGTCGCTCCCTGTTGAATTGCCACATTAAATCCAAATGGAATTACTGTACTGCTGACTGTTTAATTCTCCTTTCTCTGTGTGAAAGGGCCCCACCAGCTGCCACGGTTTGGACTAGCCACTAGGGCTTGGGTACCCAGGGACAGTAACTGATAGGGATAGGCCCGTGCACAGAGCACAGGTAGATTATTATTAGAGTGATAAGCCATCAACCTGATTTCCCGTCCTTGTTATATCCCCCTAAATAAATCAGAGCTGCTTGTTTCAGCAAGTTATACTGCCTGAGGTATTTGTCTATGTTAAAGTACTGTACTGTGATTGTTGCACTGTATCTCATTTCACAGGAGGTCCCAGTGCGGAACCAGACCTGGGGGTAAGTGTATACTGTGAAGGTAATTCTGATATATTGTGGGCCACTAGTGGGAAGAAAGGGGGGTTGCAGTGTCCCAGAGGGCTGTGACCAAGTTAGTTTAACTATTGCAAACCCTGACCTCTGGGTGGAGGCACCCGCCATTGGATCCAGGCCCCTCAACCTGTTAGTGGCAAATCAGGCAGGGGTAGTAGCCCCTGGGATAGCGCCATCTAGGGGTTACACAAGGAATCACAGAAGGAGCAGGACAGAGAACTTTAACAGTTAAAGCAAAAGGAAGCTGGGAAGGCAGTCAGAACAGCAAAGGCCCAAACCGAGGAAAAGATAGCCAATTCAGTTAAGAAGGGGGATAAAACCTTTTATAGGTACATCAGGGAGCGAAGAAAGACCAAGGGAGGTTAGTGAGGCTTAATAAAGGAGGAGGAGGTGGGCAGAGGGTGACGGTGAAAAGGCAGAGATACTAAACAAATATTTTTGCTCAGTATTTACAAAGGAAGAGGGGGAGGTACCTAAAACAAACAGTAGAAACACTATGGATACAGACGTTGATACCAGCCCATTTACAGAAGAAAGGGTTCTGAAAGAACTCTTAAAACTGAAGGTGGACAAAGCAATGGGGCCTGATGGGATTCATCCCAGAATTCTAAAAGAACTAAGGGTAGAACTAGTGACACCACTGACTACCCTCTTTAACAAATCATGGGAGGATAGGGTGGTACCCGAGGACTGGTGGAGGGCAGATGTGATTCCCCTTACAAAAGTGGGAGCAAGGCAGAAGCAGAAAACTACAGACCTGTTAGTTTAACCTCAGTGGTAGGGAAAATGATGGAATCACTTCTGAAGGAAAGAATTGTTGAGTATCTAGAGGCCAGAGGGGCACGGGACTCAAGGCAGCATGGATTCACAGTGGGAAGGTCATGCCAGACAAATCTGATAGATTTCTTTGACTGGGTGACCAAAGTAGTAGATCAGGGAGGGGCTGTGGACATGGCCTACCTAGACTTTAGCAAGGCGTTTGACACAGTCCCACACAAAAGATTAATACAAGTTAGCCAGCCTGGGAGTGGGTCCCAAGATGACAGCCTGGGTAAAGAATTGGCTGGAGAATAGGACACAGAGAGTAATAGTAAATGGAGTCCACTCTGAAGAAAGGGGGTTACTAGTGGGTTACTGCAGGGTTCAGTATTAGGACCGGTCCTCTTCAATGTCTTTATAAGCGACATTGCAGAGGGACTGGAAGGAAAAGTATGTCTCTTTGCAGATGACACAAAGATCTGCAACAGAGTTGATGCACAAGGTGGGGTGGAAAGGATGAGAAGGGACTTGGCAAGGTTAGAGGAATGGTCAAATGTATGGCAGCTTAGATTCAATGCTAAGAAGTGCAAGGTAATGCACCTGGGAAACAAAAACCCAGGGGAAGAGTACACAATGGGGGTGAGATACTAACAACAACAAAAATGGAAAGGGACCTGGGGTAGTCATATCAGATGACCTAAAGGTGGGCAAGCAATGTGAGAGGGCAGTAAGGAGGGCTGGGGGGATACTGGGATGCATAGGGAGAGGCATCACCAGTAGAAAACAGGAAGTTATTATCCCTCTGTACAGACAGTTGAGGAGACCCCATCTGGAGTACTGCGTGCAGTTCTAGAGACCAATCTCCATAAAGACATAGACAGGATGGAAGCTGTCCAGAGGAGGCAACTAAAATGGTGCAGGGTCTGCACCGGAAGACATATGAAGAGACTTAAGGAGCTTAATATGTATAGCCTTGAGGAAAGGAGGGAGAGGGGAACATGATAGAAACTTTCAAGTACCTCAAGGAATCAACAAAGTCCAAGAGGGTAGCATCTTTCAAAAAGAGGTGTGCAAGAACAAGGGGGCACAATTTGAAGATGGGGGGTGGCTCAGAGGTAATTTAAGGAAGTATTTTTTCACAGAGAGGGTTGTGGATGCATGGAACAGCCTTCCGGAGGAGGTTGTGGAGTCAAAATCAGTGGTGGAATTCAAGCATGCATGGGACAGTCATAAGGCAATTCTAGGGGGTGGGGGTAGGAAGAAGTAGGCTGCTGGTTAACTAGGATCTGCAGCTTATCCATTAGGTAGGGAAATGGGCAGACTGGGTGGGCCAAGCAGTCCTTATCTGCCATCAAAATCTATGTTTCTGTGTTTCTAAGTTATATAAATTTTTTAAAGCAGAATTAGCTCCAGTTTTGGTAGACATGCATAATGCTGGGTTTGGAAGTCAATTATGAGGATCCACTTTCATGCAAAGCATTGTGGTGCTTTTGCACAAAAAAGGGGAGAAGGATATGCTACAAAACTGGTGACCATTAAGCTTGTTAAATAGTGATTTAAAAATGTTATTAAAAATACTGGGTAAGAGGTTTTCAGAAACAGCCTCGGTGGTTATACTACCTTCCCAAACATATGTCATCAAGAATAGAAAGATTCAGGACAACCTAATGTTACTACGGGAACTGGTAGAACAAGGAAGACAGGGTGAATAACAAGGCCTTATAATGGTCTTAGATCAGGAGAATGCCTTTGATAGGGTCAACCATGAATTCTTGTTTGCTGTCTTAATAAAATATGGTATAACACTGCAATTTGTTACTTGGCTGTGGCATCTATATAAGGCTGGAAAGTGTTTGCTGCAGCAAATGGGGTGAAAGGGGTGGCGTGTACCACAAGGGCAGGAACCTGTCAAAGTTGCCCCATCAGCCCAGTATTATATCTTTCTGTGCTAGAGCCTCTTCTCAGACTAATAGATCAGGATGACAGTACTCAAGGGGTTGACACCCCATTAGGGGAATTAACCACAAAATCGTCTGCATTTACTGATGATGTTTGTTTTTTGGTAAAGGATACGAAATCCGAGATGAAAGTAAGAGACATGTTTGAAAAATGCCATTGCATTTCAGGAGCCTGACTTAACAGGTGGAAAAGTGTAGGTACATTTTTACAACACCATGGCTCTGCATAGGTTTTATCAATTGGAGGGATTAGCATTATGAAAGACCCTTTTCAGATATTGGGAATATGGTTTGGGGATATTGACATGATGTCCTATAACTAGGACCTGAAAATGAAATGGGCTAAGTTAGTTTCTAACTGGTGTCAGTGGCAGTTACTCAACAAACAACAAAAATGGGCCAGCAGGGCAGAGAGGGTATCAGCAGGTGAAACCTCTGAAAAGGTGAAGGGGTTATGGTCAGGAGCAAAGCTGGTAATGCAGTTTGTGCTTTTGGAGGGGAAAGGCGTAGGAGCTCAAGTTGGGAGGGAGGCTAGCAAGGCAGATGCACATGAAGTGAGGTAGGAGTTGAATTCCTTAGCCACTGCAGCATGGTCTGCAGTGAGGGCATTGTTTATTTTAAGGACAGAGGAGGGGGGAGAAGAGGACATGGACGACTTTCCAGAATTTGGAAGGGGAGCTTAGATTAGCGTGGAAGGTTAAAGAGAAGTATTCAGCCTTATCTAGTCTGGTAGCTTTCACACAGGCATTGTGGAGTTTGCGATAGGTAATGAGGTCACTCTAGTTTGGTTGCCTTGTGTTTTTGCCAGGCGTGGTCATGTGTGCTAAGGAGCTCAGGCGTGGCAGGAGGGAGATAGTTTAAACCTGATTAAATGAAGCAGGACGCTGTTATGCAATGCCAGGTCAATGAAGAACAAGACCGTAATTATTGCTGATTTTGTGTTGACATCTGACCTGGCTTGCATCACCGAGACCTGGCTGGATGAGAATGCTAGAGTACTGGAGACAGCAGTTCCAGCTGGGTACTCGGTGATACACTGCCCAAGACTGGATCATAGGGGCGGAGGTGTAGCCATCTGTTTTAAGGTGAAACTGGGCCTTGTAGAGGTACCAGTGGGAGCCACCAGGTCCTTTGAGTGTATCGTGGGTTGCAGAATTCTTCTCATCTATCATCCACCTGGAGATGGGAACATTTTCCTGCAGGAAGTTGCAGACTTCATGTTCGACATGGTGTTGGAATCCTCTAAGTGGTTGGTCTTGGGGGATTTCAGTGCCTGGGTTGATGATGAAAGCTCGCTTTTTGGTCAGACCTCCTTCCAAATGATGATTTTGTTGGGTTTCACACAGGTAGTTACCGCTGCAACCCATATTCTGGGTCACTCCCAGGACCTGGTGTTCCTCCTGGGGATGGAGGTTGCTGATTGGGTGGTGGAACCGGTCAGGCGGTCTGATCATCACTCTATAAGGTTCAGTTTTGTGGCTCCCCCTGTGAGATCTGCCCCTTTGGAGATGGTCCAGTACTGCCCTTTAAGGGGTGTTACCTCTAAGGGTCTGATGGCGGTGCTGGACCTATCAAGCAGGCCATTGGAATGCTCGGATCCAGGGGACCTGGTATTGCACTATAATAGTGTGGTGTCGGGGACCCTGGATTCTGTAGCTCCAGTCTGAGTTTGCCCTCTCTCTCTTCGCTCTTGGTTTGATGGGACCTTGAGGGAGTTGAGGAGAGTAGGGCATAGGTTGGAAAGTCGTTGGTGGAAATCTGGCCTGGAGGAGGACAGACTTAGATTGATGGCCCATCATTTGGACTATAAATTAGAAATCTCCCATAAGAAGGCAGAGTTCTTGTCCAAGAAGATTGCTGCAGCAAGGAGTGGACTGGCTCAGCTCTTCCGGACTATTGACAGGCTGTGCAATCCAGCCTGTCTTCAGGGCCAGAGAGCCTTTTCACAATCTAAGTGTGACAAGTTTGCTCAATTCTTTGCAGATAAGGTGTCCTCCATCAGGTTGGAGATCCGCTTGACTGGTTCAAATGAGTATGGTGGAGGTCGGTGTGAGGGCACAGGTACCCATCCTGTCTGGATGATTTTTGACCAGCCAGCGATCGTGGATATCGTGAAGATTGTTCGGGGTATGCGACCGATTTGCTGTAGTCTGGATCCTGGTTCAACCCGCCTCCTTGTGGGGTGTGTGGATGCCATTGGACTGATCCTTGCTGAGATAGTCTGGTGTTCATTGGATAAGGGTGCATTTATGAGCCCCCTGAAGGAGGCAGTGGTGACACCCCTTTTGAAGAAATCTTCCCTTGACCCAGACTGTCTTGCGAACTACAGACCCGTCTCTAACCTGCCCTTTTTGGGCAAGGTTATTGAGAAGGTAGTCACGTTGCAGCTCGAGAACTTTCTTACCACCCATGAAGTCTATGATCTTCTCCAGTCCAGTTTCAGGAAGAGGCATAATACTGAGACAGGTATGGTTCGGGGACTTAATGATCTCCTGATAGCGAGGGATTGTAGGAGCTGTTCGATCTTGGTCCTCCTTGATCTCTCTGCAGTGTTTGACACCGTGGATCATGGGGTGCTGCTGGAATGCCTGCGGCTGCTCTGTGGACTGTCGGGGACAGTCTTCAGGTGGTTCCATTCTTTCCTCACAGGCAAGATACAGAGGGTGGTATTGGGGATTTTTTCCTTGGCTCCCTTCTCCCTGCCTTGTGGGGTGCCACAGGGTTCTGTGCTGTCCTTCATGTTGTTCATGGTATACATGCTGCCATTAGGAGACATTATAAGATGGTATGGGCTGAGTTTTCACTGCTATGCAGATGATACTCAGCTGTACATGTCCTTTGTACCTGAACAGAACGACGCAGTCTCGGTCTTTAACAACTGCCTCACTAAGATTCAGGACCGGATGAGTGCCAACTGGTTGAGATTGAATCCTGATAAGACTGAGGTGTTGGTGGTGGACCCAGGTCATCGGGTAGAGAGGTTGACTTCTGGTCAGTCATCTGGCCTTGTGCTAAGGGTCAACCAGTTGAGACCCTCTCAACAGGTGCAGAATCTGGGTGTTGTGCTCCATGGCAAGCTGACTCTAAAAGCTCAGGTGTCAGCAGCCATTAAGTCCTCTTTCTGTCATCTGAGGAACATCACCCGGATAAAGCACCTAGTTCCACCTAAGGACTTTCCTATGGCAGTCCACGCCGTTGTGTCTTCCCGCCTTGACTACTGCAATGCTCTTTACCTAGGGCTACTGGGGGTAGACCTCCATCACCTGCAGGATGCAGAATGCTGCAGCCAGGTTGTTGACAGGTTTGTCAAGATCTAGCCATGTCACTCCTGTGCTTCGTGAAGTGCACTGGCTGCCTGTGTGATGGAAGATCACCTTCAAGGTCGCATTTTTGAGACCGGGTTACTTGCAAGACCTCCTTTGACCCTATTACCCCCTCTGTCCACTCTGCTTTGCTGATGAGGGATTGCTAGAGCTTCCCAGGGTCCGTCTTCAGACCTCGGGTGCTAGGGTGTTTTCATTTGTAGCCCCGACACTGTGGAACTCTCTACCTCGTCGGATTAGAGAGTGCCTGTCCACTGAGACTTTTAAGTCCTCTTTGAGGATGTATTTATTCAGCTTAGCCTTTGGGGACAATGTTTAGTCTGTGAGTTATTGGCTGCCTATTTTAAATATTTTATTATGTTTTATCTGATTGATTATTTATGTTTTATATTGTATATGTGCTTTGATATTTGAAAAACGTGTTATAAACAAAGTTTGATTTGATTTGATTTGAAAGAGGGAGGTTTGAATATGATTAACCCAGTACTATAATATTGTTCCTCTGCATTGTTGTGAGTTATAATATTTGGCCTTCACTGGGGGTAGCCTTACTATGGGTCTGTATCTGTTTAAGGAGCAAAGTGGCCTCCTGTTGCAAAAATGGCAATCCAGCTCTCTTATGAGACTTAAAGGTTTAAATATACCCACTGCAACATAAATTTACAGTTTTCCAGAAACTGAAAATGTGGAAAGTAGCAAAGGATAAAGTATGACTTAATATGGGAAGAAAACTGTATGAACAGATAGTGAGGACCTGCTTTTATGTAGAACCAATGTAAGATCCACTGTGTGGGGTCTCGGTGGCCAACGAATAATGCATGCAAAAAATGTGGGATGTGGTGTGGCTGTATGCCCGGGGCAAACTGAATATAAAAGATAATGCAAAACGTAAAAGTCTCGAGGAAAGAAGATGTCTCAGGTCATTTAGTAATCAGGACATAGAGACTATGGAATATCTGTCTTTCAGTTGTTCATATAGTCAGAATTTTTTAACACTGCTTGCAGCAACATGGGAAGTTCCAGAATTTTCCTCTGTGATATATTGTATGTTAATATATGGCAAAATACCCAGGAAATGGAGTAAGTGGGTTCCCAGCACTCTTTTAGTATTTTTTCCTTGTAAAAAATGGACCTTGTGGCAAACCTGTTCTAAATATGTTTTACAGAATAAACCGGATCTCTTATGGCAGTGATTGATAAAATTAGGAATGAATTATTATTGGTTAGGGCATGTAAATATGACAGTGCTCCTCTCTCTGTTTGTAAGAGACTTTGGAAAGGTTTTCATTGGTTAGATATGGGTTAAATGATTTAAAAGTTTAGTTTTACACTGGTGAAACTGGCCTGCGGCTGTTCACTATGTATATTATAATTTTTCTGTATGTACTCATATAATTAGATTGTACTCATTGGTTTCCTAAAGTGTACAGGATATTGTGTTTCAGAATGCATTGATGTACGTAGTATTTTTGTTTGCTGATATTTTTTTTAATGAAAAATACCCCTACACTTTTCAAGAAGTGTCATGGGGTTTGTAATGTCCACCTTAACAACCACCAGAAAAAGCAGACAGGACCTCGGTTTAATATCTCATTCGAAGTACGGGTCATGCCTGAAAATAGGCAGACCTTGCCTAGTACACCTACTCGGTAACCAAAGGCAAATAAATACACACGCTGTGATAGTACAGCATCCCATTAGTACTGCATCGAGGTGCCAGTGTTTTATGGTATGAGCCGAATCCCAGTGCGGGGACTAGAACCCACAACCTTCTGGCCCAGAGGCAGTTATGCTCCCAATTTAGCCACACTAACATCTGTTCCTGGTGGTGCCCTATACTTTGTCTCCTCAATCAGTGTTGGTTCTACATATTAGCTATTGAGCCATTTGGTTTTTGTTTTAATCATTTTGCTAAAACAAAAAACATTTTTTTTTAATTAGCTGCTGTTGGCTAGTGATTTACATGCATTGTTTGCAGCTGTCTAGCGCTTTTATGCATTATGTCCATTTGAAAGAAAAAGGACAAAATGGTTAAAGTAATAAGAGTCGGTGGCTAAAAGAAAATAGGTGGGGAGGTTGTCAAATAGCTAACTTCTTTTTGGAGTCCGTAGATAACACTACCCCGCCCCCAACCCACCATTATGAAAGCAGAGGTCTGGTCCCAAATGCAATTACAGTAATAGCACAGGATGTGTGTGTGTGTGTGGGGGGGGTCACTAGCAGAGGATAAAAGAAAGCAGAGAAAAAGGAAACATACGCAGAGATCATATTAGCCAGAAAAAGATACAGAAGCAACAAATAAAAAAACTCTATGTGTGCACTGCGTAGGTGCATACTATTTTACGAGCTATTGAAGCCCGTATGGTCTCCTTCAGAAGAGATGTATTGATACTTGTCCCCAACCCCTCCCTGTTTTCGAGTGTGGGGGATGCAGAGCCGTGAGCTTCAGCTGCAGTGTGAGTCATTCTACTGTACTGGCAAGCATGTTTCTCTTCAAGTAACTCATAGGTCTCATTCCTCATCTAACAAGAATTGCCCATCCTGAAGTTCAGACACAAATGAAAGCAGTGTTTGCAACTCACAAGTATAAAATGTGTATTTCATGTGCTCAGGCCTTTGACAGCTTTTCAAATAGGGCCTCCTGGTCCTTCCTCGTCTCACGCAAACCAGCTTTGGAAACTTGGAGCTGAAGGAATGGAACCTGTTTACCATTTAGTGCTGCTTCTTGTATTGGTTTCCTGTGTTTGAACCTGGGAGTTAAACTACTGTTTTAGTTCGGTTACTGTTTTGGAAATTACAGGAATATTTATGACATTTTTTTTTTTTCTGTGTAAGTTTTTGCTTGCACATGTGATGTACATGTCTCCTCTCTCTAACATGCAATGGTAGGGCAGTGCCTGGACACAATGGCAAAAAGTGAGAATGGATTCTCTAAACCTTGTGAGGCTAAGCAATTTGAGAAGAAAAGGGAATTTTTGACAATACAGGAAAACCATTTTTAAAAATGTTTCTGTATTTACATCTTCCTTTATTTGTGCAGCGAATAGCTGCATATAAACAAGCTCTTTGTCCCCTGGCCATACTGCTTTAACCTCCAATGAAGTCACAGTCCCCTGTTTGTGGCATCACAAATATGGTTTTGTGAAAATAATTGTGACTTCATTGCAGGTTCAACACTTTGATCATGGAACCACGATCCTATTTCTATGGAAGTATCCTAAACAATAAAAAATGAAGGGAAAGTAATCCATAAAATCAATAATGTATAAACTGAACTATGTCCAATTATGATATTATTAAATTTTTTCTTGAACAATGGAAAACTGCTGTAATGCAAGCACAGTTACATTCGTTCTATTCTAAATTCCATAGCTAAAACTTTCACGTGATTGTTACTTTCTCAGCTCTTTTGAATTTGCATTTCAGCAATATGGAGCTGGTTTCAGCTGGCAATCTAGAGCCTGATTTTGCAGTTCCAGTGCAGCTGGAGCCGTAGTGCCATGGCGGGCAGTTCCCATTTACTTGGTCAGCTACTGAGGAGTCCCTGGGAACCAGACATGTGGAGTAGGGGCAGAGTGAGGTTCTATGTTGGTCGTGGGAGAACTGATGTTGTTTATTTTGCCTCCTGGTTGCCATTTTCTCCTGCTGTTTTGCATTCTCCCACAGCACGCATGCTGCAACGTCATTGGGTAACATCCTGAATGATGCGTCGACATCACTGTGTGCTCCCACCCTGAGCATGCTGGTCTCTGGCTGCACCACCAGCTGTGCTTAGTCAAGCAGGTGGTGGTATTTTAGCGGGGGGGGCATGGGGGGGCACATCCCACCCTGACCAGAGGAGAATAGTGTACTGTGGGATGCTCCATCCTCCTTACTCTGCCAGCCCTCTGACAACTTGGGCTCATTGGGGTAGGAAGAAGTAGGCTGCTGGTTAACTAGGATCTGCAGCTTATCCATTAGGTAGGGAAATGGGCAGACTGGGTGGGCCAAGCGGTCCTTATCTGCCGTCAAATTCTATGTTTCAATTCTTGAACCCAGGTCATCGGCACTGCAAGCATCCACATTTATGCTGCAATTTATACATCAGTACAGTAAATGGAATACTATTCAAAGGCAAAAAAATGTCTTGCTCTCTGACTGGTCAGTGCCCACCTTCACAAGTGATATTATCTGAGCACAACATCACTGTATGAAGGTCAGGCACCAACATGACCTCATGAAAAATAAAAACAATCACTGTGCCCCTGCATGTCGAAGTCATTATGGGCTTCTGTCAGTCCAGTGCAACAAATGAAACAAGAAACCCTCCCACCAACCCTCCCACCATGTCAAAATGTGCCCCACAATAAACCACACACACACACACACACACACACACAGATCTTTTCTTTTTATGGTATATTTTGTATTTGTTTACCTCCTCTGTTCACAGTTTATTTCTTCTGTTCACAACATGACTGAGCAGGTGAGTGAGTGAGCAGTTCTTGACAAGGACAGAACACGGCTGCCCATTTCCAATACTGGTTGCTCAAGAAACCACTTATTTTCCTTCTTATTTCTGTTTTTTTATGTTACCCATTTTTTCCATTTAAAACAAGAAGCCACAACTCCGTGTGGCATTACACTGAGCAGTACAGTACTTCAGGGGGACAGCTCGCAGCTGTCCCTTTCAGTTAGCGTCTTCATTACCTACCTCCGTTCAGAATTACTATGGCTGCAGCTCCCCCAGCTCTGATCCCGATCATGGAAATGTTGACTATTAAGTTAAAAACCAACCAAAAGATTGCATATTTTTCCTGCCATGCTTCTTGTAGGGGACTAATTGAGTGGTGCATGAGTGGAATGAAAAGCAATGCTCCAGCTTCTTTATTTTTAAAATGCATTATTTATTTATTATGACTTTCATAATCAGGTAAATGCACTGGCCCAGTGGACCGTTTACAGGCACAACCTGGGCCAGAGGCACAGAGTGATACAATCATCAGCAGTGACATGATAAATGCAAAGAGAAAGCACATAACAATGGTACAGGTATGTACAGGCCAAAAGAAAATACAGAAGAAACATATACATAACAAGGCCAATCTAGTACACAATGGTTGCTATTGAATACAATGTACACAAATGCATCGGTTATCTTTATATTTCCCTTCCCTTAGGAGGTTTACAAGACCAGGTAGCCAACAAGAGTAGGTGGAAATGTTAGGCCAGGTGGAGGGGCGATAAGCGAGAGGTGCTAGCGGGTGGGACATTTGCAGTTTCTTTGTCAAAAAACAGCATTTGAGGTTCAAAGCTTAAATGAGTGTTGGAAGATCACAGGGGGGTGGGTAGCCTGTTCCACAGAGAGGGGGCCGCTACTGAGATGGCATTCAGAGTGTGGTTTCTGGAATTTATTCCTCGGCCCCGCTCCCCCATCCTGCGGGGTGCCGCAGGGCTCCATCTTGTCACCCATGTTGTTTGCAGTGTACATACTGCTGTTAGAAGAGATTATTAGGCAGTATGGTCCGAGTTTTCACTGCTATGCAGATGTTACTCAACTATACATGTCCTTTGCACCTGGTCAAGATGTGTTCCTTTCAGTATTTAACAATTGTCTCGCTGAGATCCAGGACTGGATGAGTGCGAGTTGGCTGCAGTTGAACCCGCCTAAAACGGAGGTGCTGCTTGCGGACCCTGATTGTCAGGAGGTGGGTTTGTCGGCAGGATCACCATCGGGATTATGTCTTGGGGGTGTGGCGCTGACTGCCTCAGGCCAGGTACGGAACTTGGATGTTATCACTGACGATGGTTTGACCCTTAAATCAGAGGTGTCAGCTGTCATCAAGACCTCTTTCTACCATCTGAAGAATATCATCTAGGTGAAACACCTGGTTCCTCCCGAAGATCTTCCAATGTTGGTCCATGCCTTCGTTACCTCTCGCCTTGACTATTGCAATGCCTTGTACCTAGGGCTACCGGGGGTCGATGTCCGCCACCTACAGCTAGTGCAGAATGTGGCAGCCAGGCTGTTGCCTGGTACATCTAGAGCCAGCCACATAACACCTGTGCTCCGCGGACTGCGCTGGCTTCCAGTGTGTAAGGATCACCTTCAAGGTTGGTTTGCTGACCTATAAAGCCCTACACAACCAGGGACCTAGTTACTTGCAAGATCTCCTTCACCCTTACTTTCCCCTTTGCCCTCTCCAATCTGCTGACATGGGATTGCTAGAGATTCCCATGGTCTGTTTAAAGACATCTAGGGCCTGGTCTTTCAGCTTTGTGGCCCTGACCCTGTGAAATTCTCTACCTCGATGGATACGAGATTGCCTGACTGTGCAAGAGTTTAAAACTGCACTTAAAATGTATTTATTTGAATCAGCATACTGTGGTTTTAATTGATAGCATTTTAACTGTGAGTTTTAAATATAGGGTTTTAATGACACATTTGAAATCATTTATTGTATTGGTTGTGCTATGTACAAGCGCCTTGGTTGTAGAAAGGTGCATTTTACAAATAAACTATGATAGGATATATGATATGATTCCCACCCATGTTGGCGGTGGTTCTAAGTACTGCAAGGGTGGGAATAGTGGAGGAGCAGAGGCTCCTAGCCGATGTTCTGAAACTGAAAAGGGAAGAGAGAGGAGATGTAGTGCCACTACGAAGGGTAGCATCCACAAAACAGGCAAGAGAATAGTCAAAACGCCCTTGAAGAATGAGCCAGCCAAGGTAGCGGTAGAGATCACAGTGGTGGGTAGAGAGAGAGGCCGATAGGGCAATGTGGCAGACGTTATTGTAGGCTACCCAGAGTCTAGACCGGAGAGACTGAGGTCCTAGAGTACACAGAGGAGCAATAGTCCAGGACAGGGAGAAGGTTGCCCAGGACTGTAGCTAGATGGGCTTCCTTAGTGAGATATGGTTTTATGTGATAGATGGCACCTAACTTCTAATTAACCCTGCCGACTATGTGGTATATGTGGTAGTGGAAGGTGAGAAAGGGGTCAGGCAGAACCCCCAGATATTTAAACCAGTGGATGCATTCAAGGGCAGGGCCTTCAGTGGGATAAATGAGGAGACAGTAGTTGGCAGAGAGGGTTTTGGCAAGAAATGGTTTCGACCCAAACAACATAGCCTTGGTCTTTTTAGCATTAACCAGCAGCAGCAGATTAGACAAAAACTAGTTGTAGGCTGCACAGTAGTTCTGGGTTTGGACGGATGATATACAGGGAAGGGATTTGTCACTGAAGTAAATAATTTCATCTGCATATAGTAAGGAGTTGCAAGTGGATGGGGAGTTGACAAATACAGAGAATAGTAAGGGGCTCAGAATGGAGCCCTGGGGGACTCCCAAAGAGACCGACAGTGAGGAGGAGGAGGTGGAAGTGCCAATGCAGACTGTTTGAGAATGTCCTGAGAGATAGTTCCTAAACCAGCCAGTTGTCTCAGCAGAGCAACTGAGTGCAGTTAGCTTAGAGAGAAGGAAGAAGTGGTTAACCATATCAAAAGCGTTGGGAAGGTGAACAAAGACGGCCCCTGCAGCACATCCATGGTCCATGTTGGAGAGAATGTGATCCATGAAAAGAGCTAGGACGGTTGATGTACTGTGATGCTTGCGGAAGCCATGTTGCTGGCTGCATAGGATGTTGTATTCAGTGAGGTAGTCAGACAGTAGGTGGTGAATGACTTTTTCTAGGAACTTACTTAAGTGGGGGAGAATAGATATGGGCCAGTAGTTGTCAGAGGAGTGGTGGTGACAAGATTTGAAAATTAGGATCACCCTTGTAGACTTCCAGGAGTCAGGCATGGTGGAGGTAGACAGGGCGAGATTAAAGATAAAGGTGAGGGGCTTAGATTACTATATAATTTATATATGAATGATTTGGGGTTTGAACAACCAAAGCTACAATACCATCTTTATGCTGATGATACAGTTGTATATTTTGCTGATTCATCAGTGAGAACTATTCAAATAGTATTACAACAGGCTTTTGATCAGTTACAGGAATTTTTGCTTAGATCTAAATTGGTTTTGAATGAAAAAAAATCTCAGGTAATGGTGTTTCATAGGGTTACGGGTCTAAAACTGAATATGAGGGTTACAAATTAAAGCATTTTCAGGAAGAATCTTGCAACAAGTTGTTAGTTATACATATCTGGGGGTGTATTTAGATACAAAATTTAAAAGGGACAGTCATATAGATAGTACCTTATTAAAGTTAGTAAGTCGTGGGGTCATTATGATAAGTAGAAATAGTACTACTTTGAAATTAGAAAATTAGTTGTAACTGTTGTTGTACTACCCATATTGGAGTATGGTAATTTGATATATATGGATTAGTCTAAAGAGCAACTATATAAGCTTGATGTTATGTATAATAAATTAATTAGATTTATACTGGGAGCTGCAAAGAGGGCACATAGAGTAGATATGTATAAAGAATTAGACTGGCATACTTTGTCTCAAAGGCGGGCTCTTAGTACAATTATGTTAATGTTAAAATGTATCTCGGAAAAGTCCCTAAATATATGGCTGAGTCCATTAAAATAAAAAAAAGACCTATTGAGGTCTGCTGCTCTAATTACTTGGACTGTGCAGTCCCAAGTTGTAGAACGGCTTGGGGGGATAAGCATTTTTTTAATATCGGACCTTCTATATGGAATAAATTGCCTGGGAAGCTTAGACCCCTTGAGGGAAATTTCCAGTTGCACCAAATTAAACAATGGCTTATCGAAAATATTAGTTATGATGGGAAATAGTTTGAATCTTAGGATGGTAGATTGTAACTTGTATTAAATGTATACTGTGAATTAATTATTGTTTTTTGCATGTTCTTCTTGTCCTAGTTTGTTTTATGATTTAGAATTGTGTTATATTTATTGATGTATAATTATAGTGTATATGTGTTTTCCTTTGTTATATACTGTTAACTTATAAGAGTAACTGGAAATGACACCTGGATCTCACTGTAAAGGAGCTTCGGCTCAGTGGAGATATCCTTATTCATTTTTTGTATGAATAAAATTTTTTTACTACTTTTACTACTACTACTACTACTACTACTAGAAATCAAAGAAACAGGGGAGAGGCCGTCAGAGCCACGGCTTCCTTGATTAGGTAATCCCCTTAGAAGCTTGAGAGTTTCCATAGGGGATATGGACGTGAAGTAGAAAGGGGCATGTGAGGATGGTGCATGGGGTGGCAGAAGAGTGTGAGGGGATCGCACTTGCATCCTCAAGCATGGGATTACTGGATGAGAGTGTGGAGAGAAGGGCAGACAAGTCAGAGAACTTAGTGTTGAAAGCTTCTGCGACAGCCAAGGGGTTGTTTAAAGGGCTGGCAGGGGTGCTCAGGTGAATATTGGAGTTATGTGCATGGGATTTAAGAGAGAGCTAATTGTGTCCCAGAATTTTCTCAGATTGCCCAAGTTCTTTCTTTGGAGCTTGCGGAAATAATCCTGTTTTCGGGATCTATTCAAGTACTTATAGATGCCTGTACTCCTTCCATCGGGTGGGGAAGGGGGCTGATTTCTATGCCGCCCACTTATTGCCCCTCAGCTTCATGAGGATTTCTTCTATAAAAGCATGGATAGTAACTTGGGGGGAGGGGGGAGCGAGAGTGTGAGTCAGCAACCGGTACTGGGAGGCGGATAAGGACAGAGACTCCTGACTACACTGTTTTCCCTCCTGTTAAATGACTAGTCCCTTGTAACAGGGACCATGATTAGCTAACTATTTGTATAGGTTGCATCTTCCTGAGCTGCTAATATATTTGTATCTATGTAGCTATTCTCCCCCACCCTGCTTAGCTAACTCCTTGTATAGGCCACATCCCCCTAAGGCTAAATGTACACTCTGTTACTGCCTTAATGTCTTGTACCCTGTAACTGACGTGGAGCCTTTGGAAATGAGTCTATGACTCAAAGGTGTGTAATTCCGATACCTGAATAAATAAATAAAAAATAAAATAAATAAATCCACTTGCTGAATATACAGACAACAGCACCTAGTGGAGAAATGGAAAACAGGAGCTTCTTTTTTTTGAAATATGCTTCTGCACAGAAAAATCAAATAAAATAATATTTTAAATATAATGCTTTTTTGTTTTGTTTAAAAATGAACCATTGTATAATAGCAATAATGCACTCCAGGTGTGTATTTTACTGAGGATCCTCTACTGGTTGTTGACAAAAATGTTGTTGAATGACCAGAGAGTGAAACCAGCAGGTTGACCGCATTTGCAGTCAGCTGCCAGTTCCAAAGAAAACAGTGTTTTCTTTGAGGGCCTTTGACCCCGAACCCCTCACACAGGGGGCTGTGCCCTCGCACCTCCCCCACTAAGGATTATCAACTGTGAGTTGGAGCTGATTTGGGGGGGTACAAGACCCCAGACAGACAGTGCTGGGTTCCAGCATGGACACTACAGCAACATGGCACTGTAGTCACTGTAGTGTCATTCACTGTGCTGGTGTCACTGTTGGGGGGGGAATACATTGTGCTGATAATATCATTTCCCAGGAGTTAAATGCACTTGTCCTGCGGCCTCATGATTTAGCCACTCAAGGTTAGCAATGGGCAAAGCTGGCAGAATTTGCTTCCTGTATTAATCTATGAATTTATTGCAATTCGCGAAATGTGGATCGATCCACGAGTTTCACTGTGAAGTGCAGAATTTCACCCACGATGTAAGGGAATTCCTGGGTGCAATTCCACACTTTGCAGTGAAAACTTCACACTTCACAGTAAAAACATCATGATTCAGGCGAAGTCAGAGTTGCTGAGGGCTGGGAAAACTTCACGAAGCTCTGCAAATGTGAATTGTTGCCACTTCGCAGCAACTTCACCATATCTATACTCAAGGTATGATGTTACCCCAGCATGACACACACCCTGTTGTGCATTATTGCTTAATTATAAAATGGGGTCCAAGAATGGAGCATTGTGATTGACTGACTGGCACTTTTGAGCCTAGGTAAATCCTGCAACAACCCATGCAAAAGTGCCATTCAGTTAGAGGGGGCAGCAGCACAGTAAATTAAATCAATACATCCACTACCCTCAAAAAGTCTAAAACAAACCTTTATATATTTTTTACTTACAAAGATACATAGACAGTGTCGGCAGATAAGGGCCCATGACCCACCCAGTCTGCCCATTTGAGCTTGTAAGTTCAGTTTATGTTTTCCTAGAAGTCTGTTGCCCCTTACCCCTGACCTTCAGAATTCCTTTATGTCTATCCCATGCATTCTTATATCCCATGATTGTTTCAGCCCCCACCACTTCCTCTGGCAGGGTGTTCCACTTGTCCACCACCCGTTCTGTGAAGAAATTCTTCCTCACATTTCCTCTGAATCGTCCTCCTTCCAACTTCATCCCATGCCCTCTAGTCCTGGAACATCTTTTGCTTAAAAATAGTGTATTCCTGCACCCTGTTCCTCCCTGTAAGATACTTGTATGTCTCTATTATATCCCCTCTCCCTTCTCTCCTCCAGGGAGTACATATTCAGTTCCTTCAACCTGTCCTCATAGGACTTGTGATGCAATCCATGTACCATCTTTGTTGCCCTCCTCTGAACCTTCTCTACCTGTCTATGTCCTTATGTAGGTAAGGTCTCCAGAACTGTACACTGTACTCCAGGTGGGGCCTCACTAGTGTCTTGTATAGTGAATTATGACCTCCCTTTTCCTGCTGGTGATGCCCTGCCTATGCATCCCAGCATCCTATTTGCTTTACCTGCTGCCTTGTCACACTGTTTCTCTACCTTGGAGGTCATCAGAGATGATAACCCCAAGATCCCTTTCCTGCTTGGTGCATGCTATATCCTCACCCCCCAATTGATATATTGTGCCAGGGTTTTTGTGCCCCATATGCACTATCTTGCACTTCTTTGCATTGAATTTCAACTGCCAAACCCCTGACCATTCTTCAAGTTTCTGCAGGTCCCTTCTCATTCTGTCTACACTCTCTGGTGTGTCTACTCTGTTACAGAGCTTTGTGTCATCAGTGAACATTGAAATTCTGCCTTCTAGGTCCAGCGAATGTCACTGATGAAGATGTTGAATAGGACTGGTCCCATCACTGATCCCTGTGGTACCCCACTGGTCATTCTTCCCTCTGTGGAGTGACAGCCATTTACCACCACCCTCTTTGTCCTGCTGCCCAGTCAGTTACCTACCCACCACACTACTGTCCTACCCACACCCATATTCCCCAGTTTGTGTAATAGTCTTCTATGTGGCACAGTGTCAAAGGCCTTGCTGAAGTCCAGATAGGCCATGTCCACTGCCCTCCCCTGATCCACCTCCCTAGTCACCCAGTCAAAAAATTAAACGAGGTTGGTCTGACATGACCTCCCCCTGGTGAAATCATGCTGCCTTGGGTCCAGTAGTCCATTGACAACCAGATGTTCCACCAATCTCTCCTTCAGTAGTGCTTCCATGATCTTCCCCACTACCGAGGTGAGGCTGACTGGTCTGTAGTTCCCTGCTTCCTCTCTGTTCCCACTTTTGTATAAGGGGACTACATTTGCTGTCCTCCAGTCTTTGGGTACCTCCCCTGTTTCCAGTGATTGGCTAAACAGGAAGCCAGAGGTTCAGCCACCACCTCTCTTAGTTCTTTAAGGACCCTGGGGTGCACCCCATCTGGCCCCATTGCTTTATCAACTCTTATTACTTCCAGTTCCTTCAGACCCTTTCTTGTGTAAAGGGACTTATGTCCATTTCTGCACCATTCTCACCCCTTGTATCCTCTTCAGACCCATTACCCTCCTCTTCCTCAGTAAAGACTGACCAGAAATATCTGTTCAATATGTCAGCTTTACTGTTGTCATCCTCCACGCGGCCCCCTTCCTCCCCCTTCAGTCTCACTATCCCTCCCTTTGCCTTTCTTTTTTCACTTATGTACCTGTAGAAGGTTTTGTCCCCTCTACCCACTGATTTTGCAATGTGTTCTTCTGTCTGAGCTTTGGCTTCCCTTACTGACCTCCCTGCCTCCCTTTCCTTCTCCTGGTACTTCTCCCTATCCCCTTCTGCCTGTGTCTTTTTGTATTGCCTGAATGCAATCTTTTTGGCTTTCACTTTCTTCGCTACCTGTTTGGAAAACCATAATGGTCTCCTCTTCCTTTTCCTCTTGCTAACTTGCTTAATGCATACTTATGTTGCTCTTGTAATCCCCATTTTAAATACTGCCCACTGTTCCTCAACCCCTGATTCCTGCCCCATTCCCCTTAATGCCTCTGTCAAGTAACTCCCCATTTTCCCAAAGTCTGCCCCCCTAAAATCCAGGATACATGTTTTTGTGTGGTTTGATTCTGCTCTTTCTGTGATTTCAAACCACAATGACAATGACCACAAGGAAAGGAAGCAGCTCCTGGTGGGGGACTCAATTATTAGGGCATAGAACTGGGGGGAGCAGGGAAAACTGAAGTAAGATGCCTGCCTGGTGCCATGGCTTGGAGGGACAGGAAGCGCATCCTCAGGATCACGAGAACAGCTGCATGGGAGTCTGAGCTGGACGTCATTGTCCACCTAGGGACAAATGACTTGGCTCAACATGAGATTAGAGCAGTGCAGAAGGACTTTGTAGAACTGGGGAGGAGCCTAAGACAAGTAGCACACACAGTATCCTTCTCAGAGGTGCTGCCTGTCAATGGCATGAGTGAGGTGAGGGTACTTTGCACCATGCAGTTTAATGAATGGTTGAAAAAATGGTGTGGATCACAGGGGTTTGGCTTCATTGGGGACTGGGGTTCCACCTGGAGGGACACCAGCCTATACTGGCAGGATGGTCTGCATCTGTCCAGGAAGGGAACAAGTCTTTTGAGCAATCGGTTTAAATGCTTCATTGGCAAGCTTTTAAACTAGTCAAGGGGGGAGGCACTGATAAGCAGCAGGAAAATCCCAGCCTCTCCCTACAAAACTGGGTACTCAATGAGAAAAAGACCAAGGTAGAAAGGTCAATGGGGGATGCTGCAACTGAAGGTAAAGCCATCAAAAAATGGAAAGCAATGAGTACCAATGCCCGTAGTCTGAGTAACAAGCTTCCTGAATTAGTGGCCTTGATGGAGGAGGAACATCTGGATATCGTGGCAGTCACAGAAACATGGTTCACACAAAACCATGACTGGGACGTAAACATACCAGGATACGCTATCTACAGGAGGGGCAGAGAGGGTAATAGAGGAGGAGGAGTAGCTCTTTACATAAGGGAAGGAATCAAAGCAGCAGAACAAAAGGGAAAACAGGGAGGAGAAGAAGCACTGTGGGTAAATTTGGAGACCAGCAATGGCACTACAATCCGCACAGGGGTTGTATACATATCCCCTTCTCAGGGGAAGGAAATGGACAAGGAAATGATAGAAAGTATACTTAGTAAGGCAGAAAAAGGAGAGATATTGCTGATGGGCGATCTGAATATGCCAGATGTTAACTGGAGTGCAGTTGCAGCAGCCACTTCGAAGAGTGGGGTTATTCTAGATGCCCTACAGGGGGCATGCCTTAGACAACTAGTATTGGAGCCCACTCAAGAGGGAGCAATCTTAGACCTGGTTCTCTCAAATGGAGATGAAGAGAGGATCACAGATGTAGAAGTGGGTAGCCATCTGGGAACTAGCGACCATCGAACAGTATGGTTCACAATAAACACAACAATAGAGTCAAGCCATACAAAGGCAAAAGTACTGGACTTTGGAGGGCTGACTTTGTAAAATGGGTGAGTGCCTAAGGAATGCACTAGCAAATGGGAAGGAAGGAGGTGGATGAACAATGGGAATAATAAAAACTGCCATCACAGAGTAACTAGCCTTTGTGTGAAGCAAATAAACAAAACTAAGCGATGTGAAGAAACCACTATGGTTCTCAAAGGAAGTGGCAGTGAAGGTTCAAGAGAAAAAGAAAGCATTCAGGAAGTACAAGGAATCACAGAAGGAGCAGGACAGAGAACTGTATCAGATAAAGCAAAAGGAAGCTGGGAAGGCAGTCAGAACAGCAAAGGCCCAAACTGAGGAAAAGATAGCCAACTCAGTTAAGAAGGGGGATAAAACCTTTTATAGGTACATCAGGGAGCGAAGGAAGACCAAGGGAGGGATAGTGAGGCTTAATAAAGGGGAGGGAGGGTGGGCAGAGGGTGACTGTGAAAAGGCAGACATACTAAACAAATATTTTTGTTATGTATTTACAAAGGAAGAGGGGGAGGTACCTAAAACAAACAGTAGAAACACTCTGGATACAGAAGTTGATACCAGCCCATTTACAGAAGAAAGGGTTCTGAAAGAACTCTTAAAACTGAAGGTGGATAAAAGCAATGGGGCCTGATGGGATTCATCCCAGAATTCTAAAAGAACTAAGGGTGGAATTAGTGACACCACTGACTACCCTGTTTAACAAATCATGGGAGGATGGGATGGTACCGAGGACTGGAGGAGGGCAGATGTGATTCCCTTCACAAAAGTGGGAGCAAGGCAGAAGCAGGAAACTACAGACCTGTTTGTTTAACCTCAGTGGTAGGGAAAATGATGGAATCACTTCTGAAGGAAAGAATTGTCGAGTATCTAGAGGCCAGAGGAGCACAGGACCCAAGGCAGCATGGATTCACAGCAGGAAGGTCATGCCAGACAAATCTGATAGATTTCTTTGACTGGGTGACCAAAGTAGTAGATCAGGGAGGGGACTGTGGACATGGCCTACCTAGACTTTAGCAAGGCATTTGACACAGTCCCACACAAAAGATTAATATACAAGTTAGCTAGCCTGGGAGTGGGTCCCAAGATGACAGCCTGGGTAAAAATTGGCTGGAGAATAGGACACAGAGAGTAATAGTAAATGGGTCCACTCTGAAGAAAGGGGGTTACTAGTGGGGTACCACAGAGGTTCAGTATTAGGACCGGTCCTCTTCAATGTCTTTATAAGCGACATTGCAGAGGACTGGAAGGAAAAGTATGTCTCTTTGCAGATGACACAAAGATCTGCAACAGAGTTGATGCACAAAGTGGGGTGGAAAGGATGAAAAGGGACTTGGCAAGGTTAGAGGAATGGTCAAATGTATGGCAGCTTAGATTCAATGCTAAGAAGTGCAAGGTAATGCACCTGGGAAACAAAAACCCAGGGGAAGAGTACACAATGGGGGGTGAGATACTAACAACAACAAAAATGGAAAGGGACCTGGGGGTAGTCATATCAGATGACCTAAAGGTGGGCAAGCAATGTGAGAGGGCAGCAAGGAGGGCCGGGGGGATACTGGGATGCATAGGGAGAGGCATCACCAGTAGAAAACAGGAAGTTATTATCCCTCTGTACAGACAGCTGGTCAGACCCCATCTGGAGTACTGTGTGCAGTTCTGGAGACCCAGTCTTCACAAAGACATAGACAGGATGGAAGCTGGCCAGAGGAGGGCAACTAAAATGGTGCAGGGTCTGCACCGGAAGACATATGAAGAGAGACTTAAGGAGCTTAATATGTATAGCCTCGAGGAAAGGAGGGAGAGGGGGACATGATAGAAACTTTCAAGTACCTCAAGGGAATCAACAAAGTCCAAGAGGGTAGCATCTTTCAAAAAAAGAGGTGTGCAAGAACAAGGGGGCACAATTTGAAGATAGAGGGAGGCGGCTCAGAGGTAATTTAAGGAAGTATTTTTTCACAGAGAGGGTTGTGGCTGCATGGAACAGCCTTCTGGAGGAGGAGTCAAAAACAGTGGTGGAATTCAAGCATGCATGGGACAGTCATAGGGCAATTCTAGGGGGTGGGGGTAGAAAGAAGTAGGCTGCTGATTAACTAGGATCTGCAGCTTATCCAGTAGGCAGGGAAATGGGCAGACTGGGTGGGCCAAGAGGTCCTTATCTGCTGTCAAATTCTATGTTTCTATGTTTCTATGACTGGTGTTCACTGTTCCCCAAGTGCTCCCCCACTGTTACCCCATCACACTGTCCCTGTTTGTGAGCACAAGGTCCAGTATTGCCTTCTGCTGAGTTGGTTCTATGACCAGTTGCTTGAGGAAGGCACTCTGAAGTGAGTCCAGGATAAATCTGCTCCTACTTGATGCTTCTGCTGGGATGCTCCAGTCCACATCTGGAATGTTGAAGTCTCCAACCAGTACTACCTCACCCTTGTCTGCCATCCTTTGGATGACTAGCATCAGCTCCCTATCTGTTTCTTCCTCCTGGGCTGGTGGTCTAGAGACCACACATGTGCGGATGGCTGGCCCCATTTTCCTTTCCAGCTTAACCCTCAGTATCTCCCCCCCATTTTGTTCCTCCTGGATCTCTATGGTCCTTATGTCATTTTTCACATACAGTACCACTCCTCCTCCCTTCCTACCTGCCCTCTCTCTCCTGAATATGTTGTAGCCAGGTTTGGCCATCTCCAGTCATGGTTATCATTACACCAGGTTTCAGTGATGCCACAATGTCCAGGTCTGACTGCACCATGACAGCCTCCAGATCTTCCATCTTGTTGCTAAGGCTCCTGGCATTGGCACACATGGCTTTCCATGATTTGACCTCCCTAGACTGTTTAGCTGTTCTACTCCAGCCCCTTCCTTGATTGTGCTTTATCCCTGGTTCTCCTTGCTGTTTGCCCTTCTGCTGAATTTTGCCCCTTTTCTGCCCATCCACCTTTTGGGTGCTAATCTCCATCTTTTGCACACTGCTTTGTAGAGATAGCCACTCCTCCGGTTCACTGGTTCCACTGCTAGCTTAGATTTATCCCCTGTTCTACTGGCCCCTATCTTGGCAGCCCTCCCCAGCCCAGTCACCCATTTTCCCTAGGTCTTACCCCTGATGCCCCCCTGACTCACCCCTCATGGCAGGATCGGATAGGATTTCCTCTTGTCCCCCCGAAGCAGGATCCTGTGTAGGTGCCTGGTCAGTGGTGCCAGGCCTGCAAGAAGGCCAACTTCATCCTGCATGGTAGGATGTCTTTTTCCACCTGTTTATTTTTCTCCCTTTTCTGATTGGCATGCAGTGATGTGCAGCATCGTGCTAACTTCCCCCCACCCTACTGGGTTTCCGTCTGCCCTGATGCACAGCCTCTGCTTGCTGTCAGGTGCATTGTGGGAAGCACAGTCCACTCTCCCCAGAAGAGGAGACCAGTTCTCTGGGTGCTCAGTCCTCTTCCCACCAATGGACAGCAACTTGAGTTCACTCCCAAACCCAGCACCAGCATGGCAGGCAGTAACGCCACCATTGCGCCTCTGGGCTAGCTTCCGTTTTAAAATTTTGATATATTATTGATCGCTATCTAGAAATAATATATTAATACAGCCCCTGAGACCACTGTTATGGTGGTTAGAGTGATCTCATTTTCTTAGGGTATCTGAACCACTCACCTTTGGTTTGTAGCTTTCATAACATATGAATGCATATGAGACCACTCTAGAAACATAGAAACATAGACTTTGATGGCAGATAAGGACCACTTGGCCCACCCAGTCTGCCCATTTCCCTACCTACTGGTTAAGCTGCAGATTCTAGTTAACTAACAGCCTACTTCCTGCAACCCCCAACTATAATTGCCTTGTGTCTGTCCCATGCATGTTTGAATTCCCCCACTGTTTTAGACCCCTCAGCCTCTCCAGGAAGGCTGTTCCATGTATCCACCACTCTCTCCATGAAAAAAAAAATTCCTCACATTACCCCTGAGCCGTTCCCCCTCTATCTTTAAATTGTGTCCCCTTGTTCTTACACATCTCTTTTTCTGAAAGATGCTACCCTCCTGGACTTTGTTGATTCCTTGAGGTACTTGAACGTTTCTATCATGTCCCTCGTCCCTCCTTTCATCAAGAGTATACATATTAAGCCTCTCAGTCTCTTTCATATGGCTTCTGCTGCAGACCCTGCACCATTTTAGTTGCCCTCCTCTGGACTGCTTCCATCCTGTCTATGTCCTGCATAGATGAGGTCTCCAAACTGCACGCAGTACTCCAGATGGGGTCTCACCAACTGTCTGTACAGAGGGATAACTTCCCTTTTTCTACTTGTGATGCCCCTTCCTATGCATCCCAGTATCCCCTGGCTCTCCTTACTGACTTTTCACATTGCTTACCCACCTTTAGGTCATCTGATATGACTACCCCCAGGTCCCTTTCCATTTTTGTTGTTATTAGTACCTGCCCTGCTATTGTGTACTCTTCTCCTGGGTTTTTGTTTCCCAGGTGCATTACTTTGCACTTCTTTGTATTGAATCTAAGTTGCCACATGTCTGACCATTCCTCCAACCTTGCCAAGTCCCTTCTCATCTTTTCTACCCCCCCTTGTGTATCAACTCTGTTACAGATCTTTGTGTCATCTGCAAAGAGGCGTACCTTTCCCTCCAGACCCTCTGCAATGTCACCTATAAAGATGTTAAAGAGGACTGGACCCAGTACTGAGCCCTGAGGTACTCCACTAGTAACCCCTTTCTTTGGAATGTGTTCCATTCACTATTACCTTCTGTGTCCTGTTGTGCAGCCAGTTTGTTACCAGGCTGCCACCCTGGGACCCACTCCCAGGCTGGCTAACTGATTATTAATCTTTTGTGCGGGACTGTGTCAAATGCCTTGCTAAAGTCTAGGTAGGCCATATCCACAGCCCCTCCCTGGTCTATTACTTTGGTCACCCAGTTGAAGAAATCAATTAGATTCGTTTGACATGACCTTCCTGCTGTAAATTCATGCTGCTTTGGGTCCTGTGCCTGCTGGCCTCTAGGTACTCAACAGTTCTTTCTTTCAGAAGTGATTCCATCATTTTCCCTACCACTGAGGTCAAACTTACAGGTCTGTAGTTTCCCGCTTCTGCCTTGCTCCCACTTTTGTGAAGGGGAATCACATCTGCCCTCCTCCAGTCCTCAGGTACCACCCCATCCTGCCATGAGCTGTTAAAAAGCGTGGTCAGTGGTGTCACTAGGTCCTCTCTTAGTTCTTTTAGGATTCTGGGGTGAATCCCGTCAGGCCCCATTGCTTTGTCTACCTTGAGTTTTAGGAGTTCTTTCAGGACTCTTTCTTCTGTGAATGGACTGGTGTCAATCCCCCTACCCAGAGTGCTTCTATTGTCTGGTTTAAGTAACTTCTCCTCATCTTCTTTTGTGAATACTGAGCAAAAGTATTCATTCAGAATCTCTGCCTTTTCACTGTCCCCCTCTGCCCACCTCCCCTCTCCTTTATTAATCTTCACTATCCCTCCCTTAACCTTTCTAAGCTCCCTAATGTACCTATAAAAGGTTTTATCCCTTCTTAACTGAGTTGGCTATTTTTTCTTCGGTTTGGGCCTTTGCTAGTCTGACTGCCTTCCCCACTTCTTTCTGCTTTAATTGATACAGTTCCCTGTCATGCTCCTTCTGTGATTCCTTATACTTTATGAATGCAGCCTTTTTCTCCTTAATCTTCCCTGCCACCTCGTTTGAAAACCATACTGGTTTTTTACTCCGCTTTGTTTTCTTTATTTGCTTCACATAAAGGCTTATTGCCTCTATGATGGAAGTTTTGATTTTTCTCCATTGTTCTTCCACCCCTCCTTTTTGGTCATTTGCTAGTGCATTTTTCAGGTATTCACCCATTTTGCCAAGGTCACCTCTTCTAAAGTCCAGTATCCTTGTTTTAGTTTGGCTTATCTCCATGGTTGTGCTCATTGTGAAGCACACTGTGCAGTGGTCGCTTGTTCCCAGATGTCTACTGACTTCTAAATTTGTGATCCTCTCTCCATTTGAGAGTACCAGGTCTAATATTGCTCCCTCCCGAGTGGGTTCCAACACAAGCTGTCTAAGGCCTGCCCCCTGCAGGGCATCGAGAATGACCCTGCTCTTGGACGTGGCTGCAGTACCTGTTATCCAGTTAACATCTGGCATATTCAGATCCCCCATCAACAGTATCTCCCCTCTTTTTCAGCCATTTTGAGAATGTCCTCTATCATTTTGTTGTCCATTTCCTCCCCTTGAGACTGGGGTCTGTATACAACCCCTGTGCGGATTGTGATGCCATTCCCTGTCTCCAAGGTGACCCAGAGTGCCTCTTGTCCTCCCCCTTTACTTTTTAGTTCTGTAGCTTTGATCCCTTCCCTTATGTATAGAGCTACTCCACCTCCTCTTTTACCTTCCCTGTCCCTTCTGTAGATTGTGTACCCTGGTATGTTGACATCCCAGTCATGGTTCTCAGTGTACTATGTTTCCGTGACTGCCACAATATCCAACTGTTCATCTTCCATCAGGGCTACTAGTTCAGGAAGCTTGTTTCCCAGACTATGGGCATTGGTAGTCATTGCCCTCCATTTAATGTTGGCTTTATCCTTTTTTCCCCCATCCTCTGACAGTATTAAGAATGGCCTCAGTGACCGTATTAACATAAAACATACAAAATATGAGCAACAGTGATGAAACCTTTTTTTTTTTTTAATTATACACCCTTGGTGTGATACTAATATAAACCATTTGACCTTCAATCTCATGCTATATGTGGTATACCACACCTTTTGTGTGTATAATAAAACACCTTACAGATTATTGCCCATTCATTATTCTCTATACAATTCCAATGGGAGTTCGGGTGGCATAACAAACCATGAGGCCAAAGACTGACTAACCTGAAATCCAGTGCTTCATCTTCATGCCATGCCCATCCTGAAGCTGGCTGCAGTGCTGGATTCCGGGGCATGCACTGGAACCCAAGTCTCTTGGGAGGCAGTGCATTGTGCTGCCGCTGGCCCGGCCCTGAAAATGTTTTGTAACAGCCATAATTTAGATGCATTGGCCCAGATATTCAAAAGGGTTGCAACATGCACAACAGAGATGCACCAGCGCAAGTCTGAAAATGCACCATTGTGCAATATTCAGTGGGAGGCAGCTGCGCCCCCCCAAATCGCAATGCGCAAGAGTGCAATGGTAATGAATACATGCGCAACTGAAGGGGGAGGAACCATGAATAAATGGCGCAGTGCGATATTCAACAGCATGTGCCATGTGTAATAGGGGAGCAAGCGGAAGTTGCGCGATAGCTAAAATGATCCAAAATAAAAAGGAACAAGAAAGAGGCGCAAGAACGCTACAGGGAAGCCAGAGGTGGGAGAAAGCTGACAGCCACAGAAGACAGGGAAGCAGTGAGTGGGACTGGAAAAGAGCAGGAAAGGGCACACCTGGGAACATAGGACAACAGGACAGGAGTGGGGAGCCTGTGCCACAGTGGACTGAGGGCAGTGGCAGTGAGCAGGACAGCCAAATCTTGGAGGTGTTCCCAGTGCAGGGGGAGTAGCACAAAGGACAGCGGAGGGAGCAGGATTACAGCCGCCGGGGGGGAACACAAGCCAGGGACATGGCCAGTGCCACCATTCAGATGGAGGCAGTAATGAGGGGTGTGAGAAGGCAGCCAGCAGGGGGTGTGGCTGTGGAAGGGCCCATCGGCGGTATGCCCCCACCAGGTGGTACCGAGCCTGAACCAGCCGAAGACTACAGTGAAAGCGAATGGTGAGGCAAACTGAACCACGATCCTGAGGTGGTCTGTGAGCTGTGCAGTGATGAGTGCAGGCACCCACATGGCGGAGCCATGCCCTGTCAGTGGAGACAAAGGTGACAGCTGTCATGTGCCTGCTCGCCACGGGCACCTTCAAGAGACCAACAGGGGACACAACAGGTATAACCCAGTTGGCCGCGTCACGCCTACTCACACAATTCCTCAGCACACTTCTGCCACATACTGCAGAGTACATCCATTTCCCCAGCATACAGGTGGAGCACACAGCACACATACAAGAGTTCCACAGGGTAGCACGTATGCCTGGCATGCTCAGGGCCATTGACTGCACCCATGTGGCCATCCGCAGGCCACCTGGCCCGGAAGGTGCTGCGTACATGAATCGGAAGGGCTATTCCTGCATCAACTGCCAGGTGGTGTGCGATGCTAGGGGGTGCATAACCAATGTCTGTGCGATGCACCATGGGGGAGCACATGATGCCTTCATCTGGCACCAGTCTGCACTGTGCCACAGGTTCAAGAGTGGAGACATCCCCACTGGCCACCTAGTGGGTGAGTATGCAAATCACGTAGAAAGACATGGATCTTGGGAGGGGCATAGTCAGAGGTGACATGAGTACTGGCCTAGATGGCCCATGGCAGGGCGACGCTGATCACCAAACTAATGTCCACCCTCTACACACAGGTGACAGTGGATATCCACGCATCCCTGGCTGCTCACACCATACCAGCAGCCTGCGACCCCATCGCAGCAACGGTACAATGAGGAACATGCCACCACACGCAATGTCATAGAGCAGGTGTTCAGAATGCTGAATACGTCTGGTGGTGCCCTACAATACAGCCCCTTGAAGGCCTGCAGGCTATTCCTGGCCTGTTGCATCCTGCACAACATGGCCTATGACTGTGAGATAGCTGTAGAGGTCGAAGATGGGGACAGCGATGGGGACGATGAGGACGCTGGTGCAAATGGTGATGGGCAGCCCCCCCTTGGTCGAAGGGACCCCCAACTGATCTGGATGTTGCAGCTGCACTGGGATACCATCACAGAGGAGCACGTCAACCAACCCAGGTAAGTCATGGGGCCATGTGCAACCACCAATGGCAAGCGCATAACCCACAAACATGCATGGACAAACCCCAGGGGTGCATGTCGTAAAGGGAATTGGCTGAGCGTGGAACCGCACATGCAGTCAGGGATGGGCAAGGCCTAACATGGCACGTGGTCACGCACACACACCACAAGACATACACAAAGGGTAGGAGGCATGCTGACCCCAACCACCACTCATAGCCACACACACGTACACAGACCACCATGCCCAGTGCCTGTCATTGTGCGCATCTCAAATGCTAGGCACCATTGCACAGTGGTGGACAGTGCAACGCAGGCATCATCATGCACATGCCACAGCAGCTGGGAGGGTGTGCACATGGAACATGTGTGTGTGTGCAGGGCCAGGTACCCCACCCATGCATTGCACATTGAACAACACACTGTACACAAGGCAGCGTCAGACAATAGCCATGGTGGGAGACAGGTCAGTCATGCGGCACAGTGCCATGGCCACCACGGATGCATGGGCAGCCCTGCCGAGACCCACCAGCTGTGACAGGCTGACCATTGGCCTCATGGGGTTGCACCAGGGCCCCAAGTTTTCCACGATTCTGCAGGTGTGGCAAACCATGGAAATATCCACAGAATTTGCTGTCACCCGCAGAATTCATGGCCGCCTGTGGAACAAATGTGCCCCCTCTCAAGTGTTAGTATGCCATGCTGGGAGCCCACTCCAGTTGGCTTTACCGACCCCCCAAAAGCTGCCTGATGCCACGCTGGGAGCCCACCCCAGCGTGGCAAATGCTTCATTTGCCAATGGGGGTGCCCAATCCCCTGTCGGTTTCACTGCCCCCCAAATGTTTTTATGCCACGCTGGGAGCCCACCCCAGAGTGGCAGAAACTTCCTTTGCCAACGGGGATGCCCAATCCCCCATTGACTTCACTGACCTCCCCCAAGCTGCCTGGTGCCACACTGGGAGCCCACCCCAGCGTGGCAAAAGTCCCTCCTTGTGTGGGAATCCAAAAAAAAAAACCTGAAACAAAAAACCTTCCATCGTTGATTCTTTTGCCTCCTCCCCAGCCCGCACCCACCTCTGCGTACCCACCTCCCCACCCCCCACCTCACCCCCACCTCAATCTACACTTACCTCTGGAGCCCAGCACGATGATCTTCTGTGGACCGGGAACACGTCTGCACTCTTCAAAGCTGACCGCGAACTGAAGAAATGTCGGTAAGCTGTATAATGGCATAAATGGACGTTTTCAACTTCAGTGCATATCTCAGCCATTTCTGGGAATTTTTTCACCAAATTTTCAATATGTGGTTTTTGGGGCCCCACCTCATGAACTGTGACACTGTTATTTCGTTAATCGGTCCCGAAAGGTGGTTCTGCAGTAACCGTGCGGAACCACCTTTCCAGAATGAGTAACGAAATGACAGAGTCACAGTTCATGAGGTAGGCTCCTAAAAACACTATGTTGAAAACTTGGTGAAAATATTCCCAAAATGACTGTTTTATGATTGTGCGTTGCGCAGTTCCTACGCACGCTTGTAACTTCGAGCATTTTTGATATTTTCACTCCAGATTTTCAGTATTGCCATTTTACCACACCTCGTTATGAACAGTACAACTGTTATTTTTCACATTTCATCCCAAAATGTGCTTTCGCACATGTAGCGCACAATGGCGCGGTCGGTCTGCAAAATCAATATTCCTGACAGATTAATAAAATCACAGTGATACTGTTCATGAGCAGAAGTCTTAAACTGGCTATTTGAAAATTTGGTGACAAACATCCTTAAAATGACTGTGTTACGAGCGTGCATTGTATCAGATTTGGCAAAAAAAAAAAAGGAAAAGAATTAAGGGTAAAAATGTGCCGTAGAATTGCCACAGAAATTGGTGCTGAGTGCCACAGAAGTTCTGTGGCAAATGAGAACCCTGCCACAGAACTTTACTACGAAGTGCCGCAGAAAAATCGGGGCCCTGGGTGGCACCGATGGTCCCCCAGTGGTGCCTCTGCGGGAATGCGACCATTCTCGAGCAGGGGTCTGCAGCTTACCGAACATGCCTGCGCCAGGCATGCTCGGGATGCCCACAGCTGAACCCGGTGTTGACAAGGAGGGTGTCGCATGATGCCGGGAATGGGGGTGGACATGGCACTGCGTGGTGTCTGCGGCGCATGGGCAAATAACTTTGTGCCCATTGTGGCCATGACAGCTGTGAATGTCTATGTCTGCCTGACAATGGCGGTGGTCACATCCTCCTGCAGCCGGTCCATCCCTGCCAGGAGCAGACTGGTGTCCCTGCTGCGTCATTCCTCTGCCTGGCGCAGGACCGCACTGAGTGCATCCACCGTCGTCACAAGCCGCAACTGCTGATCCACTGATTCATGGAGTATGCTCCATCAGAGTCTCCCCAAGCCCTCAGCTTCTCTAGACTAAGGTCGCTTTTCTGAGCAGCTGCAAACTCCTAACACATTCCCACAGCATGGGACAGGTCCCCTTCAGTCTCTAAAATATGGTTTCTAGCTCTAGCATCAGGGCAGTCAAGATCACTGCCATCCCTAACCCTCTGACAGTGGGTCACCCTCCCTTCTTCGGAGTAACCCTCCATAGTTGTTTGGTTAGCTGCTACCGGGGGAATTTCTACACCCCTTTCATTAGTCTCCATATCAGGAGACACAGGCTGGGGAACTAGCCTCGTAAGTCACAAGTGGGGTACCTCAGGGATCAGTCCTGGGGCCACTCCTCTTCAATATCTTCATCAGTGACATTGCAGATGGACTGGAGGGTAAGGTTTGTCTGTTTGCAGGTGACACAAGGTCTGCAACAGAGTAGATGATCCAGATGGGGTGGGCAGAATGAGAAGAGATCTGGATAAACTAGCAAAATGGTCAAAGAGTGGCAGCTGGGGTTTAATGCAAAGAAGTGCAAGATCATGCACATGGGAGAGAGAAACCCTGAAACCACCTACAGGCTGGGAGGAGTTGCTGGCAGTCACAAGGGAAGAAAGTGACTTGGGCATCATCATCACTGATGACCTGAAATCATCCAAGCAGACCACTAAAGCAGTAGGCAAGACTAGGGGGATGTTGGGGTGTATCAGTAGGGGTATCACAAGTCGTAAGAGGGAGGTAATAATCCCTCTTTACAAGACACTGGTTAGGCCCCATCTGGAGTACTGCATGCAGTACTGGAGGCCACACCTTCACAAGGACATTAACCAAATTGAGGCAGTCCAGAGAAGGGCAACCAAAATGGTGCAGGAACTGCATCAGAAAACATACGAGGACAGATTAACAGAGCTCAATATGTATACCCTAGAGCAAAGGTGGGAGAGAGGTGATATGATTGAAACATTCAAACACCTTAAGGGCATTAACAAGGTGAAAGAGTCTAACATGTTTCAATATAAGAAAAAGAGCAGGACAAGAGGACACAGCATGAGATTAGAGAGAGGCTGATTAAGTGGTAATGTGAGGAAGTTCTTTTTCACAGAAAAGGTGGTGGATGCATGGAACAGCCTACCTCAGGAAGTAGTGGATATGAAAACAGTGCAGGGCTTCAAACAGGCATGGGATAGGCATAAGGAAGCAATACAGATGAGTATGAATAGATAGACCATTGACAGAGCAAAGGCCGATGGCACATTTATAAGGTAGAAAAAAGAAATGGGCAGACTGGATGGGCCTTGCGGTCTTTATCTGCCGTCAACGTCTATGTTTCTATGTATGTGGGTGTGCTCATCTAAGTGGTCTTCTGCCTGATCAGCATGCTGTCCCTCATGGTGTTCGTGGCCATGCTGGGCAGCACCCCTTGAGGCTGGGTGCTGCACATCAGGGCCATGCCTGGGCATGTCCACAGGCAGTGCACTGACCCCACCTCCCGACACTGTTACCTCATCACCATTGGCCGACTGCTGACACTGCCTCTCTGGCCGCCACTCTCCAGGGCTCAACAGTGCCACTGCAGTGGCCACAGCAGCCCTACTGTCCTGGATGCACACCTGTGCTGCCTCACTGGTGCAGACAGGCACAGGCTGGGACTGTGATGTCACGAAGGCCTCCACGGTGGCACCACCCACGGCTAAGCCCATGCTGTTACCTGCTGTGCGGCCATCCTGCGGCCCACACGTATCACTGTCCATGATGTGAGCTCCATCATCATCAGTGACGGATCCGGCACCAGTCCGAGTCTCAGCATGCAGGCATCCATGGACGCTGTCACGCTGGGACACAGGCAGGGCCTCCTCCGCACCAGCACCACCAGTGTCAGTCCAGACTGCCAGGTGGGCCCACTGTCATCCTGACCCTCGGACACCTGTGGAGGTGGATGGGCCCTCCTCTGTGTCCAGGGTATTGTCCTCAGTGGATGAGCCCACCACCACTGACCCATGTAGATGCTCAGGAGCTGTAAGGGAACACATTAGCATTATTGTTTCTGCCCTACCCTGTGGCATTCCCCCCACCCCCCCTCCACAGTGACAGATCAGGACCTACCATGCAGTGACAGGCTACCACCCATCTGGAAGCCACCACCTGGAACTCCCTCGAGGGCACAACGTTGCATGCTGCCAGCAACCCGCTCTTCCTGTGGCATCAGGTGTTGCATGGCCGGCTGTCCCCTACCAGTTGCAGCTCATGCTGCTCTGATGGCAGCCACCTTATCTTTAATCCTCCTCCTGTCTGTTCCCACCTTGAGATAACCTCATAGTCTTCAGGTGAAGCTACCTCTGGCTGCAAGCTGCAACACTGGAGTTAAGATTTGCAAGAAAGTGAGTAGTGCTCACAACAGAGGGAGGTGAACTTTACAATTTACAATTGTCTTTGGGTTGAAGCAGATTCCTTAGGAAAGTTAATATTCTTCAGGTGGAGGATACTTCTAACTGAAGGGTGAAATAAGCAACTTAGAATTATCAGAAAAGGCAGTCTTTCAATCAACAGAGGGAGATGGAGTTTGCTTTACTTGTTACAATTGTTAAAATTTTACTGTTTTCTGTGTTTTTGCCCTTCTGACTTGATTGGAGTTAGTGATTGACTGTTTGCATTGCAATATTTGTAATACTGTGAGTTAAGAATTTGTCATAAGCCCTGAATTGAGAGCAGGTTACAGGCTGTGTATTGGACCCAGACAGTCTCTAGGGGGTGGAAACTGGTTTTTCTTTTGTTTACCTCAGTGTGCCGTATAAGGCCAAGCCAGACTGTGTCAGGACGTGCTTACATCACAGCTACTTAACAGCCAATAGCTCTGGAAGAATCTTACAGACCTTGATAAAAGTACTAATTTTAGCAGGCTCATCAGATAACCTCATAGTCTTCAGGTGAAGCTACCTCTGGCTGCAAGCTGCAACACTGGACTTAAGATTTGCAAGAAAGTGAGTAGTGCTCACAACAGAGGGAGGTGAACCTTACAATTTACAATTGTCTTTGGGTTGAAGCAGATTCCTTAGGAAAGTTAATATTCTTCAGGTGGAGGATACTTCTAACTGAAGGGTGAAATAAGCAACTTAGAATTATCAGAAAAGGCAGTCTTTCAATCAACAGAGGGAGGTGGAGTTTGCTTTACTTGTGTTACAAGTGTTAAGGTTTTCAGTGCAGGAAGAGTTTAAACCCACATAGGCTAAATACTGTTTTCTGTGTCTGCTCTTCTGCACAGCTGACGTGTTTTGGGGCTGACTGTTTTCAGAGCACAAGTCACCAGGCTCTTTTGGGGCTGGGGAGGTTTACCTGTGTCTGACTTGGATGTTTGGATTTTTCTCTGTTTGATTAGCAGGGTATTTTCTCTGTCAAATTGGTTTGAAGCAGTATTACAAATTGTCGTGTATGGCATCTTGCTGACAGGAAGGCACTCATCGCATCGGTAGGTCAGAGCGTTTAGCTGATTGTTTGTTGAGGGCAGTTTAGGCCCAACCCTTCCACCCTCACCCCACCCACCCTGGAAATAGTTCATTTATACCTGGGGTTCTGACATCATTTCCTCAAGAGGCAAGGTACACATCACTGTCATATCCTGTCTAGCACACTGCACTGACAATATAAACATACACATTATATAAATACATATATTTCTATATAACGCACCAATCACACACACAAACAAAACAAACAAAAAAAAAAAAACTAAACAAGGTAGACAGTTATGTGGGGAGTAGTACAATGTAATGGCTGTGGGGCAGCAGTCTTCTGGGAGTCTTTCTGGAGGCTGAGATGCTGCCCTGTTTGCAGACAACTATCTGCCCTGAGGGAGGAAGTTGCCCATCTTCAGGCCGCACTGGACAGTGGCAAGGGAACCTCCCCCATCCAGGGAGCACCACAGCCACCACCACTACCTCAGAGGTTGCGAAGAAAGCACAGCAGTTGGACCACAGTGGGCTCAGGGAGGGTAAGGGTGGTGGAACAGAGGCACACCCAGTCAGTTGCTACACTCCACAATCCATACACCATTCTGGGGGAGCATAGTTCCCCTATGGATGCACCCGCAGAGGAGACTAAGGAGGGTGTAGACAACTGTCACAAGGGAGGCCCTCAGGAAGGAGGCAGAGGGCACCACAGGGAAGGAAAGCAGCTCCTGGTGGGGGACTCAATTATTAGGGGGATAGAACTGGGGGGAGCAGGGAAAACTGAAGTAAGGTGCCTGCCTGGTGCCATGGCTTGGAGGGACAGGAAGCGCATCCTTAGGATCACGAGAACAGTTGCACAGGAGTCTGAACTGGACATCATTGTCCACCTAGGGACAAATGACTTGGCTCATCATGAGATTAGAGCAGTGCAAAAGGACTTTGTAGAGTTGGGGAGGGGTTTAAGACAAGTAGCACACACAGTATCCTTCTCAGAGGTGCTGCCTGTCAGTGGCATGAGTGAGGCGAGGGTACTTTGCACCATGCAGTTTAACAAATGGTTGAAAAAATGGTGTGGAGCACAGGGGTTTGGCTTCATTGGGGACTGGGGTTCCACCAGGAGGGACACCAGCCTATATTGGCAGGATGGTCTGCATCAGTCCAGGAAGGGAACAAGTCTTTTGGGCAATCGGTTTAAATGCTTCATTGGCAAGCCTTTAAACTAGTCAAGGGGGGAGGCACTGATAAGCAGAAGGAAAATCCGAGTCTCCCCCTACAAAACAGGGTACTAAATGAGAAAAATACCAAGGTAGAAAGGTCAGTGGGGGTTGCCGCTACAAAAGGTAAAGCCATCAAAATATGGAGAGCAATGAGTACCAATGCCCGTAGTCTGGGTAACAAGCTTCCTGAATTAGTGGCCTTGATGGAGGAGGAAGATCTGGATATTGTGGCAGTCACAGAAACATGGTACACACAGAACCATGACTGGGACGTAACATACCAGGATACACTATCTACAGGAGGGACAGGGAGGGTAAAAGAGGAGGAGGAGTAGCTCTCACATAAGAGAAGAAATCAAAGCAACAGAACAAAAGGGTAAACAGGGAGGAGAAGAAGCACTGTGGGTCAATTTGGAGGCAGGCAATGGCACCACAATCCGCACAGGGTTAGAACAGACCCTCTCAGGGGAGGAAATGGACAAGGAAATGATAGAAAGTATACTTAGAATGGCAGATAAAGGGGAGATATTGCTGATGGGTGATCTGAATATGCCAGATGTTAACTGGAGTGCAGTTGCAGCAGCCACTTCTAAGAGTGGGGTTATTCTAGATGCCCCACAGGGGGCATGCCTTAGACAACTAGTATTGGAGCCCACTCGAGAGGGAGCAATCTTAGACCTGGTTCTCTCAAACGGAGATGAAGAGAGGATCACAGATGTAGAAGTGGGTAGCCATCTGGGAACTAGCGACCATCGAACAGTATGGTTCACAAAAAACAAGCAATAGAGTCAAGCCATACAAAGACAAAGGTACTGGATTTTAGGAGGGCTGACTTTGCTAATATGGGTGAGTGCCTAAGGAATGCACTAGCAAATGGGCAGGAAGGAGGGGTGGAAGAACAATGGGGAATAATAAAAACTGCCATCACAGAGGTAACAAGCCTTTGTGTAAAGCAAATAAACAAAACGAAACGAGGTAAGAAACCACTATGGTTCTCAAAGGAAGTGGCAGTGAAGGTTCAAAAGAAAAAGAAAGCATTCAGGAAGTACAAGGAATCACAGAAGGAACAGGACAGAGAACTGTATCAGTTAAAACAAAAGGAAGCTGGAAAGGCAGTCAGAACAGCTAAGGCCCAAACGGAGGAAAAGATAGCCAACTCAGTTAAGAAGGGGGATAAAACATAGAAACATAGAAACATAGAAGTTGACGGCAGATAAGGACCGCAAGGCCCATCCAGTCTGCCCATTTCTTTTTCTACCTTATAAATGTGCCTTCGGCCTTTGCTCTGTCAGTGACCTATCTATTCATAGTCATTTGTATTGCTCCCTTATGCCTATCCCATGCCTGTTTGAAGCCCTGCACTGTATTCATAGCCACCACTTCTTGTGGTAAGACATTCCATGCATCCACCACCTTTCTGTGAAAAGAATTTCCTCACATTCCCCTTAATCGCCTCCCTCTAATCTCATGCTGTGTCCTCTTGTCCTGCTATTTTTCTTATATTTAAACATGTTAGACTCTTTCACCTTGTTTATGCCCTTAAGGTGTTTGAATGCCCTCGATCATATCACCCTCTCCCTCCTTTGCTCAAGGGTATACATATTGAGCTCCGTTAATCTGTCCTCATATGTCTTCTGATGCAGTCCCTGCACCATTTTGGTTGCCCTTCTGGACTGCCTCAATTTGGTTAATGTCCTTGTGAAGGTGTGGCCTCCAATACTGCACGCAGTACTCCAGATGGGGCCTAACCAGTGTCTTGTACAGAGGATTATTACCTCCTCTTACGACTTGTGATACCCCTACTAATACACCCTAACACCCCTTAGCCTTACCTACTGCTTTAGGAGGTCTGCTTGATGATTTTAGGTCATCAGTGATGATGATGCCCAAGTCTCTTTCTTCCTTTGTGACTGCTAGCAACTCCTCCCAGCCTATAGGTGGCTTCAGGGTTTCTTCTTCCTATGTGCATGATTTTGCACTTTTTGCATTAAATCCCAGTTGCCACTCTTCTGACCATTCTGCTAGTTTATCCAGATCTCTTCTCATTCTGCCCACCCCATCTGGATCATCTACTCTGTTGCAGATCTTGGTGTCATCTGCAAACAGACAAGCCTTACCCTCTAGTCCATCTGCAAGGTCACTAATGAAGATGTTGAAGAGGACTGGCCCCAGGACTGATCCCTGAGGTACCCCACTTGTGACTTGCATCTCTTCTGACTGTATACCATTTACCACCACTCTCTGTTTTCTGCCCACAACCAGTTTGCACCCAGTTGACCAACTTCTGACCCATCCCGAGCCTACCCAGCTTATTTATCAATCTTCTATGTGGAACAGTGTCAAAAGCTTTGCTGAAGTCAAGGTAGGCGACATCAACTGCTCCCCTTGGTCCACCACTCTGGTTACCCAGTCAAAGAAATCTATGAGATTAGTTTGACAGACCTTCCTTTGTAAACCCATGCTGTCTTGGATCTTTTATAGGTACATCAGGGAGCGAAGGAAGACCAAGGAGGGATAGTGAGGCTTAATAAAGGGAGGGAGGGTGGGCAGAGGGTGACTGTGAAAAGGCAGAGATACTAAACAAATATTTTGCTCAGTATTTACAGAGGAAGAGGGGAGGTACCTAAAACAAACAGTAGAAACACTCTGGATACAGAAGTTGATACCAGCCCATTTACAGAAGAAAGAGTTCTGAAAGAGCTCTTAAAACTGAAGGTGGACAAAGCAATGGGGCCTGATGGGATTCATCCCAGAATTCTTAAAGAACTAAGGATAGAACTAGTGACACCACTGACTACCTCTTTAACAAATCATGGGAGGATGGGGTGGTACCTGAGGACTGGAGGAGGGCAGATGTGATTCCTTCACAAAAGTGGGAGCAAGGCAGAAGCAGGAAAACTACAGACCTGTTAGTTTAACCTCAGTGGTAGGGAAATGATGGAATCACTTGAAGGAAAGAATTGTGCTACCTAGAGGCCAGAGGGGCACAGGACTCAAGGCAGCATGGATTCACAGCGGGAAGGTCATGCCAGACAAATCTGATAGATTTCTTTGACTGGGTGACCAAAGTAGTAGATCAGGGAGGGGCTGTGGACATGGCCTACCTAGACTTTAGCAAGGCATTTGACATAGTCCCACACAAAAGATTAATATACAAGTTAGCCAGCCTGGGAGTGGGTCCCAAGATGACAGGCTGGGTAAAGAATTGGCTAGAGAATAGGACACAGAGAGTAATAGTAAATGGAATCCACTCTGAAAAAAGGGGGGTTAGCAGTGGGGTACCACAGGGTTCAGTATTAGGACCGGTCATCTTCAATGTCTTTATAAGTGACATTGCAGAGGGACTGGAAAGTATGTCTCTTTGCAGATGACACAAAGATCTGCAACAGAGTTGATGCACAAGGTGGGGTGGAAAGGATGAGAAGGGACTTGGCAAGGTTAGAGGAATGGTCAAATGTATGGCAGCTTAGATTCAATGCTAAGAAGTGCAAGGTAATGCACCTGGGAAACAAAAACCCAGGGGAAGAGTACACAATGGGGGGTGAGATACTAACAACAACAAAAATGGAAAGGGACCTGGGGGTAGTCATATCAGATGACCTAAAGGTGGGCAAGCAATGTGAGAGGGCAGCAAGGAGGGCTGGGGATACTGGAATGCATAGGAGAGGCATCACCAGCAGAAAACAAGAAGTTATTATCCTCTGTACAGACAGCTGGTGAGACCACATCTGAGTACTCATGGCAGTTCTGGAGACCCAATCTCCGCAAAGACATAGACATGATGGAAGCTGTCCAGAGGAGGGCACTAAATGGTGCAGGGTCTGCAACCGAAGACATATGAAGAGAGACTTAAGGAGCTTAATATGTATAGCCTTGAGGAAAGGAGGGAGACGGGGACATATAGAACTTTCAAGTACCTCAAGGAATCAACAAAGTCCAAGAGGGTAGCATCTTCAAAAAGGAGGTGTGCAAGAACAAGGGGCACAATTTGAAGATAGAAGGGGCGCTCAGAGGTAATTTAAGGAAGTATTTTTCACAGAGAGGGTTGTGGATGTATGGAACAGCCTTCCAGAGGAGGTTGTGGAGTCAAAAACAGTGGTGGAATTCAAGCATGCATGGGACAGTCATAAGGCAATTCTAGGGGGTGGGGGTAGGAAGAAGTAGGCTGCTGGTTAACTAGGATCTGCAGCTTATCCATCAGGTAGGGAAATGGGCAGACTGGGTGGGCCAAGTGGTCCTTATCTGCCATCAAATTCTATGTTTCTATGTTTCTTCTTCTTGCACTCCTGCATGGACCGCTGGTGGCTGCCATGCTGGTTGATGGCACGCACCACCTGACCTCACGCCGCAGCATGGGCCTGTGGTGTTCCCCGCTGTCCACTGAGCAGCGGTTCCTGGTCAAGGTAGGCCTCAAACAAGACATCTGATTCTGCCTTGGTAAAGTTGGGCCTCCTCCATCTCCCACATCTCTGTTTCTCCTCCTCCACCTCATGTTTGGTCATCATTGATCCTGTGGGAATGACAGGTTTTACCTCTGACTGTGCAGTCTCATGCATCTCCCACACACCAAAGTCCACACTGGCAAACAGCACGCAACTCACCACAATAGACTACAATACCGGACTATGGCCTCTGCAGACCCATGTTGCATTTATGTAGCGCAACGCATGCAAATGAGGCGAGGCTCAATTTTAAGTGGATGCTAATGCAGTAGCTGCGCCATTGAATCGCTGATGAGCTGATTTGCATATGCTGTCTGAATATTGCACTGTTGTACTTTGTGCAATTGTGTTGAACATGCTCAGGCAAGGGCGCAGCTCTGTGACGTGCGCAGTAGACACTGAACGGCGCATGCCTGGGGTGCTGACGCCGATGCCTGCCACGCTGCTGATGTGCTGAGTGCAGGAGGCAGTGCAGAGCACATCCACCACTGTGCCAGTGGCGCTAGTGCGCTGTTCACATGTATGGCGCTCTTGCACTGGGGTGCCATAGGTGCCATGGTGCAACAGCACAGTAGGCCACTACAGGAAGTGTGACACAGGTGCCCTACCGCGCTACAAGCAGTGAGTACCAATCGTGCTGTGGCAGTCCGTGCATAAGGGACCCCTGACCCTGTGCCAACCTTTGCCCCCTAGGCACCATGCATCCGCATGGGTGCACCTCTATCACGCTGTTAGGTGACAGTGCGATGGGGATGGCAGCGCAGTACTACGCAGCATCCGCATGTGGCGGACATGCACTACGGAGTGCCATTTTGATACCTAATGCTTGGAAGATGGCACAGAGATAGGCACCAATCTGGAGGCAGGTCAAACTGGCTAGTCTCGTGTCCCTGGTTGAGCCCCATGCTACTGCTTTCTTTGGGGAGGCACCCCTGGACAGGGCCAGGAGTGCCATGTGGGAGGAGGTGGCAGTGGCCCTGGAGGAGGTGACGGGCACACAGTGCACAGCAGAGCAATGCAGACACTGGTATGGGGACCTCCAGCAGAGGGACCCGTACAGGCTTGCCTGTCTGTGGGCACGCACCAGGAGGTGTGTGGTTCAACGGCCAGGTAGGTGCCCCATCCATACACTGATTACATCCATATGGGTATCACGGTGGGCATGTGTCCAGCACTTGGGGGGGGGTCCGTCCAGTGTGGGCCATGGTGGTGGTGGTGGTGGTATAGGGTTGGGGGGAAGATGGGTATGGCTGTGTGGGATCGCACACACCCGGGGCCGGGGGGCCTTGGCTACCGGATTGTATTGATGTTCCTCTCTCCATGTCTGCACCCTAGGCCCTGAGGAGTGCTGACATGCCAGGGAGGGGCAGCTGCAGCGTGAGGCATGTCAAGATGCCAGAGCACCCATACCAGCCTGATGATGGTGAGTGCCTTACATCCAGGATTTTTTATGCATGCCGGGTAGCAGGACGGGCGGCGGGGTATGGCCGCCATCCATTGACACCACTGCCATGCACGCAACATGGTACTATCAGCACTGTCCAGTGGCACTGCGTGTCTGGGTTCGGGTCAATAGTGGTCCATGCATGCACCAGGTACATGGCTGTACCACTGCCTTTGCACCGCAAAGCCATGTCACTGTACAGCCACGGTGGTGCTGTTCGGGACTTGGTCGGTGGGTGTGTGCAGCGGTCCACATGGCTGTCTGCGCCTGGGTGGGCAGATCTTGTGGACACAATCACTGTGGGTGGTTGCACACCATCACAGGGGTGTGTCCCATGGCTGTATTCCGTGCACAATGGGTGGGCTGCAGGGGGCTGTGCATTCATGCTTATTGACTCTGCTCCCTTGTCCTAGGTGGACAGTGGTTGGTACATGTGGAGCGTGTGCTGCAGGAGCTGTTGCAGGTGGCCAGGGCCTCTCTGTGCTGCTGCCCTGCTCAACTAGGCGTACCTGGTTTTGCTATTGCGCATCTGACCTGTGCCACTGCACATCCCTGGTTGCGCTATGGTGCAGTTGGCATGATATTCAGTTGTGTGCTACAGGTGCATCTTGACCTGTGCAGTGTTTGAATATAGTGCATATTGCGCATGGGCACAGTGGACTTGCGCGTGCTCCTGCTGTTGCGCACTTTTTGGGCGCAGTTTGAATATCTGGGCCATTGTATATTACCATACCAACTCACTGACGTGCTATAATGAACAGCAGTGGTCATGCAAGTGGTAACTATATATACACTAATCTAAATATTTTTATGCATTAGGCATTTCCTTGGAATGTGTCCAACAAATATTGGGTGCTGCAGCACTCTGTACTTTCTACACTCTCACAGTAATAATATTTTGCCTCATCCTATAAAGCGCTGTTCCGGTAGTACTCAGTCTCACATCTAAGAAACCAGCCTCTTATCTTAAAGCCTTAAAGAGAAGCTTACAGCATATGAAGGGGTTAATCATAGAGACCATTCAAGGAACTAATGTAGCCCCTAATCCTGCACCTCTTCAGTGGATAACTAATGTAACTTGTGCAAAGTGGATAACAGCTGCCGGAGCTCTCTCCCAGATTCTTTTACATAAACAAAAACTGGTACAGTGCAGTCTGGCACTCAGCGGGTGTTTTGCTATTAAACAGCCACAGACAGTTGAAATCCTTATCTTTAAATAGAAATATCCTGATAAATGTTTGTATGAGAGCAGCTTTTACAGGGCATCAAGTTGTATGAATCTGTGCAAATATCTTGACATTAACCTACATAAATCTAACATGTGCCAAGACAATTTTATAGCCAGAGGAAAAAAAAAACATTTAACATTGTGATGTATTATTATCCATTGCAATAAGATACTGACTTCCCAAATTAAATAGCTTTCTAGTTACCAAATGCATTGAGCCTCCATTTCTGTATGCAGAATTGCACAACAACCTTATGTCCTTATTATAGCAAGCTTGTGCTGTTCAGTAAGATTGGTCCATAAATTGAGAAAAGATTTACTGTATTTGGCTTGTCAGTTCAACCAAACCGAAAAAAGAATGTGTTTCTTCTTAGAAGAACCACTAGTATTTTCCAATGTTTTCCAAAAATAATTTTTCATGATATTTTTATAATGCATGAAATACAGTTTTAAAAGCTGTAACATTTGAGCTGTTGGGCATAGAAACTTATGTTTTTTGAGTCCAGTTCTCATGTATCACTACATGTCTATACGTGTCCATGTAATATGTTATAATACATGGTCTGAGTTTTTTTCCTGTGCAAATTGTGGTGCTTTCAAAATCCATTATAAATCAAGGCAATGCTCCCAACCAATTGGAGCACACCTTTCCTCTGCACGAGGCTTTCTTATTCTGTGAAATGTCTCGTGCAGCGGCCCTGGTAATGGGCACGTTCTGTTAAGCTATTTTAAAAAAGTTAATATATTATTGATCAAGCGTGATCAATAATATATCAACACCACCACAGAGACCACTCATAGGGTTGTAAGAGTGTTATCTCTTACATTTCTAGGTTATCAGAATCACACACCTTTGGTTCATGGTTCTGATACCCTAGGAACACACATGAGATTGCTTTTACAATTGTAAGAGTGGTCTTTGCAGCAGTATTAACATACATAATACCATCACTCTGACGTTAAGAATTCATAATACCATCAACCTGAAATCAGATCGATGGTATTATGACCTTGGATCAGTTGCACTTGTGATCTTACCCAAAACTGATGTTTTCTCCTTTACAGCAATTAATGCTGTTGTAGCCATCCATGATGTTGGGGGAGGGTAAGAGGCATCGCAGACTAAAAACGTTTCCTGCACAGCACTTCAGTATTTTAATTGCTATCCCAAAAATTACTGAGGAGTTGAGGTGGCTCCTGGAGCCAGTAGAGTAAATTGAAAAACAGATAGCATTGCCATGGACATGTATAAACAGAAAGAGTGGTGGCGTCACATTGTGAAAGTGAGAAAGAGTGAGAGGGCAACAGCCAGTGAGTGAAAATACAGTCTGCATGTCGGAGCCCATGAAAACTGAGAAAATTGGGGCGCCGAGTTGTTTAAACAAGTCACCTGTTGGTGCCGAACTGTCTCAAACAGAAAGGAAGCCATGTACTACAAAAAATAACAGATGGCTCTCTGCTATGGAGCATGTAACTCCATCTCGGAGCTTCTGTGATGTCATAAACCTCTTGGCTTCACTCCCAAGGTTTATGACATCATTGAAATCCTTGGGCAGAGTTACTGCTCTGTAACAGATAGAAATCCATCTGTTATTCTATTTGTTAAAAATAACAGAAATTTAATGAACCATTTTATGTTTTTATATATCAATATTTGATAGCTGAAGCAGTATCTAATATTGATTTCAACTTAGTTGATGCCAAACTTTAATTTAAAAAAACATAAGTTTCTAGCCATTTTGGTTCCAGAGTCACACATTTTAAAGAAATTATATTTTGAAAGGTCTAACTTTGGAACCACTGGAGCTAAAAGAATAACCTTTTTTAAAATTGAAACCTTGGACGCCAGCTGTTAAGAGTTAGTGCTATCAATGCTGTTTGCATGTGTTGATGCTATAAATTAAAGTTTAAATAAAATGTATCAAAACTATTGTTTTTACTTTATCAGAATTTTGGTAATACAGCAGGAGGGTTGTGAGGACAGCAGTGACAGGAGCCCTCCTCAGCGTTTCCGCAACTGTGTGGTCATCCCCAGATAGCAGGCGGTCATGGGGCAGTGCTAGGAGTTCTCCCTCAGTGCATCCCCAGGTATGCACACAGACCCCTTCAACAGCTTAACCTGGCATTCAGCACCATCTTGGACAACAGGACTACAGACCGTCTACTCTTTGGAGGGTCAGATCGGTAACCCAGCACTGATAGACTCCAGTCCAGAGTGCAGTAGACTGCAGTGCCTTATATTTGATCAATTTCTTGGCGGTGCTATAACGGCTTAAATTGTACTGTTTCGGGACATTACATATAGTATGGGCATGGCCGTGACTCCTGCCTGTGCTGTACAATGTACAGCTGCTGTGTTTATGCTTTTTAACTTTATTGCAGGCTGTTTTTGCACTGTGCATCAGTTTGTCTGACGTATCGTCTGTTTTAGTGTTATGTGCTGCTCTCTGGTCTCTGACTCCCCTCCCGCTGCATACTGACAGCTCCTCTCCCCTTCTCACATTTCAGCCTGCCCATTTCTGCAGCCTTCTTCCTTCCCCAGCTCCGTGGTCATCCCCCAGACAGCAGGACGGTAATGAGAGCAGCAGCAGCAGAAGCCCTTCCCAGTGTTTCCCCAGCTATGCACACAGACCCCTTCAACAGCTGAACCTGGTGTTCAGTGCCATCTAGGGCAACAGGACTACAGACCACGTGGTTTCTGGAGGGTCTGATTAGAAAAACAGCATGCTAGAGTGTGGCACCGCTGTGCTATGCCACACAGCATTTACCACCTCCCCTCCACCCTCCCACCCTAAGGTTGGTTGTTATTTATTCATTTGTAAACCAATCAGCTCATTTTTGCCTCCCTTCAATACTGGTTTGTCCCTGTTTGGTCTCCCCTCAGCCGACTCCCCCTTTGGTTCCTCCCAATACACTCCACTCCCTAAAACCACCCTTAAGACTTCAGGTGCAATAGTTAACTGGCTTATCTCCACAGGCAGTTTAACACATACCACCCCTAGGATCATCCCTCATTAACCACAAAACTCTTCATGGACCCCGTATTACTAACCCACCCTACAGTCCCCCAAATCCTTGCATTGACACCTCCCCTCTATAATGACCTTACCAGGCTGCACACTGGGCACTGTGGTGTGCACTTTCTTTATCCTGGCAGGCAGTTTTGTTTCAGGCAGCCTTTCTCACACAAATGACCGCTCATATGATTCTTTCTCTGCCTTCAAACCCACGATTGACCTTAATATCCTTAACAAGGCCACTGTCAGGTTAATTTGCAATAAGCAATACATTGTTTTGTTTTTTTCATTCTTTAAGATCTGCTCAGGCATATAGAAAACATATAAGAAAGTACTGGCCACTAGCCATGTTACTAATATTGCTAATCCTATTATCTGGGGATGCAGAATGTAATCTTGGTCCTGAAACGTATGCAAGCAATGACTAAAGCTGCTGGACCAGTACCAAAGGACTGTGTATTATGCTTCTGAATATACGCAGCCTCCCCTCTGAAATGGCAGAACTCGAGTCACAAACAACAATGCACAGGCCACATATTTTTGCTATCATCGAGAGCTGGCTCAAACCAACCATTTTAGATCATGAAGTGGCATTGCAAAATTATGTAACCTTCAGAAAGGATAGAGCACAAAAGAATGGCGGAGGTGTCATGTTTTATGCGGATAGAAATTTCAATGCCAAAATTGTTACTCCTGACTATTCAGCAAAGACTGCCTGTGAGTGGTTGGTCATAACTTTTAAACTGGGCACAAAAAACTTTACTTATGCTGCTTTTAAAGTCCACCACCAGCTGGTGTTGAAAGACAGAGATTTACTAGCTATGCTATCTCAGCTGGTTATGGCAGCGACTATTATGCTCGGTGATCTAAACTTGGATTGGTCTAGCAATACCACCATGTATAGGGACTTGCTGCATTATTACAAATTTAGTCATCTCATCCATGATTACACCAAGCTGAACAAAAAATTGTCCAAACATTCACTCCTAGATTGGGAAATGGTCTACAGAACCAACAGAGTCAGGGTCTGCTGGATTCCATCAGCAACCGTGCCATAGTCTTTTGTGCGTGGTCCAGTGGGATTGTATGGAGACCCAGACCTGCTGTCCAGTGGTTTCATGACTGCTCAAAGCTAGTCCTTCCTGACTTTTCTAGAAGATCTAAGCAATATTGACTGGTGTTGCCTAGATTCAATGCCAGACATTAATTATGCTCTAGATTTTTTCATTACCGAATTCTCCAGAATAGTACATAAACACACACCCTTGACAAGTAGGAGGTTTAAAGGTTTAAAATCTAGGTGGCTAATGAAAAAAAAATAATTCAACTCATGAAAGATAGAGACAGGGCCTGGACCAAATTCAAGCGTACTAGCCCAAAGTCTGATTGGGAGCATTACATGATGCTGCCAAATACATGTAGAAAATCAATAAACACAGCAAGAGTCACCTAGGGAGCAGAAGACCTCTAGCTTATCTGACCCTAAGGGTTTCTGGAAATGTTTGAATAACTTGTTAAATCCCACCAAAGTGTAGCCTCAACTGAGCCTGGAACATAATGGCGTTAGTATATCCGATCCATTGGAAATATTCAGTATTTTTAATGACTACTTTTGTGATTTTGAGAAACATCACTGTTGTGTGAACTGCAGCCCCTCACACTCAGTAGGATTCATAGATTTACCCATTATTAACTGACCATTATTTTATTTGAGAGCAGTCACCAGCGCGAAGGTATACAAATTATTAAGGAATATTAAAATAGACAAACCCACCAGGGCTGACGATCTACACCCTAAGTTCTTGCGATTAGCTGCTCCAGCCATAGCCTATCCAACAACTAGGTTAATCAAGCTCTCTTTTGCATTCCAGCAAGTACCTGACCTTTGGAAGTGTGCACAGGTAGTTCTACTATTCAAAAAGGGCAATGCGAGACTCATGTAGACTTATAGACCCATATCCATTTTGTCAGTGTTGTCTAAGGTTCAGAAAAGGATCATTCACATCCAAATGACTGGCTGCCTAGAGCAGTACCACTTAATGAGAGAACAGCAGCATGAGTTTTGCTGTAATCATGGAAAAGACTCTGCATTGGTCATGGACACTGTATGTAGAGCTATGGATAAAGCACTGATGACAGGAGCAGTGTTCGTGGATCTCACAAAAGCATTTGACCTGGTAGACCATAGTCTGTTGATTACTAAACTAAAAAAACTGGGTTTTGCACTCCCTGTAGCTAGGTGGTTTATTAACTACTTAGATAACAGGATGCAATGGGTTAAAATGGGATATCAAATACAAGAATGGTAATGTGTGGGGTGCCACAGGGGTCCATACTAGGTCCTCTGGTATTTTCACTTTTCATAAATGATGTTCCCACAGTCTACACTAATACTAGTATGCTACTTTACATAGACATTACAATACCATTTACCCTGACAAAGGAGACATTGATTATCAATAAAAACTTAAACAGTGAACAAAGCTCTCTGCATAGGTGGTTCAAGGAAAATAGAATGATCATTAATGTAACAAAAACGCAAACAATGTTATTGGGGTCATCTGCAAAAACTAGATCTCATTTATTTATTTATTTAAGAGACTTACCAGGAAGGCATGCTGAGCAGCGTACTGCTCGATTCCAGATGCGCCCTGGGGGTAGGAATTACAATGGTATAGTAGTACAGAAGAAACAAAAAATGTGCATACAAGTGTTTGGTACAACAATGGATGAGGCAGTCATAATACAAATAGAGCAGGTACATATTCATTTGCATTTTAAAACATTAGGTGCAGACCGAAAAAGTAGAAACCAGACTGATGATAACAGCTGGTAGGTAGGTAGGAGATGGGGTTCAACGGGGAACAGGAGCAGGGGGTAGAGAAATGCATTTAAGAAGGGCATTCCGTTGAGGAGTACTTGTAGGTGTGCCTGATATCAGCTGCCAGGGAGTTCCATAATTTGGGCAACCTGAAGCTGAAAGCAGCCTGGCCAGACTGGGTGTATCTGTGTGGAATGTGCAGGAGCCTAGAGTCTATGTTTCTGAGAGCGTAGGCAGGTGGGGAGAGGGTGGTTAGGGAGGAAGACAGGTGGGGGGGAGCGTCTGCAACCAGAACTTGGCAGCAGTTCTAGCACAGTGAAGCAATCGGCGATTATGAAGTGAGGGGAGGTCCACGGACTGGTAGAGGTCGCAGTGATGGGTATTGGGAGGATGGTCCAAGGAGAACCAGCAGAAGGAGTTGAAGAGGGGATCAAGCCTAAGTAAGGACGCTTGGGGGGCGGCACAGTAGACAACATCCCCGTAATCCATGATCGGGAGGATCATTTTTTGGGGTATAGCTAGTCTGGTTGGTAGAGGAATGCAATTCTTGTTCCGGTAAAGGGTTTCCAGCATGGGATGTAATTTTTTGTGTAGAGCATCTATATGCACTAAGAAGTCAAGGTGCTGATCAAGCCAGACACCAAGATAACGATATGAGGTGCAGGCCTCAAGTGGGGATCTGTCCAGAGTGTAGAATGTGGGTGGTGCGCTAAGCCGGGTTAGTTTGGCCCGAGAGCCGAAAGTGAGGGAGACTGTTTTTTTTGTGTTTAAGAATAGTTGGTTAGAGAGGAACCAACGTTGGATGGTGCAGTCAAGTCCTTCTCTGTAGGCAGGCTGTCACTGCGCTTGCGGATGGGCCAGGAGGCAAACAGCACTGCGATCGCTCTGCACATGGATAGCCGCTCTGTGGGGCAGGCAGCAGGAAGATCATTGAGAAAGGTAGAGAACAGCAGCGGGCCGAGTACAGACCCTTGGGGGACTCCACAGGTGAGAGGAAGTGAGTTGGATCTCGCCGAGCCACTACGGACCGATTGGGACCTGCCTGACAGGTATGAATGGAACCAATTATTTGCGTTCCCAGACAGTCCAGCTTGGCCAAGTTTGGCCAACAACAGGGGATGAGATACCGTGTTGAAGGCTTTTGCCAGGTTGATGAATATGGCTGCTGTTAATTCCCCTTTGTCCATCCCCATTAGGATGGAGTTAGTGAGGTGAAGGAGGGAGGTGATGGTGGAGTGATTTTTTCTGAAGCTGGCTTGGTAGGGGGTGAAAAATGATATGGTATCTAGATAGTGGTGGAGCTGGGACAGAACTAGACGCTCTTGAATTTTGGCTAGGATGGGGAGCAGAGATATGGGCCGGTAGTTGGATGGGGAGGAGAGGTCCCCTCCTTTGGGTAGGGGAATGACTGTGGCTTGTTTCCATATACTGGGGACTGCCCTGAGTTTGAAAGACAGGTTGAAGAGCATGGTTAGAGGGTGGGCTATGGCCGGTGCCAAGAGTAGGAGCATTCTGGAATCCAGGCCCATTGGACATTTACCTTTAGATGGGTTGAGTGACTGCAGTATTTTTAGCACCTGGCCAGGTGAAACTGGGCGGAGCGAGAAGTAGGCCATGGAGGATATTTTAGGGGGCCCAAAGGGTGGGGGATGGGGATGGGAGGAGAGTAGAGAAGAAGCATTGGTGGAGAAATATGAGCTAAACTCAGTGGCAATCAAGCAAGGATCCATGATGATTCTTCTTTTGAGGTTGAGAGTAGGAGTGGGGGGGTTGGGCTGGTGGGGAAAGAAGGGATTTTATTTGCTTCCAGAATTGAGCCGGGTGAGCGAAGTCGTTGTTGAGCGCAGTCTTAAAGTAATTTGATTTGGCCTGATGTATGAGTCTTGTACAGGTGTTTCTTAGCGACCGGTAGTTTTGCTGAGCCGTTTGCGCACCTGTGGCCTTGAAAGATTTCCAGGCATGGTCTCTGGCTCTTAGGTGTGCCATGAGGTTAGTTGTTACCCATGGTAAGTGGGAACCTCTTACTCGGGATCTCCTGAGCGGAACATGGAGGTCTCAGATGGCTAGGAAGTTATTAGAGAAATATTTCAGAGCCTCGTCCATGGAGGTGGCCCTGGGGATGAAGGACCAGTCAATGCTGGTGAAGTTGTTTAGGAGAGCTGTCAGGTCAAGGGATTTATAAACTCTGATGTAAAGTGTGCGGGGTGGACGGGCCATTGGACGGAAGATTTTATGCACCATATAGAATCTAAGGTCGCTAGGAGTCTGGTAATAGGCCAGCTTTAACTATCCGATGAGGGTGGGTAGTAAGTGCCCAATCCAGTAGTGTGTGTTTATTGGATTTGTGGTTTAGTCGGGTGGGTTCCTTTATTTGCTGGTGCAAGTTTAGGGCATTTATTTGGTATTGCGATTTAGAGGCTGCGCTGCCAGTTAGTCAGCTAGCGGCTAGCCAGTTCTGATTGAAATCTCCAAGGATGTGTAGTTCACCGTCTTCCGTAAGGGATGTCAGGTTACCAAGGTGGTCAAGAATGCTACCCAGAGGTGTGTCTGGCGGACAGTATGACCCTGCTATGTATAGGGGATAGAGTGTGGCAGGGGGATTTTAATTAGCAGGGAGTCTATGGTTTGTATGGGTGCCATCGGTGTGATTATGGAAAACTGGAGATTTGAGGAGATATACAAGGCAGTGCCACCACCCTTCTTTTTGCCCTGTCTGTCCTGGCAGATTAAGGAGTAGCCGGGTATAGGGAATTCTACATCGCGGTTATGGGGCTTCAGCCAAGATTCAGTGATGATTACAATATCAGAGCGAAGGGCAAGGACCGTGGTTTGTAGGGCTGCTATTTTGTTTAGGATGCTGCATATGTTTAGGTGGACAATTTTAAAACCCTTAGGGAGGTGCGTAGTTGGTGCGGGGTGCTGGCCAGCTGGGGGGGCCGGAGGACCTGGTTACGTTCAACGTCCCCAGCTACAAGGAGAAGGAGAGCCAGGGTATGCCTTAACAAGCGCATGGTCTTTACTGATGACCCCCATCGAGTGGGATGGGTGGAAGTTAGCAAGTTTGTCTTGGGGTCTGAGTAGAGTGGCATATATAGGGCAGGTTGCTCAGCGTGGAAAGAGGGAGGGAGGGAGGATAGAGACTCCCAGGGACCAATTGTGCCAATGGTACCGGTTGTGTTCCGCTGGTGCCGAGGTGGAGTGAGGGGTGGCATAGTATCTAATGAGAGAAGAGGCAAAGGGCCAGGTAGAATAGGATGAGTTGAGGGTGGAAGGTAAGATATGGTTAGGCAAAGCATAATAATGGTTACTGTGAGAAGCTGCAATTTTTTTTTTCTCTATTAAATTGAATCTACTCTGTGGTGGCCAGTAGTGGCAAAAAATTATAAGGAGCTAATGGGAAAGTGGGCTGATTGGTTATCGAAGGTCATGTGCCACTACCTATAAAACTGAGTGATGACCAAGGGTGGTGGTGGGGGCAGTGGGGAGCCGGAGCGTGAGCGGCACGTGAGGGCCAGTCCCTTCAGAGCACTGAGCAGGTATGCAGAGCTCAGTGCTATCTAGTCCGTCAGTACCTGAGCGTGTTCGGGGTGGAGAGGGCATCCTGGCCCCCGCAGACCCGGGGCTGCCTTCTGGAGACTCGTTTTTTTCTTGTGTAGCTGGGGAGGAAGCAGAAACAGTATGAAGTTAAATACAGGTGCAGGGGCTTCTGGGGGGATGGGGGGATGGGGGGAGGAACCTGCAGTACTTCGTTATTTTTTTTGGTAAATTGCAAGTCAAGATTTGCCAAATGCCGATAAATTATCAGTATCAACATACTGGGATGAACCCTTTGAGATGGTTAATGTTTTTAAATAGTTTGGTGTTCATAGAGACTCAAACCTGACTTTTGGCCTCCATATTAAAAACCTAATGTGTGAAATCCACCAAAAACTAGGTCAGCTCTACCGCATAAGCAAATTTCTGACAAATGATGCCAGGCTAAATATTGCAAGACATTTGCTTTCCTTATTAGAATATGGCTCCTTTGTTATTGGCACAGCACCAAAAGTCAATCTTGATGCAAAAAAAGTTCTATACCATAAAATATCAAAGTTTGTTGGTCGACATGGTAACAGAGTACATTGCTGGCTAATCCTAGAAGGCTTAGAATTGCCTACTTTCGAAATGAAATCCAAACTGGCTCTGGCAAACTTCCGTTTCAAACTGTTAGACAAGCAACAGCCTGTGAGCCTGGCATGCCTGCTTCAACCGGTTACACCAAATTTCAATTCAAGATCAACCCCTAATCTTTGCTTATCAGTCCCATGCATGTCTATAAGCTTGGGCCAAAAATTAAGTCTTTGGGCCCCGTCTGTATGGAACACTATCCCTGTCCCAATCAGAACACTGACCAACTTTGCCTAATTTTCTAAAGAACTGAAAAATAATGGCTGTGTGTGTTTTGTCAGAATGCTATATTATCTTACTACTGCCTCCTTATCTATGTACTGAGAATTCTTATTTTAGTTGGTCATTGTACTATGTATGTCTACACCTAAACCCTGTTCTGTGGCATAGCCCTGCCTTAGCTATGCATTGCAGTACCTGTTCATATAGTAACTCATATATTTGATATTACACTGTTGTATATTGTACTATTGTACACTGGGTCTTACCTGTAAAAAGTGCAGTTGGCACCAGTGTATGTTACCTGGTCATAAAAAAACAAAAACAACAATTAAACATTATTTAATTAGAAATTATGTAGTTTACAACTTAATTTTCATTCCTGTTGTGCCTTTAATTACATTGCAGATATTTCGGTCTCCCCTCTAGCTGTCCCTACTCTTCCTTGCTTTTACTGGATTTGCCTGCGAAAGTGTCGAAGATAATAATATATACAATATGCTGTGGCCAGTTTTGCATGAGAGATTGTATGAAAGTGCAAAAATCTGTTACCTGAATATGGCAAGGGGCTAGAACAACCATGATCCCAGAGGCAGACCTACCAATATTCACATTTGCATGGTGGTTCATACTCCTACATGTATGTAAAATGTAAGAACAAGAAACAGTTATTAGACTGCACTTGATGATGCATCCTGCGCTCTTTTACTCCTAAGTGGTTTTAAATCTGTAGTTTTTTCATCCAGGGTATGCTCCCCTTTGACCTTTGTAATCACCTAGCCCCATCACCCCTTCATGTGACCCTCTGTCTTTTCAAACCCTTGACTAACCTCCCCCTATGGGGTCATGGGGGTCAGGTTTCCACTCCAAAGACCTATGGGTAGAGAAGGGTACCGAAGGCTGTGTTGGGACGAATGTACAGGGTATCATCTGCACAGGCCAGGGAATTCCTTCACCTGTATTTCTCCTTCACCCAGTATGTCTGCATGCAGAGGCTCCAATATGTTTGAACATACACATGATTATGCCAGCAGAATTAGGCCAGAAGGTCTGTCGCATCTGCTTGAGCTCAGCTCACAGGTGAGATGCTGCTGCCACCCCACCCCCACCGTCAGTGCCTCCCTCCTTCCTTCCTAGGGTCTCTTCCCAGATATCCCTCACTGTCCCCGTCTCCCCACACATGTACCTAGCCCATGTACTTGTCCCATCTCCTCTTAAAGCTCCCCATTGAATCCATTGGGATCACCTCCTCTGGCAGCATGTTCCATGGTGCCACAACCCTTTTCTGTAAAGTAGTGCCTCCTCAGTTCCCTCCTGAATTCCCCTCCCCCACCAGCTTCATGCTGTGTCCCCTTGTGGTTCCTTCCTCCTTCAGTCTAAACAACCCCTCACTTTTAACTCTGTTAATACCGTTCAGGTACCTGAAGGTCTCAATCATCCCCCCATTCCCTTCTGTCCTCCGAGGAGTAAAGGTTGAGCCCCCTCAGTCTTTCCTCGTAAGTCTTATCCCCCATACCGTGAATCAACTTAGTCACCCTCCTCCAGACCCTCTCCAGTAACATAACATCCCTCTTTAAGTACGGGTACCAGAACTGCACACAGTACTTCAGGTGAGGCCTCACCAAGGATCTGTACAATGGAAGGATAACCTCCTCCTTCTTTGAAGTAATTCCCCTTGCAAAGCACCCAGTACTCTGTTTGCTTTTGCTGCTGCCTTCCTTCATTGTTCAGAGTAGTCCATTTTACCTGTAATCACCACCCCCAGATCGCTATCTTCCTCCAAGGTGGATAAGTGCTCCACCTCCAGGTGATAGCTGTACCCTGGATTCTTAGCTCCCAAGTGCAGTACACTACACTTCCTGGTGTTGAACCTCAGCTGCCATGTTTTGGACCACTGCTCCAAGCATTCCAGATCTTCCTGGAGTGCTCTTCTTCCCTCTTTGCTATCCATTACTGTTCCCAATTTGGAGTTGTTGGCAAACAGGCTCATTTTACTTGCAACTCCATCCTCAATGGCTGCTATGAAAGCGTTGCACAGTAACAGTATTGGGCCCAGAACAGACCCTTGTGGGACTCCACTCATGACCCTCCTAGGAGTTGAGAGCTCTCCCACTCATCACCACCCTCTGCTGCCTGTTACCAACCAGCTTCCAGTCCAATTAACCATTTTACTCCCCCCCCCAGTTCCCCAGCTTGCTAACTAGTCTCCAGTGTGGCACAGAATCAAATGCCTTGCTGAAGTCCAGATACAGGACATCAACCGGCTGCCTCTCCATCCAGAGATTTTGTTACCCAGTCATAGAACTCAACCAGATTGGTTTGACAAGATCTCCCCTTGACAAAGCCATGTTGCCAGCCCTCATGAAGGAACAATTTTCAGAAGGACAGTCTTACAGGATTTAGGACACTGTCCTACATGCTCGGCCATTGGAGATCTTAGGGCTCAGCTCCGGGCAGCATGGACAGAGATTGCACGCCTCAAATTTCATATTCAAGAGGAAATACATTATGAGAACCACCCGCCATTTCCCCAGCATCCAACAGAAAAACCTCGACCGCAGAGGGTAGTTGGACCAGGAGGTTGGCAGGTGGTTAGGAGGGGCAAATCGGGTGCCCCAATCACTCTCTGCTCTCCAACATATTACCTCCAAAAACCATATAAACACTACAAACAGGTATCTGCCTCTATCTCTGAAATCAAACAAAGAGGCAGAAGACACTGCAGAGCAGGACACTGCAGCACAGGAGCTAGCACAACAAACTCTCTCAAATCAGGAACCAAAACAAAAAGCAAAAGGGAATCCAAAAACTTCTGATCATAGGAGACTCCATAATTGGGAGTTGATACCATCTCCAGCCAGGGTAATGGTCAGATGTCTCCCAGGTACATCAGCATGGAGACACTGACCACATTGCTAAAATTGTTCACAAAGCAGGAGAAAACATTGATGTCCTAGTACACATAAGGACTAATGATGCCAGCCGGTCAGTTGTGGAGACCAAGGAACACCTGACCAGGCTGGGTGACAAACTATCATCCATTTCGTCTGCATCTCCTTCTCTGAGATCCTGCCAGTCTGGGAGAGGGGGGCAGATGGACGGAAGGTCAGAGAAGGGGAGATAGGGGAGCTAAACACATGGCTCAAGGGCTGGTGCCAGGAAAAAGGACACAGATTTGTAGGGAACTGGCAACAGTTCTGGGAGCAAAAGTTCTTTAAATTTGATGGACTGCATCTGACTAAGGAGGGAGTCAGTGCATTGGGGCAGAAGTTTGACGTCTGCAGAATATTTAAACTAGCAAATGGGGAGAGGGGTGCAGCACCCCATACATTGAATGGGAAGAACACCCTTCCCCCCTCAGCTAGTGGTCAAACAGGGATTCAGCATGTTTGCAGTTCATTTGCATCACCAGGTAAGAAAAAAGGTTTGTCTCCCCATACAATGCACAGGGGTTATGCCAAACCTCACCCAACAACTAACACACCGAAATCTGGCCAATGGAAAATCATGTACACAAATGCTCACAGCCTGGGAAATAAGATCCCAGACCTGCAGGCAATGATGTCAGAGGCTAAAATGGACATAGTAGCAATTAGTGAGACGTGGTTTACCAGTAACCACACTTGGGAGACTTCAGTGCCTGGCTATGTATTGTTCAGAAGAGACCGAGGTGCAAAAAGGGGGGGAGGAGTGGCCCTGTATGTCAATGAAAATATCAAAGCTACAGAAATTCAGAATACACATAAGGAGCCAGAAGAACTGTGGGTCACCCTGGAAACAGGAAATGGGACAGCATAAGAACTGGGGTTGTCTACAGGCCCCAGACCAGGGGAGGACATAGACACATTACTCCTAGAAGATATACAAAACATGACAGCTACAGGGGAGGTTCTGATAATGGGAGACTTCAACATGCCGGATACAGATTGGTCAATACCAGCAGGAACATCTGCCAGAACTAGACACATAGTGGATTCCCTGCTGGGGGAGGGCCTCAAACAACTGGTACAACAACCCACAAGAGACAGGGCTATCCTAGATCTAGTACTGACTAACAGGGAAGGGTTCACAGATCTCCAGGTAGAAGGTCACCGGGGGCCAGTGACCATCACATGGTATGGTTCAATTTGGCCACTACATCTAAATCATCCCATTCCAAGGCAAAAATATGGGACTTCAGAGGAGCTGTGGATATGGCCTACCTAGATTTTAGCAAGGCATTCCACACAGTCTCACACAACAGATTAATATACAAGTTAGCCAGCCTTGGAGTGGGTCCCAAGGTGGTAGCCTGGATAAAAAACTGGCTGGACAACAGGACACAAAGGGTAATAGTAAACGGAGTTCACAGTGAAGAAAGGAGGGTAACTAGTGGGGTACCACAGGGTTCAGTACTGGGACCAGTTCTCTTTAATATCTTTATAAGTGACATTGGACAGCACCTGGAAGGAAAGGTATGCCTCTTTGCAGATGACACAAAGATCTGCAACAGGGTTGACAGACACAAGGTAGGGTGGAAAGAATGAAAAGGGACTTGGCAAGGTTGGAGGAATGGTCAAATACGTGGTAGCTCAGATTCAATGCAAAGAAGTGCAAGGAAATGCATCTGGGAAACAAAAACCCAGGGGAAGAGTATACAATGGGGGGTGAGTTAATCACAACAACAAAAATCAAAAGAGACCTAGGAGTAATTATATCAGATGACCTAAAGGTGGGCAAGCAATGTGAGAAGGCAGTAAGGAGGGCTGGGGGGGGGATACTGGGATGCACAGGGAGAGGCATCAACAGTAGAAAACAGGAAGTTGTTATCCCTCTCTACAGACAGTTAGTGAGACCCCATCTGGAGTACTGTATGCAATTCTGGAGAACCCATCTCTGCAAAGACATAGACAGCGTGGAGGCTTTTCAGAGGAGGTCAACCAAAATGGTGCAAGGTCTGCACCAGAAGACATACGAGGAGAGGCTAAAGCAGCTTAATATGTATACCCTTGAGGAAAGGAGGGAGAGGGGAGGACACGATAGAAACTTTCAAGTATCTCAAGGGAATTAACAAGGTACAAGAGGGTAGTATCTTTCAGAAGAAGAGATGTGCAAGAACAAGGGCGCACAATTTGAAGATAGAGGGGGGACAGCTCAGAGGTAGTGTTAGAAAGTGTTTTTTCACAGAGAGAGTTGTGGATGCATGGAACAGCCTTCCTGAGGAGATTGTGAAGTCAGGAACAGTGCGAGAATTCAAGAATGCATGGGACAGGCATAAGGCAATTCTAGTGGGGGCCAGGAGGAAGTAAGCTGTTGATTAACTAGAATCTGCAGCTTATCCATCGGGTAGGGAAATGGGCAGACTGGGTGGGCCAAGTGGTCCTTATCTGCCATCAAAATCCATGTTTCTATGATTTAGTCAGCAGCTTAAATAGCCAGGGCTCTGGGTATCATGTTTGGTCATTAAATTGTGATTGCCTTTTCTGTAATCTCGTAGCCACCCAGTTGGAGGGTTCACCAGCCCAAACCAACCAAAATCTTGTATATTTGTAAATAGCAATCAGCATAACCTCTATTCCCCCTGTTTTCCCACCCTAACTCCTATGTCCCCCAAAATAAATATTGTTGTTACTGTTTTTGAAAATCGTGTGTGATCATATTAGAGAGAGACATTAACTAAAAAATGTTGAAATGTGGGGAAATGTCTGTTGGGTCATGTCTAGAGGTGGTAAATGGTATCTGTGGGTGGTATAACATCTCAGGGGGTTATACCTGGTAACAGCTAGCCCATGTAAAAGTATACTCTGAGTGGAGGCACTGCACAATTGGTTTAGACTTGATATAAGTTAGCGAACCCAAACCCCTCAGCCTAGCTCATAGATAGTAGGCAAGGGTGTAATACTAGGGATAGCACCACCTAGGAGTTACACAATGGAGGTACCCATTCAAAAAGCTCAGGCCCCTCAACCTGTGCCTAGTCAAGCAGGCAGGGGTAGTAGACAATAGGATAGCATCACCTAGGGGTTACACTGGAATGTGCACTAGCTAGTCAGAACACAGTACTGACACACTGTGTAGGATCACTAGCCAGTCAGAACATGGAATTGACAGACTGTGTAGACGCACTAAGCCCCTGAACTATAGAACATCACAGAAACCATGCTTTAAATGTGGATGTTCCTTTCTTCTACCGCCGCTCTACTGATGAGTATTTGGTCAAACAAAAAATATGATAGCTTTTAAGGGGTTTAATATTATATGGGATATGGGAATAATATTCTGGACCTAGTGTTGACTAACATGAAGGCCTCCTTGTCTAACTTGCGGGTGTTAGATCCCCTGAGCAATAGTGACCATATGACGATTCAATTTTCTATTCTTCTGACTCATAAAAATTCTATTAATAACTGCATGATAAAACAATATGAGAAGGCAAATTTCTCAAAAATTAACAAACGTCTTACAGCTATACCTTGGGACTCAGTACTTACATCTCTTAATATTGATGATGCATGGAGCATCTTCAAAGAAACTGTACACAATCTAGAAAAAAATTACGTACCAGAAAGAAAGAAGTACAATAATAAAGGCAAGGTTCCCGCCTGGTACAACAATAAAATGTAAAAACTCAGTATTCACAAACAAAAATTATTTACATCTTTAAAAAAGTGCCAACCCGAACAAAAAGAGGGTAAACTTACCAAGTATAAGAAAGCACTTAAGGATCTAAAAACATCAATCATCCTGGCCAAACGGAATTTAGAATTTAGAATCGCTCATACTAAGGATTCACATAAAAGTCTTTATTCATATCTAAATAACAAAAAGGGCAACACAAATAAAATAGGTCCATTAATTATCGATAATACAACCATCCTTTCAGATAAGGTTACTGCAATTGAGTTTAACAAATACTTTTGCTCTGTTTTTGAACAAGGAACCCATATCGTATACCAATGCTAGTACATCTTCTAGCTATACTGTCACCATTCCTGATACCCTTAAACTTTTAAAACCTTGAAGTTAACAACTAGCCCGGGCCCTGACAGCATTACATCTAAATTTCTTATGGAAGCATTATAACAACATTGCTATTCCACTTACCATTATCTTCCTAAATCTCTAAAAGAGTCTAATGTCCCTTGACTGAAAACAGCCATTGTAACACCAATTTTAAAAAGGTGCATCATAATTGAAAATTACAGACCTATCAGCCTTACTCCATTGCATGCAAACTATTAGAAAAGCATATTAAATATCTAATCGAAGAAGAAATGCTGGTATTAAAACTAAATGATGTTACACAACACGGATTTAAACCCGGGCATTCCTGTACAACAAACTTGTTATCCTTTTATAACTTAGTCAGTAGTTATCTCGATCTAAATATTCCAGTGGATGTTATTCTGCTTGACTATAGTAAGGCATTCGACAAGGTCTCACATTCCATATTAATGAAAAAACTAGTAGCATTAGGTTTCTCTAATTGTATCGTGTCTTGGGTTAATAGCTGGCTCTATAAAAGAACCCAGACTGTCAGGATTAATGGGGAATTATCGGACGAAATGTCTGTGACAAGTGGAGTCTCTCAGGGCTCAGTGTTGGGTCCCACTCTGTTCAACATTTTCAACAGTGACCTTACCATTTCATCACAGAATACTTTATCTAAATTCGCGGATGATACTAAATTGGGAGGACCTGTTGATAACGATACCAACAGGAGTACTCTAATAAATGATCTCAAAAAAATTGAATCCTGGCCGGTAACTAACAAGATGTCATTTAATGTGTCTAAATGTTCTGTGTTACACGTTGGTAAAAAAAATCCCAAACAAACATACCATCTTAATAATATTATACTTAGGGAATCCCTCGTCGAAAAAGACCTGGGTATACTGGTCGATAATAGGTTGTCTTTTTCAAACCACTTTAATAAAGTTGCTAATAATGCTAATGCCCTCTTAATGAGGGATTAATACTGTTTCATCCTTAAACCTATGGAATGCATTATGACTCTATATAAACTCATGTTAGACCCCACTTGACTATGGTTCATCCTTGTGGAGTCCCTATTTAGCCAAGGACATCACAAAAATAGAAAAAGTCCAAAGAAGGGCCACTAAAATCATACCCCACCTTTCTTGTTTCAATTACGAAACTAGGCTCCGTAAAACCAAGCTATATCCATTGGAATTTAGAAGGCTAAGGGGAGATCTCCTTCAGTTATTTAAAATCTTACAATCTGCTACACTAATGAGATCACGTGGACTGTCTTTTGCATCCAGAAAAATAGTAGCTAGAATACACAACAAACAAATTGAAATTGAGAAAACAAGAACAAACAGAAGACAGCAGTTTTTTACTGTTAGAGCTCCAAGAGTTTGGAATTCTCTGCCACAGGAAATTGTTGACTGCCAGAATATTAATACATTTAAGCACAAACTTGATAAATGGCTTCTGGACAGAACATAATCTACCAATGATCCACATTGTGTGGAGGACATTCTCGATGGGCTTCGGCCTTCTTTTGTCCAAATTACCAGGTTACCAAGTTACCAAATTATAACAATAAGCCTCTTTCCTAGTGGGACATTATGGTATTATGTTTGAATTTATAAAAATGAGTCTTAAAATATCCTATGTGTGTATCAAGTAGAGAGTGGCTAACAGACACTAGTATGCATACCAGCAGACAAACAAACCCATAGTTTGGTCCTTAGTTAAAAAGCTTTATTGTATAACTTTCACAAACTCACCCCACCAGCATCCGCTAAAGGTTTTTAACTAAGGACCAAACTATGGGTTCACTTGCCTGCCGGTATGCACATTAGTGCCTGTTAGTGACTCTCTACTTGACACACATTGGTTTTATATTAGAGTGTGCTCCAGGCATGGATTCCATTAGCCGCTTTACTTTTTGGTTTGGTCTTAATAATCCTGTAATTTTATTTTTTTCATATTTGTTTATGGGAAAGGGAGGACTAGGCAATTCTGCCTATTTTCTGCTATACGTCAGTTGAATATGAAATGAAATATCTATAGTAAAAAACAGCATAGATACATAGATACATAGACAGTGTCGGCAGATAAGGGCCTATGGCCCACCCAGTCTGCCCATTTGAGCTTGTAAGTTCAGTTTATGTTTTCCTACAAGTCTGTTGCCCCTTACCCCTGACCTCCAGAATTCCTTTATGTCTATCCCATGCATTCTTAAATCCCGTGATAGTTTCAACCCCCACCACTTCCTCTGGCAGGGTGTTCCACTTGTCCACCACCCGTTCTGTGAAGAAATTCTTCCTCACGTTTCCTCTGAATCATCCTCCCTCCAACTTCATCCCATGCCCTCTAGTCCTGGAACATCTTTTTCGCTTAAAAATAGTGTATTCCTGCACCTTGTTCCTCCCTGTAAGATACTTGTATGTCTCTATCATATCCCCTCTCTCCCTCCTCTCCTCCAGGGAGTACATGTTCAGTTCCTTCAACCTGTCCTCATAGGACTTGTGATGCAATCCATGCACCATCTTTGTTGCCCTCCTCTGAGCCTTCTCTACCCTGTCTATGTCCTTACGTAGGTAAGGTCTCCAGAACTGCACATTGTGCTCCAGGGGGACTCACTAGTGTCTTGTATAGTGGAATTATGACCTCCTTTTCCTGCTGGTGATGCCCCTGCCTATGCATCCCAGCATCCTATTTGCTTTACCTGCTGCCTTGTCACACTGTTTCTACCTTGAGGTTCATCAGAGATGATAACCCCAAGATCCCTTCCCTGCTTGATGCATGCTATATCCTCACCCCCAACTGATATTTTGTGCCAGGTTTTGTGCCCCATATGCATTATCTTGCACTTTTGCATTGAATTTCAACTGCCACACCTGACCATTCTTTAAGTTTCTGCAGGTCCTTCTCATTCTGTCTACATCCTATGGTGTGTCTACTCTGTTACAGAGCTTTGTGTCATCAGCTAACAGTGAAATTCTGCCTTCTAGGTCCCAGAATGTCACTGATGAAGATGTTGAACAGGACCAGTCCCAGCACTGATCCCTGTGGTACCCCACTGGTCACTCTTTCCCTCTGTGAGTGACAGCCATTTACACACCACCTCTGTGTCCTGCCGCCCAGCCAGTTACCTACCCACCACACTACTGTCCTGCCCACACCCATATTCCCAGTTTGTGTAATAGTCTCTATGTGGCACAGTGTCAAAGGCCTTGCTGAAGTCCAGATAGGCTATGTCCACTGCCCTCCCGATCCACCTTCCTAGTCACCCAGTCAAAAATTCAATGAGGTTGGTCTGACATGACCTCCCTGGTGAAACCATGCTGCCTTTGGGTCCTGTAGTCCACTGACAACCAGATGTTCCACCAATCTCTCCTCAGTAGTGCTTCCATGATCTTCCCCACTACCGAGGTGAGGCTGACTGGTCTGTAGTTCCCCCGCCTCTTTGTTCCCACTTTTGTATAAGGGACTACATCTGCTATCCTCCAGTCTTTGGGTACCTCCTGTTTCCAACGATCAGCTAAACAGGATAGCCAGAGGTTCAGCCACCACCTCTCTTAGTTCTTTAAGGACCCTGGGGTGCACCCCATCTGGCCCCATTGCTTTATCAACTCTTATTACTTCCAGTTCCTTCAGGACCCATGCATTATTTTCTTAAAACCACACACCTGGTATATGTCCATCACATGTACAAAGGACCAGAGCAAGAAAGCCAGGATCAAAAAACCAAGCTGGTTCAGCAAAGAAGTGGCAGCAAAAGTGGGGCTGGCAGTATAGCCTTGAGGTTAGAGTAACAAGCTGTGAATGAACTTGATACATCCAGCAGACAGACCTGGGTTTGATTCCCACAACCTCCACTTGCATACTGTGTGACTCTGAGCAAGTCACTTAACCTCCCCAATGCTCCTGGGTAGCCCCTGAAAACCGGCACCTGTGCCTAGTGGACCATACCCAGTTAACAAAAGAATAAAACAAAAAAATAAGTGAGGGAAACGAGAGCAAACTTTCATAAGTGCAAACCTACTCTGAGAGATGCAGACTAGGAGGATTACTCAGTGAAGTGAAGAGAGGCAAGTAAAATGGTCAGGGCAGCAAAGGCCATGAGGGAACTAAAGCTGGCATAGTGGATAAGGGTAGGGGAATAGGACTTTTTTAGGTACGTAAGGGAGAAAAGGAGCGGCAAGGATAGGTTTGTTAGACTAAAGAGGAAGGGGGAATAGGCAGAAAGTAGTAAGGAACAGGCAAAGGCACTGAATGAGTACTTCAGCTTGTTTTTCACTAGGGAGAAGGATGGACCAATGCCACAGCAAAAGAAGGGGTTTGGAAGTGGGGGGGGAACGGAGCGATTTAGGAGGACGATGTTTTAAAAGGCCTTAGGGTGGTAAAGCTCCTGGACCGGATGGCGTGCACACGAGAGTTCTGAGAGAATTGATGGAAGTCCTGGCTAGCCCCCTAGTGGATCTGTTTAACACCTCACTAGAGACAGGGTGCATGCTTCAGGACTTGAGAATGGCACAAGTGGTACCTCTTCACAAGAGTGGACCCAGAGATGAATCAGGTAATTACAGACCAGTCAGCCTTACCTCCATTCTAGCCAAATTAATAGAGACCATACTAAGGCAGAGACTAGTGGATTTTCTGGAGGTTAATGGTCTCCAGGATGAAAGGCAACATGGACTTGTCTTGGGCAGATTTTGCCAGACCAACCTGACAGATGGCCTTTTTTGGTTGGGTCACAGAATCTGTGGGCAGGGGCCAGGTGGTTGGTGTCCTGTATCTGGACTTCAGCAAGGCCTTCGACTCTGTGCCACATGGGAGACTGCTCAGTAAGCCTCAGGACCTGGGATGTGGGAAGAAGCTGATGGAGTGGGTCAAGAGCTGGTTACAAGACAGAAACCAGAAGGGGTTAGTAGAGGGGGGAACTCTCAAAACCTAGGCCTATAACCAGTGGGGTCCATAGGACTCAGTGCTTGAACCAGTGTTGTTTAATATCTTTACTGGTGACATAGCAGATGAGATCAAAGGTAAAATCTGCCTATTTGCAGATGACACTAAGCTCTGAGGGCGAGTTGACACAGAGGAGGGGAGACAGGAGCTCAGGAAAGACCTGGCTAGGCTCAAGAAGTGGTTGGGTATCTGGCAGCTGGGGTTCAACACCAAGAAGTGCAAGGTCATGCAGCTGGGAGCCAAGAATCCAGGGGTCAGTACTAACTGGGAAGGGTACAGGTGTCCAGTTCTGAGGAGGACAAAAACCTAGGGGTAATCATCACAAGGAACCTGAGGCATTCTGTGCATTGCCGTAAAGCAGCAGCCAAAGCCAACAGGGTGCTGGGATACATCACCAGAGGAATCATCTTCAGGAAAAGGGAAGTCACTCTGCTATTGTACAGGTCCTTGGTGAGACTGCACATGGAGTACCGTGTGCAGTTCTGGTACCCACATCTGAAAAATGACCCTAAATTTCTGTAGGGGTTACAGTGTAGGGCAACTAAGATGACCCAGGGCCTGCGGGGACAAACCCTATAAGGAGAGGCTGCAGGAGCGCAATACAGTATGTATTCCCTGGAAGACAGAAGGGGGGGGGACATGATTGAAACCTTCAAGTACCTGAAAGTACAAACAAGGTTAGAACAGATAGCATTTTCAATCTCAGGGGGACTGGGTTCGCTAGGGGGCACAGTCTAAAATTAGTTGGGGGGAAGATTCAAAAGGGAAATGAGAAGGCACTTTTTCACAGAAAGAGTGGTGTCCAAGTGGAACAAACTGCCAGAGAAGGTGGTATCATTGAAAACAATGAACAACTTTGAAAGGGTTGGGACAGAGTGAAAGAGAGAGCCAGAACAGCTGGAATGATGGGTGGGGGGATGAGAGGGGGAGAGAGAGGAAGACTCCATGTAGAAAAGGGGCAGGGGGCAGCTCCAGTAAATTCATCTGAGATCTACACACACAAGTAGACTAGCTAGATCAAAATGATCTGTTTCTGCTGGCAGTTTCGTATATTCATATGTACCCCAGGTGTGTTGCTTTTTTCTTCATTGTCCCCTTTTTGTTAAATATTGTGGCCCCAATTTTACATGAGTGTTAGATAGCACATCAGGGTGTGCAGTTATAAAGAGGTATATGCACTTGGAAATTTGGAGGCACTCTGTTGCACCTCATGCCCAACTCCTGGGGCATGCTGTGATGGAGTATATGTCCATCATGCTCCCTACACCTGTCAATCCCATCACAATGCCGCAGTAGCACAGGCTTTGGCAGGGGCCTGGACAGGATTTGAACCAAACTCCTCTTGCTTTAGAGTTGGCTCTTTAAAACCTCAGCGTTCTGCATGCTCTAATTGTTGGCTATCCCTCTGGGGAAAGGGAGTGTTGGAAGGGGAGCATTAAGCAGCACCTGAGCCCAATAAAGGATGAAGGTGAACAAGAGGAAAAAAGTTGGGTTTTTTTGGTTTGATGTAGCCTACGTCTGGATTGCAGGAATGATGTGTAAAATTTAATGCAAGCTTACTCGTCTCTTTTGCTGAGGAAACACAGCTTTCATTTAAACTAAACAGGTATCTAGAGTGTTCTCTCTGTGAGTGTTTCCTGAAAGCTGCCCAGTTCACTACGTTGTTACACGTGGTTGACTTTAGTGGTGGGATCGAATGTTCCCTTGTCTAAACTGGGGTAAGATGGACTTCGACAAAATACTGAAATGGTTGGCAGAGCAGCAAGCTCAAAAGACCCAGGTGCAAGAATAACAGGCCCAGATGCAAATGGACTGAATAGCTCAGCAAGAGCACAGCAGGCTCAGAGAGACCAGCAACTGGTGCAACAGGTCTAGATAGGAGGGACTGGATGGCCCAGCAAGTGCAACTGCAGGCCAAGAGAGACCAGCAGTAGATGCAACGACAAGTACAGAGACCAGCAATAGATTATGAATCAAGTGCTGCAAGCAGGAAAATAAATTGTGGTTAGCTTCAGGTCGCAGGGAATGCATCTGCTGTAGAACCCCATCCTATATCCTGAGGTCTCATCTGCCTTTTCTACTAATAGATTCTATTACAATCTTTCCCTTTTCTTTGTAAAACCAGAACTTTAGTATGTACATAATCTATGCTGAACTTCATTGTATGTCACTTCGTTGCCTTCCTCTTTGACATTACTAGTCTGTTTAACTAAAACTTAGCATTTATCATTGTCTATCACCCTTCTCTATCACCAGATATTATTAGAAGCTCTCCCCTTCCTATCGTAAATCCAGAACTTTTATTGTACTCATAAGCAATGCCTTTTCGCATTGTATGTCACTTGGTCTCTTTTTTTTTTAATCGCTTGAAGACTTCTGTATGCCATTGTACCAGTTGCCATATATGTTTATTGTACATTGTTGGAAGACCTCTGAATGTTATTGCACCAATTGTCATATATGTATATTGTACATTGTTCTTTTGTATGTCTAATCAGGACCTCCTTATAAATGAGCCTGCTCAATGGAGTTTTCCTGTCAATAAATTTGAACTTGAACTATGCTAACAAAAATGGGTCCTGAGGAGTGAGGCCAACCGTGAGGCCTACCTTGTCACTTTTGAGAAACATAGAATCCAATTTATTTATTTGTGTACCGGATGGGTACTCTGATACCAGGGACCATTTTCAATGGCAGATAAGGACTACCTGGCCCATCCAGTTTGCCCATTTCTCCCTACCCACACTATTATTACAGATCGTGCCCAATCTGCAGCTCTTTCTCCCTCCCTCACTTCCTTTTCACTATGATTCCCTTTTGCTTATCCCATGCATTCTCAAATCCTGACCACTGTTTTCACCCCACTACCTCCACTGGAAGGCTGTTCCAGGAATCCACCACTCTTTCTGTGAAGAAGTACTTCCTCACATCTCGGCAGAATCTACCTCCCTCCAGCTTCATAGACTGTCTCCTTGTTCTTGAGCACCTTTTCTTCTGAAAAATACTTCCTCCTGTACCTTATTTACCCATATGAGGTATTTAAAGGTCTCTATCATATTCCCCCTTCCCCTCCTCTGTTCCAGGATGTACATATTGAGGTCCCCTTAGTCTCTTCTCATAGGGCTTTTGATGTAGACCCTGCACCATTATAGTTGACCCCTCTGGACCGCCTCCACTCTATCTATGTCCTTCTGGAGATGTAGTCTCCAGAACTGGACAAAGTACTCTAGGTAGGGTCTTGCCAGCAATATATACACAGACAACACCACCTACTTTTTCTCTGCTGATGATACCCCTGCCTATGCACCCCAGCATCCTAGCCTTCCCAACTGCCTTATTGCACTGCCTGGCTATGTTAACATAATTGAATATGATTACCAATGTCTCTTTCCCGCTTGGCAGTCGTCAATACCACTCCACACATTCTGTACTCTGCCCCTGGGTTTCTGTGCCCTTAGTGCATTATTCTGCACTTTTTTTGCATTGAAATCCATTTGCCATACCATGACCACTCCTCTAGTTTTCTCATGTCTCTGGTCATCATTTCCATCCTCCCACCCACCTGGTGTGTCCATCCTATTAGAGATTTTGGTGTCATCCACAAAGAGACTAACCTTTCCATTCATCTTCTCAGCAGTTTCACTTATAAAAGACATTAAAGAGGACAGATCCTAGTACTGATCCCTGAGGTACCCCACTGGTCACCCTCACGGGTCTGGGTCCTAGACAAACAGAATTCTGCTACACTGAAAAAGATGATTCAGTGTTAAACTGAATTTTGTACATTCGGGTGCACCTGACTTGTCTGTATTTGGTAATTCAGGAAATTTGGCCAGTTGGAAAGAAAAAGCCCTCTTGGTTTGGGTATCAGAATATAAAGCATGGTTAAATGTGAAATTAGCAACCGAAATTTGACTTTCTTCTGAAAAGAAGACATCAACCCTACACTCTCAGAGTGCCATACTGCTTCTGAGGCAAAGGTCTTACTCTCCGAATACATAGTCTGCATAAGGGTAGTGGAACTGACTCGCCACCAAATCAGCCATCCTTTCTCTGTAAAGTCAATACACAGAGAGTGATTATAAGGTACCCGTCAATGCAGAGCACTTGTTAAAAAGGTAGAAGCCAGACCTGACCCTTGTGGCTCAAAATGAATAGCTGAAGGATGTTCTAAACTATGAAGGTACCCTCAAAAGCTTAGAAGTCTGTGCTTTAAACCTCCAGATAGGGAAAAAGACTACACTGCATCACACATGTAGTACAAGGCCTAAAGTTCCCCATGTGCACTGGGATGTATATCCTTGTATGACTAGATGTATGCGTAGATCTGGCAACATTTTTTCTGGGTTCACAGTTAAGCAGGGACCTGTACCCAGCAAAAATAACTCCACAGGCCTTGAGGTCAGGGCAGACCATTCCTAAAGGATGACAAGAAGTAAATGAGTTCATAACCACCATTCCCGGTAGTGAGAAAATGCTTCCCTTATCATTAATATCCAGAAAGGCCAAGAAACACCAACATTTGTGCATTATTTCAGCCAAACCAGCAGTTTAGTGAAATGGTTTTAAGGATGCATTCCACACCCTGCCTGGATACGCCCAATAGAAGTGCATAACTTTTGCTGCCCAATGCACTTCAGCCTTGACAGCTACCTCTCCCCGCCTTGCCCCTTCTACCTGCCTACCCCTTGCCCCTCTCCTTTCCTCCCCGGCATTTCCTGACTTTTATCCCTCCCCTTTAGAGCTCTTACCCTCACCCTCTACCCTCCGACAATGGCCTTCCTGCCTGCATACCTCCTTCCCTCTCACCTGCAGTGCTTATTTCTAAGATTGCCCTTGGCTGGTATGTTATGCTACCTAACATTTGGCACATTTTGAATTACTGGAATTTCCTAAGCCTCAGTCTCTTACTTCTTTTTATTGTGTAACTATGTATTATTATGTTGACCTTTGTATGTATGTATACCCCCCATTCCTTCGACGTGGAACCTTTGTAAATGAGCAGTTCCTGCTCAAAGGTGTTTGTAATCCTAGATTTCAATAAAATAAAAATAAAAAATAAAATGCTATACCAGAAGCTATTAGTATAGGAGCCCACACAAGGCTTACCATGATTGCTCAGTCATTCCATGATCTAGAACTTGCCATTGCTGTTGTTGATAAACAACCAGACAGCATGCAAAGGGGAGAAGAAGAATGGGATACCATTAGGTCCTTACCTAGTAGATTGATTACTTTCAAAGTATAATCTGGCCATTTGATAAAGAACTGTATGCATGCAATATTGAAAAAAATGAAGTTTTTTGTAGACCTTGTTTATCTCTTGTTCGACGGGCAGGGGATATACCCCTATTCAGTGCCTGGACTCACCAATTAGGTATCCCCCTCCAGGCCACCCAGACTGGATGGCCTTTAGCTTGTCCCCTATGGTGGGGCTACCCCAGGTCAGGGGGGATGGGGGAGAGGCCTGAAATCCAACAGAGGCCCCATCCAAGGCTTATGCCTGAGATGTCATTCAGGAGGTGGTCCAGGGCTTCATGGTGCTCCATAACCAGAAGTTTTCCTGCTTTTGATTCCCCTAGGAGATGCAAACATGCAATGAGGTCAGCACGAAACAAGCACGCTCCCACACCCATCCCACAGCTGTCCACCAACATCTAAATTTCATGAATGTAATGTAATGAAATCTAAATGTAATGAAAATGGGCAGACTAGGTGGGCCGTATGGTCCTTATCTGCCTACAGAGTCTATGTTTCTATCTTCGTACTGCCAGGCAGTCCCAGCTGCTGGACTCCTAGTCTCCACTGGATGTCACCAGTATGCCAGGAAACCACCACCCTCCCCCCACCCAGAGGTGGAGTGCAGTCCACAGAATGCTCATTCAACCCTCCCCGGCAGACCCTCTGACCCACCTTGCATGCGTCTGAACACGGGTCATCAGCACTGTGGGTAGTTGCGCTACCACTACGCCAGCAGGCCAGCTCTGAATGGTCTTGTACTTTCTAGAACTATTGAAACAGAGGAAATATCCATTTTCAGGTAGGGACTCCAGTACTCCAAGCAATACTCCAGGTGTGGTTGTACTAAGGATTTGTACAGTGGCATTATTACCTCCTTCCTTCTGCTTATGAACCCACTAGCAATGCAGCTTGGCATTCTGTTTGCCTTGGGCACTGTCTTCCTACACTGCACTGCCAGTAGATCTTGCACTTCTTTGCATTGAACCCCAGCTGCCAGATGCCTGACCATCTCTGTAACTTCACCAGGTCCTCTTTTAGGTCCCGCACCCCTTTGTCAGAGTCCACTCTCCAACAGAGCTTGGTATCATCCCAAAATAGTCATATATTACCTTTAGTTCCATCCCCAGTGTTGTTTATGAACACATTAAACAACACTGGTCCAAGAACTGACCCTTGTGGGACACAACTTGTAACCTCCCTTGTACCTGAGAGTTCCTGCCCCCTCCTCCCCCACCACCACCACCACTACCCTCTGGGTCCTACTGCTAAGCCAATTTGCCACCCACCTGGTTAATTTGCTCCCTGCCCCTAGGTCCTCTAACATAGAAACATAGAATCATAGACAATGATGGCAGAAAAAGACCAATGGTCTATTCAGTCTGCTAAAGCTCCCGAAATCCCTGATACTTTCCTTAGAACCTAATGTTCCTCAAGGGTACCAACCCTCCCAGTCCTTTCCCTATTCCCTTCCCTGGACCTGTCACCCTGATCAACCACTATTCCCTTCATTCTATCTCAGGCCTGTTTGAATCCCTTATCTGTGTTCATTCCCTCCACCCTGGCTGACAGACTTTTCAAAGGTTCCACCACCCTTTCTGTAAAGAAGTGCTTACCCATGTCACTCCTGAACATCCCACCTGCTAATCTCCACTCATAATCCCGTGACCATGAGTTGGTATTCAGGCTAAATAATTTCCCATAGTTCACTTTATTAATTCCCTTGAGGAAGGAACATCCTGATCAAACTGTTGTGCGGCACCGAGTTGAAGGCTTTGCTGAAATCCAAATACAGAATGTCAACCACCAAACCCTTGTCTACCACTCTTGTAACATAGTCGAAGAAGTTTATTAGGTTGGTTTGACAGGTCCTCTCTGACATAAACCCATGCTGTGTCTCATTCTGTAGCTTGTTGGCTTCAAAGAGCTCCACTATTTTTCCCTTCAGAATGGTCTCCATGAGCTTACACACAATGGATGTTAGACTGACTGACCTGTACTTCCCTGGGTCTTCCCATGCCCCACTCTTGTGAAGCAGTATCGCATGTGCAGATTCCTCCAGTACCACCCCTGTATCCAAACAGCTTCTGAACAAGTCCACTAGCGGACCTGCCAGCTCCGTTGACAGTTCCATTTCCTTTAGGGATATGAGCCTTTTCCTAACCCTGTGCTTCATTAGCCTGCTCTCTGCCATGGTCTTCTCCCCTTCCGCCATCCTCCTTCATGGCACTGGTTCATACTTTTCTTTAGTAATGACAGAGAAGAAGTATTTGTTCAACACCTCTGCTTTCTCTTTACTGCTTTCAACCAACCCACCCTCCTTTTTTAGCCTACTGTACCTGCTTTCTCATCTCTCTTCTCACTGATATACCTAAAGAAGGCTTTCTCCCCTTCCTAAATCCCTTCTGCAATTTGCAGCACCTTCCTAGCCTTAGCCTGTCTGACTGTCCTACTGGCCTCCTTAGCTTTCTCCAAGCAAATCCCTCATCCTCATCCTTCTGGGTCTTCCTGTACTTCCTATATACCACCCTCTCATCCCTGACTGCCTGACTCACCTCCCTACTGTACCAACTAGACTTCCTGACTTTGGAATTCTTTGCTTTCTGTTTTAGGCATGTGCTAGTGGCCACTACAATCCCTTCCCTGACAACTGTCCACCTTTGTTCCCCATTTATATCATCCTCAAGGCTATCTAGGTGTCCCTGCAGAATCTCTTCTATTCTACCATAGTCAACCTTCCAGAAATCTAGCTCTTTTGTTTTTGTGCTTGGTGTTTGTTTTCCCATGTCAACTCGGAATCGCACCATCCAGTGGTCGCTATCCCCAAGGGCTCCTCTACCGTGATGTCCTGGACGTGATCCCCATTTGTAAGTACCAGGTCCAGTATATCTTCCTCCCATGTCAGTTTGGTCACCCTCTGAACCAGGAATATGTTCTGGACTGTGTCCAGCAACAATTGGCTCCTGATCAGGTGGTGGACAGGACACTTCAATCTACCTTATGCAATTGAAGTCCCACATCACCACCTCTTTTGACTGCCATCCTGACTGTGGTACTCAACTGCCTGTCCCTTTCTTCATCCTGATTAGGTGGCCTATAACCTACAGCCAGCCTTAAATTAATTTCCACTGCCATTTGGATTTGTACCACAGTGCCTTTATTTTCCAATCCCCAATTTCCTCCCTAGTGGCAATAATACCCTCCTGGATGTATAGTGCCACCCTTTCCCTTTTTCTCTGTTCCTTCTGTAGAGATCATACCCGGAAATAAAGAGATCACAATCATGATTTGGGGTGGCCCAAGTTTCAGTGACCATCACCAGATCGATTTTTCTCTCTCCACTATCAAGCCAGCAGTCGTCCGTTTGGTACCTGAGACTTCTAGAATCAAATGACACTACCCTCCACCATTCCTGTGTAACCCCCTAGGTGGCACTATCCCAAGGGCTACTACCCCTGCCTGCTTGTCTAGTAGCAGGTTAAGGGGCCTGGGTACTGAAACGGGTGCCTCCACCCAAAGGTCAGGGTTGTTAGTGGTCAAGCTAACCTGGGCACAGCCTTCCAGGACACTGTAATCCCCCTCTTTCCCTTCTAGTAGCCTGAACAATATACAATAATTACTTTCTGACAGCACATTCATCACCAGGCAATTACCCACACTGTTTGCACTTACCACCAGGGCTGGTTCCTCTAGCTTGACCCTGGGGACCCCCTGTAAAACAAGGTTAAGCACAGCAAACAGCAACAGTACAATACTTTTGGCAAAAACTGGAACCACAGTCAGGTTAAATGCAAACAAAGTTAAATCTGATTTATTCAGGGGACTTGAACAAGGAAGGGATGTAATCAGGTTGATTTGCTTAAAAGCTACAGGTATATTAATCAGACAGTTATGCATGCAGTTCAGAGTCCCTTCACAGTCACACACTCTGGGTACCCAGGTAGGGAAAATGGTGGGTTAGCCAGTAATGCTGCAGCTGGTTGGAGCCCTGTGATGGAAGAAAGCAACATGCACAACACACACTATTTGTAATCCGAGCCAGAGGGCTCAGTTTGTGAAAGAGAAGGCAACAAGACAAACAGATGACAACACTTTTAGATTTAGCTGTTATTGCAGGGAGCTACTCTCATGTTTACTCATGACACCCAATACTGGACACACACAGGACGAAATTGAGACTGCAGGCTGTTGAGCTGGAGTGCCTGGAGAAGCAGGGTCCACACGAATCACCAAGGCATCGTTCCTGTTCAAGGCATTGAGCAGGGGGCTGATCCCCAGGCTGGTCTCTCGGCGATGACTTTCTCTGCGTAGCAGATATTCTGGCTGGGCCAGTGTAGCAGGGCCCAGGCAAATGGAAATGGATACGGATTCAGTCCGTGGAGCTGGATACAGCCTCCAGAAAGCAAAATACAGTCCAGACAGACAGTGGGGAACCAAATCACAACCCACTATAAGCACACAGCACATTCACATGTGAGAAAATTCCACTGTACCAGGCAAATGGCTCTCCGGTCTCAATTACAGAGTCTCTGCACAATCTGGGAGTTCAGAGGTAGCTGGAAGTCCTGACAGGCTGATCGCATTCAGCAAATCTTTGGTCTTCTTCAGGTTAAAGCCTGGTCACAATTCAGTGGCTTAATTCGCTCTCCAAATTCGGATTCAGTCTGGAAAAAAAACACAAGCTCCCTCTCAGGAACAGCAGGCAGGCATGCAGGCGAAACTCAGGCCTTTCCACAGTTCTCCCGCATGAATCCACTATGGATTGCTGCTCAGACTATCTCGAGCTGTTACTTCTTCACTTCCCAACTCAGATCTAACTGAAACTGCAAGCAGTATGGGACTTTCCCCAAGATCCAAAGGGTTCAGTTGTCTGATCTGTCTGTCAGTCACAACAAGGGCTCCCCCTCCAGGTTATTTTAGGTGCCAAAAGCCCAAAACTACAACTCCTACAAGTTTTGGCCCCACCAAGCCCCTGTAGGCAGGCTCCATTTTAGAGTCCCAAATGTACTGATTGTCCCATTCTGCAGTCCAGGACCAAGCTGATGGAAACAAACAGAACTGCCCATGCTGCAAAGAAGGCAGGTTAGAACAAACTGCAATAGTATTACTACTCTAACAAATGATCAGCAAACAAGTACATCTTCTAACAGAGCTCCCTCTCAGATTAATTATGACTGCAATCTAGACAGCTCTTAAAGAGACAGTACACAGAGGCTATACAGGCACTCTCTGGCAATACATTTAAACTGCTAAAACGCAGAACACCAGCCTGGCAGTGAGCATTTAGGCAAGCTGAAGAAAGACTTTGTGGGATTCCCCATTTGTAGGGGGGTTACACCTTTCCCTGCCTGGAGAAAACTTGTCGTCCGCATCAAGTCTGTACCATCATGCATCAGTTAACATAAACTTATTACTTTACTATACATATTCACTACACTTCAAGATACTATATCCATAAGGACAATACTTATGCATGTTTCATACAGGTAATACTGATTCCACTATGATTAACATACTTGTGACATCACAATACTGATTCATGTTATACCTTCCTGTACATTAAACAATGTAGGAGGGGGCCCCTTCCTTATCAGCTAACTTGGGGCTGGATGGGGCAGGGGCACTATACTGAGAAGGAAGAACAATCAACCTGGAATTGGCAATTAAGCTCAGTTTGGGTAGTGAGCTCTGAGAAATATAAACACCTTTGTGAACCACATTGAGAGACAAATTCACTGGCCTCCCGGGAGAATCATAACTGAAGTGCAATACTGGCTTGACAGCTCAGCCAGTCTTTCTGGGGGGAACGGCCACAGTCTCTGTACTTTCAGCCCTAACTTTGGAGCTTTTGTCATTTGTGAGGGGGTGCCTCTGCACGGTTGGGAATGTACAAACTGGGAGCACTGTCAGCTCCTTGCTCTGTAGGCTCTGGTTCCACAACATTTGGCTCATTTAGAGAAGGTTCTGGCATAATTAGGCTTTGTGGCACTGAAGGGGGGCTGTCAGCACTCTCATATTGTTCAAGTTCTGGTGTGTCACCAGGGAGACTCAGACCATCAGCCCCTTCTTTGAGCAATTCACACAGTTCCACAAAACACAGAGAGTCTGCAACCTCAGATGTGATGCTTTGCACCTCACTTTCAGGGAGCATTGGCTCCAAGGATGAAGCTGGGGGGTTAGGCAGTCCAGAAGACCCAGCTTCATCCCCACAATTAGTCAAATGGTTACCTCAAAACAGCTGACTCAATTCATAGGAAGGGTAATAGGCATTGTCACACTCACTATCGTCAGAGGTGGACTGACAGTCACTATCATTTTGGGCCTGCTGCGGGGTAAACCTTAACTCTGTAACTACTAGGGTAAGATGACTCTGTCTCTTTTTTGCAGCAGCATGAGTCACCGGCCCAGGGGAGGCAATGTCTGCTGGCTCAGCTTCAATAATAACTTGGCCAATAGGCAGCAAGTGGTTACTGTGCATGGTCTTGACAGCTTTGGAGTTATTCTCTAGGTGTACCTTGTGTACTGGTAGATCATCCAACTTTCCAACTACTACATGAGGAAGACGGTGCCACCTATCAGCAATTTTGTGCTTGCCATGTAGTCCCAAATTGTGTAACAACACACGGTCTCTGGGCCGTAGCTCTTGAGCCTTTACTTTCTTGCTGTGCCTCACTTTGTTGGTGAGATTTCTTCTAGCGGCCATTGTCTGGGCCAGTTGATATGCATGGTTCAATTGAGCTTTCAGTTTCTGTACATACTGCAGGTAGTTTACAGCTCAGATCCCATCTGGAGAGACCCCAAAACAGACATCAACTGGCAGGTGGGCCTCCCTCCCAAACGTGAGGTGGTAGGGGGAGAACCCAGTAGTGTAATTTTTGGTGCAATTGTACGTGTGTACCAAGGTGCTAATCTGCTGGCTCCACTTATTCTTGTCTTTGAGTGGAGGGTGCCCAGCATATCTAGAAGGGTGTGGTTAAAACATTCTAGTTGAGGGTCCCCTGTGGGTGATAGGGGGTGGTTCTTGACTTCTGCATCCCCCACAGAGAGAGCATTTCTTTGATTAACCAACTTTCAAAGCCTCTGCCTTGGTCAGAGTGGATCCGCTGGGGGAGCACCATAGTGGGCAAAGACATTTTCCACTAGCACCTTGGCCATGGTAGAAGCCTTTTGATCTTTAGTTGGAAAAGCTTGTGCATACCGTGTGAAATGATCTGTAACCACTAACACATTGCCAATATTCCGCTGATCAGGTTCTAAACACAAAAAGTCTATGCAGACCAGTTCCATGGGTGTGCTGGTAGTAATATTGACAAGGGAGGGCATCCCTCTGAGGCGGGGCTTTCCTTTGCAGGCAACGACTGCAGGTCTTTACATGGTGCTCAACATCGGCCCCATCTTGGGCCAGTAGAATCGAGATTGTACCAGGTCAAGAGTTCTGTCACTACCGAGGTGCCCCATGTGATTGTGAAGGGACCTCAGTACCAAATCTTTAAAGGCCATGGGCAGGACCATTTGATGCTTGTCTACTCGACCACTGTGATCCACTGTCTCTCTGTATAACAACTGATTGTGTAACTTCAACCTGGGGCCTTCTTTAAACAATAGGGCAGTTCGCAAGTCAGGGGAACGCAACTGGGACAGATCTTTCCCCACACACAGGGCATTAAGTGCTGTGCTGAATCATAGGATCTTGGGACTGAGCCCACTGGATGCTGTCATTGTCAAATTGAGGTAGTGAACTAATATCTAGAGCAGAGAAATGGCAATAGGCAGCCAGTATGCAGGTATCAGGAGGGCCCAAGCAATCTACTAAACAGTCCACTGTGCCCGTAGACATCTGTTCATCTCTATCAAACTTTTAACACAATGCTTGGATGTCAGGTTCAGACAACCTGACCCAATCACTCTTGGAGACTGGCCTTCGTGACAGGGTCGTCAGCATCAATATGGTTCAGTCCTGGCCTGTAATCGACAGCATACTCATAGGCTGATAAAGCAGAGAGCCACCGGTGCCCAGTGGCGTCCAACTTAGCTGAAGTCTGTACACTGGTTAACGGGTTATTGTCGGTCTTCACCGATATCTTTGCCCCATAGAGGTACTCATGAAACTAGTCAACAATGGCCCATTTTAGGGCAAGAAACTCCAGCTTGTGCACAGGATAGTTTCATTCTGATGGGGTCAAGCTCCTGCCGGCAAAAGCCACTGGTCTCAAACCATCCTCATGGTCTTGATACAGCACAGCTCCTAGGCTCTGCAGACTAGCATCCATATGCAGCACATAGGGCTTGGTAGGGTCAGCATAGGCGAGGATGGGGGCATGGGTGAGCTGGTATATGACTTCGTGGAAGGCTGCTTCACATTCGGGTGTCCAGCGGGGCCCAAAAGGTCCACCGGTTCGGAAGTGTACTTTCTCTGGTTCTTTATTTATTTATTCTTAGCTTTGATAGCCCCTTTCTTGTATTTATGGTTGGTAGGGGGTAACCCTGAGTGAGATTCAGAAGCAGGCGAATCACCTTGGAAAAGTCTTTTATGAACCTGTGGTAGTAGCCACAGAACCCCAGGAAATATTGTAGTTCTTCCAAGTTATGGGGCTGGGGACAAGTAGTCAGTGACTTGACCTTACTGGAATCAGTCTCTATCCATTCTGCAGATACTGTGTTTGGAGGTTTGAAAAAAATGGCACTTGTCAATGGACAGCTTGAGGCCGAAGTCTTCCAGTTGGTCAAGGACTTTAAACAGTCAGGTCTCATGCTCCTCTAATGTGCATCCAAACACAATGACATCATCTAGGTGCACTAGGCATTTCAGCAAGTGCATATCTCCCACCGCATGTTCCATCAGTCACTGAAAGGTGGCCGGGGCACCCGAAATCCCCTGTGACATTATCAGGAATTCATAGAACCCCAAAGGACAGATGAAGGCGGTTTTCTCACGGTCCTCCTTGACCATCGGAATCTGGTAATATCCGCTGTGAAGATCCAATACTGAGAACCATTTGCTCCCATTCAAGCAATCCAGGGCATCTTGTAAACGGGGCATGGTGTATTGATCTGGGACGATCCGCCAGTTCAGGGTTCGATAATCAACACACATCCTCACCGACCCATTCTTCTTATGCACAACCACAATGGGAGAGGCATATGGGCTCCTTGATTCCTGTATCATGCCAGCAGCAATCATTTCCTGCAGGTGTCTCCTCACATCATCTATGTCCACTGGGGCAAGGCATTGGGATCTCTCTCTCGAAATGGCTGGTCATCATGCAGGCATATATGATGCTCTGCACCCTGGACACACTCCACGTCCCATTCTTTTAATGAAAACACTTGGTCTCTCTGGGCGGGTTTCTTGCTAATCCTAGCCTTCCATTCAGCTGGCACTGGGGAATCACCAAAGTCAAATAAGTCCGGGGTCACGCTCCCCTTTTGGGCAAAGTACTTGTTATTGAGTAATACTGCAGTGTCTGCACAGTGTACTGTAGCTAGAGGGCATCCTCTGTTCACCTGGACCTCCTGATCTGACACATTTCGAATCTGGACCATCACTCGTCATGCATAGGCATGGGCACAGGCAGGAAAGATGCTGGGTTTAACCAATAATCCTTCTGGCAACTTTCCATCACCTGGTGTATCCAACATTAATATTTTGTTCTTTACGTTTCTCTTTAGAGGGACTTCTCCATGGATTGTGCACTGAGCGTTGGGAGCCAATACCAAGGAGTCAGGTTCCTTTTTCCACACTATCCCCACTGCCTCATCTGGGTCCTCTTCATTGGGTTTATGTTGTAAGTCATATGCCCTTTTTACTAAGGCTGGAATTCTTAGGGCCCATCCAGTCAGTTGCCCTTGTTTCTCATGGCAGAGTTGTGCTAGTCTCCCAAACATGTGGGCGTTTGTTCCAATTAACAGGGGAACCCCATCATACAGTCCGGTGGGGGGATACACTAGGGCCAGTATTTCTACTTGCTCCTCTACACCAGTTACAGTTGCAGGAAAAGACAACCAGAGGCGGACATATCCTAAGTAGGGATAAGACTTGTCGCTCAGCCCCCACACATGTAGGCCTTCCAGGGATTGTAATGGCACATCAGATAAGTGTTTTTCATACCAGTCCTGAAATACAATGGTCACTTGCGACCCACTGTCAAGCACAGCCCAAGTAGGAGTACCATTCACAGCCACAGTAGTCTTCAATGAAGGGACCACTATTTTGGACCAGTCTGGAGGGACAACAACAGGGGCCTGGACAGACAAGTTAGCCACAGAGGGGTTTGAGTTAGGATGGCCGAAGCCTTCACTGCAGTCATTTAGTGCATCCCTTGACCACTGACTCATTTTCCGAAGTTCTCCTTGAAGCTGGTTCACCACTTTCTCTAAGTCCTTCTGAGACCGGCATTCCCTCTTCATATGGCCATCCTTGCCGCAATTGTGACAAATGTCAGGATCTCGGGGCATACTTGGGGAAAACATAGCAGTGGATGCTGGAGCATTGACGGGAGATTGTGAACTGAATTCTGCTGGTAGTGTACCATGTCTCAAAAGTTTCTTTAGGGTGGCAGTCAATTCCTTGAGCTCAGCCGAGAAGCCACCCTTAGTAGAGGATGCCTGAGGGTGCACCCCCATCCCCATAACAGTCACGTCATGACAGGGGCCAGGGTCTCTGTCAGCAGGGGATACCTCAGCAAACGCACCCAGTTGTACTTTTCTGACTTCCTTTAGCAACTCCTCCCCCCACCGTTTAGCCCACGGAGGGACACTCGTAGTAGTCTCCATTTCAGAAGGGTCTTCCGGTGCCATGATCACTTGGGCTGCACTCACCCCATAATTACAATCTTCCTCTTCATCCTCTACCTCCCGGAGTTCTTTTATCAAGTCACAGTAGTCAGGTGGGTTACTTCTCCTATCCTGGAGCCTTAACTGGATGATCTGCAGTTTAGAATGCTTGGCATGTTGCAGTATGTGCCCCAATCTCACACGGTTCAAATCACTGACGGCTACCCCACCTTTCCGGTAAGCTTTCTGCAGAACTCTTTCTAGGCGAGTAACATACACAGACAAACTTTCCCCCTTCCATTGTTTGGTACCTTGGAATTTCCACATCAAAGTCTCCCCTGACTCAATGCTCCCAAAATTGCCTTCAAGTACAGATAGGTACTTCTGAGCAGATGCACCAGGGTTCGTGGACCTCAAAAATTTAATGGTTTCAAGAGCGGGGCCCCTCAAACTTTTTATGATTCTTTTCCGCTTCTCAGCCTCCGCACACAGCCACTTGGGTACCAAGGGGCAACACAGTTGATCCAGGTCTCCCAGTCATCCTCCCCTTGGGGGGGTGGGGAGAGTGCCCGAGAAGATTCTCAGCCTTCGGTAGGAGTCGTGACTCATGGTGGGTACAAATATAGGGGCCAGCATTGGCATGGGCACAGAAGGCAGGGCAGTAACATGTGCTGGAGTGGGAGGGAATGTTGGGGAAGGAACACTCCCAGGTGGCAGGAATAGCTTCTTAAAATCCTCTACGGTTTTCCCTTCCTCCAACAACAAATCAGCAAATTTCTCCTCAAAAATCTCAGATAATGGTGGGAGCTCATCATCCCCAGGGTCTTTACTGTCTTTTGTTATCACTTTCCAGGTGGCTAGGACCCCTCCTGAGGCAATAGTCTGTGGCACTTTAGAGCTATCCATGAGGTCACTACACTCTACCAAGGCTATGAAAGTTTGGGTGATCAAATCAGCCTATCAACCCACCACCACAGGGTTTTTTAAATATTCAACTTTGGAGAGTGCTCCCTCTACATTGTCCTTACTGGTACCCAGGGGAATATCCAGTATAAGCAGAGCATTTTGGAGGTCGATCTCCTGCCCAGTACACCACCCCACCAACCAGTGTACATCCATTTCTACTGGGGTAGCCATTAATCTTTAATAATAATTCGTAATGTTTGGCCGCTAGAAGGAACAAAATCCCAGTGGTGAGCCTCCAAGATGTAACCCCTAGGTGGCACTATCCCAAGGGCTACTACCCCTGCCTGCTTGGCTAGTAGCATGTTAAGGGGCCTGGGTAATGAAAGAGGTGCCTCCACCCAAAGGTCAGGGTTGTTAGTGGTCAAGCTAACCTGGGCACAGCCCTCCGGGGACACTGTAACCACCCTCTTTCCCTTCTAGTGGCCTGAACAATATACAATAATTACTTTCACAATGACCTTTATTCACCAGGCAATTACTCACGCTGTTTGCACTTACCACCAGGGCTGGTTCCTCTAGCTTGACCCTGGGGCCCCCTGTAAAACAAGGTTAAGCATAACAAATAGCAACAGTACAATACTTTTGGCACAAACTGGAACAACAGTCAGGTTAAATGCAAACAAAGTTAAATCTGATTTATTCAAGGGACTTGAACAAGGGAGGGGGCGTAATCAGGTTGTTTTGCTTAAAAGCTATATTAATCAGACAATTATGCATGCAGTTCAGAGTCCCTACACAGTCACACACTCTGGGTACCCAGGTAGGAAAACAGTGGGCTAGAAGGAACATTGCAGTTGGTTGGGGCCCTGTGATGGAAGAAAGCAACATGCACAACACACACTATTTGTAATCTGGAGCCAGAGGGCTCAGTTTGTGAAAGAAAAGGCAACAAGACAAACAGATGACAACACTTTTAGATTTAGCTGATGTTGCAGGGAGCTACCCTGATGTTTATTCACGTTACCCAATACTGGACACAGGCAGGACCAAATCAAGACTGCAGGTTGTTGAGCTGGAGTGCCCGGAGAAGCAGGGCCCACACGAATCAAAGAGGCGTCATTCCTGTTCAAGGCATTGAGCAGGGGGCTGATCCCCAGGCCAGTCTCTCGTCGATGACTTGGTCTGCGTAGCAGGTATTCTAGCTGGGCCAGTGTAGCAGGCTCCAGATAAATGGAAATGGATACAGATTCAGTCTGTGGAGCTGGATACAGCCTCCAGCAAGCAAAACACAGTTCAGACAGACAGTGGGGAACCAAATCACGACCCACTATAAGCACACAGCACATTCACATGTGAGGAAATTCCACTGTACCAGGCAAATGGCTCTCCGGCCGCAATTACAGAGTCTCTGCACAATCTGGGAGTTCAGAGGTAGCTGGAAGTCCTGACAGGCCAATCGCATTCAGCAAATCTTCGGTCTTCTTCAGATTAAAGTCTGGTCACAATTCAGTGGCTTAATTCACTCTCCAGATTCAGATTTAGTCCAAAAAAGAAGCACAGGTTCCCTCTCAGAAACAGCAGGCAGGCATGCAGGCCAAACTCAGGCCTTTCCACAGTTCTCCCGCATGAATCCACTATGGAGTGCTGCTCAAACTATCTCAAGCTGTTACTTCTTCACTTCCCAACTCAGATCTAACTGAAACTGCAAGCAGTGTGGGACTTTCCCCAAGATCCAAAAGGTTTGGTTGGCTGATCTGTCTGTCAGTCACAACAAGGGCTCCTCCTTCAGGTTATTTTAGGTGCCAAAAGCCCAAAACTACAATTCCTACAAGTTTTGGCCCCACCAAGCCCCTGTAGGCAGGCTCCATTTTAGAATCCCAAATGTACTGATTGGCCCATTCTGCAGTCCAGGACCAAGATGATGGAAACAAACAGAACTGTCCATGCTGCGAAGAAGGCAGGTTAGAACAAATTGCAATATTATTACTACTCTGTCAAATGATCAGCAAACAGGTACATCTTCTAACAGAGTTCCCTCTCAGATTAATTATGACTGCAATCCAGGCAGCTCTTAAAGAGACAGTACACAGAGGTTATACAGACACTATCTGGCAATACATTTAAACTGCTAAAACGCAGAACACCTGCCTGGCAGTGAGCATTTAGGCAAGCTCAAGGAAGACTTTTCAGGAACCCCCATTTGTAGGGGGGGTGACACCTGCTTCTCTCCCCCCTCCTTTTTGACCAGCTGCCTCCTACCCCTCCGATTGATGACCTGCCCTTCCCCTCTTCTCCCCCTTGCATTTGGTCACCCCTAGACCCAACCCATTCTCTCTGTTCTTCTCCTTGACTGTTCCCATTGTGTCATTTATCTGTGTTGGAGGTTGCTAGCTCCCACCTCCAAAAAACACTCCCTTAGCCCCCCTCCTATCTGATAGCTATGTGTACTCCTTTGGGGAGGGGGGCCTGTCTGCACCTGCCCCCAGGAACTCCTAGCTGTAACTCATGCTGCCCCCTTCAATTAATTTAAATTTAGGCTCCTGTTTATACATTCCCCAAACCATTCCCAAAGCAGCCTGGTTCCCCTCCTGCTTAGTGCCTATCAGGTACATAGAGGGTTTTGTCATCCCAGGTCCCTCCTGTCCCCTATATATCAAAATCCCTCCTCCCTACACCACTGCCTCAGCCAGTCATTGACTTCCTTTATCCTTTGCTTCCTGACTGTGCTGACTGTAGGTACCTGCAGCCCTTCTGAGAAGGCTACTGACCTTGTCACATCCCCTGTAGACCTGACCCCCAATCTAGACCTCTCCTAAACGTTCCCTGCCTCACATCCGGCTAGCTCAATGGTACCTAAGTGGACCACCACATGTGGCTTTCCCTGATCCCCTGTGTGAGTGGACCTATGAACTCTGCCATCATTCTTGGATACACCACCTTCTCATCTTGCCACCCTCCCCCCAGCCCATCTAATCCCCTTCACTACTGAATCCTCTATCATTATGACCCTGCCTCTGCCAGTCCCCTCCACATCCCTGCTACAGAACCTATCCTAACCGGTCACATCCGACCTACTGCCCCCCCACTCACTTATCCCTTCCCTCCTTCCCTTCAACTTCTGTCTGCCTACCATCCCCCTTCTCATCTGGACCCCTGTCCACCCCTGCTGCATTTGAACCCTGTCTTCCCTGTCTCTCTACTCCCCTCCTGTCTACTCCTCCAATGAAGCCCCATTTTCCCCATGATGTTATTGCCTTACCCCTTACCCTGTCTACACACTGCAGCCTCTCCCAACTCCCTACTACTGACTAGCCGAAATACAGTTTTCTGTGTCCCATCTAGATCCCCCCCTTGCAATACTCAGTGATGGGAAGCAGTTCCTTACTGGTACAACCGTGGATATTCCCACGATATTGCCTTCCCCATTACCCTCGCTCCACACTGCAGCCTCTCCCAACACCCTACTTCTGACTAGCCACCACTCTGTCTTCTGTGTCCCACCTAGATCCCCCTTGCAATACCCACTGATTGGAAGCAATTCCTTACTGGTACAACCGTGGGTATTCCCACCACTCCCTTGCCCCTTTAACCTATCCTCCCATTCCCAATATCCTCCCTTCCCCTCCCTTGGCTTCCTAACCCTCTGTGGCAGTGGGTCACAGTGCAGTTGGACCTATGACCCCCTGTACCTACTCTATCTTGATTCTACCCCTGGCCTGGCCCAGCTCTCCTGCCTCTCTGCCAGTATTCCCAACTCATTCCTTAGTAGTTTAGTTTAGTTAGTTTTAGTTTATTAATTTTGTTAGAGTGCTCTATTTTATTATGACTCTAGGCGCTTTACAGACCCCTGAGTAACCTAGACCAATATAAACAAACAACATCATATATGTAAATAAAAACATAATAAATTACAAATTAAGAGGAGGGAAAAGCTTTATTAAATAGAAAAGTATTCGGGTCCCTCTTGATGGCACTAACCGAGGGAGTCTCTCTAAGCCAACAAGGCAGTGAATTCCAGAGGGTGGGTGCCATGAACGAAAAATCCCTGGTGCTAGATGACTTCAAACAAACCCTGGGAATCATTAGGAGGACTTCATCAACTGACCAGAGGTGACAAGATGGGTGGTAGGGCTGTAGGAGGTCTTGCAAGTAACCGGGCCCCAGACAATGCAGGGCTTTATAGGTCAGCAAACCTACCTTAGAGGTGATCCGCCACCTAATAGGGAGCCAGTGCAGAGAGTGCAGCACAGGTGTAATATGACATGACCTGCAAAGGCCAGTCAACAGCCTGGCTACCGCATTCTGCACTAGCTGTAGGCAATGAAGATCATTCCCCGATAGCCCTAGGTAAAGGGCATTGCAGTAATCAAGCCTCCATGTCACAAAAGCATGGACCAGTGATGGCAGATCATCCGAGGGAATCAGGTGTTTAATCCTGGTGCTGTTTCTAAAATGGTAAAAGCCACTCTGGACCACAGCTGACACCTGAGATTCAAGTGTCAGGCCAGTATCCAGCACAAAGCCAAGCTTTCTCACTTTATAAGACGTGAGAAGCTGGGAGTCTCCAAGCCTAAGCCTGGTGACTTGTCCAGCCTGCACACCAGCCCTTGGGTGACCAGGTTTCACCACTAGTACTTCCATCTTATCTAGATTTAACCTGTGCCAGTTGGCACTCATCTAGTCTTGAACCTCAGTAAGGCACCGGTTGAACACAGAGACCACATCCTGTTGTTAGGGTATAAAAGACAGGAATAGCCGAGTAGCAGGATAGCAGTGAAAACTCAGTCCGTACCATCTTATTATATCCCGTAGTGGTAACATTTACACCAGGGACAAAATGCAACCCTGCAGGGACCCCACACGGCAGGGGTAGTGGTCGAGAGGAAAAAGACCCCAACACCACCCTCTGCATCCTGCCGGTGAAGAAAGAATGGAACCAGTTGAGGACCATACCAGAGAGTCCACAACGAACCTGCAGGCAATCCAAAAGCACCCCATGGTCCATGGTGTCAAAAGCAGCCCAGAGATAGAGAAGGACAAGAATGGAATGTACTCCTCCATCTCTTGCCACCAGGAGTACATTAAACACATGAACCAGAGCAGTGTCTGTGCTGTGCCATTTCCTAAAGCCCAACTGGAGAGAGTCGTAGATGTTGTCAGTTAGCAAATTGGTCTCCAGTTGTAAAGCCACCACCTTCTCAATAACCTACCCTAAAAAGGGTATGTTAGAGACAGGTCTGTAGTTTGCCGGGCAGTCTGGTTCTAGCAATGTTTTTTTCAAGAGGGGTATTACTACCGACTCCTTAAGAGGCTCAGGAAAGACCCCCCCCATTAAAGAACACTGGACTATCCTAGTAAAAACTGGGCAGATATACTCAGCGCACCCTACAAGAAGGCGAGTTGGACCCAGGTCTAAACTATAGTAGATAGGCCTCAAGTTCTGAATGACCCTAATGATGTCCTCAACTGTCAGCTGGTTGAAATCTGACCAGACAGGTGGAATGCCTGAGACAACCACTGGCTCACCACTTCAAGTCCCAAAGGAGGGCATCGGCAGGATCACGGACCTGATAGAGGAGATCTTATCAGCAAATAACAGAGCAAACTCATCACACTTAGATTGTGAAAAGGCTCTAACAGCCTGAAAACAGGTCGGATTACATAGCCTGTCAACAGTCCAGAAGAACTGAACTGGTCTGTTAATTACTGCAGCTATCTACCTGGACAGGAATTCTGCCTTCTTATGGGAGATTGCTGTTTGATACTCTCTGTAATAAGATATCAGAATAAGCTTATTCACATCAGACCGGGATCTCTACCAACAATGCTCCAAACTTCAGCCCCTCACTTTCTAATTCCTAAGAGTCCCATCAAATCATGGGGAAGTGAAAGGCTGAACATGGACTGGTGCGACAGAGTTGAGGGCTTTGGTGATGGCCCTATTATAGGTCAACACCAACTCCCCCAGCTCTTCGCAAGCACTCATGACACCTGATAGATCCAGCACTGCCATAAGATCCCATGGGGTCAAACACCTCAATAGGCGGTACTGAACTATTTCTAAAGGGGAGGGTCTATCGGGGGAGGCTTCAAACAAGACCCTCAAAGTACAGTGGTCCAACCAAATTACTGGCTTCACTGTCAGGTCAGTGGCCTTTAGTCTCAGTGAGAAAACAAGGACCAGGAGTGACCATGAGAATGGGTTGCAGAGGTAACCATTTGTGACAGGTCCAACCTTTGGCTGGAGGAAGTCTTGTCCAAACGGTGAAAGTTCATTGTCAATACAAGCATCTAAGTCACCCAGAATTATCCATCTGGGTGACTCCAAGACCAGTCCAACGATTAATCTCATGTACTTCCTGCAGGAACTCCTGTCATGCTTTGGGGCGAATGAGAAAGATCCTGCATCCTGCAACTGTTTGAATGGCCACACTTATTCAAAAGACCTTGCTATTCACACTGAGAAAGCCATGAATTTCAGGTTCGATTTAAAACAAATAGCCACACTCCCACCCCTATGATCCCTTCTTGGGCAGTGAATCACCGAGAACCCAGCAGGAACTGCCGATTCCAATACTGGACCAGCATTTTCATCAAACCAGGTCTCAATGATGCATGTCAGGTCACTGTAGAAACCAGATCGGCCATAATAGCAGCCTTGTTTCTAATGGACCTAGCATTACAAAGCACCGCCTGAGAGGGACAGGTAGATGAGGCTAGTCCTTTAGCTACCTGCCCACTGAACATAGAGCCCTTGAGTATGGGAACAAGACAGAGAGGACCCCTATCCTGAGCCCATTTCACCCCAGAGCACCTCCTAGAGCTCACCACATCTGTCTGTCTGTCCCCCTCCTCCTGCATCATTCCCCAAGACAGGCCTCATAGACCTTCATTTCCTTCCCCTTTGAGCAATACCTAATGCCCTACAACATTTATACACGACAGGTGACAATGAAGAGCAATCAAATGAGTGAAGATCATAAAGCCTGGATGGGGAATAGTACATTCTAATGAAAAATGCCAACCAACACATTCTAGGTCTACACTAATCCTATTACAAAATTAAAATATTACACCTTTTTAAATGATCTGCCCTCCTTACAATAATCAGCATAAATATAATCACCTAGACCAAGTTAAAACCACAGATTAAACAAAATACAGTACAATTTAAACTTCTCACAACATCTAGATAAAATATCCACTCACCCAATACTCAGCCACACATACACCCCCACCCTACCCAAAACAACCCTAAAATAAAATAGCAATAGGGAGTCCACAATTCCAGGAGCTGCCACTGCAGTCTGTTCCACAGAGTAGTCCAAGCAAAGAGTTGGACTCAGTTACTGAGCAAAAGCCCCAGCTGGTCCACCAGTATCAGCTTTCAGAGTAAACAATATGAGAGATACAGTTAGTGATTTGTGGCAGAGCAGCCGACTCTCACCCCCTTACACTGTATCTGACAAAATTGGACTTTCCAGTTGCTATATGGCCCTCTCAAGGCCCTGTTCCAGTTTCAAGTTCAGATCTCATCACTTACAGTCTCTCTTCCTATGGTATAGTCTGAAAAAAGCAGGCAAGATGAATTTAAAGTGACTTACAGGCCCTGGTTCTGGAGACACTTTTGGCTTTCTTACAGCCCCGGCTCACCTCCCAGTACTAATCTTTACTCTGCAATTGTAACTTTTCCAACATAAAGAATAATAAGTTTGTCCTTCCCCAATGATGAGCAAATTCCTAATAAAAAACAGCTGCTGGTTCTACTCACAGTGTACCTGGTCAAACACTGCATATTCCATCCCGTCTCATGTCTTTTGGAGCGTTTGGCTGGTACCTGCACCACTGCTGTCAAAAAGCCTAGCTTCTTACATGCTGGGCATCCCTGCCTCCCACATTTTTCCAAGGAACACTGCAGCCATACACACCCTACAGCACACCATCCTCCTACTTCCTATCTCCTTATGCAACCCCTAGGCGACGCTATTCCTAGAGTTACTACCACTGCCTTGCCTGGCCAGACCAAGGTTGCGGGGCCTGGGTTTCAAAGATTACATTAAAACTGGTTCTTTCGTAGATATTACATTTGCGCAGTGCCTCCACCTAGAGTTTAGCTTTAAGTGGGCTAGCTTTCACCTGATACAACCCCCTGGGATGCTGCACCACCCACTGTAACCATGAGCCACCCCAACACATGACCCAATAAACATTTCAATACCTGGTACAATTATTGTCTGGGTCCTAACAATATGCTCACGACACCATTATCTGCAAACAACAACAACAACAATTTATCTACGGGGGGTTAGTGCTTAGGAACAGTGAAAAAGTGGAGTAGAGGTTGTGCCAGCAGTATATACAATATTTACAGCAACTGAGTCATTGGTTGGTGCTGGTGAAAACCCTCCAGCTGCATAGATGCACAGTTTGTAAATCAAAAGACAATCAACATTATGCTAACACAGATGACCAGAGCCCTGGCTATCTAAACTGTATTAAATCAGAAGACACACAATATTATTCAGCCCAACTGGTACCAGTTTCCCAAATTTGTATTGGAACCCCGTAGTCCCAATATTTAAACCTGGGTACCCAGAACTTTAAAGTTCTTACAAGTTGCAGGCCTGTTAGATGTTGCAATTGTACATTGGCTGGCTGATTTAGGAAAGATTTGTAACCTGAACTTGAAAGCATTAACTCATTGTCTCCTAGCCGACGCCTGTAGTCGTCAGTAAAAAAACACTGGTGTGTCCTGAGTACGTCTGCAGAAGTCGGCTACTGACTCCCAGTGTGCCCAAGCAACGTCTGGAGAAGTCACTTATATATTTTAATATATAGTGTAACAGAATATAATATATATTTGACTGTATAGTACCGTTGGAAAGGTAATGTTATGCTGAACAACTCTGTCACTGATATTTTGTGCATATCATGCATACTTTAGGAGTTATTTGCATTTGTTTATGGTGTGGTGTGTATGGCTTATGTTGCCTGTTTTAGTGAAAAATATTTTTTGCTGTTTCAACTAGTTTAAAAACAAAACAAAATTAATATTATTATTATTTGCATACCACCATTGGGAAGGTAATGTTGTTCTGAACAAATTTGCCACTGATATTTTGTGTATATCATGTATACTTTAGGAGTTATTCACATTTGTTTATGGTATGGGTGTATGCTGACATGTTTTCCATCAAGATTCACCTAAGCAGCTTGAATAAAATTCACTTTTTGGCACTTCAGCAGGTATAAAATAAAACCGTATTGATTACAACTGGTTGCATAGCACCATTTGAAAGGCATTTTTGTGCTAATCAACTTTCATGCTGATACTTTGTATGTATCACGATACTTTTGGAGTTCTAAGATTTGTTTATGATATGGTGTGTTTGGTTGAGATTCAGCCCTCAAATTTCGCCAAAGCACCTTGACTAAAATGGGGAAAAATTATGTTTTATAGTAAAAAGATATCTTTTTTTAACTAACATAATATTAAAACACCATCTAATGTCTGTATGCTTAATTTGGTGTTGATATTTTACATATTTTCCAACAAAAAATGGCCTATGTTGCACTTTTTTAGTGAAAAAAATATTTAGTTTGCTCTTTCGACCAGCATAGAAAATAAACTAAATTACTTATTATCACATGCATGCCACCATTGGAAAGGCAATTTTATGCTGAATAACTCTGCCACTCATACTTTGTGTCTAGCATATACAGTTATTGAGCTATTAGCATTTGTTTGCAACATGATGTCTATGGCTTGATTTTGCTTAGAAAGGCCCAGGATTCACTGTTAAAAGTATACAGGAGATTCAGGAGGCAAGTGGTGTAATCTCAGAGTGAGCCTGTGGAGGCAATGAGTTAAGCAGCTAAACTCTTTACTGTCACTTAAGACCAAAGAGGTTTTGCAGGGAGGGCCCTGCATTTTGTAGGCTGAACAAAGGTTAGGATGTAACCAGCCGGTTACATTGGTTTTGAATTCAATTATCTTTTCTGAATATCCAGCACGTTTATATGTTCTGGTACATTCAGCACATTTATATTCTAGACACATCCAGTACATTCAAAGAAGGTGTAGCTCCTTCAGCCAAGGCCAGCATGGCCACACTGGTCCTTTTACACTTTAAACTGAAGGCACTTGTTCTCACATCCAGAGGGACCCTGTTTCTTTGCATTCACCCGAGTACACTTAGGTATTCAATGCAATCATCTCCAGTTAAAGTAAACATTTCGATTAGACTTGAGGTCTCATTCCCATTTGTGGCACATAGCTGAAGTTTGCAGCTTGAATGGACATCTTGAACGAACAATTCTAAAACTACTGGACTTCTCAGGCGAGGTCAGGATGAGCCCCTGTACTGAGTGCTCCCCTACCAGTCCTATAGGCTCTGAGCAAATAACACATGTTAGCACATTTCTCATTTTAGATGGACTCACATGAGTCCCGTAGGGCAGTTAAGTCCACCTGCACTGGGCAAGACTTAGGGAAAGGGAACGGGAAAGGGAAGGAAAGGGAATATTGTTTAACCAGGAGTAGCACACTGAGCCAAAGCTTGTTTCCAGATGCGACCTGGGAGCACAAGGAAGTTAAGTGACTTGCTCAAGATCACACAGTATGCACCTAGGCAGCTGTGGGATTCAAACCCAGGTCTCCAGATCTGTAGCTCAGAGCATTAACCCACTGCGGTATACAGCCTGCACCTAGGCGCCACAGATGCAAGGTGCAGACCAAACTAACAGTTTTACACCAGCAAATGTCTCTAATGAGTTCACCCGCACTGGGCTAAGGTTAGGCACAGCAGGATGCAGGGTGCAGGCCAACCAGAAATTAATAAACAGCAACAGTCTCTAGGGCATTGGCAGCTCCATTAAGCATTTTTCATTCTTTCTTGCACCGGGGGGGGGGTACAAGAGTACTCACTCAGGCTCCTCATGTTAGGATCTCTACAATAAAGGCTACTGATGTCTTCAGTTCTGTCAGCACTGAGGCAGGATCAGCTCACTGACAGTTGGCTTGATGTCATCAAGTTGCAGGTCCACATCTTTCCCCAACGTGGAAGGGAGGGAGGGCTAACACCTGGAGGACATTCTGGGAACCCCCAGGCTAGCAGGTTCTGCAATAACTAAATTACTTTAAACTTTACTGCAAAGAAGTCAGAACCCACTCCTGGATAGAGGGGCTTATGCTGGATCACCATGCCCAGTTGCATGGTTGGGGGCCTGAGCCCCAACCCCCTGTGGTGGGCTCCCGCTCGAATCTGGAATTCTTCTGAAAACACAGTCCTTTATGGGGCTCTCCTGAGGCTCCTGATTGGCCGATCCTATTGGTTGCTTTGCCTGTGATTGACTGGAAGGCTTGTCAGTCAGGAAAATTAATTATTCACTCCTCAATGCACAGTTGGTGTACTGTTTTGGCACCTGAAATTAGGTCCCTTTAGTTTCCCATGAGCTTTGGCTAATGTTCCACAACTCCAGGCATTAAAATCCTAGCTTTCCGATTGGCTGTGGCTGCTTTATAAAGACTGCTGAACACACAGTCCCATAAGCAGAATCAACACAGTCCCAAATAAAGTCCTGGTGCAGCCAGAATAATTGTTATATTTGCCCAATTTCCCCACAGAATAGTAGCCACTGGTGTGTTCTTGCTGTTGCTGCTCATATTCACTTATTTTTTCAGTCCACTTGCCTGTCGCTGCTGCCCCACCAATTGCAACAGGCAGGTGGTCTATTAGAGTCCCAGCATTACTGGTGTAGCCAGGAGTAAAGCATTTATTCATTTAAACATTTTGCCCCCTTGCACATTTGTCCCGAAACCCACAAATCAGTTGCAGTATTTATTCACATTGGAACACATTTGTTTTCTCACTTTCAGCAGTTGCCTAAACCTGTTTTCCCCGAGGGCAGAAACACCCTCATGAATATTCATTTAGATCTGGGCTCTGGGCTCATTAATATTCATGAGCCCTGATCTGGACACCTCATGGATTTCTTTATTTATTTTAAATAGTGGGGTCTCAGGGCTCTTGCCTTGGTCACTGGGTCCCACTTAGCTGGTGGGGACACCGGGACCGACAGACACTCCTCGATTTCTACTGCAAAGTCAGCAGTCGCAACATCAAAGGCACCACCAGCACCTGCGCAATCCCCGATGCACCGGAGTGCATTGGCAGCGTGGGTGATCACAATTTGAATTCTAGAGCCCCAAAGAGCTGCATTTTACACTGGGGCTAAGCTGGGGCACACTGGGGCTAAGCTGGGGCACACAGGGGCAGAAACAAGACTCAGGCCCAAGTGGGAACCAAGGGGGGAAAAAGCTGACATTTGGGGGCGCCTGAAGGAGGGCAGAAATGGGAGCCATCAGGACTACAGGTAAGCCCCCAAATTGGTAGGGGGGGTTACACTTGTCTCAGAATTATTACGTTCTGTGGTGTTTCGGAAATGTTCTCAAAAGATGCCTGTGACTGTGGTGTAACAGACCTCCATGTTACTAAGATACCAACCAACCCAACCAAAGGCCCAGTGTACACATGTCAGCACACAATACCACTGGCATCTTATGAATCCATACAAAGAGATACTGGAGACTTTAAAGGAACACAGAATTATAAGACAAATCAATTCTGTTTATAATTCACCCACTTGGCCTGTACTAAAACTAAGAGGAAAATGGCAGCTCAGGACTGACTATCGACAACTGAATAAATAAATACTGTACCAATATCCTGCATCCCAGGCCAGACAGCAGATAAAGATGTTTCATGCCAACTGACAAATGTAAGTATTTATTTAATAATACTCTTGCTAAAAGATCGGTTCTGGGATTGGCTGTGGGGTTGGGGTCAAGTCAGATTTTAAATGCAGTCTAATGGGTATGTCATAAGTATGCGGGGATAAAGATAACACTGGACACAGTAATTGGGTACAACACACCCACAATGTGTTTTTTTATGCAAAAATAGAAAAAAATAAATAAATTGAAATAAAACAGTTCAAACAGAACAAGAAAATAAACAATAGCACAAGGCCATTTCACCTTACATCAGGTATCTCAAAATGATTCATCAGCTTTCCTGCTGTTAGAGATAAAATTATTGTTCAGGCACAGGTCCTTCTGCTTACCTTCCTTCAGGTAAGTGAGACTGGCTATGCAGCTAATCTAACTCTTGCTGTTTGAGGAGGGCTTAAATACAGTAGCCCTCTCACTTATGGGAAGTCCCTCTATAGGAAATCCCCTTCCTGAGGTCTTGCTAACAGGTCAGCACCTTATTTTCTATATAAGCAAACAGTGCAAACATTTATTTCATTTGTACATGTGCTGTATTATTATAGCATGAACACTAGCCCTTTAATTTATATCTCAGAGATCTATACATAATGGGGCTCCTTTAGAGACCTGCAGGGTCTCTTTATTCTTTAATTTTTTAATTCCTTTATTGTGTTTAGTTTATCTTTGGGATGGAGGCCTCCAACTTGCTGGTGGAACCAGTTGGATGGTCGGATCACCACACTGTAAGGTTCAATTTATGTGCCCCCCCCCCAATAGGGCTGCCCCTGTGGAGATGGTCCGGTACTGCTCTTTGAGGGGGCTGACCCCAGATGGCTTATTGGCAGTGCTGGACCTCTCAGGATTACCATGTGAAAGCGAGGGCCCGAAGCACCTGTTACAGGCTTATAATGGGGCTGTGGCGGGTGCTTTGGACGCTATAGTTCCTGTCCGAGTTCGTCCTCTCACCCTTCACCTTCAGTCCCCTTGGTTTGATGGGACCTTGGAAGAGTTGCAGTGACTTGGATGAAGGCTGCAGCATTGTTGGCAGAAATTGCACCTTGAGACCGACAGACTTAGATTGATGGACCAGTAATATTATTATTATTATTTATTTGCTTTTGAAAACCGAGTAAGTACACTAGGCATAGCAATGCCTATTTCCAGACATGATCCAGGAGGGTACAAATAACAAACAGTCTGAAGCAGTACAACAATTAGTAATACAGTGGGTACAGGTACAAGTACAGTTACCAGTGAGATAGAAATATAGGGACTATCAATCAGCAATCTCTCGAAGAAGGCAGCGTTTCTGTCCGGGAGATTGCTGCATCTCAGAATCAACCGGCTCAGCTCTTTCAAACTGTGGACAGACTGTGCAATCCAGCCTGTCTGCAGGTTTGAAGAGCTTTTTCACAAGAAAAGTGTGATGAGTTTGCTCGGTTCCTTGCTGATAAGGTTGCCGACATCAGGTCTGAGATCCGTTCAGTTCACTCTATGGGGAGTGGCGGTGACCAGTGTGTGGTTGCAACTCCTCGGTTCCATTGGAGCAACTTTGACTGGTTGTAGACCATGGATGTCATGCAGATTGTCCGGGGTATGCAGCTGACCTGCTGTAGTTTAGACCCAGGCCCAACGCACCTTTTGATGGGATGCGCTGATGTCATCGGCCCGGTCTTGGCGGAGATAGTCTGGAGCTTGTTAGAGTCAGGTGAGTTTCCAGACTGCCTGAAGGAGGCAGTGGTGATGCCCCTCCTTAAGAAAACTTCTATCAACCCAGATTGTCCTGCCAACTACAGACCCATCCATAATATCTATGATCCTCTCCAGTCTGGGTTTCGGAAGAGGCATAGCACTGAGATTGCCCTTGTTTGGGTGCTAAATGACCTCCTGATGGTGAGAGATCGGAGGACCCGTTCCATCGTGGTCCTCCTTGATCTCTCAACAGCGTCTGACAATGTGGACCATGGGGTGCTGCTGGAGTGCCTGCGTTTCACCTGTGGCCTGTCTGGAACAGTCCTCAGATGGTTCCATTCTTTCCTCTTTTGGCAGGTTTCAGAGGGTGGTGTTAGGGATTTATTCCTCTGGATCATTGTCTCTGCCATGTAGGGTACTGCAGGTTTCTGTGCTGTCCCCCATGTTGTTTGTGGTGTACATGCTGCCACTGGGGGACATTGTAAGGAGGTATGGGCTGGGTTTTCATTGCTATGCAGATGATACCCAGCTCTACTTGTCCTTTGTGCCTGATCAGGATAGTGCAGTCTCAGTGTTTAACAATTGAATCACCAAGATACAGGACTGGATGAATGCCAGCTGACTGAAGCTGAATTCTGACACAACCGAGGTGTTGGTGGCAGATCCAGGTTGCAGGATTAGAGAGGTGGGAGGCGGGGTAGTCCCTCCAGGCTCTGGATTGGTGTTCGCCAGTATTTGACCTCTGAACAGACACGGAACCTGGGTGTTATATTTTTCAATGAACTGATGCTTCGTTCACAGGTGTCAGCCATCGTCAAATCCTCTTTTTTACCATCTGAGGAATATCGCCCAGATGAAGCACCTTGTTCCGTCCGGTGACCTTCCAACATTGATCCGCACCTTGGTGACCTTGCATCTTGCCTACTCTAACTCCCTGTACCTAGGGCTTCCTGGGTTGATATCCACTGCCTGCAGCTGGTGCAGAATGCTTCGGCCAGGTTGTTGACTGGGCTTTCTCAATCGAGTCATATTACTCTTGTGCTGCGTGAACTACACTGGCTGCCTGTTCAGTGGTGGATAACTTTCAAGATCAGTTTGCTAACTTATAATGCCCTACACAGACAGGGTCCTGGCTACCTGCAAGATCTTTTGTGTCCCTACTGTCCCATCTGACTGCTCCACTTGGCCGAAGAGGGATTGCTAGAGGTTCCCAGGCTTTGGTTGAAGACATCTGGGTCACGGGCATTTATGCTTGTGGCCCCTACCCTGTGGAACTACCTTGTCGGATAAGAGAGTGCCTGACAGTGGAGAGCTTCAAAACTGCCTTAAAAACATACCTGTTTGAGCTCACCTTTGGTGTTGATTTGTGAATTGTTTATGTTATAATGCTGGTTTTATATATGTTTTACTTATTTATTGCAATAGGCGCTATGAACTCGGGAATAGCACCTTTTTAAAAATAAAGACATTGATTGATCTTGTAGCCCTCTCCTTATTCTGAGGACTAATCTAACTGTATAGCATTTCCAAATATGTAGAGACATTCCTGTCCCTTTAAATCATTTGTTTTCTAAGTTGTAGCAGAGCAGCAGACTGCTATTATCTAGCTGCTCTGCTTTGGGGCTCTGCATAGCTTTGGTAAGCTCCTGTTTATTTCTTTTTATACTGGGCTGTAGCATTTAAGTTCAGGAACAGCATAGTCCCTTTTTATTTTCTAGCGCTTGCTTTTCAGAACGCACAGATTACTTGGGGAAGCCTGCCTCTCTAGCAGCCTGGACTGGCTGCACACATGCCACAGACTCCTCCATGGCTAGCTGGCACAATTCTACAGCATAATCTATACAAAGCCAGCAGCCAGGATTCCTAATAATACAGAGGCATCAGTAATTATTTACACAGATACCAAGTGGCAGGCCCGGCAGCAAAAGTTAGTTTGCTGCTCAGTTTAAACAGTTCCTGCTTCGATGCAGGATTGCTTTGGCATAACATTCTACATAACAACGGAGCAGCAGCAAAATAATTTAAACAAGGGAGACATAATGCCACTTCATTTGTATCCATAATCCACCTATCTAAGTGGACATTATTTTGTATTTAACTGCCATTTTAAACATTTCTAAACATTCCTGCATCATATACATAAAGTCTAAGTATGTTTGCTTCTTCACTTAATTAAGTACTGCCACACTTTAAACGCAATATGGCACAAATCGACTCTATGCACTTTATTTCTTCTCATGCATTTTATTCGACCAACACCTTATATCTCTTTAAAGGCACTTTATATCTTTGGCATTACAAGTCATAAATGTTTTTTATTTCATTCCTACCAGCTAGCTTTAGTCTGGTGCATGATTTTGGGGAGTTTCTGGTGAGGGATGGCTATATAGTCCTATATACTAGGAAAACTACAGCAGTAGCATGTTTATTGCCCATATTAGATTATGGAGGGTTGATTTGGGGGAGATCAGAAAAGGTAAAACAGCAGAGACAAAGTCTCTATAATTCTATTTGCAGATTTACATTAAGGGCTAGACATAGGGAACATCATTGTAATTTTTACAGTAGGTTGGGTTGGCTACCTCTGGAGCAAAGAGACACTATACAACAGCTATGTTTTGTGTACAAATCACTTTACAGTGTTATATACACTTCTATGAATAACTTTTTTTCTTGTAGAACAAATTCTAGGCGGCTAATATCCAGTTCCTCTGTTCTGTTGGAAATTCCTCTTTGCAAAACATCAAAGAATCAAAAATCCTTTAAATATTGTGCTATAGGTTATTTGGAATAAATTGCCTGATGATGTAAGAAGTTTAGAAAGTTTAACTTTGTTTAAACTATCCTTAAAAAGACACTTATACTTAGGGGTGGGATGTAAGTGTACCTAGAGGTCACCTTGGGTATTGCACTTACATTATGTACAATCTGTTTTAGGATTATATCAAATGATATAGTGTGCAAATGTATATTGTTATGTGTTGTTTTATTATGTTGTCTGACTGTGATGTAATTCTGTTTCATATTCGGATCAAGCCTGTAAAAGGGCCATGTGGCCGAGTGCTTTTTTACCCAGTTAACAAATTTTTAAATAAAATAAAATATAGAAACTCGAAATAAAATTAGTAGGATAAAAAGTTTTAGTAAGAGAGAGAAAAGACTGACATAGGTGGCCAACCTACGCCAGGGGTGGAAAAAGGTAAAGTATAGCATAGGGAGGTACTGTTGCACAACAGATTGCAGCAGAAAAAAGAAGAAGTTAGGAAAGGCATCCCTCCATCCACCGGGGTTATTGGACTGGCAGAACACAGTTCTGCCATGCGGTATTCATTCACTATTGCTTAATACGTCAGATTATGTCTGCCAACAGAAAAATCATGGTGTGACCAGCCAAGTGACATGGCAAACTGAGGCAGGGGGCCTTGCCGCCCTCCACACTGGTGACTCAGGTTCAACAATGAACTGGATTTGCCTGAATGTTGAGGGAAGGAGGATCAAGCACCCTGCTATGGCTTTCCTCCTTCAAATGAGGGGACAGCACATACCGCTGCGTAACTGCAGCCTACTGGAGGTCGGATGGTGGAACAGCAGTGGCCTACCTGGTTTGCTGGCTGCTGTACATACGCACCATAGCACAAATGCTGGCCCAGGGAGAAAAGCTGTGGGGAAAACAGCTTGGTCAAGCAGGATGAAGAGCTGGCATACCCCACAGGCTCTGTGCCCTTGACAGAGCTCCACAAGTGAAGTACCAGGGCACCTAGCCAGCAGTTTGGTACAATGTTGCCTGTTTGTAACCTTTAACCTAAAATAAACTTCCTTACTTTTTCAAACACTTAGTAATTCAGAAGGTTACTTTACTTGAGTGTTATCCACACCACAATTCTATTGGGATGTCTCCATAAGGGTGCTGGTACCTGTTACTGATTCTTGTTGTTTCTGAGACTACTCATCTCTTCAGCAGCACCACCGTCCACCACCAGAGAGTGCAGTATCTTTTCTGCATTCTAAATCCGCACCACCCAACAAGGCACCCACCTACCCATGGAGGTTTTAGAGGTCAAGGTAAGTCCTGAGTTGGGTGGGTAACGGGGCTTTCCGTAGCTGCCAGAGAGGGGCTGCCCAAGTGTCAGGTGGCAAAAATAGAAAATGCGGAAAAAAAAAACATGGTGTTACCTTGAAAGAATGATTTGCTTGCAAACTGAACCTAAGGAATCCTGCTAAAGATCAGGTGGTCTATCAACTGCAGTGCAATGTATGTGTGTGTAAAATAGTTAATTCTTAGATATTATGTAGTGTGTAGCTTACTTATTAAATATATCATATTTATACAGTACCAAAACTTGATTTGAACTCTTCTTGGTAACGAATGCATGACACCACACATATCAAAGAACCTTTTAAAGGAGAACACTCGTCTCACCAGCACCCTACTCCCAAACCACAGCTCCTCAATTAGGCTTGTAAGACTAAATAGTATTTTTAAATTACTTCTATAGCTTAAACCAAAAAAATCAAACAAATAAATAGGAAACAGGTAGGGGGAGGGAGGATATGGGCAGACTGGATGGACCAGGATGGTCCTTTTCTGCTGACACAATACTACGATGTACCAGCCATATTGTGAATATCTCCCAAGCTGCACGGCACCATTTCACATTCTCAGTGCAGTGCTATACTGTTCACTGTGTCACTTTAAATCACTAAAGTGAATCACTAAATCATTCACTAAATATACTAAAAATACCACCAACAGTTTAAAATCTGGTTCAGTTTCAGTTGGCATCCATCTGAATCCCCCTCCTCCAGGAATGAGGCTGAATATAGGCAAAACATTATCTGGTCCTCCTTCCCGTTCAACAAAAACTAAAAAAAAAAAAAACAGTGTGTGGCATCGTGCTGAGAATGTGAAATGGCGCTGTGCATCTTAGGATATATGCTTACTTTATGTCTGGTACATCAGGCTTCGTTTTAAGCCATAACGGTAAGTAAAAAATGATTTATTGGGCCTAAATGCCTGGTCAGGGGTTGTGGTTTGGGTGATGGAGTGCTGGGAGGACAGTGTTACAGGACAGAATAAGACCTTGTCCTATTTGTTATGCAGATAGAGTGTTATGGTGTACAATTCAGACTGGAAAACCCCCTGGAACACCTATGTGCATGTATCAAATCTATCAAAAAGGCAGGTCTGACCATTAATCCTACCAAATTTACATTGGGTATATAGGAAACCAGATATTTGGGTTATGTTTTGGGAAATGGAGAAGGAAAGCCAGAGATTTTAAACATAGAAGCTGTAGCTAATAGTCCTGTCCCTAAAACAAAGAAACATCAGATCATTTTTATGACTGGCTGTTTTACTACTGGAGATTCATTCCCAGCTTTGCCCAGTTAGCTACCCCCTTACTGACTCACAAAGAAACAGTACCTGAATAATGTAAAATGGACCCCAGAGTGTGATGAGGCTGCATTATGTTCAGCCCCTATTTAAAAAGCCCAGACTCTGAGAAACAATTTTTGTTAGACAGATGCATCAGAAGTAGGCCTAGGTGCAGTCTTGAGTCAGAATATAGATGGGAAGGAACATCCCATTCTATATATCAATAGTAAATTGCATGACAAAGAGAAAAGGTACACCACCATTGAAAAGGAATGCCTTGAAGAAAGTGGGCAATAGAGTCCCTGAAGTTTTATTTGCTAGGAGCTGACTTTGTACTTATAACTGATCATAATCTTCTCTGTTGGCATATTCAAATGAAGGATAAACATTTCAGACTCACAAGGTGGTACCTGGCACTACAGCTATTTAAATTCAAAATGATGCACAAATCTGGAAAATAGATCATCAGTGCTGATTTTCTGTCAAGATATGGATCAGGAATTGAGAATTCTGAAGACTTAAAAAAAATGTGTTTGTAAACTTAGCTGTTTGCTGTACTGATTGTTATGGAAAAGGGGATACTGCATATGCATAGAACTGCAAAGGTTATTTATTTTATTTGAGTTTTGCTAACCGGGTAAGTCCACTGAGATAATTATAGTCCCTTTTTCAGGGTCGACCCGGGGTCGAGAATCAACCACAAAGGTTTAAGTGCAACAAGCAATGCAGTTCTCATGTTACAAGTATGGTAATTAGGCAGCGTATATGTCAAGACAAAATGTAGCAAGTACACAAGCAATTGACAACAGATTTGACAAGCGGTGCATGAATTGAATGCCTGATGGGCTATATACAGGGCAGTTATAGTACGAAACTTCATGGTAAACATACTAATAATATACATGGGAGTGGCTAGGACCAGAGAATTCTACACGCATTAGTCTCCTATTATGCTAGGTGCAGTAGTAGTGGAGTGGGAGAAGAGTAAGGCAGGAGGAAGCAGCCATAGGTAAGGTGGGGGAGTTTCTGGGTAGGCACCCTTCAGCAAAAGCAGGAGTAGGTAATATAGGAAGACAGAAAGGTAGACAGATAGGACTGAAATTGTGAGAGGGAGGAGGAGGAGAGAATGGAGGGAGGGAGGTAGTTCCAGTCAGTTAGAGCGGCATATGAAAAGGAGCATCTGGATACAGCAAGACGTAATTTGGGGACAATGAGAAGAGGGAGAGAGGTAGAGCGAAGTATGCGTGGTGCTGGTTTGAGGCGCATAAGTTCCCTGATGCATGGAGGGGTGAATTTGTGGACAAGTTTGAACATGAGGCTCAAGGTGGAGTACCTCAGTTTTGCCCCATAGGAGGACCACCGCAGTGAGGCAAGAACATCACAGTGGTGAGAACGAGTAGGTGCCCCCACGGCAAATTGACCAACCCTGTGGTATGCCTGAAAGAGGAGGGACATGGAGGAGGAGTTAGTGAAGAGGAGGAGGGGTGCAGCATGGGATAGTAGGGGAAGGAGGGATGCAGTAGCAATTTTTTGGCAAGAGGCAAGTGTGAGGTGCAGGTGCACATGATATAGGAGTCCGAGTTTCTGACTGAGATTTTTGATAGTGCTAGAGACATGGGAGTTGAACGATAGGGCAGAGTCCAAGGTAACACCCAGGTATTTGAAGGAGTGAACTACCTCTAACGGGTCACCTATGTTAGTAGAAATACTAAATGTAGTTGAGTTAGGCTTTTTTGCAGGCCGATGGACGAAGACCATGCATTTTGTTTTCTTTGAGTTGAGAACAAGATGATGCCATTGGTATCAGGCTTCCAGGGAGGCAAAGTCTGAGGCAAGGTTCCGATTGATTTGGTCAATATCTGGAAAGGAGCAGTAGAAGATGGCATCGTCTGCATATAGGTGAACTGTGGCACCCCGGTAGAAGTTGGGGAGGTCATTGATAAAGAGCGAAAATAACATGGGGCCCAGAATTGAGCCTTGCGGGACACCATGGGAAACTGTTTTTTGTTCTGATTGGGAGCCATCCCACTTAACTTTCTGGGATCAATCAGACAGATAGCTCTTCATCCATTGCATCGCATTGTAGTCCAGGCCAACTAGGTGTAGCTGGTGAAGCAGCAGCCCATGGTTCATGAGGTCAAATGCTTTTGTGAGATCCACGAATATGGCTCCAGTGGCCTGGCCCTAATCCATTGAGTGGAAGATGTCAGATGTTACTTTTATGAGTGCAGTGATGGTACTGTAATTCTTTCCAAAGTTGTGCTGGCAGGGTGATAGTAGCTTGTGGGAGTCAAGGTAGTCTTGGAGAAGATTATAAACGATACACTCTTGGATTTTTACCAGGTGAGAAAGTAGAGATATAGGGCGAAAGTTTTCTATGATGGAGTTTGGTCCTCCTTTGTGGACCGGGATTACTACTGCCACCTTCCACTTATCTGGCACAGTGTTAGAGAGGAAGGACCAGTTGAACAAGTTGCGGATGGGGTGAGCTAGGGCAGAGGCACACCCAGCTTAAGAAAGTTTGGTTCCAGAGAGTCGTATCCGGGGGAGCCCTCCAGTTTTAGGTTAGATAGAAGTTGCCGCACCTCTTTGAGTGTGGCTAGCTTCAAATGAAATTCTGGATGACCCCCTAAATTGGGCAGGGGAGTTGTAGGAAGAGCGTTGTGAAAGATAGAGGTATATTTTTGGAGATCAGTGAATAAATTGTTAAGATAATGTTAGAATTAAAAGAAAGTTTTGAAAACCTGTGTGTTTTTTAAACAGGTTCCCTCTTAAAGAGGGGGGCATGTGACAGGGTTGAATAAGACCCTGTCCTATTTGTTATGCAAAAAGAGTTAAACACAAGGATCTGTTCTATCATCTCCTTTTCTGTCTCTTGTCTGTCTGATTGTGCAATCAAATTTTCTTGTGAGACCTAGGAACTGATCACTCTGATGGTCTCACAGTACTCCATCTCCCGCTATCTTCCTGCCTTCACTTGCTCTTTCTTAATGTTTCTATCTTTTCTTACCCTTTGCTGATCTGTGGTTGTAAAAATATACAGTATGTGGATCTTTATGTGAAATTTGGTTCTCTGGTTTGAAAATGTACAGTATCCAGTTATATTGTTAAAATTACTGCGTAAAATTATTTGGAACTCAGAGGAATTCACCTTGAGATGCAGTTCATTTATTTATTTATTAAGATCTCAGATTACAATACACCTTTGAGCTGGGAGCTCTTTTACAAAGGTTCCACGTCGAGTTTAAAGAAGACAGGAAATGATTTCTAATCTGCAGCTGTTTATAATGTTCCCATTTGTTAAAATGATATCCATAAGTTTAAATGCTCCATATGTAACTGTATCTGAATAAAAAGTGATGTGAAAAACTGTATTTTGCATTGTTTTGTTTTTATGGGCAGCATTCTGTTACAGTTCTCTTTACGGAACCAGTGATCTGGAGTTTTAAGTATGTCACCATAGAAACATAGACTTTGATGGCAGATAAGGACCACTAGGCCCATCTAGTCTGCCCATTTCCCTACCTACAGGATAGTCCGCAGATCCTAGTTAACCAACAGCCTATATCTTCCTGCCCCCCACAAGAATTGCCTTATGTCTGTCCCATGCATTCTTGAATTCTCCACAGTTTTAGACCCCACAACTTCCTCAGGAAGGCTGTTCCATGCATCCACTACCCTTTCTGTGAAATAATACTTCCTCACATTGCCCCTAGACCGCCCTCCTTCTATCTTTAAATTGTGTCCCTTGTTCTTGCAAGTCTCTTTTTCTGAAAGATGCTACCCTCTTGGACTTTGTTGATTCCCTTGAGGTACTTGAAAGTTTCTATCATGTCCCCTCTCCTTCTTTCCTCAAGGGTATACATATTAAGCTCCTTTAGTCTCTCCTCATCGGCTTCTCTTGCAGACCCTGCACCATTTTAGTTGCCCTCCTGACTGCCTCTATCCTGTCTATGTCCTTGTGGAGATGGGGTCTCCAGAACTGGACATAGTATTCCAGATGGGGTCTCACCAACTGTCTGTACAGAGGGATAACAACTTCCTGTTTTCTGCTGCTGATGCCTCTCCCTATACATCCCAGTATACCCCCGGCCCTCCCTACTGCCTTCTCACATTGCTTGCTACCTTAAGGTCATCTGATATGATTACCCCCAGGTCCCTTTCCTGTTTTGTTGTTGTTACTACCTCCCCACCCATTGTGTATTCTTCCCCTGGGTTCTTGTTTCCCAGGTGCATTATTTTGCACTTTTTTGCTTTGAATCCTAGCTGCCATATGTCTGACCATTCCTCCAACCTTGCCAAGTCCCTTTTCATCCTTTCCACGCCTCCTTGTACATCAACCCTGTTGCAGATCTTTGTGTCATCTGTAAAAAGGCATACTTTTCCTTCTAGTCCCTCTGCAATGTCACTGATGAAGACATTAAAAGGACTGACTCAATACTGAACCCTGGTACTCACTACTAGTAACCGCCTTTTCTTTCAGAGTGGACTCCATTTACAATTACCTTCTGTGTCCTGTTGTTCAGCCAATGTTTTACCTAGGCTACCACCCTGGGACCCACTCCCAGGCTGGTTAATTTGACTAATAATCTTTGTGTGGGACTGTGTCAAATGCCTTGCTAAAGTCTAGGTAGGCCATGTCCACAGCCCCTCCCTGGTCTACTACTTTGGTCACCCAGTCAAAGAAATCTATTAGATCTGCCTGACATGACCTTCCCGCTAGAACCCATGCTGCCTTGGATCCTGTGCTCCACTGACCTCTAGGTACTCAACTATTCTTTCCTTCAGAAGTGACTCCATCACTTTCCCTACCACAGAGGTCAGACTGACAGGTCTGTAGTTTCCTGCCTCTGTCTTGGTCCCACTTTTGTGAAGGGGAATCACATCCGCCTTCCTCCAGTCCTCGGTACCACACCATCCTCCCATGATTTATTAAAAGAGTAGCATGTGGTTTCACTAGTTCTTTCCTTAATTCTTTTAGAATTCTGGGTGAATTCCATCAGGACCCATTGCTTTGTCCACCTTCAGTTTTAGGAGTTCTTGCAGAATCCTTTCTTCTGTGAAAGGACTGGGATCGACCCCCCTATCAAGAGTGCTTCTGTTAATTGGATTAGGCACTTCCCCCTCCTCTTTTGTGAATACTGAGCAGAAATATTCGTTCAGTATTCCTGCTTTTTCACTGTCCCCATCTGCCCACCCACTGTTCATTCTATTCAGCCTCACTATCCCTCCCTTTGTCTTTCTACGCTCGCTGATGTACCTATAAAAGGTTTTATCCCCCTTCTTAACTGAGTTGGCTATCTTTTCCTCAGTTTGGGCCTTTGCTATTCTGACTTCCCTCCCTGCTTCTTTCTGCCTTAACTGGTACAGCTCTCTGTCCTGCTCCTTCTGTGTTTCCTTATACTTCCGGAATGCTATCTTTTTCTTCCTGACTTTCACAGCCACCTCTCTTGAGAACCATAGTGGCTTTTTCTTTCATTTTGATTTGTTTATTTGCTTCACACAAAGGCTTGTTGCCTCTGTGATGGCAGTTTTGATAATTCCTCATTGTTGCTCCACACCTCCTTCTAGCCTGTTTGCTAGTGCTTTTCTGAGGCACTCTCCCATCTTGCCAAAGTCAGCCCTCCTAAAGTCCAGTACCCTCACTTTTGTATGGCTTGACTCTGTAGCTGAGTTTAATGTGAACCACACTGTTTGATGGTCACTTGTCCCCAGATGGCAACCCACTTCTAGATCTGAGATCCTCTCACTGCCCCCATTTGAGAGTACGAGGTCTAAGATTGCTCCCTCACGAGTGGGTTCTGAGGGAGTCTGAGCACAGAGCTCTAAGCATGGTTCTCATAGGACAATAGCTCATGTTTAGCATTCTTTACTCAAGCCATGGCATAGTGAAAACTCCAAATTACTGGTTCAATGAAGGGAACTGTGCAGAATGTTGTCCATAAAAAGGAAACAACTGAAAACACAATTTTTCGCATCAGTGTTTATTCAGGTACAGTTCAATATGGGTCACTTGGAGGCAAGTCTTTCATTTCTGTTAGTAGTAACATTACTAATAGCTGCTAATTAGTACAGATTTCCTGTCCCCTTTAAAGGCAATACAATGCAGTACAAACAGTTAGGTAACCTGACGGTTATACAATGGAGAAAGCACTGTGTATAGTATACATATCTGTGTATTGTACATAGGGATAAAAAGATTTTGAACAACACAACCCCAGAGTGTCAAGGGGGATACAGGGGTCATGATGGATAGTACATTAAGGTGGCAACATATTAATGCCTAGGATGCAAGTGCAAACACACTCAGGATACAGACAACATATTTAATGATTACAGGGTACCAATCCAAAAATCAGCCCAGGGGGCATTGTCCAGGAAAACAAATGAATAGAGGAAGGGGGATAGGAGGAGGTAGTCCAGAAATATAAATTAACAGAGGGAGGGGGGTAGGAGGAGGTAGAGAAAGGTTTGGGTTATTAGTCAGGGGGCAGGATGAACAGACAGACAGGTGCTGAAGGTAGGAATTGTATTACCAGTAGAGAAGGTGGGGTAGCAGATGGGAGAATGCTGAGTACACAAGTTAGTCGCTGAGAGGGGCATTTAGGCAGGTAGCTAGCATAGCTATGAAGAGCAATCGCAGCCACTTGTGGCAGTGAGATGTTCCTGAAGTTTCCCTTTGAAAGGGCCTAGTTTGGATTCTAACATGATGCTGCCTTGGAGGGAGTTGAGCCAGTTAGGGGCATGGTATGCAAAAGACCTTTGACTCTGAGAGGTATGGCAGAAAGGGACCTTGTGCTTATGGCAGCTAGAATCTCTTGGGTGATGAGGGTTGGAGGTGCAGCACAGAAGGTCCTGGACACACATGGGGGTGAGGCCCAGTGTGGCTTTCTTGGCTAGCAGGCAAGTCTAATACTTCAGTCTACTCATTAGATGAAGTCATCCTGTTTGGGCATACAGGTCACGCACGTGTGTGAGTCTATGGGCTCCAGACATGAGCCTGCAGGCTTTATTTGAGGCAACTAAAACACTCTTAAGGATAGTGTCAGATGCAGCACCATAGACAACTTGTTCATAGTCAACTATGGAGATGACAGAGCTGTCTACTGCAATCCAAAGTGCCTTGTTGATCAGGCAGTGCTTGTGTCTGTGTAGTAAGTCGAGTCAAGAGTTGACGGCTTTGCTGAAATTGTTGATGTGGTCGGAGAAGTATAGGTTGCTATCAAAGGTAACTCCTAGGTATTTAAAGGGTTGGACTTGATTGAGTGGGTACTAAGGTTATTTGCTATAGTGAGTTTATATGCTCTGTTTTTGTTGTAAGGGTTTGTGAAAGTCATAATTATTGTTTTTCTGTAATTCCAGAGCAGCTTGTGTTTTAGAAACCAATTCTCGACACAGGCAAATTGCATCTAAAGCTGCTTTTCCAGGAGTGATGGGTCCCTGCTGCTTGTAAAGATCACAGCATCATCTGCATAAGGGAGCATTTTCTCAAGACATTCAATAGGGAAACGGTTGAAAAATAGGTTGAAAAGTAGGGGGCCCAGAATTACCCTTGGAGAACCCTGGTGCTTACTACCGACTTTCTGATAAGACTCCATTTGTCTTTACCTGCTGAATTCTGTTGGTAAGGTAGCTGCTGAACCAACCTATGGCTCTGTCGGAGAGCCCTTTGATGGATAACTGGTTTAACAGTAATTCATGATTTACTGTATCGAAGGCCTTGGTAAGGTCTATGAAGGATACCCCCATCATGAGGCCACAGTCCACAGCATTGTGTAAATAGCTGGTAAATTCAACTAGTGCAGTAGCAGTGCTGTGTGATTTCTAGAAACCATACTGTTGGGTGCACTGAATCCAATATTTTTCAAGGTAATCGACTAGCTGGCCTGTCACTATACATTCCAATGCCTGGGGGGGAGGATGGATATGGGACAGTAATTAGAGTGTATAGTCCTGTCTCCACTTTTGAGTATCAGTGTTACAGCAGTGGCTTTCCATCTCGAAGGGAATTTGGCAAAATGCAACAATAAGTTCAGAATGTGTGTTAGCAGGGAAGAGGGTTTCAGCGAGGGTGAGGGCAATAAGTTTGAGGTCAATTGTGTCACTACTAGCCCTGGATTTCCCAAGGACCCATTGTAAGTATTTTGATCTCCAGAAGCTCATTTGCAGAGTTGTCAACAGGAGATCAGTTCTATTGTGTTGCACCTGCAAGGAAAGATACTGGCAAGGAAGGTTCCAGGGATTTAAGGAACTTGGGAAGACTGGATGGACTATTGATCTTTTTCTGTCATTGTCTATGTTTCTTCAAATAGTACAAGATAGATTTCATGACCTTGTAAATATTTCATGTTCACCACAATAAAAAAGACCATGATAGATGAAGAGGCTATAGAACATTTCATTGACAAGGCCAAAAACATCAATACTCCCCAAAAAACCCAGGCTGACATCTCCAGGTACTATAACTACCTATGGGAAAACTTTGGAGTAGACTATCTTCTTAATGAAATTCCCTCTGAGGAATTTAATCAGTATTCATGCCACTATTTCATGTGTTTCTGCAAATGAGACGGCACACGGTAGAAGCCCTACATACTCAGGTCCATTTTTCAGAGTGTTGAGTGGTATTTCAAAAACAAGGGCTACATTCACTCCCTCTCAACCTCACCCATTTTCAAGAAGGTATGATAAGTACTCAAGTCAAACATGGCAGTGAGTTAAAAAGCAACTCTATTATAATAAAAAAACTTAGAAACACTAGATTTACACAAATTATGTTTTAACTTAATTGTTTTCTAGTGATTTATTTATTTTTTTTACTTTCCCTTGCTGCTGAGCTACCAAACATTTTAGATAATGCAGCAATTATTTCACCGAGTCTTTCAAAATATATCCATCTGGTATCCCATCAAGATAACGAGGGCAAAACGGAGCAGCAAAAACAGCAACAGCAGAACAACGCAAGCACATACGGTGACCAAAAGTTCACCCCTCTCCAAGGTGCATACCCCCAGAGTGGGTATCTATAGTAATGTGCTCACACTGTTCTGTCTGTGCTGTTTGTGGCGGTCGACGTTTAACCCATGCTAGTTTGCCATGGAACCTGTCCGACTTCCCCTGCTAACCACACAATTGCCATTTGCGACATCTCAGTCTGTTGTCATGGTGAGCACTATGATGTCATAAATAAAGGCACTGTGAGATAACTAGGGTAGAGGCAAATGTTTTCAAATATTTTCTATGCAGACTTTGCAGATGGACTACCTAGATGTGCTGTACATCTTGGAAAGGAACATTGAAAATAAAAAAGATGGCTGGCCCAGTGGCACAGAGGGCTGAGGCATCTCACCTCACCTGCCACCATGCCGAGAGAGACGGGGCAGACATCAGCACATGTCATGTGGGAGAGCATGGCATGTGCCCTGAAGTCACTGCATACTGCATCGCCATGGGGATCCAGAACACCAGACACATTTGTGGCTGGATGATGGCAGATGCTCGCGGGCCCCACACCCGACTAGCTGGGCTCCTAGCCTGAACTGGAGCTGGACATTGCTGGGGGCCTGGGGACCCCCCTGCCAACCCCAATGGGAGGGCTAGCTCTGGGGAAGAAGGCTGGCAGTACCCGGTGGACATCGGGGGATGGGACTGGGGCACCCTCCCAAACAAGGGCTGACTGGGGGGAGGAGAATAAAAAGAGTATTAAAAAAATGAAAACAATGTATTCTGTAGTAAACTGTTATAGCTGAAACATCTTAATTATGAAAGCACATACCGAAGTGCAGAGTTGCTCTTTAAGCTATTTTCCAAGCCTTTCCCAAGAAATGCAACTCACCTTGTTCCTTGTGGTAGTCTGCCCCCCCCACCACCCCTATATCCCAGTCCATCTATTCTAGTTCTGACTCATTCCTTCTCCAGCATGGTTATTGTTTTCATCACAGAACAATGGGCACGGGGCTTGCAAAGGCAGGCAGATCCTGTGTGGTCGGTATTTTATTAATAGTCTAACAAGTGAATTTTTGAGCCTATTGGGCTAGTATTCAAAAAAGTACAAAGCCATACTGTATTGTAAAATAAACATGCAAAAATATAGCAGTATGCACTGCAATTATTTTTATAACAAAAGCAGCAGCAGGCACCTCTTATCCACCAGATTTTTTAGTCTCTAAAATCCATGATTTGATCACATCAAGCTTAGAAAACTAGTTCCTTCCATAGGTGAGTGTTAGCCATGTATATTCCCTACATAAACCCAAAATGTTAATAATTAATAACACCTTGTAACTTACTAAAAGATACATTGAGGTAATTGCAACAAGAAGATAACCATAACTTACCCGGTTACCAAAAGCAAATAAATAGACAAAGTGAAGTTTAAATTCAAGTGGGTTGGCACAAAGGCGGCCTTATGTTTCTGGGGACCCTTAGCAAGGAAAATCATGGGGGCCAAAACCCCTCTACTGAGGTAGGTATATTCATGTCATTGTGATGCCACTTAGCTTAGTGTTTATTACATAAAAGATCCTTTGGGCAAGTACCTATTTTCGAAGGATCTAGAGTCATACATGGGTTACATCAGGACACATCCAGAAAGGAGCAATTTGCTCAGCATGTCTTCCTGGTGAAACTTTTAAATAAAGAAATAAACATATAGATATACGTTGTTTAGGATTACAAAAGCGGTGCTCAGGAATGTTTCTGTCCAGCTCACTGACTCCCCTTATATACTGCTTCGACAGTGCACAATACGACATCTAAATAATTAAACAAAATGTAAATCTTGAAGACTGATGCTATGCAATGGGTCAGACTGAGGACCCTTTGAATTGGGGGCCCCTGCTGCTGCTGGGACTGTGGGTCCCTGCTAGTTCTGAGTAGGCAACAACAATCATAGATAGATATTTAGTTAGTTTTTGTTGACCGGGAAAGGAGGACTAGACAATTCTGCTTATTTTCAGCCTCATCCTAGGGAAGTGTGGGAAGATACAGATGCAAACTGACATGCAGAACCAGATTAGCTATTTTAGTGAATGGGGAGACATTTGGCCAGGACACTGGGGAAATTCTACTGCTCTTTTTCGAGAAATGCCATGGGATCTTTAACATCCACCTGAATAACCACCAGAACAGGCAGACGGGACCTCAGTTTAATGTCTCATCTGAAAGACAGCACCTCAGAAATGCAGCACCCCCTCATGATGCACAAAAGTGTCAGTATTGGGATTTATCCCAAGTTCCTGGTGTGGAGCTAGAACCCACAGCCTTCTAATCTTCCAGCCTCACAGGTGAGTGTGCTACCTGCTGAGCCACTGAAATAGATAGGTAGATAGACAGACAGACAGACAGATAGTGCGAGCAGCTGCAGAAGTGCTAATGTCTCCCTTAGATTGGCTGCTGTACATAGGAAGCAGGGTTCCTCTTTTAAGAATGTTCAAAAGTTTATTACGTTGAACCTGGCACCACAGTAACTGCAGAACATCTCATTTCCTTTTCAGGTAGACCAGATGGCTAGCTTTGTAACTCAGAGGTCTTAATTGGTTAAATAATAAGGTGTTAACATGTACTAGAGAAGCACTTTATTGAATAAATTGAAGATGCTTTGATAAGTAATGACTATATTTGTATTTTTTTTAGGGGGGTTAGATCTCAGGATATACTAGTATATCTAGTTCCTTTGATATGGTGCTTAGTTATTGACCTCTGAGTGCACTCCGTTTTTGGATTCAGTGATTACAAGTTACACTGGCTAAATCTACTTCCTGTAGCCTGGATGATCCAGTGATCCATTTGAGCCCCTGGCTGGCAGGGGCCTAGACTTGGGCCTTGTTTTGTTTTTGTTTTTTTACAATTTTTGGCCAGGTAAGACACACTAAGCTGAGACTTGTTTCCAAGTATGTTCTGGGAGCACAGGAAAGTTAAGTGACTTGCTCATGGCCACACAGTATGCAAGAGGTGGCTGGGGGCTTCAAACCCATTTCTCTAGGTTTGCAGCCCAATGGTCTTAAAGAGCTAGTGGAGCCAAAGCAGACAGAGAAGAACATAATAGAAAGTTTAAGAAGTAGTCAGTTGTAACTTTTTTTTCTGAAGTAGTCTTATTTTTCCTTTTGCTCCTGATAAAGTCTTCTATGTGATGGCATTGTGCTGCATGTGTGGAACAGATCTTAGCCTGGCAGCTGACATATCTATTCCTATCCCCCTCTACTACATCATCAGCATTGTGATCTCACTGACTGTGACATCACAGGTGGTTGACCTGACAACCACTGAGTGGATAGTCCTCAGCAGCAATGATGTCACAGTCAGTGAGGTCTCAATGCTGATGATGTAATGGGAGGTATAAGAACTAGGTACGTCAGATGTCAGGCAGAGAGCTGTTCCACACATCACACCTATCAACATCAAATAAACAATCTTCTAATTAAACAAAGGGAAAAGAAAAAAGTACCTCAGATATAAAAGGTAATAGTTGACTGCTTTTAAAAACTAATATTAGTTTTAGGCAGTACATTAGCTGTTTAACCACTGTGCTATAATGCCTCCCAATGTTGGGCTATGCCTTAATCCAGCCCTGAGGGTCTTCCATATTTTCTGCTTTACAAGTGATTTGGCAACATCCCCACGTAAATTAAAGAACTAGTGGAACCAAAACTGGCAAACAAGAAAATGATACACATTTTAAGCAGTAGTCAGTTGTAACTTTTTATTTAAGAATTACTTTTCTTTTTGTCCTTTTTCTCATTAGAAAGCTTTCTAGGTGGTGATGGTATGCTGGATGTGAAGAAAATTGTGCTCAGCCTGGCAGCTTACATATCTAGCTCTATTCCCCCCCCACCCCCTCACTACATCATCAGCACTGTGATCTCACTGATGATGGCATCACAGGTGACTGATTTGGCAGCTACTCAGTGTCTGTTCCTAAGCAGCAGTGATGTCACAGTCAGTGTGAGATCACAGCGTTGATGCTGTAATGGGAGGAACAGAGCTAGATACGTCAGCTGCCAGACTGCTATTCCATACAACACACCTACTAACATCAGGTAAACAATCGTCTACTTGACCCAATGGAAAATAAAAAGTCCCTCAGATATAAAACGTAATGGCTGACTGCTTTTAAAATCTAATATTGTTTAAGCAGTACACTTGCTGTTTTATTAAAAGTCTGGCCAGTAAATAAGGATATATGTTTTTGAAATGTAAAATGTATTTATTTATTTATTGAAATGTTTCACCAGGAAGGCACACTGAGCGACAAGTCGCTCATCTCCCGGTGCAACCTGGGGGGAAGGGGTACAGTAGGAATGAGACTTTAAACAATCACATTACAAGATCAATATTAACATACAGTTGTAAGGCAGGAGTTACAAGCAGTGTTACAACAGTGTTGTGCATAATAGGTAGAAGAGTAGGCAATAATAAGTGCTGGGTTAATACGTATACAAGTGCTTACGTGAAAGAAAGGGGGGAAAATGACTACTTGTTTAGACTTACTTTATTTTCCTTTTCTGTGACTGTTTTCTAAATTTCACCAATGTACGACAAATAAAATATGAGCTCTCTAAGACTGAAGAAAACAACTGTAGAACACAATTCTTACCAGGAGAACTCAAACTATTAGCAGCTTCATTCCACTGTAAAGAGCATAAAGTGTACACCTAGTGAATCATACCAATCAGCCGTCCCTGATTTTCAAGGATGTTGCCAATTCTGCCTTAAAATGTTCTTTAGCCCCGCCATCACCACCACCAAATTTGGCATTTCTATCACTGTAAAGAAGCATAAAATATTTCCAGACATCATCGCTACAGTCTAGTTCCCCCTCAAAATAAAAATGCATTTTACACTATGCCACACAATATACAGTAGCAGGCTTTTCAAGCTGATATTTTCATTTTGTAAGACATGTCATTGATTTTGGTAGTTTTTCCTTCATTTTTAAGTCTTGCCCTGATTTGCAGACAGTAGGCTAAGAGGTATATTAATGATTACAGCAAGGTACTATGAACTTATTACATATTACACTGAAAAAAGTCATTCTTAGCCAGTCAGAATGCAGAGTTACTGTCCGGTTATTCTGCAAAAACTGGACAGTAGACTGAATAATGGGGCAGTGGTTCTGCATTCTAATTAGCTAAGAACAATAATGGCGCACTGGCTCTGTATTCTGATTGGCTGCTGCCCGTGTGCATAACCAGTCAGGGAGCAAGCCCAGTTTGCCCTCCTACCAGGGCCAGATTAAGGCAACCTGGGCCCTAGACCCAAGAGAAATCAATGGCCCTCCTCATCACAACCATGCCCCTTTGATGCAGAGAACCCTCTCGCAAACTGTAAGGCACCTTGAAAATCCATTTATTCACAAACTGTATCCAAAGTTAGGGTACACAGAAACATAGAAACATAGACCATGACAGCAGAAAAAGACCAGAGGTCCATCCAGTCTGCCCATATTCCTTATAATCCCAGGAACCTTCCATGAAACCTATTGTTCCTCCAGGGTACTAATACTCCATATCCTATCCCTAGTCTCCTCCCTGGTCTTGTCGGGCCTGGTGAACACTATTCCCTTCATTCTGTCCCATGCCTGTTTGAATCTTCTGACTGTGTTTGCACCCACCTCCTCAACCAATAGACTGTTTCAAGGTTCCACCACCCTTTTCATAAAGCACTTCCTCACGTCCCTCCTGAACCTCCCTCCTGTTAATTTCCACTCGTGACCTTGAGTTGGTATTCTGGGTAATCAATTCCCCGCAGTTTACCTTGTTAATTCCTTTAAGGAATTTGAAGGTCTCCGTCATATCTCCCCTCTCCTTTCAGGTTTCCAGTGAATACACATTTAGTGCCTTGAGATGCTCCCCATAGGATCTGCCCTGCTGACCCCAAATCATTGTTGTTACTCTGTGCTGCACTGTTTCCAGCCTAGCCCTGTCCTTTCTGAGGTGAGGACTCCAGAACTGGATGATGTACTCCAGGTGAGGCCCCACCAGCTGTATGGGGTAAGTATTACCTCTTTTCTTCTGCTATCAATACCCCTCCCAGTATATCCCAGCACCCTGTTAGCCTTGCTATAGGCCTTGTTGCACTGGCTCATTTGTTTTAGGGAGTTACTGATGATAACTCCTAGATCCCGTTCCTGTTCTGTAGTGCTAAGTCTCTCCCCCACCACCTACTCCATCTTGGGGTTCCCTCTTCCCTAGGTGCATTACTGCTATGTTACGATACAGTTTGTACATAAACAGCTATAGGCAACAGTATACAAATCAAAATTCCTACCCTTCTGTTCCTCTCTCTCAAAATCATATTAGTGACAGTACACCATTCCCTTCTCTCCCTTCTCCAAACATGTCAAATACTGTTTGATTTCAGTCTAATAATATACAGTGCACTGTCACTCATCCTATTTTTGTACAAGCAAAACTGGGTGGGGAATCAAGGGTACAGGATAATGCATTGGAAGAACCAAACCAAAGTGTCTTATGCAGAATGGCTTAAAAAACTTTTATGCAATCTCCAGTTAGAAAAAATGATTGCTAGCATCAATAATCGCATGCCTTTGTTCAAAAAAAGATGGAAAAGGTTGTATACTCTATATACTCTTTCTGCTTCTTGATATAGTTTTTAACACCCCTACTCTATGCTGAGTTTTTCCATTTGATACGCATGTTGTATAGTGTTTTTTTTCTACTGAACTACTTGACAGTATTGCTCACATTTAACCTTACTCTGTTTCTGTATTTGGTCCTTTTACTTAGCTACCGCTCTCTCTTCTTGTATGTAGTTAGTAGTTTGCTTTGATGTTTTATTGTTTTAATTTATTGTTCTGATATTGTCGTACTTGGACATGAAAAACTTAAAATAAACTTAATTTAAAAAAGGGTGTGGGATAACAAGGGCAATAGAATAGCTGACATTTTGTACAACCACATTTGCTGGATAATCGAGGGATCACTGTATGTGTAAGGCTACTCTCATTATTGCCTCCTTTCTTATGTTACTTAACTTACTGCAAGTGCAATCTTACTTCCTGATACAGCCCCACCCAAAAAAATATGTAACAAAGGGGCTGCAGTAACATAAATAGGTTTATAATGGTCAGGGTTAGTGGTGACCTTCAGATACTTCAGATCTCTCAAAGGTATTTGTAATCTGAGAATTTAATAAATAAATAAATAAATAAAACTATTTGTTTACTTTGTAGGCAATTGTACATAGTGGGGACTAGTACAGCATTATATGTATATAGCCCCATAACATGTACAATTGTCTGCAAAGTAAACAAATATGACCTAAAGGTCACTACTGCCCCGACAGCATTGTAAGCCTATCTACAACACTGTAGCCTCTTTGCTACTTTGTGTCATTAAAAATGTTTTTTTGTGGGTGGTGGTCAAGATCTGGCTTAGCTGTACTGTTTGCAAATTGCAATATAAGTATTGTTGGGAGACGTAGGGAGTATAATAGCGATAATGCCATTAGCGGTCTGGGTTTCCATGGTAATAATCAGACTGGGAGGGTTAATAAACACAATGCTGAATGCATTGGTGTTCTATTACCCCTGGTTTGATTATTACCTTACAAACCCAGACCACTATGGTGTCATCACTATATCATGTAACCTTTATTCAATGTCTGATGGGAAACACTTGTAAATGAACTCTGATCAAACCTTTCATCATAATAAAATGAAAATGAATTGGAAAAAAGAACTTGGAGACCCAAGTTTTCATTATACCACTAGTCGCTGGGGACCCTAGTCATAGCTGGGTACTTTGAAAGTTAGGCTTGGAAAAAATGGACAGACTGGATAGGCCAAGTGGTCCTTATCTGCTGTCAAACTCTATGTTACTATGGAACGCAAACAAAACACGTTATTGATACTCAGCACCAGAAGTGAAATCACTTCCTGTGTTGGCAGCCAATCGTACCTTTTGTTTGGTTTCCAAGCCTCACTTTCAGAGTTCCTGTGACTAGGGTCAATGTGACCTTAAGCAAGTCAATTTAACCTCCCTGTCCTTAACCTGTCTATAATAGCTCTATAATCAATTTGTTCGTTTTGAATCTTACTGCATGGCTGTTGAAATGTTCTCTTCCCTTCATCTTCTAGATGTAATGTGCTTCAGGGTACAGTTCACATGAATGGCACTTTAAAAACAAATCCTTTTCCTTTCTTGCTTTCCTCCTACAATTAAGGTAGTTGAAGATGCAGTTTGGCCAAAGTGATTAGGGTGCAGTGCTCTGAACCTGGCAACCCAGCTGCGATTCCACCAACTGCCACATATTCACTGTGTGACCGTGAGCAAGTAGCTTTAACTAGTCAGGCTAGCCACCCCCTCTCTCATACCCCCAATAACCACCCAGGACATATTACCTGGCTCAATATGACCATGGCCGTGTGTTTACCGCCAAGATCACGAGCTCTTTGAATCTGGCTGTTCTCTGAAAACTGCAGCAATATTTCTCCCTTCCCTCTCTTAATTTATAAAGCACTTTGGGATATACTGTATGTCATAATATGAAAGGCACTTTTTATTTATTTATGTCTTTAATAACTGGGTGAGCCTACTGGGAGCAACTCAATTTATAGGGTCGACCCAGAAAACCAGGGAAATACATGCAGCATAGCATGATGAATATGAGGGCAAACATTATTACAGCACAATTAATTCGTGCAAGGAAATGAGGTAGGGATAAGTGAACACAAATATATTTAAACTTCTCTAGTAGCTTATGCTGTAGTCTATATAAATGTAACTTGATTCTTTCCCTTTCTTTCCTTCTCCAATTAAGGATTTGTAGGCACAAATAACTGCCGCCATGGTACAATACATCTTCAGAGTCTTGCACCCTTAAGCAAAAGGGTTGGCCAGATAATTTGATCGTGTTTTTCGACTGGATCACTAGGGTTATAGCAAGAGGCCAAACAGTTGATTTGCTCTATTTTATCTTCAACAAAGCCTTTGATTCCATGCCACACAGAAGCCTGTTGAAATAGCTGGAAGACAGAGGAATAAGAGAAGGGATTAGTCAAGTGGGTGGGAAACTGGTTAGGGGGAAGACAGCAGAGAGCAGTAGTAAACGGGGTCAAATCTGGAGACAGACGAGTCATGAGTGGTGTACTGCAGGGGTCAGTATTGGGATCTGTCATATTTAATATGTTCAGTAGTGATATAGGGGAACATATCCAGGGAAAAGCTATGTCTGCTTGCTGATGACGTAAAGCTATGTGGCAGGAAGGACAGTGAGATAGCAGTGAAAGAACTTCAGAGGGACCTACATAGGCTTGAAAGGTGGTCAGGGTTGAGATTCAATGCCAAGAAGTGCATGGCGATTCACTCTAGAATAAAACTCATGCATGGCATACTGGATGGGGGAGGTTATGCTGGCCACTTCAGTAGAGGAGTGGGATCTGGGAGTCCTTATCAAAGATTCACTCAGCACACCAGCCAGTGCAATAAGGGCTAGAGCAAGGCATGTAGGATGCTGGGGAGTTTAGGGAGGAATTTTGACAGTAGGAAGGGGGAAAGATCTGTTGTAACCATAACTTTGTATGACCAAGGTCACCATTTTAAATGAGTTTTACTCAGTGGTCTAACCCATTTAATAAAAATGAAAAAATGAATGAAAGATGATACTATCCCTGTGCTAGTAAGGCCTCACATGGAGTACTAAGCCCAGTTTTAGCATCTTCACCCAAGCAAGGACAATGGTAGGCTGGAGTCAGCAGACCAGAAGGTCATAAAAATGATTCAGAGGCTGGCCCATCTGCACAGTGGTTGGATTTCCGTCTGCCACACCAGCAACCTGGGTTAAGGAGTGGATGCAGGCTGCTGGAGGGCCAACTGGGGGAGAAGATTGGAGCGTCCAACGACAGTTCGCCTTCTCTGGGGGGAGGGTGGGGACATGACTCGGTGTGTGCTGACTCCTGGTGGAGGCTGGGTGCACAGCAGCACATCAGCACCATGGGCTTGACTGGCCACAAGTGAAGGTCTGGGGATCGGCAAGCTCCAGGGCTCACACAGTAGGAGAGGACATTGCAGGCGTCAGCGCTTGCGCCTGATGTCAGGACACCCACGATGCCCACTAGGAAAATGGAAAAAGCCATCCAGCTGTGGGTAGACAGAGCTCCTGAAGCTATCCCTCATGTGCCTCCGCCTGCCGTTCCACTACAAGACCGACAAAATCAAGATGTGTTCGGGTTGTATGGGCCCCACCTTGATCCCTGCCCGGAGGGATATCCATGGCTTCATGGGGGACCATAGGATGGATCAGGTAAGGCGGAGTGCAGTGGTAAACTCCCAGGGGCTCCTGAAGAGACGGAGCCAGAGGGGGGTAGGGGAGATAAAAAAAATATATATTATTCTGGGATAGAAAGGCAGATCCTATGAAGAATGGATGAAAGCTCTGAATATGTACTCGCTGGAGGTCAGATTGGGGGAGGAGGGTGCATGATAGAAACTTATAAGTTCCTAAGGGGTATAAACAGGATAAATTGTGAGGACCTGTTTCTTACAAATGGAGATGCACTTGTGGGGGGGGGGGGTACAATTGGAGATTGGTGGGAGGTAAATTCAGGAGGGATGTGAGGACATTCTTCTTCACTAAAAGGGTGGTGGAGCCTTGGAATAGATTGCCAGCAGAGGTTGTGAAGGCAAGGACCCTACCAAGGTTCAAACATGGGTGGTACAAGGCCAAGGGACTCATAGTCCCACTAGGGGGGACCAATGAGGGAGAGGACGCAGAAGTGGGACAAGGAGTAAATAACCAACTGCTGCACTAGATTGGGGGAGGTAATGTAGTAATAAATATGGGCAGACTTGATGGACCATCAGTCTCCTTCACCCATCAGGGTCTATGTTTCTATGGATTACCACAGCCACTAAAAATTATGGATCATTATTATTTAAGTAAGCAATAATACCCGACAGGGTGGGCATTATTACGAAATACCGGACCACCTAGGGGCGTAATGAGGCCCGACACCGCAGACGGAGGGTCTTATAGCCCCTGGAAGGCCAGGTATTTCCCAATAATGTCCACCCTGGAGGGTATTATTGCGCTTAGAAAATGGCCATCTTAGTAAATATTTGGGAAGTGATAAAATAAGAGAGTAATTTAGTGTCAACAAATGTCTATAAGTATTAGAAAACACTTTATTGAGAAAGTAGTGCATAGGCTGTTCCAGATCCTGTTCCTCCTCCCTCCTATCTAGAGAGCCATTCTGGTGGAGTTGACCCCCCCCCCAATACACCCATTTGCAGACTGAAGAAAAAAAGGAGTGTGGATTTAAAAAAATGAATGTTACATTGTTTGGGCAGTTTGTAGTTATTTTTATTTGTTCAGTTTTGTTTTTTTAATTTACATGTGGTCGCCAGTGGGAACCCTGAAGCTGTGTGTTGAGGTCGTGAACTTTGAACGTAGTGGAAATAGGATCCTGTATTTGATATGAGGGCAACTTGCGAGGTACGTTTATTTGTTTTTTACAAAGAAGAGAGTGTGGTTTAAAATGACTGGTTTCCTGTAATTACTGGTTTCCTAGTTTGCCACGTGAAGGATGAAGCCGAAGCAACTGACGGCTTTGTTGTGTTTGTAGTGAGTTGGCATCGAGATAGCGCGGTCAGGAGAGTGGTGCTGTTTTACAAGAAAACTGTTTACACTCTTCTGACTACGAAGTTACCAGAATGTCTGTTCTTTTTTTTTTTTTATCTATTTACTGCTGCCTGCTACCGAGGGATAGTGTATTGGGAGGGGCAGTAGTCTCTCGCTAAGCGAGAGAAAAACATGGCGGGGATTTTTAATTCTTTCAGTGAGAAAGTGGGCTGGGCAGCAGGGTATAAGGGTAGCTTGTGAAGTGGCACTTGGACTGGCTCTTATTTTTAGCTGGGCATCTATTGAAAAACAAATGCCCAGCTTGGAGCCTGTCTCAGCCAGTCAGGTGTGAGAATTTATTCTTGCCATTTTCTAAACCTACTTAAGATACTCTACAGAACTGGAATAAGAATTGTGTATTGTTTTACATTTCTTGAGTACAACCTTTCCTAACCCAAAAATTCCAATGTATGTTGGCGGACTACTGAGGCGGGACTTTTTGCAGCTAAAATATACACAAAAGCATGAAACATTTACCCAGGCCAGGCAAATAAACATCTCATACATCATGAACCACCTCAGTTCAAAAATCCCTGACCAGAGATGGGCTGGTAAAAATGTAATGCATTACTAATATTAGAGGGAATGATTTTTAAGGCTTTTTTTTTTTTACCAAGATTAACTATTTGTAAGTCTACTGTAGAGCATTTATGGAGTTTATGCAGTGGGAGTGAGGGACTATTTATTTTTTGCATCAAACTGCAGAAAATGAAGTTCTTTCTTGTTCCATTGACAGATAGCCCTTCTGGTTTGTTTGCATTTAAGTAAACAGAAGCCTGTTACATCTTGTGAAGGGGATTCAGCTTCAGCACAATGATAAATGAGCAGCAAATCATTCTTTGTAAACCGTTTACATTGCAGACATTTCCTGAGAAAGTACCCTCTTTCCCTTACGGGTTTATAGGCATTTATAAAAATGATTTCAATATAAAACAAAAATGACAGACACACTCATCTCATTGCCAGAAAAGGATAGCCTTAATTAGCGTCTGACAGTAAGAAGTGGCTATTGTACAGTAAACAGTTCAAGTAACAAGGCCAACAGCTGGCCCAGTGGCAGTGTGGCCATGCTGGCAACCCAGGTTCAGGATCGGTCTTGGGATACATGGGTGGCTATGGCCAGGAGACAGTGCTGTTGATGGTAATGCTTCACACCCTGGGGAGAGGATGGCATGGCTTCTGGCACAACGGTTATCCCCTGTGGTGTGTCAGGCAGCCTGCTCCCCCATGGGCTCCACTGCAGCATCCATGGCCAACAGTGACACCAGCTGTGCCATCAAGTGGGTGGAGAGCAGGCAGGAATGAAATCGGGGCAAATCTCCTAAAGCTGCCAGTATGATGGTGACATACACTCGGATCCCACTCCGTAGACATCATAGAAACATAGAACACAGAATCTGATGGTAGATAAGGACTGCTTGACCCCTCCAGTCTGCCCTTTACTCCCTACCTACACTATTTCTGGAAACCATGCCCAATCTACAACTCTTTCTCCCTCCCCCACTTCCTTTCCACTATGATTCCCTTGTGCTCATCCTATGCATTCTTGACCCCATCACTGTTTTCACCCTCCCACCTTTGCTGGAAGGATATTCCAGGAATCCAGCACTCTTTCTGAGAAGTACTTCCTCACATCTCTCCTGAATCTACACCCCCCAGCTTCATAGTATGCCCCCTTGCTCTTGAGCACCTTTCCTTCTGAAAAATACCCCTCTCCTGTACCTTATTTACCCCGTGAGGTATTCAGAGGTCTCTATTATATCCCCCTCTCCCTCCTCTGTTCCAAGGTGTATATATTGAGGTCCTTTAGTCTCTCCTCATTGGGCTTTTGATGCAGACCCTGCACCATTTTAGCTGCCCTCGTCTGGACCACCTCGGCTCTATGTCCTTCTAGAGATGTGGCCTCACCATGCCCAGCTCCTGGAAACTTGCCATATCTCTTTCCTCCCCACCCTCACTAAGCTCCAAGAACATTTGATTCTCTCCCAACTCACCTCTTTTCTAACTGACTCCTTCTTCTTCACCCCGTTCTAATCTGGGTTTCGGAAATATCACTCCACCACCACCTCCCTACTCAGGCTCACTGACTCCATCCTTACCGGGATGGATAACGACCTCATCACCTCAGCCATCTTTGTCAACCTTCGCCAAGGCATTCGACACTGTCTCCCATGCCCTCCTTCTTGACTCCCTTTCAGCAGCCAGTCTGTCTACACCCACCTCAATCTGGTTTAGGGCCTATCTCACAGTCAGAACCCAAATCTGTCAAGGTACAGGATTCCATCTCCCTTCCCCTCTCTAACACCACTGGAGTCCCACAGGGCTCTGTGCTTGGTCCCATTCTTTTCTCTATCTTCCTAAATGACCTGCCATCAGTCTGCTCCCCCTCCTCCTCTACCCACATTTACACCGATGATACTGTCTTGTATACCTCTGGCAAATGCCCAGCTGATGTTGCAACCACCCTGCAGCATGATTTCCACCAGGTTCAGCTCTGGTTTGCCTCCCATCAGCTCTTCCTACATGCCAAGAAGACAGTCTCCATGACCTTTAGCACTAGGCAGAGACTCTCAAGGCTCCCTGGCCTGCCCTCTTTCCACACCCTGGACAGGACAATCTTTATTTATTTTTATTCATTGTGATCTTGGAAATACCTTTGAGTCAGAGACTCGTTTACAGAGGTTCAACATCAAAATACAGTTGAGTGCAACAGACAGTCAACAATACATGTATTATACCTGAAACCACAATACAGTACAGGAAGTTTACAACAATACATTACAGTTATTGAGTACAGTATAAACATCATGTCGATCAACTGGAGTAGAACACACAATAGGCAATCATGTAGCATAAACAATTCTAAAACAGTCAGAGTATGATTCAGAGTAGCAACTCTTGTCAAGTGATAACAAACTGGACAATTTTAGGTAAGCCAGTACTTAAGAAAGTGCTCATGGAGAGTGCAACATAGGGGATAAGATGGAGTATCAGTGGGTAATAAAGAGGGTTGAGGAAGGATGGCCAGGGGAGAGAAAGGAAGGGAAATAGACGAGGGGAGGGGTTGTTGGTAGGCGGAAGGAGGGGTAGAGCAGGGGGTATGGTGCAGTCATCTTATAGGACACCACCTCATTCAGATACCTTAGGTTTGGTTGGACCAACACTTCAACTTCTCTGGACATATTGATGCCATCCTGAAAAAACTGTGCCCCAAGCTTGGTGCCTTATATGGGAATCATAGTTGTATCCCGCCTACGGCCATGCGTGATCTTGTCCAAAAGATGATACTCCCCATTTTTGCCTACTGCAATGTGATCTATGGTGCCGCTCTCAAGTCTTCCCTGACCAGATTGGACACTCTCTTTAACCTCTTCTGTCACTTCACTCTTGATGCTCCCTCCGGGACTCATCATTGTGATCTCTGTCATGTCCTGCCCTGTCCTTTTCCCCACTTGCTAACAGGCACCTCTCCCATTGCTCCAAACTCACCTCTAAATATTGGCTTGGTGAACTCCCTCCTTACCTCACCACATCCCTCTCAACCCTACCCCCACCCTCCCACTCCCTCAAATCTACTGACACTTGTATTTTGGCAGTCCCCCGCTGCTCTACACTCATCGGACAGTCTGTTTTTTCCTATCACTTCCCTAAAGTCTGGAAATTCCTCCCCCTTCAAAAACACCACTCTTCCTCTTCCTACTCCCTCAGTTCTGCCATACACAACTGCCTCTCCTCTAGCTGTTCCTGCTTTAGTTCACCTTAACTTCCTCCTAAAATTCTGCTCCAGTGTATTCACCCCAAATCTCCCACTCCTCTAAATCTTATCCCCATTGCCTCTATCACCCTTTTCTGCTACCTACTCTCTCTCACTACCTCCCTCTTGCCCCACCCCACTTATCTATCTTCTCTCCCTCACCTCTATATTTGCCTTGTTCCACCCCCTGGCAGGGTTCTCAGCATCCTGAAGGGGTCAGTTCTTGGTATGCTTCTCACCTCCCTTCCCCTCCCCTTCTTCCCCTCTTTTACACCACCAACTCCCTCCTCCTCCACTGCACTCCTATGCACTATACTGTTAGCCCCTAAATCTAAATTGTACTTGTATTTAATTTGCACTTCAGTTATACTGAAGCTTATTGTACTGTCTGCGCTGTTGTACACCTGTTCGCCTTAGACCAAACTGTTGTATTCTATTTAATTCACTGTCTGCTAGTTCCCCCCTTTGCTTCCCTTCCCCTTGAACGTCATTTGCATAATCATACTGTCTACTTGTTTCTTCATTGTATGCCATTCCAAATGTGAATATTGCAATATTGTATCAATCTCTGTACTCTATCCTCACGTACCCCACCCCAACCCCCAGGACGCACTGTGAGACGAGCAACGTGTTGTTCAGTGTGCCCTCCTGCTGAAACATTTCAATAAATAAATAAAAGGTGGGCCAGAAACAGCACTGCCATCATTTAATGATTTCCATTTTGACAGACTTACAAAGGGGGGGGTGGTCATTTATGTCAATGCAAGGTTATTAGCTGTCGAACTGCTAACTGTTACCAAACCCAGAGAATTTGAATGCTTAGCCTTAATGAAGCACTTAATATAATTGGCTGCTACAGACTGCCATCAGGGGGCCTAGAATTACTTTTAGTTCTCTGCAATTTCTTCCGATTCCAACTACAATGAGTCAATTATTCTTGGTGACCTCAATCTAGACTGGCTTAGCTCCAGATATAGCAGCCTAAAAGAAATGTGCAATGAGCTGGGCATCTCTCAGTTAATTTCAGAACCTACTAGACCCAATACAAACAAATCAGATCTACGATGATCGGTCAACAATTTCATTGTCGATTGACATTTCAGCGACTCCTTTATATCAACCACAATTGAAGTCAGCATAAAGATGTCCACTGGAGACCTTGTTTTCTTTATGAGGCTTTGGCCCCAAACCCCCCATGCGGGGGGGTCTGCTCCCCCAACACACACACGCACCCATAACTATAATAATCAACTCTGAGTCAGAGTTGATTCAGGAGGTAAGACCCCAGAAAGCAGTGCACCGGTTTTGCCAACATTACAGCAACCTGGTGCTGTTGTCGCTATAATGTCGGTCACGGTAAAAGTTTTGACCTAGAGATGGCATACCAAAAAAATCAAACCAAAAGCTCCCTTCTAGACCTTATCCTTACAAACATGCCCCATAAATTTTCACACACAGCTGTGTTTCACAATGACATAAGTGACCACAACATTATTGTATGTACAAGAAGCCTAGAAAAAACAATCTCCTGCTCTAAATTCATTATAAAATAAAGCTTTCGCAAATTCAAATTGGAGAACTACTTATCTCATCTACGGAACATAAATTGGCAAAACTTCTATCATCTTCAATCAATGAGACAGTTGCTATTTTCAACTCAACCTTTACAAACTTAAAAAACAAATGCACCCCTTTAATAAAATGCAGAGTCAAAACAGCTTCTTATCCCTGGTTCACTGGTGAATTAAAAAAAGCTCTTTTCCTGTAGGACAAACTTTGGGCTACAGCCCGGCACATCAAAGATGCACCAGACTGGATGGCATTCTGAGCATCTTGTGATGCCTGTACTAAACATATCAGAACTTCCAAAGCTATTATGTGAATGCTCTTGAAAGTGCAGAGGGTAACCCTGTTAAGATCTGGCGAACCATTAAATCAGTCGAAGGCCACAGAGTTCCTCTATCAATCTCAGTTAAAATGAACTCCAATGGTTTCACTACCTCTGATCAATACACAATACTGGAAAAATTAAATTCTCACTTCGCAATAGCAGGTTTAGCCTTTGACTCCTCTCCGGCTGCAAAATTTATGAGCGATCGTAATCCATAGGCCATTTCTACCAACCTACAAAACCAGGGATCCTTCTGCCTCTCCCCTATAACTTTCAAACAGGTAGAAGACCTGCTCATAAAACTAGACACTAAAAAGAGTGCAGGCACTGATGGAATAGATCCCACGTTCTTAAAATTAGGCTATCATTTTCTAGCTGTTCCAATTACCCATCTATTTAATATGTTGATCGCTTCTACTGTAGTGTAGTTCTTTGATCCTGGAAAATGGCTCACATACTGCCCCTGTTCCAATCCGGCCATCCAAGTGACCTAAATAACTATAGGCCCATGTTTGTCCTGTCTGCTCTCTCCAAACCTCTGGAGAAACTAGTCAACACCCAACTAAGGGACAATCTTGAAAATTCAAACCTATTCAATCTGGTTTCAGGCAAAATCATAGCACGAGTTCTGCCCTTGCAGAAGTGACAAACAATTGGCTTACCTTCCTAGACCACAAATACTCAACCGGAGCCATTTTTCTTGATTAAAGTAAAGCCTCTAATATGGTGGACCACAACCTTTTGTTAGTTAAACTTAAGGAGCATGGTCTAAGTAACTCCACTGTAAACTGGTTTTCTAGCTACCTCTCAGGAAGATTCCAATGCAATAAAGCAGACAGGCTCCTCTCCTCTACCACTCACATGAGGTGTTCCAAAGGGATCTACAGTATATTAGGCCCTTTTCTATTTTCAATTTACATCAACATTCTAAGCGACAATATATGTAAAGCCAAACTACATTTCTTCGCAGTCAACATTGTCCTTTAACTATCGAAGACACCCCTATCAAACTACAATTAGACTTTAATCAACTACAACTCAACTTTTTACAGTCTAAACTCTTGACCTCTAGTAGACTATCCTAATCTTGGTAAGTTGACCCCTATGTCCTATACAATTGGCTACAGGTGCCTACACTCTACATGGGAAGGTGACCATGTACAGACTATATGAATGTGCTACAATAAAAGATCTTTTTTGTCCCACAAAATGTCTAGGTCTGCCCCTGATATGAGTCTACTCATTGTATTGTTGCATTTCGTCTGCAATGTACTGTGATTGTACCTCAAAGCTGTCAAGAATCTGCATTGTATTGCTGTATTTTCATCTGCTACGTATTGTGATTGTACCTAAAACTGTCATGTATTTGAAATGTCCTGTACCCAAAAATTTCTCTGTAACTAATTCCGGGTCACACCTGAAAAAGGGACCTCTCGGGCCCAGTGGGCCTACCTGGTGAACAAAATTAAATAAATAAATGAAAACTCCTGTTAAATGCCAAAAAAACAAAGGTGATGTTTTTCTTACCCACAAACTCCTCATCCTCCTTACTAAATATTGGCCATGCCACATCCATTACAACCCTGCTAGGAGATACAGATACCCTAGAGGTCATGGACAAGTTCAAATACATTGGCCTTTTGCTAGACAACAAACTCTCCTTCACCACTCACACTGAAGCCTTCTCTAAAAAGTTAAAAACTAGACTAGGCTTCTTCTATAAGAACAAATCCTTTTTTCCCCAGTGACATCAGGAAGAGACTAGTCTAAGCCACCTTCCTTCGCCTTCTTGACTACACCGACATTATATACAGTTATTGTACAGCCTCTAACCTGCACAAATTAAATGTTCTTTTTCACCATGCTATTTATTTTATACTGAATGCACCATCCAGAACTCACCATTGTGCCCTTTATTCTGTGGTGGGCTGGTCGTCACTTTCCACCTAGAGAATGATTCATAGTTACACTAGGGCATATAAAATGCTACTGAGCAAACTCACCCATATATCTTGTCCATATATCGTCATTCCTATAGGTACTACTTGCTCAGGAAAAATTCTGTTATCTTGCTAGACGTACCCACGTTTTGTGCCCTCTTTGGTAAAGCTGCCATCAGCCCCAACATTCCTTCAGCCTGAACAGACTACAGCCCTCCCTTAAGCTTTCTGAGCTAGTCTCCTTCAATATACTTAAACCCTTGATCAACAAATGCCTTAAGGAAATCTGCCATTGTCATACTAGCTAGCATGTCATTTGCGCAATGAAAAATTTACCCTGCAATAAGCCCTTTCTGTCTTCCCAAATCAATTATAATGTTATCTCTTTAGAATTGTTTAGATTTGTCAGAATTATTATTATGCTACTGTTTGCTTTATTCATGTAATCTCTCTTCAGTTGTATGTTTGCATTTTCTAAACCATGCCTTGTCCACCTCTGTATTGCTATTGTATCTTGTTGTATTGTTCTGTCCTTAGCAGGACCTCCTTGTAAATGAGCTAGCTCAATGTCATTTTCCTGGTGAAATAAACTTGAACTTGAACTAATGGGAGTGGGTTGTTGTCCCAGATCAAACAGGGATGACATGCCTTGGGATATATGGGGGGGACAGTTTAATGTACTGTTTAACTGACATGCTATACAATAATATACCTATATAGAGAACAATACATAGGCAACCATGCACAGCAAGGCTGTGTTTCCATCTCTGTGTTCTGATGACATCATAGGGACCTTGAGCGTGAAGCTCAAGAAGTCACTGATGTCATCAGAACCCTGAGATAGAAACAAGGTCGAGTTGTGCATGGTTGCTCATGTGTTATTTTGTACAGAATGTGGTTTGAAACACAAAATAACAAAAATAAAAAGTTTCCTTTTTCTTCCTGAAAAACTTAGGTTTAAATAATAAAAAAAAAAAACAGACACCCACGCTCACCCATCTGCTGAAACGCCACTCTGGTGAGGGGTGGGTTTCTGTTTTTGTAAAACTGTTGAAATAACTGAAGATTTTGAGTTGGGGAGGTCAGCGTTCTGTGTGTGTGCATATATATGTGGCAAAAATGAAAGTAAAACAGCAGGTGTCACCAGTTTCCTTTCTAATTAGAAAAGTTGTTGTACCACAACAGAAGGGTACAAAACATTTCTGTGAACTTTGAACTGTTGCAGAACATCTTTTACCTACATAGAACAACTTTTCAGAATGTTTAAAACAACTTAGCTCAGCTACTGCGATTAGAGCTGTGCACTCACTACAGAGGTAGAGCTCACTAGAAGGTGAACTCAGCAGCAGTCTCAGCTGTGACAATCAGAGTCACAGGCACAGTAAAACCAGTTCAATTTGTGAATGTCCTTAAAAACATGCCAACTTTAGTATTATAAAAAATAAAGAACACAAAAAAGTTAAGAGTGCCCCATCTGACCTGGGATGAAGAGAATTCTTATATCCGGCCTCCGTTCACTGGATATTTTTTTAAGCATTTGTCTATTAGCTGATGTGTTGTCAATTAATTGTACTACACCACTACAATGTTTATTAGTTGATATGATGTCAATTGTTCGTACTACACTGCTACAATGTCCATTAGTTGTTATGTTGTCAATTAATTGTTCAACACTGCAACAATGTCTATTAGTTGATATGTTGTCACTTAATTGTACTGCGCTGCTACAACATCTCTTACTTGATATGAGGCCAGTTAATTGTACAATTCTGTTACAAGATCTGTAAGTGATATGTACAGAGGGGAGGGAGGTGGACACCAGTCCTTTTACAGAGGAGAGGGTACTAGAAGAGCTTACAAAGCTAAAAGTGGACAAAGCTATGGGTCCGGATGGCATACATCCCAAGATTCTGAAGGAACTAAGGATGGATCTGGCAGTCCCACTGGCAGTCCTGTTCACTGACTCCCTAAATACTGGTGAAGTCCCAGAGGAATGGAGAAGGGCACATGTGGTCCCTCTTCACAAGAGTGGCAGAAAAGAGGAGGCAGGGAACTACAGGCTAGTCAGTGCTGCAGTGTCTTTATAAATGACATTGCAGAGGGACTGGAAGGAAAAGTATGGCTCTTTGCAGATGACACAAAGGTCTGCTACAGGGTTGATACACAAGTGGTGGTGGAAAGGATGAGAAGAGACTTGGTAAGGTTGGAGGAATGGTCAGAAGTATGGCAGCTTGGATTCAATGCAAAGAAGTGCAAAATAATGCACCTGGGAAACAAAAACCCAGGGGAAGAGTACACAATATGGGGGATAGGTAGTAACAACAACAAAAATGGAAAGGGACCTGGGGGTAATCATATCAGATGACCTTAAGGCGGTAGGGAGGGATGGGAGGATACTGGGATGTAGAGAGAGAGGCATCACCAGCAGAAAACAGGAAGTTGTCATCCCTCTGTACAGACAGTTGGTGAGACCCCATCAGGAGTACTACATCCAGTTCTGGAGACCCCATCTCTGCAAGGACATAGACAGGAGGGAGGCAGTCCAGAGGAGGGAAACTAAAATGGTGCAGGGTCTGTAACAGAAGTCATATGAGGAGAGACTAAAGGAGCTTAATATGTATACCCTTGAGGAAAGGAGGAAGAGGGGGGATATGATAGTAACTTATAAGTACCTCAGTGGAATCAGCAAAGTCCAAGAGGGTAGCATCTGTCAGAAAAAGAGATGTGCAAGAACAAGTGGACACAACTTGAAGATGGGGGGACAGCTCAGGGGCAACGTGAGGAAGCATTTTTTCACAGAGAGGGTTGTGGACACATGGAACTGCCTTCCTGAGGAGGTTTGGGGTCTAAAATGGTGGGAGAATTCAGGAATGCATGGGACAGACATAAGGCAATTCTTGTGGGAGGTAGGAAGAAATAGGCTGTTGGTTAACTAGGATCTGTAGCTTATCCAGTAGGTAGGGAAATGGGCAGACTAGGTGGGCCAAGTGGTCCTTATCTGCTGTCAAAGTCTATGTTTCTGTTTCTATGATGTCAGTAGTGGGTAAGATCATGGTGACACTCCTTAAGGAATGGATTGTGGAACACTTAAAATCCATAGGAGTGCAGGATCCGAGGCAACATGGGTTCACAGAAGGGAGGTCCTGTCAAACAAATCTAATTGATTCCTTTTACTGGGTGACAAAGGGGGTGGACCAAGGGGGAGTAGTAGATGTTGCCTACCTAGATTTCAGCAAAGCCCTTGATACTGTTCCACATAGAATGTTGGTCAACAAGCTGGGTAGTCGTGGGTTAAGCCATAAGGTAGTGAACTGGGTTAGTAACTGACTGAGGGACAGAAAGCAGAGGGTAGTGGTTAATGGAAACCAGTCAGAAGAAATGGAGGTGACCAGTGGGGTACCTCACGGTTCAGTTCTGGGAACAGTTCTCTTCAATGTCTTCATCAGTGACATTGCAGAAGGTCTGGAGGAGAAGGTTTGCCTGTTTGCATATGTAACCCCCCTGCAAATGGGGGTTCCCAAAAGACTTCCAGGAGCTTGCTTGAATGCTCCAAGCCTGAATGGTGTTTGGCATTTAAGCCATTTATCAGTGAGTGTTTTTAGAGCCTCTGGTACTGTCTCTTTAAGAGCTGTCTGCTTGCAGACATAATTAGTTTGTATGGGGGGGACTGTGTGCTTCTCTGTTTGAGTACCACTCGAGCTGCTGCCAATTCACTCCATTTTGCAGTCACTAGAGTGCAAAGGGAACCTATCTGAAAGATGTAACTGTTTGCCAGAAATCATTTAGAGTAATAATGAAATTACAGTTTGTCTAACCTGCTTTTTGCAGTCAGAACTGTGTCTGCTTAGTTCCCCATTCTGGTTTTGAACTGCTGAACTGGACCAATCAGTGTGGGGGTAAGCTAGCTCTAAAATGGTGCCTTGGACGAATCAGAACTTGGACTCATAATCTGAGCCACAGAGGATTGTATGGGCAGTGACTCTGGGAGATGTAGTTTAGACTTCGTGCCTTTTTGGACCAACAGGAGCAGTCTATTGTGAGGACAGCCAATCCAGTCAAGAACTGGGAGGAACTCAAAGGAAGTGCCCGGTTTTGTCTGTTGGAGTTTCAGTTTTAGCTCTGGCAGTGAAGGGAAAGGAACCCTGTGCTCCTTCAGTGCACAGTTTAGTCGGAACGTAAGGTCCGGAGTTCCGGCCTGCAGCTTGTGTAACTGCTTGTTAGGACTGAATCCATCCTGTGAAGAGAATCAAAGGATATCTGAAGAGTAGAAACCAGGCTCACCCTGTAGAAGACTGGAGAAATTGCTGAATTGCACTCGGTCTGTCAGGAACTGAATCTGCTGTGTGTTCTCCGGTATTGTGCAGTAATTGCGATCGGGATAGAGAAGCAGCCTGCCTGGTATAGTACTTTCTTTGCCATATAAATGTGTGAGGAGTCTCGTGGAGCTCAAGAGTAGCCCTGATGACATTGAAGGACCCTATCTTGTTTGGAGGTCGTGAGTACTAATTCAGGGTCGCTCCTGTTGAATTGCCACATTGAATCCAAATAGAATTACTGTACTGCTGACTGTTTAACTAATTTTTCTTTTCTGTGTGAAAGGCCCCACCAGCTGCCACGGTTTGGACTCAGCCACTAGGGCTTGGGTACCCAGGGACAGTAACTGGTAGGGATAGGCCTGCACAGAGCCATAGGTAGATGAGTAAAGTATAAGCTAATTAACCTGATTTCCTGTCCTTGTTATATTCCCCTAAATAAATCAGAGCTGCTTGTTTCAGCAAAGTTATACTGCCTGAGGTATTTGTTCTATGTTAAAGTATTGTACTGTGATTTGCACTGTATCTTATTTTACAGGAGGTCCCAGTGCCTGAACCAGCCCTGGGGTAAGTGTATACTGTGAAGGTAATTTGATATATTGTGTGGGCCACTAGTGGGAAGAAAGGGGTTGCAGTGTCCCAGAGGGCTGTGACCAAGTAAGTTTAACTATTGCAAACCTGACCTCTGGGTGGAGGCACCCGCCATTGGATCCAGGCCCTCAACCTGTTAGTGGCAAATCAGGCAGGGGTAGTAGCCCCTGGGATAGCGCCATCTAGGGATTACATCTTGAGGCTCACCGCTGGGATTGTGTGTGTCCTCTAGTGGCCATATTACAAACCACTGTTAAGAAAAAAATAAAATAAATGGGTACCCGACAGAAGTGGCTGTGCACCGCTGGTGGAGTGGTGTACTGGGGAGATCGACTCCAAAATGCTATGCTTATCCTGGACATCCCCTGTATCAATACGGACACTGTGCAGGGAGTACTTTCCAGGTGGAAGGTTTACAAAACCCTGTGGTGGTGGGTCGGCATAATCTGCTCACCCACACTTTCCTGGCCCTAGTAGAGTGTAAGGATCCCATAGATAGCTCCAAAGTGCCACAGACTATTACCCCAGAGGAGCCCTCACTGCTTGGAGAGTGATAACTAAGGACAGTAAAGACCGGGGGAATGAGCCCCACCACTATCTGAAACTTTTGAGGAGAAATTTGCTAAATGGTTGCTGGGGGAAGGGAAAACTGTGGAGGACTTGAAGAAACTATTCTTGCCACCTGGAGGTGTTCCTCCCAACACCCTCTCCCGCCCAGTACCGTAATGGTGGCTGAACCAATGCAGACCCTATTTCTGCACCTGCCATTAGTCACGACTCTTACCGAAGGTTGAGGATCTTCTCTGGCACCCTCCCCACCCCCCAAGGGGAGGATGACTGGGAGACCTGGATAGACTATGTTGCCCCCCAAGTGCTAGAATGGCAATGCTCGGAAGCCGAAAAGCGAAAGAGGGTTAGTGAGAGCCTCCGAGGTCCTGCCCTGGCTACCATCCGTGCTAAATGGGCCAGTAACCCTGAAGTGACTGCACAGGCCTATCTTGAGGCCCTGGAGAATGTGTATGGGAGCCCAGATTCTGATGAAGACCTATGGTGGAGAGTAAGAGATGCACAACAGTACCAAGGGGAGTTGTTGTCTGTGTATGTATCACGGCTGGAAAAATTGTTGCAAGAATGCCTCAGAAAGGGTAGTTTGCCAGCGATTGAACTGGACCGAACCAGGCTGGACAGGATCCTTAAGTCTGCCCCTTCTCAGAACTGCTGTTGCTTCAGTTACGCCTGGCAAATCGACTGGAATCCCCACCTCCTATGATGAGTTAATGAGAGAATTCGAGGAGTTGAGAAAAGGCGACTCGGGAGGACCTGCACCAACAGCTGCGGCCACGACCCGAGTGACTGAGGGTGACCCATCAAGTGAAGTTCAGGGCAGAGGTTGGCATAAATGAGTGCTCTGACAAGGAAAAGATATGCCACAATGGGGCTTAACTGTTGAGAGAGATCCGGGAATTCAAAACAGTCCTTTATGAAGGCCACGCCTGCAAGTCGGGCCCTGACCTATATCCGACTGCATCTGCTATGGGGGTGGGGTACCCACCCATGTATCTCCTGCTGATAACAGCTCTGAACTCGATTCCTTGACCATGGAAGTGGAGAAACTGACAAGATGTCTCCAAATGCTTATCACGCCGCAGACAGAGATGGCACCAAGGTTTCAGTTAGTAATACCCCGCCCCTGGCTCCCAGTGTGGCGCCTCGCCAGCTCAAACTCCAGAAAGTATGTTTTGCTATAATTGTGGGAAAGATGGGCACATGAAAAGGGAATGCCGTCCCCAAAAGACACTGACAAAGTTGCATATAGGCTACAAGGAGAGCTTCAGAGAACAAATCAGTGGTTAAGAGGTGCAGAAATGATCCCAGTGAGGGCACACAAAATGCTAACTCACGTCCTTTTGTGGCAAGGTCAGTTGCCCAGGCCCCACTCACCGCCTCTCCAGACTGGTCCAGAATAGTGGGTCCTCCATGGAGACCACTGGAAAGGTGAATGGAGTGTCTACAAGAACTGTATTAGACAGTGGCTCCCAAGTGACAATTATGTTCCAGGATTGGTATCAGAAGCATTTGTCATATGTACCCTTACAACCATTAGAAGGACTGCATGTATGGGGTTAAGTGAGAAGGCCTCCCCTATTCCGGTATATCCGAATTTGGTTGTCTTTCCCCACCTCCATGGCTGGAGTGGCGAACAAGTAGAGACCCTAGCCTTAGTGTGTCCCCACTGGACTGTATGATGGTGTCCCTTTGTTGATTGGAACAAATGCTCATATGTTCGGAAGGCTGGCACAGTTGTGTTATGAAAAACAGGGTCAAAGACTAGTAGAGCTTTAAGAGTTCCGGCTTTAATTAAGAAGGCCTATGAGGCACAGAGAGATGCTGAAAAATAGAACCAGAGGAACCGGTCGAATTGTATGGAAGAAGGATCCTGAGTCTCTGATCCTGGCGCCAAATGCCCAGTGTACCTTACAGGAGAGGTCCATATCAGAAAGGATGTTAAGAATAAAATATTAATGTTGGATGCACCAGGCGATAGAAAATTGCCAGAGGGACTGCTGGTCAAGCCTAGTATTTTGCCCGCTAGAGCCCATGCTTATGCCAGAAGGGTAATGGTCCAAGTTCATAATGTGTCTGAAAGAGACATTCGAGTAAATAGAGGTTGCATCCTGGCTAATGTGCATTGTGCAGACACTGCAGTGCTACCCAGCAGCAAGAGTTCAAGGAAGAATGACAGAGTAACGCCTGACTTGTTTGATTTCGGCGACTCCCCGCTGCCAGCTGAATGGAAAGTGAGGATCAGTGAGAAGCTTGCCCAGAGACCAGGTGTTTTCTTTAAAGGAATGGGATGTAGGATTCGCGAAGGAGCTGAGCACAATATCCGCTGCATGACGAAAAGACCATTTCGTGAGAGGTCTCGACGCCTGGCACCTGCTGACATAGATGATGTGAGACGGCATCTGCAAGAGATGTTAGCTGCTGGTGTAATACAAGAATCCAGAAGCCCTTATGCTTTCCCCATGTGGTAGTGAGGAAAAGAATGGAACAGTAAGGATGTGTGTGATTATCGCACCTTAAACCGGCGGACTATCCCTGATCAGTACACAATGCCCCGCATTCAGGATGCTTTGGACTGCCTAAACGGGAGCAAGTGGTTCTCTGTGCTGGATCTCCGAGTGGGTACTACTAGATCCCGATGGCCCCAGAGGACCATGAGAAGACAGCCTTTATCTGTCCGCTATTCTATGAATTCATGAGGATGCCTCAAGGATTCAGGTGCCCCAGCCACTTTTCAACGATTGATGGAGCGTGCAGTGGGGGATATGAACTTACTAGAGTGTCTGTATACCTAGATGATGTTATTGTGTTTGGCAGCTCACTGGAGGAACATGAGAGCAGATTATTTAAGGTATTGGACCGACTGGAGGACTTTGCCTTAAACTGTCCATTGATAAGTCAATTCTTTCAAACATCAGTAAAGTATGTGGGACACATAGTATCCACCGAGGAATAGAGACCGACCCAAGTAAAGTTGAGGCCTTGACCACCTGGCCACAGCCCAAAAATCTAAAAGAACTGCAAAGATTCCTGGGATTCTGTGGTTATTATCGGCGTTTCATCAAGGACTATTCAAGAGTGATCCGCCCTTTACTTAACCTTACTCAAGGGTATCCCCAACCCACAAAAATACCAAAAGTCAGCGTCCTCAAGACTGAAAGAGTGTATTTTCATCTGAGTGAAGTATTTGGGGCCTGCTGGACTCCTGATTGTGAGACTGCTTTTCATGAGATCATATATCAACTACCCATGCTCCAGTGCTGGCCTATGCCGATCCAAGAAAACCTTCGTCCTGCACACTGATGCTAGCTTGCAAGGGTTGGGGCTGTGTTGTACCAAGAGCACGAGAATGGCCTGAGACCAGTGGCCTTTGCCAGTAGAAGCCTGACCCCATCCGAAAAGAACTATCCTGTACATAAGTTAGAGTTCCTAGCTTTGAAGTGGGCTATTGTTGACCAATTCCATGAGTACTTGTATGGGGCTAAAATACTAGTAAAACTGACAATAATCCTTGACCTATGTGCAGACCTCAGCTAAGTTGGATGCCACTGGCCATAGGTGGCTTTCTGCATTATCTACATATGACTATGCTCTGAATACCGAGCAGGTCTGAACCACATAGATGCTGATGCTCTCTCGAGGCCTGTTCCCAGAATGATTGGGTCCGATTGGCAGAACCTGACATTCGGGCACTCTGCCAGAAGTTTGATAGGAGGAACAATGTCCACGGACGCAGTGGACTGCATGGTGGATTGCTTGGGACCCAGTGAGAATTGCATACCTGCTGCTTATTGCCACTTTTCTGCAATAGACATTGGTGCACTGCCTCAGCTGGACAATGACAGTATTCAGCGGGCTCAATCTCAAATCCCATGATCAAAGCAGCTTTAGAAGCCCTCTATGCAGGAAAAGATGTGTCCAAATTACGCCCACAGATTTGAGAACTGCACTATTATACAAAGAAGGTCCTAAGTTGAAACTGATCAATAAACTGTTATACAGAGAAACAGACAGAGGGGACAAGTAGACAAACAACAACTAGTCCTGCCCACTGCCTTTGAGACTCAGTACTGATGTCCTTGCACAACCACATGGAGCACCTTGGTATAGACAGAACACTTGACTTGGTGAGATCCAGATTCTATTGGCCTAAGATGGGGCTGAGTGGAGCAACACATTCGAACTTGTAGTCGCTGCTTACAGAGGAAAGCTTTTGCCCCAGAGGGCTGCCCCTTGTTAACATCACCACCAGTGCACCCATGGAGCTGGTCTGTATTGATTTTCTGAGTTTGGAGTCAGATCAAAGAAATATCAGTAATGTGCTGGTGGTCACTGACCATTTCACAAGATATGCCCAAGCTTTCCCACCAAAGACCAGAAAACATCCACTGTGGCCAAAGTACTTGTAGAAAACATTTTGTTCACTATGGGGCTCCACAAAGAATCCATTCTGATCAAGGAGAGACTTTGAGAGTCGTCTGATCAAAGAGATGCTTTCTCTGTGGGGAGTCGAAAGTCCAGAACCACTCCTTACCACCCCCAGGGGACCCTCAGCCTGAGCGTTTCAACCGCACTTTTAGATATGCTAGGCACCCTGCACCCAAAGGACAAGCCTAGATGGAGCCAACAAATTAGCACCCTGGTACATGCTTATAACTGCACCAAAAGTGATGCCACTGGGTTCTCCCCTACCACCTGATGTTTGGAAGAGAGCTCGACTACCGTAGATGTGTGTTTGGGGTCTCTCTGATGGGGTTCAAGCTGACAACTATTTACAGTATGTGCAAGGTTAAAGGCCCAGCTAACTCATGCATACCAACTGGCTCAAACCATGGCTGCCAAAAGAAATCTGGCCAACAAAGAAAGGTATGATAAAGGTGAAAGCACAGGAACTCCAGGAGGGAGATCGGTATTGTTAAGAAATCTGGGACTGCATGGCAAACACAAGATTGCTGACAGATGGCACCATCTCCCTCACATTATAGTGGGCAAACTAGATGATCTGCCAGTGTACAAAGTAAGGCCTGAGAATAATTCAAAAGATGTAAAAACAATGCATAGAAATCATTTACTGCCCATTGGACAAATCATGATTGAGTCTGAGCCCCAGAAGATGCCCCCTCTGGACCAGTGACTAGAGCTGCTGCTAAGAAAAGATCAAGAAAGTCTGCACCTACAGAAGCAAAGTTAAAGTGTTCCCTCCACAAGTCCCAGTTGAGCATGACTGTCAGTCCATATCGGAAGAAAGTGAGAGTGACTTTGAATACTATCCTTCTTACGAACTGAGTCAATTGTTTGGGCAATCCCCAGTCAATACTGGAGATGAAGCTGGGCCTTCTGGACTGTCTAAGCCCCCAGCTTCGTCCCTGGAGCCAATGCTCCCAGAAAGTGAAGTGCAAAGCATCAGATCAGATGAAATGGAATCATTGTGCATGGTTGAACTGTTTGAGCTTTCAGGGGAGGAAAATGATGGATTGGGTCAGACTGGTGATACACCAGAACAAGAAGAGTATTTTGAGTGCCCTGACAGTCCACTGCCAGTGTCCGAAAGCTCTCCATGTGAGCCAAATGTTGTGGACTCAGAAACTGTAACTCCTGGAGCTGAAAGTGCCCCAAGTTCTAGCCTCTACCCCATGGAGACTCCCTGACAAGTGAGGACAATGCTGAAAATGAGGCTCAGAGTGCAGAGACTGTAACAATCCCCCTAGAAAGACTGGACGAGCTGTAAAGCCTGTGGTGCACCTCAGTTATGATTCCTGGCCGGCCAGTGGATCTGCCTCTCAATGTTGTCCATAAAGGAGTGTATGTGTCCCGAGCTCATTGCCCAAACTGAGCGTCAGTGCTAACTCAAGTTACTTGTGTTGCCCTCTATATGGTGCCTTGCCCCGTCCAGCCCCAGGTAACTGATAGGGAAGGGCCCCTCTTCAGGTTTCATGTACAAGAGGTAATAACTTGAGTTATGGTACAATGTGTATGTAATACTGTGTAAAGAGTGACGTACTGCAATGTTTCAGAAATGTGTTCTTGGTAAAATGATATATTGACTAATGATTACATGTGCGAGCCTAATGCAAATGTATATTTTGCAGTTGAAACTTATGAGGGTACTTGCTTGATGCGGACGTCAAGCTTTCCCAGGCCAGGAAGGGTGTAACCCCCCTGCAAATGGGGGTTCCCAAAAGACTTCCAGGAGCTTGCTTGAATGCTCCAAGCCTGAATGGTGTTTGGCATTTAAGCCATTTATCAGTGAGTGTTTTTAGAGCCTCTGGTACTGTCTCTTTAAGAGCTGTCTGCTTGCAGACATAATTAGTTTGTATGGGGGGACTGTGTGCTTCTCTGTTTGAGTACCACTCGAGCTGCTGCCAATTCACTCCATTTTTGCAGTCACTAGGAGTGCAAAGGGAACCTATCTGAAAGATTTAACTGTTTGCCAGAAATCATTTAGAGTAATAATGAAATTACAGTTTGTCTAACCTGCTTTCTTTGCAGTCAGAACTGTGTCTGCCTAGTTCCCCATTCTGGTTTTGAACTGCTGAACTGGACCAATCAGTGTGGGGTAAGCTAGCTCTAAAATGGTGCCTTGGATGAATCAGAACTTGGACTCATAATCTGAGCCACAAGAGGATTGTATGGGCAGTGACTCTGGGAGATGTAGTTTAGACTTTGGCGCCTTTTTGGACCAACAGGAGCAGTCTATTGTGAGTGACAGCCAATCCAGTCAAGAACTGGGAGGAACTCAAAGGAAGTGCCCGGTTTTGTCTGTTGGAGTTTCAGTTTTAGCTCTGGCAGTGAAGGGGAAAGGAACCCTGTGCCCTTCAGTGCACAGTTTTAGTCGGAACGGTAAGGTCCGGAGTTCCGTCTGCAGTTTGTGTAACTGCTTTGTTAGGACTGAATCTGTCCTGTGAAGAGAATCAAAGGATATCTGAAGAGTAGAAACCAGGCTCACCCTGTAGAAGACTGGAGAAATTGCTGAATTGCACTTGATCTGTCAGGAACTGAATCTGCTGTGTGTTCTCCCGGGTATTGTGCAGTAATTGCGATCGGGATAGAGAAGCAGCCTGCCTGGTATAGTACTTTCTTTTTGCCATATAAATGTGTGAGGAGTCTCGTGGAGCTCAAGAGTAGCCCTGCTGACATTGAAGGACCCTATCTTGTTTGGAGGTCGTGGAGTACTAATTCAGGGTCGCTCCCTGTTGAATTGCCACATTGAATCCAAATAGAATTACTGTACTGCTGACTGTTTAACTAATTTTTCTTTCTCTGGTGAAAGGGCCCTACCAGCTGCCACGGTTTGACTAGCCACTAGGGCTTGGGTACCCAGGGACAGTAACTGGTAGGGATAGGCCTGTGCACAGAGCCATAGGTAGATGAGTAAAGTATAAGCTAATTAACCTGATTTCCCCCTGTCCTTGTTATATTCCCCCTAAATAAATCAGAGCTGCTTGTTTCAGCAAAGTTATACTGCCTGAGGTATTTGTCTATGTTAAAGTATTGTACTGTGATTGTTGCACTGTATCTTATTTTACAGGAGGTCCCAGTGCCTGAACCAGCCCTGGGGGTAAGTGTATACTGTGAAGGTAATTCTGATATATTGTGTGGGCCACTAGTGGGAAGAAAGGGGGGTTGCAGTGTCCCAGAGGGCTGTGACCAAGTAAGTTTAACTATTGCAAACCCTGACCTCTGGGTGGAGGCACCCGCCATTGGATCCAGGCCCCTCAACCTGTTAGTGGCAAATCAGGCAGGGGTAGTAGCCCCTGGGATAGCGCCATCTAGGGGTTACACATATCACACCAAGATCTGCAACAGAGTTGGTACTCCAGAGGGACAGGACAAGAAAAGACCTAGAAAGGTTGGAAAGAAGGTCAGAGGTGTGGCACCTGAGGTTTAATGCAAAGAAGTGCAAAATCATGCACATGGTGAGTAGGAAGCCTGGATAGAGCTACAGGATGGGGGGGAGCTGCTGTCAGTCACCAAAGAGGAAAGAGATCTGGGGGTCATTATCACAAATGATCTGAAGGCCACCAAGTAGGCAGCAAAGGCAGTGGGGAAGGCCAGTGGGATGTTGGGTTGTAAAGAAAGGGGTGTCACGAGCCAAAGGAGGGAGGTACTGGTTCCACTGTACAAAACACTGGTGAGGCCTCATCTAGAGTACTGCATGCAGTTCTGGAGGCCGCACCTTCATGAGGACATTGAGAGGCTGGAGACAGTGCAGAGGACAGCAGCTAAGATGGTGCAGGGTTTACAGCATAAGACATATGAGGAAAGGTAGAAAGACCTCAATATGTATATGCTGAAGCAGGGGAGGTAACAGGGGGATATGACTGAAATTGCTCAGGTACCTCAAGGGCATAAATAAGGTGAAAGAGGAAAATATCTTCCAGTGTAAAAAGAGTACTAGAACAAGAGGACATGACAAAAGATTGGAGGGTGGCTGTATAAGGGGAAATGTAAGGAAGTTATTTTTCACTGAGAGGGTGGTGGATGCATGGAATGGCCTACCCCAAGAGGTGGTGGGGGCTCGCAATGTGGCAGGATTCAAACATGCATGGGATAGGAATAAGGGAACCATAGAGATGGGAAGGAATAGCTTACAGTGATGACCAACTAGTGTTACCAGCTGCTAGTACAGGTAGGATAAACAGGCAGACTGGATGGCCTGGCGGTCCTTATCTTATTTATTTTTTATTTTATTTATGACTTTGTTAACTGGGTAGGTGCACTGATCCCAGGGACCATTTTCAAGCATGACCCAGGCCATGTAATGCGGCACAGAGTAATAATAAATGTATTTATTTTTATTTTATAAAAATAGAAACATCAGAATAAAAAGAACATAACAAGAGCAGGTAATACATAGTGAAAGGTTAAGTTGTTACATTTGGCAATACATGATGACAGTAGTTGAGGGACAACAAGTAACAAAGGAAAGTAAGGCTCATGGTGATACAGTTTTAGTAAATAAAAGAACCTATTTGGCCCTACCCCTGGAACCTATGGGAGGGGGGCTAATCCTTCAATCCAGGTGGATGCCTACAGGAGCCAGTCTCTGAGGCAAGTCTTGAACTGGCGGTGAGTGTTTATGGTGCGTAGTTCAGTGGGCAGCTTGTTCCATAGTGTGGGGGCTGCTACAGACAGGGCTCTAGCACCCATGTTCATGGCTACCCTAGGGATTTTCAGGAAGGGGATACTGGAGGAGCGTAGGCAGCAGTGTGAGGTTTGGACGGTGAGAAAGGGAGCAAGAGGGTATTTCTGGCCAATACGGATGGCAGAATAAATAAACTGTACAGTGCAAGGTCAAAGCGGGCTTGTAGTGGGAGCTACCCCAGTGTAGTGTAGAGTGTACGGTGGTGTGTGGAGAAAGGGGCCAACAGGGAGAAGTGTCAGGCACTGTTGTATGCTACTGATAGTTTTGCCATGGAGGATGTGGAGGTCCTGGAGTAGATGGGAGAGCAGTAGTCCAGGATAGGTAGCAGGTTTCCCTGGATGATGGCATGGCAGGACTCAGGGGTGGGGTATTGCCGGTATCTGTAGGCAGCCCCTAGTTTTTGGTGAAATCTTAGAACCAGGGAGTTTATGTGCTCTGTAAAGGAAAGGAAGGGGTCAAGCACAACTCCTAGATATTTGAAATATTTGAAGTCCTCTAGGATATGACCATCAGGGGATGTGATGATGAGGGGTGGGTTAGATGTGCATTTCATTTAGGAAGAGCTTAGATCTGAACAACATTGTTTTTGTTTTTTTGGCACTGACCAGAAGGAGGTTGTCAGAGAACCAGTTGTGGGCTGTGGTGTAGTTTTGTGAGAGGGCTGAAGAGGTGAGGGTAGGAGACTTTCCGCTGGAGAAGAGCAGGAGGTCGTTGGTGTAAAGGATTGAGTGACAGTTGAGATTATCCGTTGGAAAGGAGTTAATAAGGAGAAAAGGAGGGGTCCCAGGACAGAGTCTTGGGGAACCCCAGTGAGCGGGCCTGGCCAATGCACACAAACTGGGAGCTCCCTGTATGGTAGCTTCTGAACCAGGTGGCGACCTCCATAGAACTGCCAAGGTGATGCAGTTTGGAGAGGAAAAAGCGAGTAATTGGCCATGTCGAAGGCTATGGAGAGGTCAATGAAGACTGTGCCGGTTGTATTTCCGTGGTCCATGTTTGTGAGGATCTGGTCAATTAGGAGTGCGAGGGCAGTGGTGGTGGAATGATTCCTGTGGAAGCCATGTTGTTTGCTACATAGTAGGTCATATTTACCTATGTAGTCAGAAAGTTGTTGGTGGACAGCTTTTTCCAGTAGCTTGCTTAGGTGAGGAAGGATGGAGATCGGGCGATAGTTGTCTGTGGATTGTGGGTCCCTGGCATTATGACTGGGAATGACCTTCATGGTTTTCCATGTATCGGGCATGGAGGAAGTGGTCAGGGTGAGGTTGAAAATGAATGTTAGTGGGAGACAATGGCAGGGGAGATAAAGTCTAAGGAAGACAGGAAAATCCGTCTGCTCCAGGGGAGCCGTGGTTTGGGAGGCTCTTTAGGAGTTTAGCTATGTCAACGCGTGAGAGTATTTTGAAGAAAAAGGAGGGAGGTAGAGGTTGAAAGGTAGGCCCGGTGGGTGGTGTCATGGGAGCGTGCAGGGGGGCAGGGGTTTTTTTGCAGGTCATTTTGGGCAATCGGTTTAAATACTTCATTGGCAAGCTTTTAAACTAGTCAAGGGGGAGGCACTGATAAGCAGCAGGAAAATCCCAGCCTCCCCCTACAAAACAGGGTACTAAATGAGAAAAAGACCAAGGTAGAAAGGTCAGTGGGGGATGCTGCTACATACGAACATACGAACATACAAACATACAAAATTTGCCAGCAGATAAAGGCATAGCGGTCTATCAAGTCTGCTCGAATGTGCAGCTAGCACCCCTTATTCTGCAGCTGCCCCTCCCTTCCACCCTTCCCCGTCATTAATCCTCCCCCTTGTCCTGTCCCATCCTCATTTGAAGCAATCCACTGTTCTACTGCATACCACTTCAGCAGGTAACGCCTTCCACCCAGCCACTACCCTCTCTGTAAAAAAGTGTCTCTCATCTCCCTCCTGAACCTTCCTCGCTCCAGTCTCATATCATGGCCCCTGGTGGCCCTCCCTCCTTACTGAACAGCCCCTCAGTACCCGTCTTGTTTATTCCTTTCATGTATTTAAAGGTTTCAATCATGTCACCCTGTCTCTCCTCTTCTCCAGTGAGTACATGTTCAACTCCTTCAACCTCCTCTCATATGATAAGTCCCCAGCCCTTGATCATCTTTGTCGCTCTGTGCTGCACCTCCAGTAACAATGTCCCTCTTCGAATCTGGACGCCAGTACCTGCATAGTACTCAGGTGTGGTCTAACTAATGACCTATACAGTGGCAGAATCACCTCCTCCTCCTCGTGGATATACCCCTTGCAGTACAACCCAGCATTTTGTTGGCCTTTGCAGCTGCCTTCCTACATTGTGCCGAGTTGTTCATTGACCCTGTAATGAGCACACCCAGATCCTTCTCCTCCTCTGTCTGGGCTAGTTGCACTCCCTCTAGCTGGTAAATCCTCCTTGGGTTCTTCATCCCAAAATGCAGCACCTTGCACTTTTTGGCATTAAAGCCCAGTTCCAAGGTGTCTGACCAGGTTTCAAGCTTTGCCAGATCATCCTGCAACCCCTGCCATCCCCTAGGTCATCCACCACCGCTACCTTGGTATCATCAGCAAACAGACTGATCTTGCTCTTGATGTCCCATGATATGTCTGCAATGAATATCCCAAACAACACTGGTCTCAACACGAGCCCTGTGGAACACCGTCGTCACTGCCCTTGGGTATGAGGCTCCCACCCACCACCACCCCTGTTGCCTTCCCTGCAGCCAGTTTCCTACCCATCTCACCAGCTTTGCACCCGCCCCTGTGCCTATTAACTTCCTTCCCAGCCTTCCATGTGGCACTGGAGTCGAATGCCTTATTGAAGTCCAGATACAGGACATCCACTGCATGGCCCCTGTCCAGTTGCCTAGTTACCCAGTCATAGAACTCGACCAGGTTGGTTTGGCAGGATCTGCCACATATCAAGCCATGCTGTCTGCTGTCCTGTAGTCCTTTTCCTCTAGGAGGGCCACCAGCTTCTCCTTCAGGATAGTCTCCATTAGCTTACCCACAATGGATGTGAGGCTCACTGCTCTGTAGTTTCCCGGTTCATCCTTGGGGCCACTCTTGTGGAGGGGCACCACATGAGCCATCCTCCAGTCCTGAGGTACACACCCCGAATGTAGTGAGGCATTAAATAGGTCTGCCAAAGGTCCTGAAAGGACCTCTGCCAGCTCCTTCAGTACCCTGGGGTGGATGCCATCTGGGCCTGGCGCCTTGTCCACCCTCAGTGCCTTCAAACCCTCTCGAACTCTGCCTCCATGATTTCCCCATCTGTCACCACTTCCCACCCTGCTTCTACCATTTCTCCCACCTTGGGTGTCACCCCCCTCTTCTCTTTAGTAAATACTGAGCAGAAGTACTCATTAGTGCTTCTGCCTTATCGCACCCTGTTTCCACCCAACTCCCCTCCTTCCTAATCCTTACTATGAGGTCCTTACAGCTCCTTTTCTCCCTGATGTACTTAAAGAAGTCCTTCTCCCCCTTCTTAATGCCTTGTGCCAGCCTGAGTTCCGTAGATGCTTTGGCTCCCCTTACTGCCCTTGTCACCTCCTTCGATTCTGTCAAGTACTCCTCCCTGTCCTCCCCTTCCCTGTTTTCTTGTACTTCCTAAAGGCAGCTCTTTTCCTCCTTACCTTTTCCATGACCTCCTTGCTCAACCAGATTGGTTTCTCAGCCCTAGCCTTCTTGTGCTGGGCTTTGCAGCAGGTTTTGGTTGCCTCCACTATCCCCAGCTTTATGAGCTCCCACCTCTGGTTAGTGTCCATACTACATTGAATTCTGGCCAGGTACCCTTTTATCACTTCCCCCATCCTCCCAAAGTTGGCCCTCCTGAAGTCCAGCACTATTGTGCCAGATTCCACTCCTTCCTTGCCCATATCCAATGTGAGCCATACTGAGTGGTGGTCACTCCCTGACAGTGGTTCCTCCACTGTAAGTTCTCTCACAAAGTCCCCATTTGCCAGCACAAGGTCAAGGGTATTCCCTAACCTGGTTGGTTCACTGACCTTTGCAGCAGGAAGCTGTCCTGGAAGGCATCCAGCAGTACCTGCTCCCTTCTGTTCCTGGTTGTTGGGGTGCTCCAGTCCACTCCTGGCATGTTGAAGTCCCCCACAATCACCACACTACCCTTCTCGCAGGTCCTCCTGATCTGTCCCACTAGTTCCCTGTCTAACTGCTCTGTCTGAGATGGTGGCCTGTACACCACTCCCATTCTAAGAATCCTATTCTTGGAATCCTGGATTTGCATCCAAAGTGACTCCGTACTACCCTCCTCCCCTTCCTCCCTTACACACTTCAGTCCTTCCTTCACATATAGTGCCACCACCCCCTTTCCCAATCACCTTGTCCCTATGAAATAACTTGTACCCTGGTACATACAGGTCCCAGTCATTGTATTGGGTGGCCCATGTTTCCGTGATGGCTGCAATGTCCACCTCTCCCTCTGCCATGAGAACCTGTAACTCTGCAGTTTTCCTCTCAAGGCTCCTAGCATTAAGGGTAACCACCTTCCACCCTTCCTCCCGCCTCCCATCCTGCCCTCCTTTCCTAGCATCACCAACAGTACTTGTCATTTGTCCTTTGTCACTGTTATGGGGGGGTAAGCTCATATGGTTTCCTAACCTGTGGTCTCTGCATATCTCTTCCCCAACTGCCACCCCCCACTCCTAGTTAAAATTCCCAACTTCCTCTATGTACTCCTCCATCCTCTGTTTCAACACTTTCTTTCCTCCTCACTCAAGTGTAGTCTGTCCTTGGCATAGAGACTACTGTCTTCCCAGGTCCTCCCACCCCACAACAGCCCATGCCCTTTAGCACAACACCAGGTTCTTAGCCATCCGTTAAATTCCTTTATTCTCAGCTTTCTTGTTGTGCTTGCCTTTGTGCAGGAAGTATCTCTAAAAAGTTACTGATCTTTCCGCCTTTCACATAATTGTGCTAGTTCCTCAAACCTCCTCTGGACTGTATCTACTGTCTTGTCAGCCAGGTCATTTGTCCCAAGATATATAATTAAATGAGGCTTGTCCCTACCCCTTCTAGCATATTTCAGAACAGACTGTCCCACCCTTTCCACTGTCATTCCTGGCATGGCCTCCACCCAAATGCGACCATGCCTCTCCCCCTTGCTACCCCACCTAACTCCTCTTAATATGAGTCCCCCAGCACTAAGATTCCACCCCTCTTACTCCCTGCTTGCTTCCATTCATCTCCTCTCATTTCCAGCTCCTCTTCTTCCTCCTGCACGTTATTTCCCCTTTTACCCCTGTTGCAATTCTCCCAGCAGAACTTTCCCCACTCCAGTTTGGTCCAGACATTTATCAATTACTCCTCTAATTTCATCATTTCCTCCTCCACCTTCTTCCTCTCTAGCAGTGCACAACTATTTTCTGAGGCCCTTCACAAATGCCCGCTCCCTCTCTCTTCATAACCTGTTCTCTCCTTTCCACTCCATGACTTTTTGCCATCTTTCGCCTCCCTCACAAGTCCCTATCTCCTCCTTCCATTTGTCTTTTGTCTCCTGACCTGGTTTCCTGGCAATTGTTCTTCCTGGCCTGGGCCCTTTGTCTCTGCTTCCTTCTTCTGACCCTCTCCTCACCACTGTTGGCTTAAACTGCCCTCCCTCATCTCCCTTCTTCCTCCCTCAGTATTGGCTAAACCCACCCCAATCTGCCTTGCCTGTCTTAGTTCCTCCTGCAGACCCTCAATCTCCTTTCTAAGTTTTTCTGTGTGGTTGCACACTAAACATCCTCCACACTCCAGGCAATTTTTAGAAAGACTGGTGCACACAATTGTTGCAGCCTACCACCTACCCATTGCTGTCGTTTGCCCACCAGAGACCCCCATCCTTCCAGATGCAGGATACCAAACACTCCCCAAGTCTCCCTCTCCTCCTCTATCAGTGCAAAACATTTTCTTTATTTCCTTACCTCCTTTGTTGCACACGTTTAGATATATTGAGCAACTGCTTTTTATATTCCTATCCTTCCTATCCACACTCAAAAACAGACTTTAAGTAGCCATTGCACAACCTTCTTCAAACTCCTACTCCTCCTTTCCCAATGCAATATCAATGCGAAGAATAATGAAAGCTCCTAGATTTGCTTTTACTTCCCTTCCACTGAGAGCAGTCACCTCTTCACTTGCTGGCTGTTCCTTTCCTGGATGTCTGCTTTTGCTTTGACAGGTGCATATCCTTTGCCTGTTTGAGGAAGTGATGTCAGAACCCCTGGTATAAAGGAAATGATGGACCAAGGCTGGGACCAGCCCAAGTCTTCCAGAAACAATCGGGTAGCTGAGGCCTCTGGTCAGACCATTAGCACCCTTCCCCCACTCTGCACTCAAACTTTGCAGCTAGTGAAGCCAGCAACAATGAATCACAATTCTACTCAAAGCCCCCAAAATAGGTTTGCTACCCAAAGAAACAGGACTCCAATTCAAACAGCTTCACCAACACACAAAATAGGCTTGGAATTAGAAGATATATGTCTCCAATTCAAAGAAACAGACCCAGTTAAATCACACCAAATTATGTTTTAAAACAGAAGAAATAGGCCTCTACAAATGCAGCCTGCCACACAGTGAATCAAACAAATGGGCCCACTTATAGCTACCAAAACAGGTTTCAAAATTCCAACAGCCCCAAACAATACCCTGCTAGCCCCTTAGTAGTAAGAAAGAAAAGAAATAACCTTCTACCAAGTAGAATCCACAAGAAACAATGTAAAACAACAATAAGCTACTGTACTGTAGATCTGATCCTGTCCCCCTTCTAGTTCCTCCTGAGAAGCCAAAGCACTGAGTTCCAAACTCTGTGATTTCCCTTGTGCTGCTTTCAAAATCAGACGGTTCCAAACTACAGAAGGTAAAGTCATCAAAAAATGGAGAGCAATGAGTACCAATGCCCGTAGTCTGGGTAACAAGCTTCCTGAATTAGTGGCCTTGATGGAGGAGGAACATCTGGATATCGTGGCAGTCACAGAAACGTGGTACACACAGAACCATGACTGGGACATAAACATACCAGGAAACACTATCTACAGGAGGGACAGGGAGGATGAAAGAGGAGGAGGAGTAGCTCTCTACATAAGAGAAGGAATCAAAGCAACAGAACAAAAGGGAAAACAGGGAGGAGAAGAAGCACTGTGGTTCAAATTGGAGGCAGGCAATTGCACCACAATCCGCACAGGGGTTGTATACAGACCCCCTCTCAGGGTGAGGAAATGGACAAGGAAATGATAGAAAGTATACTGAGAATGGCAGATAAAGGGGATATATTGCTGATGGATGATCTGAATATGCCAGATGTTAACTGGAGTGCAGTTGCAGCACCCACTTCTAAGAGTGGGGTTATTCTAGATGCCCTATAGGGGGCATGCCTTAGACAACTAGTATTGGAACCCACTCGAGAGGAGCAATCTTAGACCTGGTCCTCTCAAATGGAGATGGAGAGGATCACAGATGTAGAAGTGGGTAGCCATTTGGGAACTAGCGACCATCGAACAGTATGGTTCACAATAAGCACAGCAGTAGAGTCAAGCCATACAAAGGCAAAAGTACTGGACTTCAGGAAGGCTGACTTTGCCAAAATGGGTGAGTGCCTAAGGAATGCACTAGCAAATGGGCAGGAAGGAGGGGTGGAAGAACAATGGGGAATAATAAAAACTGTCATCACAGAGGTAAGAAGCCTTTGTGTGAAGCAAATAAAACAAAATGATGTAAGAAACCACTATGGTTCTCAAAGGAGGTGGCAGTGAAGGTTCAAGAGAAAAAGAAAGCATTCAGAAAGTACAAGGAATCACAGAAGGAGCAGGACAGAGAGGTGTATCAGTTAAAGCAAAGGAAGCTGGGAAGGCAGTCAGAACAGCAAAGGCCAGAACTGAGAAAAGATAGCCAACTCAGTTAAGAAGGGGATAAAACCTTTTAGGTACAACAGGAGTGAAGGAAGACTAAGGGAGGGATAGTGAGGCTTAATAAAGGGAGGGGGTGGGCAGAGGGTGACTGTGAAAAGGCAGAGATACTAAACAAATATTTTTGCTCAGTATTTACAAATGAAGAGGGGGAGGTACCTAAAACAAACAATAGAAACGCTCTGGATACAGAAGTTGATACCAGACCATTTACAGAAGAAAGGGTTCTGAAAGAACTCTTAAAACTGAAGGTGGACAAAGCAATGGGGCCTGATGGGATTCACCCCAGAATTCTAAAAGAACTAAGGGTAGAACTAGTGACACCACTGACTACCCTCTTTAACAAATCATGGGAGGATAGGATGGTACCTGAGGACTGGAGGAGGGCAGATGTGATTCCCCTTCACAAAAGTGGGAGCAGGGCAGATGCAGGTAACTACAGACCATTTAGTTTAACCCCAGTGTTAGGGGAAATGATGGAATCACTTCTGAAGGAAAGAATTGTCGAGTACCTAGAGGCCAGAGGGGCACAGGACCCAAGGCAGCATGGATTCACAGCAGGAAGGTCATGCCAGATTAATCTAATAGATTTCTTTGACTGGGTGACCAAAGTAGTAAATCAGGGAGAGGCTGTGGACATGGCCTACCTAGACTTTAGCAAAGCATTTGACTCAGTCCCACACAAAAGATTAATATACAAGTTAGCCAGCCTAGGAGTGGGTCCCAAGATGATAGCCTGGGTAAAGAATTGGCTGGAGAATAGGACACAGAGGGTAATAGTAAATGGAGTTCAATCTGAAGAAAGGGGGGTTACTAGTGAGGTGCCGAAGGGTTCAGTATTAGGACCAGTCCTCTTCAATGTCTTTGTAAGTGACATTGCAGAGAGACTGGAAGGAAAAGTATGTATTTTGCAGCTGACACAAGATCTGCAACACAGTTGATGCACAAGGTGGGGTGGAAAGGATGAGAAGGGACTTGACAAGGTTAGAGGAATGGTCAAATGTATGGCAGCTTAGATTTAATGCTAAGAAGTGCAAGGTAATGCACTTGGGAAACAAAACCCAGGGGAAGAGTACACAATGGGGAGTGAGATACTAACAACAACAAAAATGGAAAGGGACCTGGGGAAAGTCATATCAGATGACATAAAGGTGGGCAAGCAATGTGAGAGGGCAGTAAGGAGGTCTGGGGGATACTGGGATGCATAGGGAGAGGCATCACCAGTAGAAAACAGGAAGTTATTATCCCTCTGTACAGACAGCTGGTGAGACCCCATCTGGAGTACTGTGTGCAGTTCTGGAGACTCAATCTCTGCAAGGACATAGACAAGATGGAAAATGTCCAGAGGAGGGCAACTAAAATGGTGCAGGGTCTGCACCAGAAGACATATGAAGAGAGACTAAAGGAGCTTAATATGCATTGCCTTGAGGAAAGGAGAGAGAGGGCGGACATGATAGAAACATTGAAGTACCTCAAGGGAATCAACAAAGTCCAAGAGGGTAGCATCTTTCAAAAAAAGCGGTGTGCAAGAACAAGGGGGCACAATTTGAAGATGGGGGGGCATCTCAGAGGTAATGTAAGGAAGTATTTTTTCACAGAGAGGGTTGTGGATGCATGGAACGGCCTTACGGAGGAGGTTGTGGAGTCAAAAACAGTGGTTGAATTCAAGCATGCATGGGACAGCCATAAGGCAATTCTAGGGGTTGGGGGTAGAAAAAGTAGGCTGCTGGCTAACTAGGATCTGCAGCTTATCCATTAGGTAGGAAAATGGGCAGACTGGGTGGGCCAAGTGGTCCTAATCTGCTGTCAAATTCTATGTTTCTGTTTGGGAGTTTGCTCAGGTACACAAAAAGGTCGGAGAATTTGTTATTGAGGGCCTTGGCCACTTCTTGGGGATCGGTAATGAGGCCAGCAGTAGTGTGCATCTGTGGGACAGGCTTACGGGGGGAGGGGGGTTAGTAGTGAGCCACTGGATGCCCAGAATTGTTTAGGATCCCCGAGGTTAGTTTTCTGGAGATTGCAACAATGTGTCTGTTTGAGAGCTTTGGCCAGGTGTTTGCAATGATTCCTCCGACACCTGTAATCATCCTGTAGGATAGGGGACGGGGATGCTTTATCTGCCAATAACTTGTATGTTTCTATGTTGTCAATTAATTGTTCTACACTGCTACAATGTCTATTAGTTGATATAACTTCAAATAATTATACTACGCTGCTACAATGTCTATTAGTTGATATGTTGTCAATTAATTTTACTACACTGCTACAGTGTCTATTGATTGGTATGACGTCAGTTAATTGTACTTTCTTGCTACAATTTCTATTAGGCTATAATGTCTATTAGTTGCTATGACGTCAATTAATTGTACTATACTGCTACAATGTCTGTTGGTTTATATGATGTCATACGAACATACGAAATTTGCCAGCAGATAAAGGCCTAGAGGTCTATCAAGTCTGCTCGAATGTGCAGCTAGCACCCCTTATTCTGAAGCTGCCCCTCCCTTCCACCCTTCCCCTTCATTAACCCTCCCCCTTGTCCTGTCCCATTCTCATTTGAAGCAGTCCACTGTTCTACTGCATACCACTTCAGCAGGCAACGCATTCCACCCAGCCACCACCCTCTCTGTAAACAAGTGTCTCCTCATCTCCCTCCTGAACCTTCCTTGCTCCAGTCTCATATCCTGGCCCCTGGTGGCCCTCCCTTCCCTTACTTTGAACAGCCCCTCAGTACCCATCTTGTTTATTCCTTTCATGTATTTAAAGGTTTCAATCATGTCACCCCTGTCTCTCCTCTCCTCCAGTGAGTACATGTTCAACTCCTTCAACCTTCTCTCGTATGATAAGTCCCCTAGCCCCTTGATCATCTTTGTCGCTCTGTGCTGCACCCCCTCCAGTAACTTAATGTCCCTCTTCAGATACGGACACCAGTACTGCATGCAGTACTCCAGGTGTGGTCTAACTAATGACCTATACAATGGCAGAATCACCTCCTCCTCCTCGAGGATATACCCTTGCAATACAACCCAGCATTTTGTTGGCCTTGCAGCTGCCTTCCTACATTGTGCCGAGTTGTTCATTGACCCTGTAATGAGCACACCCAGATTCTTCTCCTCCTCTGTCTGGGCTAGCTGCACTCCCCTAGCTGGTAAATCCTCCTTGGGTTCTTCATCCCAAAATGCAGCACCTTGCACTTTTGGCATGAAGCCCAGTTCCAAGGTGTCTGACCAGGTTTCAAGCTTTGCCAGATCATCCTGCAACCCCTGCCATCCCCTAGGTCATCCACCACCGCCTACCTTGGTATCATCAGCAAACAGACTGATCTTGCTCTTGATGTCCCATGATATGTCTGCAATGAATATCCCAAACAACACTGGTCCCAACACCGAGCTCTGTGGAACACCGCTCGTCACTGCCCTTGGGTGTGAGAGCTCCCCACCCACCACCACCCTGTTGCCTTCCCTGCAGCCAGTTTCCACCCATCTCCAGCTTTGCACCGCCCCTGTGCCTATTAACTTCCTTCCCAGCCTTCCATGTGGCACTGAGGTCGAATGCCTTACTGAAGTCCAGATACAGGACATCCACTGCATGGCCCCTGTCCAGTTGCCTAGTTACCCAGTCATAGAACTCGACCAGGTTGGTTTGGCAGGATCTGCCACATATCAAGCCATGCTGTCTGCCTTCCTGTAGTCCTTTGGCCTCTAGGAGGGCCACCAGCTTCTCCTTCAGGATAGTCTCCATTAGCTTACCCACAATGGATGTGAGGCTCACTGCTCTGTAGTTTCCCAGTTCATCCTTGGGGCCACTCTTGTGGAGGGGCACCACATGAGCCATCCTCCAGTCCTGAGGTACACACCCCGAATGTAGTGAGGCCATTAAATAGGCCTGCCAAAGGTCCTGCAAGGACCTCTGCCAGCTCCTTCAGTACCTTGGGGTGGATGCCATCTGGGCCTGGTGCCTTGTCCACCCCTCAGTGCCTTCAAACCTCTCGAACTCTGCCTCCATAATTTCCCATCTGTCACCACTTCCCACCCTGCTTCTGCCATTTCTCCCACCTTGGGTGTCACCCCCCTCTTCTCTTTAGTAAATACTGAGCAGAAGTACTCATTTAGTGTTTCCGCCTTATCGCACCCTGTTTCCACCTAAGTCCCCTCCTTCCTAATCCTTACTATGTGGTCCTTACAGCTCCTTTTCTCCCTGATGTACTTAAAGAAGTCCTTCTCCCCCTTCTTAATGCCTTGTGCCAGCCTGAGTTCCGTAGATGCTTTGGCTCCCCTTACTGCCCTTGTCACCTCCTTTGATTCTATCAAGTACTCCTCCCTGTCCTCCCCCCTCCCTGTTTTCTTGTACTTCCTAAAGGCAGCTCTTTTCCTCCTTACCTTTTCCATGACCTCCTTGCTCAACCAGATTGGTTTCTTAGCCCTAGCCTTCTTGCTCTGGGCTTTGCAGCAGGTTTTGGTTGCCTCCACTATCCCCAGCTTTATGAGCTCCCACCTCTGGTTAGTGTCCATACTACATTGAATTCTGGCCAGGTACCCTTTACTACTCCCCATCCTCCCAAAGTTGGCCCTCCTGAAGTCCAGCACTATTGTGCCAGATTCCTCCTTCCTTGCCCATATCCAATGTGAGCCATACTGAGTGGTGGTCACTCCTGACAGCGGTTCCTCCACTGTGATTCTCTCACAAAGTCCCCATTTGCCAGCACAAGGTCAAGGGTATTCCCTAACCTGGTTGGTTCACTGACCTTTTGCAGCAGGAAGCTGTCCTGGAAGGCATCCAGCAGTACCTGCTCCCTTCTGTTCCTGGTTGTTGGGGTGCTCCAGTCCACTCCTGGCATGTTGAAGTCCCCCACAATCACCACACTACCCTTCTCGCAGGTCCTCCTGATCTGTCCCGCTAGTTCCCTGTCTAACTGCTCTGTCTGAGATGGTGGCCTGTACACCACTCCCATTCTAAGAATCCTATTCTTGGAATCCTGGATTTGCATCCAAAGTGACTCCGTACTACCCTCCTCCCCTTCCTCCCTTACACACTTCAGTCCTTCCTTCACATAGTGCCACCCCTCCTTTCCCAATCACCCTGTCCCATGAAATAACTTGTACCCTGGTACAGACAGGTCCCAGTCATTGTATTGGGTGGCCCATGTTTCCGTGATGGCTGCAATGTCCACCTCTCCTCTGCCATGAGAACCTGTAACTCTGCAGTTTCCTCCCAAGGCTCCTAGCATTAAGGGTAACCACCTTCCACCCTTTACCCCCTCCCATCCTGCCTCCTTTCCTAGCATCACCAACAGTACTTGCCATTTGTCCTTTGTCACTGTTATGGGGTAAGCTCATATGGTTTCCCAACCTGTGGTCTCTGCATATCTCTTCCCAACTGCCACCCCCACTCCTAGTTTAAATTCCCAACTTCCTCTATGTAGTCCTCCATCCTCTGTTTCAACACTTTCTTTCTCCCTCACTCAAGTGTAGTCTGTCCTTGGCATAGAGACTACTGTGCTCCCAGGTCCCTCCCACCCCACAACAGCCCATACTCTTTACACAACACCAGGTTCTTAGCCATCCGTTAAATTCCTCTATTCTCAGCTTTCTTGTTGGCCTTGCCTTTGCTTACAGGAAGTATCTCTGAAAAAGTTACTGATCTTCCGCCCTTACATAATTGTGCTAGTTCCTCAAACCTCCTCTGGACTGTATCTACTGTCTTGTCAGCCAGGTTGTTTGTCCCAAGATATATAATTAAATGCGGCTTGTCCCTACCCCTTCTAGCACATTTCAGAACAGACTGTCCCACCCTTTCCACTGTCATTCCTGGCATGGCCTCCACCCAAATGCGACCATGCCTCTCCCCCTTGCTACCCCACCTAACTCCTCTTAGTATTGAGTCCCCCAGCACTAAGATTCCACCCCTCTTACTCCCTGCTTGCTTCCATTCATCTCCATCTCTCATTTCCAGCTCCTCTTCTTCCTCCTGCATTATTTCCCCCTTTTACCCCTGTTGCAATTCTCCCAGCAGAACTTCCCCCCGCTCCAGTTTGGTCCAGGCATTTATCAATTACTCCTCTAATTTCATCATTTCCCTCCTCCACCTTCTTCCTCTCTAGCAGTGCACAACTATTTTCTGAAGGCCCTTCACAAATGCCCACTCCCTCTCTCTTCATAGTAACCTGTTCTCTCCTTTCCACTCCATGACTTTTGCCACTTCTTCGCCTCCCCTCACAAGTCCCTATCTCCTCCTTCCATTTGTCTTTTGTCTCCTGACCTGGTTTCCCCGGCAATTGTTCTTCCTGGCCTGGGCCCCTTTGTCTCTGCTTCCCTTCTTCTGACCCTCTCCTCACCACTGTTGGCTTAAATCGCCCTCCCTCATCTCCCATTCGTCCTCCTTCCAATATTGGGCTAAACCACCCCAATCTGCCTTGCCTGTCTTAGTTCCTCCTGCAGACCCTCAATCTCCTTTCTAAGTTTTTCTATGTGGTTGCACATAAACATCCTCCCACACTCCAGGCAATTTTTAGAAAGATTGGTGCACCGAGTTGTTGCAGCCTACCACCTACCTTGCTGTCGTTGCCCACCAGAGACCCCCACCCTTCCAGATGCAGGATACCAAACACTCCCCAAGTCTCCCTCTCCCTCCTCTATCAGTGTAAAACATTTTCTTTATTTCCTTACCTCCTTTGTTGCACATGTTTAGATATATTGAGCAACTGCTTTTATATTCCTATCCTTCCTATCCACACAAAAACAGACTTTAAGTCGCCATTGCACAACTTTCTTCAAACTCCTACTCCTCCTTTCCCCAATGCAATATCAATGCGAAGAAGTAATAATGAAAGCTCCTAGATTTGCATTTACTTCCCTTCCACTGAGAGAGCAGTCACCTCTTCACTTGCTGCTGTTCCTTTCCTGGTATGCCCCTCCTACTCCACACCCCCTACTATACCCAGTGTTTAGCTCCTGTCAATCAGATTTAACAGGGCATATAATCAAGAGTTGGAGGAAGGGGGGGGGTGAAAATTTGCAGCAACCAAAGACAGCAAAGAATACACCACCACTACATTTTAAATCCTCAACAGTCCAAAAACAATTCTAAGTAAGACAACAAAGAAAGTACAGTGTCACCAAAGCCCACAATCCAAGTCTAAAAGAAAAACAGCAATTACCAGTTACTGTAAAGCATTGAATTGAATATGCTTCCTTCCCCTTCTGACTTTTATAACATTCAAAAATACATACATTTCTATCTCAGCTCTTTACCCTTACCATCCAATTAATTGCACTATGCTGCTACAATGTATATTAGTTGATATTTGTCAATTAACTGTGCTACACTGCTACAATGTCTATTAGTTGATATGTTGTCAATTATGTGTTCTATGCTGCTACAATGTCTATTAGTTGATATGTTGTCAATTAACTGTTCTACGCTGCTGCAATGTCTGTTTAGTTGATATGTTGTCAACTGTACTGCTCTGCTACAATGTCTATTAGTTGATATTTTGTCAATTAGTTGGACTATGCTGCTACAACGTCTATTAGTTGATGTGCAGTCAACTAGTTGGACTACGCTGCTACAATGTCTATTAGTTGATATGTTGTTAATTAATTGGACTATGCTCCTACAACATCTGTTAGTTAATATGTTGTCAATCAGTTGGACTACGCTGCTACTGTACAACATCTATTAGTTGATATGTTGTCAATTAATTGGACTACGCTGCTACATCTATTAGTTGATATGTTGTCAATTAATTGGACTACACTGCTACAATGTCTATTAGTTGATATGTGAATCAATTGTACAATACTGCTGCAATGTCTATTAGTTGATATGTTGTCAATTAATTGTACTATGCTACTACAACATCTATTAGTTGATATGTTATCAATTAATAGTACTACACTGCTACAACATCTGTTAGTAGATATGTTGTCAATTAATTGAACTACGCTGCTACAATGTCTATTAGTTGACATGTTGTCAATTAATTGTGCTACACTGCTACCATGTTTATTAGTTGATATGATGCAGTTATTTGTACTACACTTCTACAAAGTCTATTAGTTGACATTTTGTCAATTATTTGTACTACACTGCTACATATTGTCTGGGGTCAACCTCCCAACCAATCCATGATGTTATTGTTCTATACTGTAAAGTTTTTCTATGCCTGGTCTGGGTTTCAAAGTGGGTGCCTGAACTGTAATTTATCACTTATTCCATCACTGTACTGCTGTAATGATTCTACCAGTACTGACTGTTATATATATATATTTGCTTTGTCTGTGTTGTATGTGCCATCTTGATATGTATGATGCTTTGACTGTACTGTGCATACTATTTGATGGCCTGGGTTGTACCTGAAAACAGTCCCTCGGACAGGTGTATCTACCCAGTTATCAAATAAACAAATGCAAAATTAAATAACTCACTGTTTCACACACTTCCTTGGTGTTTCAACATTACTGAGGCACTTATCTTCGCTCTCATGACAATGATGTCAAAGCACCCACTAGGTATGTAAACTAGCTTGTTCTTCACACTGTGGTGTTAATTATTCTCTGTATAATGTAAGTATAGTTCATTTAGTGAGGATCTCTACCTGACAGAGGTATTGTGTAAGGTCATTAATAATAATAATAATAATTAGCTTTATTTCTCTGCGCCTTTCTTAGAATCAAGGCGCATTACAATAAAATACAAGATAAAAACATAATAAAACATATTAAAAACTAAGTTAAATACAGAGCATTAATCGGCATCCAAATTATCTCCAAATGCCTTACTCCATAAAAAAGGTTTAAGGCCCTTTTTAAAACCCTCCACCGTCATGCACTCTCTAATCCAACGTGGTAGAGAATTCCAGAGGGTCGGCGCCAAGAACATAAAAGCTCGGGCACCAGAAGATTTTAAAGTTACCCTCGGGATCTCTAGCAACCCCTCGTTGGTTGAGCGGAGTGGTCGCTTTGCTAAGTAAGGCACCAGAAGATTTTTCAGGTACTCAGGGCCCAACCCGTGTAGGGCTTTATATGTCAGTAATCCGACTTTAAAGGTGATCCGCCACTGAACCGGCAGCCAGTGCAGATCTCGGAGCACTGGTGTAATATGAGAGGAACGTGAAGTCTCCATTAACAACCAGGCTGCCGAGTTCTGCACTAGCTGCAAGTGGTGGATATCAACCCCGGGAAGCCCAAAATAAAGGGAGTTGCAGTAGTCCAGACGCGAGGTCACAAAGGCGTGGATCAGCGTGGGTAGGTCACCGGATGGAACAAGGTGCTTGATCCTGGCGATGTTCCTAAGATGGTAAAAGGATACCTTAACAACCGTGACACTTGCGCCGCACAATGTCAGCTGATCGTCAAGGATCACCCCAGGTCTCGCACCCGCTCAGAGGTCAGGAGCTCCACATCCCCAGGAATAAACCAGAGGTTTGAAGTGCCTCCAACCCTCAATCCGCAGCCAGGATCCACAACCAACACCTCCGCTTCCCAGAATTCAACTTCAACCAGCTGGACCTCATCCAATCCTGGATCTCACTGAGACAGTTGTTAAACACTGAGAGTGCTCTATTCTGGTCAGGCACAAAGGACAGATAGAGCTGGGTATCATCGGCATAACAATGAAACTCCAGCCCATATCGTCTTACAACGTCTCCAAGGGGAAGCATGTACATCGCAAACAACATGGGGGACAGCACAGAGCCCTGAGGCACCCCACAGGTAAGAGCGGTAGGATCGGAGGAAAAAATCCCCGATACCACCCTCTAAGTTCTACCTATGAGGAAGGAAGTAAACCATCTGTGCACCAAACCTGACAACCCACAGATGCATCTCAGGCTCTCAAGCAACACCCCATGGTCTACGGTGTCAAATGCTGCTGACAAATCCAGAAGGACCAAAATGGACCATTTTTCTGGTCTCTCGCCATCAGGAGATCATTGAGGACCAACCAGCGCAGTCTCAGTGCTGTGCCTCTTTTGAAAGCCTGATTGAAGAGGATCGTAGATGTTATGGATGGCAAGATGGTTGTCCAACTGGGCTGCCACCACTTTCTCGATTACCTTCCCAGCAAAGGGGAGGTTCGAGATGGGTCTGTAGTTTGCTAGGGAGTCGGGGTCCAAAGATGCCTTTTTCAACACTGGTGTCACCACCACTTCCTTCAGGGAGTGGGTATATTCACCAAAGTCTAGGGAGCACCAGACTATCCTAGCTAGAACCAGGACACAGCAAGAACAAGGGATGTGAGTCCCTACTTCAGGATTGGTATGTACGCTTCTCTGCACATGTGTGCAGAGAAGCGTACATGCCAATCCTGAAGTAGGGACTGTTCTACAGACTCACATCCCTTTGTCAGAGTTCCATGATCAGTTTGATATTTTTCCTGTAACTCTAGAGTGAATTTATTGTATTTTCCTATAAATTATATTATTTCTCATTATGTCCTATGGAACATGAATTGCTTGTTTTCCTGTACAGGAAACATAGAAACATAGACTTTGACGGCAGATAAGGACCGCCTGCCCACCTTGTCTGCCCATTTCCCAACCTACTGGATAAGCTGCAGATCCTAGTTAACCAACAGCCTATTTCTTCCTACCCGGCCCCACAAGAATTGCCTTATGTTTGTCCAATGCATTCCTAAATTCTCCCACAGTTTTAGACCCCACAAGCTCCTCAGGAAGGCTGTTCCATGATTCCACCACCCACTCTGTGAAAAAATACTTCCTCCCATTGTCCCTGAGCCGTCCCCCCCTCTATCTTCCAATTGTGTCCCCTTGTTCTTGCACATCTCTTTTTCTGAAAGATGCTACCCTCTTGGAATTTGTTGATTCCATTGAGGTACTTAAAAGTTTCTATCATGTGCCCCCTCTCCCTCCTTTCCTCAAGGGTATACATATTAAGCTCCTTTAATCTCTCCTCATATGGCTTCTCTTGCAAACCCTGCACATTTTAGTTGCCCCCATCTGGGCTGCCTCCATCCTGTCTATGCCTTGCGGAGATGGGGTCTCCAGAATTGGATGCAGTACTCCAGATGAGGTCTCACCAACTAATGGTCTGTACAAAGGGATAACAACTTCCTGATTTTTGCTGGTGATGCCTCTCTCAATACATCCCAGTATCCCCCCAGCCCTTCCTACTGCCTTCTCACATTGCTTGCTAACATAAAGGTCATCTGATATAATTACCCCCAGGTCACTTTCTATTGCTGTTGTTGTTACCCCCATTGTGTACCCTTCCCCTGGGATTTTGTTTCCCAGGTGCATTATTTTGCACTTCTTTGCATTGAATCCAAGCTGCCATACTTCTGACCATTCCTTCAACCTTACCAAGTCCCTTTTCATCCTTTCCATATCTCCTTGAGTATCAACCCTGTTACAGATCTTTGAGTCATCTGCAAAGAGGCATACTTTTCCTTCCAGTCCCTCTGCAATGTCACTTATAAAGACATTAAAAAGGACTGGACCCAGTACTGAACCCTACGGTACCTCACTAGTAACCCCCCTTTCTTCAGAGTGGACTCCATTTACTATTACCTACTGTGTCCTGTTGTCCAGTCAATGTTTTACCCAGGCCACCACTGTGGGACCCACTCCCAGACTGGCTAATTTGTTTATTCTTTTGTGTGAGACTGTGTCAAATGCCTTGCTAAAGTCTAGGTAGGCCATGTCCACAGCCCCTTCCTGAAGGAAACTAATTTACTGTGGTTTTATATAGTACATTCAGTACAAACAGTATAACAAAGCACTTTACAGTCCAGAAAAGGGATGGGAGATAATATTCCTTATGTTAGGCACAAAGGGAAATTCAAGCAGCACAGAGATGGATTAGAGAGGCTAAGGAAAGGTTAAGCACAGGGAGGACAAATGACTTGCTCAGGGGCAAACAAACAGTAAACTTTTGGATTCCAGCTACATGCTCCAACCACTAGTCCACTGTGCCTCCCTGTAAAAGCAATACAAGACTATGGTAAACATTTTTCTGTGCAACACTAGAATTCCTGTAAATCTGTGAGCACTGTACATGCACTCGCTGCTGCAACTGCACATAATCCCCCACCTGCCCCTTACCCTCACCGCAAGGCTGGGTCTTCCCTGTCTACTTTTGCTGTATATACATGGAGTCTCAGACAACATCTGCTGACTGATGTAATAAAATATCTCTGGTTGTTACCTGACATGGTACTCATGTGCCTATATTATGACTACTGTGATCTACCTATTACCAAGCGTGTACCGCCAGTGAATGCCTGTAACACTGGTTGCTTTTTAATCTAAGAGTTATGTACTGTACGGTTTTGTTTGCTGTGATGTATTGCTCTCTTGATGAGGTGCCTTTGTAAATGAGTCTTTGACTCAGAGGTCTGTAAACCGATGATCTAATAAATAAATAAATCCTATAAGTAAAATGCCTTTCCAGTAAAATCTCCACGGTATGTGCATGCTAGCAGTTATTTCATTTTTTTATTTTGTAAATATAACTTTCATTAAACAAGTCTCCACAGAACAACTGAAATGCAATAATACCATCTCACTCAAAATGGGTAGCTGAGTCACCGACTGTTAAGACACTGCAAGTATATGAAGATTACTAATGCAGTAAGTCACGCACAGTCCCCTACTCTAGTGTGAGGGAACAGAGACGACTGGCTTAAGTCAATGTTACTTTTAATGAACAATTGCATTAGTACACAGGGTTGGAGTCAAGGGGACCCAGCTGGGGTTGGGGGCGGGGGTCAAGAGCCAGAGAATGGACCTGGTGAACAGACATTTGGTGAAATTATACCCACTAGAGACCTAGTTCCCTGTCAAGAACTTTATAGACTATTACCAAGTGCAGTCCAATGCATGCTGGCAGTTACACACATATAGCAGTTGTGCACAGACTGAAGTGAACACACTCAAGCACCTGGTGGTCTCGTTGGGGTAGTCTTGGTATGCAAATTTGGGTTCTGCACAACACTACTATACAACCTGAAACATTAAAATTCAAACCCAAATCAATAGGCCATTTTGCACAATTCTGGTTGTCAGCAACTAGATAGGAACAAATAACAAACCCTACATTCAGTTACCCCCTAATCAGAACTGCAAAAGGAGTAGTCCTGAAACTGTGTGACCTTTTATGCAATATTGCTGATAGAAAGCATCTCGTAATCAAGGCCCAAATGATGTTACTCCAATTATTTGCAATCGCACTACTAAACAAATTAAAGAACTAGTGGGCTATTTTTCCCCCTTTCCCTTTTGTTAACTAGAAGATTTTCTACCTAACAATACTGTACTTGGTGTGAAATGTGGAGCAATAATCTACCTGGAGGCTGACATATGTTATTCTAGTTCTCCTCGTACATACTAACATACTATGAAGTCAGCAGAATAGGCCCTATGGTCTAGTGAGTCTGCTGGATGGTCAGTGCCTATGCCAGGCACCGATCTTTAGCCCTCACTCCTACCCACACAAGGACCATTATTTCACAGCGGGGCTCTTGGATGTACTTTCCCCCTGCACCTATCCCAGCCCTTCTTGAACTCCTCCACCATAGCAGCAGCCACCAGCTCTCTGGACAAGGCATTCTGGGGTTCCAACACTCTTTCAGTGAAGTAGCGTCTCCTTGTTCCCCCCCCCAAACTCCCCCTATCCAGCATCATGGGGTGTCCCCTGTACATCATCAGACTAGTGATTTTATTATCTGTGACATCACAACTGATCAAGATGAGCCAATCTCAGGCTTCCAGACTGATCGGTTTGTGCTGTCCTCACCACATACCATCTCGATGCTAGGAATTGACTCCCTAAGATAGATCTCCTGAGAGTCTGGGTGTCAGAGCATTCCCCGGATACATTCTGTATTACCAAGTTGTGGCTATCACGTCAAGTTCCCAACCCCCTACTCTCCCTACCTGACTGCCTTCTCCTTAGACAAGGCTGCTCTAAGAGAGATGGCAATGTAGCAATGTGCCACCACTTAAACTTGCCGGTCTCAATTGTTACTAACGAGGCAGTCCTTAAGTCCCACAGACTCCTCCTTGTTAAACTGTTTCTGCCCTCCTCCCTCCCCATCCACATTGGAGTACTCTTCTCCTCCCCCAAAGCACCTCCCTCCACTGTGGTCAGCACCGTTTCAGCTGTTTCTGCCACCATCAGCTGTGGTGAACCAATTTTACTTCGCGACTTTAACCTGAACTGGGCCTCCCCTACCCTCAAACCCACCATTCAGCAAATTGAGACACTAAACCAGGGGTGCACAACATACAGCCCGCAGGTCCCAAGCAGCCCCCGAGGAGGTTATCTGTGGCCTGCAGTGACATACAGCAGTCAACAGCTTTTTTAACCTCCTTCACTGCTTTTTCGTCCTACAGCAGAGGTTACTGAACACTGACTGTCCACAAATCGTCATCAAGGTCTCCTCCGACATTACACAGTCTCACATCGCTCCCTAGTTTCAGCTCTGTGTAAAGAGCAAACAATGGTAAATAAAATAAGTACAACAGTTCCTTTACATACATGTTCACTTTTTGTTCAGGTTCCATGGATTTTGGTAAATCCAGTATTGCCATGGTGTTGCCATGACTCCTGATTGCTTCCGATTTTATTGTACATCGGGGAATGACTCTTGATTAGTTCTGTATATGGGGGATGGATTCAGGAGAGGGACAATAACTCCACTGTTTGATTGGGAATGAGGCTAAAATATAAATTACATAACCGCAGGGACCAGAGCGTTTGGAGCAGAAAAAAAATAGTAAGCAAGTCATTTAGCTTTCACTGGGTCTGGGACAGATCATAATGCTTGTAAATCTGGTGTTGCCATGGCTCCTGATTAGTGCAGTATATCATTCCTACGTTGGTGTCCAGGGACACTGCAAACCTTCCATTAACCATAAGAGACAGCACTTCAAATTGGTAAGTTCCACTTTCTTGAGTTGGAATTTTCAACATTGCTGCTGTGTCTGGCTGATTAGTATCCTTATTTCTTTCTGTCTCTTTTCTCAGGAACTCGAGTTGAGGAATTACTCATCTATTCTACTGGGAAAACAGACTGTCAGGAAAAGGACAGCAGATCAGTACTCTAACTGACTGTATGTTACCACATTTCTGCATTTCCCCTTGTTATGTTGCTTATTTTTGTATTTTTATAAATGTTTATTGTTACTTTTAGTAGCAAGGTGATTCTGAAAGGATAATATAAATAAACAGACAAATAAACTTATGCATGTTTGATTTACTTTGATTTACTACTTACATGTGTCATCAAGAGACATTTGAACACAGCCTATGGACGGTGTCCCACGGCCAGTGGCTCCATCCTTCACTCAAAATTTCGGTCTGGCCCCCCCTCGAAAAAAAGTGTGCACCACTGCACTAAACCTACACAAACTGATCAGTGAACCCACCAGACTAGACTCCCTAAGTCGTACCCTGCTGGACTGGATCCTGGCTTCTCACCTGCACAGGGTCACATCATCTGGTATGCTCCCTGAAATTTTCAGAAACCACCTCATGACCTACTGCACTCGCAAACTCCATTTACCTTGCTCTTCCCTTACCAATCGCTGGATCCACTCCCTTCACTCCTGAAATACTGCTACACTCCTGCATGATCTTGCATCCTCAGATTGGTCCCCTTTCTATGCCACAACTGACGTAGACACAGCTCTCTCCCTTTTATGCCGCATATTAAACAGTGTCTGGAATTATCACCCCCCACACACACACCACTGGAGACTGAGAAACTTCCACCATCTCTGGATATCTGCTGACCTAATCAAGCTATGCAACTCCTAGGACCGTGCTTGGGCTCGCTATAAGTTTCACTCTCCCTCATTGATCTTTCCACATATCACGATCTGCAAAACGCTTGCACCAAAGCTATCAGGGTTGCTCAAGCCAACTATTTTAAGAACACATTGCAAGAAAATCTAAACTCACCCCATAAATTCTGGCAAACCCTCTCCTCCCTTTTTAAACCATCACACACCTCCTCCTCCCCATCCCTCCTAATTGACAACAATCTAGTCTCATACTCTCACACCGTTGCCTCTACCTTGAATAAATATTTCACATGTGCCCCTCCATCTTCCCCTGCCTATCCCTCCAAGCCGACACAGCCCACTTACCCCAACTCCTCAGTACTGCCTCCTACAGCACTGCCACCCTCTTCAGCCCCACACACGTCAACTTGACCCTATCACAGTACAGTAAGCCCTCAAGGTTTTCCAATCCCTAAACCCATGTAAATCCAACCCTGGTGGTCTTGACCCTCTTATATTAAAGATCTCAGCCACAGCCATCACCCATTCCCTGTCCCATCTACTTAATCTCTCTTTCTCCCTTGGCACAGTACCACAGGCCTGGAGAGAGGCTAAAGTGGTTCCACTTCACAAATGCGGTGATCACTCCTATCCTGGTAATTACCTCTCCATCTCCCTCCTCCTTCCTTTAGTGAAACTACAAGAATCTCTCATCCTCTCCAGACTTAATAATCTTCCTCACTTCCACAGATTTCCTGTCCCCTTATCAGTCAGGCTTCAGGAAAAATCGCTCAACTGCCTCCTTCCAACTTAGGGTTTCTGACGTCATTCTCACTGGTATGAACCAAGGCCACCTCATCTCAGCCATATTTATAGATCGGACCAAGGCATTTGATTCCATATCCCATCCCATCCTTGTCACGAAGCTCAAACATGCAGGCCTCTCCCCCCACTCAGTCAAATGGTTCAGCTTATGCCTCTCTGACCACTCTCAACGCGTCCAATCTGGAGATGTTCTCTCCCTCTCTCCCAATACAGACTGGAGTACCACAAGGGTCAATCCTTGGCCCCATCATCTTTTTGGTAATCCTCAACGACCTCCCCCTTGTATGCTCCTCCTCCCACATACACCTCTATGCTGATGACACTATCCTCTATAACTCCAGCCCTCTACCTCACTAGTGACTTCCCAGCAGCAGTCCGATTTCACCAATATCCTCAACTGGTTCAAGGCAAATCAGCTGAAGGTCAACACCACTAAAACGGTTCTATGAATTTCAGCACCACACAGAAACTAGTCAAACTCCTCTCACCCCCTGCCTTCACCACCCTCGATGGTAAAACCCTGGACATAGTCCCAGCCTACAAATACCTCAGAGTCTAGCTGGATAGTCACTTGAATTTCTCTGCTCATATCAACCATATTCATTCCAAGCTCCGCCCTAAAGTTGGGGCCCGCAGTAGAAACAAAGATGCCCTCTTTCTCCCTGTTTGCTGAACTCTCCTTACAAAGACCATCCTGCCACATTTCCACTATGCCAACATGGTGTACAGGTCTGCCTCTGCATCCACCCTCTCCAGACTGGACATTCTCTACAACGCCTTTTGTCATTTCACCCTAAACGCCTTCCCCAGAACCCATCATTGCACCCTTTACTCCACGCTATCTCTCCCTTCTCTTACTTTCTGCTGAAACCTCTATACTTCCATCTTCACCACTAAATACTAGTCCAGCTCACCCCCCCACCTAGCCTCCCTCCTATAACCCACTGCCCACACCTCCTATAGTATTTGTTCCTGTGACCCATGCTCCTTTGACCTACCTCTCCCTCACTCAAACTCAGGCAAGGCTGCTTCTCTTTCCACTTTCCCCATGAGAGAAACACCCTGCCTGCTTCACTACACATGTTGCCATCCTTAAGTCTCTTTAAATGAACTCTCTACCTCACTCCTCCAACACCGTGCACGTGCCCTCAACCTGAATAACCCCTAGGTAGTACCTTGCCTAGCCATCACTGGTTTACCTGTATCTCAGCATGCCAGGTCCTCCACTTCTTCTGAAGATAGCATTTGCCCAAGCTTCTGATGGGTCTTACCGCCTTCCCAAATTTCAACAATAACCTGTCACTACTATGCTATATAATGTGTCATTGATATGCATGTGTTATATACCATCTTCTTATCTGCTTTTAACCACTCACTGTTATAGGGTTTAAAAGAAAACTACACCCTCATATCATCTACATTTTATTTGTTTCCATGTCAACAGACAACTCTTTTCATGTAGCTATTCAAGATATAAGCAACTGCTTTAGTCAGTTTTCACACTTCATACTAGGCCCTGTAACTGTTCTGGGAGGCTCCATTTCATGGTTGTTGAAATTTCGTTGCCCCTGAGAGCTGCATTGGCAAATGAGAACATGATGCATAATCAACCTTTAAACTACACAGTATGCCAGTCTGCTTAATTAGTCTTTAAAGAAATAAGAAGCAAGAAGGTATGAAATACCACATGTACCTTCAGTGAGCTTTGCAACCGATTTGAGTTGTAATGCAGTGTTTTTCCTTTTAAACTCCATTCTGTTTATGTGTTTCCAGAGAATTTTTGCAGGGTATTTGTTCTTTCAGCAGAGAGATACATGATATAAATGGTTGATCTGATATCATGTTCTTATATGCTATTGCAGTTCTCATGGACAATGAGATTTCAACAGTCATGAAATGGAGCCTCTCAGGACAGTTACAGGGCATAGTATAAAGTGTGAAAACTGACTAAAGCAGTTGGATACATGTCTAAGAGCTACATGAAAAGAGTTATCTGTTGACATGGAAACAAAATTTAAATGATAATGAGGGTGTAGTTTTCCTTTAAGTGTTTTTCTAATATACAACGCATGCACAATTATACAATGGCAAGAGAGAATCCTGGTCCCTGATTGGTCAGACTGGGACTGGAACCAGGATGTTATCCCAGCAAAACATCCCAACTCTAGAACCAGTACAGTAACAACTGCATTAAAAGGGAAAAAAAAAAACTGTCCACAACCATCCCAGTCACATCGGCGGCAGTACTTCCCTGTCCCGGGCAAACAGAAAACCATGTTCCAACCAGAGCCCTCACACCCAGGCCTCACGCATTCCCCTAAGCAAAGTAGCCTTGTCTTCACACAGCAAACAATTTAAGAAGTGCCCAAAAAGTTGCGAAGCTTCTAAAAATTACAATTTTTCCCCCAAGAGAACTGAGCAGTTTTAGTGAATGAAACTAGAACTGCCTATCGTGAGACTGCAAATAGCAACTCTGACTCCCAACTGGTAGTGTACTTTTTAAAGACAGCCTGCTTCCAACAAACCTTTTTTTAATATTTAATAATTCTCTCATTCCCTTTTCCATCAGGACCCCCCACCCAATGTAGTCAGCCCTCAACTCACAAACAACATGGAGGGCATGTGTAAGACAGACTGCTTCAGTGAGTCTTACCTGATTACTGGTCCATGTCTTTGTTTTACTACTCCATTATTTTTCCTGTTATAACCTCAGGGAAGCAGTATAGTGTAGTGGTTTAAGGCACTGAGCTGCTAACCTGGAGACCTGGGTTTGAATCCCACAGCCCCCTCTTGCATAATTGTGTGACCCTGAGCAATCACTTAACTTCCCTGTGCTTCCAGGTCGCACCTGTAAACAAGCTTTCAGCTTAGTGTGTCTCCCCTGGTTAAAAAAAAACAACAAAAAAACAACCTGAACCAGAAAGAACCACAGAACCACAAACATGGTTGGTGGTCTCTAATGCTGGAAAAGGTCAGAGGGACACCAACAAGGTGACAACTCAAGACTGCAGAGCCACAGATACAAAATGGCACCTCCACCTACTGGCCAAAACAAGAAATACACACTATTTTTTTAAAACAGTACATATCCTCATTCAGAAAATAGCAGAAAAAGTACTTTTAAATGAACTTCTTCATCTGTTTTGTTTCTTTCTGACTCATGAACCATTGTATAATGGGAATAATGCCCTCCAGGGTGGGTGTTATGCTGGGATAACATCCCTTCTTTAGTGCTGGATGCCCTCAGCCTGCGGCCTCAGACCCAACCACCCAAGGCGGAATGTTATCCCAGCACAACACCCACCCTGTCGGGCATTATGCCTTTATGTTATACTGCCTGTTCCCCTGTATAACCTGTTACCTTCCTGTCTTTTTCCAGTTACAAATTTGTAATTCTGTATTATTGCTTTGTTCTTGTACCCCCATCCCCCCTCAGCCAGGTCGCATCTGGAAACGAGTCTCAGCTCAGTGTGCCTCTCCTGGTTACCAATCTTACCACTCTTTTAAATAAATTAAAAAAAATGTCACAGTTGAGGTCACAATGTTGATGTGGTATAAAGAGGATTGGAAGTAGACATGTCAGTCTCTAGATGAAGTAATGCTCCTTATATGATGCCTAAAACTGTGAGGTAAAAAAACCTTTGAATGAACAAATGGAAAAAGAAAAATATTTCAGAAATAAAAAGTAGCAACTGACTACTTTTGAAAATTAATAACATTTTCTGCCTTCTATTTTTGGTGCAACTAGCTCTTTAAATGCTAAACCATGACCAGGACTTGGGATATCATCAATTAATCTATCCCTGAGTGGGTCATTATCAGGCATGAGGTGAAGTTAATTGGCTTATGCCACTAGAGTTAGATTGAACAGGCAACCAAAACCCCTGACAGCCTAAATGTTAGTGTGTTTTTTTTTAATGATTAATTTTGAGCCAGCTCCGGGCACTGAGCGATGGACGAATGCTCTGGCATGCTGGCCACCCAGGATTGCACCCCGCATCCAGGACATCAGGAGCAGAGGCCAGCTGGAGGGGAGCTCACAGTGCTGCTCACTAGTAGTTCCTGCTGGTGGCTAGTGGATGTGCCGATGACAGCATGGATGACAATGTGCCATCAATCACCTCTCCAAGCCAGTTATGCATACACATGAGTGAATGGGGTGGAGGATGGGCAGGACACGATAATGGGAGAATGTCACAGTGGCATGCCGGATGATGGCCTCTCTGCCCCTCCCCATGCCTGGACCCTCCTCGATGATGCACCTGATTTACAGCCCCCCTTTGGATGTCACATGTGCAGTCCTCCACTAGGCTGTGGTGTGGCCCCCAAAAGGGACAAGCCGACCAACAGAGAAGGAAGTAAAGGAGCTCTCAGGTGGATTCTCTGAGATGACCGTTGGGGAATAGCCCTGGCAAGGGCAAGCCAGCCCTATAAGGCTTCCAGAGTGAGGATTGGAGTGGGATCCTGTGGGCTGCAAGTCAAGGTGTCAGTGTGGTGAGAGAAAGAGGTGGCGTTGTGGGGGTCTGAAGGACAGGGGTGCTGGGAGGCATGTCGGAGCAAAACAAAAAATACATATTTTTTATGGTGCAACAAGGAAATGTAGTAGTGTTGTTAGTTTAGTCAATGATGCAGAGAATACAAAAAAATACATTGCTCGGGGATACCTTTTACCAGACTAAAAAAAAACAGTTTTGTTAGTTAAGTAATAAGGCGTGATCAAGGGATACATTTACAGCCTGTTAATTATCTCCCAGCACTAGCGGCATAATATGTCACAAAGCCCAAGCAACAGCCACATGTCCCTAGGGGGTGATTAATTTACTGTTTATGTAACTTCTTTAATTTATTGGCTATGTAACTCCAGAGAGTGCCTTATTTTTATTATGAAAGTTGGGTTGAGCAAAAAAATTATTTACATTTGAATTCGGAGAGTTGTCTGATGTTTTTATGTCATGAGGCTCTGCAGGGATATTAACAGATTACTTCAAGGCTCATGGAAAGTGAAGAAACAATCTACAGCCCCTTTATATAATCCAAAAAAAAAGTATCACCACATCATTTTTGTTTCTTTTTCTGTGGTTTATATTCTATTGCCTGGGTTTTCAAAAGCTGCAGCCTAGGATCCCTGTCACATTTTAGGCACAGTCACACAAGCTGCACAAGAAAGAGCACCTGAAAGTTAATGCACAGAAAAGGACTCCACATTTTAAAAAATGACTCGTGCATCATTTTATTGTTGCTGTAAAGCAGGTAAACTGTCATAAAAGCATCAAAATGTTTGAAAATAACAAGCAAATATATTTTTTTTTAATCTCTTTGTATCCCCTCCTGGTCACCCACGCCACTCCTCTCCTTCGGGCTAGCTCAATACCCTCCAGTCCCTCACTGAATCTGCCCATAGAGTGCCTCTCTGGTGACTCCTACCTCCCTCTTTCCCCTCCATGGAGCACCTTGCACAGCGGGGTCTGCCCGTGATTGCAGACTGGGTGGCTGGAGCGGCCGTCATCCGGAATGCCGCAGGTTTTTTTCCATTTTTCTGTCCCTCCCCTCCATCCCTCTGAGGATGCCGGCTCAGGCGGAACATGCTTACGCATGCCTGCCAAGTGCCAGATGGCATCCTCCCTTCCCCGGCTCACCCCAATGGAAGCCGCCATTGCCCCAAGAGTCGGTGCTTCCACCAGCTCTCCCGGGCGTCGGGTGCGTTAAACACCCCTGGTATCCCTCCCCAAAGGAGGAGAGCTTCCATGGGGACACTTGATCCTCCTCCCCCTTGCCGACCCCCGGCGACCCAAGTCTGTTCCCGAACCCGGGTCGCCGGCGTGGTGCGAGGTGTGGCGTCCAGCACCTCAACCCACAGCGCCACCAGGCCGGTAACAAGCAAATATTTTGGTTTATTTCTTCTGCTGCAGATGCAACATACAATTGGGAACTGCACCTGTGTTATGACTTTTGCAGATCCAGACCCTAACAGCTGTACTGTGCTTGAGGGTTTCCAGTCATTTATATTAGGTAGGTGAAAATTTTCAAATCCCTGCCAAAACGTCATTCTGCACCACCGAAACGCCATTCCGCACTACAGGTATGGAAACACATTTTGGCCAGGATTTGAAAAATGACTGCTGTCAAATTCATGAGGTGTTGTGAAGAAATGGCTCTGTTAAAAATCTGGAGTCAAAAATTGAAAATTACCAAAGTTACAAGCCTGCATTCGTAAATTTTAACATAGACGCATAACTGCGTTGCTTTTTAATATTTTTGCCCCAAATCTTCAACACAGCCTTCTTGAACAAGTGCCGAGAAAATGTTCAACACCTGCCCAAAAGGTGATTTCATACAGCAACTGTGAAATCACCTTTTGGGGTGTGAAAACACATTTTGGTCAGGATTTGAAACACGACAGCTGTCACACTCATGAGGTGCTGGAAGAAATGGCTATGTTGAAAATTTGGGGTCAAAATATTGAAAATTACCAAAGTTACAAATCTGTATTTGTAAATTTCAACATAGGCACATAACTTTGTTGTTTTTTAATATTTCTGCCCCACATTTTTAACACAGCCTTCATAAGACCTCACCTCATGAACAAGTGCAGAGGCTGGCAGTAAAGCCTAGAGGTTAGAGTAACGAGATGTGAATGAGCTTGGTACATCCAGCAGACCTGGGTTTGATTCCCACAACCTCCACTTGCATACTGTGTGACTCTGAGCAAGTGGCTTAACCACTCCGGTGCTCCCGGGTTGCTCCTGAACACAAGCACTTGTGCCTAGTGGGCCTTACCCCAAAGAATAAACTAAGAAAAAAAACCATTTATGAGGTGCTGTAAAGAAATGGTTATGTTGGAAAGTTTGGGGTCAAAATATTGAAAATTACCAAAGTTACAAGCCTGCTGTCACAAACGCACTCAGAAGGCCAGGCCCCCTGCTCTCACAGTGCCAACCTCAGAGTGCAATAGTGTGAACAGGTAACAGACAGGGTAACCCTCCTGTTTGCTTTTGGGTCCAATTCACCTTTAATCTCAAGTTCTGGGGGGATTCAAACTGTGAACCTTATGCTAGCGTACCCAATGTACAGGCTCAGATACGTACTCTCTTCTGGGATTACGGTACAATCTTTCGCCAGGGGCACCAAGTCAGTCTTCCAAAATGAACCCTTAAAACTCTATGAAACCTTAGGTATAATCTTACCTTTTTACTCAAGCTCAGTAACACCATCAAGCTGTTGAACAACTGTCAGACTTAACCATCTATACATCACATGCAAAAAGAACTTGGAAGACACACCCAGGCAGTATCGTGAAAAAAGATCCTTTACTAAAAGATGATAAAAAAATGAAAAATGTAAACACAGAACAATATATCAAGGAGCTCACAATCACATAAAAGAACAAGGGAAAATTACAAAGCAAACACTCCTACCACAATACATTTAGACCTTTGCTGTCTAAGGTATTATCTCTGGAAGTGCTTAAGTTAGATCAGAGAGCCGTCTCTCTCACTAGAGTCCCAAGATCACAATATTTCAGACACAAGTATCCAGTTTAAACTCTGTGTCTCCACACCTCTTCTATGTGTCATCTAGCTCCTCCTTTTAGAATAAAAAAAATACAAACATGGTGTCCTATCAGGAGGTATATTAAATAATGTGAATATTAACAAAAAAAATAACACTTTCTAAATATGACTCCTTAATTAAACATTTTCTGTTTGATCTTGTTTGGTTCCTGTTCCCAAGGCAGATCAAAAGGTTTTACAACTTTTAACACCATGTTGGTATCAAATGTTCTTCCTAAAGGAATAATAAAACTTTACAAGCCCTATATCCTGGCAGCTGGATCAGTCCTAATTAAAACAAAAAAAAAGGAGACCTTTTATCAGGTCTCTCTGGCCTTTTTAATTACTTCCTGGTTTCAGGTCACTTGTCCCTGCTGACACCTTGATGTAGGCCAATTTCTCACATCCTCTGAAAATGTGTAATATATCCTGTAGCTTCATTGAATCCTGGAGGGGGGCACCCATGGAAGCACAGACTGTCTTATGTGAGACAATCACATATTATGTTTTTATTTTACAAATATCATAAAATAATCATAACCAGCTGGCCAAGTGTCACATCCTTCCCCACCTAGACTGAATGTGGGGGCTCTATCCCCTGCATGGGATGAGCTACACAAGTCAGTTCACTCCTCATATAGACACAACAGGCCATTTGCATTCTGATTGGTTGCTCCAGCCCTATGTAAGATCATCATATCATACCCTTACAAGGCAAGAATCCATCTTAATGGTCTACCATTAGTTTTTCCCATTTGTGTCAGCCAAACCAGGGGATTGTGGTCAGTTTGCACCTCACAATGCTGCCCGTATAATTATGACTCTAACTTCTTTAGGGCCTACACTATGGCAAGACACTCTTCTTCCACAGTAGAGTAAGCCGGCTCCCTGGGAAGTAACTTTTTACTCAGGTACACTATGGGGTGATCTTTCCCTTGGTTGGATGTCTGACTCAGTACTGCTCCAATACCCACATCAGAGGCGGCAGTCTGGACTATAAAGGGTCTGCTATAGTCAGGACTTGTCAATACAGGAGCACTGCACAGTGCCTCCTTCAGTCTGGTAAAGGCTTTTCACAGGCTGGTATCCAGGTAATTTTCTTAGACATCTATTTCTTTATCAGGTCATATAGGGGAGCAGCCAGGGTACTGCAATTGGGTACAAACTTCCTATAGTACCCTGCTGTCCCTAGAAAACTCCTGACCTGCTTCTACATTTCTGGTCTGGGCCATGCTTTGATCACCTCTATTTTTACTTGGTTAGGATGGAGCTGTCCCCAGTCTACAACATGCCTGAGGTATGCCACTTCAGCCATGGCCACCTGGCACTTTCCGGCTCTCTGTATCCTGCCCAGCACTTCCTCAAGGTGTGACAGGTGTTCCTCCCAGCTGGCACTAAAGATGGCAATGTCATCCAGGTATGCCACGACATACTCCTCAGCACCATTTAACACCTGATTCACCAACATTTGGAAAGTGGCTGGGGCATTCTTTTATTTTAAAATGAAGTCTTTTTATTTAATTTATAAATGCAGCAATTTTACAGGCAGCAATACATCACTTATTAATACCAGTTGATAACATCACAGTACACTACATGTATACTTGTAGCAGTCATGTTAGAGGAAAATAAATTAACATCTTATTACTTCAGTATCCAGAGAATCAGAGTTACTCATTTTAAGTTCAGTCTGTGATCCACTCAAATCAAACCAGGCATAGCACGGAGGGCCCTCCCCTCTCCCTCCCAGATTTTAGTCCCTTAAAATTCAAGGAACATCGCAGGTGATATCCTGAGTAACTTTTCAATGCAAAAGAAGAACAAAATGTACATGTTCAGTACATAGCTTAAGGTACAAAATCATCATAATGATTTAGTTGATATGATATCCACTTTTGCCATTGTACATCAAATTTCTGAACTTTGTCCATCATCTTGGCCGAGAGTCGCTCAGGGGCATATATGTCCCTGGACAAAACAATCCAGGCTTTTTTAGTGGCTATTTCATTTTAAAATTTATTTTAGCAAATTTGTATCAATTTGCAGACCTTCTGGTTTAATAAAAGTCAATATAAATGTGGGAGTGAATAAATCAGTAGTGTCATAAATTGCACTCAGCTATTTGAGAATCTCCCTACAAAACTTGGATAGCTTAAGACACGACCAAAGGACATGGCTCTGATTTGCTCTATCATCCCCCACATTCTCTCCAACACTGTCCTTCTCCTAATTCTCCCATACTGGCCAGCAGGGCTGGTGTATGGAAGAAACAAGAACGGAGTTTCCACACGTATTCACACCAGTATGGTGAAGAAAAGATTTTTATAGTTGGTAAAGCAGATTCATTCCAGTCCTGCACTCTGATTGATATCTGCAATTCCTGTTCCCATCTAAGCTTGATTGAGTTGGTCGAGTCTCCCTGTCCTTCATTTAAGGCCTTATATATCTTACTAATCAGGTGATCTGAGGTAGTTCCTCTGATATGAGCTTGTAACAGTTGTATTATTTGGGTAGGATTTTCAGTTAGGGCCACAAGTGACCACTCATATGGCTGAAGGTATGATTTAAGATGTAAATAAGAAATAAAATATTTATGAGGCAGGTAATATTCCTTCTGAAGGGAGACAAAGTGAAGAAGACCTGTTCTGCTCACTAACTGGTAAATGAATAAAATGCCATATCTCTGCCATTGAGCCACATAGGGGCATGAGGGACCTGCTGTCAAGCCTGCATTATACTTCAATGTTCCCACAAATTTTTTTCAGGGAATGTAAAATAATTATTACTGACCTTAGGCCATATTTTTAAGGGTTCCCTGGTGAACTTCGGATAATTCATAGTCCCTTGACACTTAGGGGGCGTCCCAAAAAGGAGCTCCTGAGTGTTGTATAGATCCCCCCAAGTTCCTTCTAATTGTTTCCAGTGTGCATCATACTGTTTATTTCGCCAGTGTAGGACTACCCTTAACTGTGCTGCCATCCCATACTTTCTGAGATCAGGGAGGTTAAGTCCACCTCTCTCTGTCTCTGGCCAGTTGCAGAAAAGAATATCTAATTCTGGGTCGCGTTCCACTCCAAATAAAGTGGGATATCATTCTGTCCCATGCCTGGAAATACGTTTTGGCCAGGGTGAAGGGCAGTGTCTGAAGAAAGAACAATATGCAGGGAAATACATTCTGCTTAATTGCATCTATCCTACTCAAAAAGCTTAGGGGGAGACGTGACCAACAAGGTAGATCTTCTGTTAGTTTTAGAGTCAAGTGTTCAAGATTTGAGAACTCCACATGAATGGGGTTTCTTGTGAGTTTTATTCCCAAATATCTCATCTCTTGTCTGTACCACTTAAAGGGGAAGTCTTTTTTGAGGTGGGAGGGAGGAAGGTAATTATACATCAATACCCTAGTTTTTGATTTGTTAATTTTATATCCTGCTAGCTTACTAAATGTTTGTAGCTATTTCCATACTTCTGTAATGGATTGTTCAGGCTTGGTAAGAATCAGCAAAATATCATCCGAAAAAAGTGATATCTTGTGCAGACGACCTCCCAAAGGAAGGCCCTCTATGCCCTGAGAAGCTCTGATGACAATAGCCAAGGAATTGAGATATAGAGTAAACAACATTGGGGACATTGGGCATCCCTGGCGGGTGCCCCTAGAAAGTTGAAATGTATCTGAAAGTCCCCATCCACCTTAACATTTGCTTTAGGGAAGGCATAACTATTTTGTAATTATTTTAGAAGTTGTACCGGGAATCCAAAGTGCTCCAGAGACTGCCATAAAAATGACCAGCTGACCCGGTCAGTTGAATGCCTTTTCAGCATCTAACTCCAGTGGCACTAAAGGGATTTGTCTTTCCATGGCATAATCTACTAGGAATTGTGCACACCTCATGGCATCATGGGCCTGTCTGCCCTTAATAAAGCCCACTTGATCAGGGTCAATAATAGCTGGTAGTAAATGATCTATTCCAGAGGCCAAGAACGACATGAAAATTTTATAATCATAATTTGGCATTGAAATGGAGCAAAATGAGGAGGGGTGTTTAGCATCTTTATGGGGTTGAAGTATGGCTGATATGGTGGCATATTGCCATGTGGGGGGGGGGTTCTCCCTCCTGGACTGCATGTAAGGTAAGGCTGGGAGTAATACAGGTAGTAGCAGCTTTTTGAATTTGTTATAAAATTCAGAGGGATACCCGACCTGGCACCTTCAGGGTCTGAGCTTCTTTTAGAACTTGGAGTAGTTCTCCCTCTTTGATTTGCACTAGCAAGGCTTCAGCCTGTGGTGGGCTGATTCGTGATATTGGTAAACTCAGTAAATATGATTTGATGTTGTCATGGGGAATTTCCTCTTCTTTAGTGTACAACTCATGGTAAAACCGTTGTAGAATGAGTCTAATTTCCTGGGGTCTTTTTGCTAATCTCCCTGTTTTAGGATCTACCATGCTGGTTTTGTTCACTCTGGTTCTTTGTTCTCTCAATTTTCTTGCTAAATGTCTGGAGGCCCTAGGTCATCCTTCATGATGTCTTGACTTTAGATAAAATAGTTTTTGTTGTACCGATTGGCCTACTATGTTTTGTAACTTTTGTTTTACAATTCTTAATCGTTGTCGTATTGTGGAGTCCTTTTGGTCTGGCCAATGCTGTAAATGTAATAGCTCCTCCTGCAGGTCTTTATGTGTTTTTTCCTTCTGCCATTTTTTAATGACAGAAAATCATATGATCTCTCCTCTTAATACTAGTTTTAAAATATCCCACAGAATCATGGGGGACAACTTCGTGTTGCGTGTTTTCTTGTTTAATTCTAGGTGTAGCCTCCTGGACCAGTTCAAGGAACTCTGGGTCCCTAAGATGGGCAAGGTTCAGGCACCAATTGGTTTGCTTATATTGCACCCCCAAGTCCACCCTGAGATATAAGGGACCATGATCCGATAGAAAGGTGGTCCTCTGCCATATATCACAAATGGAGTCTAAAAGCTTGACCATGGTAATAAAATAGTCCAGTCGAGCTCCACTTCCCACATGCAAGCCCAGTGGGTGTATTCTTTTGTCTTAGGACAAAAATGTCTCCAGGTGTCCTCCAAGCCCAGAGAAGTGATGGTTTGTTTGGTGTATTTTTGGAGATCATTAGATCTGTGGGCCAGAGGGGAGGCAGCAGCCAAAGAAGGGTTTAAAGTGATATTCAAGTCTCCCCCCAGCAGCAATTGCCCCTCCATGAGGGACATTAAATCCACAAAGAATTTTACTGCGAAGGGCTTCCCTGACCCAGGTGGAAAATAGATAGATGCATGGGTAACGGGTCTTGAGTACAGCTTGCCTGCCACTATGGCATAGCAACCCTCCAGGCCACTAATCTCACTTTGTTTTTCAAAGGACACCTCCTGGGAAAGTAAAATCATCACCCCTCTCCTTTTCCCACCCCTATAGGATGATTCAGTTACTACAGAATACCTACACCTCTGAAATTTTTTATGTTCATCCAAGGACATGTGGGTTTCCTGCAGCATAATAAGCCCCGGTCTCTGTTTTCTGAATAATTGAAATAATCGAGAGCGCTTTATCAGGTTACCAATCCCATTCACATTTAAAGATAAAATCAAAGTTGACTTTGCCATATCTGCTTCTGATCAGTCCTTGTGTGAATAGTTCTTGCGTGTTAAAAGTATAATATATCCCCTTCCCACCGTACTTATGCCTTTTCACCCCATGTTCAATAATATTGTATTATTAATAAGTTTATGTACTGTCACTGATATAAGAGAAGTACAATGTCTGCCTGTTGTTCTATTCAAACACCATAACACTGTCCAAGTATTTGGAACTACACAATGATCTGAAAGATTCGGCACTAGGCCTATAACAACTAAACATGTGCAGGCCTGTTGCATTTAATGTTATGCATGACACTGAGTACGTTTAGGCCTGCCAAAATAACAAAATGCCAACAGGGCATCACCTTTTTTGTACCAGCAAATTGTACCTGCTGTAACAGGTCTCTGAACCAGGCAGAAAATGTATGCGGCTCCCAAGGTAGGGAGAGGGCAGATACCTCTCCTTTGAAGGGGCAAATGTATGCGCTCTGAGCGGAAGTGTCAAGCCAACACTAAGGGCCCCCAGCACCACTATTTCCCTGGTACCTAGTGGTGCAGCAGGCTGCACTGGAAATAAAAATGAGGAACAGTGACCCCGAGGAAATGGTCCCTATCTACCTCATCTCCAGTAGGTCCTTATGGGTACGTCGATCGTTTAGGGATGAATTTCAGACCCTACAATGGTCAGGGCGGCATACGGTGCTGGAAAAAAAGAATTAAGTCATGCCACCTTTCCTGGGCTATGGTATAATTAAACAATAACTAACTATGGGAGGACTATCAGCAAGCTTTGGGGGGGGGATGACCCAAGGGAAATTTAGAAACATCCTTCTGGTTCACTAACCTTTTTCCCATCTTATGGGCTTAAGAATATTAGCAGGATTTCCATTTCACAATGTCCCTATCCCAAACAGGCTTCCCCAAGTTACATTGCATAGTCCCAATATGCAGAGCCACCTCCGCATCAAGATACCAGTTTTTAAGTCTCTGCAGAACCTTTCTCACCACTGACTCCGGTGCAGGTCACTGAAGTCTTTGAAAAGGTTTTTTCACATCCTCTAAGGTTGCTTGGCTCTGTCTCTTTCTGGAACCTGGGCCTCTAGCAGTGTCCCAACCAGCATCGCAAAGGCCTTGCTGAGTTTTCCTGAGTGAGGAATCTTCCTGGGTGGATTGAACCAGACCCCTAAGTTGGAGTGCTTTCGTTGCTTCATCTGGAGTCTCAAATGTTTGGGAGCCATCTGGAAACATGATGACTAGTCAAGCATGGTATGGAGTAGCAAATTTTAGTTGTTGTTGCTTTAAAAGATGGAGTATTGGAGCATAGGCCCTGCACTTAGCTGAAATAGATGGGGAGTAATCGTTGTCAAAATAAATGCGCTTTCCTTTATACTTAGTGTTCCTCATTTTCCAGGCTCTGGAAAGGATAGTTTGTTTAGTAGCATAGTTTGAAAACGTCATTATGATGGAGTGAGGTCGTCTGTCTGGCTGAGTTGGTTTCAGCGATAGATCCCGGTGGACTCACTCTATGTCAAATTTAAAAGCTGGATCTAATTGCAGAGAGCCGCGGAGGAGCTCCTCCACAAATTTTAAAATATCTCTCCCTTCCTCGTTCTCCAGAATCCCATGTATTCTCTAATTATTCCTGTGCGATCTGTTTTCCAAATCCTCACATTTCTCTTTTAGAGCATGCTGTTCATCTAGCAAGTGCACTACCATATGGTCCAGCCTGTCAGGTCGATCATCTAATTCAGTATGATGTGCTTCTACCTCTGTAACATGAGTTGAAAGTTTGCTGATTTCTGTAGTTAATTCTGACTGGAAAGTACGAACCTCAGTCCTGAATTCCTGCAGCTCTGCTAGAATGGTAACATTGATGGGCTGTTGACAGGAGGCCCCATTTGGAGTCATCATGTCTGGTTGAATATCTGCAGAGCTTAATGACGGGCAAGAGAATCCTGCTGAATCCTTGCATCTGGGGATGCGTATAGTCTGTTTTTTGCCTCCCATTCAATGCTGTGTCTCTCCTTGATATTCTTTTTTGATTATTTTGGCATTTTATTTGTGAGAGAGTTTGTTTTTAGCCCAGGATCATCAGAGCTAGGTTTTACCCTTGCATCCCAGTCGGTGACGTCACCGGAAGTCGGCTGAGGTGTTCTTCATTCTGAAAGGCATTACTTTAAATTCAAATAAGCCTATCAGGGAGATGAAGGCTGATCTCTCCATTGCTCTGTCAGTTAACTCTACCTGCCAATGCCCTTTTTCAGGTCAATAGTCATGAGGTAGGTCACCCCTTCCAACTTGCCCAGGAGTTCGTCCATCCGGGGCATCAGGTGGGCGTCTGACTTCATGACTGCATTCAGTCCACAATAGTCCACACAGAAATCAGTAGAGTCATCTGGCTTGGGAACAAGGACTATGGGTGAGGCCCAGGGGCTGTGGGATCTCTGGATTACCACTAATCCAGCATTTCCTCCACCTCCCTCCTAATGTCCTTTTGGACAGCCTCTGACACCAGATTTGCTGTCTGCCATATGGGCTTCTGTGTCCCTGTCTCTACATCACGCATTCGCTATTTGGGTTAGTCCAGGCTTGGAGCTAAACAGTGGGGAAAAGTCTGCTAAAACCTCCCTTACTTCCTGGATCTTGTCCAGGGCCAGCTGGGGTGACAATTTAACTGCCTCCACAGAGGACTCCTGCTTTCTTTCTTCCAGCAAGTCCAGAAGGGGGGGTCTCCTTCGTCCGTCCCCTCCCCAGGACTACATACTGCAAACACCATGTCAGCCCTATTAGCACATGACTTCATCATGTTGACATGGTACATTCTTTCTGTATGTCTTCTGTCAAGTAACTCTATGATATAGTTCATGTCATTTACCTTTCTGACTACTTCGTACATCCTGCCCACTCAGCCTCCAGCTTGTCTTTCCAGACCGGAATAAGGACCATGACTTTCTGACCCACCATGTATGAGTGAGCTCTGGCTCTGCGGTCATACCACACTTTTTGTTTCTGTTGGGCAGCTGCCAGGTTGCTCTGGGTTGTCCTCATAAGCTCCTTCAGCCTTTCCCTAAACCTAAGGACGTAATCCACTATGGGAGTGCCCTGGGTGGCGTGCTTGCCTTCCCAGTCCTCCTGGATCAAGTCTAGGGGCCCATGTACCCAGTGCCCATACAAGAGCTCAAAGGAGGAAACCCTGTCAACTCTTGGGGCACCTCCCTGTATGCAAACAACAGGTGGGGAAGGTATTTCTTCCAGTCCTTCCTGTACTGTTCAGCAAACGCTTGGAGCATTGACTTCAGGGTACCGTTAAATCTTTCCACAAGCCCATTGGCTTGCGAGTGATAACTTGTCATGCACCTCTGCAACACCCCACACTTCTCCCACAAACATTTCATCAGGTCCGATATGAAGGAACCCCCTCGATCAATGATAACCTCCTGTGGAAACCCAACATGGGTGAAAATCCCAAGTAAGACATCTGCCACTTTGTCTGTCCTCAGTGAGGATAGGGTGATTGCTTCTGGATACTGGGTGGCATAATCCACCACAGTCAGGATGAACCTCTACCCGGAGGAGCTGGGGGCATTTAAAGGCCCCACAATATCCATTCCCACCCTCTGGAATGGCTCCTTCACAATGGGCAATGGAATTAGGGCAGTTTGGGCTTTCTTGCCTACCTTCCCTATTTCTTGGCACCAGTGACAAGACCTGCAGAACTCCTTCACCTGCTGGGTGAAGTTAGTCCAATAGAAATTCTGGGCCAACTGCTGCATAGTGCGCGCAATTCCCAGATGACCGGATAAGGGAATATCGTGTGCAATCTTCAGCAACTGCTCACAGTACCCTTGGGGAATGACAAGCTGCCTTCCTATCACCCCTCCCTCTGTCTTAGCATCCTGAGTATACTTCAGTCCATTTTCCCAGCAAACTTTATGTTTTCTGTCACTTCCCTGTGCTCCGTCAGAGTCTGCCTAAACTCTCAGCTTCTCTAGACTAGGGTCACTTTTCTGAGCAGCTGCAAACTCCTTACACATTCCCAAGGCATAGGACAGGTCCCCTTCAGTTCCTAAACTAGGGTCCCTAGCACTAGCATCAGGGCACTCAGGATCACTGCCATTCCTAACCCTCGGACAATGGGTTCCTCCTACTTCTTCGGAGTAACCCTCTGTAGCTGTTTAGTTAACTGCTACTGGGGAAATTTCTACCTCCCTTTCATTAGTCTCCATATTAGGAGACCCAGGCTGGGGAACAAGACTCCTAGTGGTTTCCACAGTGGCTTCTAAGGGATCCAGGGAACTATAATTTTCCCTTGTCGCTTGGCTATGGGTAACTGCACACATCATCCCCTGTTTGAAATTGTTGCCAAGGATGATGTCAACTGCTAAAGTTTTGGCTACAGCCACCTGTTGCACAGTTCCCCCTGTTTTACCCCAGTCTAGGAGAACACTAGCGAGTGGCAAGGTTGTCTCCTCCCCAGTGAACCCTTGTACAGTTACAAATCTCTTGGGTATAAGCTGACCAGGCACTACCAGATCCCCTTTTACCAACATCAGGGATGCCCCAGTGTCTCTTAACGCTTGCGTCTGTACACCATTCACCATGACTGGGTGAATGTGTTCCCTCCTGTTCACAGGCATGCTTCCAGGGACACACAAACAACCCACTTCTTTCCTAGCTCCATTTTGCGTATTGCTTGTCCTTTTGGGACATTGTCTGGCACTATGCCTAGTTTCCTTACAAACCCAAGATTCGTTTCCTTTCTCAGAAAAATCTTTTCTTTGAAACATGGGGCTAACTGGTTTTGGTGGAGGCAGTAGGGGTTTAGCTGCCCTGAAGGTACGCTTTCCCCTTTCTGCACTGCCACGCCCACCCCATTCGCTGTCAGAGCAGGTCTGCTCTTGGCATAGCGGTCCGAGAGTTCAGCAGCCTCTTGCACTGTTTTGGGATCTCGGTCCTCTAGCCAGGTTTTCAGCTCTGCTGGGTATGCCCCAAAAAACTGTTCTAACAGTATAGCATTTTCAGTTTTATCTACAGAGTTTGCTTCAATTCTCTCCCACCAACGTTTTAAACATTCACGTTGTTTCGTGGCTAGCTCCTTGTAGCTCATTTCAGGGCTTCTCCTGAGCTTATGGAATTTAGGTCTGTATGCTTCTGCAGTTAAATCAAACTTTTTTAAAAGTGCAGCTTTAAGTTTGCTGTAATCATTACTGTTCTCATTGTCGATTTGATCCAATACATCCTGAGCTTTCCCATTAAGTAGCAGGAATAGCTGGCTGCTCCAGGACCCTCTAGGAATATTTGCCTGAATACAAACTTTTTCAAAGGAATTTAAAAAGGCATCCATATCCTCCCTCTCTTTAAATTCAGCTATCAATTTGGAATTTAATTTGTAACCCAGTCCTATAGTTCCAGTTAAACTCAAGCCACTTACCTGCTCTGATGCTGGTGGTTGGAGTCGTAGCTTCTCCAGTTCGTGTTGCCTCTGGCGCTCACGCTCTTCATGATCTGCTTCTCACTGTTCACGCTCCGCTTCTCACCATTCTTGATACACCTCTCTCTGTTCTCACTCAGCCTCTCTCTGGAACTTCAGCTCCATTCTGCACAACTCAATCTGCAGCCTGATTGCTTCTGGTTTCAGAATGCTGGTGACCTTCCCCTGCTGCTGTGACCTTTAGCTTGCACTTACCCTGCTGTCCTCCTCACCAGATCTGGACACTGCACTGGCCCCTCCATGCCCAAGGTTTGGTCCTTTACAGTCACAGTCTGAGACTAGATGCTCTGGGCATCTGTTGCCATCAGGGCATCCATGAGGTTCTGCTTGGTGGCTCTCCCCTCATGCAGGACTTCTCTCTCCTTGCACAACTGCTTCAGGTAGTCTATAGTGTGCTCGCTGTAGTTGAAAGCCATCTTCTTCCCTAACTACTGCTACTCTAACTTGCACTTTAGAAAAAAAATAAAACAGGTAGGAACTTGACTGTAAGCAAAATGATATAGTCTGGTCTCCTTTTTAAAAATAAATCACTGCCTTATTTTGCAAGTGAGCTGTACAGTATTAAGCTGAGACACTGAAGAGTTAAAGCTTGTGTTACCAATTTTTTCATACCGCTGCCAGCCAAATCCATCACAAATGCACTCAGCAGGTCAGGCCCTCTGCTCCCACAGTGCCAGCTTCAGAGCGCAATAGTGTGAACGAGTAACAGACAGGGTAACCCTTCTGTCTGCTTTTGAGTCTGAATCACCTTTAGTCTCAAGTTCTGGGGGATTCAAACTGTGAACCTTATGCTAGTGTACCCAATGTACAGGCTCAGATACGTACCCTCTTCAGAGAGTGTGGTATAATCTTTTGCCAGGGGCACCAAGCCAGCCTTCCAAAATGAACCCTTAAAATTCTATAAGAGACCTTAGGTGTATTCTTACCTTTTTACTCAAGCTCAGTAACACCATTAAGCTGTTGAACAACTGTCAGACTTAACCGTCTATACATCACATGCAAAAAGAACTTGGAAGACATGCCCAGGCAGTATCTTGAAAAAAGATTCTTTACTAAAAGATGATAAACATATGAAAAATGTAAACACAGAACAATATATCAAAGAGCTCACAATCACATAAAATAACAAGGGAAAATTACAAAGCAAAAACTCCTGCCACAATACATTTAGACCTTTGCTGTCTAAGGTATTATCTCTGGAAGTGCTTAAGTTAGATCAGACAGCTGTCTCTCCCTAGAGTCCCAAGATGGTATATCTCAACATTTCAGACACGAGTATCCAGTTTAAACTCTGTGACTCCACAACCCTTCTGTGAGTCATCTAGCTCCTCCTTTTAGAATAAAAAAAATTACAAACATGGTGTCCTATCAGGAGGTATATTAAATAATGTGACCATCAGCAAAAAAAAAAAAAAACACTTCCTAAATATGACTCCTTAATTAAACATTTTCTCTTTAATCTTGTGTGGTTCCTGTTCCCTATTCAGATCAAAGGGTTTTACAACTTTTAACACCATGTTGGTATCAAATGTTCTTCCTGTAGGAATCATAAAGCTTTACGAGCCCTATATCCTGGCAGCTGGACCAGATCTAATTAAGACAAAAAAACTGCAGACCTTTTATCAGGTCTCTCTGATCTTTTTAATTACCTCCTGGTTTCAAGTCACTTTTCCCTGCTGATGCTTTGATGTAGCCAATTTCTCACATCCTCTGGTCAGTGTAATATATCCTGTAGCTTCACTGAAACCTTGGGGGGGCATCCATGGAAGCACAGGCTGTCTTATGTGAGACAATCACATATTGTGTTTTTTATTTTACAAATATCATACAATAATCATAACCAGCTGGCCAATCATCACACATGCGATTATAAATTTCAATGCAGGCTCATAACTAGTTTGTTTTTTTAATAGTTTTCTACCAAATTTTCAACATAGCCTTCTTATGAGCCCACCTCATGAACAATGGCACAGAAAATTTTCAACTCCTGCCCAAAAGGTGATTTCGCGCAGCAACTGCAAAATCACCTTTTGGAACAGATTTGCCTAAATTCGCTGTATTTGTTCATGAGGTGGGGTCCCAAAAAAGGCATGTTGAAAATTTAGGGCAAAAATATTCCAAAAATGGCCAAGTTATGCCACTAAGTTCAAAACCCCATTGGAATACATTGAACCGCATACCAGATTTCCTCAGTTCATGGTCCAGCTATGAAGAGTGAAGCCATGTCTGCAGTCCAGAGAAGATTATGGCATTGGACCCTGGGTGGGTGAGCAAGGGCTTGGGGGGTAAGGAGGTGGGTGTTGAGTGGGAAGGTTGGGTGGGGAAACTAATGGCGCAACAGACATCGATGGATGGTTTTCTGTTTTGTAGGGTTAATTAAAAAAAAACAATGTGGGACAGTTTTCTATATTTCAGGTGATGACACTGGGGGATTGGGTACCCCCAGTGTCAGTATTATGTTTCTGGGGGGTGCTGAGAGAGAGGGTTGGGGGGAACAGTTACAGGGGCACCAGCTACAGACATCAATGGATGTTTTTCTTTGTTACAGGCCTTTTAAATAAAATAAAAAATACTAGGTGGTGGTACTGGAGTTATGTTTATGGGTAAGTGTGGGGTGGTGGAAGCTGAGAAGGAGGGTTGGGTGGGGGCAGTTACAGGGGTGCCAGCATTAGATATTGATGGATGATTTTCTTTGTTACAGGCTTTAATATATGTATAAAAAAAATATGAGGTGGTGACAGTGGGGAATTGGGCACCCCCCCAGTGTCAGTATTACTTTTGTGGGGGGAGGGCTGGGGTGGTAGAAGCAGAGAGGGAGGGTCGGATGGGGAGAACAGTTACAGGGGCACCAGCAACAGACATCGATGCATGGTTTTCTTTGTTACAGGCTTTAATGCATAAAAAAAAACTATCAGGCAGCAACATCATGGGATTGAACACCCGCAGTGTCAGTGTTATGTTTGGGAGGGTGGGTGCTGAGAAGGATAGTCGGGTGGGGGAACAGTTACAGGGGCACTAGCAAGAGACATCGATGAACAGTTTTCTTTGTTGCAGGCCAGATATAATATAAAAAAACTAGGAGGTGGATACTGGGAGATTCGGCACCCTCAGAATCAGTGTTATGTTTGTGGGAGGGGGAGCATGGGGTAGTAGGTGCTGAGAGGGAGGGTCAGATTATGAGAGAATTACAGAGGCACCAACAGCAGACATCAATGGATGGCTTTCATTGTTACAGGGCTTCATACAGCAGCTGCACACTGGTGACATCTGTAGCAAACTCCTGGTGTGCAGCTCCTGTTTTGAAAGCCAATCAGCTGTTTGCTGAAGTGGCTTCATGCAGAGCAAAGGACCGAAGCCATCTCTGACTGTAGCGGCTTCAGTCATTTTTTTTTTTTTTTTAATGTTTGCGCACATGAACAAGAGACATTCTGTCACAGCTTAGGAGAGAAGTGGGGTTTTTGGAGGTGCAGCAATGTACGAGCCAATGCCCCCAGTGCCTTTTGAGATGTGGCCCGCTTTCCACAATGCGGTGGCATGCTGCTGTTGACACTAGTTCAGCCAGCGTGCCACCACCTTGAAATGAATCCGCCCCTGAAAAGAGGGAGTGACCCACCATTGCAGGGCAGTGTCATGCCTGGTGAAACATTTCCTATAACACGGCAGCTGGCAGAGGCTCTTGCTGCCCATCTCAGAGTCCCCATGAAAGCCGACTCGTGGATTCCCAATCCCCTGATGGCATGCCCCCATCACCAGTTCATTTGCTGATGGGGTATCTCAATCCCAGTCAGCATGATGTGCTCCACCCCCATTTGTTATGTGACGAGGGGGTGCCCAATCCCCCTCAGCTCATGCACTTCCACTCCCCATCCCCACCACACTGTATGGCTGATGGGGTGCCCAATTCCCATGGGCTCCAGTACCCACCTCGCCAACAAACACCTGGCCAGGTGGCACGCTGGGAGCCCACCCCAGCATGCCAAAAGTGTCCCATGATGTCTTTTTTTATTTTAAATCCTGTTAAAAAACGGTCCCTCATTGAGTCCCATGCCCCCTCCCACAACCCACGCCCACCCACTGCGTGCTCTGCCCCCCACCATCCCTCCTCATACTTACCTCCAGAGCCCAGCATGACGATCTTGGGTGGACAAGGAACACGTCTGCACTTTTCAAAGCCGACCGCGAACTGAAGAAATGCCGGTAAGCTGTATAATGGCATAAATGTTTTTTTTTTTCAACTTTGGTGCACATCTTGGCCAGTGGAGTCACCAGATTGATTTTGGGGAGGCTACAGCCCTCCCAATCTAAGTTAAAGCCCCTCCAATCATTTTCAGTAAATATTAATAAAAAGCAGCCATATACGTTTTTTTTTTGTTGATTGTGTGTCTGACTTGCAACTTGCGACTCGCCACTGAAGTCTAGGAGAACAAAATCTGACTGACTCCCATCTGACTCTAGAGACAGAGTAGTAGCAGAGCGACCAAGATAGTCGCAAGGCAGATGCATGAGCCCTAACCAAAGTTTCTGAGAAACATGCAGCTTGCCATTGCCAGCTTAGGGAAGAAGTCAAGAAGATGCCCTCTGCTGGCTGGACTCTCTAGGGAGTCAGGACTGAGGACTGGAGTTGGACGAGCGCGAGAGACAAGACTCGGTGAGTGTGGCAGACAACCAGTGACTTGAGTGCAGTGAAGGTGTACACTCTCTCTCTCTCTTCTCTCTCTCTCTCTCTCTCTCTCTCTCTCTCTCTTTGTGCACTAACGGTGGAGCGGACACCCCAACTCCTCCCGGAGGAGTCGGACACTGCTGAGATGACCCGCATTGTAGTTTACAATTCAAAAGTAAAAGAAGTGGTTAGGAAAGTTCAGTTTTTCTTTATCGGTGATGTGAATAATTCACAATAGTAAAGACTGCTGCAGAGTCATTTAAATTTGCTCGCATCTGCAGCTAGCTGCGAGGATGGGGTGAGTTACCTTCTGCTTAGTTTTATTTTTAATCAAACTTTTTTTTTTCTGTTTTCTACTCAGAGAGCTTGTAAAAACAGATATTTGAAAAACAGCAAAAAGGTGCATGGTTCAGAAATCACCTCCGAGTTTTCATTGGGCAGCTTGCTATAGCGCGAGCCAGACAGATGCCTTGTTCACACTCTGACAGTACAGACATCACTCCATGAATGACACAATGGACTGTCCCGACTTCCGAACGCCAGGAGTATGGAGAAAAAATTTAACTGAACTACACAGACAGTACATGATATAATGCGTGCTAAAACTGAAAAAGGCAAGAGATTACAAAACATCACACTGACACACACTTTTATTTAGAAATTTTTATTCATCTCGGGTCTCAGTTTTGCAGGTGATCTTTAAAGATTTGAAAAACTCCATACTTATCCATAGTACCTTTCAGGCAGTCTTCACATCCTAGTAAAACAAACAGAACTTATTCCATGCTTTCACTGATGTAACAAATGTCCTGTTTGCATGATGGAGTCATCATCAATCCGGCCATTTTTTTTTCCATTTCATTCATTCACAAGATTGATTAATTCCAGTTAGTTCACATCTCATCTCGGCTTCCGCTGCTGGCGGGGAATTTTAGTGGCACTGGATGGCGGCTGGCAGACAGGTACAATACTGTGTGTGCTGTGGCTTTGCTTGGCTTGGCTGGCTGGGGGGGCAGCAAGAACAATATTTTTGTGTGGAACTGTAACCTTCCCAGCAGATTTGCTGGGATAATGGGTGCTCTGGTCTCTTATTTGCTCTGGGGTCCTCCTGTAACCTGTCCTTGGTGGACCAGTAACCAAATTTTTCCACATGTACCATTAAATAGATTCTTGGTAACTAGGCTTTTCAAATATATTTTTCACCATTAAAATGCAGGAAAAGCCATCATTTGAAAGTAAAATTTCAACATTTTCTGGGGGCATGCCCTGGACCCACTTAGCTTTGTTAGGATTTTGACTAACTTTTTATTCCTGGTGACGCCCCTGATCTCGGCAATTTTTTCAAATTTTGGCACCAAATTTTCAACATGGGATTCTTGGGTCCCCACCTCATGAATTCAGTCACTGTTATCTCATTATTCAGTCCTGAAAGGTGATTTTGATGTCACTGTGCGGAATCACCTTTCCAGACCGATTAACGAAATGACAGTGTCACTGTTCATGACGTGGGCTCTCAAAAAGCCTATGTTGCAAATTTGGTGAAAAATTCCAAAAAATGACTGCGTTATGAGGGTGCATTGCGCAGTTTCTACTCAAGCTCATAACTTTACGAATTTGTAATATTTGCACTCCAGGTTTTCAACATTAGCATTTTTCCACACCGCCTTATGAACAGTACAGCTGTCATTTTTCACATCCTGGCCGAAATGTGTTTTCGTATCTCTGGCACAGAATAGCTAATGCTTGTGGAAATCAGTGTTCGACAGATTAAGAATATCACAGTGACATTGTTCATGAGCAGAGATACTAAAATATTTAGGTTGAAAATTTGGTGACAAAAGTCCATTAAATGACTGTGTTACAAGTGTGTGTTGTGCAGTTTCCACGCACCCTCATAACTTCGCAAATTTGTAATATTTTCACTCCAGATTTTCAACATTGGCATTTTGCCACATCTCCTTATGAACAGTACAGCTGTCATTTTTCATATCCTGCCAGAAATATGTGTTTGCACATCTGACGCACAATAACATGGTCACAGTGGGAAATTAATGTTTCGGACAGATTAAGGAAAACAGTGACAGTGTTCATGAGCAGAGGTCACAAAATGCCTATGCTGAAAATTTGGTGAAATAATTCCACTAAATGACTGAGGTACAAGCATGTGTTGCGCAGTTTCCACGTACGCTTGGAACGTCGAGCATTTTTAATATTTTTACTACAGATTTTCAACACTGCCATCTCTTCACAGCTCCCTATGAATAGTACAACTGTCATTCTTCACATCCTGTCTGATCTGTGTTTTTGCACATGTGGTGCAGAAAGGCACGGTTGCTGTGGGAACCCAAAGTTCAGGACACATTAACAAAATCACAGTGCCACTGTTCTTGAGAAGAGATCCCAAATGCTTTCATGAGGCAGGAGTCACAAAAAGGCCATGTTGAAAATTTGTAGTGCAAATACAAACACACACGCGGGGCGTTAGAGTTTCAAACCACAATGTCCCACCCTGTGTAGACTGACAGGCATCAGAGGTGTAACTTTGGATTACCGGTTGTAATGCTCATGCCATCTCACCCCCACCCTAAAGACAGTGACAGGCTTTGAGGTGTGCCTTGCACTCTTCAGCCCCAGACTTCACCCCATTCTCCTATACTGCACCCATTTCAGCGTATGTACTTATAAAATGGGGTGACTGTGAAGCCGAACACCCCAAGGTACACCTCAACACTTGTCAGTGTCTACAGGATAGGGTGAGGTGAAATGCTGTAAGCATTATGGGCAACGACCCATAGGCACACCCCAATGCCTGTCCATCTCTGCAAGGTGGAGGTGGGATTTGCGTGAGTTCAGTACTTCACTGCCACTCCTATTCTGCAACTGTCTGACTCCTGCATGTCCAATGCTAATATCAGCAAGCAAACATGCGGCATTGGCAAATGCTAGTTTTTTATTATTTCTGTATCTCCTTCCTCCAGCTGTCTCTGTCTGACTGAACTCCCCCAGCCTCATCACCTGGCTCCCCTGCAGAACCTGCACCATTTTAGTTCCCCTCCTCTGGACTGCCTCCATCCTGTCTATGTCATTGCAGAGATGGGGTCTCCAGAACTGGATGCAGTACTCCAGATGGGGTCTCACCAACTGTCTGTACAGAGGGATAGCAACTTCCTGTTTTCTGCTGGTGATGCCTCTCTCTATACATCCCAGTATCCCCCAACCCTCCCTACTGCCTTCTCACATTGCTTGCTAACCTTAAGGTCATCTGATATGATTATCCTCCAGGTCCCTTTCCATTTTTGTTGTTGTTACTACCCCCCACCCCCATTGAATACTCTTTCTCTGGGTTTTTGTTTCCCAGGTGCATTATTTTGAACTTCTTTGCATTCAATCCAAGCTGCCATACGTCTGACCATTCCTCCAACCTTGCCAAGTCCCTTTTCATCCTTTCCATGCCTCCTTGTGTATCAACCCTGTTGCAGATCTTTGTGTCATCTGCAAAGAGGTATACTTTTCCTCCCAGTCCTTCTGCAATGTCACTTATAAAGACATTAAAGGGGACTGGACCCAGTACTGAACCCTGCGGTACCCCACTAGTAACCCCCCCTTTCTTCAGAGTGGACTCCATTTACTATTACCTACTGTGTCCTGTTGTCCAGCCAATGTTTTACCCAGGCTACCACCCTGGGACTCACTCCCAGGCTGGCTAATTTGTTTATTCTTTTGTGTGAGACTGTGTCAAATGCCTTGCTAAAGTCTAGGTAGGCCATGTCCACAGCCCCTCCCTGAAGGAAAGGAATTTACTGCGGTTTTATATAGCACATTCAGTACAAACAGTATAACAAAGCACTTTACAGTCCAGGAAAGAGAAGGGAGAGAATATTGCTTATGTTAGCCACAAAGGGAAATTCAAGCAGCACAGAGATGGATTAGAGAGACTAAAGAAAGGTTAAGCACAGGGAGAACAAATGACTTGCTCTGGGGCAAACAAACAGTAATCCTTTGGATTCCAGCTACATGCTCCAACCACTAGTCCACTCTGCCTCCATGTAAAAGCAATACAAGACTATGGTAAACATTTTTCTGTGCAATACTAGAATTCCTGTAAATCTATGAGCACTGTACAAACACTCACTGCTGCAACCGCACATAATTCCCCACCTGCCCCTTACCCTCACCAATAGGCTGGGCCTGCCCTGTCTACTTTTGCTGTATATACCTGGGGTCTCAGGCAACATCTGCTGACTAATGTAATAAAATATCTCTGGTTGCTACCTGATGTGGTACTCGTGTGCCTATATTATGACTGCTGTGATCTACCTATCACCAAGCGTGTACCGCCAGTGAATGCTTGTAACACTGGTTGCTTTTTAATCTAAGAGTTATGTACTGTACTGTTTTGTTTGCTGTGATGTATTTCTCTCTTGACGCGGTGCCTTTGTAAACGAGTCTTTGACTCAAAGGTTTGTAAACTGATGATCTAATAAATAAATAAATCCTATAAGCAAAATGCCTTTCCAGTAAAATCTCCATGGCATGTGCATGCTAGCAGTTATTTGATTCTTTTTTTATTTTGTAAATATAACTTTCATTAAACAAGTCTCCACAGGACAACTGAAATGCAATAATACCATCTCATTCAAAATGGGTAGCTGAGTCACCGACTGTTAAGACAATGCAAGTATATGAAGACTACTAATGCAGTAAGTCACGCACAGTCCCCTACTCTAGAGTGAGGGAACAGAGACGACTGGCTTAAGTCAATGTTACTGTTAATGACCAATTGCATTAGTACACAGGGTTGGAGTCAAGGGGACCCAGCTGGGGCGGGGGTCAAGAGCCAGAGGATGGGCCTGGTGAACAGACATTTGGTGAAATTATACCCACTAGAGACCTAGTTCCCTGTCAAGAGCTTTATAGACTATTACCAAGTTCAGTCCAATGCATGCTGGCAGTTACACACAAATTCCACTTGTGCACAGATTGAAGTGAACACACTCAAGCATCTGGTGGTCTCGTTGAGGTAGCCTTGGTATGCAAATTTGGGTTCTGCACAACACAACTCTACAACCTGAAACATTCAAATTCAAACCCAAATCAATAGGCCATTTCGCACAGTTCTGGTTGTCAGCAACTAGAAAGGAACAAATAACAAACCCTACATTCAGTTACCCCATAATCAGAACTGCAAAAGGAGTAGTCCTGAAACTGTGTGACCTTTTATGCAATATTGCGGATAGAAAGCATCTCGTAATCAAGGCCCAAATGATGTTACTCCAATTATTTGCAATCACACTACTAAACAAATTGAAGAACTAGTGGGCAATTTTTCCCCCTTTCCCTTTTGTTAACTAGAAGATTTTTTACCTAACAACACTTGGTGTGAAATGTGGAGCAATAATCTAACTGGAGGCTGACATATGTTATTCTAGTTCTCCTCATAAATACTAACATACTATGAAGTCAGCAGAATAGGCCCTAAGGTCTAGCAAGTCTGCTGGATGATCAGTGCCTACGCCAGGCACCGATTTTTAGCCCTCACTCCTACCCACACAAGGACCATTATTTCACAGTGGGGCTCTTGGATGTACCCTCCCCCTGCACCTATCCCAGCCCTTCTTGAACTCCTCCACCACAGTAGCAGCCACCAGCTCTCTGGGTAAGGCATTCTGGGGTTCCAACTCTTTCTCAGTGAAGTAGCGTCTCCTTGTTTCCCCCCTCAACCTCCCCCCATCCAGCATCATGGGGTGTCCCCTGTACATCATCAGACTAGCGATTTTATTATCTGTGACATCACAACTGATCAAGATGAGCCAATCACAGGCTTCCAGACTGATCAGTTTGTGCTGTCCTCACCATATACCATCTCAATGCTAGGAATTGACTCCCTAAGATAGATCTCCTGAGAGTCTGGGTGTCAGAGCATTCCCTGGATATACTCTGTATTACCAAGTTGTGGCTATCACATCGAATTCCCAACCCCCTACTCTCCCTACCTGACTGCCTTCTCCTTAGACAAGGCTGCTCTAAGAGAGGTGGCAATGTAGCAATCTGCCACCACTTAAACTTGCCGGTCTCAATTGTTACTAACGAGGCAGTCCTTAAGTCCCACAAACTCCTCCTTGTTAAACTGCTTCTTCCCTCCTCTCCCCCCATCCACATTGGAGTACTCTTCTCCTCCCCCAAAGCACGTCCCTCCACTGTGGTCAGAACCATTTCAGCTGTTTGTGCCACGATCAGCTGTGGTGAACTAATTTTACTTGACGACTTTAACCTGAACTGGGCCTCCGCTACCCTCAAACCCACCATTCAGCAAATTGAGACACTAAACCAGGGGTGCACAACATACAGCCCGCGGGTCCCAAGCAGCCCCCGAGGAGGTTATCTGTGGCCTGCAGTGACATACAGCAGTCAACAGCTTTTTTAACCTCCTTCACTGCTTTTTCGTCCTACAGCAGAGGTTACTGAATACTGACTGTCCACAAATCGTCATCAAGGTCTCCTCCGACATTACACAGTCTCACATCGCTCCCTAGTTTCAGCTCTGTGTAAAAGAGCAAATAATAGTAAATAAAATAAGTACCACAGTTCCTTTACATCCATGTTCACTTTTTGTTCAGGTTCCATGGATTTTGGTAAATCCAGTATTGCCATGGTGTTGCCATGACTCCTGATTGCTTCCTATTTTATTGTACATAGGGGAATGACTCTTGATTAGTTCTGTATATGGGGGATGGGTTCAGGGGAGGGACAATAACTCCACTGTTTGGTTGGGAATGAGGCTAAAACATAAATTACATAACCGCAGGGACCAGAGCATTTGGAGCAGAAAAAAAATAGTAAGCAAGTCATTTAGCTTTCACTGGGTCTGGGACAGATCACAATGCTGGTAAATCTGGTGTTGCCATGGCTCCTGATTAGTGCAGTATATCATTCCTACGTTGGTATCCAGGGGGACACTGCAAAACCTCCCATTAACCATAAGAGACAGCACTTCAAATTGGTAAGTTCCACTTTCTTGAGTTGGAATTTTCAACATTGCTGCTATGTCTGGCTGATTAGTATCCTTATTTCTTTCTGTCCCTTTTCTCTGGAACTCGAGTTGAGGAATTACTCATCTATTCTACTGGGAAAACAGACTGTCAGGAAAAGGACAGCAGATCAATACTGTGACTGTATGTTACCACATTTCTGCATTTCCCCTTGTTATGTTGCTTATTTTTGTATTTTTATAAATGTTTATTGTTACTTTTAGTAGCAAGGTGATTCGGAAAGGATAATATAAATAAACAGACAAATAAACTTATGCATGTTTGATTTACTTTGATTTACTACTTACATGTGTCATCAAGAGATATTTTAACACAGCCTATGGACGGTGTCCCACGGCCAGTGGCTTCATCCTTCACTCAAAATTTCGGTCTGGCCCCCCTCCAAAAAAAAGTGTGCACCACTGCACTAGACCTACACAAACTGATCAGTGAACCCACCAGACTAGACTCCCTAAGTCATACCCTCCTGGACTGGATCCTGGCTTCTCACCTGCACAGGGTCACATCAGCTGGTATGCTCCCTGAAATTTTCAGAAACCACCCCATGACCTACTGCACTCGCAAACTCCATTTACCTCCCTCTTCCCTTACTGATCGCTGGATCCACTCTCTTCACTCCTGAAACACTGCTACACTTCTGCATGATCTTATATCCTCAGATTGGTCCCCTTTCTATGCCACAACTGACGTAGACACAGCTCTCTCCCTTTTATGCCGTATATTAAACAGTATCTAGAATTATCACCCCCCACACACACACACCACTGGAGACTGAGAAACTTCCACCATCTCTGGATATCTGCTGACCTAATCAAGTTATGCAACTCCTAGGATCGTGCATGAGCTCGCTGTAAGTTTCACTCTCCCCCATTAATCTTTCCACATATCACGCTCTGCAAAACGCTTGCACCAATGCTATCAGGGCTGCTCAAGCTAACTATTTTAAGAACACATTGCAAGAAAATCTAAACTCTCCCCATAAATTCTGGCAAACCCTCTCCTCCCTTTTTAAACCATCCCACACCTCCTCCTACCCATCCCTCCTAATTGACAACAATCTAGTCTCATACCCTCACACCGTTGCCTCTACCTTGAATAAATATTTTACATGTGCCCCTCCATCTTCCCCTGCCTATCCCTCCAAGCCGACACAACCCACTTACCCCAACTCCTCAGTACCCCCTCCTACAGCATTGCCACCGTCTTCAGTCCCACACGTCAACTTGACCGTATCACAGCACAGTAAGCCCTCAAGGTTTTCCAATCCCTAAACCCATGTAAATCCAACCCTGGTGGTCTTGAACCTCTTATATTAAAGATCTCAGCCACAGCCATCACCCATTCCCTGTCCCATCTACTCAATCTCTCTTTCTCCCTTGGCACAGTACCACAGGCCTGGAGAGAGGCTAAAGTGATTCCACTGCACAAATGCAGTGATCACTTCTATCCTGGTAATTACCACTCCACCCATCCTCCAGATGGGGTCTCACCAGCTGTCTGTACAGAGGGATAATAACTTCCTGTTTTCTACTGGTGATGCCTCTCCCTATGCATCCCAGTATCCCCCCAGCCCTCCTTGCTGCCCTCTCACATTGCTTGCCCATCTTTAGGTCATCTGATATGACTACCCCCAGGTCCCTTTCCATTTGTGTTGTTGTTAGTATCTCAACCCCCAGTGAGAGTGCCTTATTTTTATTATGAAAGGTGGGTGGAGCAAAAAAATTATTTACATCTGAATTCAGAGAGTTGTCTGAGGTTTTTATGTCATGAGGCTCTGTAGGGATATTAACAGATTACTTCAAGGCTCATGGAAAGTGAAGAAACGATCTACAGCCCCTTTATATAATCCAAAAAAAAAGTATCACCACAACATCATTTTTGTTTCTTTTTCTGTGGTTTATATTCTATTGCCTGGGTTTTCAAAAGCTGCAGCCTAGGATTCCCGTCACATTTTATGTACAATCACACAGGCTGCACAAGAAAGAGCACCTGAAAGTTAACGCACAGAAAAGGACTCCACATTTTAAAAAATGACTCGTGCATCATTTTATTGTTGCTGTAAAGCAGGTAAACTGTCATAAATGCATCAAAATGTTTGAAAATAACAAGCAAATATATATATTTTTTTAATCTCTTTGTATCCCCTCCTGGTCACCCACGCCACTCTTCTCCTTCGGGCTAGCTCAATGCCCTCCAGTCCCTCACTAAATCTACCCCTAGAGTGCCTCTCTGGTGACTCCTACCTCCCTCTTTCCCTCCATGGAGCACCTTGCACAGTGGGGTCTGCCCATGATTGCAGACTGGGTAGCTGGAGCGGCCGTCATCCGGAATGCCGCAGGTGTTTTTCCATTTTTCTGTCCCTCCCCTCCATCCTGCTGAGGACGCTGGCTCAGGCGGAACATGCTTACGCATGCCTGCCAAGTGCCAGATGGCGTCCTCCCTTCCCCGGCTCCCCCCAATGGAAGCCGCCATTGCCCCAAGAGTCAGTGCTTCCACCAGCTCTCCCGGGCGTCAGGTGCGTTAAATACCCCTGGTATCACTCCTCTAAGGAGGAGCTTCCATGGGGGCACTTGATCCTCATTCTCCCTTGCCGACCCCGGCACTCCAAGTTCGCTCTCAACCTGGTCGCCGGCGTGGTGCGAGATGTGCCGTCCAGCGCCTCAACCCGCAGCGCCACCAGGCCAGCAACAAGCAAATATTTTGGTTTATTTCTTCTGCTGCAGATGCAACATACAATTGGGAACTGCACCTGTGTTATGACTTTTGCAGATCCAGACCATAACAGCTGTACTGTGCATGAGGGTTTCCAGTCAGTTACATTAGGTAGGTGAAAATTTTCAAATCCCTGCCAAAATGTCATTCTGCACCACCAAAACTTCATTCCGCACTACAGGTATGGAAACACATTTTGGCCAGGATTTGAAAAATGACTGCTGTCAAATTCATGAGGTGCTGTGAAGAAATGGCTCTGTTAAAAATCTGGAGTCAAAAATTGAAAATTACCAAAGTTACAAGCCTACTTTCATAAATTTTAACATAGACGCATAACTGCATTGCTTTTTAATGTTTTTGCCCAAAATTTTCAACACAGCCTTCTTGAACAAGTGCAGAGAAAATGTTCAACACCTGCCCAAAAGGTGATTTCAAACAGCAACTGTGAAATCACCTTTTGGGGTGTGAAAACACATTTTGGTCAGGATTTGAAACACGACAGCTGTCACACTCATGAGGTGCTGGAAAAAATAGCTATGTTGAAAATTTGGGGTCAAAATATTGAAAATTACCAAAGTTACAAATCTGTATTTGTAAATTTCAACATAGGCACATAACTTTGTTGTTTTTTAATATTTCTGCCCCACATTTTTAACACAGCCTTCATAAGACCTCACCTCATGAACAAGTGCAGAGGCTGGTAGTAAAGCCTAGAGGTTAGAGTAACGAGATGTGAATGAGCTTGGTACATCCAGCAGACCTGGGTTTGATTCCCACAACCTCCACTTGCATACTGTGTGACTCTGAGCAAGTGGCTTAACCACTCCAGTGCTCCCGGGTTGCTCCTGAAAACAAGCACTTGTGCCTAGTGGGCCTTACCCCAAAGAATAAAATAAGAAAAAAAAACATTTATGAGGTGCTGTAAAGAAATGGTTATGTTGGAAAGATTGGGGTCAAAATATTGAAAATTACCAAAGTTACGAGCCTGCTGTCACAAACACACTCAGCAGGTCAGGCCCCCTGCTCTCACAGTGCCAACCTCAGAGCGCAATAGTGTGAGCAGGTAACAGACAGGGTAACCCTCCTGTTTGCTTTTAGGTCCAATTCACCTTTAATCTCAAGTTCTGGGGGGATTCAAACTGTGAACCTTATGCTAGCGTACCCAATGTACAGGCTCAGATACGTACTCTCTTCTGGGATTACGGTACAATCTTTCGCCAGGGGCACCAAGCCAGTCTTTCAAAATGAACGCTTAAAACTCTATGAAACCTTAGGTATATTCTTACCTTTTTACTCAAGCTCATTAACACCATCAAGCTGTTGAACAACTGTCAGACTTAACCATCTATACATCACATGCAAAAAGAACTTGGAAGACACACCCAGGCAGTATCTGGAAAAAAGATCCTTTACTAAAAGATGATAAAAAAATGAAAAATGTAAACACAGAACAATATATCAAGGAGCTCACAATCACATAAAAGAACAAGGGAAAATTACAAAGCAAACACTCCTACCACAATACATTTAGACCTCTGCTGTCTAAGGTATTATCTCTGGAAGTGCTTAAGTTAGATCAGAGAGCCATCTCTCTCTAGAGTCCCAAGATCACAACATTTCAGACACAAGTATCCAGTTTAAACTCTGTGTCTCCACACCCCTTCTATGTGTCATCTAGCTCCTCCTTTTAGAATAAAAAAAATACAAACATGGTGTCCTATCAGGAGGTATATTAAATAATGCGAATAGCAACAACAACAAAAAAACACTTTCTAAATATGACTCCTTAATTAAACATTTTCTGTTTGATCTTGTTTGGTTCCTGTTCCCAAGGCAGATCAAAGGGTTTTACAACTTTTAACACCATGTTGGTATCAAATGTTCTTCCTATAGGAATAATAAAACTTTACAAGCCCTAAATCCTGGCAGCAGGATCAGTCCTAATTAAAACCAAAAAAAGGAGACCTTTTATCAGGTTTCTCTGGCCTTTTTAATTACCTCCTGGTTTCAGGTCACTTGTCCCTGCTGACACCTTGATTTAGGCCAATTTCTCACATCCTCTGAAAATGTGTAATATATCCTGTAGCTTCATTGAATCCTGAGGGGGGGCACCCATGGAAGCACAGGCTGTCTTATGTGAGACAATCACATACTATGTTTTTATTTTACAAATATCATAAAATAATCAAAACCAGCTGGCCAAGTGTCACATCCTTCCCCACCTAGGCTGAATGTGGGGGCTCTATCCCCTGCATGGGATGAGCTCCACAAGTCAGTTCACTCCTCATATAGACACGACAGGCCATTTGCATTCTGATTGGTCACTCCAGCCCTATGTAAGATCATCATATAATACCCTTGCAAGGCAAGAATCCATCTTAATGGTCTACCATTAGTTTTTCCCATTTGTGTCAGCCAAACCAGGGGGTTGTGGTCCGTTTGCACCTCACAATGCTGCCCATATAATTATGACTCTAACTTCTTTAGGGCCCACACTATGGCAAGACACTCTTCTTCCACAGTAGAGTAAGCCTGCTCCCTGGGAAGTAACTTTTTACTCAGGTACACTACAGGGTGATCTTTCCCTTGGTTGGATGTCTGACTCAGTACTTCTCCAATACCCACATCAGAGGTGGCAGTCTGGACTATAAAGGGTCTGCTATAGTCAGGACTTGTCAGTACAGGAGCACTGCACAGTGCCTCCTTCAGTCCGGTAAAGGCTTTTCACAGGCTGGTATCCAGGTAATTTTCTTAGGCATCTATTTCTTTATCAGGTCATAGGGGAGCAGCCAGGTACTGCAATTGGGTACAAATTTCCTATAGTAGCCCTGCTGTCCCTAGAAAACTCCTGACCTGCTTCTGCATTTCTGGTCTGGGCCATGCTTTGATCACCTCTATTTTTACTTGGTTAGGATGGAGCTGTCCCCAGTCTACAACATGCCTGAGGTATGCCACTTCAGCCATGGCCACCTGGCACTTTCCGGCTCTCTGTATCCTGCCCAGCACTTCTTCAAGGTGTGACAGGTATTCCTCCCAGCTGGCACTAAAGATGGCAATGTCATCCAGGTATGCCACGGCATACTCCTCAGCACCATTTAACACCTGATTCACCAACATTTGGAAAGTGGCTGGGGCGTTTATTTTTTTTTTTTATTTAGTCTTTTTTATTTAATTTATAAATGCAGCAATTTTATAGGCAGCAATACATCACTTATTAATACCAGTTGATAACATCACAGTACACTACATGTATACTTGTAGCAGTCATGTTAGAGGAAAATAAATTAACATCTTATTACTTCAGTATCCAGAGAATCAGAGTTACTCATTTTAAGTTCAGTCTGTGATCCACTCAAATCAAACCAGGCATAGCACGACGGGCCCTCCCCTCTCCCTCCCAGATTTTAGTCCCTTTAAAATTCAAGGAACATCGCAGGTGATATCCTGAGTAACTTTTCAATGCAAAAGAAGAACAAAATGTACATGTTCAGTACATAGCTTAAGGTACAAAATCATCATAATGATTTACTTGATATGATATCCACTTTTGCCATTGTACATCAAATTTCTGAACTTTGTCCATCATCTTGGCCGAGAGTCGCTCAGAGGCATATATGACCCTGGACAAAACAATCCAGGCTTTTTTAGTGGCTATTTCATTTTAAAATTTGTTTCAGCAAATTTGTATCAATTTGCAGACCTTCTGGTTTAATAAAAGTCAATATAAATGTGGGAGTGAATAAATCAGTAGTGCCATAAATTGCACTCAGCTATTTGAGAATCTCCCTCCAAAACTTGGATAGCTTAAGACATGACCAAAGGACATGGCTCTGATTTGCTCTATCATCCCCCACATTCTCTCCAACACTGTCCTTCTCCTAATTCTCCCATACTGGCCAGCAGGGCTGGTGTATGGAAGAAACAAGAACGGAGTTTCCATATGTATTCACACCAGTATGGTGAAGAAAAGATTTTATAGTTAAAGCAGATTCGTCCAGTCCTGCACTCTGATTGATATCTGCAATTCTGTTCCCATCTGCTTGATTGAGTTGGTTCGAGTCTCCTTGTCTTTCATTTAAGGCCTTATATATCTTACTAATCAGGTGATCTGAGGTAGTTCCTCTGATATGAGCTGCACAGTTGTATTATTTGGGTAGGATTTTCAATTAGGGCCACAAGTGACCGCTCATATGTCTAAATGTATGATTTAAGATGTAAATAAGAAATAAAATATTTACGAGGCAGGTAATGTTCCTTCTGAAGGGAGACAATGGGAAGAAGACCTGTTCTGCTCACTAACTGGTAAATGAATAAAATGCCATATCTCTGCCATTGAGCCACATAGTGGCATGAGGGACCTGCTGTCAAGCCTGCATTATACTTCAATGTTCCCACAAATTTTTTTCAGGGAATGTAAAATAAGTATTACTGACCGTAAGCCATATTTTTAAGGGTTCCCTGGTGAACTTCAGATAATTCATAGTCCCTTGACACTTGGGGGGGCGTTCCAAAAAGGAGCTCCTGAGTGTTGTATAGGTCCCCCCCAAGTTACTTCTAATTGTTTCCAGTGTGCATCATACTGTTTATTTCGCCAGTGTAGAACTACCCTTAACTGTGCTGCCATCACATACATTCTAAGATCAGGGAGGTTAAGTCCACCTCTCTCTGTCTCTGGCCAGTTGCAGAACAGAATATCTAATTCTGGGTCGCGTTCCACTCCAAATAAAGTGGGATATCATTCTGTCCCATGCCTGGAAATATGTTTTGGCTAGGGTGAAGGGCAGTGTCTGAAGAAAGAACAATATGTAGGGAAATACATTCTGCTTAATTGTATCTCTCCTACTCAAAAAGTTTAGGGGGAGATGTGACCAACAAGCTAGATCTTCTGTTAGATTTAGAGTCAAGTGCTCGAGATTTGAGAGCTCCACATGAATGGGGTTTCTTGTGAGTTTTATTCCCAAGTATCTCATCTCTTGTCTGTACCACTTAAAGGGGAAGTCTTTTTTGAGGTGGGAGGGAGGAAGGTAATTATACATCAATACCTCAGTTTTTGATTTGTTAATTTTATATCCTGCTAGCTTACTAAATGTTTGTAGCTGTTTCCATACTTCTGGGATGGATTGTTCAGGCTTGGTAAGAATCAGCAAAATATCATCCACAAAAAGTGATATTTTGTGCAGGCGACCTCCCAAAGGAAGGCCCTCTATGCCCTGAGAAGCTCTAATGGCAATAGCCAGTGGTTTGAGACATAGAGTAAACAACATTGGGGACATTGGGCATCCCTGGCGGATGCCCCTAGAAAGTTGAAATGTATCCGAAAGTCCCCATCCACCTTAACATTTGCTTTAGGGGAGGCAAAACTATTTTGTAATTATTTTATAAGTTGTACCGGTAATCCAAAGTGCTCCAGAGTCTTCCATGAAAATGACCAGCTGATCCGGTCAGTCGAATGCCTTTTCAGCATCTAACCCCTGTGGCACTAAAGGGATTTGTCTTTCCATGGCATAATCTACTAGGAATTGGGCATGCCTTATGGCATCATGGGCCTGTCTGCCCTTAATAAAGCCCACTTGATCAGGGTCAATAATAGCTAGTAGTAAATGATCTATTCCAGAGGCCAAGGCCGACATGAACATTTTATAATCATAATTTGAGTATTGAAATGGAGCAAAATGGAGGAGGGTGTTTAGCATCTTTATGGGGTTGAAGTATGGCTGATATGGTGGCATATTGCCATGTGGGGGGGTTCTCCCTCCTGGACTGCATGCAAGGTAAGGCTGGGAGTAATACAGGTAGTAGCAGCTTTTTGAATTTGCTATAAAATTCAGAGGGATACCCGACCTGGCACCTTCAGGGTCTGAGCTTCTTTTAGAACTTGGAGTAGTTCTCCCTCTTTGATTTGCACTAGCAAGGCTTCAGCCTGTGGTGGGCTGATCCGTGATATTGGTAAACTCTGTTAATATGATTTGATGTTTCCTAGGGGAATTTCCTCTTCTTTAGTGTACAACTCATGGTAAAACCGCTGTAGAATGAGTCTAATTTCCTGGGGTCTTTTTGCTAATCTTCGTGTTTTAGGATCCACCATGCTGGTTTTGTTCACTCCGGTTCTTTGTTCTCTCAATTTTCTTGCTAAATTTCTGGAGGCCCTAGGTCACACCTCATGATGTCTTAACTTTAGATAAAATAGTTTTTGTTGTACTGATTGGCCTACTATGTTTCGTAACTTTTGTTTTACAATTCTTAATCGTTGTCGTATTGTGGAGTCCTTTTGATCTGGCCAATGCTGTAAATGTAATAGCTCCTCCTGCAGGTCTTTATGTGTTTTTCCTTCTGCCATTTTTAATGACAGAAAATCATATGATCTCTCCTCTAATACTAGTTTTAAAATATCCCACAGAATCATGGGGGGCAACTTCGTGTTGCGTGCTTTCTTGTTTAATTCTAGGTGCAGCCTCCTGGACCAGTTCAAGGAACTCTGGGTCCCTAAGATGGGTAAGGTTCAGGCACCAATTGGTTTGCTTATATTGCACCCCCAAGTCCACCCTGAGATATAAGGGACCATGATCCGATAGAAAGGTGGTCCTCTGCCATATATCACAAATGGAGTCTAAAAGCTTGACCATGGTAATAAAATAGTCCAGTCGAGCTCCACTTCCCACGTGCAAGCCCAGTGGGTGTATTCTTTTGTCTTAGGACAAAAATGTCTCCAGGTGTCCTCCAAGCCCAGAGAAGTGATGGTTTGTTTTGTGTATTTTTGGAGATCATTAGGTCTGTGGGCCAGAGGGGAAGCAACAGCCAAAGAAGGGTTTAAAGTGATATTCAAGTCTCCTCCCAGCAGCAATTGCCCCTCCATGAGGGACATTAAATCCACGAAGAATTTTACTGCAAAGGGATTCCCTGACCCAGGTGGAAAATAGACAGATGCCAGGGTAACGGGTCTTGAGTACAGCTTGCCCGTCATTATGGTATAGCGACTGGCTACTGCTAATCTCACTTTGTTTTTCAAAGGGCACCTCCTGGGAAAGTAAAATCATCACCTCTCCTTTTCCCACCCCTATAGGATGATTCAGTTACTACAGAATACCTACACCTCTGAAATTTTTTATCTTCATCCAAGGACATGTGGGTTTCCTGCAGCATAAAAAGCCCCGGTCTCTGTTTTCTGAATAACTGAAATAATCGAGAGCGCTTTATCGGGTTACCAATCCCATTCACATTTATAGAGAAAATCAAAGTTGACTTTGCCATATCTGCTTCTGATCAGTCCTTGTGTGAATAGTTCTTGCGTGTTAAAAGTATTATATCCCCTTCCCACCGTACTTATGCCTTTTCACCCCATGTTCAATAATATTGTATTATTAATAAGTTTATGTACTGTCACTGATATAAGAGAAGTATAATGTCTGCCTGTTGTTCTATTCAAACACCATAACACTGTCCAAGTGTTTGGAACTACACAATGATCTAAAAGATTCGGCACTAGGCCTATAACAACTAAACATGTGCAGGCCTGCTGCATTTAATGTTATGCATGACGCTCAGTACGTTTAGGCCTGCCAAAATAACAGAATGCCAACAGGGCATCACCTTTTTTGTACCAGCAAATTGTACCTGCTGTAACAGGTCTCTGAACCAGGCAGAAAATTTATGCGGCTCCCAAGGTAGGGAGAGGGCAGATACCTCTCCTTTGAAGGGGCAGATGTATGCGCCGTGAGGGGAAGTGTCAAGCCAACGCCAAGGGAACCCAGCACCACTATTTCCCTGGTACCTAGTGGTGCAGCAGGCCACACTGGAAATAAAAATGAGGAACAGAGACCCCGAGGAAATGGTCCCTACGTGCCTCATCTCCAGTAGGTCCTTATGAGTACATTGACCATTTAGGGATGAATTTCTGACCTTACAATGGTCAGAGCGGCATACAGTGCTGGAAAAAAAGAATTAAGTCATGCCATCTTTCCTTGGCTATGGTATAATTAAACAGTAACTAACTATGGGAGGACTGTCAGCAAGCTTGGGATGACCCAAGGGAAATTTAGAAACATCCTTCTGGTTCACTAACCTTTTTCCATCTTTATGGGCTTAAGAATATTAGCAGGATTTCCATTTCACAATGTCCCCATCCCAAACAGGCTTCCCCAAGTTACATTGCATAGTCCCAATATGCAGAGCCACCTCCGCATCAAGATACCAGTTTTTAAGTCTCTGCAGAACCTCTCTCACCACTGACTCCGGTGCAGGTCACTGAAGTCTTTGAAAAGGTTTTTTCACATCCGCTAAGGTTGCTTTACTCTGTCTCTTTCTGGAACCTGGGTCCCTAACAGTGTCCCAAACAGCATCACAAAGGCCTTGCTGAGTTTTCCTGAGTGAGGAGTCTTCCTGGGTGGATTGAACCAGACCCCTAAGTTGGAGTGCTTTTGTTGCTTCATCTGGAGTCTCAGATGTTTGGGAGCCATCTGGAAACATGATGACTAGTCAAGCATGGTATGGAGTAGCAAATTTTAGTTGTTGTTGCTTTAAAAGATGGAGTATTGGAGCATAGGCCCTGCGCTTAGCTGAAATAGATGGGGAGTAATCGTTGTCAAAATAAATGCGCTTTCCTTTATACTTAGTGTTCCTCATTCTCCAGGCTCTGGAAAGGATAGCTTGTTTAGTAGTATAGTTTGAAAACGTCATTATGATGGCGTGAGGTCGTCTGTCTGGCTGAGTTGGTTTCAGCGATAGATCCCGGTGGACTCGCTCTATGTCAAATTTAAAAGCTGGATCTAATTGCAGAGAGTCACGGAGGAGCTCCTCCACAAATTTTAAAATATCTCTCCCTTCTTCGTTCTCCGGAATCCCATGTATTTTCTAATTATTCCTGCACAATCTGTTTTCCATATCCTCACATTTCTCTTTTAGAGCATGCTGTTCATCTAGCAAGTGCACTACCATACGTTCCAGCCTGTCAGTTCGATCATCTAATTCAGTATGATGTGCGTCTACCTCTGTAACACGAGTTGAAAGTTTGCTGATTTCTGTAGTTAATTCTGACTGGAAAGTACGAACCTCAGTCCTGAATTCCTGCAGCTCTGCTAGAATGGTAACATTGCTGGGTTGTTGACAGGAGGCCGCATTTGGAGTCATCATGTCTGGTTGAATATCTGCAGAGCTTAATGAAGGGCAAGAGAATCCTGCTGAATCCTTGCTTCAGGGGATGCGTACAGTCTGTTTTTTGCCTCCCATTCAATGCTGTGTCTCTCCCTGATATTCTTTTTTGATTATTTTTGCGTTTTATTTGTGAGAGAGTTTGTTTTTAGCCCAGGATCATCAGAGCTAGGTTTTACCCTTGCATCCCAGTCGGTGACGTCACCGGAAGTCGGCTGAGGTGTTCTTCATTCTGAAAGGCATTACTTTAAATTCAAATAAGCCTATCAGGGAGATGAAGGCTGATCTCTCCATTGCTCTGTCAGTTAACTCTACCTGCCAATGCCCTTTTTTCAGGTCAATAGTCATGAGGTAGGTCACCCCTTCCAACTTGCCCAGGAGTTCGTCCGTCCGGGGCATCAGGTGGGCGTCTGACTTCATGACTGCATTCAGTCCACAATAGTCCACACAGAAATCAGTAGAGTCATCTGGCTTGGGAACAAGGACTACAGGTGAGGCCCAGGGGCTGTGGGATCTCTGGATTACCACTAATCCAGCATTTCCTCCACCTCCCTCCTAATGTCCTTTTGGACAGCCTCTGACACCTGATTTGCTGTCTGCCATATGGGCGTCTGTGTCCCTGTCTCTACATCATGCGTCGCTAATTGGGTTAGTCCAGGCTTGGAGCTAAACAGTGGGGAAAAGTCTGCTAAAACCTCCCTTACTTCCTGGATCTTGTCCGGGGCCAGCTGGGGTGACAATTTAACTGCCTCCACAGAGGACTCCTGCTTTCTTTCTTCCAGCAAGTCCAGAAGGGGGGGTCTCCTTCGTCCGTCCCCTCCCCAGGACTACATACTGCAAACACCATGTCAGCCCTATTAGCACATGACTTCATCATGTTGACATGGTACATTCTTTCTGTATGTCTTCTGTCAAGTAACTCTATGATATAGTTCATGTCATTTACCTTTCTGACTACTGCGTACACTCCTGCCCACTCAGCCTCCAGCTTGTCTTTCCAGACCGGAATAAGGACCATGACTTTCTGACCCACCATGTATGAGTGAGCTCTGGCTCTGCGGTCATACCACACTTTTTGTTTCTGTTGGGAAGCTGCCAGGTTGCTCTGGGTTGTCCTCATAAGCTCCTTCAGCCTTTCCCTAAACCTAAGGACGTAATCCACTATGGGAGTGCCCTGGGTGGCGTGCTTGCCTTCCCAGTCCTCCTGGATTAAGTCTAGGGGCCCATGTACCCAGTGCCCATACAACAGCTCAAAGGAGGAAACCCTGTCGACTCTTGGGGCACCTTCCTGTATGCAAACAACAGGTGGGGAAGGTATTTCTTCCAGTCCCTCCTGTACTGTTCAGAAAACGCTTGGGGTACCTCAGGGTACCGTTAGATCTTTCCACAAGCCCATTGGCTTGCGAGTGATAACCTGTCATGCACCTCTGCAACACCCCACACTTCTCCCACAAACATTTCATCAGGTCCGATATGAAGGAACCCTCTCGATCAATGATAACCTCCTGTGGAAACCCAACATGGGTGAAAATCCCAAGTAAGGCATCTGCCACTTTGTCTGTCCTCAGTGAGGATAGGGTGATTGCTTCTGGATACTGGGTGGCATAATCCACCACAGTCAGGATGAACCTCTACCCGGAGGAGCTGGGGGCATTTAAAGGCCCCACAATATCCATTCCCACCCTCTGGAATGGCTCCTCCACAATGGGCAATGGAATTAGGGCAGCTTGGGCTTTCTTACCTACCTTCCCTATTTCTTGGCACCAGTGACAAGACCTGCAGAACTCCTTCAGCTGCTGGGTGAAGTTAGTCCAATAGAAATTCTGGGCCAACTGCTGCATAGTGCGTGCAATTCCCAGATGACCAGATAAGGGAATATCGTGTGCAATCTTCAGCAACTGCTCACGGTACCCTTGGGGAATGACAAGTTGCCTTCCTATCACTCCTCCCTCTGTCTTAGCATCCTGAGTATAAGTCAGTCCATTTTCCCAGCAAACTTTATGTTTTCTGTCACTTCCCTGTGCTCCATCAGAGTCTGCTCAAGCTCTCAGCATCTCTAGACTAGGGTCACTTTTCTGAGCAGCTGCAAACTCCTTACACATTCCCAAGGCATAGGACAGGTCCCCTTCAGTTCCTAAACTAGGGTCCCTAGCACTAGCATCAGGGCACTCAGGATCACTGCCATCCTTCACCCTCGGACAATGGGTTACCCCTCCTTCTTCAGAGTAACCTTCTTTAGCTGTTTAGTTAACTGCTACTGGGGAAATTTCTACCTCCCTTTCATTAGTCTCCATATTAGGAGACCCAGACTGGGGAACAAGACTCCTAATGGTTTCCACAGTGGCTTCTAAGGGATCCAGGGAACTATAATTTTCCCTTGTCGCTTGGCTATGGCTAACTGCACACATCATCCCCTGTTTGAGATTGTTGCCAAGGATGATGTCAACTGCTAAAGTTTTGGCTATAGCCACCTGTTGCACAGTTCCCCCTGTTTTACCCCAGTCTAGGAGAACACTAGCGAGTGGCAAGGTTGTCTCCTCCTCAGTGAACCCTTGTACAGTTACAGATCTCTTGGGTATAAGCTGACCAGGCACTACCAGATCCCCTTTTACCAACATCAGGGATGCCCCTGTGTCTCTTAACCCTTGCGTCTGTACACCATTCACCATGACTGGGTGAATGTGTTCCCTCTTGTTCACAGGCATGCTTCCAGGGACACACAAACAACCCACTTCTTTCCTAGCTCCATTTTGCGTATTGCTTGTCCATTTGGGGCATTGTCTGGCAATATGCCTAGTTTCCTTACAAACCAAAGATTTGTTTCTTTTCTCAGAAAAATCTTTTCTTTGAAACATGGGGCTAACTGGTTTTGGTGGAGGCAGTGAGGGGTTTAACTGCCCTGAAGGTGAGCTTTCCCCTTTCTGCACTGCCACGCCCACCCCATTCGCTGTCAGAGCAGGTCTGCTCTTGGCATAGTGGTCTGAGAGTTCAGCAGCCTCTTGCACTGTTTTGGGATCTTGGTCCTCTAGCCAGGTTTTCAGCTCTGCTGGGTATGCCCCAAAAAACTGTTCTAACAATATAGCATTTTCAATTTTATTTACAGAGTTTGCTTCAGTTCCCTCCCACCAATGTTTTAAACATTCACGTTGTTTCGTGGCTAGCTCCTTGTAGCTCATTTCAGGGCTTCTCCTGAGCTTATGGAATTTAGGTCTGTATGCTTCTGCAGTTAAATCAAACTTCTTTTAAAGTGCAGCTTTAAGTTTGCTGTAATCATTACTGTTCTCATTGTCGATTTGATCCAATACATCCTGAGCTTTTCCATTAATTAGCGGTGATAGCTGGAAGCTCCAGGATCCTCTAGGAATATTTGCCTGAATACAAACTTTCTCAAAGGTATTTAAAAAGGCATCCATATCCTCCCCCTCTTTAAATTCTGCTATCAATTTGGAATTTAATTTGTAACCCAGTCCTGTAGTTCCAGTTAAACTCAAGCCACTTACCTGCTCTGATGCTGGTGGTTGGAGTCGTAGCTTCTCCAGTTCATGTTGCCTCTGGCGCTCATGCTCTTCATGATCTGCTTCTTGCTGTTCACGCTCCACTTCTCACCGTTCTTGATTCACCTCTCTCCGTTCTCACTCAGCCTCTCTCTGGAACTCCAGCTCCATTCTGCACAACTCAATCTGCAGCCTGATTGCTTCTGGTTTCAGAATGCTGGTGACCTTCCCCTGCTGCTGTGACCCTTAGCTTGCACTTGCCCTGCTGTCCTCCTCACCAGATCTGGACACTGCACTGGCTGCTGGCCCCTCCACACCCAAGGTTTGGTCCTTTACAGTCACAGTCTGAGACTTGATACTCGGGGCATCTGTTGCCATCAGGGCATCCATCAGGTTCTGCTTGGTAGCTCTCACCTCATGCAGGACTCCTCTCTCCTTGCACAACTGCTTCAAGTAGTCTGTAGTGTGCTCGCTGTAGTTGAAAGCCATCTTCTTCCCTAACTACTGCTACTCTAACTTGCACTTTAGAAAAAAAATAAAACAGGTAGGAACTTTACTGTAAGCAAAATGATATAGTCCGGTCTCCTTTTTAAAAATAAATCACTGCCTTATTTTGCAAGTGAGCTGTACAGTATTAAGCTGACACACTGAACAGTTAAAGCTTGTGTTACCGATTTTTTCATACCGCTGCCAGCCAAATCCATCACAAATGTACTCAGCAGGTCAGGCCCTCTGCTCCCACAGTACCAACTTCAGAGCGCAATAGTGTGAACAGGTAACAGACAGGGTAACCCTTCTGTCTGCTTTTGGGTCTGAATCACCTTTAGTCTCAAGTTCTGGGGGGATTCAAACTGTGAACCTTATGCTAGTGTACCCAATGTACAGGCTCAGATACGTACCCTCTTCAGAGAGTGTGGTATAATCTTTTGCCAGGGGCACCAAGCCAGCCTTCCAAAATGAACCCTTAAAATTCTATAAGAGACCTTAGGTATATTCTTACCTTACTCAAGCTGAGTAACACCGTCAAGCTGTTGAACAACTGCCAGACTTAACCATCTATACATCACGTGCAAAAAGAACTTGGAAGACATGCCCAGGCAGTATCTTGAAAAAAGATTCTTTACTAAAAGATAATAAACATATGAAAAATGTAAACACAGAACAATATATCAAAGAGCTCATAATCACATAAAAGAACAAGAGAAAATTACAAAGCAAAAACTAATACCACAATACATTTAGGCCTTTGCTGTCTAAGGTATTATCTCTGGAAGTGCTTAAGTTAGATCAGACAGCTGTCTCTCTCTAGAGTCCCAAGATGGTATATCTCCACATTTCAGACACAAGTATCCAGTTTAAACTCTGTGACTCCACACCCCTTCTGTGAGTCATCTAGCTCCTCCTTTTAGAATTAAAAAAAAAATACAAACATGGTGTCCTATTAGGAGGTATATTAAATAATGTGAACATCAGCAAAAAAAAAACACTTCTTAAATATGACTCCTTAATTAAACATTTTCTCTTTGGTCTTGTGTGGTTCCTGTTCCCTATTCAGATCAAAGGGATTTACAACTTTTAACACCATGTTGGTATCAAATGTTCTTCCTATAGGAATCATAAAACTTTACGAGCCCTATATCCTGGCGTTGGATCAGTTCTAATTAAGACAAACAAACTGCTGACCTTTTATCAGGTCTCTCTGATCTTTTTAATTACCTCCTGGTTTCAAGTCACTTGGCCCTGCTGATGCTTTGATGTAGCCAATTTCTCACATCCTCTGGTCAGTGTAATATATCCTGTAGCTTCACAGAAACCTGGGGGCATCCATGGAAGCACAGGCTGTCTTATGTGAGACAATCACATACTGTGTTTTTATTTTACAAATATCATACTATAATCATAACCAGCTAGCCAATCGTCACACCTGTGATTATAAATTTCAATGCAGGCTCATAACTAGGTTGTTTTTTTAATAGTTTTCTACCAAATTTTCAACATAGCCTTCTTATGAGCCCACCTCATGAACAAGGGCACAGAAATGTTCAACTCCTGCCCAAAAGGTGATTTCACGCAGCAACTGCAAAATCACTTTTTGGAACAGATTTGCCTAAATTCGCTGTATTTGTTCATGAGGTGGGGTCCCAAAAAAGGCATGTTGAAAATTATGGGCAAATATTCCAAAATGGCCAAGTTATGCCACTAAGTTCAAAACCCCACTGAAATACATTGAACCGCATACCAGATTTCCTCAGTTCATGGTTCAGCTATGAAGAGTGAAGTCATGTCTGCAGTCCAGAGAAGATTATGGCATTGGACCCTGGGTGGGTGAGTAAGGGATTGGGGGGATAAGGTGGTGGGTGCTGAGTGGGAAGGTCGGGTGGGAAAACTAATGGCACAACAGACATCGATGGACGGTTTTCTGTTTTGTAGGGTTAATAAAAAAAAAAACAATGTGGGACAGTTTTCTATAATTCAGGTGATGACACTGGGGGATTGGGTACACCCAGTGTCAGTATTATGTTTCTGGGGGGTGCTGAGAGAGAGGGTTGGGGGGAACAGTTACAGGGGCACCAGCTATAGACATCAATGGATGTTTTTCTTTGTTACAGGCTTTAATGCATTAAAAAAAAACTATGAGGTGGCAACATCATGGGATTGAACACCCGCAGTGTCAGTGTTATGTTTGGGAGGGTGGGTGCTGAGAAGGATAGTTGGGTGGGGGAACAGTTACAGGGGCACTAGCAAGAGACATCGATGAACAGTTTTCTTTGTTGCAGGCCAGATATAATATAAAAAAACTAGGAGGGGGATACTGGGAGATTGGGCACCCTCAGGGTCAGTGTTATGTTTGTGGGAGGGGGAGCATGGGGTAGTAGGTGCTGAGAGGGAGGGTCAGGTTATGAGAGAATTACAGAGGCACCAACAGCAGACATCAATGGATGGCTTTCATTGTTACAGGTCTTCATACAGCAGCTGCACACTGGTGACATCTGTAACAAACTCCTGGTGTGCAGCTCCTGTTTTGAAAGCCAATCAGCTGTTTGCTGAAGTGGCTTCATGCAGAGCAAAGGACTGAAGCCCTCTCTGACTGTAGCGGCTTCAGTCATTTATTTATTTATTTTTTTTATGTTTGCGCACATGAACAAGAGACATTCTGTCACAGCTTAGGAGAGAAGTGGGTTTTTTGGAGGTGCGGCAATGTAGGAGTCAATGCCCCCAGTGCCTTTTGAGATGTAGCCCGCTTTCCACAATGCGGTGGCATGCTGCTGTTGACACTAGTTCAGCCAGCGTGCCACCATCTTGAAATGAATCCGCCCCTGAAATGAGGGAGCGACCCATCATTGCAGGGCAGTGTCTTGCCTGGTGAAACATTGCCTATAACACGGCAGCAGGAGGAGGCTCTTGCTGCCCACCTTAGAGTCCCCATGAAAGCCAACTCAGAGGTTCCCAATCCCCTGTTGGCATTTCCCCATCCCCAGTTCATTTGTTGATGGGGTATCTCAATCCCCATCAGCATGATGTGCTCCACCCCCATTTGTTATGTGACGAGGGGGTGCCCAATCCCCCTCAGCTCATGCACTTCCACTCCCCATCCCCACCACACTGTATGGCCGATGGGGGTGCCAATTCCCATGGGCTCCAGTACCCACCTAGCCAATAAACACCTGGCCAGGTGGCACGTGGGGAGCCCACCCCAGCATGCCAAAAGTGTCCCATGATGTCTTTTTTTATTTTAAATCCTGTTAAAAACGGTCCCTCATTGAGTCCCATGCCCCCTCCCACAACCCACGCCCACCCACTGTGTGCTCTGCCCCCCACCCTCCCACCTCATACTTAGCTCCAGAGCCCAGCGCGACGATCTTGGGTGGACAGGGAACACGTCTGCACTTTTCAAAGCTGACCGCGAACTGAAGAAATGCCGGTAAGCTGTATAATGGCATAAATGTTTTTTTTTTTCAACTTTGGTGCATATCTCGGCCAGTGGAGTCACCAGATTGATTTTGGGGAGGCTACAGCCCTCCCAATCTAAGTTAAAGCCCCTCCAATCATTTTCAGTAAATATTAATAAAAAGCAGCCATATACGTTTTTTTTTTGTTGACTGTGTGTCTGACTTGCAACTTGCAACTCGCTACTGAAGTCTAGGAGAACAAAGTCTGACTGACTCCCGTCTGACTCGAGAGACAGAGTAGCGAGCAGAGCGACTCGCATAGTCGCAAGGCAGCAGCGCGAGCCCTAACCAAAGTTTCTGAGAAACATGCAGCTTGCCATTGCCAGCTTAGGGAAGAAGTCAAGAAGATTCCCTCTGCTGGCTGGACTCTCTAGGGAGACAGGACTGAGGACTGGAGTTGGACGAGCGTGAGAGACAAGACTCGGTGAGTGTGGCAGACAACCAGTGACTTGAGTGCAGTGAAGGTGTACACTCTCTCTCTCTCTCTCTCTCTCTCTCTCTCTCTCTCTCTCTCTGCACGAACGGTGGAGCGGAGGCCTGGCTCCTTCTGGAGGAGTCGGACACTACTGAGATGACCCGCATTGTAGTTTACAATTCAAAAGTAAAAGAAGTGGTTAGGGAAGTTCAGTTTTTCTTTATCGGTGATGTGAATAATTCACAATAGTAAAGACTGCTGTAGAGTCATTTAAATTTGCTCGCATCTGCAGCTAGCTGCGAGGATGGGGTGAGTTACCTTCTGCTTAGTTTTATTTTTAATCAAACTTTTTTTTTTCTGTTTCCTACTCTGAGACCTTGTGAAAACAGATATTTGAAAAACAGCAAAAAGGTGCATGGTTCAGAAATCACCTCTGAGTTTTAATTGGGCAGCTTGCTATAGCGCGAGCCAGACAGATGCCTTGTTCACACTCTGACAGTACAGATGTCACTCCATGAATGACGCAATGAACTGTCCCGACTTCCAAACACCAGGAGTATGGAGAAAGAATTTAACTGAACTACACAGACAGTACGTGATATAATGCGTACTAAAACTGAAAAAGGCAAGAGATTACAAAACATCACACTGACACACACTTTTATTTAGAAATTTTTATTCGTCTCGCGTCTCAGCTTTGCAGGTGATCTTTAAAGATTTGAAAAACTCCATACTTATCCATAGTACCTTTCAGGCAGTCTTCACATCCTAGTAAAACAAACAGAACGTATTCCATGCTTACACTGATGTAACAAATGTCCTGTTTGCATGATGGAGTCATCATCGATCCGGCCATTTTTTTTCCATTTCATTCATTCACAAGATTGATTAATTCCGGTTGGTTCACATCTTATCTCGGCTTCCGCTGCTGGCGGGGAATTTTAGTGGCACTGGATGGCGGCTGGCAGTAAGGTACTATACTGTGTGTGTGCTGTGGCTTCACTCGGCTTGGCTGGCTGGGGGGGGGCGGCGGCAAGAACAATATTTTTTGTGAACTGTAACCTTCCCAGCAGATCTGCTGGGATAATGGTGCTCTGGTCTCTTATTTGCTCTGGGTCCTCCTGTAACCTGTCCTTGGTGGACCAATAACCAAATTTTTCCACATGTACCATTAAATAGATTCTTGGTAACTAGGCTTTTCAAATATATTTTTCACCATTAAAATGCAGGAAAAGCCATCATTTGAAAGTAAAATTTCAACATTTTCTGGGGGCATGCCCTGACCTAATTTCTTTGTTAGGATTTTGACTAACTTTTTATTCCGAGACGCCCTGATCTCGGCAATTTTTTCAAATTTTGGCACCAAATTTTCAACATGGGATTCTTGGGTCCCCACTCCTAATGAATTCAGTCACTGTCATCTCATTATTCGGTCCTGAAAGGTGATTTTGCTGTCACTGTGCGGAATCACCTTTCCAGACCGATAACAAATGACAGTGTCACTGTTCATGACGTGGGTTTCAAAAGCCTATGTTGCAAATTTGGTGAAAATTTAAAAATGATCATGTTATGAGGGTGCATTGCGCAGTTTCTACTCAAGCTCATAACTTTACGAATTTGTAATATTTGCACTCCAGGTTTTCAACATTAGCATTTTTCCACACCGCCTTATGAACAGTACAGCTGTCATTTTTCACATCCTGGCCGAAATGTGTTTTCGTACTCCTGGCACAAAATAGCGCAATTGCTTGTGGAAATCAGTGTTCGGGACAGATTAAGAATATCACAGTGACATTGTTCATGAGCAGAGATCCTAAAATATCTAGGTTGAAAATTTGGTGACAAAAGTCCATTAAATGACTGTGTTACAAGTGTGTGTTGTGCCGTTTCCACGCACCCTCATAACTTCGCAAATTTGTAATATTTTCACTCCAAATTTTCAACATTGGCATTTTGCCACATCTCCTTATGAACAGTACAGCTGTCATTTTTCATATCCTGCCAGAAATATGTGTTTGCACATCTGGCGCACAATGGCATGGTCACTGTGGGAAATTAATGTTTTGGACAGATTAAGAAAAACATAGTGACAGTGTTCATGAGCAGAGGTCACAAAATGCCTATGCTGAAAATTTGGTGAAATAATTCCACTAAATGACTGAGGTACAAGCATGTGTTGTACAGTTTCCACGTATGCTTGGAACATCGAGCATTTTTAATATTTTCACTACAGATTTTCAACACTGCCATCTCTTCACAGCTCCCTATGAATAGTACAGCTGTCATTCTTCACATCCTGCTTGATCTGTGTTTTTGCACATGTGGTGCAGAATGGCACGGTTGCTGTGGGAACTCAAAGTTCGGGGCACATTAACAAAATCACAGTGCCACTGTTCTTGAGAAGAGATCCCAAATGCTTTCATGAGGCAGGAGTCACAAAAAGGCCATGTTGAAAATTTGTAGTGCAAATACAAACACACACCCGGGGCATTAGAGTTTCAAACCATAATGTCCCACCCTGTATAGACTGACAGGCATCAGAGGTGTAACTTTGGATTACCGGTTGTAATGCTCATGCCATCTCACCCCCACACTGAAGACAGTGACAGGCATTGAGGTGTGCCTTGCACTCTTCAGCCCCAGACTTCACCCCATTCTCCTATACTGCACCCATTTCAGCGTATGTACTTATGAAATGGGGTGACTGTGAAGCCGAACACCCCAAGGCACACCTCAACACTTGTCAGTGTCTACAGGATAGGGTGAGGTGAAATGCCATAAGCGTTATGGGCAACGACCCACTGGCACACCCCAATGCCTGTCCATCTCTGCAAGGTGGAGGTGGGATTTGCGTGAGTTCAATACTTCACTGCCACTCCTATTCTGCATCTGTCTGACTCCTGCATGTCCAATGCTAATATCAGCAAGCAAACATGCGGCATTGGCAAATGCTTGTTTTTTATTATTTCTGTATCTTCTTCCTCCAGCTGTCCCTGTCTGACTGAACTCCCCCAGCATCATCACCTGGCTCCCCTGCAGAACCTGCACCATTTTAGTTCCCCTCCTCTGGACTGCCTCCATCCTGTCTATGTCATTGAAGAGATGGGGTCTCCAGAACTTGGTGCAGTATTCCAGATGGGGTCTCACCAACTGTCTGTACAGAGGGATAGCAACTTCCTGTTTTCTGCTGGTGATGCCTCTCCCTATACATCTCAGTATCCCCCAACCCTCCCTACTGCCTTCTCACATTGCTTGATAACCTTAAGGTCATCTGATATGATTACCCTACAGGTCCCTTTCCATTTTTGTTGTTGTTACTACCCCCACCCCCATTGTATACTCTTTCTCTGGGTTTTTGTTTCCCAGGTGCATTATTTTGAACTTCTTTGCATTCAATCCAAGCTGCCATACGTCTGACCATTCCTTCAACCTTGCCAAGTCCCATTTCATCCTTTCCATGCCTCCTTGTGTATCAACCCTGTTGCAGATCTTTGTGTCATCTGCAAAGAGGTATACTTTTCCTCCCAGTCCTTCTGCAATGTCACTTATAAAGACATTAAAGGGACTGGACCCAGTACTGAACCCTGCGGTACCCCACTAGTAACCCCCTTCTTCAGAGTGGACTCCATTTACTATTACCTACTGTGTCCTGTTGTCCAGCCAATGTTTTACCTAGGCTACCACCCTGGGACTCACCCCAGGCTGGCTAATTTGTTTATTCTTTGTGTGAGACTGTGTCAAATGCCTTGCTAAAGTCTAGGTAGGCCATGTCCACAGCCCCTCCCTGAAGGAAAGGAATTTACTGGTGGTTTTATATAGCATATTCAGTACAAACAGTATAACAAAGCACTTTACAGTCCAGGAAAGAGAAGGGAGAGAATATTGCTTATGTTAGCCACAAAGGGAAATTCAAGCAGCACAGAGATGGATTAGAGAGACTAAAGAAAGGTTAAGCACAGGGAGAACAAATGACTTGCTCTGGGCAAACAAACAGTAAACCTTTGGATTCCAGCTACATGCTCCAACCACTAGTCCACTCTGCCTCCCTGTAAAAGCAATACAAGACTATGGTAAACATTTTTCTGTGCAATACTAGAATTCCTGTAAATCTATGAGCACTGTACAAACACTCACTGCTGCAACCGCACATAATTCCCCACCTGCCCCTTACCCTCATCAATAGGCTGGGTCTGCCCTGTCTACTTTTGCTGTATATACCTGGGGTCTCAGGCAACATCTGCTGACTAATGTAATAAAATATCTCTGGTTGCTACCTGACATGGTACTCGTGTGCCTATATTATGACTGCTGTGATCTACCTATCACCAAGTGTGTACCGCCAGTGAATGCCTGTAACACTGGTTGCTTTTTAATCTAAGAGTTATGTACTGTACTGTTTTGTTTGCTGTGATGTAGTTCTCTCTTGACGCGGTGCCTTTGTAAATGAGTCTTTGACTCAAAGGTCTGTAAACCGATGATCTAATAAATAAATAAATAAATCCTACAAGTAAAATGACTTTCCAGTAAAATCTCCACGGTATGTGCATGCCAGCAGTTATTTCATTTTTTTTATTTTATAAATATAACTTTCATTAAACAAGTCTCCACAGAACAACTGAAATGCAATAATTCCATCTTATTCAAAATGGGTAGCTGAGTCACCGACTGTTAAGGCATTGCAAGTATATGAAGACTACTAATGCAGTAAGTCACGCACAGTCCCCTACTCTAGAGTGAGGGAACAGAGACGACTGGCTTAAGTCAATGTTACTGTTAATGACCAATTGCATTAGTACACAGGGTTGAAGTCAAGGGGACCCAGCTGGGGGGGGTCAGGAGTCAAGAGCCAGAGGATGGGCCTGGTGAACAGACATTTGGTGAAATTATACCCACTAGAGACCTAGTTCCCTGTCAAGAGCTTTATAGACTATTACCAAGTGCAGTCCAATGCATGCTGGCAGTTACACACATATAGCAGTTGTGCACAGACTGAAGTGAACACACTCAAGCACCTGGTGGTCTCGTTGGGGTAGTCTTGTATGCAAATTTGGGTTCTGCACAACACAATTATACAATTTAAAACATTCAAATTCAAACCCAAATCAATAGGCCATTTTGCACAATTCTGGTTGTCAGCAACTAGATGGGAACAAATAACAAACCCTGCATTCAGTTACCCACTAATCAGAATTAAACTGACAAAAGGAGTACCTTGAGACTGAGTGAACTTTTGTGCAATATTGTAGATAGAAAGCATCTCGTAATCAAGGCCAAAATTATGTTACTCCAATTATTTGCAGTCGTACTACTAAACAAATTAAAGAGCTAGTGGGCTATTTTTTCCCCCTTTCCCTTTTGTTAACTAGAAGACTTTCTACCTAACAATACTTGGTGCGAAGTGTGGAGCAATAATCTACCTGTAGGTTGACATATGTCATTTTAGTTCTCCTAATGCATACTAACATACTATGAAGCCAGCAGAATGGGCCCTATGGTCTAGCGAGTCTGCTTGGTGGTCAGTGACTATGCTGGGCACTGGTTTTTAGTCCTCCCGCACACCCACAAAAAGACCCCTATTTCCCAGCTAGTCTCTTGGATGTACCTTCCCCATGCACCTGTCCCAGCCCTTCTTGAACTCCTCCACCATAGTAGCAGCCACCAGCTCTCTGGGCAATGCATTCCAGGGCTCCAACACTCTCTAAGTGAAGTAGCGTCTCCTTGTTTCCCCCCTCAACCTCCCCCCATCCAGCTTTATGGGGTATCCCCTCTACATCATCTGCCCAGCGATCTTATCATCTGTGACCTCACAACTGACCAAGATGAGCCAATCACATGCTGCCAGACTGATCAGTTTGTGATGTCCTCACCATATACCATCTCAACGCTAGGAACTGACTCCCTAAGATAGACCTCCTGAGAGTCTGGGTGTCAGAGCATTCCTCGGATATACTCTGTATTACCGAGTTGTGGCTATCACGTTGAGTTCCCAACCCCCTACTCTCCCTACCTGACTGCCTTCTCCTTAGACAAGGCTGCTCTAAGAGAGATGGCAATGTAGCAATCTGCCACCACTTAAACTTGCCGGTCTCAATTGTTACTAACGAGGCAGTCCTTAAGTCCCACAAACTCCTCCTTGTTAAACTGCTTCTTCCCTCCTCTCCCCCCCATTCACATTGGAGTACTCTTCTCCTCCCCCAAAGCACCTCCCTCCACTGTGGTCAGAACCATTTCAGCTGTTTCTGCCACCATCAGCTGTGGTGAACTAATTTTACTTGATGACTTTAACCTGAACTGGGCCTCCCCTACCCTCAAACCCACCATTCAGCAAACTGAGACACTAAACCAGGGGTGCACAACATACGGCCTGCGGGCCCCAAGCGGCCCCCGAAGAGATTATCTGTGGCCTGCAGTGACACACAGCAGTCGACAGCTTTTTTAACCTCCTTCCCTGCTTTTTCATCCTACAGCAGAGGTTACTGAACACTGACTGTCCACAAATCATCATCAAGGTCTCCTCTGACATTATACAGTCTCACATCACTCCCTGGTTTCAGCTCTGAATAAAGAGCAGCTAACAGTAAATAAAATAAGTACCTCAGTTCATCTCAATTTGCATTCCTTTACATCCACATTCACTTTTTTCAGGGTCCGTGGATTTTGGTAAATCCGGTATTGCCATGGTGTTGCCATGGCTCCTGATTGCTCCTGATGTTACTGTACATCGGGGAATGACTCCTGATTAGTTCTGTATATGAGGGATGGGTTCAGGGGAGGGACAATAACTCCACTGTTTGATCGAGAATGAGGATGAAATGTAAATCTCATAACCGCAGGGACCGGAGTGTTCGGAGCAGAAAAAAAATAGTAAGCAATTATCGATGATTAGGGGTATCCAGTGGGAGGGACAGGGGGTGGATGCCATAGCCAGGTGAAGGTAGTGAGTATCTGTGGGTTGACAGTGCATAGGGCAAAGTTCATGGTGTATGAACTGGTTAGGGATTGTGGAGGGAAATCGGATTTCCTGGTGCATTTGGGAACTAACGATCTAGAGTGAAATAGAATTTTGGAAATCCAAGCAAGGTTCCAAGAACTTGCCAGAGTCTGTCAGGATAATGGATACAACATATCCTTTTCAGAGATATTGCCAGTACCAAAGGCCTCAGTGGAGAAAAAAATGAAAATCACAGAGGTTAATGACTGGCTCAGGAAGTGGGGTGAAGAGAGTGGGTTGGGGTTGTTAGGTAACTGGAAAGGAGTTTGGGAGGATAAGGGACTGTATGCCAAGGACAGGCTTCATCTTGCCCCGTTTAGGGAAGGAAGTCCTTAAACAGAGGGTGGCTGACTGCATTCAAGAAAGGTGGGGTTTAAACTTGTAAGGGGGGAGGGATAAGGGAGGGGCTGACCAGGAGCCCTCTCCTCCAGATGAGGGGAGTAGCCTCAAACCCAAGGGGGAGGGGGAAACAGACTGGGGAGGAGGTTTCAGGAGGAGCAGAGGGAGGATGGAAGTATAAGGAACCTGGATGGGGTTCGACAAAGGGATCAGGGATAAGGGGTGGGGTGGTGTTAGTAAATGCCAGGAGCTTGGGAAACAAGTTTCAGAGTTCCAGACCATACTGTTCTGGGGTGGATGGGAGTGGTCACGGAAACGACAAAAAAACCATGACTGTGACCTAAATGTGCGGGGGTACACTATGCTTAGGAAGGATAGAAATGAGGGCAGAAGGGGTGGAGTGGCTATGTTCATTAGAGATGACATAGAAATTGCTAGGGTAGAAGAGGCAGAGGGAAACGTGGAGGTCTTATGGGTCACCTTACGGACCCCATCAGCAGGTAAGGTCAAGCTGGGTGTAGTATATAGGCACCCCAGGATGGGTGATGTTCTGGAGGATGGTTTGCTGGACAACATCATTGTCCAGTGTGGACCAAAAGGGGAAGGAGTGGTGTTGATGGGGGATCTTAATATGCCAGGTACAAACTGGGGAACCATGTCCTCTAAGGTGGACAAGGAGCAGAGGCTGCTGGACAGCTTCCAGGATGTGTTCTTAACACAGCATGTGATGGAGCCCACAAGGGAGGGATATGTCCTGGACGTGGTTCTGGCAGATGGGGATCTGGTAAGGGACCTGGTTGTAGAGGATCCCCTGACTGGGAGCGACCACAATACAGTCTGGTTTCAAATAAGCATGGGGGAAGGGGGGGAGAGATCTAGAGCACTGGCAGTGGACTTCAGGGGGGGCAGACTTTGTGGTCATGGGGAATATTCTCAAGGATCACTTGAAGGGGGATTACATCGATGACAAATGTGGAAAAGAGATGGGAGGTCATAAAACGGGGAATCCATGAGGCAGTCAGGACCTGCGCTAAGGTGAAACGTAAGGGAGCAAGGTCACATAAACCATGCTGGTAGTCCAGTGAGGTTCAGGTAGCAGTCAGAGAAAAGAAGGCGGCCTACAAAAAATATAAAACAACAAGAGAGGATAGGGAAAAGGAAATGTACCACCTTGCATCTAGAAAAGTCACCCGGATGGTAAGGGGGGCAAAGTCCAGTAAAGAGCAGTGGCCGGCACTAGGGATACATGGAGGGGAAAAGGGGTTCTTCCGCTACATTGGGGAGTGGAGAAAAACTAAGGGCCATCTTGACAGATTGAGATCAGAAGGAGGGTGGGTGGAAGAGGCGAGGAACCAGGCAGAGGTATTAAATGAGTACTTTGCCTTGGTGTTCACTAGGGAGGGGGATGGGATATCTACAAAGCAAGGCACAATGGGCATAGAAGCGGTAGTGAGTGGGATCAGGGGAGCAACAGAAATGGAGCAAGAGGGAGGGAGAGGTACCCCAGGGGTGTCACATCAGGATAAGGATAAAAAGGTGGAGGGGATGGATGATGCTATCTCCACCGAAAGGGTGTGGTTATCCTCAAGGCCCTAAAGAAAGATAAATCTCCTGGACTGGATGGCATTCATCCGGGAGTACTATGGGAATTGGTCGGACATACTGGCTGCACCCCGGCTAAGCTCTTCAACAGGTCGCTTGAGACAGGGAGGGTACCTAGGGACTGGCGAGAGGCACATGTGGTGCCAATCCATAAAGGGGGGGTAGAGGGAAGTACCAGGTAACTATAGACCCATCAGTTTGACCTCGGTGGTGGTAAAATTAATGGAGAGTATACTAAAAGAACGATTGGGGGTGTACTTCGAGGAGGTGGAAGGTCTGGATAGTCCGCAACATGGGTTTATGCCAGGTAGATCGTGTCAAACCAATCTTGTGGAGTTCTATGAATGGGTAACATCAGAATTGGACAGGGAAAAGCCTGTGGATGTATTATTCTTGGACTTCAGCAAGGCATTTGACTCTGTCCCCCACAATGGTCTGGTGGAGAAACTTACGGGGTTGGGAGTAGGCCCTTTGACGGTCACATGGATTGAACACTGACTAGCTGGATGCACCCAGAGAGTAGTGGTTAGTGGGGAGCTCTGGAACCCTAGAGAGGTCAGGAGTGGGGTACCGTAGGGCTCGGTCCTAGGTCCAATCCTGTTTAATGTATACATATTGGACATCAGGGAGGGTATAGAGTGTGAAATGAGTCTCTTTGCTGATGACTCCAAGATGGGAGCAGTAGTTGAGGGGGAAGAGGGGAGGTTGGCCCTGCAAGGGGACCTGGACACCCTGGAAAGCTGGGCTCATACATGGAAATTAAATTTCAATATCACCAAGTGCAAGGCATTACATCTTGGGCAGGGAAACCCTAAACACAGGTACACCCTGGGAGGGGAGGCGCTGGAGGCCTCAACAGGGGGAAAAAGACCTAGGGGTCATGGTGGATGCATGTATGAATAACTCGGACTAGTGCAGGAGAGTGGCTAGCAAGGCAAACAGGATGTTGGGATGCATCGTAAGGGGGATCACCTCTAGGAGCAGGGAAGTGATTCTGCCGCTGTACAATGGACTGGTTAGACCACACCATGAGTACTGTGTACAGTACTGGAGACCACACTTGAAGAGGGACATACATCTCCTGGAGAGGGTACAGAGGAGGGCAACTAAGATGATATGAGGACTAGGGGATTTGACATATGAGGACAGACTTGAGGAGCTTTGCCTGTTTTCATTGGAGGAGAGGAGAGACGGGGGACATGATTGAGGTCTTCAAATACCTCAAGGGAATAAATAGAGTAAACATGGAGGGGATCTTTAAACTAAAGCTGGGAGGTATCACCAGAGGGCATGGTTTGAAGTTGGAAGGTGGAAGGGTGAGGGGGGAAAAGAGGAGGAGGTTTTTCACTGAGAGGGTGGTGGACCCTTGGAATGCACTGTCTGGCGAGCTGGTTCAGAGATCCACAGTGGAGGGCTTCAAGAGAGGGTGAGACAGACACAGAAAACGGATGTACCAGATGATGGCCTGGCCCAGGGGGGCAGGGACGGATGATTGAGGTTTCTGGAACACAAGGGGGGGGGAGGGCCTCGGCACCCAACTAGGGATCTGAGGTTCGAGCAGACTCGATAGACCGCAAGTCCTAATCTGCTGGCAATTAGTATGTTAGTATTTAGCTTTCACTGGGTCTGGGACAGATCACAACGCTTATAAATCTGATGTTGCCATGGCTCCTGATTAGTGCAGTATATCATTCCTACGTTGGAATCCAGGGGACACTGCAAAACCTCCCATTAACCATAAAAGACAGCACTTCAAATTGGTGAGTTCCACTTTTTTGAGTTGTAATTTTAAACATTGCAGCTGTGTCTGGCTGATTAGTACCCTTATTTCTTTCTTTCTGTTTCTTTTCTCAGGAACTCAAGTTGAGGAATTACTCATCTATTCTACTGGGAAAAGAGACTGTCAGGAAAAGGACAGCAGACCAGTACTGTAACAGACTATGTTTCCAAATTTCTGCATTTCCCCTTGTTATGTTGCTTATTTTTGTATTTTTATAAATTGTTATTGTTACTTTTAGTAGCAAGGTGTTTCAGAAAGGATAATATAAATAAATAAACAGACAAATAAACGCATGCATGTTTGATTTACTACTTACATGTGTCATCATGGGACATTTGAACGCAGCCTATGGACGGTGTCCCACGGCCAGTGGCCCCCATCCTTCACTCAAGATTTCAGTCTGGCTCCCCCCCCCAAAAAAGTGTGCACCACTGCACTAAGCCTATACCAACTGATCAGCGAACCCACCAGACTAGACTCCCAAAGTCGTACCCTTCTGGACTGGATCCTGGCTTCTCACCCGCACAGGGTCACATCAGCTGGTATGATCCCTGAAATGTTCAGCAACCACCTCATGACCTACTGCACTTGCAAACTTAATTTACCTTGCTCTTCCCTTACCGATCACTGGATCCACTCTCTTCACTCCTGAAACACTGCTACACTCCTGCATGATCTTGCATCCTCAGACTAGTCCCCTTTCTATGGCACAGATGACGTAGACACGGCTCTCTCCCTTTTATGCCGCTTATTAAACAGTGTCTGGAATTATCATGCCCCCCTACACCACTGGAGATTGAGAAACTTCCACCATCCCTGGATATCTGCTTATCTAATCAAGCTTTGCAACTCCTAGGACCGTGCTTGGGCTCGCTATAAAGCTTCACTCTCCATCTATCGTGCTCTGCAAAACGTTTGCACCAAAGCTATCATGGCAGCTCAATCTATTTTAAGAACATGCTGCAAGAAAATCTAAACTCTCCCCATAAATTCTGGCAAACCCTCTCCTCCCTTTTTAAACGATCACACACCTCCTCCTCCTCCTCCTCCTCCCCATCCCTCCTAATTGACAACAATCTAGTCTCAACCCCTCACACCGTTGCCTCTACCTTGAATAAATATTTCACATGTGCCCTTCCATCTTCCCCTACCTATCCCTCCACTGCCTGACACACCCCACTTACCCCTGACTCCCCAGTACCCCCTCCCACAGCACCACCACCATCTTCAGCCCCACACACGTCAACTCAATCCTATCACAGTCCAGGAGGCCCTCAGGGCTTTCCAATCCCTAAACCCATGCAAATCCAACCCTGGTGGTCTTGAACCTCTTATATTAAAGATCTCAGCCACAGCCATCACCCATTCCCTGTCCCATCTACTCAATCTCTATTTCTCCCTTGGCACAGTACCACAGGCCTGGAGAGAGGCTAAAGTGATTCCACTGAACATAGGCAGTGATCACTCCCAATCTGGTAATTACCACCCCATCTCCCTTCTCCCTCCTTTAGTCAAACTACAAGAATCGCTCATCCTCCCCCAACACACAAACTTCCTCACTTCCACAGATTTCCTGTACCCTTGTCAGTTGGGCTTCAGGAAAAATCACTCAACCATCTCCTCCCAACTTAGGGTTACCGACGCCATTCTCACTGGTATGAACCAAGGCCACCTCATCTCAGCCATATCAACCGTTGTTGCACCAGAAGCTCTACTAGCCAGATTTTTAACATACCTCACTTTCGCACTTCTCTGGGACAAAGTTCCTTTGCCTACCGTGCCCCGCTATGGATGAACTCGCTGCACCATGACATCATTATAGCATCCACTTTGGGCTCCTTCAAGGTTAAACTTAAGCAACAGCTAGTTGCTGATGCCAGTTGTGACTGCTTCCAATAACCTTCCTTCTTGTGACCAGCACTTATTCTAACCTTATGCTATCCTGACCTTATGCATAACTGTTCTCAGCATGTAAATAACTGTTCTAAGTTGCTAATCATTCTCCTTCACATTTCCTCTGGATCCCTTCCACTCTTTCCCCTCACCCCTCTATGGCTTCCCCCTTCCCCCCTGTTATATCTCCTGAGCTCCCTTGCTCACTTTAAAATGCTTTGTTCCATACCTTCTCACCTCTGACAAGACCCCTGGGCTGATGCCATCCCTTACCTTGTTGATTATTAGATAATAGGCTGAGTCTGTTCTCATTTTCCTGTAAAGGGTTGTTCCATAAGACACCATTCTCTCTAATATGACCCTTTGAATTCCAGGTTTTAATCAAATATGCAGCATGGTATACATTGTACAATGCCACATGTATTGGAACATCTCTAGCTATAAACTCTTGTAATGTCTTGTACAGTTCCTTGTTTTGTTTGTTCTCCATCTCATACTTTCCCAATATGCATTGTTCATCTGACGTGGAACCTATGAAATGAGCTTATTCTCAAAGGTGTTATCCGAAATTTCAATAAATAAAAAAATACATAAAAATATTTATAGATCTGGCCAAGGCATTTGATTCCATACCCCATCTCATCCTTGTCACCAAGCTCAAACATACAGGCCTCCCCCCCCCCCAGTCAAATGGTTAGCTCATACCTCTCTGGCCCCTCTCAATGCGTCCAATCTGGAGATGTTCTCTCACTCCCTCCCAATATTGACTGGAGTACCGCAAGAGTCAATCCTTGGCCCCATTATCTTTTTGATATTCCTCAATGACCTCCCCCTTGTATGCTCCTACTCCCACATACACCTCTATGCTGATGTCACTATCCTCTATAACTCCAGCCCTCTACCTCACTGATGACCTTCCAGCTGCAGTCCGATTTCACCAATGTCCTCAGCTGGTTCAAGGCAAATCAGCTGAAGGTCAACACCACTAAAACAGTTCTATGAATTTCAGCACCACATAGAAACTAGCCAAACTCCTGTCACCCCCTGCCTTCACCACGCTCGATGGCAAAACCCTGGACATAGTCCCAGCCTACAAATACCTCAGAGTCTGGCTGGACAGTCACCTGGAATTCTCTACTCATATCAACCATATTCATTCCACGCTCCACCCTAAACTTGGGGCTCTCTGTAGAAACAAAGATGCCCTCTCCCTCCTTGTTTGCCGGACTCTCCTTACAAAGATCATCCTGCCACTTTTTGACTGTGCCAACATCGTGTACAGGTCTGCCTCTGCATCCACTCTCTCCAGACTAGATGTTCTCTTCAACGCTTTTTGTCATTTCACCCTGAATGCCTTCCCCCAGAACTCATCTTTGCACCCTTTACTCCTCGCTTTCTCTCCCTTCTCTTACTTTCTGCTGAAACCTCCATACTTCCATCCTCACTGTGACAGAGGTCTTGTTCCCCCCCCCCATGTAAATATAGTATTCATCTCTCAGGTTTTATTTTATTTAGGGATAATCTGGAATGTACATCCCTTCTTATGTGTAGTCTTGTTCAGTGTGCTGTTAAATGTCCTGTTTGTTGGGCTAGTCACCCATTTTGTATATTCCTCTGTCCTGTGTCTTGTTTCCCTTTTATGCACACTCCAGATTCCCCTTTAAGTAAAATATCACTTTAAAATGCATTAGATAGGTATGCAGTGCATTATTAAAAGTTAAAAAAGTAAAAAAAAGAATTAATTGTATTTCTTTGTTTTAATTCTAGCAGCTTTGTATGGAGAAATGTGTAGAATTATTTCTACAGAAGACAAAACCACGGCTTCTGTTGTCTAAGAGCCGCTGTGCAGGAGCTTTCTCGCTGAACCTGCTCCGTTAAAGGAACTCCATAGCGGACCTCTGATAATATTGTCCGCTTAAGTAAAATCAAAAACTGCTGTACTTTTGTTTCGGTCCATATTTTAAGCGCCAGACTATTGGCATGTTAAATAAGTAATCAGCGATAGTGCGAACACTGGTAATTACTTCCGCGAATGCTAAGCACTGCTCGCCAAAGGAATTCCTTAGTGAAAACAGAGCTCTGCGAAAATAAATCAACCGGATAAGATGCGCTGCAATTACAGTGGGCGTCTGGACCTAGAAATATAATTTTGGTACCCCTTCTCTGTTACCTTAGTCACCACAATAAGCGAGGCTCTTTTCTCTTCCTGCACAGATGTTTTATTAAGAGCGGCCGGCCAGACTCTCTGATGTTATACTGCTCAGAAGAGGCGGACCCTCCGTTCTCTTCAAAATGTGTTGGAACTAATTAAAGGGAACATAATAGTTTTCAAGCAGCTGAAAGGTTAAAGTTCTTTATAAAAATATTGGTATGGATAAATAAAATGTATTAACACTTTTGTTTTCTCAAAGGTTTATTATGCTAATATTAGGGGTGGAGTTAGTGGGTCACATGACTGTAAAGACTATAAATATTGTCTTCCCTCTGAAATCAATCAGTAAGACTAAGGGTGTTGATCTGGTAACACCCTGACCTTGAGTTAGCTACTTCTAGCTCTGGTACTCGAACCTACGATGATGTAACTATATTTTCTTTTGGTCATTTTCAAGTTCGCTGTAAAATAAATTTTCGCTTATTTTCTGCTAATTTTGTCTGAGTGCCTTGTCTTTATCCCACACCATTTCACTTTTGGTGTCAGAAGTGGGAAAGAGTTGGTTGGTGAAGACCTACTATGGGATCTGCACTCAGATTCCTATGGCATGCACTCAGATAGGGCAGAAGAGCGGACGGTCGTAGCCACAAGGTCTGCTGTACAGGAATTGGGTTTACCTCTACTAGCCAGTTTAGACCCAGTGGTTCACAGAAAGGTGGCTAAGAAAGAAGCTGATGGAGATATTGCCATGATGGATGAAAGTAAGCCTACTGAAAGGGGCGCACAAGCAGCCGAAGCCAAGATGGAAGACCCACCGGAGAGCCCCCATGAATTACTTCATTGGTTATGTCTACGACAAGTCGAGATGGAGAAAGAAAGGGAAAGAGACTGAGAAGAAAGGGAGAGAGAGAGAGAGAGAGAGCAGAGAATGCTGCCAGATGACTGATACCCTGCGTGCCATTCAGTCACTGAGTACAACAAGATCACCAGCAGCACCTATGGTAGGCCAAACAGATATAAAACTAGTAAAAATGACTGAGTCCAATGATATTGAGGCATATCTTATGACATTTGAGAGGGTAGCCACTGCGTGTGCCTGGCCTTGAGATCAGTGGGTTGTTAGGTTGGCACCAATTTGACTTGGAAGCACCAACTAGCATATAGCCATTCAGATAGTATGCATATCAATGACTATGATTATATTAAACAAACCATCCTTAAAAGATATGACATCTGCACTGAAACATATAGGCAACAATTTGAGCATATACATTTCAGTCTGCTGATACACCCAAGATGTGTATACTGTTTAAAGACTTATGTCACAAATGGTTACAACCCAATATAAGAACTGTAGTACAAATATTGAAGTATTATTTTAGAACAATTTGTCCGAGTGTTACCCCAAGATGTACAACTATGGGTAAAGGAACACCTGCCCGAAACTGCTGAAGGAGCTATACGATTGGCAGAATATTATCTGACTGCTAGGCCTCAACGACCTAGAATACCTACAAATTATAGGGGTCCTCCAGCTGTGGTAAAACCTATTTCCCCAAGTACTACACCTGTGCCACAATCCAGTAATATCCCTGAGGGTAGAACTATTAGAGCATATAGTACGTGATATCATATGTCACGAGTGTAAAGCCAAAGGACACATTGCTAGGTTCTGCCAAAGAAGAAAAATAGATGCAATACACCTAGTTCTTGCCAATTGGGGACAGTATTTAACAAGTGTGGAAATTGAAGGGACAAAGGTATCTGGTCTTATTGACTCAGGCAGCAAGCAGACTTTGTTCATGCCTCCCTAATGAAAATGTAGAGCCTGGGGAACCAACTCAGGGGTTAAGTGTATACAGGGATATACACTGGTACCCATTAAGAAACTGAGATACAAATAAATGGAACACTACTGAAAATGAAAATAGGGATAGTACCTCAGTTGCCAGTCCCTGTGATAATTGGACACGATTACCCCTATTTTGACTCTTTATTGTCCACAAACATTGGATTTGTCACCACCGGTCTACGAGAAACAAGAAACAGAGTTGGGACAATTATTTCCTTTTGAGGATGATGTGTATGGGACCATGAGTAAAGAAAGAAAAAGTAAAACACAAAGAAGATAGGATAAAAACCTGTGGACTAAGAGAAATGCTGGACTTGATATATTGACTGAAAAAAGTACATCCCTTAACAAAGAGTTTATAGATATGCAGAAAAGTGATGTAACTTTAATGCCTTTTTTTTCCACAGGTGAATGGGAAATCTGAACCCGATCAACCTTATTATAAAATCGAAAATGAATTGTTGTATAGAGTGTGTACTAATCATCAAACTGGAGAAATAGAGGAACAGTTGATGGTACCATTACAGTACCGTCCTAAGTTGTTGACCATTGCCCATGATATTCCGTTAGCCGGCCATTTAGGCAGGGACCATACACTAAAACGTCTTTTGTATAGGTTTTTTTGGCCTGGCATCCATGAGCAGGTGGCAGAGTATTGTAAAAGCTGCCCTGATTGTCGATTAGTAGCAGCGATTGGACGTAAAGATAAAGTACCTTTATTACCAATGCCTTTAGTAAATAACATGTTTGAAAGAATAGCCATGGATATTATAGGTCCACTACCCAAAAGTTCAAAGGGGAATCGTTTCATATTAGTGGTTGTGGACTATATTACAAAATACCCAGAGGCGATTCCCCTTCGTACGATCACTGCTTCCAGAATAGCTGAGGAATTGGCAAAAATATTTAGTCGCATGGGCATTCCTAAAACCATCCTAACCGACAGAGGAGCCAATTTTTGCTCAAACATGTTACAACATCTGTACCAAGCTTTAGGTATAGAAGCTATTTTTACCACACCCTACCATCCTCAAACAGACGGTTTAGTCGAACGTTTTAATCAGACATTAAAAAGGATGTTAAAAAAATATGTAACAGGAAGGAAAAAAACAGGATTTATATCTTCCGTACCTGATGTTTGCCTACAGAGAGGTGCCTCAAGCATCCAGAGGTTTTCCCGTTTGAGTTACTATACGGCCAAAACCCAAGGGGTCCTTTAGATGTTATAAAGGAAGAGTGGGAAGATAGAGCGGGTAAGCAAAAGATACAACCCTAGAATACTGGAATCAGCTACGTCAGAGGTTAATATCCTATGTGCAAAAAGCCCATCAAACTAATTTACACCAACAATCAAAGCAGAAAGAATATTATGATAAGGGAGCAAAATATAAAGAGTTTACTGAAGGGGATAAAGTCCTACTTTTACTACCTTCCTCTGACAATAAATTGCTAATGAAGTGGCAAGGTCCTCACAAGATTGTAAAACGGGTAGGCCCAGTAACCTATGAGGTCAAACTACCAGAAAAAAAAAATCAAACACCGGGGCCCAGATATTCAAAAGGGTTGCGCCATGCGCAACAGGGTTGCGCGTGCACAACTCCAAAAATGCGCCATTCTGCGATATTCAGAAGGGGCCAGTTGCGCCACCAAAAACATGCTGAGCAACAGCGCAATGGAAATGAAGGCATGCGCAACTGAAGGCGGGTCCATGCATAAAGTGTCTTAATGCGATATCGAACACTTAGCATAATGCGCAAGAGTGACTCAACCCGGAAGTTGTGCAGTAGCGAATTGAGCCAAAATAAAAGGCTCAAGGTAGCGCCAAGAACCCTAGCAGGCCACAAACTGGGGAGAGAGAGACAGAGAGAGAGAGAGAGAGAGAGACAGGAGCTGGAAGGGCAGAGAGGGACAGTGGGTCCAGGAGGACAGAGAGGCCAGTGGGGTGCGGTGCAGTGGAAGCAGCAGTGGGGGCAGCGGGTAACACAGGAACAGCAGCAGGGGTGCAGAAGCCAGGGAGATGGACAGTGCCAGCTTCACATGGAAGCTGTAATGAGGGTGAGACACCATGCTGCGGGGGACGTGGCGGCCGGAGGAGCCCGTCGGCGGTATGCCCCAGACAAGCGATGTCGTGCCGCGCAAAGCTTGAGCTGTACACAGCGCGTCGGAGTGTGGGCGGTACCGCCTGAACAGGGCAATACTGAGATGGCTCTGCGAGCTGTGCAGTGATGTGATGCAGGCATCCTCACGCGGAGTCCACGCTCTGTCCGTGGAGATCAAGGTGACAGCCTGCATGTGCCTGCAGCCACGGGCACCTTCCAGAGGCCAACAGGGGACACCACAGGCATTACACAGTCGGCCACGTCATGCATCCTCACCCAATTCCTCAGCGCTTTCTGCTGCCTCATGCTGCAGATACATCCATTTCCCCAGCACTGACAGCAAGCATTCAACAAACATGCAGGAGTTCCACAGGGTATACGTATGCCTGGCATGCTCAAGGGCCATAGACTGCACCCATGTGGCCATTCACACACCACCTGGCCCGACGGCCAGGCATGCTCGAGAACTGAAAGGGGTTTTCCAGTGTCAACTGCCAGGTGGTGTGTGATGCCACTGGCGCATATCAATGTCTGTGCCACACACCTGGCGGAGCACATGATGCCTTCATATGGCACCAGTCTGCACTGTGCCATCGATTCGAGTGGGGACATCCCACGGGTCATCTAGTGGGTGAGTACACATGTATGGAATGCAAACTCTGGGCAAGGGTGGGAATGACACAGGTGCCATGGTAGTGGCACACAGGATATGGGCAATATGGACCTGACATGACACTGATCTCACTATCTCCACACAGGTGACTGCGGATACCCTCCGTCCTGGCTGCTCACACCGTGCAGGCGCCCCTGACTCAGCGCAGCTATGCTTCAATAGGCACATGCAGCACATGTAACATCATAGGCGGGTGTTTGGGATGCTCAAGGCAGCTTCCGATGCCTGGACACCTCCGGCGAGACCCACAGTACAACCCCAAAGGCCTGTGGGATATTCCTGGCCTGTTGCATCCTGCACAACATGGCCAAAGACCATGGGATAGCCGTACAGGTCAAGAGGGGACAGCGATGGGGGCGCCAGTGGCTGATGATGTTAGTGATGAGCAGCCCCTAGGACGGAGGACCCCCGACTGACCCGGCAGGCCCAGCTACACGGGACACCATTGCAGAAAAGCACTCATGCCCTACAGGTAAGTCAAGGGGACATGTGCAGGCAACACTGTCCATGCGCAAACCACAGGCACACAGGGGAACACACGTGCATGAAGGTCAGGGGTTGAAGGTTCCAGGCATACCAACACACCATCAGAGAGGTGAACACTCATAGGACACACACACACACAGGCAGCATACATGGGCAGCAGCACAGCACTGCGGAAATGACATTGCCAACACCAGCACCACCAACCACCCCACCACCTGGACTGTCCCGTCAGTGTGTCGGACCTGGGCACCCTGCACCTTGGTGTACAGTGCAATGCAGGCATCATCATGCACACGCACCTGTGGACGGCAGTTGGGAGAGTGTGCAGGTGGTCCGTGTGTCAGCAGTGAGCAGAGCACCCAACAGTGCACTGCCCACCATGACACACAGTGCACACTGGGGCAGCACCAGACAGGGCCTGCACTGGAGACAGCTCAGTCAGATAGCACTGTCCCACGGCCACCGGATGCATGGGTGGCCCCGCCGTGGCCCAGCAGCACTGGCAGGCTGAGCAGGGAACCCATCGGGTGGCGCTGGTGCACCACCAGGGTCCCACTGTGCGAACATGACGCCCGACAGGGGTCTGCATCCTGCCAAACAAACTTGACCAGGGTGCTCGGGATGCCCACAGCAGAACCGGCGTTGACAGGCCTGGTGGCGCCACGACACCGGGAATGGGAGTGGAGGCGCACTGTGTGGGGGTGTGTGGTACAGGGGCACCTGACAGTGTGTGTCGTCCGCGACAGAGACCACTGCCTGGGTCAGCCTGTCAATGGCAGCGGTCACATCCGTCTGCATAAGGACCAGCTCGGCTCGGTCCGAGCACACTCCTGCTATGCCACTCCACGGACACAGACAGTGCCTCCCACGGACCTTGCAACCCGCCCCTGCAGCTGTACTGGAGTCCTGCAGCAGGCGGGTGTACGCATCCAATGGGTACTGTGCCCCAATGGCGCCGTGACCCCCAGGGTGTGGGCCGGTCTGGTGCACAGCACCCTGAGGTGGGCTGTTCACCAGGACCAGGTATGGGCGGATCAAGGCGGTGGACATGTGCCACTGCTTGACACTGTACCCCCAGACTTGGTGTCGCGACTGCTGCTGCCCCCTCCAACTGCTGAGCCCCCAGGTCCACTGTTCCACCTCTGTGCTGACAACAGTGCCAGACACCTGCACAGCCACGGTGCTGCCCACTGGTGCTGACAGGCACAGCCTGGGACTGTGCCAGCATGCTGGTACACGAGTGTGTGAACCAGGAAAGGCCCAGGGGCACGTGCTGGCCTGCCATGTGTCCGTCATGGGACACACACCTATCACTGCCCATTGCAGGCCTGCTATCATCAATGGTGCAGGTGCGTGCCACTGCCATAGGCACAGCATGCTGGCATACCTGCATGCCAGACTGCTGTGACACAGGCTGTGCACCCCCTGCACCCGTATCACTGACACCGGAGTTGTTGGCCCAGCGTGCATGCTGCTGCAGTGCCTGCAGGCTGGTGGCGGAGGTGGATGGTCCCTCCTCCACGTCCAGCAGGTCTGCATCACTGTCTGGACCCACCACCACCACCGTCTCCTGAAGACGAACAGGATCTGTAACAGAAAGAGAGTACATGTGAGTGCATGTGAACAACAGCCCCCCCCAACAACACCACCATGTCATACCGTGCAGTGATGGCTTCCACCTGTCTGGAATCCTCCACCTGGTATGCCGCAATAGCACTGGCTGCATGGCGCAACCAGTGTCTCCTCTGTAGGGGTCAGCTGCAACGCACCACTGGTGGGCCCCCACCAGTGCCAACGTCCGCCCTGAAGGCTGCCACCTCTCCTTCAGCCTCCTGCGGTCAGTCCCCATCTTCTTCTTGCATTCCTGCGCGGAGCGCTGGTGGCTTCCGTGCAGGTTAACGACTGACTACCCCCCCCATGCAGCTGCGCGGTTCCTGAGGGGTGCCCTCCGTCCACTCACTAGATGGCTCATCCTCCAGAGTAGGCCTGGAAGGGGCCTCCGTCTCTGCCGCAGTGAGATTCGGCCTCCTCCTCGCCCGCCGTCCACACCTCAGCTTAGCTCTGGTCAGTCATGGTGATCTGTATGGGTGGAAGTGGACACCTGTCACTGTGCAGTCGACAGCATTTCCCCATGAGCATAGCTGCCCGGCCGGGGCGGAAGCTCACGTTCCACTCCGCATGGCAGATACTGATCGAAAGGGTGCCTTTGTCCCTTTCTAAGTGCCTTTTCATGCTCAGCCCCTCAGCCTTTATCATCCTCCGCCCATGAGCATTGTCCTGAGCATCACACAGCATGTAACTCACCTCTCCCTGCAGTAACCAAATCTGGCCAGCACAACCACTGTCGCATTTTATAGAGCAACACATGCAAATGAGGTGTGGCGCAACTGACATGTGCTAATCGCGCCACTGTGCCTTTGAATGGCTGATCGCATGATTTGCATATATCGGCTGAATATCGGCGTGTTGGTAGCTGCGCCATCACGGAAGGTCAGCTGAGCCAATGGCGCGGGTTTGTGGCTGTGTGCCACACTGCATGTGCATGCCCAGACAGCTACGCATGTCTATCGCACTGCAGACCTGCTGAGCGAGCAGGCGATTCTGACCATGGCCACCATTGTGCCAGTGGCGCTACAGCACTGGGCACTATATGGGCGGCTAATGACACTCTGCGCGATAGTCCACTGTGGCACTGGTGCTCAGCTGGCGTCGCGAAGGATGCCTACTCGTCTATGGTGCTGTGCATAGCCTGCGTCATTACCGTGACCTTGTGTATGCCCTCTGACCCTGGCGCTGTTGGCATGCCATGTGTCGCCTATTAAGCTGTCTGGTGACAGCGCCATGTAAAATATTGACGGCTATTAGAACAGCGTGATTGGAACCTGTGGTGGTCTATTGCGCAACAACTCCACGTGGGGTTCGCGGCGAGCGCCATATTGCCTGCTGTAAAGTTGGTGCCATGGCTAGGAGGAGGCGGTGTCCTGGAGCCAGCTTGAAGTGGCCAACCTGGTGGCCTGGTGGAGCCCACTGTGAGGCACTGTATGGTGAGCCCCCTCACCATGCCTAGGACCCATGTGTGGCAGCAAGTGGCCACTTGCCAGTGGAGGTCACTGGCGGGGCGGTCTGCTGAGCAGTGCCAGCACGGTACAGTGACCTCCGCTGGAGGACCGGAACTCTTATGCCGGCTGCGTTCACATGCCAGGCGGGTGTGGTGCCTAGGCCAGGTGAGTGTACCATCTATGCACCTATATTCTCTGTGAGTGTGTGTGCTTGGGTGGCTGTGCATAGGTGCCGGCTCGGACACGGTGGGCTGTGTCAGTGTGTGCAGCTGCGCGATGGATGGTTATGGCTGTGTGGGCAGGCACTACTCACTGGGGCAGGGGCACTCTGTTTTGAGTCACACTGATGTTTGTCTCAACATACTCTCCTCAGGCAGTTTGTGAGGACACAGGGCCAGGTGGCGTGGGCCGTGCCAGGGCCCAGTGCCGGGGTGTTGCCCCAACAGCAGCAGCAGCAGCAGCAGCCAGACCCAGCTGCTGGAGGTGTGAGTATCATTACTTCATGGATGCTATTGCATGCTGGGGGCAAGACCACCAGCCATGCGGGACACAACCAAAGGGAGGTCATAATTCCACTATACAAAACACTAGTGAGTCCCACACTGAGTACAGTGTACAGTTCGGAGACCATACCTACTTATGGACATGGACTGGGTGGAGAGGGTTCAGAGGAGGCGACACGGATGGCGCATGGATTGCATCACAAGTCCTATGCAGACAGGTTGGCGGAACTGAACATGTACTCCTGGAGGGAGGAGGGTGTGGGGATATGATGGGGACATACAGTATCTTACAGGGGGAACAGAGTGCAGGAAAACAGTATTTTTAAGCGTAAAGGATGTTCCAGGACTGGAGGCATGGGATGAAGTTGGAGGGGACAATTCAGAGGAAACATGAGAAAGTATTTCTTCACAGAGCGGGTGGTGGACAAGTGGAACACCTGCAAGAGGAAGTGGTGGGGGCTGACTTGGTCACGGATTTATGAATGCATGGGTTAGCCATAAAGGAATTCTGGAGGTCAGGGTAAGGGGCAACAGACTTATAGGACAACAGAGTGAACTTACAAGGTCAAATGGACAGACTGGGTGTCCCATAGGCCCTTATCTGCCGACACTGTCTATGTATCCATGTATGTAGGCATGACACAGGTGACCTGCATCACAGTGCAGTATCACGGCCACTGTGTGTATCGTCCACTGGTGGTCAAGGCATGCACTGGGCACATAGCTGTGTGACTGGCATCGCGACCACGTTGCTACATCACTTGCCAACCTAGTTTGTACTGTGATTGACGTGGGCAGTGTGGGCGGTGGTGCGTTGGCTGGTGGCGCCGCCTGTTTGTGATGGCCATGTGCATGTTCACTGTGGGTGGTGCATGCCATCACAGGTGCGGGACATTGGGCTATATGGCTTGCAGGTTGGGTGGTGTTCAGGGTTGTGGTCAGTCACAGCCATTGACTGTGTTCCCATTTTCCTGAGCCCTCGGGTTCTAAGGAGGATGCAGCGGATGTCCGTCCCTCACAGAGTCAGCGTGGCAAGCCAGAGGATCCTCGAGCGATACGAGGCATGGACGCCATCAGGGCAGACTGGAATGGGGCGCCAGCAGGGGAGGACCAGGAGGCTGGGCTACTGAGTCCGCATTACCCTTCCCACTTCTTCCATCCCTACCACCCTGCCTTCCCTCTCCAAGTTTTTAATCCCTCCCTCTTGAACACCCCTTCCTTGTACCCGTCCCCCCCCTTGTAAATAGTTTTTATTGTTCTTGTTGCACTATGTTTAATATACATTTCTATTTTGATATATGAATACTGTGTTGGTCTCTGATTTGCAGCTGGCTATGGGTGCTCAGTTGCAGGTGTGTACATGCCATCTGAGCTGGTATGGTCCTGGGTATGTGTGTGTGTGTGTGTGTGTGTGTGTGTGCATGTGTGCATGGGAGGTATCTCCAGCATGGCAGTGACTTTGCTGGTCTTGCCATCTGCTGCCACCACTGCTGGGTGCACAGGGGTGTGTCTGGCTTGTAGGCTTCTGTGTTGCATGGGGCTGACATGTGCTGGGGTCTGCATGGTTTCCTGCAGTGCCAGTCACTGCACATGGGTGGTGTCTTGGGGTCAGAGTGCAGGGTGCGCTGTGCATACGAGAGGCTGATGTGCACTGTGGTTGTCAACCCCTGTGTGTGGCACTCTCCACCTGCCAGTGGTTGTGCTGGGGTGTCAGGGCTCTGCTATGCTTTGTTGGCTTGTCCCCATGAGCACGTGGATCATCACGTCCCACCCAGTGATGCTGTGCTTGGGGTGTGCGGTGTGGTGTGGGTTCTGCAGTGTGTTCCTGTGCCATGTGTGGCATGGCTGGCGGTGGGCCCCAGCCTGCCTCCTGGATGTGCAGTTCCATTGTTGCTCTGGGGGCTGTGCTTTGCGCTATGGCAGCTCTGGAATGCTCAGCTGAGCTTCCATGGTTGCGCCATAGCGCAACATTTTGGCTCAGCTTCTCCTTCCTGGTTGCACGATGGCGCAGTATGTGCGATATTCAGATGTTGGCTGCTTGCGCAATTTGCTCTGCTCCATGTTTGAATATCGCACCTGTTGCGCATTTGCGCAACTGGTTTGCGCTTGCTCCTGCTGTTGCGCCAATTTTGAGTGCAGTTTGAATATCCAGGCCCGGCTATACCATGTGAATTTGTTAAAGCCATGGGTAGACAGATCCTCCCAGATATGTAGTTACATTCACCCGGAGACCTTTGAGTCAGAATTAGACATAGCATACCAAAGAATTGAAAATACAGGACATTTATCAGAAGTGCAGATCAATCCAGACTTAACATCTGAACAGGCTGCTACCCTGCAAACACTCCTACAACCCTTTCAGGCCCTCTTCACAGGAACACCAGGAAAAGTTAAAAACGCTGTCCACCATATTATGGTACCAGACAACATACCCATATGGCAAAAAGCTTATAGAATACCTAAAAAGGTACGGGATGATGTTATACAGGAAGTTAAAAAAATGTGTAACATGGGAATTATTGAACCCTCCCGCAGTGAGTGGAACTTTCCCATGGTGGTGGTAGGGAAAAAGGAAGGAGGCATCAGAATCTGCCTTAATTTTAGACGTTTAAATGCAGTCTCTAAATTTGATTGTTACCCGATGCCCCGAATTGATGATATCTTGGATCATTTAGATAAAGCCCAATACATTAGTACATTAGATCTGTCTAAGGGGTATTGGCAAATCCCGTTAGATCCAAAGGATAAAGAAAAAACTGCATTTAGCACACTAATAGGCTTGTTCCACTTTACTGTCATGCCTTTTGGACTTCATGACTCCTGCTACATTTTGTGAGTTATGGATGACATAATGCAACCTCATAGCAGCATACAGATTAAACTACTTCAGGTGATGTGGTAATATTCAATCACTCATGGAGGCACATATGAACCTCTGAGGCAGTCTTGTCAACCCTTTCTGAAGCCGGGTTGACAATACATCCCTCCAAATGTTCATTGGCCATGAAAGAAACCAAATACTTGGATTCCAAATTGGAGTTGCATAGTAAAACCAGAAGTAACCAAAGTAGAGGCAGTAGCTGACAGCCCCGGCCTATAACAAAAAAGATGTTAGATCATTCTTGGGACTTATTGGGTATTACAGGCGTTTCATACCTAACTTTTCGACAGTAGCTGCACCCTATCTGATTTGACAAAAACTAAACCAGAGAGAATAAAATGGACACCTGAGTGCGATGAGGCCTTCCGCTGTCTAAAGGCCAAGATATGTTCCTCACGTATTTTACATACACCTGACTTTTCACAACCATTTATATTACAAACAGACACCTCTAACTTTGGAATAGGAGCAGTGCTCACACAGATGGTACAAGAAGAAGAACATCCTGTAATTTTTATAAGTCGGAAGTTACATGAAAGGGAAACAAATTACTCAGTTATTGAGAAAGAGTGTCTAGCCATCAAGTGGGCAATAGAAGCCTTACGCTTCTATTTATGGGGTAGAGAGTTCGAACTATGGATTGACCATAACTCCTTATGTTGGCTTCATATAATGAAGGACAAAAACCCTCGGATAATGCGATGGTACCTGGCGATGCAACCTTATAGGTTTACTATAAAGTATAGAAAAGGTGCAGCCCATGGTAATGCTGATTTTTTATCCCAATATGGCACAGGAGACACCTCTATCTGTCAACAGACCTCGGGGTAATGAATAAGCCTGTTCGCTTAATGAAATGATGTCTCTCCAGATATTTTCTTATATTTATTAGGGACCCCGAGGTGGAGCCCTGGTGAGGGTGGGCTTTGGCTCCATCTCATTGAAATGAGATCTGATGACAGATAGAATGTTTCCCAAAAGAAAAAAAAAAAAAGGAAAACAAGAAAATAAAGAGTAGATAAAACCAAACAGAATATGTTCGGTTCTTGGTGGGGAGGAATGTGACAGAGGTCTTGTTCTTCTCCCTCCTTTATGTAAATATAGTATTCATCTCTCAGGTTTTATTTTATTTAGGGATAATCTGGAATGTATATCTCTTCTTATGTGTAGTCTTGTTCAGTGTGCTGTTAAATGTCCTGTTTGTTGGGCTGGCCACCCATTTTGTATATTCCTCTGTCCTGTGTCTTGTTTCCCTTTTATGCACACTCCAGATTCCCCTTTAAGTAAAATATCACTTTAAAATGCATTAGATAGGTATGCAGTGCATTATTAAAAGTTAAAAAAGTTAAAGTTAAAAAAAGAATTAATTGTATTTCTTTGTTTTAATTCTAGCAGCTTTGTATGGAGAAATGTGTCGAATTATTTCTACAGAACAAAACGCGGCTTCTGTTGTCTAAAAGCCGCTGTGCAGGGCTTTTCTCGCTGAACCTGCTCCCATTAAAAGGAACTCCATAGCGGACCTGCGATAATATTGTCTGCTTAAGTAAAATCAAAAAAACTGCTGTACTTTTGTTTTCGGTCCATATTTTAAGCACCAGACTATTGGCATGTTAAAATAAGTAATCAGCGATAGTGCGGAGCTCTGGTAATTACTTCACGAATGCTCGCACTATCGCAAAGGAATTCCTTAGTGAAAACGGTGCTCTGCAGAAAATAAATCAACCGGATAAGATGCGCTGCAATTACAGTGAGCGTCTGGACCTAGAAATATAATTTTGGTACCCCTTCTCTGTTACCTTAGTCACCGCAATAAACGAGGGCTCTTTTCTCTTCCTGCACAGATGTTTTATTAAGAGCCGGCCGGCCAGACTCTCTCTGATGTTATACTGCTCCAGAAGAGGTGGACCCTCCGTTTCTCTTCAAAATGTGTTGGAACTAATTAAAGGGGAACATAATAGTTTTTCAAGCAGCTGAAAGGTTAAAGTTCTTTATAAAAATATTGGTATGGATAAATAAAATGTATTAACACTTTTGTTTTCTCAAAGGTTTATTATGCTAATATTAGGGGTGGAGTTAATGGGTCACATGACTGTAAGGACTATAAATATTGTCTTCCTCTGAAATCAGTCAGTAAGACTAAGGGTGTTGATCTGGTAACACCCTGACCTTGAGGTAGCTACTTCTAGCTCTGGTACTCGAACCTACTATGATGTAACTATATTTTCTTTTGGTCGTTTTCAAGTTCACTGTAAAATAAATTTTCGCTTATTTTCTGCTAATTTTGTCTGAGTGCCTTGTCTTTATCCCACACCATTTCACACTCACCTCTAAATACTGGTTTGGTTCACGTCCCCCCCACCTAGCCTTCCTTCTATGCCCCACTGCCCACACCTCCTATAGTATCTGTTCATGTGATCTACACTCCTTTGATCTACCCTTCCCTCATTCAAACTCAGACAAGGTTGCCTTCTCTTTCCACTTTCCCATGAAAGGAACACCCTGCTTGCCTCACTGCACATGCTGCCATCCTTAAGTCTCGTTAAATAAACTCTACCTCTCTCCTCCAACACCTTGCACATGCCCTCAACCTGAATAACACCTAAGTAGCACCTTGCCTATCCATCACTGGTTTACCTGTATTTCAGCATGCCAGGTCCTCCGTGTCTTCTGAAGATAGCATTTGCCCAAGCTTCTGATGGGTCCTACCGCCTTCCCAGGTTTCAACAATAACCTGCCACTACTAAACTGAACAGCTAATATTCTTCAAGTGAAACTACCTCTGGCTGGAAGCTGCAATACTGAACATAGGATTTGCAAGAAAGCGAGTTGTGCTCACAACAGAGGGAGGTGAACCTTGCAATTGTCTTTGCTTTGTAGCAGATATTCTGCAGGTAGAGGCTACTTCTAACTGAAAGGTGAAATAAGGAACTTAGAATTATCAGGAAAAGACAGTCTTTCAAGCAACAGAGGGAGGTGGATCTAGCTTTACTTTTGTTACAATTCTTAAGATTTTCAGTGCAGGAAGAGTTTACATCCTGGGCTAAGAACTTGTCATAAGTCCTGAAATAAGTGCAGGTACAGGTTGTGTATTTGATCCAGACAGTGCCCTAGGGGGTGGAAACTGTTTTTTGTGTTTATCTGTGTGTACCTTAAAAGGCCAGACCAGACTTTGTCAGGAAGTGCAGGGTTTTAAATAATTGATTAGCAGTTTTTTTCTTGGGACAATGCTAACTGTACAGAAAGTATTTATATAGGTTTTCTAGAAGTGTTATGTTTGTTAAACACAGTGAGGCAAGTGCTATGCATTTTCACAATGTTTTAGCACTTTTATGAGCAAAACGCTAATCAATTTTTGGAGTTAAATAAAACCCTGAAGTGCCTACATCACAGCTACTTATCAGTCAATAGCTTTGGTAAAAGACCTGAGAACAATAGTATTATAAGCAAGTGTTTTATGGCAAACTCATCAGAACAGCTAATATTCTTCAAGTGAAACTACCTCTGGCTGGAAGCTGCAATATTGAACATAGGATCTGCAAGAAAGCGAGTTGTGCTCACAACAGAGGGAGGTGAACCTTACAATTGTCTTTGGTTTGTAGCAGATATTCTGCCGGTGGAGGCTACTTCTAACTGAAAGGTGAAATAAGGAACTTAGAATTATCAGGAAAAGACAGTCTTTCAAGCAACAGAGGGAGGTGGATCTAGCTTTACTCTTGTTACAATTCTTAAGATTTTCAGTGCAGGAAGAGTTTAAAGCACAGCTGACTTATTTTGGGGCTGACTGCTTTCAGAGCACAAACCACCAGGCTGTTTTGGGGCTGGGGAGGTTTAGCTGTGTCTGACTTGGATGTCTGGATTTTTCTCTGTTTGATAAGCAGGGTATTTTCTCTGTTAAATTGTAAAGTAGGGCATCTTGCTGACAGAAAGGCACTCATCGCAGCGGTGGGTCAGAGCTTTTAGCTGATTGTTTTGTGAGGGCACAGTTTAGCCCAACCCCTTCCCACCCTCACCCCACCCACCCTGGAAATAGTTCCTTTATACCTGGGGTTCTGAATCATTTCCTCAAGAGTGCAAGGTGCATATCACTGTCATATCCTCTAGCACACTGCATTGACAATATAAGCATACACATTGTATAATATATATATTTCTACATAACAAACCAATCACACACACACACACACAAAAAAGTAGATAAACATGAGGGGAGAGGTGCAATGTAATGGCTGTGGGGCAGCAGTCTTCCAGGAGTCTTTCTGGAGGCTGAGATGCTGCCCTATTTGCAGACAACTCTCTGCCCTGAGGGAAGAAGTTGCCCATCTTCAGGCCACACTGGACAGTAGTAAGGGAACCTTCCCCCAGGCCACACTGGATGGTAGGAAGGGAACCTCCCCCATCCAGGGAGCACCACAGCCACCACCACTACCTCAGAGGTTGCGAAGAAAGCACAGCAGTTGGACCACAGTGGGCTCAGAGAGGGTGAGGATGGTGGAACAGAGGCACACCCAGTCAGTTGTTCCACTCCACAATCCATACACCATTCTAGGGGAGCATAGCTCCCCTATGGATGCACCTGCAGAGGAGACTAAGGAGGCTGAGGACAACTGTCACAAGGGAGGCCCACAGAAAGGAGGCAGAGGACACCACAAGGAAAGGAAGCAGCTCCTGGTGGGGGACTCAATTATTAGGGGGATAGAACTGGGGAGAGCAGGGAAAACTGAAGTAAGGTGCCATGGCTTGGAGGGACAGGAAGTGCATCCTCAGGATCACGAGAACAGCTGCACGGGAGTCTGAGCTGGATGTCATTGTCCACCTAGGGACAAATGACTTGGCTTTTCATGAGATTAGAGCAGTGCAGAAGGACTTTGTAGAATTGGGGAGGGGCCTAAGACAAGTAGCACACACAGTATCCTTCTTAGAGGTGCTGGCTGTCAATGGCATGAGTGAGGCGAGGGTACTTTGCACCCTGCAGTTTAATGAATGGGTGAAAAAATGGTGTGGAGCACAGGGGTTTGGCTTAATTGGGGACTGGGGTTCCACCTAGAGGGACACCAGCCTATACTAGCAGGATGGTCTGCATCTGTCCAGGAAGGGAACAAGTCTTTTGAGCAATTGGTTTAAATGCTTCATTGGCAAGCTTTTAAACTAGTCAAGGGGGGAGGCACTGATAAGCAGCAGAAAAATCCCAGCCTCTCCCTACAAAACAGGGTACTAAATGTGAAAAAGACTGAGGTAGAAAGGTCAGTGGGGGATGCTGCAACAGAAGGTAAAGCCATCAAAAAATAGAGAGCAATGAGTACCAATACCCGTAGTCTGAGTAACAAGCTTCCTGAATTAGTGGCCTTGATGGAGAAGGAACATCTGGATATCATGGCAGTCACAGAAACATGATACACATAAAACCATGACTGGGATGTAAACATACCAGGATACACTATCTACAGGAGGGACAGGGAGGGTAAAAGAGGGAGGAGGAGGAGTAGCTCTTTACATAAGGGAAGGAATCAAAGCAACAGAACAAAAGGGTAAACAGGGAGGAGAAGAAGCACTGTGGGTAAATTTGGAGACAGGCAATGGCACCACAATCCGCACAGGGTTTGTATACAGACCCCCTTCTCAGGGGGGAGGAAATGGACAAGGAAATGATAGAAAGTATACTTAGAATGGCAGAAAAAGGGGAGATATTGCTGATGGGTGATCTGAATATGTCAGATGTTAACTGGAGTGCAGTTTCAGCAGCCACTTCAAAGAGTGGGGTTATTCTAGATGCCCTACAGGGGGAATGCCTTAGACAACTAGTATTGGAGCCCACTCGAGAGGGAGCAATCTTAGACCTGGTTGTCTCAAATTGAGATGAAGAGAGGATCACAGATGTAGAAGTGGGTAGCCATCTGGGAACTAGCGACCATCGAACAGTATGGTTCACAATAAACACAGCAACAGAGTCAAGCCATACAAAGGCAAACGTAATGGACTTTAGGAGGGCTGACTTTGCCAGAGTGGGTGAGTGCCTAAGGAATGCACTAGCAAATGGGCAGGAAGGAGGGGTGGAAGAACAATGGGGAATAATAAAAAACTGCCATCACAGAGGTAACAAGCCTTTGTGTGAAGAAAATAAACAAAATGAAATGATGTAAGAAACCACTGTGGTTCTCAAATGAAGTGGCAGTGAAGGTTCAAGAGAAAAAGAAAGCATTCAGGAAGTATAAGGAACCACAGAAGGAGCAGGACAGAGAACTGTATCAGTTAAAGCAAAAGGAAGCTGGGAAGGCAGTCAGAACAGCAAAGGTCCAAACCAAGGAAAAGATAGCCAACTCAGTTAAGAAGGGGATAAACCTTTATAGGTACGTCAGGGGAGCGAAGGAAGACCAAGGAGGGATAATGAGGCTTAATAAAGGGAGGGAGGGTGGGCAGAGGTGACTGTGAAAAGGCAGAGATACTAAACAAATATTTTGCTCAGTATTTACAAAGCAAGAGGGGGAGGTACCTAAAACAAACAGTAGAAACACTCTGGATACAGAAGTTGATACCAGCTCATTTACAGAAGAAAGGGTTCTGAAAGAACTCTTAAAACTGAAGGTGGACAAAGTAATGGGGCCTGATGGGATTCATCCCAGAATTCTAAAAAAACTAAGGTTAGAACTAGTGACACCACTGACTACCCTCTTTAACAAACAGGAAACTACAGACCTGTTAGTTTAACCTCAGTGGTAGGGAAAATGATGGAATCACTTCTGAAAGAAAGAATTGTTGAGTATCTAGAGGCCAGAGGGGCACAGGACCCAAGGCAGCATGGATTCACAGCGGGAAGGTCATGCCAGACAAATCTGATAGATTTCCTTGACTGGGAGACCAAAATAGTAGATCAGGGAAGGGCTGTGGACATGGCCTACCTAGACTTTAGCAAGGCATTTGACACAGTCCCACACAAAAGATTAATATACAAGTTAGCCAGCCTGGGAGTGGGTCCCAAGATGACAGCCTGGGTAAAGAATTGGCTGGAGAATAGGACACAGAGAGTAATAGTAAATGGAGTCCACTCTGAAGAAAGGAGGGTTACTAGTGGGGTACCACAGGGTTCAGTATTAGGACCTGTCCTCTTCAATGTCTTTATAGAGATTGCAGAGATTGGGTCTCCAGAACTACATGCAGTACTCCAGATGGGGTCTCTCCAGCTGTCTGTACAGAGGCATAATAACTTCCTGTTTTCTACTGGTGATGCCTCTCCCTGTGCATCCCAGTATCTCCCCAGGTAGAAGACTTGGTTTGCTGGCCAAGGCACCTAGCTTCACCTGAGCTTTTTCCTTCTAAGACTGCTTGAAAGGCAGAGTAGAGAACTTACCAGAGCAAGGAGAAGGATTAAGATTTAGTTTGGCTAACAGATTTACTGTGTGGTGGTGTTTTATTTTTACTCACAGGGATTGCTACTGTTTGTTGCTAACATTTCATTGCTTTATTTTTTCTCTGATTCAAATTGTTGTTGCTGGTATACCTTCTTCTGCATTATTACAAGGTGTGCCTACAGGTGTGTGCTAACAGATTACTCCTGTAATCTTCTGATTCAAGTTGACTTTTGCAAGGTATATCTTCTGTTACTGCTTTATTTTTCTCTGGAGCAAAGTGTTTCTTACAGCGTATATCTTCTCTGAAATTACTGTATTACAGGTGGAGCTTACATTTTTTGTGACTTTTTTTATCATTGGGCTAAGCAAAATTATTGTTTGACACTGTGTTTTATTTTATTCTTGTTTGTTGAAAAGGTTTGTTGTCTCAGAGGTGTTTCAGTCTCCTTCTCACATTGAAGGAGCAAATTGCTTTTCCTCCCACAGCTCTTCCAAAGGATTAGGTGTGTACGTGGGGAGCTGGCAAACTGTCAGAAATTTCCAACAGAAAGAAGGGTTAAAAGTCAGGTTAGTTGATATCTTGGAGGTAGAAGACTTGGTTTGCTGGCCAAGGCACCTAGCTTCACCTGAGCTTTTTCCTTCTAAGACTGCTTGAAAGGCAGAGTAGAGGAACTTACCAGAGCAAGGGAGAAGGATTAAGATTTAATTTGGCTAAGCAGATTTACTGTGTGGTGGTGTTTTTATTTTTTACTCACAGGGATTGCTACTGTTTGTTGCTAACATTTCATTGCTTTATTTTTTCTCTGATTCAAATTGTTGTTGCTGGTATACCTTCTTCTGCATTATTACAAGGTGTGCCTACAAGTGTGTGCTAACAGATTACCCCTGTAATCTTCTGATTCAAATTGTCTTTTGCAAGGCATATCTTCTGTTACTGCTTTATTTTTCTCTGGAGCAAAGTGTTTCTTACAGCGTATATCTTCTCTGAAATTACTGTATTACAGGTGGAGCTTACATTTTTGTGACTTTTTTATCATTGGGCTAAGCAAAATTATTGTTTGACACTGTGTTTTATTTTATTCTTGTTTGTTGAAAAGGTTTGTTGTCTCAGAGGTGTTTCAGTCTCCTTCTCACATTGAAGGAGCAAATTGCTTTTCCTCCCACAGCTCTTCCAAAGGATTAGGTGTGTACGTGGGGAGCTGGCAAACTGTCAGAAATTTCCAACAGAAAGAAGGGTTAAAAAGTCAGGTTAGTTGATATCTTGGAGGTAGAAGACTTGGTTTGCTGGCCAAGGCACCTAGCTTCACCTGAGCTTTTTCCTTCTAAGACTGCTTGAAAGGCAGAGTAGAGAAACTTACCAGAGCAAGGGAGAAGGATTAAGATTTAATTTGGCTAAGCAGATTTACTGTGTGGTGGTGTTTTTATTTTTTACTCACAGGGATTGCTACTGTTTGTTGCTAACATTTCATTGCTTTATTTTTTCTCTGATTCAAATTGTTGTTGCTGGTATACCTTCTTCTGCATTATTACAAGGTGTGCCTACAAGTGTGTGCTAACAGATTACTCCTGTAATCTTCTGATTCAAATTGTCTTTTGCAAGGTATATCTTCTGTTACTGCTTTATTTTTCTCTGGAGCAAAGTGTTTCTTACAGCGTATATCTTCTCTGAAATTACTGTATTACAGGTGGAGCTTACATTTTTGTGACTTTTTTATCATTGGGCTAAGCAAAATTATTGTTTGACACTGTGTTTTATTTTATTCTTGTTTGTTGAAAAGGTTTGTTGTCTCAGAGGTGTTTCAGTCTCCTTCTCACATTGAAGGAGCAAATTGCTTTTCCTCCCACAGCTCTTCCAAAGGATTAGGTGTGTACGTGGGGAGCTGGCAAACTGTCAGAAATTTCCAACAGAAAGAAGGGTTAAAAAGTCAGGTTAGTTGATATCTTGGAGGTAGAAGACTTGGTTTGCTGGCCAAGGCACCTAGCTTCACCTGAGCTTTTTCCTTCTAAGACTGCTTGAAAGGCAGAGTAGAGAAACTTACCAGAGCAAGGGAGAAGGATTAAGATTTAATTTGGCTAAGCAGATTTACTGTGTGGTGGTGTTTTTATTTTTTACTCACAGGGATTGCTACTGTTTGTTGCTAACATTTCATTGCTTTATTTTTTCTCTGATTCAAATTGTTGTTGCTGGTATACCTTCTTCTGCATTATTACAAGGTGTGCCTACAAGTGTGTGCTAACAGATTACCTCTGTAATCTTCTGATTCAAATTGTCTTTTGCAAGGTATATCTTCTGTTACTGCTTTATTTTTCTGGAGCAAAGTGTTTCTTACGCATATCTTCTCTGAAATTACTGTATTACAGGTGGAGCTTACATTTTGTGACTTTTTTATCATTGGGCTAAGCAAAATTATTGTTTGACACTGTGTTTTATTTTATTCTTGTTTGTTGAAAAGGTTTGTTGTCTCAGAGGTGTTTCAGTCTCCTTCTCACATTGAAGGAGCAAATTGCTTTTCCTCCCACAGCTCTTCCAAAGGATTAGGTGTGTACGTGGGGGAGCTGGCAAACTGTCAGAAATTTCCAACAGAAAGAAGGGTTAAAAAGTCAGGTTAGTTGATATCTTGAGGTAGAAGACTTGGTTTATGGCTGGGCTGCACCTAGCTTCACCTGAGCTTTTTCCTTCTAAGACTGCTTGAAAGGCAGAGTAGAGAAACTTACCAGAGCAAGGGAGAAGGATTAAGATTTAATTTGGCTAAGCAGATTTACTGTGTGGTGGTGTTTTTATTTTTTACTCAGGGATTGCTACTGTTTGTTGCTAACATTTCATTGCTTTATTTTTCTCTGATTCAAATTGTTGTTGCTGGTATACCTTCTTCTGCATTATTACAAGGTGTGCCTACAGTGTAGCTAACAGATTACTCCTGTAATCTTCTGATTCAAATTGTCTTTTGCAAGGTATATCTTCTGTTACTGCTTTATTTTCTCTGAGCAAAGTGTTTTCCAGCGATATCTTCTCTGAAATTACTGTATTACAGGTGGAGCTTACATTTTTGTGACTTTTTTATCATTGGGCTAAGCAAAATTATTGTTTGACACTGTGTTTTATTTTATTCTTGTTTGTTGAAAAGGTTTGTTGTCTCAGAGGTGTTTCAGTCTCCTTCTCACATTGAAGGAGCAAATTGCTTTTCCTCCCACAGCTCTTCCAAAGGATTAGGTGTGTCGTGGGGGAGCTGGCAAACTGTCAGAAATTTCCAACAGAAAGAAGGGTTAAAAGTCAGGTTAGTTGATATCTTGAGGTAGAAGACTTGGTTTGCTGGCCAAGGCACCTAGCTTCACATGAGCTTTTTCCTTCTAAGACTGCTTGAAAGGCAGAGTAGAGAAACTTACCAGAGCAAGGGAGAAGGATTAAGATTTAATTTGGCTAAGCAGATTTACTGTGTGGTGGTGTTTTTATTTTTTACTCACAGGGATTGCTACTGTTTGTTGCTAACATTTCATTGCTTTATTTTTTCTCTGATTCAAATTGTTGTTGCTGGTATACCTTCTTCTGCATTATTACAAGGTGTGCCTACAGGTGTGTGCTAACAGATTACTCCTGTAATCTTCTGATTCAAATTGTCTTTTGCAAGGTATATCTTCTGTTACTGCTTTATTTTTCTCTGGAGCAAAGTGTTTCTTACAGCGTATATCTTCTCTGAAATTACTGTATTACAGGTGGAGCTTACGTTTTTGTGACTTTTTTATCATTGGGCTAAGCAAAATTATTGTTTGACACTGTGTTTTATTTTATTCTTGTTTGTTGAAAAGGTTTGTTGTCTCAGAGGTGTTTCAGTCTCCTTCTCACATTGAAGGAGCTAATTGCTTTTCCTCCCACAGCTCTTCCAAAGGATTAGGTGTGTATGTGGGGGTGGAGCTGGCAAACTGTCAGTAATTTCCAACAGAAAGAAGGGATAAAAAGTCAGGTTAGTTGATATCTTGGAGGTAGAAGACTTGGTTTGCTGGCCAAGGCACCTAGCTTCACCTGAGCTTTTTCCTTCTAAGACTGCTTGAAAGGCAGAGTAGAGAAACTTACCAGAGCAAGGGAGAAGGACTAAGATTTAATTTGGCTAAGCAGATTTACTGTGTGGTGGTGTTTTTATTTTTTACTCACAGGGATTGCTACTGTTTGTTGCTAACATTTCATTGCTTTATTTTTTCTCTGATTCAAATTGTTGTTGCTGGTATACCTTCTTCTGCATTATTACAAGGTGTGCCTACAAGTGTGTGCTAACAGATTACTCCTGTAATCTTCTGATTCAAATTGTCTTTTGCAAGGTATATCTTCTGTTACTGCTTTATTTTTCTCTGGAGCAAAGTGTTTCTTACAGCGTATATCTTCTCTGAAATTACTGTATTACAGGTGGAGCTTACATTTTTGTGACTTTTTTATCATTGGCTAAGCAAAATTATTGTTTGACACTGTGTTTTATTTTATTCTTGTTTGTTGAAAAGGTTTGTTGTCTCAGAGGTGTTTCAGTCTCCTTCTCACATTGAAGGAGCTAATTGCTTTTCCTCCCACAGCTCTTCCAAAGGATTAGGTGTATGGGGGGTGGAGCTACAACTGTCAGTAATTTCAACAGAAAGAAGGGTTAAAAGTCAGGTTAGTTGATATCTTGGAGGTAGAAGACTTGGTTTGCTGGCCAAGGCACCTAGCTTCACCTGAGCTTTTTCCTTCTAAGACTGCTTGAAAGGCAGAGTAGAGAAACTTACCAGAGCAAGGGAGAAGGATTAAGATTTAGTTTGGCTAAGCAGATTTACTGTGTGGTGGTGTTTTTATTTTTTACTCACAGGGATTGCTACTGTTTGTTGCTAACATTTCATTGCTTTATTTTTTCTCTGATTCAAATTGTTGTTGCTGGTATACCTTCTTCTGCATTATTACAAGGTGTGCCTACAGGTGTGCTAACAGATTACTCCTGTAATCTTCTGTTTCAAATTGTCTTTTGCAAGGTATATCTTCTGTTACTGCTTTATTTTTCTCTGTAGCAAAGTGTTCTTACAGCGTATATCTTCTCTGAAATTACTGTATTACAAGTGGAGCTTACATTTTGCTGACTTTTTTATCATTGTCTAAGCAAAATTATTGTTTGACACTGTGTTTTATTTTATTCTTGTTTGTTGAAAAGGTTTGTTGTCTCAGAGGTGTTTCAGTCTCCTTCACATTGAAGGAGCAATTGCTTTTCTCCCACAGCTCTTCCAAAGGATTAGGTGTGTGTACGTGGGGAGCTGGCAAACTGTCAGAAATTTCCAACAGAAAGAAGGGTTAAAAAGTCAGGTTAGTTGATATCTTGGAGGTAGAAGACTTGGTTTGCTGGCCCAGGCACCTAGCTTCACCTGAGCTTTTCCTCTAAGACTGCTTGAAAGGCAGAGTAGAAACTTACCAGAGCAAGGGAGAAGGATTAGATTTAATTTGGCTAAGCAGATTTACTGTGTGGTGGTGTTTTTATTTTTACTCACAGGGATTGCTACTGTTTGTTGCTAACATTTCATTGCTTTATTTTTCTCTGATTCAAATTGTTGTTGCTGGTATACCTTCTTCTGCATTATTACAAGGTGTGCCTATAAGTGTGCTAACAGATTACTCCTGTAATCTTCTGATTCAAATTGTCTTTTGCAAGGTATATCTTCTGTTACTGCTTTATTTTTCTCTGAGCAAAGTGTTTCTTACAGCGTATATCTTTCTGAAATTACTGTATTACAGGTGGAGCTTACATTTTTGTGACTTTTTTATCATTGGGCTAAGCAAAATTATTGTTTGACACTGTGTTTTATTTTATTCTTGTTTGTTGAAAAGGTTTGTTGTCTCAGAGGTGTTTCAGTCTCCTTCTCACATTGAAGGAGCAAATTGCTTTTCCTCCCACAGCTCTTCCAAAGGATTAGGTGTGTACGTGGGGGGAGCTGGCAAACTGTCAGAAATTTCCAACAGAAAGAAGGTTAAAAGTCAGGTTAGTTGATATCTTGGAGGTAGAAGACTTGGTTTGCTGGCCAAGGCACCTAGCTTCACCTGAGCTTTTTCCTTCTAAGACTGCTTGAAAGGCAGAGTAGAGAAACTTACCAGAGCAAGGGAGAAGGATTAAGATTTAGTTTGGCTAAGCAGATTTACTGTGTGGTGGTGTTTTTATTTTTTACTCACAGGGATTGCTACTGTTTGTTGCTAACATTTCATTGCTTTATTTTTTCTCTGATTCAAATTGTTGTTGCTGGTATACCTTCTTCTGCATTATTACAAGGTGTGCCTTCAGGTGTGTGCTAACAGATTACTCCTGTAATCTTCTGATTCAAATTGTCTTTTGCAAGGTATATCTTCTGTTACTGCTTTATTTTTCTCTGGAGCAAAGTGTTTCTTACAGCGTATATCTTCTCTGAAATTACTGTATTACAGGTGGAGCTTACATTTTTGTGACTTTTTTATCATTGGGCTAAGTAAAATTATTGTTTGACACTGTGTTTTATTTTATTCTTGTTTGTTGAAAAGGTTTGTTGTCTCAGAGGTGTTTCAGTCTCCTTCTCACATTGAAGGAGCTAATTGCTTTTCCTCCCACAGCTCTTCCAAAGGATTAGGTGTGGATGTGGGGGTGGAGCTGGCAAACTGTCAGTAATTTCCAACAGAAAGAAGGGATAAAAAGTCAGGTTAGTTGATATCTTGGAGGTAGAAGACTTGGTTTGCTGGCCAAGGCACCTAGCTTCACCTGAGCTTTTTCCTTCTAAGACTGCTTGAAAGGCAGAGTAGAGAAACTTACCAGAGCAAGGGAGAAGGACTAAGATTTAATTTGGCTAAGCAGATTTACTGTGTGGTGGTGTTTTTATTTTTTACTCACAGGGATTGCTACTGTTTGTTGCTAACATTTCATTGCTTTATTTTTTCTCTGATTCAAATTGTTGTTGCTGGTATACCTTCTTCTGCATTATTACAAGGTGTGCCTACAAGTGTGTGCTAACAGATTACTCCTGTAATCTTCTGTTTCAAATTGTCTTTTGCAAGGTATATCTTCTGTTACTGCTTTATTTTTCTCTGTAGCAAAGTGTTTCTTACAGCGTATATCTTCTCTGAAATTACTGTATTACAGGTGGAGCTTACATTTTTCTGACTTTTTTATCATTGGGCTAAGCAAATTATTGTTTGACACTGTGTTTTATTTTATTCTTGTTTGTTGAAAAGGTTTGTTGTCTCAGAGGTGTTTCAGTCTCCTTCTCACATTGAAGGAGCAAATTGCTTTTCCTCCCACAGCTCTTCCAAAGGATTAGGTGTATGTGGGGGGTGGAGCTGGCAAACTGTCAGTAATTTCCAACAGAAAGAAGGGTTAAAAGTCAGGTTAGTTGATATCTTGAGGTAGAAGACTTGGTTTGCTGGCCAAGGCACCTAGCTTCACCTGAGCTTTTTCCTTCTAAGACTGCTTGAAAGGCAGAGTAGAGAAACTACCAGAGCAAGGGAGAAGGATTAAGATTTGTTTGGCCTAGCAGATTTACTGTGTGGTGGTGTTTTATTTTTACTCACAGGGATTGCTACTGTTTGTTGCTAACATTTCATTGCTTTATTTTTTTCTGATTCAAATTGTTGTTGCTGGTATACCTCTTCTGCATTATTACAAGGTGTGCCTATAGGTGTGTGCTAACAGATTACCCTGTAATCTTCTGATTCAAATTGTCTTTTTGCAAGTATATCTTCTGTTACTGCTTTATTTTTTCTGAGCAAAGTGTTTCTTACAGCGTATATCTTCTCTGAAATTACTGTATTACAAGTGGAGCTTACATTTTTGTGACTTTTTTATCATTGGGCTAAGCAAAATTATTGTTTGACACTGTGTTTTATTTTATTCTTGTTTGTTGAAAAGGTTTGTTGTCCCAGAGGTGTTTCAGTCTCCTTCTCACATTGAAGGAGCAAATTGCTTTTCCTCCCACAGCTCTTCCAAAGGATTAGGTGTGTATGTGGGGGTGGAGCTGGCAAACTGTCAGTAATTTCCAACAGAAAGAAGGGTTAAAAAGTCAGGTTAGTTGATATCTTGGAGGTAGAAGACTTGGTTTGCTGGCCAAGGCACCTAGCTTCACCTGAGCTTTTTCCTTCTAAGACTGCTTGAAAGGCAGAGTAGAGAAACTTACCAGAGCAAGGGAGAAGGATTAAGATTTAATTTGGCTAAGCAGATTTACTGTGTGGTGGTGTTTTTATTTTTTACTCACAGGGATTGCTACTGTTTGTTGCTAACATTTCATTGCTTTATTTTTCTCTGATTCAAATTGTTGTTGCTGGTATACCTTCTTCTGCATTATTACAAGGTGTGCCTACAGGTGTGTGCTAACAGATTACTCCTGTAATCTTCTGATTCAAATTGTCTTTTGCAAGGTATATCTTCTGTTACTGCTTTATTTTTCTCTGGAGCACAGTGTTTCTTACAGCGTATATCTTCTCTGAAATTACTGTATTACAGGTGGAGCTTACGTTTTTGTGACTTTTTTATCATTGGGCTAAGCAAAATTATTGTTTGACACTGTGTTTTATTTTATTCTTGTTTGTTGAAAAGGTTTGTTGTCTCAGAGGTGTTTCAGCTCCTCTCACATTGAAGGAGCAAATTGCTTTTCCTCCCACAGCTCTTCAAAGGATAAGGTGTGTGTGGGGGTGGAGCTGGCAAACTGTCAGTAATTCCAACAGAAAGAAGGGTTAAAAAGTCAGGTTAGTTGATAACTTGGAGGTAGAAGACTTGGTTTGCTGGCCAAGGCACCTAGCTTCACCTGAGCTTTTTCCTTCTAAGACTGCTTGAAAGGCAGAGTAGAGAAACTTACCAGAGCAAGGGAGAAGGATTAAGATTTAGTTTGGCTAAGCAGATTTACTGTGTGGTGGTGTTTTTATTTTTTACTCACAGGGATTGCTACTGTTTGTTGCTAACATTTCATTGCTTTATTTTTTCTCTGATTCAAATTGTTGTTGCTGGTATACCTTCTTCTGCATTATTACAAGGTGTGCCTATAGTGTGTGCTAACAGATTACTCCTGTAATCTTCTGATTCAAATTGTCTTTGCAAGGTATATCTTCTGTTACTGCTTTATTTTTCTGGAGCAAAGTGTTTCTTACAGCGTATATCTTCTGTAAATTATTGTATTACAAGTGGAGCTTACATTTTTGTGACTTTTTTATCATTGGGCTAAGCAAAATTATTGTTTGACACTGTGTTTTATTTTATTCTTGTTTGTTGAAAAGGTTTGTTGTCTCAGAGGTGTTTCAGTCTCCTTCTCACATTGAAGGAGCAATTGCTTTTCCTCCCACAGCTCTTCCAAAGGATTAGGTGTGTACGTGGGGGAGCTGGCAAACTGTCAGAAATTTCCAACAGAAAGAAGGGTTAAAAAGTCAGGTTAGTTGATATCTTGGAGGTAGAAGACTTGGTTTGCTGGCCAAGGCACCTAGCTTCACCTGAGCTTTTTCCTTCTAAGACTGCTTGAAAGGCAGAGTAGAGAAACTTACCAGAGCAAGGGAGAAGGATTAAGATTTAATTTGGCTAAGCAGATTTACTGTGTGGTGGTGTTTTTATTTTTTACTCACAGGGATTGCTACTGTTTGTTGCTAACATTTCATTGCTTTATTTTTCTCTGATTCAAATTGTTGTTGCTGGTATACCTTCTTCCTGCATTATTACTGGGTGTGCCTGCATGTGTGCGCTAACAGATTACTCCTGTAATCTTCTGATTCAAATTGTCTTTTGCAAGGATATCTTCTGTTACTGCTTTATTTTTCTCTGAGCAAAGTGTTTCTTACAGCGTATATCTTCTCTGAAATTACTGTATTACAGGTGGAGCTTACATTTTGTGACTTTTTATCATTGGGCTAAGCAAAATTATTGTTTGACACTGTGTTTTATTTTATTCTTGTTTTGTTGAAAAGGTTTGTTGTCTCAGAGGTGTTTCAGTCTCCCTTCTCACATTGAAGGAGCAATTGCTTTTCCTCCACAGAAGCTCTTCCAAAGGATTAGGTGTGTACGTGGGGGAGCTGGCAAACTGTCAGAAATTTCCAACAGAAAGAAGGGTTAAAAGTCAGGTTAGTTGATATCTTGGAGGTAGAAGACTTGGTTTGCTGGCCAAGGTACCTAGCTTCACCTGAGCTTTTTCCTTCTAAGACTGCTTGAAAGGTAGAGTAGAGAAACTTACCAGAGCAAGGGAGAAGGATTAAGATTTAGTTTGGCTAAGCAGATTTACTGTGTGGTGGTGTTTTTATTTTTAACTCACAGGGATTGCTACTGTTTGTTGCTAACATTTCATTGCTTTTTTTTTTCTCTGATTCAAATTGTTGTTGCTGGTATACCTTCTTCTGCATTATTACAAGGTGTGCCTTCAGGTGTGTGCTAACAGATTACTCCTGTAATCTTCTGATTCAAATTGTCTTTTGCAAGGTATATCTTCTGTTACTGCTTTATTTTTCTCTGGAGCAAAGTGTTTCTTACAGCGTATATCTTCTCTGAAATTACTGTATTACAGGTGGAGCTTACGTTTTTGTGACTTTTTTATCATTGGGCTAAGCAAAATTATTGTTTGACACTGTGTTTTATTTTATTCTTGTTTGTTGAAAAGGTTTGTTGTCTCAGAGGTGTTTCAGTCCTTCTCACATTGAAGGAGCTAATTGCTTTTCCTCCACAGCTCTTCCAAAGGATTAGTGTGTGTGTGTGGGTGGAGCTGGCAAACTGTCGTAATTTCCAACAGAAAGAAGGGATAAAAAGTCAGGTTAGTTGATATCTTGGAGGTAGAAGACTTGGTTTGCTGGCCAAGGCACCTAGCTTCACCTGAGCTTTTTCCTTCTAAGACTGCTTGAAAGGCAGAGTAGAGAAACTTACCAGAGCAAGGGAGAAGGACTAAGATTTAATTTGGCTAAGCAGATTTACTGTGTGGTGGTGTTTTTATTTTTTTTCACAGGGATTGCTACTGTTTGTTGCTAACATTTCATTGCTTTATTTTTTTCTGATTCAAATTGTTGTTGCTGGTATACCTTCTTCTGCATTATTACAAGGTGTTGCTCAGTAGTGTGCTAACAGATTACTCCTGTAATCTTCTGTTTCAAATTGTCTTTTGCAAGGTATATCTTCTGTTCCTGCTTTATTTTTCTCTGTAGCAAAGTGTTTCTTACAGCGTATATCTTCTCTGAAATTACTGTATTACAGGTGGAGCTTACATTTTTCTGACTTTTTTATCATTGTCTAAGCAAAATTATTGTTTGACACTGTGTTTTATTTTATTCTTGTTTGTTGAAAAGGTTTGTTGTCTCAGAGGTGTTTCAGTCTCCTTCTCACATTGAAGGAGCAATTGCTTTTCCTCCCACAGCTCTTCCAAAGGATTAGATGTGTATGTGGGGGGTGGAGCTGGCAACCTGTCAGTACTTCCAACAGAAAGAAGGGTTAAAAGTCAGGTTAGTGATATCTTGAGGTAGAAGACTTGGTTTGTTGGCCATGCACCTAGCTTCACCTGAGCTTTTTCCTTCTAAGACTGCTTGAAAGGCAGAGTAGAAAACTTACCAGAGCAAGGGAGAAGGATTAAGATTTAGTTTGGCCTAGCAGATTTACTGTGTGGTGGTGTTTTTATTTTTTACTCACAGGGATTGCTACTGTTTGTTGCTAACATTTCATTGCTTTATTTTTTCTCTGATTCAAATTGTTGTTGCTGGTATACCTTCTTCTGCATTATTACAAGGTGTGCCTACAGGTGTGTGCTAACAGATTACTCCTGTAATCTTCTGATTCAAATTGTCTTTTGCAAGGTATATCTTCTGTTACTGCTTTATTTTTCTCTGGAGCAAAGTGTTTCTTACAGCGTATATCTTCTCTGAAATTACTGTATTACAAGTGGAGCTTACATTTTTGTGACTTTTTTATCATTGGGCTAAGCAAAATTATTGTTTGACACTGTGTTTTATTTTATTCTTGTTTGTTGAAAAGGTTTGTTGTCCCAGAGGTGTTTCAGTCTCCTTCTCACATTGAAGGAGCAAATTGCTTTTCCTCCCACAGCTCTTCCAAAGGATTAGGTGTGTATGTGGGGGGTGGAGCTGGCAAACTGTCAGTAATTTCCAACAGAAAGAAGGGTTAAAAAGTCAGGTTAGTTGATATCTTGGAGGTAGAAGACTTGGTTTGCTGGCCAAGGCACCTAGCTTCACCTGAGCTTTTTCTTCTAAGACTGCTTGAAAGGCAGAGTAGAGAAACTTACCAGAGCAAGGAGAAGGATTAAGATTTAATTTGGCTAAGCAGATTACTGTGTGGTGGTGTTTTATTTTTACTCACAGGATTGCTACTGTTTGTTGCTAACATTTCATTGCTTTATTTTTTCTCTGATTCAAATTGTTGTTGCTGGTATACCTTCTTCTGCATTATTACAAGGTGTGCCTACAGGTGTGTGCTAACAGATTACTCCTGTAATCTTCTGATTCAAATTGTCTTTTGCAAGGTATATCTTCTGTTACTGCTTTATTTTTCTCTGGAGCAAAGTGTTTCTACAGCGTATATCTTCTCTGAAATTACTGTATTACAGGTGGAGCTTACTTTTTGTGACTTTTTTATCATTGGGCTAGCAAAATTATTGTTTGACACTGTGTTTTATTTTATTCTTGTTTGTTGAAAAAGGTTTGTTGTCTCAGAGGTGTTTCAGTCTCCTTCTCACATTGAAGGAGTAAATTGTTTTCCTCCCACAGCTCTCCAAAGGATAAGTGTGTATGTGGGGTGGAGCTGGGCAAACTGTCAGTAATTTCCAACAGAAAGAAGGGTTAAAAAGTCAGGTTAGTTGATAACTTGGAGGTAGAAGACTTGGTTTGCTGGCCAAGGCACCTAGCTTCACCTGAGCTTTTTCCTTCTAAGACTGCTTGAAAGGCAGAGTAGAAACTTACCAGAGCAAGGGAGAAGGATTAAGATTTGTTTGGCTAAGCAGATTTACTGTGTGGTGGTGTTTATTTTTTCTCACAGGATTGCTACTGTTTGTTGCTAACATTTCATTGTTTTATTTTTTCTGATTCAAATTGTTGTTGCTGGTATACTTCTTCTGCTTATTACAAGGTGTGCTAAGTGTGCTACAGATTACCCTGTAATCTTCTGATTCAAATTGTCTTTGCAAGGTATATCTTCTGTTACTGCTTTTATTTTTCTGGAGCAAAGTGTTCTTACAGCGATATCTTCTCTGAAATTACTGTCATTACAGGTGGAGCTACATTTTGTGACTTTTTATCATTGGGCTAAGCAAAATTATTGTTTGACACTGTGTTTTTTATTTTATTCTTGTTTGTTGGAAAGGTTTGTTGTCTCAGAGTATGTTTCAGTCTCCTTTCTCACATTGAAGCGAGCAATTGTTTTTCCTCCCACAGCTCTTTCCTAAAGGATTAGGTGTGTATGGGGGTGTGGAGCTGGAAACTGTCAGTAATTTCCAACAGAAAGAAGGGTTAAAAAGTCAGGTTAGTTGATATCTTGAGGTAGAAGACTTATTTGCTGGCCAAGGCACCTAGCTTCACCTGAGCTTTTTTCCTTCTAAGACTGTTCTGAAAGGCAGAGTAGAACTTACCAGAGCAAGTGAGAAGGATTAAGATTTAATTTGGCTAAGCAGATTTACTGTGTGGTGGTGTTTTTATTTTTACTCACAGGGATTGCTACTGTTTGTTGCTAACATTTCATTGCTTTAGTTTTTCTCTGATTCAAATTGTTGTTGTTGGTATACCTTCTTCTGCATTATTACAAGGTGTGCCTATATAGTGTGTGCTAACAGATTACTCCTGTAATCTTCGATTCAAATTGTCTTTGCAAGGTATATCTTCTTCTGTTACTGCTTTATTTTTCTCTGAGCAAAGTGTTTCACTAGCGATATCTTCTCTGAAATTACTGTATTGCAAGTGGAGCTTACATTTTGTGACTTTTATCATTGGGCTGCTAAAATTATTGTTTGACACTGTGTTTTATTTTATTCTTGTTTGTTGAAAAGGTTTGTTGTCCCAGAGGTGTTTTCAGTCTCCTTCTACATTGAAGGAGCAATTGTTTTTCCTCCTGCAGCTCTTCCAAAGGATTAGGTGTGTACGTGGGGGGTGGAGCTGGCAAACTGTCAGTAATTTCAACAGAAAGAAGGGTTAAAAAGTCAGGTTAGTTGATATCTTGGAGGTAGAAGACTTGGTTTGCTGGCCAAGGCACCTAGCTTCACCTGAGCCTTTTCCTTCTAAGACTGCTTGAAAGGCAGAGTAGAGAAACTTACCAGAGCAAGGGAGAAGGATTAAGATTTAGTTTGGCTAAGCAGATTTACTGTGTGGTGGTGTTTTTTATTTTTACTCACAGGGATTGCTACTGTTTGTTGCCAACATTCATTGCTTTTATTTTTTTTTCTCTGATTCAAATTGTTGTTGCTGGTATACTCTTCTGCATTATTACATGGTGCTTACAGGTGTGTTAACAGATTACCCTGTAATCTTCTGATTCAAATTGTCTTTTGCAAGGTATATCTTCTGTTACTGCTTTATTTTTCTGAGCAAAGTGTTTACATACGATATCTTCTCTGAAATTACTGTATTACAGGTGGAGCTTACATTTTGTGACTTTTTTATCATTGGGCTAAGTAAAATTATTGTTTGACACTGTGTTTTATTTTATTCTTGTTTGTTGAAAAGGTTTGTTGCCTCAGAGGTGTTTCTGGTCTTCTTCACATTGAATGAGCAAATTGCTTTTCCTCCCACAGCTCTTCCAAAGGATTAGTGTGTATGTGGGGTGGAGTTGGCAAACTGTCAGTACTTTCAACAGAAAGAAGGGTTAAAAGTCAGGTTAGTTGGGATATCTTGGAGGTAGAAGACTTGGTTTGCTGGCCAAGGCACCTAGCTTCACCTGAGTTTTTCCTTCTAAGACTGCTTGAAAGGCAGAGTAGAGAAACTTACCAGAGCAAGGGAGAAGGATTAAGATTTAGTTTGGCTAAGCAGATTTACTGTGTGGTGGTGTTTTATATTTTTACTACAGGGATTGCTACTGTTTGTTGCTAACATTTCATTGCTTTATTTTTTCTCTGATTCAAATTGTTGTTGCTGGTATACCTTCTTCTGCATTATTACAAGGTGCCTCACAGGTGTAGTGCTAACAGATTACTCCAGAATCTTCTGATTCAAATTGTCTTTTGCAAGGTATATTTCTGTTACTGCTTTATTTTTCTCTGAGCAAAGTGTTTCTTACAGCGTATATCTTCTCTGAAATTACTGTATTACAGGTGGAGCTTACGTTTTTGTGACTTTTTATCATTGGCAAGCAAAATTATTGTTTGACACTGTGTTTTATTTTATTCTTGTTTGTTGAAAAGGTTTGTTGTCTCAGAGGTGTTTCAGTCTCTCTCTCACATTGAAGGAGCTAATTGCTTTTCCTCCCACAGCTCTTCCAAAGGATTAGGTGTGCATGGGGGTGGAGCTGCAAACTGTCAGTAATTTCCTAACAGAAAAGAAGGGATAAAAAAGTCAGGTTATTGATATTCTCCTGAGGTAGAAGACTTGACGAAGGCTAAGGCACCTAGCTTCAATTCCTGAGCTTTTTCCTTCTAAGACTGCTTGAAAGGCAGAGTAGTAGAAACTTACCAGAGCAAGGAGAAGGACTAAGATTTAATTTGGCTACAGATTTACTGTGGTGGTGTTTTTATTTTTTACTCACAGGATTGTTACTGTTTGTTAGCACATTTCATTGCTTTATTTTTTCTCTGATTCAAATTGTTGTTGCTGGTATACCTTCTTCTGCATTATTACAAGGTGTGCCTTAAAAGTAACAGATTACCCTTGTAATCTTCTGATTCAAATTGTCTTTTGCAAGGTATATCTTCTGTTACTGCTTTATTTTTCTTTGGAGCAAAGTGTTTCTTACAGCGTATATCTTCTCTGAAATTACTGTATTACAAGTGGAGCTTACATTTTTGTGACTTTTTTATCATTGGGCTATGCAAAATTATTGTTTGACACTGTGTTTTATTTTATTCTTGTTTGTTGAAAAGGTTTGTTGTCCCAGAGGTGTTTCAGTCTCCTTCTCACATTGAAGGAGCAAATTGCTTTTCCTCCCACAGCTCTTCCAAAGGATTAGGTGTATGTGGGGGGTGGAGCTGGCAAACTGTCAGTAATTTCCAAACAGAAAGAAGGGTTAAAAGTCAGGTTAGTTGATATCTTGAGGTAGAAGACTTGGTTTGCTGGTCAATGCAACCTAGCTTCACTTGAGCTTTTTCCTTCTAAGACTGCTTGAAAGGCAGAGTAGAGAAACTTACCAGAGCAAGGGAGAAGGATTAAGATTTAGTTTGGCTAAGCAGATTTACTGTGTGGTGGTGTTTTATTTTTTACCTCACAGGGATTGCTACTGTTTGTTGCTAACATTTCATTGTCTTTATTTTTCTCTGATTCAAATTGTTGTTGCTGGTATACCTTCTTCTGCATTATTACAAGGTGCTTACAGGTGTGTGCTAACAGATTACTCCTGTAATCTTCTTGATCTAAATTGTCTTTGCAAGGCATATCTTCTGTTACTTTCTATTTTTCTCTGGAGCAAAGTGTTTTTACAGCGTATATCTTCTGAAATTACTGTATTACAAGTGGAGCTTACATTTTGTGACTTTTATCATTGGGCTAAGCAAATTATTGTTTGACACTGTGTTTTATTTTGTTCTTTTTTTGTTGAAAAGGGTTGTTGTCCCAGAGGTGTTTCAGTCTCCTTCTCACATGAAGGAGCAAATTGCTTTTCCTCCCATAGCTTTTCCAAAGGATTAGGTGTGTATGTGGGGTGGAGCTGGCAAACTGTCAGTATTTCCATTGTGAAAGAAGGGTTAAAAAGTCAGGTTAGTTGATATCTTGGAGGTAGAAGATTTGGTTTGTGGCTAATGCACCTAGCTTCACCTGAGCTTTTTCTTTAAGACTGCTTGAAAGGCAGAGTAGAGAAACTACCAGGCAAGGGAGAAGGATTAAGATTTAATTTGGCTTCAGCAGATTTACTGTGGTGGTGTTTTTATTTTTACTCACAGGGATTGCTACTGTTTGTTGCTAACATTTCATTGCTTTATTTTTTTCTCTGATTCAAATTGTTGCTGTTGGTATACCTCTCCTGCATTTATTATACAGAAACAAGGTGTGTGCTAACAGATTACCCTGTAATCTTCTTGATCAAATTGTCTTTGCAAGGTATATCTTCATACTGCTTTATTTTTCTCTGAGCAAAGTGCTTACAGTGTATCTTCTGAAATTGCCTGTATTCCAGGTGGAGCTACGCTTTTGTGTACTTTTTATCATTGGGCTAAGCAAAATTATTGTTTGACACTGTGTTTTATTTTTATTCTTGTTTGTTGAAACGGTTTGTTGTCTCAGAGGTGTTTCAGCTCCTTCTCACATTGAAGGAGCAAATTGCTTTTCCACCCGCAGCTCTTCCAAAGGATAAGGTGTATGTGGGGTGGAGCTGGCAAACTGTCAGTACTTCCAACAAGAAGGGTTAAAAAGTCAGGTTAGTTGATAACTTGGAGGTAGAAGACTTGGTTTGCTGGCCCATGCACCTAGCTTCACCTGAGCTTTTTTCCTTCTAAGACTGCTTGAAAGGCAGAGCAGAGAAACTTACCAGAGCAATGGAGAAGGACTAAGATTTAATTTGGCTGCCAGATTTACTGTGTGGTGGTGTTTTTATTTTTACCACAGGATTGCTACTGTTTGTTGCTAACATTTCATTGTTTTATTTTCTCTGATTCAAATTGTTGTTGCTGGTATACCTTCATTATTACAAGGTGTTTGTTATGTGTGCTAACAGATTACCCTGTAATCTTCTTGATTCAAATTGTTCTTTTGCAAGGTATATCTCTGTTACTGCTTTATTTTCTTGAGCAAAGTGTTTCCTGCGTATATCTTCTCTGAAATTATTGTATTACAGGTGGAGCTTACATTTTGTGTGATTTTTTATCATTGGCTAAGAAAATTATTGTTTGACACTGTGTTTTATTTTATTCTTGCTTGTTGAAAAGGTTTGTTGTCTCAGAGGTGTTTCAGTCTCCTTCTCACATTGAAGGAGCAAATTGTTTTCCTCCCACAGCTCTTCCAAAGGATTAGGTGTATGTGTGGTGGTGTGTTAAACTGTCAGTACTTCCAACAGAAAGAAGGGTTAAAAAGTCAGGTTAGTTGATATCTTGGAGGTAGAAGACTTGGTTTTGCTTGGCTGGTGGCACCTAGCTTCACCTGAGCTTTTTCCTTCTAAGACTGCTTGAAAGGCAGAGTAGAGAAACTTACGTGAGCAAGGGAGAAGGATTAAGATTTAGTTTGGCTAGCAGATTTACTGTGGTGGTGTTTTTATTTTTACTCACAGGATTGCTACTGTTTGTTGCTAACATTTCATTGTTTTTTTTTCTCTGATTCAAATTGTTGTTGCGGTATACCTTCTCCCGCATTATTACAAGGTGTGCCTACAGTGTGTGCCACAGATTACTCCTGTAATCTTCTGATTCAAATTGTCTTTTGTATATCTTCTGTTACTGCTTTATTTTTTCCTGAGCAAAGTGTTTACAGCGATATCTTCTGAAATTACTGTATTCCAGGTGGAGCTTACGTTTTGTGACTTTTTATCATTGGCCAAGCAATTATTGTTTGACACTGTGTTTTATTTTATTCTTGTTTGTTGAAACGGTTTGTTGTCCCAGAGGTGTTTCAGTCTCCTTCTCATTGAAGGAGCAATTGCTTTTCCACCCACAGCTCTTTCCAAAGGATGTGTGTATGTGGGGTGGAGCTGGCAAACTGTCGTAATTTCCAACAGAAGAAGGGTTAAAAAGTCAGGTTAGTTGATAACTTGAGGTAGAAGACTTGGTTTGCTGGCTGAGGCAATTTTAGCTTCACCTGAGCTTTTTCCTTCTAAGACTGCTTTGAAAGGCAGAGTAGAGAAACTTACCAGAGCAAGGGAGAAGGACTAAGATTTAATTTGGCTACTCAGATTTACTGTGTGGTGGTGTTTTATTTTTACCACAGGATTGCTACTGTTTGTTGTTAACATTTCATTGCTTTATTTTTTCTCTGATTCAAATTGTTGTTGCTGGTATACCTTCTTCTGCATTATTACAAGGTGTCCACAGGTGTGTGCTAACAGATTACCCTGTAATCTTCTGATTCAAATTGTCTTTGCAAGGTATATCTTCTGTTACTGCTTTATTTTTTCTCTGGAGCAGTGTTTTTACAGCGTATATCTTCTCTGAAATTACTGTATTACAGGTGGAGCTTACATTTTTGTGACTTTTTATCATTGGCTACAAAATTATTGTTTGACACTGTGTTTTATTTTATTCTTGTTTGTTGAAAAGGTTTGTTGTCTCAGAGGTGTTTCAGTCTCCTTCTCACATTGAAGGAGCAATTGCTTCTCCCACAGCCTTCCAAAGGATAAGGTGTGTATGTGGGGGTGAGCTGGCAAACTGTCAGTACTTCCAACAAGAAGGGTTGTCAGGAAGAAGGATATCTTGAGGTAGAAGACTTGGTTTGCTGGCCAAGGCACCTAGCTTCACCTGAGCTTTTTCCTTCTAAGACTGCTTGAAAGGCAGAGAGAGAAACTCTACCAGAGCAAGGGAGAAGGATTAAGATTTGTTTTGGCTAGTCAGATTTACTGTGTGGTGTTTTTTATTTTTACTCACAGGGATTGCTACTGTTTGTTGCTAACATTTCATTGCTTTTATTTTTTCTCTGATTCAAATTGTTGTTGCTGGTATACTTCTGCATTATTGTTGTGGCTCTACAAGTGTGCTAACAGATTACTCCCTGTAATCTTCTGATTCAAATTGTCTTTGCAAGGTATATCTCTGTTACTGCTTTATTTTTCTCTGGAGCAAAGTGTTTTTACAGCGTATATCTTCTGAAATTACTGTATTACAGGTGGAGCTATATTTTTGTGACTTTTTATCATTGGGCTAAGCAAAATTATTGTTTGACACTGTGTTTTATTTTATTCTTGTTTGTTGAAAAGGTTTGTTGTCTCAGAGGTGTTTCAGTCTCCTTCTCACATTGAAGGAGCTAATTGCTTTTCCTCCCACAGTTTCTTCCAAAGGATTAGTTGTGTGTGTGGGGTGGAGCTGGCAAACTGTCAGTAATTTCCAACAGAAAGAAGTGTTAAAAGTGAGTTAGGTTGATATCTTGAGGTAGAAGACTTGGTTTGTTGGCCAAGGCATCCTAGCTTCACCTGAGCTTTTTCCTTCAAGACTGCTTGAAAGGCAGAGTAGAGAAACTTACCAGAGCAAGGGAGAAGGATTAAGATTTAGTTTGGTTGCAGATTTACTGTGTGGTGGTGTTTTTATTTTTACTCACAGGATTGCTACTGTTTGTTGCTAACATTTCATTGCTTTATTTTTCTCTCTGATTCAAATTGTTGTTGCTGGTATACCCTTCTGCATTATTGCAATGTGTGCTTTACAGGTGTGTGCTAACAGATTACTCCTGTAATCTTCTGATTCAAATTGTCTTTGCAAGTCATATCTTCTGTTACTGCTTTTATTTTTCTGGAGCAAAGTGTTTTTACATGTGTATCTCTCTGAAATTACTGGTATTACAAGTGGAGCTTACATTTTGTGGACTTTTTATCATTGGCTAAGCAAATTTATTGTTTGACACTGTGTTTTTATTTTATTCTTGTTTGTTGAAAAGGTTTGTTGTCCCAGAGGTGTTTCAGTCTCTTTCTCACATTGAAGGAGCAAATTGCTTTTCCTCCCACAGCTCTTCCAAAGGATTAGGTGTATATGTGGGGTGGAGCTGGCAACTGTCAGTAATTTCCAACAGAAAGAAGGGTTAAAAGTCAGGTTAGTTGATATCTTGGAGGTAGAAGACTTGGTTTGTAGGGCAAGGCACCTAGCTTCACCTGAGCTTTTTCCTTCTAAGACTGCTTGAAAGGCAGAGTAGTGAAACTTACCAGAGCAAGGAGAAGGATTAAGATTTAATTTACTAAGCAGATTTACTGTGTGGTGGTGTTTTTATTTTTACTCACAGGATTGCTACTGTTTGTTGCTAACATTTCATTGTTTTTTTTTTCTGATTCAAATTGTTGTTGCTGGTATACCTTCTGCATTATTACAAGGTGTGCCTACAGGTGTGCCAACAGATACTCCTGTAATCTTCGGATTCAAATTGTCTTCGCAAGGTATATCTTCTGTTACTGCTTTATTTTTCTCTGAGCAAAGTGTGTTTTACAGCGTATATCTTCTGAAATTACTGTATTGGTAGGTGGAGCTTACATTTTTGTGACTTTTATCATTGGGCTACAAAATTATTGTTTGACACTGTGTTTATTTTATTCTTGTTTGTTGAAAAGGTTTGTTGTCTCAGAGGTGTTTCAGTCTCTTTCTCACATTGAAGGAGCAATTGGCTTTCCCACAGCTCTTCCAAAGGATTAGGTGTATGGGGGTGGAGCTGGCAAACTGTCAGTACTTTCCAAGAAAGAAGGGTTAAAAAGTCAGGTTAGTTGATATCTTGAGGTAGAAGACTTGGTTTGCTGGCCAGGCACCTAGCTTCGTTCTGGATTTCTTTTTCCTTTTTCTAAGACTGCTTGAAAAGCAGAGAGAAACTTACCAGAGCAAGGAGACATCAGATTTGTTTTTGCCAAGCAGATTTAATGTGTGTGGTGTTTTTATTTTTACTCACAGGATTGCTACTGTTTGTTCCAATATTTCATTGCTTTTATTTTTTCTCTGATTCAAATTGTTGTTGTTGGTATACCTTCTTCTGCATTATTACAAGGTGTGCCTACAGGTGTGTGCTAACAGATTACTCCCTGTAATCTTCTGATTCAAATTGTCTTTGCAAGGTATATCTTCTGTTACTTTTATTTTTCTGAGCAAAGTGTTTCTTACAGCGATATCTTCTCTGAAATTACTGTATTACAAGTGAGCTTATATTTTTGTGATCTTTTATCATTGGCCAAGCAAATTATTGTTTGACACTGTGTTTTATTTTATTCTTGTTTGTTGAAAAGGTTTGTTGTCCCAGAGGTGTTTCAGTCTCCTTCTCACATTGAAGGAGCAAATTGCTTTTCCTCCCACAGCTCTTCCAAAGGATTAGGGTATGTGGGGTGGAGCTGGCAAACTGTCAGTAATTTCCAACAGAAAGAAGGTTAAAAAGTCAGGTTATTGATATCTTGGAGGTAGAAGACTTGGTTTGCTGGCCAAGGCACCTATTTCACCTGAGCTTTTTCCTTCTAAGACTGCTTGAAAGGCAGAGTAGTGAAACCTACCAGCAAGGGAGAAGGACTAAGATTTAATTTGGCTACTCAGTATTTGAGAAAATAGCAGTAACAGAAGATATACCTTGTAAAAAGACAATTTGAACTGAAGATTACAGGAGTAATCTGTTAGCATAACCTGTAGGCACACCTTGTATAATGCAGAAGAAGGTATGCCAGCAACAACAATTTGAATCAGAGAAAAAATAAAGCAATGAAATGTTACCAACAAACAGCAATCCTGTGAGTAAAAAAATAAACACCACCATGTTGTAAATCCTTAGCTAAACTAAATCTTAACCTTCTCCCTTGCTCTGGTAAGTTTCTCTTACCTTTCTCGCAGTCTTAGAATAGCTGTGGTGAAGTAGGTGCCTTGGCCAGCAAACCAAGTCTTCTACCCCAAGATATCAACTAACCGACTTTTTAACCTTCTTCTGTTGGAAATTACTGACAGTTTGCCGGCTCCACTCTACATACACACCTAATCCTTAGATTGTGGAGGAAAAGCAATTGTTCCTTCAATGTCGAAGGAGACTGAAACACCCGAGACAACAAACCTTTCAACAAACAAGAATAAATAAACACAGTGTCAAATAATTTGCTTAGCCCAATGATAAAAGTCACAAAATGTAAGCTCCATTGTAATACAGTACTTTCAGAGAAGATATACGCTAAGAAACACTTTGCCCAGAGAAAATAAACAGTAACAGAAGATATACCTTGCAAAAGACATTGAATTAGAAGATTACAGGAGTAATCTGTTAGGACACACCTAGCACACCTTGTAATAATGCAGAAGAAGGTATACCAGCAACAACAATTGAATCAGAGAAAAATAAAGCAATGAAATGTTCAACAAACAGTAGTAATCCCGAGTAAAAATAAAAACACCACCACAGTAAATCTGCTTAGCTAACCAAATCTTAATCCTTCCCTTGCTCTGTTAGTTTCTACTCTGCCTTTCACAGTCTTAGAATGAAAGCCAGGTGAAGCTAGGTGCCTTGGCCACAAACCAAGCTTCTACCCAAGATATCAACTAACTGACTTTTAACCCTCTTCTGTTGAATATTGACAGTTTGTTAGCTCCACCCCACATACACACCTAAACCTTGAAGAGCTGTGGAGGAAAGCACTTGTTCCTTAATGTGAGAAGGAGACTGAAACTTGGGACAACAAACCTTTCAACAAACAAGAATAAATAAAAACACAGTGTCAAACAATAATTTTGTTTAGCCCATGATAAAAAGTCACAAATGTAAGTCCACTTGTAATACAGCATCAGAAGATATGCTGTAAGAAACACTTTGCTCCAGAGAAAATAAAGGAGTAACAGAAGATATACTTGTAAAAGACAATTTGAATAGAAGATTACAGGAGTAATCTGTTAGCACACACTGAGGCACACCTTGTAATAATGCAGAAGAAGGTATACCATAAACAATTTGAATCAGAGAAAAATAAAGCAATGAAATGTTAGCAACAAACAGTAGCAATCCCTGTGAGTAAAATAAAAACACCACACAGTAAACTGTTTAGTCAAATTAAATCTAAATCCTCTCCTTGCTCTGGTAAGTTTCTACTCTGCCTTTCAAGGTTTAGAAGGAAAAGCTCATGTGGCTAGGTGCCTGGCCAGCAAACCATGGCTATTTCAAGTTATCAACTAACCTGACTTTTATCCTCTTCTGTTGAAATTACAGAGGTTTGCTGCTCCACCCCACATACACACCTAATCCTTTGTAAGAGCTGGGATAGGAGGAATTATTCCTTCAATGGAGAAGGAGACGAAACACTCTGAGACAACAAACCTTTTCAATAAACAAGAATAAAATAAAACACAGTGTCAAACAATAATTTTGTTTAGCCTAATATAAAAGTCACAAGAATGTGGGCCCACTTCTAATACGGTAATTTCAGAGAAGATATACGCTGTAAGAAACACTTGCCCAGAGAAAATAAAGTTGTAACAGAAGATATACCTGTAAAGACAATTTGAATGAAGATTACAGGAGTATCTGTTAGCACATACCTGTAGGTCCACTTTGTAATAATGTGAAGAAGGTATACCTGCAACAACAATTTGAATCAGAGAAAAATATAGCAATGAAATAAGCAACAAACAGTAGCAATCCCTGTGAGTAAAAATAAAACACCACCACATAGTAAATCTGTTTAGCCAAACTAAATCTTAACCCTCCTGCTCGGTAAGTTTCTACCTGCCTTCGGGCAGTCTTAGAAGAAAAGCCTGGTAGCTAGGTGCCTTGGCCAGCAACCAAGTCTTCTGCCCAAGATATCAATAACCTGACTTTAACCCTTCTTTCTGTTGGAAGAAGTTGCTATTTTGTTCCTCTACATACACACTTAACTTTGAAGAGCTGTGAGGAAAAGCAATTTGTTCTTCAATGTGAGAAGGAGACTGAAACACTCTGGGACAACAAACCTTTTCAACAAACAAGAATAAAATAAAACACAGTCAAACAATACTTTGATATCTAATGATAAAAAGTCACAAAAACAAGCTCCACTTGTAATTAGAAGATATATTGTGGGGTGAAACACTTTGTCTAGAGAAAACAGCAGTAACAGAAGATATACCTGGTAAAAGACACTTGAACAGAAGATTACAGAGTAATCTACAATACACCTTAGGGCACCTTGTTATAATGCAGAAGAAGGTGTACCAGCAACAACAATTGAATCAGAGAAAAATAGCAATGAAATTAGAAGAAACAGTAATCCCTGTGAGTAAAATAAAACACCACCACACAGTAAATCTGTTTGTAAACTAAATCTTTATCCTTCTCCCTGCTCTGGTAAGTTTCTACCTGCTTTCACAGTCTTAGAAGGAAAGCTCAGGTGAATAGGTGCCTTGGGCTGCAAACCAAGCCTTTGTCCTCCAAGATATCAACTAACCTGACTTTTAACCTTCTTCTGTTGGACATTGACAGTTTGTCAGCCCACTCCCCACATACACACCTAACTTTGAAGAGCTGTGGAGGAGTAGCAATTTGTTCTTCAATGTGAGGAGACTGAAACACCTGGGACAACAAACCTTTCAACAAACAAGAATAAAAAAAACACAGTGTCAAACAATATTTTTAGTCATGATAAAAAGTCACAAAATGTAAGCCCACCTGTAATACAGTAATTTCAGAAGATATACGCTGTAAGAAACACTTGTCTAGGAAAAATAAAGCAGAATAGAAGATATACCTGCAAAAGATAATTGAATCAGAAGATTACAGGAGTAATCTGTTAGCACGCCCCCGTGTAGGCACCCTTTGTAATAATGCAGAAGAAGGTATACCAGCAACAACAATTTGAATCAGAGAAAAATAAAGAAGAAATGTTGCAACAAACAGTAGTAATCCTGTGAGTAAAAATAAACACCATATTGTAAATCTGTTTAGCCAAATTAAATCTAAATCCTCCCTTGCTCTGTAAGTTTCTACTCTGCCTTTCAAGTCTTAGATGGAAAGTTCATGTGAATAGGTGCTTGGCCAGCAAACCATGGCTTCTACCTCCAAGATATCAACTAACCTGACTTTTATCCCTCTTTCTGTTGGAAATTACTGACAGTTTGCCAGCTCCATCCCACATGACCTAACTTTGAAGAGCTGTGAGGAAGCATTAGCTCCTTCAATGAGAAGGAGATGAAATACTTGTGAGACAACAACCTTTTCAACAAACAAGACAAAATAAAATACAGTGTCAAACAATACTTTGCTTTGCAATGATAAAAAGTCACAAAATGTAAGCTCCACTTGTAATACAGTAATTTCAGAGAAGATATAGCTGTAAGCAGCACTTTGCTCCAGAGAAAAGCAGTAACAGAAGATATACTTTTGCAAAAGACAATTTGAATCAGAAGATTACAGAGAATCTGTTACACACACCAGGCACACCTTGTAATAATGCAGAAGGTATACCAGCAACAACAATTTGAATAAGAGAAAAATAAAGCAATGAAATGTTAGCAACAAACAGTAGCAATCCTGTGAGTAAAAATAAAAACACCACCACATTGTAAATCTGTTTATCCATCAATCTAAATTCTTCCTGTTTCCTGTAAGTTTACTGTCTTTCAAGTAGTCTTAGAAGGAAAAAGTCGTGAAGCTTGGTGCTCCTTAAAACCATGGCTTCTACCTCCAAGATAACTAACCTGACTTTTATCCCTTCTTCTGTTGGAAATTGACAGTTTGCCAGCTCCACTTCACATACACACCTAACTTTGAAGAGCTGGGAGGAAAAGCAATTAGTCTTTCCATGTGAGAAGGAGACTGAAACACTGAGACAGCAAACCTTTTCAACAAACAAGGATAAAATAAACAGTGTCAAATAATTTTGCTTAGCCTAATGATAAAAAGTCATAAAATATAAGCTCCACTTGCAATATAGTAATTTAGAGAAGATACGCTAAGAAACACTTTTCCAGAGAAAATAAAGCAGTAACAGAAGATATACCTGTAAAGACAATTTGAATCAGAAGATTACAGAGTAATCTGTTAGCACACACCTGTAGGCACAATTTTAATAATGCAGAAGAAGGTATACTATTACAACAATTTGAATCAGAGTAAAAAATAGCAATGAAATGTTAGCAACAAACAGTAGCAACTGTGAGTAAAAAAAAAAACACCACTACACAGTAAATCTGTTTAGCCAAACTAAATCTAATCCTCCTTGCTCTGGTGTTTCACTCTGCTCACAGTTTAGAAGGAAAGCTCAGGTAGCTAGGTGCCTTGGCCAGCAAACCAAGTCTTACCTCCAGATATCAACTAACCTGACTTTTTAACCCTTCTTCTGTTGCTGAAATTACTGATGTTTGTTAGCCCATTCCCCCACATACACACCTAATCCTTGGAGGAGCTGTGGGAGGAAGCACCACTCCTTCAATGTGAGAAGGACTGAAACACTTTGAGACAACAAACCTTTTCAACAAACAAGAATAAAATAAACACAGTGTCAAACAATACTTTTGTTGCCCAATGATAAAAAAACAGCAAAATGTAAGCTCCACTTGTAATACAGTAATTTCAGAAGATATACTTGTCATGAAACACTTTGCTCCAGAGAAAATAAAGCAGTAACAGAAGATATACCTTGCAAAAATAATTTGAATCAGAAGATTACAGAGTAACTGTTAGCACACTTCTGTAGGCACACCTTGTAATAATGCAGAAGAAGTTGTATACCAGTAACAAATAATTTGAATCAGAGAAAAAATCAGCAATGAAACGTTACTAACAAACAGTAGTAACTCGTGAGTAAAAAATAAAACACCACCACACAGTAAATCTGTTTAGCCAAACTAAATCTTAATCCTCCTTGTTTGGTAAATTTACCTTTCTTGCAGTCTTGTATGAAAGTCAGGTGGCTAGTGCTTTGCCAGCAAACCAAGTCTTCACCTCCAAGATATCAACTAACCTGACTTTTACCCTCTTCTGTTGGAAATTACTGATAGTTTGCCACCCATCTCTACACACACCTAATCTTTGAAGAGCTGTGAGGAAGTAATTTTCTTCTTCAATGTGAGAAGGAGACTTGAACACCCTGAGACAACAAACTTTTCAACAAACAAGAATAAATAAAACAGTGTCAAACAATAATTTGTTAGCCTAATATAAAAAAGTCTAAAACAAGTTCCACCTGTAATACAGTAATTTTAGAGAAGATATACGCTGAAGAAACACTTTCTCCAGAGAAAAATAAAGCAGTAACAGAAGATATACTTGCAAAAGACACCTAGAAGATTACAGGAGTAATCTGTTAGCACACACCTGTAGGCACACCTGTAATAATGCAGAAGAAGGTAAACCAGCAATAAATAAATTGAATCAGAGAAAAATAAAGCAATGAAATGTTAGCAACAAACAGTAGCAATCCTGTGAGTAAAAAAATAAAACACCACCACAGTAAATCTGCTTAGCCAAACTAAATCTAACCTTCTCCCTTGCTCTGTAAGTGTCTCTACTCGCCTTCAAGCAGTCCTAGAAGGAAATCAGAAGCTAGGTGCCTGGCCAGCAAACCAAGTCTCTACCTCCAAGATATCAACTAACTGACTTTTAACCCTTCATTCTGTTGGAAATTATGATAGTTTGCCAGCCCACTTCACATACACCCTAACCTTTGGAAGAGCTGGGAGGAAAAGCAATTTGCTCAATGTGAGAAGACTGAAACACCCGGATAACAAACCTTTCACCAAACAAGAATAAAATACAGTGTCAAATAAGAATTTTGCTTAGCCCAATATAAAAAAGTCAGAAAATGTGTTCACTTGTAACAGTGGTTTTAGAAGATATATGCTGTAAACACTTTTTGTCTAGAGAAAATAAAGTAACAGAAGATATACCTTGCAAAAGACAATTTGAATCAGAAGATTATGGTAATCTGTTAGCACATACCTGTAGGCACACCTTGTAATAATGCTGTGTTGTATACCAGCAACAATAATTTGAATCAGAGAAAATAAAGCAATGAAATGATAGCAACAAACAGAGCAACCTGTGAGTAAAAAATAAAACACCACCATATTGTAAATCTGTTTAGCCAAACTAAATTTAATCCTTCTCCCTGTTTGAGTTTTCACTGCCTTTCAAGCAGTCTTAGAAGGAAAAAGTTCAGGTGAAGCTAGTGCCTTGGCCAGCAAACCGTTTCTACCTCCAAGATATCAACTAATCTGACTTTTATCCTTCTTTCTGTTGAAATTATTGACAGTTTGCCAGCTCCACCCCCCACACATATACACCCAATCCTTGAAGAGCGTGGAGGAAAAGCACTTGTCTTCAATGTGAGAAGGAGACTGAAAACACCTTCGGACAACAAACCTTTTCAACAAACAAGAATAAAATAAAACACAGTGTCAAACAATAATTTTGCTTGCTCCATGATAAAAAAGTCACAAAATGTAAGCTCCACCTGTAATACAGTAATTTAGAGAAGATATACGCTTGTAAGAAACACTTTGCTCCAGAGAAAAATAAAGCAGTAACAGAAGATATACCTTGCAAAAGACAATTTGAATCAGAAGATTACAGGAGTAATCTGTTAGCACACACCTGTAGGCACACCTTGTAATAATGCAGAAGAAGGTATACCAGCAACAACAATTTGAATCAGAGAAAAAATAAAGCAATGAAATGTTAGCAACAAACAGTAGCAATCCCTGTGAGTAAAAAATAAAAACACCACCACACAGTAAATCTGCTTAGCCAAATTAAATCTAAATCCTTCTCCCTTGCTCTGGTAAGTTTCTCTACTCTGCCTTTCAAGCAGTCTTAGAAGGAAAAAGCTCATGTGAAGCTAGGTGCCTTGGCCAGCAAACCATGGCTTCTACCTCCAAGATATCAACTAACCTGACTTTTTATCCCTTCTTTCTGTTGGAATTACTGATAGTTTGCCAGCTCTAATTTCACATGCCACACACCTCATCCTTTGGAGAGCTGTGGAGTGAAAAAGCAATTAGTCCCTTGTGAGAAGGAGACTGAAACACCCTCTGAGACAACAAACCTTTTCAACAAACAAGAATAAAATAAAACACAGTGTCAAACAATAATTTCTTAGCCCAATGATAAAAAAGTCACAAAATGTAGTTCCACTTGTAATAGACACAGTAATTTCAGAGAAGATATACGCTTGTAAGAAACACTTTGCTCCAGAGAAAATAGCAGTAACAGAAGATATACCTTAGCAAAGACAATTTGAATCAGAAGATTACAGGAGTAATCTGTTAGCACACACCTGTAGGCACACCTTGTAATAATGCAGCAGAAGGTATACCAGCAACAACAATTTGAATCAGAGAAAAATAAAGCAATGAAATGTTACAACAAACAGTAGTGCAATCCCTGTGAGTAAAAAATAAACACCACCACACAGTAAATCTGTTAGCCAAACTAAATCTTAATCCTTCTCCCTTGCTCTGGTAGTTTCTCCACTCTGCCTTTCAAGCAGTCTTAGAAGGAAAAGCTCAGGTGAAGCTAGGTGCCCTTGGCCAGCAAACCAAGTCTTCTACCTCCAAGATATCAACTAATCTGACTTTTAACCCTTCTTCTTCTGGAAATTACTGACAGTTTGCTAGCTCCACCCTCACATACACACCTAATCCTTTGAAGAGCTGTGAGGAAAAGCAATTTGCCCTTCAATGTGAGAAGGAGACTGAAACACCCTCTGGGACAACAAACCTTTTCAACAAACAAGAATAATATAAACACAGTGTCAAACAATAATTTTGCTTTAGCCTAATGATAAAAAGTCACAAAATGTAAGCTCCACCTGTAATACAGTAATTTCAGAGAAGATATACGCTGTAAGAACACACTTTGCTCCAGAGAAAATAAAGCAGTAACAGAAGATATACCTTGCAAAAGACAATTTGAATCAGAAGATTACAGGAGTAATCTGTTAGCACACACCTGTAGGCACACCTTGTAATAATGCAGAAGAAGGTATACCAGCAACAACAATTTGAATCAGAGAAAATAAAGCAATGAAATGTTAGCAAATAAACAGTAGCAACTCGTGGAGTAAAAATAAAACACCACCACACAGTAAATCTGCTTAGCCAAACCAAATCTTAATCCTTCTCCCTTGCTCTGGTAAGTTTCTACTCTGCCTTTCAAGCAGTCTTAGAAGGAAAAGCCAGGTGAAGCTAGGTGCCTTGGCCAGCAAACCAAGTCTCTACCTCCAAGATAGTCAACTCAACCTGACTTTTTAACTTTTCTTCTGTTGGAAATTACTGACAGTTTGCCAGCTCCACCTCTCACATACACACCCAATCCTTTTGAAGAGCTGTGGAGGAAAGCAATTTGCTCCTTCAATGTGAGAAGGAGACTGAAACACCTCTGAGACAACAAACCTTTTCAACAAACAAGAATAAAATAAAACACAGTGTCAAAACAATAATTTGCTTAGCCCAATGATAAAAAAGTCACAAAATGTAAGCTCCACCTGTAATACAGTAATTTCAGAGAAGATATACGCTGAAGAAACACTTTGCCCAGAGAAAAATAAAGCAGTAACAGAAGATATATCTTTAAAAGACAATTTGAATCAGAAGATTACAGAGTAATCTGTTAGCACACCTGTAGGCACACCTTGTAATAATGCAGAAGAAGGTATACCAGCAACAACAATTTGAATCAGAGAAAAATAAAGCAATGAAATGTTAGCAACAAACAGTAGCAATCCCTGTGAGTAAAAAATAAAACACCACCACAGTGAAATCTGTTTAGCCAAATTAAATCTAAACTTTCTCCCTTGCTTTGGTAAGTTTCTACTCTGCCTTTCAAGCAGTCTTAGAAGGAAAAGGTCATGTGGAAGCTAGGTGCCTTGGCCAGCAAACCATGGCTTCTACCTCCAAGATATCAACCTTGACTTTTATCCCTTCTTTCTGTTGAAATTACTGACAGTTTGCCAGCTCCACTCCCCCACATACACACCTAATCCTTTGAAGAGCTGTGGAGGAAAGCAATTAGCTCCTTCAATGTGAGAAGAGACTGAAACACCTCTGAGACAACAAACCTTTCAACAAACAAGAATAAAATAAACACAGTGTCAAACAATAATTTTGTTTAGCCCAATGATGAAAAAAGTCACAAAATGTAAGTCTCCACTTGTAATACAGTAATTTCAGAGAAGATATACGCTGTAAGAAACACTTGCTCCAGAGAAAATAAAGCAGTAACAGAAGATATACCTTCAAAAGACAATTTGAATCAGAAGATTAGGTGAGTAATCTGTTAGCACACACCAGGCACACCTTGTAATAATGCAGCAGAAGGTATACCAGCAACAACAATTTGAATCAGAGAAAAATAAAGCAATGAAATGTTAGCAACAAACAGTAGCAATCCCTGTGAGTAAAAATAAAAACACCACCACAGTAAATCTGCTTAGCCAAACTAAGTCTTAATCCTTCTCCCTTGCTCTGGTAAGTTTCTCTACTCTGCCTTTCAAGCAGTCTTAGAAGGAAAGCTCAGGTGAAGCTAGGTGCCTTGGCCAGCAAACCAAGTCTTCTACCTCCAAGATATCAACTAACCTGACTTTTTAACCCTTCTTTCTGTTGGAAATTACTGACAGTTTGCCAGCTCCACCCCCCACATACACACCTAATCCTTTGGAAGAGCTGTGGGAGGAAAAGCAATTAGCTCCTTCAATGTGAGAAGGAGACTGAAACACCTCTGAGACAACAAACCTTTTCAACAAACAAGAATAAAATAAAACACAGTGTCAAACAATAATTTTGCTTAGCCCAATGATAAAAAAGTCACAAAAATGTAAGCTCCACCTGTAATACAGTAATTTCAGAGAAGATATACCCTGTAAGAAACACTTTGCTCCAGAGAAAAATAAAGCAGTAACAGAAGATATACCTTGCAAAAGACAATTTGAATCAGAAGATTACAGCAGTAATCTGTTAGCACACACCTGTAGGCACACCTTGTAATAATGCAGAAGAAGGTATACCAGCAACAACAATTTGAATCAGAGAAAAATAAAGCAATGAAATGTTAGCAACAAACAGTAGCAATCCCTGTGAGTAAAAATAAAAACACCACCACACAGTAAATCTGCTTAGCCAAACTAAGTCTTAATCCTTCTCCTTGCTCTGGTAAGTTTTCTACTCTGCCTTTCAAGCAGTCTTAGAAGGAAAGAGCTCAGGTGAAGCTAGGTGCCTTGGCCAGCAAACCAAGTCTTCTACCTCCAAGATATCAACTAACCTGACTTTTTAACCCTTCTTTCTGTTGGAAATTACTGACAGTTTGCCAGCTCCACCCCCACATACACACCTAATCCTTTGGAAGAGCTGTGGGAGGAAAAGCAATTAGCTCCTTCAATGTGAGAAGGAGACTGAAACACCTCTGAGACAACAAACCTTTCAACAAACAAGAATAAATAAAACACAGTGTCAAACAGTAATTTTGCTTAGCCCAATGATAAAAAGTCACAAAATGTAAGCTCCACCTGTAATACAGTAATTTCAGAGAAGATATACCCTGTAGAAACACTTTGCTCCAGAGAAAAATAAAGCAGTAACAGAAGATATACTTGCAAAAGACAATTTGAATCAGAAGATTACAGCAGTAATCTGTTAGCACACACCTGTAGGCACACCTTGTAATAATGCAGAAGAAGGTATACCAGCAACAACAATTTGAATCAGAGAAAAAATAAAGCAATGAAATGTTAGCAACAAACAGTAGCAATCCCTGTGAGTAAAAAATAAAAACACCACCACACAGTAAATCTGCTTAGCCAAACTAAATCTTAATCCTTCTCCCTTGCTCTGGTAAGTTTCTCTACTCTGCCTTTCAAGCAGTCTTAGAAGGAAAAGGCTCAGGTGAAGCTAGGTGCCTTGGCCAGCAAACCAAGTCTTCTACCTCCAAGATATCAACTAACCTGACTTTTTAACCCTTCTTTCTGTTGGAAATTACTGACAGTTTGCCAGCTCCACCCCCCATACACACCTAATCCTTTGGAAGAGCTGTGGGAGGAAAAGCAATTAGCTCCTTCAATGTGAAGGGAGACTGAAACACCTCTGAGACAACAAACCTTTTCAACAAACAAGAATAAAATAAAACACAGTGTCAAACAGTAATTTTGCTTAGCCCAATGATAAAAGTCACAAAATGTAAGCTCCACTTGTAATACAGTAATTTCAGAAAGATATACCCTGTAAGAAACACTTTGCTCCAGAGAAAATAAAGCAGTAACAGAGATATACCTTGCAAAGACAATTTGAATCAGAAGATTACAGCAGTAATCTGTTAGCACACACCTGTAAGCACACCTTGTAATAATGCAGAAGAAGGTATACCAGCAACAACAATTTGAATCAGAGAAAAAATAAAGCAATGAAATGTTAGCAACAAACAGTAGCAATCCCTGTGAGTAAAAAATAAAAACACCACCACACAGTAAATCTGCTTAGCCAAACTAAGTCTTAATCCTTCTCCCTTGCTCTGGTAAGTTTCTCTACTCTGCCTTTCAAGCAGTCTAGAAGGAAAGAGCTCAGGTGAAGCTAGGTGCCTTGGCCAGCAAACCAAGTCTTCTACCTCCAAGATATCAACTAACCTGACTTTTAACCCTTCTTTCTGTTGGAAATTACTGACAGTTTGCCAGCTCCACCCCCACATACACACCTAATCCTTTGGAAGAGCTGTGGGAGGAAAAGCAATTAGCTCCTTCAATGTGAGAAGGAGACTGAAACACCTCTGAGACAACAAACCTTTTCAACAAACAAGAATAAAATAAAACACAGTGTCAAACAGTAATTTTGCTTAGCCCAATGATAAAAAGTCACAAAAATGTAAGCTCCACCTGTAATACAGTAATTTCAGAGAAGATATACCCTGTAAAACACTTTGCTCCAGAGAAAATAAAGCAGTAACAGAAGATATACCTTGCAAAGACAATTTGAATCAGAAGATTACAGGAGTAATCTGTTAGCACACACCTGTAGGCACACCTTGTAATAATGCAGAAGAAGGTATACCAGCAACAACAATTTGAATCAGAGAAAATAAAGCAATGAAATGTTAGCAACAAACAGTAGCAATCCCTGTGAGTAAAAAATAAAAACACCACCACAGTAAATCTGCTTAGCCAAACTAAGTCTTAATCCTTCTCCCTTGCTCTGGTAAGTTTCTCTACTCTGCCTTTCAAGCAGTCTTAGAAGGAAAGAGCTCAGGTGAAGCTAGGTGCCTTGGCCAGCAAACCAAGTCTTCTACCTCCAAGATATCAACTAACCTGACTTTTTAACCCTTCTTTCTGTTGGAAATTACTGACAGTTTGCCAGCTCCACCCCCACATACACACCTAATCCTTTGGAAGAGCTGTGGGAGGAAAAGCAATTAGCTCCTTCAATGTGAGAAGGAGACTGAAACACCTCTGAGACAACAAACCTTTTCAACAAACAAGAATAAAATAAAACACAGTGTCAAACAATAATTTTGCTTAGCCCAATGATAAAAAAGTCACAAAAATGTAAGCTCCACTTGTAATACAGTAATTTCAGAGAAGATATACGCTGTAAGAAACACTTTGCTCCAGAGAAAAATAAAGCAGTAACAGAAGATATACCTTGCAAAAGACAATTTGAATCAGAAGATTACAGGAGTAATCTGTTTGAACACACCTGTAGGCACACCTTGTAATAATGCAGCAGAAGGTATACCAGCAACAACAATTTGAATCAGAGAAAAAATAAAGCAATGAAATGTTAGCAACAAACAGTAGCAATCCCTGTGAGTAAAAAATAAAAACACCACCACACAGTAAATCTGCTTAGCCAAATTAAGTCTTAATCCTTCTCCCTTGCTCTGGTAAGTTTCTTACTCTGCCTTTCAAGCAGTCTTAGAAGGAAAGAGCTCAGTGAAGCTAGGTGCCTTGGCCAGCAAACCAAGTCTTCTACCTCCAAGATATCAACTAACCTGACTTTTTAACCCTTCTTTCTGTTGGAAATTACTGACAGTTTGCCAGCTCCACCCCACATACACACCTAATCCTTTGGAAGAGCTGTGGGAGGAAAAGCAATTAGCTCCTTCAATGTGAGAAGGAGACTGAAACACCTCTGAGACAACAAACCTTTTCAACAAACAAGAATAAAATAAAACACAGTGTCAAACAGTAATTTTGCTTAGCCCAATGATAAAAAAGTCACAAAAATGTAAGCTCCACTTGTAATACAGTAATTTCAAAGAAGATATACCCTGTAAACACTTTGCTCCAGAGAAAAATAAAGCAGTAACAGAAGATATACCTTGCAAAGACAATTTGAATCAGAAGATTACAGCAGTAATCTGTTAGCACACACCTGTAGGCACACCTTGTAATAATGCAGAAGAAGGTATACCAGCAACAACAATTTGAATCAGAGAAAAATAAAGCAATGAAATGTTAGCAACAAACAGTAGCAATCCCTGTGAGAAAAAATAAAAACACCACCACACAGTAAATCTGCTTAGCCAAACTAAGTCTTAATCCTTCTCCCTTGCTCTGGTAAGTTTCTCTACTCTGCCTTTCAAGCAGTCTTAGAAGGAAAGAGCTCAGGTGAAGCTAGATGTGCCTTGGCCAGCAAACCAAGTCTTCTACCTCCAAGATATCAACTAACCTGACTTTTTAACCCTTCTTTCTGTTGGAAATTACTGACAGTTTGCCAGCTCCACCCCACATACACACTAATCCTTTGGAAGAGCTGTGGGAGGAAAAGCAATTAGCTCCTTCAATGTGAGAAGGAGACTGAAACACCTCTGAGACAACAAACCTTTTCAACAAACAAGAATAAAATAAAACACAGTGTCAAACAGTAATTTTGCTTAGCCCAATGATAAAAAGTCACAAAAATGTAAGCTCCACCTGTAATACAGTAATTTCAGAAAGATATACCCTGTAGAAACACTTTGCTCCAGAAAAATAAAGCAGTAACAGAAGATATACCTTGCAAAAGACAATTTGAATCAGAAGATTACAGCAGTAATCTGTTAGCACACACCTGTAGGCACACCTTGTAATAATGCAGAAGAAGGTATACCAGCAACAACAATTTGAATCAGAGAAAAATAAAGCAATGAAATGTTAGCAACAAACAGTAGCAATCCCTGTGAGTAAAAAATAAAAACACCACCACACAGTAAATCTGCTTAGCCAAACTAAGTCTTAATCCTTCTCCCTTGCTCTGGTAAGTTTCTCTACTCTGCCTTTCAAGCAGTCTTAGAAGGAAAGAGCTCAGGTGAAGCTAGGTGCCTTGGCCAGCAAACCAAGTCTTCTACCTCCAAGATATCAACTAACCTGACTTTTTAACCCTTCTTTCTGTTGGAAATTACTGACAGTTTGCCAGCTCCACCCCCACATACACCTAATCCTTTGGAAGAGCTGTGGGAGGAAAAGCAATTAGCTCCTTCAATGTGAGAAGGAGACTGAAACACCTCTGAGACAACAAACCTTTTCAACAAACAAGAATAAAATAAAACACAGTGTCAAACAATAATTTTGCTTAGCCCAATGATAAAAAAGTCACAAAAATGTAAGCTCCACTTGTAATACAGTAATTTCAGAGAAGATATACCCTGTAGAAACACTTTGCTCCAGAGAAAAATAAAGCAGTAACAGAAGATATACCTTGCAAAGACAATTTGAATCAGAAGATTACAGCAGTAATCTGTTAGCACACCTGTAGGCACACCTTGTAATAATGCAGAAGAAGGTATACCAGCAACAACAATTTGAATCAGAGAAAAATAAAGCAATGAAATGTTAGCAACAAACAGTAGCAATCCCTGTGAGTAAAAATAAAACACCACCACACAGTAAATCTGCTTAGCCAAACTAAGTCTTAATCCTTCTCCCTTGCTCTGGTAAGTTTCCTACTCTGCCTTTCAACAGTCTTAGAAGGAAAGAGCTCAGGTGAAGCTAGGTGCCTTGGCCAGCAAACCAAGTCTTCTACCTCAAGATATCAACTAACCTGACTTTTTAACCCTTCTTTCTGTTGGAAATTACTGACAGTTTGCCAGCTCCACCCCCACATACACACCTAATCCTTTGGAAGAGCTGTGGGAGGAAAAGCAATTAGCTCCTTCAATGTGAGAAGGAGACTGAAACACCTCTGAGACAACAAACCTTTTCAACAAACAAGAATAAAATAAAACACAGTGTCAAACAGTAATTTTGCTTAGCCCAATGATAAAAGTCACAAAATGTAAGCTCCACCTGTAATACAGTAATTTCAGAGAAGATATACCTGTAAGAAACACTTTGCTCCAGAGAAAAATAAAGCAGTAACAGAAGATATACCTTGCAAAAGACAATTTGAATCAGAAGATTACAGCAGTAATCTGTTAGCACACACCTGTAGGCACACCTTGTAATAATGCAGAAGAAGGTATACCAGCAACAACAATTTGAATCAGAGAAAAAATAAAGCAATGAAATGTTAGCAACAAACAGTAGCAATCCCTGTGAGTAAAAAATAAAAACACCACCACACAGTAAATCTGCTTAGCCAAACTAAAGTCTTAATCCTTCTCCCTTGCTCTGGTAAGTTTCTCTACTCTGCCTTTCAAGCAGTCTTAGAAGGAAAGAGCTCAGGTGAAGCTAGGTGCCTTGGCCAGCAAACCAAGTCTTCTACCTCCAAGATATCAACTAACCTGACTTTTTAACCCTTCTTTCTGTTGGAAATTACTGACAGTTTGCCAGCTCCACCCCACATACACACCTAATCCTTTGGAAGAGCTGTGGGAGGAAAAGCAATTAGCTCCTTCAATTTGAGAAGGAGACTGAAACACCTCTGAGACAACAAACCTTTTCAACAAACAAGAATAAAATAAAACACAGTGTCAAACAGTAATTTTGCTTAGCCCAATGATAAAAAGTCACAAAATGTAAGCTCCACTTGTAATACAGTAATTTCAGAGAAGATATACCCTGTAAAACACTTTGCTCCAGAGAAAAATAAAGCAGTAACAGAGATATACCTTGCAAAGACAATTTGAATCAGAAGATTACAGCAGTAATCTGTTGCACACCTGTAGGCACACCTTGTAATAATGCAGAAGAAGGTATACCAGCAACAACAATTTGAATCAGAGAAAAAATAAAGCAATGAAATGTTAGCAACAAACAGTAGCAATCCCTGTGAGTAAAAATAAAACACCACCACACAGTAAATCTGCTTAGCCAAACTAAGTCTTAATCCTTCTCCCTTGCTCTGGTAAGTTTCTCTACTCTGCCTTTCAAGCAGTCTTAGAAGGAAAGAGCTCAGGTGAAGCTAGGTGCCTTGGCCAGCAAACCAAGTCTTCTACCTCCAAGATATCAACTAACCTGACTTTTTAACCCTTCTTTCTGTTGGAAATTACTGACAGTTTGCCAGCTCCACCCCCACATACACACCTAATCCTTTGGAAGAGCTGTGGGAGGAAAAGCAATTAGCTCCTTCAATGTGAGAAGGAGACTGAAACACCTCTGAGACAACAAACCTTTTCAACAAACAAGAATAAAATAAAACACAGTGTCAAACAATAATTTTGCTTAGCCCAATGATAAAAAAGTCACAAAAATGTAAGCTCCACTTGTAATACAGTAATTTCAGAGAAGATATACGCTGTAAGAAACACTTTGCTCCAGAGAAAAATAAAGCAGTAACAGAAGATATACCTTGCAAAAGACAATTTGAATCAGAAGATTACAGGAGTAATCTGTTAGCACACACCTGTAGGCACACCTTGTAATAATGCAGAAGAAGGTATACCAGCAACAACAATTTGAATCAGAGAAAAATAAAGCAATGAAATGTTAGCAACAAACAGTAGCAATCCCTGTGAGTAAAAAATAAAAACACCACCACACAGTAAATCTGCTTAGCCAAACTAAATCTTAATCCTTCTCCCTTGCTCTGGTAAGTTTCTCTACTCTGCCTTTCAAGCAGTCTTAGAAGGAAAAAGCTCAGGTGAAGCTAGGTGCCTTGGCCAGCAAACCAAGTCTTCTACCTCCAAGATATCAACTAACCTGACTTTTTAACCCTTCTTTCTGTTGGAAATTACTGACAGTTTGCCAGCTCCACCCCACATACACACCTAATCCTTTGGAAGAGCTGTGGGAGGAAAAGCAATTAGCTCCTTCAATGTGAGAAGGAGACTGAAACACCTCTGAGACAACAAACCTTTTCAACAAACAAGAATAAAATAAAACACAGTGTCAAACAGTAATTTTGCTTAGCCCAATGATAAAAAAGTCACAAAAATGTAAGCTCCACTTGTAATACAGTAATTTCAGAGAAGATATACCCTGTAAAACACTTTGCTCCAGAGAAAAATAAAGCAGTAACAGAAGATATACCTTGCAAAGACAATTTGAATCAGAAGATTACAGCAGTAATCTGTTAGCACACACCTGTAGGCACACCTTGTAATAATGCAGAAGAAGGTATACCAGCAACAACAATTTGAATCAGAGAAAAAATAAAAGCAATGAAATGTTAGCAACAAACAGTAGCAATCCCTGTGAGTAAAAAATAAAAACACCACCACACAGTAAATCTGCTTAGCCAAACTAAATCTTAATCCTTCTCCCTTGCTCTGGTAAGTTTCTCTACTCTGCCTTTCAAGCAGTCTTAGAAGGAAAGAGCTCAGGTGAAGCTAGGTGCCTTGGCCAGCAAACCAAGTCTTCTACCTCCAAGATATCAACTAACCTGACTTTTTAACCCTTCTTTCTGTTGGAAATTACTGACAGTTTGCCAGCTCCACCCCCCACATACACACTAATCCTTTGGAAGAGCTGTGGGAGGAAAAGCAATTAGCTCCTTCAATGTGAGAAGGAGACTGAAACACCTCTGAGACAACAAACCTTTTCAACAAACAAGAATAAAATAAAACACAGTGTCAAACAATAATTTTGCTTAGCCCAATGATAAAAAGTCACAAAATGTAAGCTCCACTTGTAATACAGTAATTTCAGAGAAGATATACGCTGTAAGAAACACTTTGCTCCAGAGAAAAATAAAGCAGTAACAGAAGATATACCTTGCAAAAGACAATTTGAATCAGAAGATTACAGGAGTAATCTGTTAGCACACACCTGTAGGCACACCTTGTAATAATGCAGAAGAAGGTATACCAGCAACAACAATTTGAATCAGAGAAAAAATAAAGCAATGAAATGTTAGCAACAAACAGTAGCAATCCCTGTGAGTAAAAAATAAAAACACCACCACACAGTAAATCTGCTTAGCCAAACTAAATCTTAATCCTTCTCCCTTGCTCTGGTAAATTTCTCTACTCTGCCTTTCAAGCAGTCTTAGAAGGAAAAAGCTCAGGTGAAGCTAGGTGCCTTGGCCAGCAAACCAAGTCTTCTACCTCCAAGATATCAACTAACCTGACTTTTTAACCCTTCTTTCTGTTGGAAATTACTGACAGTTTGCCAGCTCCACCCCCCACATACACACCTAATCCTTTGGAAGAGCTGTGGGAGGAAAAGCAATTAGCTCCTTCAATGTGAGAAGGAGACTGAAACACCTCTGAGACAACAAACCTTTTCAACAAACAAGAATAAAATAAAACACAGTGTCAAACAATAATTTTGCTTAGCCCAATGATAAAAAAGTCACAAAAATGTAAGCTCCACCTGTAATACAGTAATTTCAGAGAAGATATACGCTGTAAGAAACACTTTGCTCCAGAGAAAAATAAAGCAGTAACAGAAGATATACCTTGCAAAAGACAATTTGAATCAGAAGATTACAGGAGTAATCTGTTAGCACACACCTGTAGGCACACCTTGTAATAATGCAGAAGAAGGTAAACCAGCAACAACAAATTGAATCAGAGAAAAATAAAGCAATGAAATGTTAGCAACAAACAGTAGCAATCCTGTGAGTAAAAATAAAAACACCACCACACAGTAAATCTGCTTAGCCAAACTAAGTCTTAATCCTTCTCCCTTGCTCTGGTAAGTTTCTCTACTCTGCCTTTCAAGCAGTCTTAGAAGGAAAAGCTCAGGTGAAGCTAGGTGCCTTGGCCAGCAAACCAAGTCTTCTACCTCCAAGATATCAACTAACCTGACTTTTTAACCCTTCTTTCTGTTGGAAATTACTGACAGTTTGCCAGCTCCACCCCCACATACACACCTAATCCTTTGGAAGAGCTGTGGGAGGAAAAGCAATTAGCTCCTTCAATGTGAGAAGGAGACTGAAACACCTCTGAGACAACAAACCTTTTCAACAAACAAGAATAAAATAAAACACAGTGTCAAACAATAATTTTGCTTAGCCCAATGATAAAAAAGTCACAAAAATGTAAGCTCCACTTGTAATACAGTAATTTCAGAGAAGATATACCTGTAGAAACACTCCAGAGAAAAATAAAGCAGTAACAGAAGATATACCTTGCAAAGACAATTTGAATCAGAAGATTACAGGAGTAATCTGTTGCACACCTGTAGGCACACCTTGTAATAATGCAGAAGAAGGTATACCAGCAACAACAATTTGAATCAGAGAAAAAAATAAAGCAATGAAATGTTAGCAACAAACAGTAGCAATCCCTGTGAGTAAAAAATAAAAACACCACCACACAGTAAATCTGCTTAGCCAAACTAAATCTTAATCCTTCTCCCTTGCTCTGGTAAGTTTCTCTACTCTGCCTTTCAAGCAGTCTTAGAAGGAAAAAGCTCAGGTGAAGCTAGGTGCCTTGGCCAGCAAACCAAGTCTTCTACCTCCAAGATATCAACTAACCTGACTTTTTAACCCTTCTTTCTGTTGGAAATTACTGACAGTTTGCCAGCTCCACCCCCCACATACACACCTAATCCTTTGGAAGAGCTGTGGGAGGAAAAGCAATTAGCTCCTTCAATGTGAGAAGGAGACTGAAACACCTCTGGGACAACAAACCTTTTCAACAAACAAGAATAAAATAAAACACAGTGTCAAACAATAATTTTGCTTAGCCCATGATAAAAAAGTCACACAGTAAATCTGCTTAGCCAAATTAAATCTAAATCCTTCTCCCTTGCTCTGGTAAGTTTCTCTACTCTGCCTTTCAAGCAGTCTTAGAAGGAAAAAGCTCATGTGAAGCTAGGTGGGGGGTGAGATACTAAGAACAACAAAAATGGAAAGGGACCTGGGGTTAGCCACATCAGATGACCTAAAGGTGGGCAAGCAATGTGAGAGGGCAGCAAGGAGGGCTGGGGAGATACTGGGATGCACAGGGAGAGGCATCACCAGTAGAAAACAGGAAGTTATTATGCCTCTGTACAGACAGCTGGAGAGACCCCATCTGGAGTACTGCATGTAGTTCTGGAGACCCAATCTCCGCAAAGACATAGACAGGATGGAAGTTGTCCAGAGGAGGGCAACTAAAATGGTGCAGGGTGTGCACCGGAAGACATATGAAGAGAGACTTAAGGAGCTTAATATGTATAGCCTCGAGGAAAGGAGGGAGAGGGGGGACATGATAGAAACTTTCAAGTACCTCAAGGGAATCAACAAAGTCCAAGAGGGTAGCATCTTTCAAAAAAAGAGGTGTGCAAGAACAAGGGGGCACAATTTGAAGATAGAGGGGGGCGACTCAGAGGTAATTTAAGGAAGTATTTTTTTACAGAGAGCGTTGTGGATGCATGAAACGGCCTTCCGGAGGAGGTTGTGGAGTCAAAAACAGTGGTTGAATTCAAGCATGCATGGGACAGTCATAAGGCAATTCTAGGGGGTGGGGATAGGAAGAAGTAGGCTGCTGGTTAACTAGTATCTGCAGCTTATCCATTAGGTAGGGAAATGGGCAGACTGGGTGGGCCAAGCGGTCCTTATCTGCAGTCAAATTCTATGTTTCTATGTTTCTATGCTGTATAATGTGTCATTGATGTGCATATGTTATATACCATCTTCTTATCTGCTTGTAACCACCAGCTGTTATATTGTTTAAAGGAAAACTACACCCTCATATCTTCCACATTTTATTTATTTCCATGTCAACAGATAACTCTTTTCATGTAGCTGTTCAAGATGTAAGCAACTGCTTTAGTCAGTTTTCACACTTCATACTAGGCCCTATAACAGTTCTGGGAGGCTCCATTTCATGGTTGTTGAAATTTCAATGCCCCTGAGATCTGCATTAGCATATGAGAACATGATGCATAATCAACCTTTAAACTCCCCAGTATGTCAGTCTGCTTAGTTAGTCTTCAAAGAAATAAGATTTTATTGTGTTTTTTATTTAAATTTTGGTGACCGGGTAGGCGCACTGAGACCATAATGGGCCCTTTTTCAGGGGCGACCAGGGGTTAATTACAGTCAACAGTACAATAAGAAGTAGGAACAATTCAAGGGAAAGTGCACATATACAGACATTAAAATCAGAACATATAGTACAATCACAGGCAGGTTAGATAAATTTTAGAATAACATGGGGTAAACACTAGTTTCACAAGATGCAAGAAGGTATGAAATACTACATGTACCTTCAGTGAACTTTGCAAACTATGTGAGTTGTAATGCAGGGTTTTTCCCTTTAAACCCAATTCAGTTTATGTGCTTTCAGAGAATTTATGCAGCGTTTTTGTTCTTTCAGCAGAGAGATACATTTATTTATTTATTTATTTAGCTTTTGTTGACCGGGTAAGTGCACTAGACAAATCCTGCCTATTTTCAGGCACGACCCGGGGGAGGGGGATACAGATGAATGCCAACGGACCTTGAAGCAGATTAAGCTGTTGTAAATGATGATGCATGATGTAAATGGTTGATTTGATATCATGTTCTCATATGCTATTGCAGTTCTCATGGACAATGAGATTTCAACAGTCATGAAATTGAGCCTCCCAGGACAGTTACAGGGCCTAGTATGAAGTGTGAAAACTGACTAAAGCAATTGGATAGATGTCTAACAGCTACCTGAAAAGAGTTGTCTGTTGGCATGGAAAAAAAAAATTTAATGATAATGAGGGTGTAGTTGTCCTATAAGTGTTTTTCTAATATACAACGACATGCACAATTACACAATGGCAAGACAGAATCATGGTCCCTGATTGATCAGACTGGGACTGGAACCAGGATGTTATCCCAGCATAACATCCCAGCTCTAGTACCAGTACAGTAACAACTGCAGTAAAAGGAAAAAAAATGTCTGCAACCATCCAGGTCACATCGGCGGCAATACTTTCCGGTCCCAGGCAAATGGAAAACCACGTTCCAACCACAGCCCTCACACCCAGGCCTCACGCATTCCCCTAAGCAAAGTAGCCTTGTCTTCACACAGCAAACAATTTAAGATTTGCCCAAAAAGTTGGGAAGCATCTAAAAACTACAATTTTTTCCCCCGCAAGAACCAAGCAGTTTCAGTAAATGAAACTAAAACGCCTATCGCATGACCACAAATAGCAACTCCGACTTCCAACAGGCAGTGTACTTTATAAGGACAGCCTTCTCCTGACAAACCTTTTTTTGATATTTAATAACTCCCTCATTCCCTTTTCATTCAGAATCCCCCACCCTCAATGTAGTCCGCCCTCACAAACAGATACAGAGGGTATATGTAAGACAGACCGCTTCAACACATCTTACCTGATTGCCATTCCATGTCTTTCTTTTAGTACTCCATTATTTTTCCCATTACAACCTCAGGGAAGCAATATAGTGTAGTGGTTTAAGGTGCTGAGCTGCAAACATGGAGACCTGGGTTTGAATCCCATAGCCCCCACTTGCACACTGTGTGACCCTGAGCAAGTCACTTAACTTCCTTGTGCTCCCAGGTTGCACCTATAAACAAGCTTTCAGCTTAGTCTGTATCCCCTGGTAAAAAAAAAAAACAACCTGAACTGGAAAGAACCACAGGGCCACAAACATAGTTAGTGGTCTCTAACGCCGGCAATGGTCAGAGAGACAGCAACAAGGTGATGACTCAAGACTGCGGAGCCACAAATACAAAATGGCACCTCCACCTACTGGCCAAATCAAGAAATACATACTATTTTTTTAAAACAGTACACATCCTTATTCAAAAAATAGAAGAAAAATTACTTTTTAAAGTACTTCTTCATCTTTTTTCTTTCTTTCTGACTAATGAGCAATTGTGTAATAGGATTAATTCCCTCCAGGGTGGGTGTTATGCTGGGATAACATCCCTTCTTTGGTGTTGGACACCCTCGGCCTGTGGCCTTCAGCCCAGCCACCCATGGCGGGATGTTATCCCAGCACAACACCCACTCTGTCAGGCATTATGCCTTTATTTTATACCTGCCTGTGCCCCTGTATAACCTCTTACCTTCCTGTCTTTTTGCAGTTACAAATTTGTAATTCCGTATTATAGCTCTGTTCTTGTACCCCCTTTCCCCCCTCAGCCAGGTTGCATCTGGAAACGAGCCTCAGCTCAGTGTGCCTCTCCCGGTTACCAATCTTTTAAATAAATTTAAAAAAATTTCACAATTGAAGTCACAATGTTGGTGTGGTATAAAGAGGATTGGAAGTAGACATGTCAGTCTCTAGATAAAGTAATGCTCATTGCATGATACCTAAAACTGTGAGGTAAAAAGCCGTTGAATGAACAAATGGAAAAAGAAAAAATATTTCAGAAATAAAAAGTAGCAACTGACTACTTTTGAAAATTAATAAAGTTTTCTGCCTGTTATTTTTGGTGCAACTAGCTGTTTAAATGCTAAACCATGACCAGGACTTGGGATATATCAGTTAATCTATCCCTGAGTGGGTCATTATCAGACATGACGTGAAGTTAATTGACTTATGCCACTAGAGTTAGATTGAACAGGCAACCAAAACCCCTGACAGCATAAATGTTAATGTATTTTTTTTATGATTAATTTTGAGCCAACTCCGGGCACTGAGCGATGGATGAATGCTCTGGCATGCTGGCCACCCAGGTTTGCACCCCGCACCCAGAACATCAGGAGCAGAGGCCAGCTGGAGGAGAGCTCACAGTGCTGCTCTCTAGTGGCTCCTGCTGGTGGCTAGTGGATATGCCAGTGACAGCATGGGTGACAATGTGCCATCAATCACCTCTCCAAGCCAGTTATGCATACACATGGGTGAATGGGGTGAAGGATGGGCAGGACACGATAATGGGAAAATGCCATGATGGCATGCCGGATGATGGCCTCTCTGCCCCTCCCCATGCCTGGACACTCCTCGATGATGCACCTGATGGGCATGCCCCCTTTGGATGTCACATGTACACTCCTCCACTAGGCTGTGGTGTGGCCCCCAGCAGGGACAAGCTGACCAACAGAGAAGGAAGGAAGTAAAGGAGTTTGCAGGTGCATTCTCTGAGATAACCATTGGGGAATGCCCCTGGCAAGGGCAAGCCAGCCCTATAAAGCTTCCAGAGTGAGGATTAGAGTGGGACCCTGTGGGCTGCAAGTCAAGGTGTCAGTGTGGTGAAAGAAAGAGGTGGCGATGTGGGGGCCTGAAGGACAGGGGTGCTGGGAGACATGGTCAGAGCAAAATAAAAATACATATTTTTATGGTGCAACAAAGAAATGTAGTAGTGTTGTTAGTTTAGTCAATGATGCAGAGAATACCAAAAAATACATTGCCTGGGGATACCTTTTACTAGACTAATAAAAACAGTCTTTGTTAGTTAAGTAATAAGGTGTGATCATGGGTTACATTTACAGCCTGTTAATCATCTCCCAGCACTAGTGGCATAATATGTCACAAAGCCCAAGCAACAGCCACGTGTCCCTGGGGGTGGTTAATTTACTGTTTATGTAACTCCTTTAATTTATTGGTTATGTAACTCCAGAGAGTGCCTTATTTTTGTTATGAAAGTTGGGTTGAGCAAAAAAATTATTTACATTTGAATTCAGAGAGTTGTCTGATGTTTTTATGTCTTGAGGCTCAGCAGGGATATTAACAGATTACTTCAAGGCTCATGGAAAGTGAAGAAACAATCTACAGCCCCTTTATATAATCCAAAAAAAAAAGTATCACCACAACATCATTTTTGTTTCTTTTTCTGTGGTTTATACTCTATTGCCTGGGTTTTCAAAAGCTGCAGCCTAGGATTCCCGTCACATTTTAGGCACAATCACACAAGCTGCACAACAAAGAGCACCTGAAAGTTAACACACAGAAAAGGACTCCGCATTTAAAAAAATGACTCATGCATCATTTTATTGTTGCTGTAAAGCAGGTAAACTGTCATAAATGCATCAAAATGTTTGAAAATAACAAGCAAATATTTTGGTTTACTTCTTCTGATGCAGATGCAACATACAATTGGGAATTGCACCTGTGTTATGACTTTTGCAGGTCCAGACCCTAACTGCTTGTACTGTCAATGAAAGTTTCCAGTCATTATTATTAGGTAGGTGAAAATTTTCAAATCCCTATCAAAACATTGTTCTGCACCACCGAAATGTCATTCCGCACCACAGGCATGGAAAAACATTTTGGCCAGGATTTGAAAAATGACTGCTGTCAAATTCATGAGGTGCTGTGAAGAAATGGCTCTGTTAAAAATCTGGAGTCAGAAATTGAAAATTACCAAAGTTACAAGCCTGCATTCATAAATTTTAACATAGGCGCATAACTGTGTTGCTTTTTAATATTTTTACCCCAAATTTTCAACACAGCCTTCTGCATTAACAAGTGCAGAGAAAATTTTCAACTCCTGCCCAAAAGGTAATTTCATGTAGCAACTGTGAAATCACCTTTCGGGGTGTGAAAACACATTTTGGCCAGGATTTGAAACACAAGAGCTGTCACATTTATGAAGTGCTGGAAAAATGGCTATGTTGAAAATTTGGGGTAAAACTATTGAAAATTACCAAAGTTACAAATCTGTATTTGTAAATTTCAACATAGGCTCATAACTTTGTTGTTTTTTAATATTTCTGCCCCAAATTGTTAACGTAGTCTTCTTAAGACCCCACCTCATGAACAAGGGCAGAGCCTGGCAGTAAAGTCTAGAGGTTAGAGTAACGAGATGTGAATGAGATTGGAACTTCCAGCAGACCTGGGTTTGATTCCCACAACCTCCACTTGCATACTGTGTGACTCTGAGCAAGTCGCTTAACTACTCCAGTGCTCCCAGGTTACTCGTGAAAACAAGCACTTGTGCCTAGTAGGCCTTACCTGGTTACCAAAAGAATAAAATAAGGAAAAAAAAAAACAATTCCTGAAGTGCTGTAAAGAAATGGTTATGTTGGAAAGTTTGGGGTCAAAATATTGAAAATTACCAAAGCTACAAGCCTGCTGTCACAAATGCACTCAGCAGGTCAGTCCCTCTGCTTGCACAGTGCCAACTTCAGAGTGCAATAGTGTGAAAAGGTAACAGACAGGGTAACCCACCTGTCTGCTTTTGGGTCCGAATCACCTTTAGTCTCAAGTTCTGGGGGGATTCAAACTGCGAACCTTATGCTAGCATACCCAATGAACAGGCTTAGATATGTACCCCCTTCGGGGATTACGGTACAATCTTTCACCAGGGGCACCAAGTCAGGCTTCCAAAATGAACCCTTAAAACTCTATATGAGACCTTAGGTATATTCTTACCTTTTTACTCAATTTCAGTAGCAGCATCAGGCTGTTGAACAACTGTCAGACTTAACCATCTATACATCACGTGCAAAAAGAACTTGGAAGACACACCCAGGCAGTATCCTGAAAAAAGATTATTTACTAAAAGATGATAAACATATGAAAAATGTAAACACAGAACAATATATCAAGGAGCTCACAATCACATAAAAGAAAAAGGGAAAATTACAAAGCAAAAACTCCTGCCACAATACATTTAGACCTTTGCTGTCTAAGGTATTATCTCTGGAAGTGCTTAAGTTAAATCAGAGAGCTGTCTCTCTCTCTCTCTCTCTAGAGTCCCAAGATCACAACATTTCAGACACACGTATCCAGTTTAAACTCCGTGTCTCCACACCCCTTCTATGTGTCATCTAGCTCCTCCTTTTAGAATAAAAAAAAATACAAACATGGTGTCCTATCAGGAGGTATCTTAAATAATGTGAACATCAACAAAAAAAAAACAACACTTCCTAAATATGACTCCTTAATTAAACTTTTTCTCTTTGATCTAGTGTCGTTCATGTTCCCAAGGCAGATCAACAGGTTTTAAAACTTTTAACACCATGTTGGTATCAAATGTTTTTCCTATAGGAATCATAAAACTTTATGAGCCCTATACTCTGGCAGCTGGATCAGTTCTAATTAAGACAAAAACAACAGGAGACCTTTTATCAGGTCTCCCTGGTCTTTTTAATTACCTCCTGGTTTCAGGTCACTTGTCCCTGCTGATGCCTTGATGTAGGCCAATTTCTCACATCCTCTGGTCAGTGTAATATATCCTGTAGCTTCATTGAAACCTGGGGGGGGGCACCCATGGAAGCACAGGCTGTCTTATGTGAGACAATCACATACTATGTTTTTATTTTACAAATATCATACAATAATCATAACCTGCTGGCCAAGTGTCACAATCTTCCCTACCTAGACTGAATTTGGGGGCTTTATCTCCTGCATGGGATGAGCTCCACAAGTCAGTTCACTCCTCATACAGACACGACAGGCCATCTGCATTCTGATTGGTCACTCCAGCCCTATGTAAGATCACCATACCATACCCTTGCAAGGCAAGAATCCATCTTAATGGTCTACCATTAGTTTTTCCCATTTGTGTCAGCCAAACCAGGGGTTGTGGTCAGTTTGCACCTCAAAATGCTGCCTGTATAATTGTGGCTCTAACTTCTTTAGAGCCCACAATATGGCAAGACACTCTTTTTCCACAGTAGAGTAAGCCTTCTCCCTGGGAAGTAGCTTTTTACTCAAGTACACTATAGGGTGATCTTTCCCTTGGTTGGATGTCTGACTCAGTACTGCTCCAATACCCACATTGGAGGCGTCAGTCTGGACTATAAAGGGTCTGCTATAGTCAGGACTTGTCAATACAGGAGCACTGCACAGTGCCTCCTTCAGTCTGGTAAAGTATTTTTCACAGGCTGGTTCCCAGGTAATTTTCTTAGGCATCTATTTCTTTATCAGGTCAGATAGGGGAGCAGCCAGGGCACTGTAATTGGGTACAAATGTCCTATAGTACCCTGCTGTCCCTAAAAAAACTCCTGACCTGCTTCTGCATTTCTGGTCTGGGCCATGCCTTGATCACCTCTATTTTTACTTGGTTAGGACGGAGCTGTCCCTGGCCTACAACATGCCTGAGGTACGCCACTTCACCCATGGCCACCTGGCACTTCTCAGCTTTGACAGTGAGCCCGGCTCTTTGTATCCTGCCCAGCACTTCCTCGAGATGGGACAGGTGTTCCTCCCAGCTTGCACTAAAGATGGCAATGTCATCCAGGCATGCCACGGCATACTCCTCAGCACCATTTAACACCTGATTCACCAACATTTGGAAAGTGGCTGGGGCGTTCTTTTTTTTTAATTTAGTCTTTTTTATTTAATTTATAAATGCAGCAATTTTACAGGCAGCAATACATCACTTATTAATACCAGTTGATAACATCACACTACACTACATGTATACTTGTAGCAGTCATGTTAGTGGAAAATAAATTAACATCTTATTACTTCAGTATCCAGAGAATCAGAGTTACTCATTTTAAGTTCAGTCTGTGATCCACTCAAATCAAACCAGGCATAGCACAGTGGGCCCTCCCCTCTCCCTCCCAGATTTTAGTCCCAATAAAATTCAAGGAACATCACAGGTCATATCCCGAGTAACTTTTCAATGCAAAAGAAGAACAAAATGTACATGTTCATTACATAGCTTAAGGTACAAAATCATCATAATGATTTAGTTGCTATGATATCCACTTTTGCAATTGTACAACAGATTTCTGAACTTTGTCCATCATCTTGGCCAAGAGTCACTCAGGGGCATACTCCCTGGACAAAACAATTTCAGCTTTTTTGGTGGGTATTTTACTTGTAACCACAGTCTAGTGATAATTTTTCGTGCTGCTATTATAAATTTTAAAATTTGTTTCAGCAAAATCAATTTACAGACCTTCTGGTTTAATAAAAGTCAGTATAAATGTGGGAGTGAATAAATCAGTAATGTCATAAATTGCACTGAGCTCCTCGATGATCTCCCTCCAAAACTTGGAAAGCTTAAGACGTGACCAAAAGACATGGCTCTGATTTGTCCTATCATCCCCACATTCTCTCCAACACTGTCCTTCCCCTAATTCTCCCATACTGGCCAGCAGGGCTGGTGTATGGAAGAAACCAGAAGAGAGTTTCCACACGTATTCACGCCAGTATGGTGAGGAAAATATTTTTATAGTTGGTAAAGCAGACTCATTCCAGTCCTGCACTCTGATTGATGTCTGCAATTCCTGTTCCCATCTAAGCCTGATTGAGTTGGTCGAGTCTCCCTGTCCTTCATTTAAGGCCTTATTTATCTTACTAATCAGGTGATCTGAGTTAGTTCCTCTGATATGTGCTTGTAACAGTTGTATTATTTGGATAGGATTTTCAATTAGGGCCACAAGTGACCACACATATGGCTTAAGGTATGATTTAAGATGTAAATAAGAAATAAAATATTTATGAGGCAGGTGATATTCCTTCTAAAGGGAGACAAAGGGAAGAAGACCTGTTCTGCCCACTAACTGGAAAATGAATAAAATGCCGTATCTGTGCTATTGAGCTACATAGGGGCCTGAGGGACCCTCTGTCAAGCTTGCATTATACTTCAGTGTTCCCAGGAACATTTTTTCAGGGAATGTAAAATAATTATTACTGACCTTAGCCATATTTTTAAGGGTTCCCTGGTGAACTTCGGATAATTCATTATCACTTGACACTTGGGGGGCATCCCAAAAAGGAGCTCCTGAATGTTATATAGCCCCCCCAAGTTACTTCTAATTGTTTCCAGCATGCATCATACTGTTTATTTAGCCAGTGTAGGACTACCCTTAACTGTGCTGCCATCACATACTTTCTGAGATCAGGGAGGTTAAGTCCACCTCTCTCTCTGGAAAGCTGCATAATAGAATATCTAATGCAGGGCTGCTTTCCACTCCAAATAAAGTGGGATATCATTCTGTCCCATGCCTGGAATTATGTTTTGGCCGGGGTGAAGGGTAGTGTCTGAAGAAAGGAAGGGAGTATAGGGCAGTGGTTTAAGGCTCTGAGATGCAAATCTGGAGACCTGGGTTTGAATCTCACAGCCCCCACTTGCATACTGTGTGACCCTGAGCAAGTCACTTAACTTCCCCATGCTCCCAGCTTGCACCTGTAAACAAGCTTTCAGCTTAGTGCATCTCACCTGGCTAAACAATTGGAAAAAAAAAGAACAATATGCGTGGAAATACATTCTGCTTAATTGTATCTATCCTACTCAAAAAGCTTAGGGGGAGATGTGACCAACGAGCTAGATCTTCAGTTAGCTTTAGGGTCAAGTGTTCGAGATTTGAGAGCTCCACATGAATGGGGTTTCTTCTGAGTTTTATTCCCAAGTATCTCATCTCTTGTCTGTACCACTTAAAGGGGAAGTCTTTTTTTGAGGTGGGAGGGAGGGAGGAAGGTAATTGTACATCAATACCTCAGTTTTCGATTTGTTAATTTTATATCCTGCTAGCTTACCAAATGTTTGTAGCTGTTTCCATACTTCTGGGATGGATTGTTCAGGCTCGGTAAGAGTCAGCAGAATATCATCCGCAAAAAGTGATATCTTGTGCAGGCAACAAGGAAGGCCCTCTATGCCCCGAGAAGCTCTGATGGCAATGGCCAGGGGTTCAATATATAGAGCAAAAAACATTGGGGACATTGGGTATCCCTTGCGGGGGCCTCTAAAAAGTTAAAATGTATCTGAAAGTGCCCTATCCACCTTAACATTTGCTTTAGGGGAGGCATAAATATTTTGTCATTGTTTTATAAGTTGTACCAGGAATCCAAAGTGCTCCAGAGCCTGCCATAAAAATGACCAGCTGACCTGGTCGAATGCCTTTTCAGCATCTAACCCCAGTGGCACTAAAGGGATTTCATAGAAACATAGACTTGTCGGCAGATAAGGACCACTTGGCCCACCCAATATGCCCATTTCCCTACCTACTGGATAAGCTGCAGGTTCTAGTTAACCAACAGTCTACTTCCTGCAACCCCCCACTACAATTTCCTTGTGTCTGTCCCATGCATGTTTGAATTTCCCCACTATTTTAGCCCCAACAACCTCCTCAGGAAGGCAGTTCCACGCATCCACCACCCTCTCCATTGAAAATAAAATTTCCTCACATACCCTGAACCGTCCCCCTCTATCTTTAAATTGTGTCCCCTTGTTCTTACATCTCTTTTTCTGAAAGATGCTACCCTCCTGGACTTTGTTGATTCCCTTGAGGTACTTGAACATTTCTATCTTGTCCCCCCGTCCCTCCTTTCATCAAGGGTATACATATTAAGCTCTCTCAGTCTCTCTTCATATGGTTTCTGATGCAGACCCTGCACCATTTTAGTTGCCCTCCTCTGGACTGCTTCCATCCTGTCTATGTCCTTGCGTAGATGAGGTCTCCAAAACTACACACAGTACTCCAGATGGGGTCTCACCAACTGTCTGTATAGAGGGATAACCACTTCCCTTTTTATGTTGCTTGCACGCATGTGCAAGAAACATAGTGCCATCATCGGAGATTTTGGAGGTGTGTCACCTCCTCCTCCAATTCAGTCAGTGAGCTGGCAGGCGCGGCCCCTGTAAGCCAATGCATTTTGGAGCTGTCTATGACACGCTCCAAAATGCAGTGGCATACAGTTGAAAGGGGGAGCTACGCTTCAGTGAGCAGCGATAAGAAGCATAGCTCCCCCCCTACACGCAGGCGTGCGCGCCCCTGCAGGCACTATATAGCCGACGGGGTGTCCAATTCCGTCGGCTGAGCTGCGTCGTCCTCCCCAGTAGTTGGTGCCACGCTGAGGCCCACCCCAGCATGGCAAGCGGTCTTTGGCCGGCGGGGTGCCCAATCCCCGTCAGCTGAATCGCCCATCCTTGTGCCACGCTGGGAGCCCACCCCAGCATGGCAAACATCCACAACATCTTTTTTTTTAAACCTGTAAACAAAACGGTCCCGTGGTCGTCTCCGACCCCCACAACCCGCACTCAGCCTCCCACCCCCCCACCCCATACTTACCTCCGGACCCGGCGTGGCGATCTTCGGTGGACCGAGAACACATCTGCACTCTTCAGAGCAGACCCGTGAACTGAGGAAATGCCGTAAGCTGCATAATGGACTAGATAGGGGGGTTACAACTTTGTTGCATATCTCAGGCATTTTGGGGAATTTATGCACCAAATTTTCAACATGGGGTTTTTAGGACTGCGAAATCACCCTTCGGGCCCGAATAATGCCAAGACAGTGACATCATTCATGAGAAGGGGTCCCAAAAACCCCATGTTGAAAATTTGGTCCAAAAATTCCAAAAAATGACTGTTTTACGAGCGTGCATAGCGCAGTTCCTACGCAGGCTCGTAAGTTCGCGAAATTTCAATATTTTCACTCCAGATTTTCAACATTGCCATTTTACCACACCTTCTTATGAGTAGTACAGCTGTCATTTTTCACATCTCACCCAAAATGTGCTTCCGCCCATGTAGCGCAGAATGGCGCAGTCGGTGTGTGAAATCAATGTACGGGACAAATTAAGAAAATCACAGTGACACTGTTCATGAGCAGAGGTCTTAAAATGGCTATGTTGAAAATTTGGTGAAAAAATTCCTAAAAATGACTGTTTTACGCGCGTGCGTTGCGCAGTTCCTACGCAGGCTCGTAAGTTCACAAATTTTCAATATTTTCACTCCAGATTTTCAACATTGCCATTTTACCACACCTCCTCATGAGCAGTACAGCTGTCATTTTTCACATCCTGCCCAAAACATGTTTCCGCTCATGTAGCGCACAATGGCGCAGTCGGTGTGCGAACTCAGTGTATGGGACACATTAAGAAAATCAAAGTGTCACTGTTCATGGGCAGAGATCTTAAAATGGCAACGTTGAAAATTTGGTGAAAGAATTCCTAAAAATGACTGTTTTACGAGTGTGCGTTCCACAGTTCCCACGCACGCTCGTAGGTTTGTAAATTTTCAATATTTCCACTCCAGATTTTCAACATTGCCATTTTACCACACCTCTTTATGAGCAGTACAGCTGTCATTTTTCACATCCTGCCCAAAACGTGTTTCTGCCCATGTAGCGCACAATGGGCGAGTCGGTGTGCAAACTCAATGTATGGGACACATTAACAAAATCACAGTGACACTGTTCATGAGCAGAGGTCTTAAAATGGCTATGTTGAAAATTTGGTGAAAAGTTTCTAAGAATGACTGTTTCTGAGCGTGCATTGCGCAGTTCCTACGCACGCTCGTAAGTTCGCAAATTTTCAATATTTGCACTCCAATGACTTCCAAATACCTAAACAGCACATAGAAGCAAACAACATTCGGCATTGACAAATGCTTGTTCTACTTGTGATGCCCCTTCCTATGCATAACAGTATCCCCCTGGCTCTCCTTACTGACTTATCACATTGCTTACCAACCTTTAGATCATCTGATATGACTACCCCCAAGTCCCGTTCCATTTTTGTTGTCGTTAGTACCTCCCCTGCTATTGTGTACTCTTCTCCTGGGTTTTTGTTTCCCAGGTGCATTACTTTGCACTTCTGTGTGTTGAATCTAAGTTGCCATATGTCTGACCATTCCTCCAACCTTGCTAAGTCCCTTCTCATCCTTTCTACCCCCCCTTGTGTATCAAGTCTGTTACACATCTTGTCATCTGCAAAGAGGCATATCTTTCCCTCCAGACCCTCTGCAATGTCACCTATAAAGATGTTAAAGAGGACTGGACCCAGTACTGAGCCCTGAGGTACTCCACTAGTGACCCCCCTTTCTTCGGAATGTGTTCCATTCACTATTACCTTCTGTGTCCTGTTGTACAGCCAGTTTGCCACCCAGGCTACCACGCTGGGACCCACTCCCAGGCTGGCTAACTTGATTATTAATCTTTTGTGTGGGACTGTGTCAAATGCCTTGTTAAAGTCTAGGTAGGCCATATCCACAGCCCCTCCCAGGTCTATTACTTTGGTCACCCAGTCAAAGAAATCAATTAGATTCATCTGACATGACCTTCCTGCTGTAAATCCATACTGCTTTGGGTCCTGTGCCCCGCTGGCCTCTAGTTACTCAACAATTCTTTCTTTCAGAAGTGATTCCATCATTTTCCCTACCACTGAGGTCAAACTTACAGGTCTGTAGTTTCCTGCTTCTGCCTTGCTCCCACTTTTGTGAAGGGGAATCACATCTGCCCTCCTCTAGTCCTCAGGTACCACTCCATCCTCCCATGCTTTGTTAAAAAGTGTGGTCAGTGGTGTCACTAGGTCCTCCCTTAGTTCTTTTAGGATTCTGGGGTGAATCCCATCAGGCCCCATTGCTTTGTCCACCTTGAGCTTTAGGAGTTCTTTCAGGACTCTTTCTTCTGTAAATGGACTGGTGTCAACCCTCCTACCCAGAGTGCTTCTATTGTCTGGTTTACGTAACTCCTCCTCATCTTCTTTTGTGAATACTGAGCAAAAGTATTCATTCAGTATCTCTGCCTTTTCACTGTCTCCCTCTGCCCACTTCCCCTCTCCCTTATTAATCTTCACTATTCCTCCCTTAACCTTTCTATGCTCCCTAATGTACCTATAAAAGATTGTATCCCCCTTCTTAACTGAATTGGCTATTTTTTCCCTCAGTCTGGGCTTTTGCTATTCGGACTGCCTTCCCCACTTCTTTCTGCTTTAATTGATACAATTCCCTGTCGTGCTCCTTCTGTGATGCCTTATACTTTTTGAATGCAGCCTTTTTCTCCTTAACCTTCCCTGCCACCTCTTTTGAGAACCACAGTGGTTTTTTACTCCGCTTTGTTTTCTGTATCTGTTTCACACAAGGGCTTGTTGCCTCTATGATGGCAGTTTTGATTTTTCTCCATTGTTCTTCCACCCCTCTTTTTTGGCCATTTGCTAGTGTATTCCTCAGGTATTCACCCATTTTGCCAAAGTCAGCCCTTCTAAAGTCCAGTACACTTGTTTTTGTATGGCTTGTCTCCATGGTTGTGCTTATTGTGAAGCACACTGTGCAGTGGTCGCTTGTTCCCAGATGTCTACTGACTTCTAAATTTGTGATCCTCTCCATTTGAGAGTACCAGATCTAGTATTGCTCCCTCCTGAGTGGGTTCCAACACTAGCTGTCTAAGGCCTGCCCCCTGCAGGGCATCGAGAATGACCCTGCTCTTGGATGTGGCTGCAGTACATGTCATCCAGTTAACATCTGGCATATTCAGGTCCCTCATCAACAGTATCTCCCCTTTTTCAGCCATTTTGAGAATGTCCTCTATCATTTTCTTGTCCATTTCCTCCCTTTGAGATAGGGGTCTGTATACAACCCCTGTGTGATTTTTGATGCCATTCCCTGTCTCCAAGGTGACCCAGAGTGCCTCTTGTCCTCCCCCTTTACTTTTTAGTTCTGTAGCTTTGATCCCTTCCCTTATGTATAGAGCTACTCCACCTCCTCTTTTCCCCTCCCTGTCCCTTCTGTAGACTGTGTACCCCAGTATGTTGACATCCCAGTCATGGTTCCCCATGTACCATGTTTCTGTGACTGCCACAATATCCAATTTTTCATCTTCCATCAAGGCTACTAGCTCAGGAAGCTTGTTTCCCAGACTATGGGCATTGGTACTCATTGCCCTCCATTTAATGTTGGCTTTATCCTTTTTTCCCCCATGCCTGCTTTTTTTGCCCTTGTCTATTTTTCCATTTACCCCTGTCCTGCCCTCTGTTGAGCACTGTACCTCAGTGTTTACATTACTACCTGTCATGTTTTGTGGGAGGAGGCTTGAAATTTCATAGATCCATACATAGATACATAGACAGTGTCGGCAGATAAGGGCCTATGGCCCACCCAGTCTGCCCATTTGAGCTTGTAAGTTCAGTTTGTTTTCCTAGAAGTCTGTTGCACCTTACCCCTGACCTCCAGAATTCCTTTATGTCTATCCCATGCATTCTTAAATCCCGTGATTGTTTCAGCCCCCACCACTTCCTCTGGCAGGGTGTTCCACTTGTCCACCACCCGTTCTGTGAAGAAATTCTCATGTTTCCTCTGAATCGTCCTCCCTCCAACTTCATCCCATGCCCTCTAGTCCTGGAACATCTTTTTCGCTTAAAAATAGTGTTTTCCTGCACCCTGCTCCTCCCTGTAAGATACTTGTATGTCTCTATCATATCCCCTCTCTCCCTCCTCTCCTCCAGGGAGTACATGTTCAGTTCCTTCAACCTGTCTTCATAGGACTTGTGATGCAATCCATGCACCATCTTTGTTGCCCTCCTCTGAACCTTCTCTACCCTGTCTATGTCCTTACGTAGGTATGGTCTCCAGAACTGTACACTGTACTCCAGGTGGGGCCTCACTAGTGTCTTGTATAGCGAATTATGACCTCCCTTTTCCTGCTGGTAATGCCCTGCCTATACATCCCAGCATCCTATTTGCTTTACCTGCTGCCTTGTCACACTGTTTCCTACCTTGAGGTCATCGAGATGATAACCCCAAGATCCCTTTCCTGCTTGGTACATGCTATATCCTCACCCCCCAAATGATATATTGTGCCAGGGTTTTTGTGCCCCATATGCATTATCTTGCACTTCTTTGCATTGAATTTCAACTGCCAAACCCCTGACCATTCTTCAAGTTTCTGCAGGTCGCTTCTCATTCTGTCTACACCCTCTGGTGTGTCTACTCTGTTATAGAGCTTTGTGTCATCAGCGAACAGTGAAATTCTGCCTTCTAGGTCCTGTGCCATGTCACTGATGAAGATGTTGAATAGGACCGGTCCCAGCACTGATCCCTGTGGTACCCCACTGGTCACTCTTCCCTCTGTGGAGTGACAGCCATTTACCACCACCTCTGTGTCCTGCCCCAGCCAGTTACCTACCCACCACACTACTGTCCTGCCCACACCCATATTCCCCAGTTTGTGTAATAGTCTTCTATGTGGCACAGTGTCAAAGGCCTTGCTGAAGTCCAGATAGGCCATGTCCACTGCCCTCCCTGATCCACCTCCCTAGTCACCCAGTCAAAAAATTCAATGAGGTTGGTCTGACATGACCTCCCCCTGGTGAAACCATGCTGCCTTGGGTCCTGTAGTCCATTGACAACCAGATGTTCCACCAATCTCTCCTTCAGTAGTGCTTCCATGATCTTCCTCACTACCGAGGTGAGGCTGACTGGTCTGTAGTTCCCTGCTTCCTCTTTGTTCCCACTTTTGTATAAGGGGACTACATCTGCTGTCCTCCAGTCTTTGGGTACCTCCCCTGTTTCCAGTGATCCAGCTAAACAGGATAGCCAGAGGTTCAGCCACCACCTCTCTTAGTTCTTTAAGGACCCTGGGTGCACCCCATCTGGCCCCATTGCTTTATCAACTCTTATTACTTCCAGTTCCTTCAGGACCCTTTCTCGTGTAAAGGGACTTGTGTCCATTTCTGCACCATTCTCACCCCTTGTACTCCCTTCAGACCCATTACCCTCCTCTTCCTCAGTAAAGACTGAGCAGAAATACCTGTTCAGTATGTCAGCTTTACTGTTGTCATCCTCCATGTGGCCCCCATCCTCCCTCTTCAGTCTCACTATCCCTCCCTTTGTCTTTCTTTTTTCACTCTGCCTTTCCTGCCTCTTATTAGCGCCTCCCCCCATGGCTAGTTTAAAAGCTTGCCAAGGAAGCATTTAAACCTGTCACTTAGGATCTTGGTTCCCTTCATGGACTGATGCAGACCATCATGCCAGTATAGACTTTCATTTCTCCAGGTGTACCCCAGTCCCCATTGAAGCCAAAGTCCTGTGCTCTGCACCACTTTTGCAACCATTCATTAAACTGCATGGTGTGTAGTACCCTAGCCTCACCCCTGCCATGGACTGGCAGCACCTCTGAGAAGGTAACCGTGCTTGCTACCTGTCTGAGGCCCCTCCCCAACTCCACAATTTCATCCTGCACTGCACTGATCCCATGCCTAGCTAGGTCATTTGTCCCAAGGTGGACAACGATATCTAGTTCCCTCTCCTGTGATGCTGCTTCTGCAATCCCGAGGATTCGCTTCTTGTCCCTCCAAGCCATGACACCAGGCAGGCACCTTACTTCCCTCTCCTCTCCCTTCCCCAGGTCTACCCCCTAACAACTGAGTCCCCTATCAGAAGCTGTTTCCTTCCCCTGTGGTGTCCCTTGCCACCCTTCTGTGGGTCTCCCTTGTGGGCTTTCCGTGGCATAATCTACTAAGAAATGTGCACGCCTTATGGCTTCATGGACCTGTCTGCCCTTAATAAAGCCCACTTCATCAAGGTCAATAATAGGTGGTAGTAAATGATCTATTCTAGAGGCCATGGCCAACATGAACATTTTGTAATCATAATTTAGCATTGAAATGGGGCGAAATGAGGAGGGCTGTTTAGCATCTTTATGGGGTTTAAGTATAGAAACATAGAAACATAGACTTTGACGGCAGATAAGGACCACTTGGCCCACCCAGTCTGCCCATTTCCCTACCTACTGGATAAGCTGCAGATTCTAGTTAACCAACAGCCTGTTTCCTGCAACCCCCCACTATAATTGCTTTGTATCTGTCCCATGCATGTTTGAATTCCCCCACTGTTTTAGACACAATGACCTCCTCAGGAAGGCTGTTCCATGTATCCACCACTCTCTCAATGAAAAAGAATTTCCTCACATTACCCCTGAGCCGTCCCCCCTCTATCTTTAAACTGTGTCCCCTTGTTCTTACACATCTCTTTTTCTGAAAGATGCTACCCTCCTGGACTTTGTTGATTTCCTTGAGGTACTTGAACATTTCTATCATGTCCCCCTGTCCCTCCTTTCATCAAGGGTATACATATTAAGCTCTCTCAGTCTCTTCTCATATGGTTTCTGATGTAGAACCTGCACCATTTTAGTTGCCCTCCTCTGGACTGCTTCCATCCTGTCTATGTCCTTGCATAGATGAGGTCTCCAAAACTGCACACAGTACTCCAGATGGGGTCTCACCAACTGTCTGTACAGAGGGATAACCACTTCCCTTTTTCTACTTGTGATGCCCCTTCCTATGCATCCCAGTATCCCCCTGGCTCTCCTTACTGACTTTTCACATTGCTTACCCACCCTTAGGTCATCTGATATGACTACCCCCAGGTCCCTTTCCATTTTTGTTGTTGTTAGTACCTCCCCTGCTAATGTGTACTCTTCTCCTGGGTTTTTGTTTCCCAGGTGCATTACTTTGCACTTCTTTGCATTGAATCTAAGTTGCCATATGTCTGACCATTCCTCTAACCTTGCCCAGTCCCTTCTCATCTTTTCTACCCCCTCTTGTGTATCAACTCTGTTACAGATCTTTGTGTCATCTGCAAAGAGGCATACCTTTCCCTCCAGACCCTCTGCAATGTCACTTATAAAGATGTTAAAGAGGATTGGACCCAGTACTGAGCCTTGAGGTACTCCACTAGTAACCCCCCTTTCTTCGGAATGTGTTCCATTCACTATTACCTTCTGTGTCCTCTTGTGCAGCCAGTTCGCTACCCAGGCTACCACCCTGGGACCCACTCCCAGGCTGGCTAACTTGATTATTAATCTTTTGTGTGGGACTGTGTCAAATGCCTTGCTAAAGTCTAGGTAGGCCATATCCACCGCCCCTCCCTGGTCTATTACTTTGGTCACCCAGTCAAAGAAATCAATTAGATTAGTCTGACATGACCTTCCTGCTGTAAATCCATACTGCTTTGGGTCCTGTGCCCCGCTGGCCTCTAGGTACTCAACAATTCTTTCTTTCAGAAGTGATTCCATCATTTTCCCTACCACTGAGGTCAAACTTACAGGTCTGTAGTTTCCTGCTTCTGCCTTGCTTCCACTTTTGTAAAGGGGAATCACATCTGCCCTTCTCCAGTCCTCAGGTACCACCCCATCCTGCCATGATTTGTTAAAATGTGTGGTCAGTGGTGTCATTAGGTCCCCCCTTAGTTCTTTTAGGATTCTGGGGTGAATCCCGTCAGGCCCCATTGCTTTGTCCACCTTGAGTTTTAGGAGTTCTTTCAGTACTCTTTCTTCTGTGAACGGACTGGTGTCAACACCCCTACCCGGAGTGCTTCTATTGTCTGGTTTAGGTAAGTATGGCTGATATGATGGCATATTGCCATGTTGGGGGGGGGGTTCTCCCTCCTGGACCGCATGAAGGCTGGGAGTAATATGGGTAGCAGCAGCTCTTTGAATTTGCTATAAAATTCAGAGGGATACCCATCTGGACCTGGCGCCTTCAGGGTTTGAGCTTTTTTTAGAACTTGGAATAGTTCTCCCTCTTTGATTTGCTCTAGCAGGGTTTCAGCCTATGGTGGGCTGAATCGTGGTGTTGGTAAACTCTGTAAATATGATTTGATGTTGTCTAGGGGAATTTCCTCTTCTTTAGTGTACAACTCATGGTAAAACCGCTGTAGAATAAGTCTAATTTCCTGGGGTCTTTTTGCTAATCTCCCTGTTTTAGGATCTACCATGCTGGTTATGTTCACTCTGGTTATCTGTTCTCTCAATTTTCTTGTTAAATTTCTGGAGGCCTTAGGTCCCCCCTCATGATGTCTTAACTTTAGATAAAACAGTTTTTGTTCTACCGATTCATCTACTATGTTTTGTAACTTTTGTTTTACAATTCTTAATCGTTGTCGTATTGTGGAGTCCTTTTGATCTGGCCAATGCTGTAAATGTAATAGCTCCTCATGCTGGTCTTTATGTGTTTTTTCCCTCTGCCATTTTTTAATGACAAAAAATCATATGATCTCTCCTCTTAATACTTCATTTAAAGTATCCCACAGAATCATGGGGGCAACTTCGTGTTGCATATTTTCTTGTTTAATTCTAGGTACAGCCTCCTGGACCAGTTCAAGGAACTCAGGGTCATTAAGATGGGCAAGGTTCAGGTGCCAATTGGTTTGCTTATATTGTGCCCCCAAGTACATCCTGAGATATAAGGGAGCATGATCTGATAAAAAGGTGGTCCCATGCCTTATATCACATATGGAGTCTAAATGTTCGACCGTGGTAATAAAATAGCCCAGTCGCGCTCCACTTCCCACGTGCTGGGCCCAGTGGGTGTATTCTTATGTCTTAGGACAAAAATGTCTCCAGGTGTCCACCAAGCCCAGAGAAGTGGCAATTTGTTTTGTGTACTTTTGGAGAGCATTAGCTCTATGGGCCAGAGGGGTAGCAGCATCCAAAGAAGGGTTTAAAGTAATATTCAAGTCTTCCCCCCAGCAGCAAGTGTCCCTCCATGAGGGACATTAAATCCACAAAGAATTTTACTGCTAAGGGTGTCCCTGACCCAGGCGGGAAATAGACAGATACCAGGGTAACGGGTCTTGAGTACAGCTTGCCCGTCACTATGGTATAGCGGCCCTCTGGGTCACTAATCTCACTTTGTTTTTCAAAGGGCACCTCCTGGGAAAGTAAAATCATCACCCCTCTCCTTTTCCCACCCCATAGGATGATTCAGTTACTGCTACAGAATACCTATACCTCTGAAATTTTTTATGTTCTTCCGAGGACATGTGGGTTTCCTGCAGCATAATAAGCCCCGGTCTCTCTTTTCTGAATAATTGAAATAATCAAGAGCGCTTTATCGGATTACCAAGCCCATTCACATTTAAAGATAAAATCAAAGTTGACTTTGCCATATCTGCTTCTGATCAGTCATTGTATGAATAGTTCCTGCATGTTAAAAATATAGTATATCCCCTTCCCACTGTACTTATGTTTTTTAACCCCCTATGTTCAATAATATTGTATTATTAATAAGTTTATGTACTGTCACTAATATAAGTGAACTGTAATGTCTGCCTGTTGTTCTATTCAAACACCATAACACTGTCCAAGTGTTTGGAACTACACAAGGATCTAAAAGATTCGGCACTAGGCCTATAACAACTAAGCATGTGCAGGCCTGTTGCATTTTAATGTTATGCATGACGCTCAGTACGTCTGGGCCTGCCAAAATAACCAAATGCCAACAGGGCATCAACTTTTCTGTACCAGCAAATTGTACCTGCTGTAACAGGTTTCTGAACCAGGCAGAAAATTTAAGTGGCTCCCAAGGTAGGAAGAGGGCAAATACCTCTCCTTTGAAAGGGCAGATGTATGCGCCCTGAGGGGGAGTGTCAAGACTATACCAAGGGCCCCAAGCACCACTATTTCCCTGGTACCTAGTGGTGCAGCAGGCCACACTGGAAATAAAAATGAGGAACAGAGACCCCCAGGAAATGGTCCCTAAATGCCTAATCTCCAGTAGGGCCTTATGGGTGCGTTGACCGTTTAGGGATGAATTTCTGTCCCTACAATGGTCAGGTGGGCATATAGTGCTGGAAAAAAAGCATTAAGTCATGCCACCTTTCCTGGGCTATGGTATAATTAAACAATAACTAACTATGGGAGGTCTATCAGCAAGCTTCGGGGGGGGGAGATAACACAAGGGAAATTTAGAAACATCCTTCTGGTTCACTAACCTTTTTCCCATCTCATGGGCTTAGGAATATGAGCAGGATTTCCATTTCCCAATGTCCCCAGGCTTCCCTGAGTTACATTGTGTAGTCCCAATATGCAGAGTCACCTCCGCATCAAGATACCAGTTTTTAAGTCTCTGCAGAACCTCTCTCGCCACTCACTCTGGTGCAGGTCACTGAAGTCTTTGTAAAGGATTTTTCACATCCACTAAGGTTGCTTGGCTCTGTCTCTTTCTGGAACCTGGGTCTCTAGCAGTGTCCCAAACAACATCTCCAAGGTGTTGCTGAGTTTTCCTGAGCGAGGAGTCTTCCTGGGTGGATTGAACCAGACCCCTAGGTTGGAGTGCTTTCGTTGCTTCATCTGGTGTCTCAAAGGTTTGGGAGCCATCTGGAAACATGATGACTAGTCGAGCAGGGTATGGAGTAGCAAATTTTAGTTGTTGTTGCTTTAAAAGATGGAGTATTGGAGCATAGGCCCTGTGCTTAGCTGAAATAAATGGGGAGTAATCACTGTCAAAATAAATGACCTTTCCTTTATACTTAGTGTCCCTCATTCTCCAGGCTCTGGTAAGGATAGTTTGCTTAGTAGTATAGTCTAAAAACTTCATTATGATGGAGCGAGGTCGTCTGTCTGGCTGAGTTGGTTTCGGCGATAGAGCCCGGTGGACTCGCTCTATGTCGAATTTAAAAGCTAGATCTAATTGCAGAGAGTCACGGAGGAGCTCCTCCACAAATTTTAAATATCTCTCTTCTTCGTTCTCCGGAATCCCATGTATTCTCAAATTATTCCTGCGCGATCTGTTTTCCAAATCCTCACATGCCTCTTTTAGAGCATGTTGTTCATCTAGCAAGTGCACTACCATACGTTCCAGCCTGTCAGTCCGATCATCTAATTCAGTATGTTGTGCTTCTACCTCTGTAACTCGAGTTGAAAGTTTACTGATTTCTGTAGTTAATTCTGACCAGAAAGTACAAACCTCAGTCCTGAATTCCTGCAGCTCTGCTAGAATGGTAGCATTGCTGGGTTGTTGACAGGAGGCCCCATTTGGAGCCATAATGTCTGCTTGACTCTGCAGAGCTTAATGAAGGGCGAGAGAATCCTGCCGAATTTTTGCTTCTGGGGGTACGTACAGTTCATTTTTTGCCTCCCATTCAATGCTGTGACTCTCCCTGATATTCTTTTTTGATTATTTTTGCATTTTATTTGTGAGAGTCTGTTTTTAGCCCAGGATCAGCAGAGCTATGTTTTACCCTTGCATCCCGGTCGAAGACGTCACCGGAAGTCGGCTGGAGCGTTCTTCATTCTGAAAGGCATTACTTTAAATTCAAATAAGCCTATCGGGATGATGAAGGCTGACCTCTCCCTTGCTCTGTCAGTTAACTCTACCTGCCAATACCCTTTTGTCAGGTCAATAGTCATAAGGTAGGTCGCCCCTCCCAACTTGTCCAGGAGTTCATTCATCCGGGGCATCCGGTGGGCGTCTGACTTCGTGACTGCATTCAGTCCACGATAGTCCACACAGAAATTAGTAGAGCCATCTGGCTTGGGCACAAGGATTATGGGTGGGGCCCAGGGGCTGTGGGATCTCTGGCTTACCAATAAATCCAGCATTTCCTCCACCTCCCTCCTAATGTCCTTCTGAACAGCCTCTGACACCAGATATGCTGTCTGCTGTATGGGCATCTGTGTCCCTGTCTCTACATCATGCGTCACTAAGGGTGTTAGTCCAGGCTTGGTGCTAAACAGTGGGGCAAAGTCTGCTAAAACCTCCCTTACTTCCTGGATCTTGTCCGGGGCCAGCTGGGGTGGCAATTTAACTGCCTCCACAGAGGACTCCTGCTTCTTTCTTCCAGCAAGTCCAGAAGGGGGGTCTCCTTCATCCATCCCCTCCCCAGGACTACATACTGCAAACACCATGTCAGCCCTATTAGCATATGGCTTCATCATGTTGACATGGTACATTCTTTCTGTATGTCTTCTGTCAAGTAACTATGATATAGTTCATGTCATTTACCTTTCGGACTACTTCGTACAGTCCTGCCCACTGAGACTGCAGCTTGTTTCTGGACGACGAATAAGGTCCATGACTTCCTGACCCACCGTGTATGGAGTGACTCTGGCTCTGCGGTCATTACCACTTTTTTGTTTCTGTTGGGTAGCTGCCAGGTTGCTCTGGGCTGTTCCCATAAACTCCTTTAGCCTTTCCTAAACCTAAGGACATAATCCACTATGGAGTGCCCTGGGTGGCATGCTTGCCTTCCCAGTCCTCCTGGATCAAGTCTAGGGGCCCATGTACCCAGCACCCATATAAGAGCTAGATGGGAGAAACCCTGTCGACTTCGGGCACCTCCCTGTATGCAAATAACAGGTGGGGAAGGTATTTCTTCCAGTCCCTCCCATGCTGCTCAGCAAATGCTTGGACCATTGACTTCAGGGTACCATTAAATCTTTCCACAAGTCCATTGGCTTGCGGGTGATAAGGTGTTGTGCACCTCTGCACCACCCCACACTTCTCCCACAAACGTTTCATCTGGTCTGACATGAAGGAACCCCTTCGATCGGTGATAACCTCCTGCGGAAACCCAACATGGGTGAAAATCCCAAGTACGGTATCTGCCACTTTGTCTATCCTCAGTGAGGATAGGGTGACTGCCTCTGGATACCGGGTGGCATAATCCACCGCAGTCAGGATGAACCTTTTCCCGGAGCAGCTGAGGGTATTTAAAGGCCCTACAATATCCATTCTCACCCTCTGGAATGGCTCCTTCACTAATGGACAATGGAATTAGGGGCACTTGTGGCTTTCTTGCCTACCTTCCCTATTTCTTGGCACCAGTGACAAGACCTGCAAGACTCCTTCACCTGCTGGGTGAAGTTAGTCCAATAGAAATTCTGGGCCAACTGCTGCATAGTGCGTGAATTCCCAGATGACGAGATAAGGGAATATCGTGTGCAATCTTGAGCAACTGCTCATGGTACCCCTGCGGAATGACAAGCTGCCTGCCTATCATCCCTCCCTCTGTCTTGGCATCCTGAGTACACATCAGTCCATTTTCCCAATAAACTTTAGGTTTTCTGTCACTTCCCTGTGCTCCGTCAGAGTGTGCCCAAGCTCTCAGCTTCTCTAGACTAGGGTCACTTTTTTGAGCAGCTGCAAACTCCTTACACATTCCCAATGCATGGGACAGGTTCCCTTCAGTCTCTAAACTAGGGTGCCTAGCACTAGCGTCAGGGCAATCAGGATCACTGCCATCCCTAACCCTCAGACAATGGGTCACCCCTCCTTCTTCGGAGTAACCCTCAATAGCCGATTGGTTAACTGCTACTGGAGAAATTTCTACCTCCCTTTCATTAGTCTCCATTTCAGGAGACCCAGGCTGGGGAAACAGACTCCCAGTGGTTTCCACAGTGGCTTCTATGAGGTCCAGGGAACTACAATTTTCCCTTGTCGCTTGGCTACGGGTAACTGCACACACCATCCCCTGTTTGAGATTGTTGCCAAGGGTGATGTCAGCTGCTAAAGTTTTGGCTACAGCCACCTGTTGCACAGTTCCCCCTGTTTCACCCCAGTCTAGGAGAATACTAGTGAGTGGCAAGGTTGTCTCCTCCCCAGTGAACCCTTGTACAGTTACAAATTTCTTGGGTATAAGCTGACCAGGCTCTACCAGATCCCCTTTTACCAACGTCAGGGATGTCCCTGTATCTCTTAACCCTTGCATCTGTACACCATTCACAGTGACTGGGTGAATGTGTTCCCTCATGTTCATAGGCATGCTTCCAAGGACACAAACAACCCACTTCTTTCCTAGCTCCATTTTGCGTATTGCTTATCCTTTTGGGACACTGTCTAGCAATATGCCCAGTTTCTTTGCAAACCCAACATTCGTTTCTTTTCTCAGAAAAATCTTTTCTTTGAAACCTGGGGCTAACTGGTTTTGGTGGAGGCAGTAAGGGTTTTAGCTGCCCTGAAGGCACGCTTTTCCCTTTCTGTGCTACCACGACCACCCCATTCACTCTCAGAGCAGGTCTGCTCTTGGCATAGTGGTCCGAGAGTTCAGCAGCCTCTTGCATTGTTTTGGGATCTCGGTCCTCTAGCCAGGTTTTCAGCTCTGCTGGGCACACCCCAAAAAACTGTTGTAACAATATAGCATTTTCAATTTTATCTACAGAGTTTGCTTCAATTCCCTCCCGCCAATGTTTTAAACATTGACGTTGTTTCATGGCTAGCTCCTCGTAGCTCATTTCAGGACTTCTCCTTTGCTTACAGAATTTAGCTCTGTATGCTTCTGCAGTTAAATCAAACTTTTTTAAAAGTGCAGCTTTAAGTTTACTGTAATCGTTACTGTCCTCATTATCCATTTGACCCAATACATCCCGAGCTTTCCCATTAAGTAGCGGGGATACCTGGAAGCTCCAGGACCTTCTAGGAATATTTGCCTGAATACAAACTTTTTCAAAGGAATTTTAAAAGGCATCCATATCCTCCCCCTCTTTAAATTCAGCTATCAATTTGGAATTTAATTTGCAACCCAGTCCTGTAGTTCCTGCTAAACCTAAGCCACTTACCTGTTCTGGTGCTGGTGGCTGTAGTATAGCTTCTCCAGTTCATGTTGCCTCTGGCCCTCAAGCTCTTCATGGTCTGCTTCTCGCTGTTCACGCTCCGCTACTCACCATTCTTGCTTCACCTCTCTCCGTTCTCATTCAGCCTCTCTCTGGAACTCCAGCTCCATTCTGCACAACTCAATCTGCAGCCTGATTGCTTCTGGCTCCAGAATGCTGGTGACCTTCCCCTGCTGCTGTGGCCCTTTTCTTGCACTGGCCCTGCTGTCCTCCTCACTATATTTGGACACTGCACTGACCGCTGACCCCCTCCATGCCCAAAGTTTGGTCCTTTACAGTCACAGTCTGTGACTTGATGCTCTGGGTATCTGCTGCCATCAGGGCATCCATGAGGTTCTGCTTGGTGGCTCTCCCCTCATGCAGAATTCCTCTCACACAGGTAGTCTGTAGTGTGCTCGCTGTAGTTGGAAGCCATCTTCTTCCCTAACTACGGCTCCTCTAACTTGCACTTTAGAAAAAAATAAAATGGGTAGGAACTTGACTGTAAGCAAAATGATATAGTTCAGTTTCCTTTTTAAAAATAAATCACTGCCTTATTTTGCAAGTGAGCTGTACAGTATTAAGCTGACATACTGAACAGTTAAAGCTTGTGTTACCAATTTTTTCACACCGCTGCCAACCAACTCTGTCATAAACGCACTCAGCAGGTCTGGCCCTCTGCTCCCAGAGTGCCAACCTCAGAGCGCAACAGTGTGAACAGGTAACAGACAGGATAACCCTCCTGTCTCCTTTTGGGTCTGAATCACCTTTAGTCTCAAGTTCAGGGGGATTCAAACTGTGAACCTTACGCTAGTGTACCCAATGTACAGGCTCAGATACGTACCCTCTTCGGGGAGTGCGGTACAATCTTTTGCCAGGGGCACCAAGCCAGGCTTCCAAAATGAACTCTAAAAACTCTATAAGAGACCTTAGGTATAATCTTACATTTTTACTCAAACTCAGTAACACCATCAAGCTGTTGAACAACTGTCAGACTTAACCATCTATACATCACATGCAAAAAGAACTTGGAAGACATGCCCAGGCAGTATCTTGAAAAAAGATTATTTACTAAACAATGATAAACATATGAAGAATGTAAACACAGAACAATATATCAAAGAGCTCACAATCACATAAAAGAACAAGGGAAAATTACAAAGCAAACACTCCTACCACAATACATTTAGACCTTTGCTGTCTAAGGTATTATCTCTGGAAATGCTTAAGTTAGATCAGAGAGCTGTCTCTCTCTAGAGTCCTAAGATGGTATATCTCAACATTTCAGACACAAGTATCCAGTTTAAACTATGTTTCTCCATACCCCTTCTATGAGTCATCTAGCTCCTCCTTTTAGAATAAAAAAAAATACATACAAACATGGTGTCCTATCAGGAGGTATACTAAATAATGTGAACATCAGCAAAAAAAAAAAAAACACTTCCTAAATATGATTCCTTAATTAAACATTTTCTCTTTGATCTTGTGTGGTTCCTGTTCTTAAGGCAGATCAAAGGGTTTTACAACTTTTAACACCATGTTGGTATCAAATGTTCTTCCTATAGTAATCATAAAACTTTATGAGCCCTATATCCTGGCAGCTGGATCAGTTCTAATTAAGACAAAAACACAGCAGACCTTTTATCAGGTCTCCCTGGTCTTTTTAATTACCTCCTGGTTTCAGGTCACTTGTCCCTGCTGACGCCTTGATGTAGCCAATTTCTCACATCCTCTGGTCAGTGTAATATATCCTGTAGCTTCACTGAAACCTGGGGGGGGCATCCATGGAAGCACAGGCTGTCTTATGTGAGACAATCACATACTATGTTTTTATTTTACAAATATCATACAATAATCATAACCAGCTGGCCAATCGTCACACCTGCGATTATAAATTTCAATGTAGGCTCATAACTAGGTTGTTTTTTTAATATTTTTCTACCAAATTTTCAACATAGCCTTCTTATGAGTGCACCTCATGAACAAGGGCACAGAAAATGTTCAACTCCTGCCCAAAAGGTGATTTCATGCAGCAACCACAAGATCACTTTTTGGAACAGATTTGCCTAAATTCACTGCAATTCTTCATGAGGTGGGGTCCCAAAACAGGCATGTTGAAAATTTGGGGCAAAAATATTCCAGAATGGCCAAGTTATGCCACTAAGTTCAAAACCCCATTGAAATACACTGAACCGCATACCAGATTTCCTCAGTTCATGGTCCAGCTATGAAGAGCGAAATCATGTCTGCAGTCCAGAGAAGATTATGGCATTGGACCCTGGGTGGTAGGTAAGGGCTTGGGGGGGTAAGGTGGTGGGTGCTAAGTGTGAAGGTCAGGTGGGGGGGGACCAAAGTCACAACAGACAACGATGGACGGTTTTCTGTTTTGCAGGGTTAATAATAAAAAAAAAAACAATGTGGGACAGTTTTCTATATTTCAGGTGATGGCACTGGGGGATTGGGCACCCCCAGTGTCAGTATTATGTTTCTGAGGGGTGCTGAGAGGGAGGGTTGTGGGGGAACAGTTACAGGGGCAGCAGCAACAGACATCAATGGATGTTTTTCTTTGCTACAGACCTTTTAAATAAAATAAAAAATACTAGGTGGTGACACTGGGGTTATGTTTATGGGGGGAGTGTGGGGTGGTGGAAGCTGAGAAGGAGAGTTGGGCGGGGGGCAGTTACAGGGGTGCCAGCATTAGACATCGATGGATGGTTTTCTTTGTTACAGGCTTTAATATGTATAAAAAAACTATGAGGTGGTGACAGTGGGGAATTGGGCACCCCCAGTGTCAGTATTATGTCTGTGGGGGGAGGACTGGGGTGGTAGGAGCAGAGAGGGAGGGTCGGATGTGGGAGAACAGTTACAGGAGCACCAGCAACAGACATTGATGGATGGTTTTCTTTGTTACAGGCTTTAATGCATAAAAAAAAACCTACAAGGCAGCAACATCATGGGATTGAACACCTCCAGTGTCAGTGTTATGTTTGGGAGGGTGGGTGACTGTCGGGTGGGGGAACAGTTACAGGGGCACCAGCAAGAGACATCGATGAACAATTTTCTTTGTTGCAGGCCAGATATAATATAAAAAAACTAGGAGGTGGATACTGGGAGATTGGGCACCCTCACGGTCAGTGTTATGTTTGTGGGAGGGGGAGCATGGGGTGGTAGGTGCTGAGAGGGAGGGTCAGGTTGTGAGAAAATTACAGAGGCACCAATAGCAGACATCAATGGATGGTTTTCATTGTTACAGGGCTTCATACAGCAGCTGCACACTGGTGACATCTGTAGCAAACTCCTGGTGTGCAGCTCCTGTTTTGAAAGCCAATCAGCTTCTTTGCTGAAGTGACTTCATGCAGAGCGAAGGACCGAAGCCCTCTCTGACTGCAGCGGCTTCAGTCATTTTTTTTTTATTATTATTTCTGTATCTCCCTCCGGCTGTTCCTGTCTGACTGAACTCCCCCAGCCTCATCACCTGACTCCCCTGGGACTTACCTTGCACCCTCTGCCACAGGACTATGGTGCATGCCCAGCCACTGGTGCGGAGCCTGTGGGGGATTGGTTTTCATCCTGCCTACCGGGGGTTCCATTTTCTGCCTGTTTTATTGTTCCTTAATCCCCAGGACCTTGTCCAGTGCTGCAGTTCATTCATGTGGAGGTGCACATGCGCACTGAGCACTAAGCGTGACCTGTTCTGCCCATCCAGCCTAATGCCAACCACTCCAGTGCTCCAATACTACCAGCAAGCCTCCACTCAGTGGGAGTCAAGAGCTGGAGAGGCCTACCTCCCCAATCTGGGAGAGGAGAGCTGTCTGGCAGCTGCTCTATCCACTCTCAGCACCCTCAGCAACCTGTGCTCATTCCCAAACACAGGTTGCTGGCACGGTGAGAGGTAAGGCACCCAGTGCCTCAGCCTTCTGCATCACTAGGCCAGTCTGAAGTGGCTTCAGTCCTTTGAAGTACACAAAGTTTATGCCTACCAAGCAGAGAGTTGCATCAGGACCACAATGCGTGGTCATTGGTGTAGACTGCTGAGCCCCTGCTATTCTGAACTGCAATGGGCTCAGCAGTGACACACACACCCAATATCCTGTTTCACTCATCATAAAATGTTTAATGCGCAGGCACATCAAATGTAAAAAGAATGTGAAAAAACTAAGTCCAAATTCTTTTTTCATATGAAGGGATGTTTTTTTCATGAGGTTGCATCGTTCGTATGAAAAAGGATTGCTTCATATGAAAAAAGAAAGTGAAAAAAAACTAAGTCCAAATTATTATTTTTGTATAAATTGAATCTTTTTTCATATGGTCATACAAAAAAGAATAGGGCCATATGAAAAAAGAAATTCGGGACATGAAAAAATATTTTACGGTGTGTTAAAAACATATTTCTGGGGAATTTTTCCCACAATTAACTGCAGAATCCACCTAAGTTGGTCCCTATTAGCAAAATACATGTGTTGGTGTCTCTGCAGGATACCATTTCCATTTTTATACCCTTTCCAAAAATATTTTGGAAAAAAAACAGAAACAAGATGGCGGCCATACGAAAAATAATTTTTCTCAGTGTAAAAAGATTACTCCCATACAAAGCATAATCTTTTTTTGTATGGGCAAAATTCTTTTTTCAAATGAAACAGCTATTCAAAAGACTGTACTAAGCATGCTCATAACTGAAAGTTCAAATCATTATAACTTTGCAACGGATTAATATTTTATTCAACAAACCAGTGAAAGGTACCACTGATGCCTAAGCCCTTTCTACCCTGAAAGTTTCAGAGCATAATTTCAAACTGTCTTGGCACAAGACGATGACCAAAAGAAACAGTGAAAAAAAAAACACTTTTTTTTCCACTTTTTTCACTGGAATCTGCACATCCGACTGGAACGAAACTTGGAAAAATCAAGAGACCATGTCCCCGAGACTAAGCATGCAAAATTATATGCAAATCTGTTGAACAGTGATTACGCCTTTAAAGTGCAAAATTAGGGGTTTAACATTAAACAGTTTACTCAACCCTAATTATGGTGGTGCTACCATGCCACTATAAAATCAGTACTCTTCCTGGAAGCTAACGTGCCTAGTGATATTCCTTATCAGGTATGAATGGTAACAGTTGGCTACATTTAAAAATGAATGGTATTTCCAGGGGTTACACTGACTCTCTGACATCTGGGAGTGGGCCTAACCAGAGCAAGAATGGTTCAGCTCTGGGTAGGAATATTTACAGTGTTTGAGATGAAAAGAATCTGTTTTAGAGGAGGGAAAATGCAACAATTCCACTTGGAGATAATCAGGAATGAGAAGGTCCCTAAGTGTTGGATTTGCCTTGACAGGACTTTTTGGTTTTGACTATTGACTAGCATGGGTCATTTGGACCAGTTTCTCCTGTATTGGGAGTCATGGGTTTACTTGTTATATTTCTACTGTCAGACCTGGATGGTTTACTCACCCTTAGTGTTCACTCCATGGGCAGGAGTTAAGAGAGTGGTGGTTTCTGTTAGATGAATCACTGGACTTCCATCTCAGGTGAATTTGATGAGCAACAGCACATTTTACATTTGTTTTAATATAGGCCTGGGGGCTCACAAATTTGAGTGGCAAGGTGTGACAACTAAGCATAAGCCAACAAGAAGAGAGCAGTGCACAGTGAGAAGTGATTAAACTCTGTGGTTTTGACATTTATGAGAGGGATGTATTGTTTTTCTTGGTGGCTTGTGTTGAAAGTGACAAGTGTCTCTCCCAGGTGTGAGCATTAACTGAGGGTCTGAACCCTTGTTTACAAACTTTTCAAAGCTGACACTTTTGCGGGCTGCCTGCCACTTTGATTTTATTTGTAATATTTTTTTCCTGCTGTGGTTCTGCAGTGAGGTTAAGCCAATGAAGGGGCGAAGAAGTGAAGCCTACAACAATTGAAGAAAAAAAAAAAAAGATTCTAGGTGCCAACAGGTTATGATACAGGTTTCTGGGACTGGGACTGGGAGGTACATTTTTTTTTATTTATTTATTGGGAATTCGGAATTAATACCTTTGAGCCATAGGCTCTTTTACAAAGGTTCCACGTTGAAAGTTCGTAAAAAAAGACAATAAAAAAACATTAGAATTGGTTTACACAGTCCAGGGTTACTTAACAGAAGAAACAGTATGGCTAGACATAGTAGGTACAATGAAAAAATTGAATATCTTTACAAAATAGCAGAGTACATGGACACAATTATACAGCGAATTATAATGCAGCAATATCAAGCCTAGTCATCGGAGTAGAAGAGTTTCAAAAGTAGCAGGGATTGAAGATACAAACTGATATAGGCATATGAGAGAGGGGGTGCGTAAGTGTAGGGAGGTAGTTTAGGCTGTGGGGGGATGGGAGGTCAGAAGACATTCAGGACCTGGGCTAGTGAACAGGGGAGTAGGAAGGGGGGGCAGAAGAGTTGGAGATCTAGTGGAGGGATAGTGCAATTGAGGGGAAAGGGGGAGATGAAAAAAGAGAAAGAGAAAAAAGGTGTAGGGGGGATTATGGGATGTGGATAGAGGCATAGAAACAGAGAAAATGGAGATGAAGGGAGACAGGGGTGTCAGCCCAGGGTAATTAAGTGAAGAAGTCACATGAGGCCTGATTGTGCATAACTTTCACAGCAAATGCCAATTTCTTCTATCATTGAGGCACTTCTATTATTTTTTTCTTGTGTAACGCCCTCCACCCCTGCCTTTTTGCAAACGACAGGTGGTATGCTGTTGAAGCTGACAGCAGTACCAGGTGGGGAATGGGTTCGGGGAGGACTAGGTTATTCGGCACAAGGGGCCTAGGTTTGGCCACTCTGCACAGGGGCACCCAAGTAAATCCGAACACAGGAAGCAATAACTGTAATATCCAATACCAGGAATGGGATTCTATTAAATGTGGCTTTTATTCACATCCAAACTGAACAAACAAAGCATAGACAGACCCCCACGAGGCTACATTCCTGGTAATGCAGATAAGAGTAACAGAACACTTCTTCAACACTTCAGCTGTCAGGCTCTGAACCCACCAGGCACACAGACCGGTCTTGCACGCTGCTTTGGGTACACAGCCCAACTTGTACACTATTTGGGTTTTTCCTGGCCCAGCTCCCCTACCGGCCACTCGATCCCTCTCCATACGGCAGTGGACACATTTTCCTGGTGGCTCCCTAAACCACCTTAGAGTCTTCGACTCCTTAAGGGAAATTTCCTTTCAATCCCATGTCTGGGTACTTCCCTTAGCACTGGCCAAGTGCCTGAGGCAAAGTAAAAGGGCCACAGAGGAAATCCATAGAGGTGAACCTGGTTACTAAAGATGGAGGGGGATCTCCCACCTCCAGCTTCCACAATCCATACCCGGTCATTTCTCTGGACATCAAACAACTCTTTTTGAAAGCTTGGCAATGTAGATTAAAGGGTAAATGTATAGCACATCTTCTCTACATGTCTTGACTTTCCCCTTGTACTAAACTCGAACATACTTAAACATCTCTTCCTGAAAAGCTTGGCAGTGTAGATTAAAGGGTAAATGTATAGCACATTTCCTCTACATGTCTTGGCTTTCCCCTTGTGCTGGACTTGAACATACTTTTACTTTGGCTAAGCCTATTCCTCTAGGCCTCCCACTAATTCAGCAGTCCAATCCCCACTTTAACACAGTTCAGGTGAAACATAGGTCCTTTGACAAGAGCAGAACTTACCCTTTGGTTGCAGGTGCCCCACAGGCGAATCTTGACAGCTTCTTGTGCCACAACACATTTCAGAAAAATAAGGCAGCTTCTTCCCTAGCCGGAACCAGGAGGTTGCCCCTGGAATAACAGGCAACCCTTCCATCCCCATCCCCTCAGGGATGGGGCACAGAGACCAGTAATAGCAGTCTCCACCACTTCAAGAACAGCTTACTGTGTTCCTCTTTTGGCAGAAACACACACCTTTCCCTAAAAGTAGCTCTATATCAGAGCTTTAGGCTCCAAGAGTCTGTGCACAGACTGCTGTGCTCCTCTCTTCAAGACTGCTCACACACAACTGCTCTCCACTGTTCAAAAACTCCTAACATTGTAACTTAACTCCCATCTGCAGATTCCAGTGTGGCTCATGCAGCTGCGATAGTTCTATGGTGATGTCATCTCTCAGTCTCAGCTGAGACTGAGAACAGTGTGTGTGACACAGTGTGAAATCCATTTAACTGGAGTTTCACAAGCTGCCTTCCCTGCCTACCACTAGGTCTTACTGGGATTCTAGTAACCTCGGGTAGCAGGGGGGTTACACTCACCCTGGGCCAGGAAAATGACTGTCCTCAGTGATCATTGCCCCCACCCAACAGGCCATCCCACCCTATGTGCTACCTGAGGGGGGTGATCAGGCCCTCCTACCATGTTCGAGCACAGGCAGGCAACACTAAGGGCCTAGAGGCCTTTGGCTGACATATCAGCCTCTACTCTACCCACTAACTATGGGTGCCTAGTGGCTCTGGTAGAGCTGTCCAGAGCATAGCCCTAATAGCTCAGCACTGCAGTCCCTATGGCCATTCAGGACCACAGCCTGTCTATCCCCCCTAGCCCTCTAGAGAAAATCTGTCTGCCTCTAACTTAAAACCCAAAACAAAAACAATCCGGGCACCTCCCCGACCTTGGGTACCCTGCAACCACACACTAAGAACTAATACCATTTATTACATTTCATTACTGCCTCATACCCCCACAACCACACCTGTGGAAGGAAAGGGTTACTACAGTAACAACAACAATGGTACTTTAAATACTACACACTAAAGTACTAAATAGAAACTCTAATGAGCCCCTCCTCCTCTTCTTGTCTTCTCTTCTATCTTCTTCAGGAACACCTGCAAGAAAAAGAAAGACAGCACACACTCCTAATCTGCATACACAGTCTATCTAAACCCCTACCATCAAAACACTGGAGAATCCCAAAAAGATTTTTTTTAGGAAAGGTAGAAAAACAGTATATACACTAGGAAACAGTAGAAAAACAATGACATTATTTACAATACACCTTTGGGGGATGGAGTGCCCTAAAAGTCCCATGTAGTGACCACAGTGCCCGAAGGCTATACCATTAAAGAGTCTCTCCTGGGCCGGAGCCCGGTGAAGCACAGTTATAGCAGGCCAAAGTCCCGAAGGGGAGAGTCTTTGAGGACAGTTCACACATTCTGGAGTCTGCTAGTGTAGGGTGTGTACTGCAATGTCATAAGGATAGAAAAGTTTGGACTTACCAACCCCTTGCAGAAGGAATAATACACACCGACCTGCTCCTCGGCCGAAGACTCTCTCTGGCAGCATTCTTCCGATACAGCTGGGAGGACATCTGGGAACTACAGGAGGGCACATCTGGAAACTGCTGGGCTGATGTCATCTCTGGAGATGGAACCTTGGAACAGGAACAAAAAGGAAAACAGCTGGTCTAACATCATCCAATTACCAGGTGATGGATCAGGATACAGCTGGGCTGGTGTCCTCTCTGGATCTGAAGTCATCTGGTGGACCAGTCGATGGATCCTGGAAAGGCCAGTACACTGTAGAACTGATGAATGTGGGGCACCTGAGTTCTGGATGTCTATACTGGTGGAACAACAAAGGCACTGCAATGGCTGGTGTGGCAGTATTGACTACCACTGCTCTGCTTTCCCTCTGGTAGGCACGGGCACATTTGCAGGGAGGTCCTTGCATTGAGGCTAATAGTACAGGGGGTCAGGAGCTTGAATTATTACCCTGTCTGGGCACACGTAACTCACACTGTGAAAGGTTTCATGTCCCTCTCCATCCACTGTTCGAACAGTGTCCATAAACAGTGTCCTTCCTCTTTTCCACTGGGTCTATTTTTCATGAAACAGTCTGTTTCTGACATGCTTGTTTGCACCAGGATGCACACATTTCATTGCTTCAGCCCAGATCCAGGATTTCCAGCTGTTCTCAATCTCCTCCCAGACTCTCCGAGGAAAGGTAGGAAAGGACATCCCATAGATTTCATTCACTTTCCTACAAACCAGTCTCTCCTCTTTACTAGCTTTGGTCAACCTGAGACCGCTGGCCTGGCTTGGGGGCGGCCAGTCCTGGTTCTGCCAGCTACGCATTCTCAACAAGATGAAAAACGGATCCCTGACTTCTTCTTCTTGAACAGCCAGGGTAGTGGCATCACCACTCTCTTCCATGCATTCTTCTAAGGCAAGAGCTTGAGGCTGTGTACCCCTTCCTTTTTCACAAGGCCACATAGGTTCCCCCTCTTCTTCTTCCTCACTGAGAATCTGTGTGCAGGAGTGAGCAGTCGTCCTCACTCCTGAGACTATCCACTCCTCACTGGGCATGGAGGTCAACACCTCCCATTCAAAGGCTTCCCTCATCTCATCTTCTCCTATGAGACTTGGTCTAGGGCCCCCCCTTCCAGTGGTCTACTGATGCTCTGTCTGAATTGTCTCTCTGCAATCCAGCATCCGAAACATCAGCATATGGTTCTGTCTCTAAATCTGCACCCTCTAGCTTTGTGCCACACTCCCCAGAGGGGCCTTCTTCAACAGGCTCCGCCTGGTGCTGTGTGCTGCCAACTACAAATTCCTGAACCTTTTTCCATGTGGGGAGCCAAACAAATCTTGAGTGCTTTATACAAGCCGTATTTCTCTAAGCACCACGAACAGTGAGGTATCATGAAGACGTCCCTTCCAGCATTTAAACATATTAGACGCACTTGCACTGGATATTCAGGAATTGCCACATGAGAAGGCAGTTGTCCTCCATAATAACACCTTTCAATGTCCCTTAACTTATTTACTTCTGCTGCTACTGCAGCCCGGGGCATGATCTGGGTAGCGGGCTGGTCCTGAGGCCATGACTGCAGGGAAAACAAGCAAATGCTCACTGTTACTAAAAGTCCCACTTCACTGAACACTTTCTTTTACTTTTAAAATGGCTCCTGTGCTGCTGTGTTTACATTACTACTCCACTCTGTAATGGCGGTGGCAGCACTCCTGCGCATCAACATTCAGAAATTGGGTCAAGCCACTGCGCATCCGATATACACACACTACTGATAACTTTGCTCAAAACTGCACAAACCTGCACTGTTCTTTCTCTAGCACATTTACATGATTTGCCATGGACTTTTCACTTGCTGAAAACATTTCTTTAGCTCACAGTCCCTTAAGCCTCAGGATTTCAAGCACAGGATTGCCTGTGACTAGTGCTGCATATTTTGCTACAACTCACAGTCTCTCTCTGGCTTTGAAACTTTAAACTGATGCTGAACCCATAACTACGCTCACAGTCAATGGCTTAACAGACTTGCTTTAGCTGGTAAAACTTGACACAGTCTTTATTTGCAAAGCGACTACACTACTGCACACATATTCAGCTGGCTTTTGGCAAAAAATCACTGTTTTGAGCAATTTTTACTGTTGGTACTCGCTGTTATCAGTAGCTGTTTGCTGCGATGGAAAAACGGCCTGCAGCCAGTCTTGGAGGCCTCAGAAAGGAAGGGGGTGGGCAGTCCTGCTGATCGTTTCTCCGATCACCACACTCACAATCCAGTCGATCGAGAAGTGGGTTGAGCCCGATTTTAAACAGAAAAGTCTATTTTTAATACTTTTACAGTGCTTTTTGGTCACCGCGATGCTCCTCCACTAACTCAATACATGCACTCCACTCACACTCCCTCTCGAATGCTGGGCAGTCACTGTAGAGCTGGCTGGGGGGGCGGGACTGATTGCAGTCCCACCATTCACACGATGCCATGCAAATGAGCCTCTTTCCCTCGTGAGTGCTCTTCTCTTCACGGTGATCGTCGAGCAGGCAAATTTAAACTGCAAAACACTTTTTTTTTTTTTCTTCGAACTGACTCCATGGCGGGAGCCCATTTCAACCATTTAGCATGGCCATCAACACAGCAAGTCTCTCAAGTTACTAAAAAGTATTTCCAACGTCCAGGGCACAATTTTCCTGTTACTACCCTTAGTCTTCCACACTTTTATTTATCACACACAGTTCTTTAGAAAGCTGGCAAAAACGTTGTAAATATTTGATGCAGGACAAGGGCATACTCTTTCAGCTTTACTGCTTCTTGGTAAACAGTTGGCATTTTAACAGCAGCATATGAACCACAGCACACAGCGACATACTAGTTAAACTTGCTTCAGCTTTTTGGGCTACCCACTGCCAGATAACCAAAACGCTAGCCCCTTGCCCGAGTACCTTTCCTCCCTAAATTAAAATCCAAAGTGGTGCCTCCATTTTGTAATGTCCTCCACCCTTGTCTTTTTGCAAGTGACAGGTGGCATGCTGTTGAAGCTGACAGCAGTACCTGGTGGGGACTGGGTTTGGGGAGGACTAGGTTACTCAGCACAAGGGGCCTAGGTTTGGCCACTCTGCACAGGGGCACCCAAGTAAATCCGAACACAGGAAGCAATAACTGTAATGTCCAATACCAGGAATGGGATTCTAAAGTGTGGCTTTTATTCACATCCAAACTGAACAAACAAAGCATAGACGGACCCCACGGGGCTATATTCCTGGTAATGCAGATAAGAGTAACAGAACACTTCTTCAACACTTCAGCCCTCAGGCTCTGAACCCACCAGGCACACAGCCCAAACTTGCAGCTGCTTTGGGTACATAGCCCCGACTTGTACACTATTTGTTTTTTTTCTGGCCCAGCTCCCCTGCCGGCCACTTGATCCCTGTCCATGTGGCAGTGGACACATTTTCCTAGTGGCTCCCTAAACCACCTTAGAGCCTTCAACTCCTTAAGGGAAATTTCCTTTCAATACCATGTCTGAGTACTTCCCTTAGCACTGGCCAAGTGTCTGAGGCAAAGTAAAAGGGCCACAGAACAAATCCGTAGAGGTGAACCTGGTTACTAAAGATGGGGGAGTCTCCCACCTCCAGCTTCCACAATCCATACCCGGCCATTTCTCTGGACATCAAACAACTCTTTTTGAAAGCTTGGCAATGTAGATTAAAGGGTAAATGTATAGCACATTTCCTCTACATGTCTTGGCTTTCCCCTTGTGCTGGACTTGAACATACTTTTACTTTGGCTAAGCCTATTCCTCTAGGCCTCCCACTAATTCAGAAGTCCAACCCCCACTTTAACACAGTTCAGGTGAAACATAGGCCCTTTGGCAAGAGCAGAACTCACCCTTTGGTTGCAGGTGCCCCACAGGCAAATCTTGACAGCTTCTTGTGCCACAACACATTTCAGAAAAATAAGGCAGCTTCTTCCCTAGCCAGAACCAGGAGGTTGCCCCTGGAATAACAGGCAACCCTTCCACCCCCATCCCCTCAGGGATGGGGCACAGAGACCAGTAACAGCGGTCTCCACCACTTCAAGAACAGCTTAATGTGTTCCTCTTTTGGTGGAAACGCACACCTTTCCCTAAAAGTAGCTCTATATCAGAGCTTTAGGCTCCAAGAGCCTGTGCACAGTATGCTTTGCTCCTCTCTTTAAGACTGCTCACACACAACTGCTCTCCACTGTTCAAAAAACTCCCAACATTGTAACCTAACTCCCATCTGCAGATTCCAATGTGTCTCATGCAGCTGCGATAGTTCTATGGTGATGTCATCCCTCAGTCTCAGCTGAGACTGAGAACAGAGTGAGACAGTGTGAAATCTATTTAACTGGAGTTTCACAAGCTGCCTTCCCTGCCTACCACTAGGTTTTACTGGGATTCTAGTAACCCCGGGTAACAGGGGGTTACACTTGGAAAGAAGAAATAATCCTCTGTAGCTCTGTACATAGCCCTGTTTCCTAAAGCATTCCTTGCTGATGAAGATATTTTTTTTTCAGTTTGCTTCCCAGAGGAGTTAATGCTTTAGAATTGTTAAAAAAGAATAGACGTGTAATAAAGATTAGTGTTTGCATGGTAGCATTTGCTAACACTGTTGGGGCATGATTTCCTCACTGTCAATAGCTGAAATGTTTCTTCAACACGAAAACAGCCTTCTCTGTAAATGGTGAAGAAATAGGTGTGCTGCCTTTAGAATGTATTAAAATTTAAAAACAGGAAGTAACTCTCAGAAGCTGAACTCTTAGACTCATTGCTTGCTCTAAGAAGGATAACCCTCCCATAGACACAGTTACGTTCTGCGCTTCAGTTGGGGAAGATCTCTGCCTTTTGACTGATAGGGTTCCTGGGTTCGGAACTGTATGTCTTAAAAGTCAGATGGGTGTGTAATCAGATGTGGTGCTGGAGGGGCCTTGGCACCAGGTGTACTGCCTTACACTACGGAGTGTTCAGTTGGGCAAAAACAGTGGTGGTATTCAAAAAAGCTTGGGATAGGCACAAGGGAATCATAAAGAGGAAATGAAGGGGGTTGCAGAGACGCCATAAACCAAGGAGGGTCTGCAAGTAAAAGCAATCAAAATGAAAATGGGCAGACTGGATAGGCCAAGTGGCCCTTATCTGCTGTCAGTTTCTATGTTTCTAACTTGCAATGTAGTGTGTCTGTGTGTCTGTGTTTTATCATCTATGCCTCCATAAAGTATTTCAGCTGAAGTGGGAGGTCTGGTGGTAACTGAAAATTACATTCTTCTATAGCCCATGCCACGGGACAGTCAGCTAGGAGTGGTCTTTGTGTAAGTAGTCCTGTAAAAAGCTTGTTTTTCTGTAAATACATGTTTATTAGCCAGTCTACACACACAGTTATATATAATAAGGACTGCATTGGTATACATTCACAGTGTTGAGTTTTCATTTTACAGAATATGTCTTCAAGACAGACACCGGAGTTGTTATATTATCTCCCTCTGGTTTTCTCCCTCAAGGGACAGCATGTGAGGAGGTTGGCTAGCAGAGAGAATCACGGTTCATGCTTCAGTGACATACATGGTGGTGTGGATATCTACTTTGCCAAAGGGGTGGGAGGTAATAGAGTGGGGGAAGAGAGCCAGTCCAGGCCCTTACAACTCTATTCAGAGGAAGGAGCATACAAGTGGCATTGCATTGTAGTACCCCCCTGCCATTCATGGGCAGCAGTACTGTTATGATTAAAGTCATTCACCCTGATGGTGAAATAGGTAAGGGGTATTCATGGGACAAAACTGAGGTCTCTGGACACGTTGCATAGCAGCCACTTGTTCCATCTGTATGCGCACAATTCCTCTTTGTTGTTTAGGGAGTGGGTTATTTTCTCCCATGATTGTGTCTCACCATATGGTAACTGTGGGAGGGTTTGGTGATTTTATTTTTTTGGGGGTGGATTGCAATTATCAGAATCCCCAACAGGTATCAGGAAAGTGGATCTCGTAGACTCGTGGGGTACTGCAGTGGGAGGAACATCTCCACCGTTAGCATAACCCAAGTACTAAACAGCTCCAGATGGCATATATACCAGGATATTAAAGGAAATACAGAAAGAGCTAGCAGTGTCACTGGCAGCCATGTTCGGTGAGTTGCTCAAAACAGGAGTGATTCCAGAGGACTGGAGGAGGGCACATGTAGTCTATCTTCACAAAAATGGTAGCAAGGAGGAGGCAGGGAACTATAGGCCAGTCAGCCTCACCTCAATAGTGGGGAAGATTATGGAAGTGTTGCTTAAGGAAAGGATTGTGGAACACTTGGAATCCAGTGGAGCCCAGGATCTGAGGCAGCATGGAGTCACAGCAGGAAGGTCAAGTCAAATAAATCTGATAGATTTTTTTGACTGGGTGATGAGGAAGGTGGATCAGGGGGAGCGATAGATGTCGCTTACCTTGATTTCAGCAAGGCGTTCCACATAGAAGGCTGGTTAACAGGTTGGGTAGCCTGGGAGTAGGCCACAAGGTGGCGAACTGGGTTAGAAACTGGTTAGGTGACAGAAAGCAGAGGGTGGTGGTAAATGGGGTCCTATCCGAGGAGAGAGTGGTGACCAGTGTGGTACCTTAAGAATCAGTTCCGGGGTCAGTCCTTTTTAATGTCTTCATTAGTGACATTGCGGAAGGACTGGAAGGGAAGGTTTGCCTGTTTGCAGATGACACCAAGATCTGCAACAGGGTAGACACTCCAGAAGGGGTGGAGAAAATAAGGAGGGACCTAGGAAAGCTGTAAAAATGGTTTTGAAGAGTGGCGACTGAGGTTCAATGCAAAGAAGTGTAAAATAATGCACCTAGGGGACAGAAACCCTGGAGGGAGTTACAGGATGTTGGGGGGGCTGATGTGCACTAGGGAAGAAAGGGATATGGGGGTTATCATCCCAGGTGACCTAAAGGTGGCCAAGCAGAGTACAAAGGCTGCAGGGAGTGCCAATGGCATGTTGGGGTGCACAGGAAGGGATATCACTAGCAGAAGGAGGGAGGGAGGGAGGTGGTGATACCACTATGCCAAACACTTGTGAGGCCTCACCTTCACAAGGACATAGACAGGGTGGAGGCACTTCAGAGAAGGGCAACTAAGATGGTGCAGTGCTTGCAGGGCTTGCACCAGAAGACATATGAGGAGAGATTAAAAGACCTCAATATGTATACACTGGAAGAGGGGAAGGAATGAGGAGATATGATAGAAATCTTTAAGTACCTTATGGGCATAAACAAGGTGCTAGTGGGTGACATCTTTTACTATAGGAGGGGTACAAGAATGAGGGGTCATGATATGAAAATGTAGGGGGACAGAATAAGAGGAAACGTGAAAGACTTTTTTTCACAGAAAGGATGGTGGATGCGTGGAATAGCCTGCCCCCAGGAGGTGGTAGGGGCAAGCACAGTGAGGGCATTTAAACATTCATGGGATAGGCATAAGGGAACCCTAGTAGTGGGAAGAAGAGGATAAAGCCGATGACCAAGTAGGGTCTGCGGCCGCTAACAAAGGTAGGGTAAATTTATTTGGGCAGACTGGATGGGCCTAGCAGTCCTTATCTGCCATCAATTTCTATGTTTCTATAGGACTTCATCTGGAAGTTTGCTCCACTCAGCCACCACCCTTTCAGTAAAATAAATACTTTCTGACAACTTTTTTGATTACCCTCTGCCAGTTTCATGGAGTTACCTCTGGTAGAAGCATTACTACTTACTGTGAACAAGTCAGTGTGTTTACTCTGTTGATTCCATGGAGGAACTTCATTGATTTAATTCATTCATTCATTCATAATTTGTTGACTGGGATAAGCACACTGACCCAGAGCTCACTTTCAGGTGAGACATAGGGGAAGGGGATATAGCAGGGAGTGAAACTGCAACAGCAAATAAAGTCTTAATACCATCCCCTTGTTTCCTCCTACCCTCCAGAGCATACATGTTCAGATCCTCCAAGCATTCCTTGAAAATCCTCACCTGCTGCCCCTGGCTCATATTAGCAGCCCTTCTCTGCACCCCCTCCAGTCTGTCTCTATACTTTATTAGGTGCAGATTCCAAAATTGCCCACAGTACTCCAAATGAGGTCAGGCTAGTATCTGAACTGGAGTGTTAATGCCTCCCTCATTCTGCTAGAGATCCTCATACTGTACCTGTGCATCCAAGCACAGAAATATAGAAATTGACAGCAGATAAAGGTTATTTGGCCCATCCGGGCTGCCCATTTTCATTGTGATTGCTTTGGTTGCAGTCCCTTCTTGGTCTATGGCACTTTCTCTTCCACCCCTTTCCTTTCCTTTATGGTTCCCTTGTGCCTATCCCAGGCTTTTTTGAATACCACCACTGTTTTTGCCCGCACTACCTCTACTGGAAGACTGTTCCAGACATCCATCACCCTTTCTGTGAAGAAGTATGTCCTCACATCTCTCCTGAACCTACCCCCCTCCAGCTTCATATCGTGACCCCTTGTTCTACAGCACCCTTTCCTCCAAAGAACACATCCCACCTGTACCTTATTCACCCCCATGAGGTATTTAAAGGTCTCGATAATATCCCCCCATCCCTCCTCTCCTCCAGGGTTTACATATTTAGTTCCTTTAGCCTCTCCTCACAAGGCTTTTGATGCAGACCCGTACCATCTTGGTAGCCCTCTTCTGGACTGCCTCTACTCTTTCTATGTCTTTCCTGAGATGTGGTTTCCAAAACTGAACACACTACTCCAGATGGGGTCTTACCAATGACTTATATAGGAGCAACACCACTTCCCTCTTCCTGCTGGTGATAAAAATACATTCCAGCATTCCACTAGCTCTCCTGATCCATTTATATTTGTTGCATTGTCTGGCTACCTTCAGGTCATCTGATATGATTACCCACCAGGTCTCTTTTCTTTTTGGTTATTGCAAGTATCTCTCCCTCCCATTTTGTACTCCACCCCTGGGTTTCTATGACCCAAGTGCATTTGTTTCCACTTTTTTGCATTAAACCTTAGCTGCCCAATGTTTGACCACTCCTCCGGCCATTTTAAATCTCTTTCCATCCTCTGTACCCCCTCCCCCCCCAAGTGTCCACTCTGTTGAAGATCTTGGTGTCATTCAAAAAGAGGCAGACCTTCCCTTCTAGTTTCTCTGTTCTGTTACTAATGAAGACATTAAAGAGGACCGGCCCCAGTACTGACCCCTAGGGTACCTCGCTGGCCACTCTTCCTTCCTCGGAGTGAACTCCACTTACCACCACCCTCTGCCTTCTATCCCCAAACCAGTTTCATACCCAGGTTATCACTTTATTGCCCACCCCCATGCTACCCAACTTGTTTACCAGTCTCCTATGTGGAACGGTATTGAAGGCCTTGCTGAAATCCAGGTAGGCCATGTCCACTGCCCCTCCCTGATCCAACACCTTGGTTACCCAGTCAAAAAATCTGTTAGATTTGTTTGGCATGACCTTCCCTCTGTGAAACCATGCTGTCTCAGGTCCTGTAGTCCATTGGATTCCAGGTATGCCACAATCCTTTCCTTTCATAGTGTTTCCATTCATTTCCCTACAATCTAAGTAAACTGACAGGTCTATAATTTCCCTCCTCCTCCTTGCTGCCACATTTGTAAAGTGGGACAACATCCACTCTTCTCCATGCATCTGGGACCATGCCAATCTCCAGTGAACTGTTAAACAAGTCTGCCAAGAGTGCAGCCAGCACCTCTCTGAGTTCCTTCAGCACTCCTAGATGCACCCCATCTGGCCCCATGGCTTTGATTACCTTCAGATTACCAAGTGCTTTCCTGACCCTCTCCTCAGAAAAGGGACTGGTGTCCACTTCTCGCCCCTCAAAACTCATGGTGTCTATTTGTGGTCCCTACCCTTCCTGTTCTACTGTGAACACTGAGCAGAAGTATTTGTTTAGGATCCATACGCACATTAGGACCCAGAAATCCAAAATGAAGGCCAGCACTCCTCAATAACTTTCCAAAGGCAATTTAATCCACAATATTTCCACGGTATTTCCACAGTATTGCACAATTTTTTGGCAGCAGTTGCAAATGGTTCTCAGGTATACATCATTTGCTAAAGTCCAATAGCGGTTTAAAAAACTTTGAATTACCTGCAGACATGCAAAACGCCAAGACCTATATGCCATCACAGCATTCGTTTACATTTCAGAGCCACAACTAGCTCCTTCTTCAGAACATGTGATTACTGACATGCAAATTCACATTTAAAAGTGCTTTAATTAAAGGGAGATGTCCTACTACATGCACGCCATTAAATAATTAAATCCAATGAATAAATCCAATCACCAGAATCAATATAAGTACACCAAATAGTATAACAATAATAAAAACTTTTAAATGCTAAACACCATAATAAGCACATCATGATTATAATAACAGCACGATTCTAATAAAATACATTGAGAAATGCAGAAAAATTGGGGGGGGGGGACTCAATGAATACTATGCAGGGAAACAGTCATTTAATCCATTAGGTTTAACAGTGTCCAAGATAACAATCCAAAATGCTTCACGACTCAAATAATTTATCTTTCAGGCTTTCTCCTCTTTGATCTAACTTAACTTTTTCTATACCAAAGAATTGAAGCACTGCAGGGGAAGTGTGTCGGGCTTCTTTAAAATGTCTAGCTACTGCATAAGCTTCATTCTGTGTTCGGATTGCTGTTTTATGTTCAGCTATTCACAATTGTAAAGCTCTCTTTGTCTGCCCAATATAGTATTGGCCACAAGGGCAAGTCAAATCATAAATGACAGCCTCAGTACTACATTTAATGAAATCTTTTATGACATATTGCTTTTCAGTACGAGGATGTGAGAAACTTTTTGTGAGAAAATCTGGCGACATCCAGCAGACCAGACCTGGGTTTGAATCCCACAGCTTCCACTTGCATACTGTGTGACCCTGAGCAAGTCACTTAACTTCCTTGTGCCCCCAGGTCACTCCCGTAAAAAAGCTTTCAGCTTAGTGTGATACTCCTGGTTAAACAACTAAATAAAATAAAAAAAAAGTTTCAAATTTCTTGTATTGCTGCAATGTACACAGTGGCCACATTTATAGTTCCCTGTAGGGGGATTCACAAGCCAAGTTTTATTCTCATTCATTGGTAACAGGCTATGGACAAATCTATCTTTTAAATTATGTCCTCTCTTATAGGATATTCTTGAATGAGTAGTACTGATTTCATCAAACTTTCTATTTCCTTGCAGAATGTGCCAATGTTTGGTTATAATATTTGTAACTTGATTCACCTTTGGAAAATATTGTGTCACAAAGTATCTTGTTCTGTTTTTTGTTTTCATTCAACCTGTAAATTTCCATTTATTATTGTATTTCGATCCATGGTTTTAGCTTCATTATAAGCTCTTTCTATTGTTTGTTCAGGATATTTTCTCTCATAAAACGTTGCTTCATCTCATTACTACTCTGTTCAAAATCTATATTCAGAGAACATGTACGTTTTACTCTCGAGAACTGTCCTTTCAGAATGTTATTAATCAAAGTTTTTGGATGACAACTTGTACCTTGCTCAATTGTATTCCTGGACATCGGTTTTCTGTACAATTTACTCTCAAGATTGTTACCACATTTAAATATAGTGAGATCGAGAAAATTCACTTCTTTCCTATCCCATTCTGCAGTAAATTTGAGTTTCTCCAGATCACAAAACAATCATCGATGTATCGCTTCCAAGTCGCAGCACTTTTAAAGAAGAGATCGTTTACATTTTGTATAAAGATTTTTTCCCACTGTCCAACATATAAGTTTGCTAGGTTAGTAGCAAAGGTGGTACCCATACTTGTCCCTTTAATCTGTGTGTAATATTTATTGTTGAAAATGAAAAAAAAAATGGACTCAAGTACTAAGCGTGCACAGTTTACAATAAACTCATTTGGGGGTATAGCATGTTGTCTTATTTTTTCAAGTGTTATTGCCATTGCTTCCAACCCCCCCCTTCATGCGGGATATTGGTATATAAACTTTCGATGTCTATACCTACCAAAATATCATTCTCTTGTATCTGAAGTCCTGAAATTAATTGGCACATATGATTTGCATCTTTAATATATGATGGTAACAGCGGTAAATATGTTTTAATATATATGTCCACAAATTGTGGTATTGGTTCAGTTGCTGCTCCAATAGAAGACACAGTAGGGCACCTTGGTGTTGGTATTTTTTCTTTATGTATTTTGGGCAGCAAATAAAGGCAGGGCCTTCTTGGTTCCTCTACAGTCATACATTCAGCTTCTGTTTCAGTTATCCATTTTTCTGACACTGCTTCTTGAATTAAAATACTAATTTGTTCTTTTTATTCTTGCTGTAGGATCATTGTCTAGTGCCAGGTAAAACATCTTATCTTGAAGTTGTCGATTTGCTTCTGACACATATTCTTCTAAGTCCCACATAACTATGGCAGCGCCTTTGTCGGCAGGATGAATTACAACATCAGTCATTAATTCTAACTGAACTATTGCACTCCTTCCTTCTTGCGTTATATTTTGATATTCATTCCAATATGTATCTTTAAGGAGGTCATCAACTTCTCTCTCTCTACAGCTTTAATATATGCTGCTAAAGAAATACTTGTATTGGGGGGCAGAAATTAGATTTCTTTTTTAATCCAGATAGTTCATGTACATTTGCAACATTAGATTGTACTATATTTTGTGACATTTCTTCATTACTGAAATATTCTTTTAGTTTAAGTTGTCTAAAAAAATGTTGCAAGTCTGTTTTCATTTCAAAAGTATTTGGGGTATTTGTGGGAATGAAGGAGAGACCACGTTTCAACACTTTCTTCTGTGATACTTTTATTTGTCAATTTTATCGCTTCTACTACTGGTCTTGTATTGTGCTGACCTCCACAGGTGACCTCCTGGTTCCATCTCCCGCGTCCTCTGCCTCTCCCTCTGTTCCCTCTCTCTCTTCCTCCTGCCCTCCCTCTTCTTTTTTTTCATGACCTTGTGCTGGTAATTGACCTCCTATTTGTATACTGTGCCCTAAAAAAGGTCCAGTAGATCTGGCTGTAGAGGAGCTTTCTGTATCACTATTTGCTCCTGACAAGATATTATCCTCATTTGAACCAAACTTTTTAATCTTGAACTGTCTTAGCTTGCCATGCCATTTGTAAATAATACTACTTGCATAATCCCTTGTATCTCTCTCATGTTTCTGTTGTTTATAAAATCTCAGTTCTGTATTGAACTTTTCTAATTGTAAATCAATTTTAGACTTTATCGCAGTAAGTTTCTCTGCTGTAAAGTTAGTAGCCATTTTCATTTCAAATTCCGATATTTTTTTTTGTAAACTTTCACATTCTTCTTTTGACTTCTTAATAATAAGTAGAATTAACTCATAGGCTCCTTTATTAAACACTTTTTCCCAATCCTGCATGAACTCTTTATCATCTAGCCCAAATGAAGGTGGTTTCTGTATCCTTAAATGTCGAGGAATCTTTTTAATATGCCAATATTGGGATAGGGAGAGCACATGCATTTGGAATCTCGCCTGTTTCTTCTTTAGATCTTCTAATCTGTATGCATCATTGTTAGTATTAAGTGGTTTTCTGTTTTCATTAAAGAACGCTTCAATTTGAGTGAGAGAGTATACAACTAACTCTCCGTCATTGTCTGGTATACTAAGCGAGTCAGTATTTACTGCTGCTGCCATGCTGGGAGCAAGTAATGCCCAAACTCCAGTCCACGGAGAATAAAATTCAAAACACACAAAAAGGCACTGCTCTTCAAAGAAACTTTAAAGCATTCCTTTTCAACCAGTAATAGAATAAAATGAAGGTGCACGTTACCCAGACTTAAAGTTCCATACACACATTAGGACCCAGAAATCCAAAATGAAGGCCAACACTCCTCGATAACTTTCCAAAGGCAATTTAATCCACAATACAGTATTTCCGTGGTATTTCCACAGTATAACACAATTTTTCAGCAGCAGCAGCAGTTGTGAATGGTTCTCAGGTATACATCATTTGCTAAAGTCCAATAGCGGTTTAAAAAACGTTAAATTACCCGCGAATATGCAAAACGCTGAGACCTATATGCCATCTCAGCAATCGTTTATGTTTCAGAGCCACAACTAGCTCCTTCTTCAGAACGTGATTACTGGTGTATAAATACTGTGGAAATACCGTGGAAATATTGTGGGTCTGGGTAATGTGCACCCTCATTTTATTCTATTACTGGCTGAAAAAGCAATGCTTTAAAATTTTTTTAAAGAGCAATGCCTTTTTGTGTGTTTTGTATTTGTTTAAGATGTTCATCCTTTCTTAGCCCTCCTCCATACAGTTCCCCCACCCTCCTTTTTTAACTATACAATCCTTCCCCCTTTGTCTTCCTTTGCCACTAACATACCTGAGAAATGTCTTGTCCCCATTCAATATGGTCTGGGCTATTCTTTCCTCAGTTTTTACCTTTGCGCTCCTTACTACTTTGCCTGCCTCCCTCCATTTCCCCAAATGCACTTCCCTATCATCTTCTTTCCATGCCGCCTAATAACTTCTGAATGCCACTCTTTTTGCCTTTAACTTTTCTGCCACCTCCGTTGAGTAACAATGGTCTCCTCTTCCTTCTGCTTACTTGCTTGACATATAGGTTTGTTGCCTTTACTATGCTCTCTCTTTTGATCTGGCCCATTTGCCCTCCCTCACACCCAGGACATCTCCTCCCACCAGATTCTTTTGGAGGCATTTCCCCATCTTTGTAAAGTCAGCCCTTCTGAAATCCAGGACCCTCACCCTTGTGGGACTGGATTCCACTGCTGTTCTTATATTAAACCATACTGTGTGATGGTCACTGGACCCCAAATGACTTCCCACCCTGATGTCTGCAATACTGTCCCCATTGGCACCAGGTCCAGTATTGCCACACCCTGTGTTTGTTCATTAGCTGCCTGAGGAATGCCCCCAGCAGGGAATCCAGGATGTCTCTACTTCTAGCTGATGCTGCAGCAGGGAGGCTCCAATCTATATCTAGCAGATTACATATTGCCTGCTCCCCTTCCCCCCACTCCTCCCTGTCTAATCCCTTGCTACCTTGATTGTCTTGTATGCTGGTGGGAATCCTTTTTCTCAGATTTCTCTACACTCTATCACAGCCTGTGGCGGGGGAGACTGCTGCCTCCCCTTTGCCTTCTGTCACCCCCTATTGGCTAGTTTAAACATCCATCAAAGTAACATTTAAACCATCATGAAACATTGTCTTTCAGCTTAACCTTTACTTCCAGCACCACGGGTCAGAGAAAATGAGGACAAGGGCAACCGATGCACATTTGTGGGGTACTACAAACCATGAAACTTACACACAAACTGAGTGTCTGTACTTGCAGCTATGAATAAGCAGAATGCATTTTATTGGGCTACACAGTTTAACACAGCTTTTAAGGTCATTACCCTCACCTTCTTTTGTTCTTGACAAGCAGTCATCATCATCGCCAGCTACATTCAGTTACCAAGGGATCCTAAACATACTCGGTATACTACACTGTCACAACCATGTCCTCAGATCTTATTCCCTTTGATTTAAATGGGATTTCTGTTACTGCTGTTTCACTTACTAGGGGGTCCCTTGACCTCTTGGTGTATCTGACACCTACTACCGCACATCTATTTTATTTGCTAGGATTACCTCCCTTTGATTTTAAAGGGGCACTGCCATCACTATCGCACTCGTTATCATTATTACAAACCCTATTACCCATGTTGAGGTCCTGGAGCCATGGCACTCCCAAGACAATTTGTGAGTGGCACTCTCCCAGGCATGGTGAGCAATTTCATTGGGGGCAAATGTGTCTTAGTGTGTCAACAAGTGACACCCATTAGAATACAGTACATCAGCATTATGATCTATTACTAAATTTAGTAGACAGTTGGTTCGGCCCTGTGCACCTCTTTCAGACACCACACTGATGGACATAGAGGCCGACAGACACAGACTCTCATGCCCTGCCCCATCCCAGAGATCTACCAACCCTAACTCTTACCAGGTCCCGTCCACTTGATAACCTTCATTCGGAACACTTCCCCCAGGGGATTACATAAATACAAATTATTGCCTAGGCCTTTCATTTCTATACAGAAACTCAGTGAAGATTAACTTACAAATCTGCTCTTTCCTTCTGTATAGGTGATAAGAGTGGATCCTCAGAGATCCTGGTGAGCTCCCTTGAGGTGTGGCCCTCCACTACTCCCATTTACCATCAGGTTACTCCATCTTTCACTTCTCAGAAGTAGGACATCTTATCTGTTGATCTACAGGGCTTCTGCTCCAGGACTGTGATTGACTTCTGAGCCTCCAGAGATCTCACCAAATGGCACCATTGCCACCTGGACTTAGGCCCTGCCACCGTCCTTGAGACCGCAAGCCTCCTCAGCTTGGTCACAGCAGGAGAGGCAGGAGTATCACTCTGTCCCTCTAGTTTTCTCAGGACTGCTCCCCTTCTCTTCCCCCCTGGACAAACAGCTTGCCTTCCCCTCTTATAGGGCAAAGAGGAAGGGGAGGCCATGAATAGTCATGCCCATGTTTGAGGACACTCTTGAAAATGGTGCAGTCACGGTTTGCTTGTACTGTAAAATTAAAAGTATGTCACCTACTTTACTGCACAGTATAAATTCAATGTTTACACACAAACTCAGATTCATGTACCACAATGAGGGGTGATAGCGGGTGTCCTCACTGTGGTATGGGAGTCAAATTGTGTATATGAACCAAAGTTCTTTTAGCACTCTCTTCTTTGTAATTGGAGCCTCACTGACTCCTACCAGTCATTGTCTGCTGATCACCATGTTGTGGTCTGTCAGAGGCCCCACAGAAACTCAGAAACATAGAATTTGTCAACAGATAAGGACCACTTGACCCACTTAGTCTGCCCATTTTTCCTGTCTATAGTATCACTGCAGATCCTACTTGATCTCTGGCCCATTCACCCCCCTTCCCTAAGATTCCCTTATGCCTATCCCATGCATTCTTGAACCCCACCAGTTTTCACTCCCATCATCTCCTCTGGAAGACTGTTTCAGAAATCCGCCACTCTTTCTGCAAAGAAGTACTTCCTCACATCTCTCTTGAATCTACTCCCCTATTTTCTTTTCATGTCCCATTGAGTATCTTTTTTTCTGAAAAATACTTCCCTTTTGTACCTTATGAATCCCCGTGAGGTATTAGGTCTCTATCACATCTCCCTGCCCCTCACTTCCGCAGTGTACATATTTAGGTCTTTTAATCTCTCCTCATAGGGCTGCTGATGCAGACCCTGTACCATTTTAGTTGTCCTCCTCTGGACTGCTTCCACTCAGTCTATGTCCTTTCTGAGATGTGCTCTCTAGAACTGGATACAGTACTTTAGGTGGGATCCTACCAGTAGTCTATATCGAGGCAACACCACCTCCCTATTTCTGTTGGTGATACCCCTATCTTTGCACCCCAGCATCCCACTTGCCGTCCAAGCTGTCTTATTGCACTGCCTGACCACCTTCAGGTCATCCAATATGATATGATGTCCCCCAGGTCTCTTTCCTGCTCAGTGATCGTCAGTGCCAACCCCCATTTTGTACTCTGCCCCTGGGTTTCTGTGCCTCAAGTGCATTATTTTGTACTTTTTCATATTGAAACTCAGTTGTCATACCTTTGACCACTCTTCAAGTTTTCTCAGGTCACTGTTCATCCTTGCCAATCCCACTGGAGTGTCCACCAGAGTTTGGTGTCATCAGCAAAGAGGCAGACTTTCCTTTCCAGCTCCATTGTAATGTCACTTATAAAGACATTGAAGCGGACCAGTCCAAGCACTGATCCCTGCAGCACCCTGCTAATTACCCTTCCTTCCTGTGAGTTAACTTCATTTAATACCACTCTCTGCCATCTATCACATAATTAATTTCTTACCCAATTTTTACCATCTTTGGACCCACTCCTAAGCTACCCAGCTTGCTTACTTGTCCTCTACTATGAATACTGAACAAAAAGAATTGTTCAGTAGCTTTTTCTTGCCCTTCTCATCTTCTATCCATTCCTACCTGTTCTTCAGCCTGATCACCCCTATCTTGGTCTTGCACAGCTTCTTAATATAGCAAAAAAAAAAATGCTCTTCCTGTCCCTCTCTGTCAACCTTAGTTTCTCTACCTTTGCCTGACTCACTGCCCTGTTAGGTTTCTGCATCATTTTCTGGTATCCCCCGTTCTCATTTGTTTTGACTTCACTTATACTTAACGAATGCCATCCTTTTTCTCTCACTGCTTCCACAGCACCCTTTGGGAACCATAATGGCTTCTTAGAAACATAGAATTTGATGGCAGATAAAGACCTCTTGGCCCACCCAGTCTGCCCATTTTTGCCCTGCCTATACTGTAACTAAAGACCCTATTTGATCAGCATCCATAGCTTCAGCACTAACCTCTACCAACTCTTGTTGGACAAAATGCAATGTACCTGTGCCTCATTCTCTTACCCGCCCTGTGTGGGCCTGGATTACACTACTGTATAACCTCTCCTTGTACCTGTAAATGTGTTATCTGACTGCACTTCTGGAAATTGCGATGCCTGGTTGTACTATTGTAACTTGCCAGTGCTGTACACTGGCTAGCTATATTTTGTTTTTCTCTGTTCCTTGTTTTAAGCTGGTTGCTTATGCTATCCAGTACAATAAAAATTAAATTAAAATGAAATGATCTCCGGTTCTGGCCCCTCTTGCTTTCCATTAAGATTCCTTAATGCCTACCCCATGCATTCTTGAATCCCACCACTGTTTTTGCCTCCACCACCTCCACTGGAAGACTGTTCCAAGCATCCACCACTCTTTCAGTGAAGAAGTGCTTCCTTACTTCTCTCTTGAAATTAACACCTTCCAGCTTCATTGCATATCCCCTTGCTCTCAAGCATCTTTCATCTGAAAAATACTCCCTTCCTGTACCTTATGTACCCCCATGAGGTATTTATAGGTCTCTATTATTTCCTCTCTTTCTCCCTCCTCTGTTCCAGGGTGTACATACTGAGGTTCTTCAGTCTCTCCTCATAGGGCTTCTGATGCAGACCTGCACCATTTTAGCTGCCCTTTTCTGGACAGCCTCCTTTCTATCTATGTACTTCCTGAGATGTGGTCTCCAGAACTGGACATTGTACTCCATCTTTCTTTCCCTTCTATTCTGGAGACCCCATCTCCACAAGGACATAGACAGGATGAAGGCAGTCCAGAGAAGGGCAACTAAAATGGTGCTGGGTCTGCACCAAAAGCCATAACGAATGTAATCCCCTTGTTACCCAGGGTTACTAGAATCCCAATAAGACCTAGTGGTAGGCAGGGAAGGCAGCTTGTGAAACTCCAGTTAAATGGGTTTCACACTGTCTCACTCTGTTCTCAGTCTCAGCTGAGACTGGGGGATGACATCACCAATAGAACTATTGCAGCTGCATGAGCCACATTGGAATCTGCAGCAAGGGAGTTGGCATAGAACGTTGGGAGGTTTTGAAGTCAGTCTTCAGCTGAGTGTGAGTCAGTTCAGTGTGAAGTTGGGAGCTTGCTGAGAAAGCAGCTCAGTGAAGGCTCTAGGAGCCTCAGCCCTGACAGAGGGCTACTTTTAGTTTAAAAGGGTGTGTGTCTCCACCTTAAAGAGAGAGACACAGAAGATAACTGAAGTGGTGGAGACCGCTGTTTTCAGGTCTCAGTGCCCCTTCCCTCGGGGGGTGCAGGAAAGGGTTCCCTGCAGATCCCTGGGGCAACCCCCTAATTCTGCTTGTGAAATAAAAGCTGCCTGTTTGTCCCAGAGCTTATTTGGGAGAACAAGAAGATTTGTGAGTCGCCTGTGGGGCACCTGCTACGTGAGGGTGAGTGTCTGCTCTTGCTAAAAGGGCCTATGTTTTTCACCCTGGGACTTGTGTGACAATGTGGGGATTGAACTACTAAATATTGGGAAGCCTAGAGTAATGGGCTAAGCAAATTACAAGTAGGTTCAAGTCCAGAGCTTGTTGGGATGCAAATGATATGTAGAGATGTGACAGACGTCTACCCAGAATCTACATTTGAAAGTTCAGTAAAGGAATTGTTCAGTTTCCAGAGAAATGGCCGGGTATGGGCTTTGGGAGCTGGAGGTGGGTGGTCCCCCATCTTTAGAGACCAGGTCCACCTCTACGGATTTCTTCTGTGGATTTCTACTTTACCTCAGGCACTTGGCCAGTGATGGGGGAAGTACCCAGACGTGGGATTGTAAGGAAAATTCTCTCTAGGAGTCAAAGACTCTAGTGTGGTTTGGGGAGCCACGACAGGATTATTGGTTCATTCCTCAAATGGACCGCGGATCAAGTGGCCGGCGGGCGAGCCGGGCCAGTGGGGAAAACCCAAGTAGTGTACAAGTCGGGCTGTGTACCCAAAGCTGCTTGCAAGTCTGGGCTGTGTGCCTGGTGGGTTTAGAGCCTGAGGGCTCGAAATAGTAATAAAGTGTTCTGTTGTCTCTAATCTGCATTACTAGGAATGTAGCCCCATGGGGGTCCGTCTATGCTTTGTTTGGTCAGCTTGTATGTAAATAAAAGCCACACTGAAGAATCCCATTCCTGGTTCTGGACATTACAGTTATTGCTTCCTGTGTTTGGATTTACTTGGGTGCCCCTGTGCAGAGTAGCCAAACCTAGGTCCCCTGTGCCAAGTAACCTCATCCTCCCTGAACCCAGCCCCCACCAGGTACTGCTGTCAGCTTCAACAACATGCCACCTGTTGCTTTGCTACCCCTAGTCTTCCTCACTTTTCTTTACCACAGTTAATTTTAAAAGCATTTCAAACATCCAGGGCACAATTTTTAGGTTGCTACCCCTAGTCTTCCACACTTTTCTTTACTACAGTTCATTTTTAAAGCAGGCAAAAACACTGTAAACTTTTTAAAAACAGACTTTCTAGTTTAAAATTGGGCTCAACTCGCTAATCGATCATCGGAATTATAAGTTTGGTGGTCGAAAAGACGATTGGCAGGACTACCCGCCCGTTTCTATTCTGAGGCCTCCAAGAACTGGCTGCAGGCCGTTTTTCCCCATCACAGCAAACTGCTACTGATAATAGTAAGTAACAACCTAAAAACTGCTCAAACAGTGATTTTCTGCCCTATGCCATATAAATGTGTGTGCAGCAGTGTAGTCGCTTTGTAAGTAACGACTGTGTCAAGTCCTGCCAGCAAGTGCAAGTCTGTTAAGCCATTGACTGTGTGCATAGTAATGAATTCAGCCTCAGTTTAAAGTTTAAAGCCAGAGAGAGACTGTGGGTTGTAGCCAATGTGCAGCACTAGTTATACAGGCAATCCTATGCTAAAAACCTGAAGTTTTAAGGGACTGTGAATCAAATAAATGTTACCAGCATGTAAAAAGTCCATGGAAAATCCTGTAAATGTGTTTAAAGCAAGAATAGAGCATGTTGTGCAGTTTGAGCAAAAGTTATCAGTAGTTTGTGTAAATCGGGTGAGCGGTGGCTTGACCCAGATTCTGAATGTTGATGCACAGGAGTGCTGCCGCCGCCATTACAGGGTGGGGTGGTAAAGTAAACACAGCAGCAGAGGAGCCATTTTACAACTAAAGAGATGTGTTCAGTAAAGTGGGACTTTCAGTTACAGTGAACTTTTGTTTGCTTTTCTGCAGTTATGGCCTCAGGACCAGCTCGCTATCCGGATCATGCCCGGGTTGCAGTAACAGCAGCAGTAAATAGACTGAGGGATATTGAAAAGTGGTGCTATGGAGGACAACTGCCTCCTCATGTGGCGGTTCCTGGATATCCAGTGCATGTACGTCAAATATGCTTGAGAGCTGGAAGGGATGTCTTCATGATTCCTCACTGTGCTGGATGCCTAGAAAAATATGGCTTGTATAAAGCACCTCAAATTCGTTTGGCTCCCACATGGACAAAGTTTCAGGAATCTGCAGTTGGCAGCACACAGCACCAGGTGGAGCCTGAGGAGGAAGTCGCCTCAGGGAAGTGTGGCACAAAGCTACAGGGTGCAGAGTTAGAGACAGAACCAGAAGTTGAAGTTTTGGACGCTGGATCTCAGAAGGAAAGTTCGGATAAAGCATCAATAGACCCTTGGAGGAGGGGGGCCTAGCCCAAGTCTCTTAGGTGAAGATGAGATGCGGGAGGCTTTTGAGTGGGAGGTATCGACCTCCGCACCTAGTGATGAGTGGATAGTCTCAGGAGTGAGAATGACTGCTCACTCCTGGGCTCAGATCCTCAGTGAAGAGGAAGATGAGGGGGAACTATGTGGCCTTGTGAAAAAGGAACGGGTACACAGCCTCAAGATCTTGCCTCAGAGGAATGTATGGAAGAAGGTAGTGATGCCACTGCCCTGGCTTCGCAAGAGGAAGAAGTCAGGGATCCGTTTCTAATTTCTTTAAGGATGCATAGCTGGCAGAACCAGGACTGGCCTTCCCCAAGCCAGGCCAGCGGTCTCAGATTGACCAAAGCAAGTAAAGAGGAAAACTGGTTCGTAGGAAGGCAAATGAGATCTATGGTATGACCTTTCCTACCTTTCCTCAAAAAGTCTAGAAGGAGATTGAGAACAGCAGAAAATCCTGGGTCTGGGAAGAAGCAATGAAAAGTGTGCATCCTGGGGCCAACAAGTATGTAAAGATCAGACTGTTTCATGAGAAGTATACCCAGTGGAAGAGAGGCAGGACACTGTTTATAGACAGAGTGAGAATAGTGGATGTAGAGGGATGTGAAATCACCCACTGTGTGAATTATGTGTGCCCAGACGGGGTAACAATTCAAGCTCCTGACCCCCGGTACTATTGACCTCAGTGCAAGGACATCCCAGCAAATGTGCCCGTGCCTACAAAATGGAAAGCTGAGCAGTGGTAGTCTATACTGCCACACCAGACTGTGAAGTGCCTTTATCGATCCGCCAGTATGGACATCCAGGACTCGGGTGCCCCACATTCATCAGTTCTACAGTGTATTGGCCTTCTCCAGAAACCATCAACTGGCCCACCAGATGACTTCAGATCCAGAGAGGACACCAGACCAGCTGTATCCTGTTCATTGCCTGGTAATCGGATGACGTCGGACCAGCTGTTTTCTTTTTGTTCCTGTTCTAAGGTTCCATCTCCAGAGATGACATCATCCCAGATGTGCCCTCCTGTGGTTCCCGGAAGATGTCCGCCCAGCTGTATCGGAAGAAATGCTGCCAGGGAGAGTCTTCGTCAGAGGTGCAGGTTGGTTAAGAATTTCCATACTACAAGTGGCCGGTATGTCCGAACTTTTCTATCTTTATAACATTGCAGTACACACCCTACACTAGCAGACTTCAAAATGTGTGAACTGTCCTCAAAGACTCTCCCCTTCGGGACTTTGGCCTGTTAGAACTGTGCTTCATCGGGCTCCGGCCCAGGAGAGACTCTTTATTAGACTAGCCTTCAGGCACTGTGGTCACTAGTTGGGACTTTTAGGGCACTCCATCCCCCCAAATGTGTATTGTAAATAATGTTGTTGTTTTCTAATGTATATACTGTTTTCTACCTTTTTTCTAAAAAACCTTTTTGGGATTCTTTAGTGTTTTGATGGCAGGGGTGTAGGTAGACTGTCTATGCAGATTAGGAGAGTGTGTGTTGTCTTTCTTTTTCTTACAGGTGTTCCTGGGAAGACAGAAGAGAAAACAAGAAGAGGAGGAGGGGCTCATTGGAGTTCCTCACTAGTACTTTAGTGTGCAGAAATTTAAAGTACTGTGGTGTTATGATTGTTGTTACTGTATTAACCTTTTCCTTCCACAGGTGTGGTTGTGGGGGTAGGGAGGAGACAGTAAAGAGGTATAAAATGTGGTATTTCAGTGGTGTGTGGTTGCAGGTTGCCCAAGGTCAGGGAGGTCCCCGGGTTGTTTTTGTTTTTGGGGTATTAAGTTAAAGGCAGATAGGTTTTCCCTAGAGGGTTAGGGGGGATAGACAGGCTGTGGCCCTGACCTGCAGTAGGGACTGCAGCGCTGATCTATCACGGCTACACTCTGGATAGTTCTACCAGAGCCTCTAGGTGTCCATAGTAAGTGGGTAGTGTAGAGGCTGATATGTCAGCTCAAGGCCTCTAGGCCCTTAGTGTTGCCTGCCTGTGCTTGCATATGGTAGGAGGGGGCCTGATCACCACCCTCCGCAGGTAGCACATAGGGTGGGATGGCCTAAGACCGGGTAAACAATGACTGCGGATAGTCATTTTCCTGGTCAAGGGTGAGTGTAACCCCCTTGTTACCCAGGGTTACTAGAATCCCAGTAAGACCTAGTGGTAGGCAGGGAAGGCAGCTTGTGAAACTCCAGTTAAATGGGTTTCACACTGTCTCACTCTGTTCTCAGTCTCAGCTGAGACTGAGGGATGACATCACCAATAGAACTATCGCAGCTGCATGAGCCACATTGGAATCTGCAGCAAGGGGGTTGGCATAGAACGCTGGGAGGTTTTGAAGTCAGTCTTCAGTTGAGTGTGAGTCAGTTCAGTGTGAAGTTGGGAGCTTGCTGAGAAAGCAGCTCAGTGAAGGCTCTAGGAGCCTCAGCCCTGACAGAGGGTTACTTTTAGTTTAAAAGGGTGTGTGTCTCCACCTTAAAGGGAGACACAGAAGATAACTGAAGTGGTGGAGACCGCTGTTTTCGGGTCTCAGTGCCCCCTCCCTCGGGGGGGCAGGAAAGGGTTCCCTGCAGATTCCTGGGGCAGCCCCCTAATTCTGCTTGTGAAGGAAAAGCTGCCTGTTTGTTCCAGAGTTTATTTGGGAGAACAAGAAGATTTGTGAGTCGCCTGTGGGGCACCTGCAACGTGAGGCTGAGTGTCTGCTCTTGCTAAAAGGGCCTATGTTTTTCACCCTGGGACTTGTGTGACAATGTGGGGATTGAACTACTAAATATTGAGAAGCCTAGAGTAATTGGCTAAGCAAATTACAAGTAGGTTCAAGTCCAGAGCTTGTTGGGATGCAAATGATATGTAGAGGAGATGTGACAGACGTCTACCCAGAATCTACATTTGAAAGTTCAGTAAAGGAATTGTTCAATTTCCAGAGAAATGGCTGGGTATTGGCTTTGGGAGCTGGAGGGGGGTGGCCCCCTTCTTTAGTGACCAGGTCCACCTCTACGGATTTCTTCTGTGGATTTCTACTTTATCTCAGGCACTTGGCCAGTGATGGGGGAAGTACCCAGACGTGGGATTATAAGGAAGATTCTCTCTAGGAGTCGAAGACTCTAGTGTGGTTTGGGGAGCCATGACAGGATTATTGGTTCATTCCTCAAATGGACCACGGATCAAGTGGCCAGCGGGGGAGCCAGGCCAGTGGGGAAAACCCAAGTAGTGTACAAGCTGCGTGCAAGTCCGGGCTGTGTGCCTGATGGGTTTAGAGCCTGAGGGCTGGAAATAGTAATAAAGTGTTCTGTTGTCTCTAATCTGCATTACCAGGAATGTAGCCCCGTGGGGGTCTGTCTATGCTTTGTTTGGTCAGCTTGTGTGTGAATAAAAGCTACACTGAAGAATCCCATTCCTGGTTCTGGACATTACAGTTATTGCTTCCTGTGTTCGGATTTACTTGGGTGCCCCTGTGCAGAGTAGCCAAACCTAGGCCCCCTGTACCAAGTAACCTCATCCTCCCCAAACCCAGTCCCCACCAGGTACTGCTGTCAGCAATAACAGCATGCAACCTGTCGCTTTGCTAAAAAGGCAGGGGTGAGAAGTTACACGAAGAAAGACTAAAAGAGCTTAATATGTATACCCTTGAGGAAAGAAGGAGAGGGGGGACATGATAGAAACCTTCAAGTACCTCAAGGGAATCAACAAAGTCCAAGAGGGCTGCATATTTCAGAAAAAGAGATGCACAAGAACAAGGGGGCACAATTTGAAGACAGAGGGGAGATGGCTCTGGGGCAATGTGAGGAAATATTTTTTCACACAGAGGGTGGTGGATGCATGGAACCGCCTTCCTGAGGAGGTTGTAGAGTTAAAAACAGTGGGGGAATTCAAGAATGCATGGGACCAACATAAGGCAATTATAGTGGGGGGTAGGACGGGTAGTAGGGGGTAAGGAGGAAGTAGGCTGCTGGTTAACTAGGATCTGCAGCTTATCAAATAGGTAGGAAACTGGGCAGACTAGGTGGGCCAAGCAGTCCTTATCTGTCATCAAAGTCTATGTTCTGTGTTCTGTGTTCCCCTTCTATTCATCATGACCATTTTTCACAGAGACCTGTTACCTCTAGTACTCCTTTTTTGATCATTTCCTGTTTTTTGGCTACTCACGCATCTGCCTGACTCAATTTGACTCCCCAACACTTCCCTCATCTTCCCTAAATTAGACCCTTTAAAGTCAGGACACGCATCTCAAAGGTTCTTTATTCAAGTAAAGGCTTTAGATTCAAGGCAACTGGATTCAAAGGCCTCTAAATAGCACAATTTGGTTAATCTATGATACTGCATCTGGAATACATTTACATAATGAAAATTCATCCTTACCTTTGCATATTGTAGTTTGCAAAATAGCCTGTCTGCATCCTACCAATGGTGTAAAAGCTTTCCTTCACCTCTTTGGACCAAATTATTCATGCATACATGCACTATTGCCTCTAGCTTCCCAACACCTATTTTGATGAGTTTCAGCACCTTCATTTGGAGAGTGTCTGCTGCTGCCCTTGCAAAATACTGGAACTCCCTTACAATATATTTTACTGTATGCAGTACTGATGCCCATATTTGAAGAAGAACATCCAACTGCTCCAGGGGGTCCAGTGAAGGATGACCAAAATTAACTTGGGCATGGGGGACAAACCATATGAGGAGAGGTTGTGGGAGCTCACTATGTACTCCCTAGATGATGGGGGGGGGTATGACAGGAACCTTCAAGTACCTCAAAGGTACAGTATAAACAAGGTTGGAGTGGAGGGCATCTTCAAGTTAAAAAGGGACGGGAATAGCAGGGGGCACAGTCTAAAACTTGTCAGGGTAGATTTAAAAGGGAAATGAGGAGGCCCTTTTTCACAAAGAGGGTGGTGTCATAATGGAATTAACTATTGGAGGAGGTGATATCCTTGAATACAGTGGGAAGTTTTAAAAAGGGGTGGGAGAGGGTAAAAAAGAGGGTTGCAATGGGATGGAGGATGGGTGGGGGGAAGTGTGGGAGAGGGAAGATAATGAAGGGAAGTGGGGGGGCAGCTTCAGTAAAATAGATTGTGCTGCACACTCAAGCAGACTAGATAGACCATTGTGGCCTGCTTCTGTTGGCAAATGTTTGTATGTTTTTACTTCTAGTGTGGAATGTACCATCTGTCCTATGCCCCTTACAACTGAATCCCCCCTATTATCAGGGCCCTTGTTCTATCCACTCTGTAGCTTCCACCCTTCTCTGGCTTTTGCATGTTGGCTAAAGCCCCCATATAAGGAGTACTGGTCCCTGCCCCTCTCCTGGGAGGAGCCCAGAGGGGCCTCCTTCTGAAACCTTTTAGAAGTGGGTACCGATTGCACTGCTGATAAATACTTGCATTGCCTCTTACCCTTCCTCCTGACTGTGGTCCGCCGCTCTGGGCTATGCCTCTGGGTCTACTAAAGCAGGGGCACCTGTAGTCCTTGCTGTTGCTCGCTGGTCTCGACTTCAGGAAAACAGATTTCTGCCCTAGCTGCCTCAAGATCAGCTCCTGCAAGCTATGTCCTCCTACAGCTGAGACACCGACTGTAGATCTAAAGCACCCTCTGGTCAAATTAACTCACAATTCCTGCAAAAGGTCCACTCTCCAGTGGTGCCCCACTTGTGTGTTGGTAAGCAGTCTAGTTTGTATGTGTGCAGTAACTACTATACCCTGTAATTGTTGGCAGCCCAATGGTGGATGAGGCCTCAGATTCCTATTAAATATACCTCCTGCCCAGTATCCCAAGATGCTGAATGTGTAGCGCCACCCCAGATAAGATGCTGACATTTATTTATTTTTTTTTGTTTGTTTACTTCCTTCCATGGGCTTCATGGGGGCTAGGGGTACATCCTGTGGTCCAAACCCCAGCTCGTCTGCCTCCCGAGGTTCCCCTGTGTATTCCCCCTCCATGGCAGGGCCAGGTGAGGGGTACTGGCATTCCCCTGTCACCCTGGTATGGCAAATCTGGTGGCACGGGGCAGACTTGCCGAAGCAATCAGGCCATCGTGGATCTCATGGAACCCTGGCCTTTTTCTGTTTTCTCCTTCCCTCCCTTCCAACATAAGTCCATCAACTTTTGAGCCTCCTGACCCATACTGCCCTCCAGCCACCACCAGAGGGCAGTCAGTAAGTGGGACAACTAGTCCCCTTCCCGGAGAGAGGAGAGCAGTCCTTCCGGATGCTCAATCCTCTCTCCCCTTTGCCAACTCCCTGCGGCCCAGGTTCATTCCTGAACCTGGGTCATCTGTGTGACGTGAGGTGTGGCATCCAGTGCCTCAACCCTCACTGCCACCAGGCCGGCTTAATGCTGACTTATTTTAAGACTTCTGGTACCACCTAGCGTATAGCAGAAGTCCTTACAGCTGCACCCCAAATAGGGAATCAGCTATTTTCAGTCTTTTGTTATTTGGTTCCTTTTTGTTTCTAAAACACAGACACACAGACATGTACAGATGTGTCAAGCCAGGAGGAAGCACAGAAATGCTGCAGAATATCACAGAATACTGCAAGTTACTGCAGGGGCCATTGTAAGTCAATAGCAATTAAGCCCTTTTATCATGCAGGATTTTGTGACGTCATTACTGCAAGTTACTCTACTTAATCGTGGCTGACACATATGTAACATATGGGGCAAATCTGTGACATAGATGGGAAAAATTTCTGAAATATTCCTCTTAGGTGGTCAGAAAGGGTTAAAGTCAGAAAAGCTATTTGAGTTTAAGGACAGAGAGGCACATTCAGGTCCACTATAAATGGCCCCTGTGGTGAGCATATTTCCCTCTGTAAGCAGTCACAGAATTAACTGTGCCTGAGAGAGGGAGTTCTTACTTATCATATGCAAAGGACTGTCTGAAGATAGCCATGCTTCTGAGCCCTCCAGGTGGTTTTGGAGCTTTGGCCAGAGCACAGAGGCAGCTGAATTTGTTGGGGGGAGCCTGAAATAAGCAACCATTGTATGGGGTTGTGTATACTAGACTGAAAACCAGCTGGGGATTGTTTCTCAAGCAAGGAAACAAAGAGAGGCTGACCTTTGTGACTGACAATATGATGTGATATACTGATTGACCCCTTGAGAGGTTTAACCTGGAAACACGGAGCAAAGGATTCAGGTACAGTTTGGGAGCTGAACATATCAGATGTCCACTGGAAAAACAAAGACATTTTGTGTCTACTGCATCATGGGCCTCAGTGGCAACTTGGTTCCTAAGAGAGAAAGTCACCCAAGGGTTAAGGTAGGATTTGTTAAGTTTTAGTCTAAAGACTAAGAGAGGTTTTTCTCTCTGTAATCTTTCTGCTTAAACTGTTTTTATTTTAGCATTGTCTAGTGTGTGTTATCCCTTTTGTATTGTACTGTATATTCTGTAATTTATTACTACACATATTAAATGTTTATATATTTAATATTCCCCATGACTGTGCCATGTTTTATGGTACAGGTACTATCCATCTGTATTGTGCAATCCAGTGTTCCACTACCAAAGAACATGACTTCCTAGTATAAAAGTAAGCTGTGTCTGATACAAAGTAAGTGAGAGGTTCCTGGGTGTGACTGAAAGGAGTGGTTCTTTGCCTAAAATGAAGGCTTTGTACTGTGTCATTTAGGCAACAGTGGGTGAGAACCAACTCAAGATATCCCAATAATCAGTCCAGGTGGTAGCAGCATTGTACTACAAGTAGCCATCCAGGCTTTAGGGGGCTCTTGTGTGTTAGGGCATGATAAACTGGTTACAGTGGAGTACAAAGTTGTTACTGTTTCATGTCTAAGTTACTGTGCATGAAAACATGAACATGATGTGTTCCTCTTAAAAGTCATCTGCATTTTCTGCAAATGTTTGAGTTTTAATATTTTGTTGGAACTATTCTACATTTGTGGTGATTTGAGATTTAGGTGTTAGCACATATTTAATGTAGCTGTTACTGTACTGTTCATCATAAGCATCCTTTTAAAAAATGTAACCTTATGGATCAGGTAAGAAACACACATACAGTGGTACCAGTCAGGATGCAAGGCAGTAATACTGCAGTATATCACAAAATGCTGCATTATGCTACAGAGAACAGTGTACTTCAATGGCAATTAAGCCCTTCTGTCATGCAGTATTTTGTGACATGTCAGTCACTGCATTGCATCATGACTGAGTCTGCTGTATGCCAAAACAGAGAGGAAGGGTGTTCGGACTCCACTGCACTACCACTAGCTGGGTGATCATAGTTGACGATGCCATTGTAGTCGGGAATCTAGTTGAGAGGATGTCGACATGCTGCAATGCACAAGGCACACACTGAGTGTGCGTACACCAGGAATTCAGCATCCTAGGGGCAGGGAACCAGAAAAACAAGAAAAAACAGGCCACTGCAGGAGGATGTCTGCCACTCACTATAGGCCCCACATTGCTGACTGTATCTCTCTCTCGCTCTCTCCACTGCACTTAACAAGTCTCAGTTGGGGCTAGGGCCCAGCCCTGATGACATCAACCTGAGGGGCAAGCCAGGGTGAAATGGAGAAGGGGTAAGTCCTGCAGAAGGCAGGTGATGGGGCTAGGGGAGTGGGTCATGAACAATGGGGTCAGTCAGATAAATGGAAAAGCACAATAAATAACAAAAAATATTACCAGCATAAATTGCACTTACATTACTGTTGAAAATATCACAAATGTATCTGACATGGGTATAGACACTCCATCAGATGGTGTGCACACTTATCTCTACTCATTTAGACAGCAGAGATTAAAGGGAGCAACAGGAGAAACATATTCCAAGTCATAAATTCTTCTTGGTACAAGTCCCTTCCCCAAAGCATCTTTCTCTAAGGTTTATGTTCATACCTGAAGAATATCCTTGATTAACCCTTACTCATGTAAGTGACTGTCCTATAGCAGAACAAAGGGCCTTAGGCCCTGTGCGCCATGTGCCTTAAGGTTTATGTCTAGACTATAGTATGGTAAAAACTGCTGCAATGCATGTTCTGGAGCTGTGTTCTAACCATGGCTCAGAGGTAGACTACAGCACGGTTTTAAAATAACACAAGTTTCCTTAACCTGAGTTAGCAGCAGTGTGGACATGCACCATGCTCAGACTTGGACTAAGAAAACCAATTAAAGCTACAACTTGAAAAGCTGGATCCAAACAGTCTTGAAGAATAAAAACAGGTAACCACATAATGAGCTAAAGGAGTAAGCAGCCACCTTTTCTGCCATGTTCTGTGATACTCCTAATCTTTAGTATCCCAGCATGCACCACAGCACCCATAAATCTTGTGTTGGTGTCGAAATGGTGCCTGGTACTCATTTAGTAGTGAGGAGAGACTGGCGTCAGAGCACATTCTGGATGCTTCAAGATCACCATGCTTGAAAGTTTTATTATAGGTACAGGGCCTAAATGCCTTCCCTCCTGAGTCATCCAACCAGATCCACAAGATAAACTGTATGCATGTGCCAATCCTGCATAAAGTCAGCAGGGAGAGGGGGATGGATGGGAGGAAACTTACAGATCAAGAACTCCCAGTACAAAGAGTCAGGGAGGGTCTGAAGGCCCTGAAAATGGATAAGGCACCAGGACTGGATGAAATCCACCCCAGGGTTCTGAAGGAGATGGCAGGGATCCTGGCAGAACCTTTGGAGGAATTATTTAACATCTTCCTCAACACAGGCTATGTGCCCCTGGATTGGAGGTTGGCACATGTGATACCCCTTCATAAGGGTGTATCTAGAGATGAGCCAGGGAATTACAGACCAGTAAGCCCCACATCCACAGTGTGGAAGTTGCTTGAAAAAAGGCTGGTGGAGTTCCTGGAAGTAAGTGTACATAGAAACATAGAAGTTGACGGCAGATAAGGATCGCAAGGCCCATCCAGTCTGCCCATTTCTTTTTCTACCTTATAAACGTGCCATCGGCCTTTGCTCTGTCAGTGGCCTATCTATTCATAGTCAGGCCCCATTTCTTTGTCCACCCTCAGTTTCAAGAGTTCTTTCAAAACCCTTTCTTCTGTGAATGGACTAGTATCGACCCCCGTATTCAGAGTTTCTCCCTTGTTTGGTTTAGGCACCTCCCCCTCCTTATCTGTTGTGAATACTGAGCAGAAATATTCGTTTAGCATCCCTGCTTTTTCACTGTCACCCTCTGCCCGCATTCCCTCCCCTTTATTAAGTCTTTTTATCCCTCCCTTGGTCTCTCTTCTCTACCTAATGTACTTATAAAAGGTTTTATCCCCCTTCTTAACACGGTTGGCTATCTTTTCCTCAGTTTGTGCCTTTGCTATTCTGACTGCCTTCCCAGCCTCCTTCTGCTTTAACTGATAAAGTTCTCTGTCCTGCTCCTTGTGTTTCCTTATATTTCCTGAATGCTATCCTTTTCTTCTTAACCATCCCTGCCACCTCTTTTGAGAACCATAGTGGTTTTTTCCTTCATTTTGTTTTATTGATTTGCTTCACACACAGACTTGTTGCCTCTGCGATGGCTGTTTTGATTATTCCCCATTGTTCCTCCACCCCTCCTTCTTGCCCATTTGCTAGTGCTTTTCTAAGGCACTCTCTCATTTTTCCAAAGTCAGCCTTCCTAAAGTCCAATACTCTTGTTTTTGTATGGCTTAACTCTATGGCTGTGTTTATTGTGAACCACGCTGTTTGGTGGTCAGTTGTTCCCAGAGGGCTACCCACTTCTAAATCTGAGATCCTTTCTCCTTCCCCATTTGAAAGTACCAGGTCTAAGATTGCTCCCTCCTGAGTGGGTTCCAACACTAGCTGTCTGAGGCATGCCCCCTGTAGGGCATCAAGAATGACCCTGCTCTTGGATGTGCCTGCAGCAACAGTACTCCAGTTAACATCGGGCATATTCAGGTCCCCCATCAACAATATCTCCCCTTTTTCTGCCATTTTAAGGATGCCTTCTATCATTTCCTTGTCCATTTCCTCCCCCTGAGATGGGGGTCTGTACACAACCCCCATGCGGATTGTGGTGCCATTTCCTGTCTCCAGGGTGACCCATAGTGACTCATCAACTTCCTGTTTACTAAGAAACATAGAAACATAGAAGTTGACGGCAGATAAGGACCGCAAGGCCCATCCAGTCTGCCCATTTCTTTTTCTACCTTATAAATGTGCCATCGGCCTTTGCTCTGTCAGTGACCTATCTATTCATAGTCATTTGTATTGCTCCCTTATGCCTATCCCATGCCTGTTTGAAGCCCTGCACTGTATTCATAGCCACCACTTCTTGTGGTAAGCCATTCCATGCATCTACCACCCTTTCTGTGAAAAGAATTTCATCACATTCCCCTTAATCGGCCTCCCTCTAATCTCATGCTGTGTCCTCTTGTCCTGCTATTTTTCTTATATTTAAACATGTTAGACTCTTTCACCTTGTTTATGCCCTTAAGGTGTTTAAATGTCTCGATCATATCACCTCTCTCCTCCTTTGCTCAAGGGTATACATATTGAGCTCCGTTAATCTGTCCTCATATGTCTTCTGATGCAGTCCCTGCACCATTTTGGTTGCCCTTCTCTGGACTGCCTCAATTTGGTTAATGTCCTTGTGAAGGTGTGGCCTCCAATACTGCCGCAGTACTCCAGATGGGGCCTAACCAATGTCTTGTACAGAGGATTATTACCTCCCTCTTATGACTTGTGATACCCCTACTAATACACCCTAACACCCCCTAGCCTTACCTACTGCTTTAGAGGTCTGCTTGGATGATTTTAGGTCATCAGTGATGATGATGCCCAAGTCTCTTTCTTCCTTTGTGACTGCTAGCAACTCCCCTCCCAGCCTATAAGTGGCTTCAGGGTTTCTCTTCCCTATGTGCATGATTTGCACTTCTTTGCATTAAATCCCAGTTGCCACTCTTCTGACCATTCTGCTAGTTTATCCAGATCTCTTCTCATTCTGCCCACCCCATCTGGATCATCTACTCTGTTGCAGATCTTGGTGTCATCTGCAAACAGACAAGCCTTACCCTCTAGTCCATCTGCGTAGGTCACTAATGAAGATGTTGAATAGGACTGGCCCCAGGACTGATCCCTGAGGTACCCCACTTGTGACTTGCATCTCTTCTGACTGTATACCATTTACCACCACTCTCTGTTTTCTGCCAGTCAACCAGTTTGCCACCCAGTTGACCAACTTCTGACCCACCCTGAGCCTACCTAGCTTATTTATCAATCTTCTATGTGGAACAGTGTCAAAAGCTTTGCTGAAGTCAAAGTAGGCGACATCAACTGCTCCCCCTTGGTCCACCACTCTGGTTACCCAGTCAAAGAAATCTATGAGATTAGTTTGACAGGACCTTCCTTTTGTAAACCCATGCTGTCTTGGATCCTATGCCCTATGGATTCCAGGTGTTGCACTATCCTTTCCTTAAGGAGTGCCTCCATAATCTTGCCCACTACTGAGGTAAGACTGACCGGTCTGTAGTTCCGCCTCCTCCTGCTACCACTCTTGTGGAGTGGGATCACATGAGCCCTTCTCCAGTCTTCTGGGACCTCTCCTGTGCTCAGAGACTCACTAAACAATTCTGCTAATGGCTCTGCTAGTTCCTCCTTTAGCTCCCTTAAGTACCCTGGGATGTATGCCATCAGGTCCCATTGCCTTATCCACCCTGAGCTTAGCAAGCTCTTGTAGGGCCCTTTCTTTTGTGAAGGAGTAGTGCTCACCTCCCTCCCCTGTGTCCATGATGCTGAGCTGTGGGCCCTGCCCTACCTTCTCTTCAGTAAATACTGAGCAAAAGTATCTATTTAGGATAGATGCCTTTACAGGGTCCTCCTCCTCACATGCTCCCTTTCTCCATCAAGCTTAGCAACCCCTCTGGACTTTCTCCTTTCACTAATGTATCTATAGAAAGTCTTGTCACCTTCTTTTACTGTTCGTGCTAGTGTTTCCTCAGTTTGGGACTTTGCCTGCCTTACTGCCTTACCTGCTTCCCTTAGGGCAGTTTGGTATGCCTCCCTATCTTCATCCCGCTGTGTTCCCTTATATTTCCTGAAGGCCAGCCTTTTGGCTCTGACCTTTCTGCTACTGTATTTGAGAACCAAAGTGGTTTCCTTCTTCTTTTGCACTTCCTTTTCTGTCTAACACAATGGGATGTTGCTTCAAGTATTGTATCCTTAATGCTTGCCCACTTTGCCTGTACCTCCTCACCTGTGTTTCTTTTTGCCAGGGCTAGCTTAACTCTGTTGGCCATCTTATCAAAGTCAGCTCCTCTGAAGTCCCATATTTTTGCCTTGGAATGGGATGATTTAGATGTAGATGTACCCTTTAATTCTGTTGCTTTAATCCCTTCCCTTATATATAGAGCTACTCCTCCTCCTCTTTTACCCACCATGTCCCTCCTATAGACTGTGTATCCTGGTATGTTAACTTCCCACTCATGGTTCTCTGTGTACCATGGTTCAGTGACTGACACAATATCCAGGCATCCCTCTTCCATCAAGGCCACTAGTTCAGGGAGTTTGTTGCACAGACTGCGGGCATTGGTACTCATCACCTTCCATTTATTTTTTATGGCCTTACCCCTTTTAGCCCCATCCCTGTCCTTAACACCTTTTTCTGCATTTATCCCTGTCCTGCTCCCTACTGACTTCTCTGCCTGGGTGTTTACCTCTCTAACTACTGCGCTTTGTGAGAGGAGGCTGGGATTTGGGAGGAGGCTAAATAAATTTCCCTGCTCCTTTTCAGTGCCTCCCCCCTTGGCTAGTTTAAATGCTTGCCAATGACGCATTTAAACCTGTCACCTAGGATCTTGGATCCCCCTGGACAGATGCAGACCATTGTGCCAGTATAAGCCTGCATCCCTCCAGGTGGCTCCCCAGTCCCCAGTGAAGCCAAAACCCTGAGATCCACACCAGTTTTTCAACCATTCATTGAATCCCATGGTGCGGAATACCCGAGCATCATCTTTGCATAGACAGTCAGCACCTCCGAGAAGGTTACCGTACATGCTACTTGTCTAAGGCGCCTCCCCAACTCCACAAACTCCTCTTGCACCGCTCTGATCCCATTTACAGCCAGGTCATTTGTCCCTAGGTGGACAATGACATCCAGCTCTCTCTCTCGTGCAGCTGCTCCGGCGATCCTGAGGATTTGCTTCCTGTCCTCCAAGCCATGGCGCCAGGCGAGCACCTTACCTCCTATCCCTTCCTCCCCCACATCTACCCCCCTAATGATTGAGTCCCCCACCAGGAGTTGTTTCTTTCCCGTGGGGTCTCGTGCCACCCTCCTGTGGGTCTCCTTTGTGGAGGTTCCCAGCATCCTCCTTGTTCTCCACTGCAGGTGCTTTCATAGAGGAACCACTCTTTGCCAGAACAGCAAATGAATTGTGGAGAGCTACAACTGGAGGGATGCACCTCTGTTCCACCACCCTCTCCCTCCCTGAGCCCACCTTGGTCCAAACGCTCTTCTTTCTTGGCAACCTCTGAGGTAACGGTGATGGTCCTGGTGGTCCCTGGGTGGGGGAAGAGGTTTCACGAATCCTAGCCAGGTCAGCCTGGAGACGGGCAACCTCCTTCCTCAGACCAGAGAGGTGCCTGCAAACAGGGCAGCATCGTAGCCTCCAGAATGTCTCCCGGAACACTGCTGCTCCACAGCCATTGCACTGCACCACTCCCATCTTGACTTATTTTGTGTCCCCTCTCCTGTTACTTTATATGCTTATTGTCTCCTCCCTCTATGTATTTTTACACTTACTTTCCTACTGCCTATGTGCCCTTACAACTCTCACCCTTCCTGTTCTGGGACAGGAACTTCCTGTAGTCTTCAGTAGTCTCCTTCCTCTGTGCTTGGATTCAGACCTCCAGCAGCCCGGGGCGGGGATAAGAGTTTTTTTTTTTTTTAGGTTCCTTCAAGGTTTCCGAAACTAAAATGTCTCACTGATCCTTCCCTTCCTACTGCCAAACAGGAAGTTCCTGTTGTCAGTCAAATTCAGTGGCTATAAAACTAGAACTGGCTTTGGGTGGGAAGGAGGGCAATTAGTAAAAAATCTGTAGTTCTGGACTTCTGTTTCTTGCTCTGCAAGCAGTTCTCTTCTGCCAGAGACAGCCAGAAGCTGTAATTGGAAACAGCTGCTTTTGTACACCTAAGCTGCAAAGCCACACCCCCAATTAGATTCACTCTCTGCTCTCAGTAAATTAAGCTGATACTGCCCCCCTTCCTCAGAAAAAAACACTTTTAATTTTTTTTACTTAAATGAGACTCCCTTCTTCTAGTAAAGTATCTATTGGAGACAGCTGCTTTTGTACACCTAAGATGTTACACAATAATTATCCCCACACTGGTACCAGTCCCAGATACAGCTAAAATCCTGCAATCTCGCCCTATACCCTGGGTACCCAAATACCAAAGTCCTGGATGTTGCAGCTGGTTGAGTTGGCCGGCTTTGATTAGAAGGGAGGGGCAAACTTGGAAACAACGTTCAACAATGGCTGTTGATTTTTCTCAAAGATGCAGGGATTGCCCTGCATTTGGCGGAGTAGCAGGGGTTGCCCTTCGTGCAGCAGAAGGAAGGGATTGCCCTGATTGTCTAAGAACTGAACATTTCAGAAAAGGCAACTGATCCAGGTTACCTTGGCTAGACCTTAGATTCACACATCCTGAACATTCAGCACAATGTAAATTGTAGTCACATCCAGTACGTTCATATACCAATACTTTTCTCAAGCATCTTTACTCATAGACATAATTTGGCAAAGTTGAAATATGTAATTTCCAGGGATAAAACTCAGTCATAGCAAACTCGAGGGCCTCATGTCCTCTTGAAGGGGCAACGCGACTATGGCTGGCAGCTCCAACAGTGTAGACTTGACCAATAGAGAGTACAGATAAACATCAGCACATTTATATGATTCACAGAGCTTCAAAAACTGTTCTGGGCTCTCTTGGGTACCCCCAGCAACAGCTGCAATCTGCACAACATAGTCTAATACACCCTTACTGGGCCAGCTGGGCAGCAGGCAAGGTGCAACAGGACAACTTCTAGATGAAACAGTCTCTTGCAGGCAAAGCAGCCCAGACTACTCACTTGTACAGTCTCTCTCACTCCAGAAGATAGGGGGCATGTCAGCCCCAAGGTTACTTAATTTCTCTTCCTTGGCACAGAACAACTTCAAGAGCTGAACTTGCAAGATAATTTTCCTTGCACTGGAGGGGGTACAAGGGTACTCACGCAGATCCTCCATGGGTGGTCGTCCGCTATAGAAGGCATCCTGGCATCTTCAGTCCTCTCAAAACTGAGGTTCTGGTCAGCGCTCTCACCGCTGCTTGGTGACATCTGGTCTTGGTCCACATCTTTCCTAGATGTGGAAGGGAGAGCTAGCATCTGGAGGACAAATCTGGCAACCTGCAGCCTAGCAGATGAAACAAAACTAAATTACTTTCACATTACTTAATAAAAATGCAAACTCTCTCCAGACTGGAGAGGATAAACTTGAATTCCAGGCTTTGCACCATGACTTGGGCCTGGGTTCCCACCCCCAAAGGGAGGGGGGTCTTGCTTAGATCTGCAGGCTGGAACAATCTCCTTGAATCTGGCAACTTGCTGGCTTACACTGTCTCTTATAGGGCTGTCCCAAAGCTCCTGATTGTCTGTGTTGATGGGTGATTGGCCTCCGATTGGCTGGAGGACCTGTCAATCACAGAAATGAATAATGTATGAGCCTTACTCGATGCACTGTTGGTCAGGTGTTTTGGCGCCTAGAATTAGGTCCCTGTAAGTCCCCATGAGCACGTGGCATTTACCCATGAGCTTTTGGTGAATGTCTCACAAGTCCTGGCTTTGTTTTTCTGGCTCTCCAATTGGCTGTGGCTGCTTGCAATGGGTGCTTAACCCACTGTCCCTTTAGCAGAATTGGCACAGTCCTGAATAAAAGTTCTGATGCAGCCAGAGATAAAAATATATTTGCCCCAATGCCCCACGGTTCTTTAGCCCAGGTTGTGTATTGCTGTCGCTGCACAGAAGATGGATTTTACTTGGTCCGTTTTCCTGTCCCTGCTGCCAGAGTTTAGTGAGCCCTGATTTGCAGCAGCAGACAGGCTGACACTTTTTGCTGAGTCCTGATATTTATCTGGTGAAGCCAGGAGCAAAGCACTCACGTTTAAATATTTTCCACCCTCTTGTCACCTTCCCCCAAACACACAGCAGCAAGTTACAATATTTAAAATATTTTCTTTTTCTCTTTTTTCGGCCGCAGCTGAGAACAGCTGCCCTGAGGGCAGATAGGCACCTATGAATATTTAAACAGGATCGGGGCTCAGCTCATGCGTATGCTAATGAGCCCCAATCTAACACTTTGCATAACTCCTTTAAGTTTTGGAGCAGCGGCCTCTCGGTGGCCTGTCCGTGGTCACCGGGTCTTGATTAGGTGAGGGAGATCCCAGGACTGACGGAACACTCCCCAAAACAACTGCAATTCCGCATGGTTGAAAGATGAAAGATGCTGGTCGCGCCCACGCGATGCCCACTGCCCTGAGGGCAGACAACACAGCGGGAGATCACGGTTCAGTTTTATTGGCCCCACAGGGCTGGAGTATGGACTTGGGCTGCAGAAGCTGGGGCACCAGGGACAGAAACAAGACTTGGGGAGGCAGAACAAGCTGCTGGGTGAATCGGGAGATGCCCGGGTAGAGTAGGTGGATACAGGCTACAGGGTGGCAGGTAAGCCAAGGCAGACTTTTTAGGGACCCCCATTTGTAGGGGGGTTACACCAGGAACATGAATCTGAAAGTAAAGCCCTTTTAATGTTTCTCAGTGCTTCCTGTTCAGTGACTTGGGATCCCCAACATTTCCAAAGATCCGCTGATGTCTACTCCATATGAAGCTTTGCATCCTGAAGTCCCTACTGCTGCCTCTGAACATAAGAGTCAATCGGCAGATGGGGACTGCATGATCCATCTAGTTTGCCCGTGGTGCCCCCCCCCCAAATATCTTTCAACCTAAATTGCCCACAATGCTTGTCCCATGCAAGTTTGAATTCTCTTACCGTCTTCAATGCCACCACTTCTTGTGGTAGGCTGTTCCATGGGTCTATCACTCTCTCGGTGAAAACGTACTTCCTAAGATTGCTTTTAAACCTACCTCTCAACAGATGCAAGTTATGCCATCTTGTTTCTGCAGCCCTGTTTTCCAGGAAGAGGTTTCCTGCCTGAGTTCTGTTGATCCCCTTAACGTATTTAAATGCTTCTATCATGTCACCTCTATTTCTTCTTTGCTCCAGAGAGTGTGGTGTAACCACCCCCATAAATGGGGGTTCCCAAAAGTCTTCCTTGGGTGTGCTTAAATGCCCACTGCCAAGCGGGTGTTCTGTGTCTTTACAGGTGTAAAAGTGCTTGCATGAGAGTGCCCTGTTAGCCTCCATGCCTGTCCCTTTAAGAGACATTATTTTTGTAGTGTATAATTAATCTGAGTAGGGGCCGAGTGCTTCCAGGCTCGAGTCCCACCCGAGCTGCAATAATATTGCTCTGTTCTGCCATCACTAATGGTGCAGAGAGAGCTCTGATGGAACTGGTAATTGTTTTCTGATTAGCTGCTCTAATAATAATGGTATTATAGTTTGTCTAACCTGCCTTTCTTTGCAGCATGGACATTTCTGTATTGCATCAATCAGTATCTTTTGGGGACCTTAAAATGGAGTCTGTCCCCAGGGGTCTTGTGGGAGTGAACCTCTGTAGGAATTGTAGTTTTTTCATTTTGGTGCCTAAATGGACCTGGAGGGGGAGCCCTTGCTTTGACAGACAGATGAATCAATCAACCAAACCCTTTTTGGATCAGAAGGAAGTCCTGGTGCTGCCTGCAGCAGAGAGTTAGGCTGAGTCTGGAGTTGAGAGGGTGAATTGCTCAAGACATTTGAACAGCTGCTCCTTTGTAGTAGCGCAGGAAACTGGTGGGGAAGGCTGTGTCTGGCCTACCTGCTTCATCTTCCCTTCTGAGGGATCTGCTAGTGAAATTAATCGGACTGAATCCGAACTGGCTTGTGACCAGAAATACCGAATTGTGACTGCCCTGTTACCTGAGTAAGACTGAAGACTTGCTTCTTGCGATCGGCCTCTCAGGAAGTCTGAAACCACCACAGAGAGTACGGTTTGTGCAGAGACACTGTGATTGCGACCGGACTGTCATCCGAATGGTGGTACTGCTTTTTATTTACTATAAGTGTGCTGAATGTTCTCAGTGGGTCGCGATTTGGTTCCCCACTCTCCAATTGTGTCACGCTTGCTGGACGCTGAATCCAGCTCTTCCAGCCTGCCATCCGAGTTGTTTCCCCCTGGCCTGGACTCTACCACCTTGGCCCAGCCAGCTACTCACGCTGCAGAGAAGACTATCGACCAGAGACCTGCATGGGAATCTGCCCCCTGCTCAGCGTTACGAACAGGAACAACACCATGGTGAATGGTGTGGGCTCTGCTTCTCCTGGCAAACCAGCAAGTCATTCTGCAGTCTTCATTTCATCCATCCTGCGTCCTGTACTGGGTAGCATGAGTAAACACCAGGGTAGCTCCCTGCAACATCAGCTAAATCAAAGTGTGTCATCGGATTTGATTGTTTTGTTTGATTATCACGAACTGAGCCATCTGGCTCCAGATTACAAATTGTGGGTTACTGTGCATGACTCTTTCTTCCCATCATTAGGACCCCGACCAGCTGCGACACCGGCCAAGCCAAGGCAACTCTTCAGGCTAGCCTACTTCAACAACTGGGTACCCAAAGTGTGTGTGTGACTGTGTTGAGGGACTCTAAAGTGCATGCCTTGTAGTCTTATTGAATCAGTTGCTAAACCAATCAACCTGATTACGCCCTTCCCTTGTTCAATCCCCCTGAATAAAACAGATCTGACTCTTTCTGCACTTAAACTGTTTGTGGTGCATCTCTGTACTAATAGCACTGTACTGTTGTTGCTGGCTGTGTCTAATCTTATTTTACAGGAGGTCTCCAGGGTCAGACAGGTGGAACCAGCCCTGGTGATAAGTGCAATCAGAGTGAGGATATATTTGTGGTTTGGGGGCTATTGTACCAGTGTATTCTGTTCATTGTTTAGGCCACTAGAGGGGAAAGGGGGGGGTCACAGTGTCCCAAAGGGCTGTACCCAGGTCAGCTATGCTATCACCAACCCTATCCTCTGGGTGGAGGCACCCGTTTTCAGTACCCAGGCACCTTATCCTGCAACTAGTCACGCAGGCAGGGGTAGTAGCCCTTGGGATAGCGCCACCCAGGGGTTACAATAAGATGAAATATAGGGGACATGATAGAAGCATTTAAGTAAGTCAGAATGACTCCTACTTTTTACCCTCCTTTGTAGGGCCTGTTCTGAAATATACGGTAAGTAGTGTCATTATCACTTTCACCTGCTTAGAATACAGGAGGGTTGTGTGGAACACAGAGTTCACGTGGAATGGCAATTCTGCTCCTGAATTGCTTTTTGGGATTTCTTTTTAAATTCTATGGAATTCTGAAAAGCATTTCTGTATGTACTGTACAAAAAAGTTCTGTGCATCACACAAACCATGGCATAATGCTCTGCTGATTGTGGTACAAGAATCTGCACTTGATGTGAACTGTGGATTATTAGTCCATGGAAAACGCTTTGCATACAGAATGTCAGATTTTTACTACCGACGGGATTCCATGGAATTTTTCTGAAATTCCCCAGAATTCTGTTCCATTGGAACTGGACGATTCTGTACAGCACTAGTTAAAACACTGATCTCTCTTGATTTGTCTAAAAGTGTCTTAATATAAACCTGCTCACGGGATTGGCCTGTCTCACATTTTTTTCATATTTCTTCCTTTCCCTAAGGGATGGGAAAGTTGGCATTCCTGTGCATGTTAAATCACTCCTGATCTGTTATTGACACCTGGTAACAAGCGTATAAAGTATGAAGGGACCTGCCTTTAGTCAGAGTTAGGCAACCACCGCTATCATGAAGTTTACAAATCACATACATTTTTTTTTATTCCTGTTTTCTCCACTCACCACCATCCTCCCCTTGCCTGCTCCCTAGTGAGGTCCAACCTCTCTGTGGCTGTGCCTATGACTCCTCTTCCCATCATCCACTGTTACCCCCATGCCAAGGTCCCCTGAAGAGCCACTCTCCCAGAAAGAACAAAATCCAGCAAAGTCAGGTGCTCAGGGTAACTGCATGCAGCAGACAATATGAAACAACAGCTTGAATATGGTCTTGACTGCTTGGCTTCTTCCACAGCTGATGTCAGGCGCCCCCCCCCCCCATGTATAGGGGGAGCAGTGTGTGTGTGTGTGTCTTCTGTGCTGTTAGTCTGCACTACCTTCGGTTACCATGGGAGCAATTTAGTGGTGACAAAATACTATTCTTTCCCACCCTAGAAGTGAATGCATCCCCTGAGGACTGCAGTCAGTCTCATGCCAGCTCAAATAAGACCTAGATATGGGATGTAAACCTGGGTCCCCCACGTGGAAGACATAGACAGACATGCCTTGCAAAGGACATTGAGCCAGGCTACAGATTAGGGTTTTGAGCTTTAGGGTTGTAAATTATGTAGAAATAATGTGATAACCTGGGGTGATAACATTATATACTTTGCTATCTGGTGGCCAAACAGAATACAGCACTCTACAGTGTTTATGTACACTGAGTGAACCATAATATAGTTAGTTGTTTAAAAACACCTTGCTGAGCAGCAGTGTGGATGGCTCTCTCTGCTCTACCTGTTCTACAATCAATCTCACAGAAACAACCAACAAATTGGCAAAACTTTCCTTTTTCTCAGGAGTGTCATGCAGTGGTGTAGTACTAAATTTAAAAGTGAGGGGTCTCTGGCCATGAACCATGCCCCCCCCAACCAATAGGTGTGGGCACTCCAAAAGCTATCAGGTTTTAGATGCATTCTGGTGTATTTTGAGGGTCATTTTGACATTATTTGGCTGCTTTTAATGCCTTCCTTGACTTGTTACAAACAACCAATATCACTATGAAAATAACTAGTTTTTTAATTTCTTTAAAAAAATAGTCAAAACTAAAACAACTTCTTGATCAGTATCAAGGAGCAGAAACCACATAGATCTCTAATCCAGAAGATTCAGCCACAAAATGTTCACATTGGCAACTTTATTACGCATACGATTTACACATGCTGCTAAAAAAAAAAAAAGGGGACAAGACCATTTTGGAGATGAGATAGGCTGCCACCATTTATGAATTTTGTGTCTGTCACTGTGTCTCTTGTCTCACGTAAAACTGTGGCTATTGGCTAGCAGGTGTCAATGTGACTCAGATGGTAGCACCCCTTGGGCCAGATGGTTGTGAGTTATAATCCCGCACTGGGGTTGCGCCCGTGCCATAATTGTTGTGGAGTGAGATCATGAGAGGGTGAGGATCCAACAAAGAGATATAATAACAGATAGTTACCTGCAGTTTGGTTTTTCACTTTAGCTCCAGTTGTGTCTCCTACCCTCTCTTTGGTGCAATGCCACCTCCACCACTCTCAAGTGCCTCCCACAATGCAGCAAACCACCAGTAGCCAGAGGGAGAGGCAGATGAACAGACAGATTTTTAATTTAGTGTAGCACCCTTTCTGAGCCTGTCCCAAAGACTGAAACCTTCCATATTTTATATCTTGAGGGAGTCACCTGGTACCCTATCAATTAAACACCTCCCCTCCAATGCTAAACTTGTGCCTGTGTGCCTAAGACATCCACTACATTTTTACTTCCAACAAGAATAGAAGGTTTACACAAATGTATAAAACTCTGGCCAGACAATACACTACACTACACGCAAACTCCCCTTAATTTGGTTTGTCAGAGGAGAGAATCTGGAGAGAAAGTAGAGCATGTACTCCCCGAGCTAGACCACAGGCTCTTCACTCTAAATCCCCCTCTCCCAAGCTACTCAAGCAGGCCCTGTGCTCCAAACACCCACCCCCCAGCCAGACCAAGAAGCCCATCTCTTCACCCCCCCCCAACCAAACTACACTAGCAGACTGTGCAGTTCCAAGTCAGCTCTTCTGGCTGCTGAATTGAAGGGCGGGGGGGTGGAGTGAGGTGAGAGCAAACCAGTTTCCAAGTGCACACTGAGACAATCAAGGATGATAAACATGACGCAAACAAAAAAATTAGAAAACATAATGTTGCACTGCAAACTATTAAAAGCACATGTTTCAGACAATCTTTGGACAACATATCACTTTTTTAACAATCTTAACGAGTTAGGTTCAGACCAAGATGGTCTGGCTTTTGAAGTTAAGAGCTGGAGGTGCAGGGTTTGGAGCACTGAGTCTGCTGGTCAGGCTTGGGCATTCCTCAAGCCAGATCACAAAATGTCCAGTGATAGCACACTCACCAAAAACTATACCGACTGCAGGACAAGTGAGGCAATTTTCTTTTACTGACTCAGAGTATTTGCTGTTCCTCAGTGTAGAATGAATGCTGACAGTAGCAATTACAGCAGTCTGCTCACCCTAAGCTCCAACCGTAACCACAGATCTTCAGCTCTAATGAGCCTTAATCATTTGCGGCACCTGTCAGAGAGAGAGCCCAAGCCTGATCAGCAGGTCCTATGCACCAATCCCCCTTCCCCCAACCACCACAAGAAGCAGTATGCTTAGTCTGGAATCAGAGTGGGACATATCAGTTTGTGAGCTGCTGGTCAGCTTGGCACCTAGCTTTTAAAAACTGGTAGCCAGATAAATATTTTTTAATGTCCATCTTTTAAAAAAAAAAATCAGAAATCACTTCCATGGGCAGGTAACCCATTTGCTGGTAACTTTTGAAATCTGGTAGCCAAACCAATTTTTTGTGGCCATTGGCTACCTGATTTGTCTCACCCCGTCTGGAACACACTATGCAGTGTACTCTTCAATCAGAAACACTTTCAAGACTATGGCCCCCTACCCCAAAAAAGCTCTATTTTAAGCTGAACTGTTAATCTCCACACCCACGACAGCACAAGGTCCACATGTATTTTAACATCCCTAAACATCATTTTTAAATCTCAATCCCCGCTCCCACATACAACTGCTATTCCCCCAACCCCCAGCTTTTGAAGTGAAGGGCCATGGTTGATGGGAGGCTTGGAGTGAAAGACCGGTTGCCCTGGCTTGGTTGCTCCTCAAGACAGCCCAACAGACCATTCACTCCAAAATAACCCCCAAGCCACACCAATAGTCTTTTCAATCCAAGTACCTTCCCAGCCACACCAGTAGGCCCTTCACTCCACCTCTCAAACAATCAGGAGGTCCATCCATCCAATCACCCCCCCCCAGCCACACTAACAGGCCAGATCCCAAAACCAGGCCAGCAAGCCTTAAACTCCAAGCCCACCCCCCCACACACATGAACACAACACCAGCAGGCACCATTACTTCCATAACACCTAACACAACCCTTCAGCCACACCATTAAGCATGTCACTCCAAACTCCCGCCCTCCCCCCAAGACAGACCAGGATGCACATTGCTCCACTTCTCCCACAAGTCACACCAACAGGAGAGATTCCCAAGCTGGACCAGCTCCATTTGCTTCAAACCTCCCCTTGTAGGCCCTTCATTCCACCTTCCCCCAACAAGTAGGAGGTCCATCAATCCAAGCCCCCCCCTCCCAGCCACATTCAGGTTGGATCCCAAAGCTAGGCTTCAGCTCCAAGCCCCCTCCACAGCTCACAATGCTAACAGGCACTATTACTTCCACAGTGCTCCCCCCACAACACAAACCCCCAGCCACACCAGTATGCCCTTCACTTCAAACCCTCTCCACCAGACAGACCAGGAGGCCCATTGCTCCACTTCCCCCACAAGCCACACCAACAGGTCAGATTCCCAAGCCAGAGCAGCTCCTCTAGTTTCAAGCCCTCCCCCATCACTCCATCACATTCCCACCAACTGACCAGGAAGTCCATCAATCCCATCACCCCCCCCCCAAGCAAGGCTAGCTTTACAGTTTTGGGGCCCCAAGTGAATTGATAGCTCCAGGTCCCTAGATATATGGAGAACCATAATATGCTCCAATATACACACAGTTATTAGTTTTGGCTTGGTAACACCTGACAAAGTCAGAGCAAGGAAAGGCATCTTAGAAAATGTTGTTTATATAAAATATTGCACATTACTAGGAACAGAATATTGCACATTATTAATTTATATATGGGTTGTAAGAAAGGTACACCAAGTCAAGGTTTGTTTTTCAACAGTGTAATGCCCCATAATAGTGCACTACAGTGTCAGTACTGGGTGGTAACCTAAGATCTTCCACGGGGTGATAACTTGCAACAGGTAATACACTTGGGTTATAGCCAGAGGGCACTCTTCTGCATGTCAGGCATTCCCAGCAGTCTTTGCCTAGGGGCCACCCACAGAGTGACCTCATCACTGTGTGACAGTATAAGAATGGGTGGCCCAAGGCATCCTCAATTAATTTTTTTTGCTGTCTTCAGCCTGCACAGCAGCAGTTTCTTTCCAGGGCATGCAGTTCTTCATCAACGAGACCTCAACCTAGGAACGATGTTTTCTCACCGTTCCCACCTTCTTCAATGATTATCCTTCTTCATCAATGAAAACCTACTTTGTCATCAATGATATTTGTCATTAACAACTATTTTTTTCTTTTCCCTTCCAGCAAGACTTAGAGCATTACTCCTTGCCTTTTCTCCGGGTTGCTTTTGTCAATAGCCACTGTTACCAGTGCATACCATCTACAAGCACCATAATCATCATCTAGATGCGGAGCAATACTCTCATCTTCCTCAAGGTTGCTGTCATCGATGGCCACTACCAGAGTCCACCATCGACGTGCATCATAATCATCATCTAGATGTGGAGTAATACTCCTCATCTTCCTCAAGGTTGCTCTCATCGATGGCCATTACCAGTGTTCACCGTTGATGGGGCATCATAATCATCATCTAGATGTGGTGCAATACTCCTCATCTTCCTCAAAGTTGCTCTCGTTGATGGCCACTGTTTTCCAGTGTCCACCATCGATGGGAAACCGTTACATTAACTAGATGTGGAGCAATACTCCTCATCTTCTTCATGGTTGCTCTCATCGACGGCCACTGCTCACTGTTGACGGGGCACCATACCATCATTTGGATGTGGAGAAATACTCCTCATCTTCCTCAAAGGTTGCTTTCATTGGATTGGTGGCCACTGTTACCAGTGCACGCCATTGATGGGGCGCTTTAGCATCATTTTTGATGTGGAGCAATACTACTCATCTTCCTTAAGGTTGCTCTCATCAACAGACACCTTTTCCAGTGTCTACCATCAATGGGAAACCATTACATCAGCTCGATGTGGAGTGATACTCCTCAATTTATGCATGCTTGCTCTGTCGATGGCCAGTGTTATCAGTACACACTGTCAACAGGGTACCATAGAGGGTATGCCGACAGAAAGGCAAAACCCCATCGGTGAAATCCCCCACAGAGACATTTTTGACAATTTTCGAAAAAGTCACGGTGGGGGACCCGCTAGTGAAATCGCACCCTTTCACTGACTTTCAACCCCCTTTCAAGTTAACTCCGACCCAGAGTTAACAATCTATAGAAGGGGGGCACAGCCCTCCGATAGAAAAACAGACTGGTGTCTGACAGGCAAAATTTCACCTGTTGACATTGGAGATGCCGCTATGCCAAATGTCTACAACACTGTTGTCACGTCGGCATAGGTAAACCCTATAGAGATACCTTTCTCGTCGATGACACATTGTCGTCGACATTGTTTGCACTCATCTATGCAACTATTTCCAGTACACCATCAATAGTGCTCCATACCATCAGCATGCTGCGGTGTGATACTCCTCATCCTTCCCAGACTTGCTGTCATTGGTGGCTCCTGTTACCAGTGCACATCATCGACACTGCCCCTCAAGCTGACTTCATCGTCGACAGTGTCTTCATCGACGTTGCTTGCCATAACTATCATTTATAATTTACCAGGATGGGACATCATATTCCTCATCCTCCAGATTGCACTAGTCGATGGCCACTACCAGCAATGTACACCATTGACATTGCACCATAAGATGCCTTCATCAGTTCGGCATCGCTGAGCCATGGAGTACTACTCCTTGCCGTCCCAGGTGTCGCTCTCATCAGTGGCCACTGCTGCCAGTGTACACCATCACCAGCACCCCTTTTAGCAGTTGTCTCAGCTGATTAGCAGATCCATTGAAGGTTCCTCCTTTTAGGACTGTCCTCGGCATCTACTTTGCCGCTGACGATGCATTACAAGTTTCATGAGGAGGATAAAAAGCTTTGCCTTATGACCATTTCTCCTCTTTTTCAACCGGCCATCCATAAGAGCACAGCTGACCGCTATCACCCAGGGATCCTGGTTTATACACCCCAGGCTCTGGACCTCTGCGTATGCAGAGGCTTACATCATCTTTGTTTCCTATGATTCCTATAAGACAGGCAACCCGTCACCACATCATCCTCTATACACGTGGTTACTGTCACTCAGACAGTTGTTTACAGGTCATGATAGATACTCAGACCTCAGTTCCCAGGGAATCTTTTTAGCATTCTTGCTCACCTACTTCCCCTCTGACACGTTTCCATTCAGATCGTGACTGTCCTCCAAATATATTTCCTTATTTTAGGGAGACAGATTCTTCTTTTGGGGATAACTCCGAAGAAGTGTTAGAGTATTCTCCTTACATTGATGGTCCTCGGCCTCTTTCCGTGGCCTCCCCCTTTACTTCATTACTTGGGACGCTGCTCACCAATGCAGTCATACCTGCCTAGAACCATCCTTCAAAGGTCATGCCATACCAAGACAGGCAGATCACCTATACCAAACTCTGGTGGACCAGCCCTACTTTGCAAACACCCCAGTTGCAAGTGCTGTGGCTGTCCCTGCCACTCATGATTGTGCTAACAGGCCTAGACATATGAGCTACTTGCCAACTAACACAGTCTCCCATCATCTGGCCTACTTTACTGAACACGGTATACCATACTGAACCGATGAATCTTCGGATTCTCAAATTATAAGATATAGTGATATACCAACGTACACTCTAGTCTTTAGCCACTTTTGTCAATGGACTCCCTTCTTTCCCATGACCCGGGACTGTTGTTGGCTACTATGGCCAGTGGTATTTTTATCTCACAGCACACCCTCAGATCAGAGTATGATGACAGGGATACTTTACCCCTGACCTCGACCACACACAGATACTATCAGACAACATGCATATCTCGGACTCTGATTTTATCCTAGCTGTGCAACATAAAAATTATGACTGCACCTTTTAATGGCTCAGACTTTATGATCCTGCCACCCAGATGATTCTGGATAACCTCCGAATGTCTGGTTGCCAACTCAGAACAGTCAACAACTGGTATCACTCTGCTCAGTTATCAACTCAATGCCGCTACCGCTTCTGTCATTCCAGTGGTAATGGTAGTAAGTGGGGATCTTACAGAGCCATTGGTTGAGGCCATGCTTCATCCCAGCATGCCTCTACTGCCTTCACCCCATCCTCTATCCTACTTCCTCCTTTGGTTTTAGTTGCTGGTTCAGCACTACTGGTTCTGAATGCTGCACTTCGGATTTTCATCACTCCAAGGCTGTTTACCACCCGCCTTGCAGTAGTGCCTGCGGTGATCTGGGATCATACCCACTACATCTTCCCATACTGGGACAATTTTGTTTTGTGGCAGACTTGTAGGCCTCTCCTTTCTTACTCCCTAGGAGCCCCTCTGACTTGATCTAAAGCCTAGAGGATTATGGTAAATTGGCCTTCTTCTCTCCCAATCCCCACTCACCATCTCCAATACATAGGAGTAGTCTTGGACACCGCTGCAAGTTGGGACCTACTTACCAGAGGACAGTCAAACTTAATTTATGTCCCTGGCCATTCAAACTCAAGAGGCACAATATATATCAGCAAGACAACTACATTTTAAGACATATGGCAATGGCCGTCTCAAAGACCGGTACCAAAGCAACACTATGCATACGGCTTTGACCAAAACGCACTACATACTCTGTGGAATCAAAACTCTAATTCCTTCAAGGCTTGAGTTTGGGTCCCTCTACCCCTCTGAACCTACCTTTCATTGGTGAGCCTGCCGACCCCACATCTCTGAGGGTGCCCTTTTCAATCCCTGCCACCATCACAAACATTAATTACTGAGACTTTCCCAATGGCTAGGCACACATCTTGGTCCATTCAAAACTCGAGGACAACGAGTCCCAGGCTCCGCCTCATTCCATGTAAATCTATTCAACTTGAGAAAAATGTGGCTTGTCCTCCAGAACCTTCCATCCATTCCCGAAAAATGGGGACTTCCTATGGCTGCCCTGTCCCGCCCTTGGACAGAACTCTTTTTTTCCTGTCATCCCCCCCTTACCCCCTCCTGCACAGCATGCTAATTTAGGTTGTGCCTGGCACTGGCCCCGATGATCCTTATTGCTTCCTGTGGCCTGGGCAGGTTTGGCTCCCATTACTAAAACACTTAACGGTGGCAAACCCACTGCTGTTACCTATCAGACCAGATCTGATACAGGGAGGTTACTCCACCCCCCTCTGTATTCCTTCCACCTCCATGAGTGGCTCCTGCAGATGCTTTTTATATCTCATCTCCAGGTCTTCTTGCAAATGGTGATCATTCTGCTGGCATCTTGCAAACTTTCTACCAAACAAACCTACAACTTAAAATGGTAATTTTTTCCATATGGACTACTTCTCGGCCCATGGACATTTTTTTCATATCCAGTGCTACAGCTCTTGGAATACTTACCCTTGCTCACGGCTACGTGCCTGAGCTGTTCCTCCATTGGGATTCACCTGACCTCCATCCCGGCCTTTCATGAACCACTTGAAGACCACTGGATTTACCAACATCACTTGGCAACAATGTTTTTCTTGGGGGGGGGGGGATGTTACAACTTCAGCCCCAATCAGATATCCTACTCCATAGTGGAGCCATTACTTGTCCTTCTGGACAATTTACTTTGACCAACTGCGACCTTCGTTTTTCTTTTACGGAAACCTCCATTTATTCTGGCAATGACTTCTGTCACACGTGTTTATAAGCTTTAAACTCTGAGGTACAAATAATCTTACCTTATTTTCTACAAAGACAGAATTTCCTTATGCCTTGACCCTCCTTTTCCCTGACAGTGGTTTCGGTCCATCCTCTGAGCTACCTGTTATTGCCCCAAACTTTCCAAGCCATGGGTGTCACTTCTACACAGGATGCTCAGATTGTACTACTCAAAGCGTTACGCCACTCAGAATGACAACACACTTCTTTATCTCCTTCATCCACTCTGGGAAAGGCTGTATGTACCAGTTGTTTGAGGCCCTCCCCCTGCAGGGAATCCACTCTGGGAAAGGCTCCCTGTTGCAAAACACTCCCTTTCCATGTGGCTGACTAATTGCATTATGTTCTACAAGTACAACAAACAACCACCTGACTCTGTCTATGCACACTCTACAAGAGCTATAGCTGCTACAGCTACTTGCTTTATGGGAGTGTCCATTACAGATATACGTAATGTAGCCATATGGTCCACAATCCATACCTTCACGATAATACCCTCCTGCCGCCACACGACCTTCACCCGTGTGGTGGGTCCTTTTATTATTCTCATCCACCCTTCTGATATTACTGCTTGGGAGTCATTCCAAGCGTATTACCTGCTGCAACAGATCACCCCGTGGAAGATAGGACAGTTACGTAAGAACTTACCGTAACAGTATATCTTCTGAGAGGTATCTCTTGCAGCAGGTGCATTCCCTCCCTCCTTCCCCTTTCCTTCTCTAAGAAAACATATTTTTTACATCCTCACATATGTAAGAGGAAAGTTCCTTGGGTACCTCGGTTCCCTCGGTTCGGATATCAGTGAGCTGAAGCCAGCAAAGGAACTGAGGATGCCTGGGGTCGCCCACTCTTATATAGTCATACAGTGATGAAGTCACTCTGTGGGCGGCTCCTAGGCAAAAACTGCTGGGAAAGCCTGCTGTGCAGAAGAGTGCTCTCTGGTTATAACCCAAGTGTATTAACTGCTGCAAGAGATACCCCTCAAAGATCTACTGTTACGGTAAGTTCTTACGTAACTGTACTTTCCTGGTATGGGACTAGAACCATGACCTTCATATCTTCAAGCCCTAGAGATAAGCATACCAACAGAACCACTAACATGGTACTTTCTTTATTGAATCAAGACTCAGTAGTGAATCACCTCTATTTTTTTCCTGGATCAGCAGTGAAGTAAGGCTTTAGTATGTTGCCCTTTTCAAACTAGGATAGTCATTCAAAACTACAGACACGTCCGGTAGCTTAGGGCTTATTTTTTTCAATCCTATGTTACTGCACAAAATTTATATTCCAAAATACAGTTTCTGTAATGACAGTGCTCAGTGTTTTTAAGGTACATAACACAACAACAACAAATCCCACATGAAACAAACAACTAAGCATATCAGTTTTCTCATGCATCCAAGCATCACACCAGTTAGAACAACTTTCTTCAAAATCAAGCCACAACTGAATTAGACATTAAGACAGGCCGAGGTAGAGATATGCACTCTTCTTGGATCTGCAAAATTTTAAAGCCTACTTCAACACTGTAGGATTTAATATGTAGAAAAAGGGCCCCACGTGTGCCATAACTCTCTGTTCCTGATAAGGATTTGACAGCTCAGGAGCAGACTGGGTGGGCGTGGAGGGCAACCATGCCTGAATGTCAGACAACAAAGGTAGGATGAGGGCACGAGATACAGTTAATTAGGACATGCCAGTTAACTAATTGCATGCTGTAGCCCTTTTGTATCAGGTTAAGCAATGGACGGTTCAGACTGCAAAGGGAGCTATAAAGTGTTTTTGGGTTAACCGTCAGAAAATAGTCAGGGAGGTGACGGGCTGCAGGCTTTATTTTTTTGTCCTGATCAGTGCTGGCTGGTACAAACAGCAGTTAACTAAGTGTGCATGGCTATGAGGAGTGCGGGGGTCGACGTCTCCTCTCAAAACAAAGCAAGAGGACCCACCCCAGGACTACACCTCTGGTGTCATGAGCACACAACTCGGTCCAACCAAGATGGAACTTAACCACATTTAGGAAACAGTAAACATGAAACACAGCCATATTCAGAATAGCCACTAGAGGACAGTATAACTTGTAAATTTAAGTTGTACTACATCTTCTCCTTTAAAAGTATGCAGTTGGACTTCCGGTAATGTCATGATCAAGATGGCAGTTCTATCATCCAGCTCCACTCTTTACCCTTACCAAAACCTCTGCCCTAACACCAGCACAGCAACAGACCCTCCAACATTTGACAGATGAAAAGAGGTGCACATATGTTGAGTTAAGTGAGCGAGCAACTCGTGGTGGGGTGTTAATTGAGCGAGTGGCTCATAGTGTGGTGGTGAGCGAGCTGCTTTCAGGGGGGATCTGGCAGCATAGCAGGCAGCCCTATCCTATGGAGGACTTGTCAAGAATAAACAAATTGATAGGTGACTGTTATTTATTCCTAACATGCCACGTAGGAATAAACAACAGTTACCCATCAGTTTGTTTAAGCCTGAAGCTGAAAGTTGTATGCAATTCCTCTAAGGTGTTCGTTTCTTGAGCGCTCGGTATATTGAGCCACAATACCAGCTATTCATTTTGCAGTGTCCTTGTACTTTTTCTTTGTGTATTTGGCACTGTACTCCCTGCAACAAGTTGCTCGATGACAGTGTGGTTGTAATGTTGCTCTGCTTTTAGGAACTCAATGAATCGCCAGATTGAAGGATGGTAAGCACCAATGAAATGATTAAATTTACGGTGCCATGCTTCTACAGAATTAATAGTGTGAGGGAGGTCATACTGTACAGCGTCATAGCAATTCCAGAGCGAAATGTCAAACATTGGCTGCCTTCTACCACCTCGGGCTAGAGGCCTGCCGAGCCATGTATCTTCAAAATAATCAAGTAGAGCAGTTAATGACTCTGCATTGCTTTGGTAAAAATCAGTTCTCATTAGCTCCTCAAAAACAGGGAGTACATCAGGCACTGGTACATAAGAAAGTGATGGTAATAGACGTATATGTAAAGCATAGTTTGGGTCAGATGTGTATTGACTGCACACTTCTGGTATTTCTTGAACTTTTCTCCAAACTGCTTGGCATAGGTGAAAAAAGCACCCTCGAAGTGTTGCATTTGAGAAAGCTCGTTTGAATGATTTTAATGCAGCAGCTTCAAAATCTATTAGTATTGTCTCTGGGTGCAGGTCACCACTTAAGTTCTTTAGTGCTGAAAAAACTTTTGAGTATGTAGCAGCAGTCCGGTTTGCCATTAAGATGTACACAAGTGGAATTACAGTGCCATATTTCACCACATGTATAGTATATAGCTGGTGAAAAATAGAGGGGCAACATTTAAAGGTCCCGTCTGCAAACCAATGATTACTTGCCTGCAGGAATGCCATGTCCTGATGTGTGGAAAATATTAAAATTCTGTCACTGCTGGGACCAGAGTCAAACAGTAAAAACTTTTCATTTCGAATTGTGACAGTAAACTCTACCGGTATAACAAGTGTGGTAGTGTCCTCTGGGTCAGGGGGTGGACGTGCAGTGGCCATTCTGTTTCACCGAACAGTACGCTTTATAAGCGACATTGATGGTAGTTGTGAAGACACAGAAGGGGATAATTCTGAAACACCAGATGCCACAATCTGATGCGTGCTCTCACAAGTAGTTTCTGCTCTTTTCTTTATACTGACCACTGCCTCCTTCACAGCAACCTTGGCTGGGTCTGGCACATGATAATGCTCACCAAGTTTCTTTAGCAAAGTACTACCCTGCAAATGTAGACATGCACCACAGCGTCCTTTGTCATACTGCAGGCATTTGTAGTATGCTTTTTCTTGGGTTACACGTTCTCTGTGGTATAGAAACCCATCCAGCAAAGCAAGCTCCTTGACCTTTTGGCTAACAATGAAGCACACATCAGACATGATGTCAAAGTGAAACACATCTGAATTTTGACACTAAGGGTCACTTGTTTTATGTCATCCTTAATTAGGCAATTAGGCAATGTGGAACCCGTGATATGTCACGCTATTTTGACTCGCGCTATACTGTCGCAAGCACTAATGTCACTGCGCAATTTTGACCACACGCAATTGACTCGTGCTATTTTGCACACGCTATTTTGACCAGATCCCCTGTTCAGAGCACCACAGAGTCCTGATGAAACACAGTATACGGCTCTTTGGTGGACAAGGCTCCTAGCTCGCTGATTCTCCTGGCTGAAGTAATAGCTATGAGAAAAGCGATCTTCACTGCGAGATGCATGAGGGATGTCTCCTTGAGAGGTGCAAAAGGAGCCTTGGTCAAAGCTTTAAGAACCAGATTAAGCCTCTAAGGTGGTACCGTTGGCTTGATTAGAGAGCATTTTAATGTTGCTGCCCTTAAAAGCCTCCAGACATGGGGATGTGAACCCAATGATTCACCTGAATCCACCAACAAAAGCGCCCCCAGCGCGGAAACCTGAACGCTTAAGGTGGCTGGCTGCAGACCATTGTCAAACCCATCTTGAAAGAACTGTAGTAGTACAGGTAATTATATTGGCTGGTTCTGTATGTGTTTGGATTGAAGCCAGAACAAGAATTTCATCCAAATTCTGTAATATACTTTAGAGGAAGAGGGGCAACGTGAGTTCACCGTCATTTCAATAACAGGAGCTGTGTAGCCTAGCTCTTTGAAAGTTTCTCGCTCAGTCTTCAGGCCAAGAGGAAGAGGTTGCTCAGACTGGGATGCAGGACCCTGATGGAGAAGGTCTGAGCTGATCTGGAAGGTTCGAGGTGGTCGCCTTGAAAGATGAATGAGAAGTGGGAGCCATGGGGAATGAGGCCACTGGGGACAGACCAGAATCAGTTCTACCCGGTCCAGAGGACTCTGGATAGAAGCGGTATTGGAGGAAAGGCATACAGGAGACTGAAGTGACCCCAGTCTAGGGAAAAGGTATCCTGAGCCACCGCTAGTTCGTCCTTGGCCAGGGAGCAGAATTGCTTTACCTCAGAGTTTTGCCGGCAGACGAAAAGATGTATCGGAGGATTGCCCCACTGTTCTCTTAGAATGTGGAAGGCACTGTCCTTCAGCTGCAATTCCCATGGTAGAATATTTTTGCGACTAAGCCAGTCTGCTGTGACATTTTCCTGCCTGGAATGTACACTGCCCTTATGCTTGCCAGGTGGTGTTCGGCCAATTGAAAGAGAAGCAGGGACTTCTGTAGCATTTTTGAGCTTCTTGTTCCGCCCTGATGGTTGATGTATACCACTGTTGTCCGATTGTCTGTTATAATCAGAATGTTCTGATTGAGGACTTGCTGTTTGAAGTGTATCAGGGCTAGGCATACTGCTCTCATCTCAAGGACATTTATGCTGTACATAGAAACATAGAAACATAGAAGCTGATGTCAGATAAGGACCGCAAGGCCCATCCAGTCTGCCCATTTCTTTTTCTGCCTTATGAATGTGCCATCGGCATTTGCTCTGTCAATGGCCTATCTATTCATACTTGCCTGTATTGCTTCCTTATGCCTATCCCATGCCTGTTTGAAGCCCTGCACTGTATTCATATCCACCACTTCCAGAGGTAGGCCAGTCCATGTATCCACCACTCTTTCTGTGAAAAAGAACTTCCTCACATTACCCCTTAATCAGCCTCCCTCTAATCTCATGCTGTGTTCTCTTGTCCTGCTATTTTTCTTATATTGAAACATGTTAGAGTCTTTCACCTTGTTAATGCCCTTAAGGTGTTTGAATGTTTCAATCATATCACCTCTCTCCCTCCTTTGCTCCAGGATATACATATTGAGTTCCACCCCACTCCAGACTTATGTTGCCACTCCTTCTCACCTGTGCTCCCACCAGATCTCCACCCGGTGGGAGCTGAACTACAGAGGAGCGGGCAGCCACCCTGGGATGGGAGAGCTGCATATCAGCTCAATCCCGCTCCGACTCCCCCCCCCCCCAAGCCGGCGACCTAGGGTCGTTCCCAAACCCAGGTCACTGGCATGGTGCGAAGTAAAGTGCACAGTGCCTCAGCGCCATCAGGCCAGCTAAAAGATGGACTTTTAACAAGAAATGCAGCTTATCACCATGGCCCTCAGGACTGGTATTGAGATACAGGGGATATCAACCCCTCACTCTCCACCTCCATCCAGACACCCACTTGCTGTGGGCAGCCCCAGTGATTCCCTGGGAGTGAGCACCTCCCTACTCCCCTACCTGCCAATCTAAGGACTGGTTACAGGGAAGGGGACAAGGACAAGGTGACATCTGCTGCAGTGCTTGGCAAACTTCCTTTTGTCTTGCTAGTCCCGGTAATCCCCCTTCCTTGGAGGAACACACACAACACCAGTATTGAATAAATGGCTGCAATCATGTTTATTTACTGACCTAAATCGGAGTGGCATGTGCGGTTCAGGAGATCTTGCCAGTCGCCTTGGAAACCCCATGAAAGTTAAAACCATATCTCTCAACCTCAGGATGAGAAAATCAGGGACAGCGTCTCTGAAATCAGGGACAACTGACCCAAATCAGGGACACTTTATTGTCATAAAATTTACATATTGACAGAATGACGTGGGTCACGGTTCACATTTTAGCAACTATTTATAGCAGTACATCAAGTGTGGGAATCACTGTTATTGTTAATTGTTCTTTATTTCTTTGCCAGCCTGTTTGCAGCTATATACCACCCCCCCCCCACCACCACCAAGGATGAGGCTGACAATAGGCAGTCCTCCTTTTCTGGTCAACAAAAAATAAGTACTGTAATTAGAAGAATCATTTTAAAACAGTGGCTGGTGCATTTATTATAAACCGCACTATGTGCTGCCTTGTAGTGGGCACGGGGTGGAAATGACAGCCCGCAGTGTGTTGTTATAATAAATGCTGCAGCCCTGCTATAAAATAAATTCAGTGATGCCATGCCTGTGCCAAGTCCAACTGTGTGCCACTCCTTCACGCAGTCGGAAATTTAGACATTATTAAATAACTTCCTGTATGATAATCAAGCCACTTGCCTCTCACCAAAAATAAACACACACACACATTGGCTGGAACATTTACAATTTCTGTTTCACATGCTGGGTCGGCACAGGCAGTGCTTCATTGGCAGAATCATTTGAAAGCAGTGGCTGGTGCATTTATTATAAGTGACATTATTTGCTGCCTTGTAGTGGGCAATGGGAATCACTGCACATAGTGTTGTTTATAATACTCCAGTCACTGCTTTAAAATAATTCAATGATGCCATGCCTTGCTGGTGCCAAGTCCAACTGTGTGCCAGTAATGAAATAATGTACAGTAAAATCCCACTTATCCACCATCCAACAGCACTGACTTCTTAAATTTAATCACCTGCTACTCTTATGCACATAATGCCACCTTTCTAATTTCTAGCTTATATCTCTGCTACTTAATTTTTATTTAGCATTTGTAAAAAAAAATCATTATAAATATATAACAGGCCTGTACACAAATTAAAATACAAATTTACTCATATGCTGCGGTCTATCCTTTTAATCCCACCACTTGCCCCCTCCTCAGCCTTCCCCCCTCTGACTTCTTCTTCCTCATTCTAGGTACTGAGAGACAAGAGAGACCCCATTCCCCCCCTCATTCATCCAGCTAAAATTGAGCATTCAGAAAAGCTTAGGACAGGAGGAGAGCATAAAATTAGCCCTTGCCACCACTGCTAGCCTTCCCCTGTGCAGAGCTCTGTTGGTACTCCTGGGGCAGCAGAAAGGAACTCAGCAGCTCACCTCTCAACTCCCCTGAAAATGGAACCGTATTACTGAGGGTAAACACAAATTTATGACAGGATTCCCTTCCCCCACCTCGCTCCCCACCCTTGCTGTCACACAGACCTGCTATAAATTAAGGTGGTTCAACTCTGTGCTGATGACAGGTCTTCTAAGGCAGAAGTTAATGCATCATGTCAGTGCAGTACAGTTGGGGGGGGCAGATGTGAAAGGCCAGGGTCAGATTCAGATATGTGAACCCCACCCCCCACAAATAAAACTCTCAAAAAAGGGTACACACTAGCTGACCTGGCAACAAGGTGTGAACTGCTGGGAGTTGGCAGTCTGAAAATCTGGCTCCTGGCTGCTGTGCAGGCTGGACTTGTGACCGGCTGGCTCCGGCTGCTGTCTCTGTGAACTGGCACAGTAAATTTGTTGCAGGGTGCATCTTAATATAAAAATGCTGCTGTAAGTGATTTACAACTCTCCACTGTGGCCTTTTTGTGCTGAACTGCAGTGCTGTTTGTCTGGGGCAGTGATGCAATATGTGAGTGTGTGGCTGTGCTTTCTCTTGTCCTCTCGGCTGGCTCTCTTCTAATGCTCTGGCGGCGGCTCCAATTGGAATTTCCTCTCCGGAACTCTGAAACTTTTCTTGGCTGTGAGTTCCAAGAGCTCTGAAGGGGACTGTTTAAAATATTAGTGTGGACCCATGTAATAGAAGGCTGTGGGGGAGAGGGATGTAAAAATGTTGATGGACCGAGCTGTGCAAGTGATCTCACTGAATGGCTGATGGTGCGCTCATGTCTGATGTATGCACGTGCTTGGTCTGTGTAACTGAAGACTCAGCTCAGGGGGAAATAAAGAGTAATGTGGCTGGCTGCTCATGCTTACATGGCATGTTCGGAAGATATTGGGACCAGACCCAAAAAGTAGCCAAAAATTGGGATGTCCCACCGAAATCAGGAAATTTGAGAGGCATTGGTATTGCCCATTAGCAGACCAAAGGAATTATGTACCTGTCTGATTTACAACTGAATTTCAGTAAGTGGGGAGGTCATATGGCTAGGACCAACCCCCGCAGTGGTGCAGCACCCACAGGCAAGCCCAATGAGTTTGGACTGCGCCCCACTCCCAAATGGACAGATCTTATGCCCCCCACCTTCATGCTGATAAGGGAAGAAGAGTCCTTCCAAAGAATTCCACTCCTTCACTTTTTGCCCTTGTACCATTGCCCTGAGAGACTTCCAAGCTGCCACATGATGGAAACAGTCTGAGCCCCCCAAGCAGGTCATGCAAAATGCTCCTCCAACCCCCAATGGATTGAATTAAGGAACAAGTGCCAGTCATTGTACCACAAATTAATACTATCCTTAGCATGAAGTCCTTGTCAGGATGTGTTGATATTACTATGCCTCAGCACGGCTCCTCCAATGAACTTCATGAAAGGCTGCATCTCCCTGTTGACGCATATACATGCTTTATTCATGGACTGAAAGTTCTCTTCATAACGTCAGTGATGCCTTTGAATGATGTACCAAACAATTTTGGTCCCGGGCCACGGTTCATGAATGGATCTTAAATCCTCCTTCATCCTGAGAAGCAAGTCAGTAGGCTTTTGAAGTCCTAGGTTGTTCCTGCCCAAATGAACCAGCAATATGTCTGGTGATCTTCCATGCCAGGCCTCCACTCTCGGCTTAGGTAGAAGTTTCCCCCAGCACATGCCCTTCTGACCCAAGCAATAGATTCCTGCCTTCTGCAGAGGAAATACTTCCTTCCCTAAGGCTGACATCCTGCTCTTTCTGCCCTGTGAATGAAAGAGTGTCCGCAGATCCAAACTCACTTGGGACCATCAGGGGAACTGGGAAAATGTCAAGACAGTGTTAAAGCAAGTGTGGTCTTGCATACTGCAAAAATACTTGGGACCTCCACTGGCCTAGAGCATGGATTTGCCCATCCATAAGTCCACCAGCCCTGGTATTTGTTGCTGCCCCTATCCTAAAGGAATGGGTATTAAATTCTTTGGGGTTCAACCTTGCGTGTTGCACCACCAAGTGTAAGACATACCTATACTGGTAAGCCATTACTGAGATGCCATCTGCATGCCAAAGGAGTGCTGACCACAGTGGCTGATGGAGGTGCATGTAGTCTGCCACCATGGCCCTTACATCCCATGCTGACTACCCAGTAGCTTCAGTGGTGCACCAGCAACCTGTGCCTCCTTGGTCAGTCTTGTGATCCTGCAGAGCCTGATGTTTACACCCTCTGGCTACATCTGCATCTTGTAGTCCCAAGAGGACCCCACTCATTGTCTGCTGCACCAACTCCGAGACCTGAAAGGCCCCACAGAAAGCCAACAAAAACATGATCCTAAGTAACTCAGCCTCCAGTGGAGAGCAGCAGTCCAGTAGCAGAACCTCCCACACTTTCTCAAGTGTCACATGGCTAAGAGGGGACCTCCGGTCAATCCTCTTTGGGGCATCTTTGCTTCAACTCCCAAGGATATTCCAAACTTTGAAAGTTCAAGTGGTGTCATTGAAGCCCAACACCCAGGTAAACCATGACAACCCCACTGTGTGTTGTTCCCCCACCCCAGGAACTAGGCCCCTACACTCAGCCCCCATGATACAGCTGCACAACTGTTCAGTGGGAATTAGCTGTTAGGCCATCCTGCCTCCACTCGTATTTCATGATAGTGTTCCACCCCACTGTGGTAGCTGCTCTGGTCCAGGGGGCAATAAAGTTACCTACACACTCTCAGGCATCAGGGTCACTGCCTTCCACAGGAAAGGTAGGACCGGACGTGGATCCCAGTCTGCTGCTGGAGCCAACTCCCTGAACTTCTGCCACTGTGAACGAGATAAAACATCAGCAACATCATTCTCAATTCCAGGGACATGTACAGCCTTAAAACAAATATTAAAAAAGTGTGCACTTGAGAACAAAGGTGATCGTGAGGTCCCACAATGGGCCCATAACCCCTAACTGCATACTGAAAGTGCAGACCACTCCCATGTTATCGGTCCAAAAACACCCTTTCATCCCACAACTGGTGACCTCACACTGAGTGCCGCCACTGTTGGGAAAAACTCCAGCAGGGTCACCTGTTTTGTCAGTCCCACTTCAACCCAACTTTGTGGTCACTCAACAGCATACCACACATCCCTGAAATATGCCCCAAAATCCAGTCCCTCTGATGCATCTGTAAACAGTTCCAGATCCCGGCTGTCTACAGCAATGGGCCACACAGAGACACCATTAAAGTGGAAGATGAAGGCTAATCACACCTACAGGTCTTCCTTGAAGCCCTCCAACACCCGTGGTCCAGTGGTGAGGCTGCCAGGCACCAGACTCCAGCTTTGCCATCTGCTGCAAACATATTCTTCTCATCAGCAGGACCCAGCAGGCATAGTTTAAGTGGCCCACAAATTGTTGGTACTCCCTTATAGTGATTGTCTGGCCTGTCATTGCATGATCCAAAGGAGTTCTAAGAATCTCGATCTTGTCCTGAGGCATGAGGCATTCCTGTGTATCTGCATGTATCTTGATGCCCAGGAATGACATGACTGAATTTTGGGGGCTTCACTTTACTGGGGGCCAATGGGACTCCGAATCTATGGCACAGGTGTAAGAAGATGTCCAGTGTTTGTCCGTAGACCACGGAGTGGGCTGTACCCATGAATAAGAAGTCATCCAGATAGTGGATGATCTCTTGTCCCCCCCTCTGCTTTGGCAGTTGCCCAATGCAAAAAGATGATCAAACATTCAAACACCACACAGGCCACTGAACACCCCATTGGCATGCAGTTATCCATGTAATGCTTCAGACTTCCTCCCCAACATATCTCAATCAGCTGGATGAACTGGTAGCAGTCAGAATGCTGACTCAGGATCTGCCTTGGCCATAAGAGCCCCCAGACTTGCTACATGCTGCTTCAACTGCCCTGTTAAATGACGCATGCTGAACCTCCATGTGGCGAGAGTCAATGTGGTAATTCACTGAGTTGCCTTCAGTGAATGACAAGTGTCTGATCACGTGCTACTCACCCGGGGCATTCTTGGTCACCCTGCCAATAAGGAAAACCTGCAGCCCAGAAAATAGCAGGGAGGAATAAGGGCCTCTAATCCTCTCCAAACACCACTTTTTTTTTGAGCTTGTCCCAGACCACTTCTGGCCTATCCCTAGTGGATTTTAGGTTCTTGGCTTCGTAGCCCCACTGAGGACCTTCATACTGTATCCTAAAGCCCACTGTGAATCCTTCTTCCAGTACAGTGGCCACCTCGCAGTCTGGGTATTGCTCCAACCAGGGCCTAAGCTTGTCCACCCTTACCAGAGTGGGCAGGCTTGCCTGTGTCAGGCTTATCTTGTTTCTACTGAAAGGCCTGGTGCCTCCCCATGAGGGTCTGCCAGGTTTGCAGTGCTTGAAGGGAGGTTGCTGGCCGCAGGCAAAGCACTTGTAGTAAAACTTACAAAGGCTTCTGTTGCCACCCCTTTTGTTGAAATTGAAACATACCTGGCTTTCGGACCCATAGCCTCAGGCCTATGTGACCAGGGCACTTTTATTAGCAGGTCACTGTCAGTATGGAGGACCAAACCCTCATGCATGAGCTCGACCAGCAAGGGCATGTCCAGGATCCCCAGTCCTTAGATGGATCATATTTCATATGGCACCAGAACTCCTCATCGTATTCCAGTCAGCCATAAAGTCCAGGGGGGACTTTATGCTTGTGGGCACAAAATATCCTGTTTAGATAGTTAAACATGTCAAAGCTTTTCTTAGGGCAGTCTGACATATATTACTGGCGGAGACTATGAAGCCTGCTAGCAAATTATCAAAATTCTTTCCAACCCAGACTCTCTTTCTGTTAGGATGTTCTTTGGTTTTTTGTTTGTCTTTGCTCTCCTCTGCCTATTTTGGCTGGTTTAATAATGATCTGCTGGTGATGCCTCTCCCTATACATCCCAGTATCCCCCAGCCCTCCCCACTGCTTTATCACATTGCTTGCTAACGTTAAGGTCATCTGATATGATTACCCCGGTCCCTTTCCATTTTTGTTGTTGTTACTACCTCCCCCCATTGTGTAATCTTCCCCTGGGTTTTTGTTTCCCAGGTGCATTATTTTGCACTTCTTTGCATTGAATCCAAGCTGCCATATTTCTGACCATTCCTCCAAACTTGCCAAGTCCCTTCTCATCCTTTTCTCTCCTCCTTGTGTATCAACCCTGTTAAAGATCTTTGCAGATGATACAAAGATCTGCAACATGTGGAACTGGAGATAGAGTGAGCGGGACATCAAAAGCCATCAGGGTGCAACCGTTACCAGGGAAGTGCTCCCCATCTTGCTGTCACTGTGTCTCTTTGTGACTCTGTCTGATGTACGAACATGAGTATATTCAGCGTGCCCCTGCTGAAGATATTACTACCGATAGTCCTTGGATGCTCTTCAACAGCTGCGAGCCACTCTGGTGAGGGCATTCATATGGGGAGATGGGGACGGGAATGGAGGACAGGCCATGGGGGGGGGCAGGTGCTATCACTCAGTCTCTCTTACCCTCTCTGTCCCGTGTCTCTCTTGGATTGCTGGCTGTGGGGAATATGAGTTGCATGTTTCAGGTGCTGGGGTTATTATTTGAAGTACTCACTGATAACTGGGACAATGGGCTTACTTATGCTGTGTAAGCAGTAACTCCCACTCACTGACACACCTCTGACAGACAGACAGAGACACACAGTGTGGACTGTGGCACTTGTTCTCTGTCTCGCTCATTCTACCCATCATTATCTCTCTCAGCACGTCGCCAGCTTGTGAAGCTGTATCCAGCAAATGACATGCACATACATCCTAGGTGCAGGACAGATATCACAGTCCCAATAGCTGAGTTGGGATTTTCAATGGCTGCCACTACAGTTTTCTGTGTACTTCAGACAAGAGGACCCGGCAGCAGATCTTCAGAGTTGCTCTGTGGAACCGTGGATTAATGTTAACTTAATCCATGGGCAGACAGAGAGACTCCACCAGTGGGATTCCACGTTTTCTCCTACCCATGTTATAAATAACTTTACCATCTTGGTCCTGTTAGATCTCTCAGCAGCATTTGACACTTTTGACCACGGTATGCTTTTGGGTCACTTGAGGGACTATGTAGGATTCACCGCACTGTATTGTGCTGGATTAAGATCTTTTTAATTGGGAGAAAGCAAAGGGTGGCCCTGGGAATTTTTTTTCCAGGGCCTCAGCCCTCCCCTGTGGCATTCCTCAAGGCTTGATCCTTGCTTCCATGTTGTTTTCGGTGAACATGTTGCCATTGGATGAGATCAGGAGATGGTATGGTGCTGAGTCTCACTGCTATTCAGATAATACTCAGCTTTACCTGTTTGGAACTTCTGGTGGGTCTGATGCGGTCCTGTTGCCTTGGAAAGTTGTTTGACTGAAATTAATACTGGATGTCCTCAAACTGGCTATGTCTTAACCCGGGTAAAACAAAGGTCATGATTGTCCAGCCTGGTAGGCAGGCCCAGCTATGACAAGTAGACTGACCTAGCATCCTTCAGTTGCTGGTCAGCCACTTAGGGCTGTTGATGTGGTTAAGAATCTTGGGGTCATTCTGGACAGCAAGTTGACACTTGATCAACAGGTGTCAGCTGTGGTCTGAGCTGGCTTTTTCCACCTTCATAACATTGCCAGGGTTAAACAGCATCTAGCCCCTACTGACCTGGTGATGACAGTGCATGCCTTTGTCACCTCTAGTCTCGATTATTGCAATGCTTTGTACCTAGCCTAGGGTTATCTGAAGGTTTGTTGCAATGCCTACAGCTAATCTAGAATGCTGCGGCCCGGCTGATTGTCAGCTCCTCTCATAAAGATCACATTACACCGGTGCTGTGTGTGCTGCACTGACTGCCTATGCAGTGGTGCATAACCTCCAATATATATTTGACAGCTTTCAAGGCCTTACACAGTATGGGACCAGACTACTTAAAAGACCTCTTAGTACCCTACTGCCCAACTTGCTCACTTTTCTCTTCCAGTGCGGGCTTGCTTTCTGTCCCTATTTCTAGGCTTCAGCAATCTGGGAACAGAGCATTTTGTGTGGCAGCACTCACTTTGTGGAATATTCTGCCAGAATATATCTGCCCTCATGATAGAGGCCTTTAAGTCTAATTTTTTATTTTTTTCTGTTTAGTTGTTTAACCAGGTATAGCACACTAAGCTGAAAGCTTTTTTACAGGAGTGACCTGGGAGCACAAGGAGGTTAAGTGACTTGCTCAGGGTCACACAGTATGCAAGTGGAAGCTGTGGGATTCAAACCCAGGCCTGGTCTGCTGGATATCACCAGATTTGCAGCTCAGAGCCTTAGACCACTGCACTATACTGCCTCTGCGCTATACTGACCACTGCGCTAAAACCTTCCTCTTTGCTGAGGCTTTTCCCTGAACTTTTAATCATTGTTTGCTTATGATTTATATACGCTGCCTGTTTTAATTGGAGTTTGTAGTTTTATTTATTGTAAAACACCCTGAGCCTTCAGAAAAGGGTGCTGTAGAAATAATGTTGCCTTGCCTTCCTGGAGATCTTTGGACCTACAGTGAATGGGCTCCTCAAAAAGTCTGACTGGACCAGTCAAGATGTTGGACATGCAGTATGACCAACTCACTGAGATACTTTCATGGAATTTCATGCCCAAGTCAATTCTCATTATAGAGCCCTTTCATTTTCAATGTCAGAACCAAGAGGAAGGGCAAGCTCTTGATGACTACATTATTGCACTGAAGCATCTGGCAAGCACCTGTGAGTTTGGCAAATTTCTGGATGATGCCCTACGGGATCCATAATCTGTGTACAATGGGGAGAAAGCTATCTCAAATGGCTGTTGTTGGAAAGAATGTAACCTTCAAATCAGTCTGTGATATTGTGTTTGCTTTGGTGCTCACCCAGAAGGACATCAGGGAGGTAGCCTGACATTCTGAACCACCAAGGAGTAGAGTTCACAGAGTAACCGATACGCCAGGAACAAAGGGACATTCCAAACCATGAAGTGGCTCACTACTGTCTCATCAGCAGCCACAAAGTTATTGGAAGCCAGCACCACAGACCAGTTCTAGAAAGTCAAGGCAACTTTGTTACCATTGTAAGGGGAACCACCAGAAAATCACTTGCAGATTTTGGCAAGACAAATGCCACAACTGTGGACAATAGTCTTCTGATGAGTAGTATGTGAGACACCGTACCAGAGACTGAAACTGAAGAAGATCAGCTGGAGCTGTTCAGAGTCTATGTAACGCAAGGAGATGGAGAAATAATCTGCTTCCTGATGGAGTTGGAGGGCAAACCGGTTAGTGTGTAGCTTGACACTGGGGTGTCAGTATCTCTTGTGCATGAGAACATCTACAAAGAGAACCTCAACAAATGCTCATCGCAACCATCGTATGTTCAGCTCACATCTTATACCGGAGACTAAATCCCTGTTCTGGAGGAGATTCAGCTACCAGTCACCTATGAGTGAGGAGTGTGGACCTTACCTCTAGTGGTAGTGCAATGAGAGATACCTGCATAATTGGAAAGAAATGGGCTGGAGAAAGCAAGTTGAACAGGGAAAAGATCTTCATCTTATGAACTGTGAAAAAAGCACCTTAAGATGCAGTGAGGAAAGTGTTGGACAAACATTGCCCTTTTTTCCAGGACAGCTACAGCACCATTTGGGATTTCAATACAAAGATCTGGATGAGAATGGGTGCCGCTCCAATTTTCCACAAGCCTCAGCCACTGCCCTACTCTTTAAAATAAGCAGTAGAGAAAGAACTCTACCATCTAGAGAGGCATGGTATAGTGTCCCGTGTAGAGAGGAATGGCTGGGCTGCACCTATCATTGTGATATCACAGTGAGCCAAAGCAGTAAGACTGTCTGGGGACCACATGGTCACAGAGAACCATTGCATTGAACCTGAAATGTACCCGCTATCCAATGCACAGAACTTGTTTGCCACATTGGCAGGTGGAAAGTTTCTCAGCAAATTAGCCTTATCCTTTGCATACCAGCAGTTGGAATTGGAGCCAGAGTCGGGGCATTATCTCACCATAAATATCCACAACGGATTTCTACCGATATAATTACTTGGTTTGTGGAGTTTGTACAGCGCCAGCAATTTTTCAGCATACAATGGACCAGATGCTGCACAGGCTGGACCATGTAGTCTGCTTTATAGACAATATGTTGGTAATGGCACCCACAGTGGAGGAGCATCTGATGGTCCTGAACCAGGTCATGTCAAGACTGCAGCAGTATGGAGTGAGAGTGAAACTAGCCAAATGTAATTTTCTATAAGTGTAACCCCCCTGCAAATGGGGGTTCCCAAAAGACTTCCAGGAGCTTGCTTGAATGCTCCAAGCCTGAATGGTGTTTGGCGTTAAGCCATTTATCAGTGAGTGTTTTTAGAACCTCTGGTACTGTCTCTTTAAGAGCTGTCTGCTTGCAGACATAATTGATTTAATATGGAGGACTGTGTGTTTCTTTGATTGAGTACCACTCGAGCTGCTGCCAATTCACTCCATTTTGCAGTCACTAGGAGTGCAAAGGGAACCTATCTGAAAGATGTAACTGTTTGCCAGAAACCATTTAGAGTAATAATGAAATTACAGTTTGTCTAACCTGCTTTTTGCAGTCAGAACTGTGTCTGCCTAGTTCCCCATTCTGGTTTTGAACTGCTGAACTGGACCAATCAGTGTGGGGTAAGCTAGCTCTAAAATGGTGCCTTGGACGAATCAGAACTTGGACTCATAATCTGAGCCAGCCACAAGAGGATTGTATGGGCAGTGACTCTGGGAGATGTAGTTTAGACTTGCACCTTTTGGACCAACAGGAGCAGTCTATTGTGAGTGACAGTCAATCCAGTCAAGAACTGGGAGGAACTCAAAGGAAGTGCTCGGTTTTGTCTGTTGGAGTTTCAGTTGAGCCCTGGCAGTGAAGAAGGAAGGAGCCCTGTGCTTTTCAGTGTGCAGTTTTAGTCGGAAACGGTGTGGCCCAGAGTTCCGCCTGCAGCTTGTGTAACTGCTTGTTAGGACTGAATCCATCCTGTGAAGAGAATCAAAGGATATCTGAAGAGTAGAAACCAGGCTCACCCTGTAGAAGACTGGAGAAATTGCTGAATTGCACTCGGTCTGTCAGGAACTGAATCTGCTGTGTGTTCTCCTGGGTATTGTGCAGTAATTGCGATCGGGATAGAGAAGCATCCTGCCTGGTATAGTACTTTCTGTTTTACCATATAAATGTGTGAAGAGGCTTGTGTACCTCAAGTGAATCCTGCTGCCATTAAAGGACTTTTGCCTGTTACTGTTCACCATATAAATGTGTGAGGAGGCTTGGTTAGCTCAAGTGAATCCTGCTGCCATTAAAGGACTTTTGCCTGTTGCAGTTTGCCATATAAATGTGTGAGGAGTCTCGTGGAGCTCCAGAGTAGCCCTGCTGACATTGAAGGACCCTATCTTGTTTGGAGGTCGTGAGTACTAATTCAGGGTCGCTCCCTGTTGAATTGCCACATTGAATCCAAATGGAATCACTGTACTGCTGACTGTTTAAACTAATTTTTCTTTTCTGCATGGAAAGGGCCCCTACCAGCTGCCACGGTTTGGACTAGCTACTAGGGCTTGGGTACCCAGGGACAGTAACTGGTAGGGATAGGCCTGTGCACAGAGCCATAGGTAGATGAGTAAAGTGATAAGCTAATTAACCTGATTTCCCCCTGTCCTTGTTATATTCCCCCTAAATAAATCCGAGCTGCTTGTTTCAGCAAAGTTATACTGCCTGAGGTATTTGTCTATGTTAAAGTATTGTACTGTGATTGTTGCACTGTATCTTATTTTACAGGAGGTCCCAGTGCCTGAACCAGCCCTGGGGGTAAGTGTATACTGTGAAGGTAATTCTGATATATTGTGTGAGCCACTAGTGGGAAGAAAGGGGGGTTGCAGTGTCCCAGAGGGCTGTGACCAAGTAAGTTTAACTATTGCAAACCCTGACCTCTGGGTGGAGGCACCCGCCATTGGATCCAGGCCCCTCAACCTGTTAGTGGCAAATCAGGCAGGGGTAGTAGCCCCTGGGATAGCGCCATCTAGGGGTTACATATAAGGTTCTGTCAAGTATCTGGACTATCAGATTGATGCCCAGGGCCTGCACCCAACAGACAGAAAAGTGGCACTAATTGTCAATGCACAAGTTCTAACAAATGTAACTATGCCAGATCATTATTGAACCTGTTGAACTATAATGGATGTGTCCTGGCAAATGATTCCACATTGTTGCAACTGCTACATGACTTGCTACAAAAAAAGTGAAATGGCATTGCTCGCCGAAATGTGAAGGAAGCATTCCAACCTTGCAAGTAATGACTATTAAACAAGTGGTTAGTACATTTTGACCCAGCAAAACCCTTGAGATTGGCATATGATGCATCCCCATGTAGGGTGAGCACAAAAATCTCTCATTTGTTACCTTCAGGTAAGGAGCACCCAGTTGCTTTTGCACCAAAGACAATGACTCCAAGTGAAAGGAACAATGCTCATATTAAGAAGGAAGCCTTTATTATAATTAGGGTTTCTGGTTTTCGGTTTTAACTGATAATCACCGGTAAAACACCTCCGATGTATTTTTTTCAGGATTTCGGTTAAAACCGATAAGCACTGAATTAATTGATTACAGAAGGTGGAGTTCAGCTTGCTGATGACACACATGCGGAAGCAACCGCCTGGCCACGGCTGAGTTCAAAGTGCTGCTCTACTGCCGAGATTTGTATACACACCAGCCCAGTCAGACCAAGATAGAGGACCACCACTGCCTGCACCTGCTAGCTGATGGCTGGAAAGGTAAGAGAGAACCGGGGAACGTTGGTGCTGGGGTGCATTGCAGTTTGGCTGTGGCTGACATGGAAAGAGTGTTCTTGCTTTCCATTTTCCTATCTTATCATTTTATGTCTCAGAAGCAGTCCATAGACTGACAAGACTGAGTCAGCACCTACAGTTTTATTGAGTTTTTTTAACGTTAGTCAAGACACTCTCAGTTGCTCCAGTTCTGAGGCAAACAACAAAAAAACTGCATTTCAATTTGTTCACAGCCAAACTTTCTAACTGGGAGCAATACTGAAAAAGTAGCTTTTGTATGAGAGCTTTTTTAGTAATCTTTGCAACTGCCAGAGAATGCATAGCAGCTTCTTAGAAGACAAGAACATATTAAAAGTAAAAGTAGGAAAAGTAACAGCAGAAAATACTGAGTTTCTGAGTGCTTTATTTTCATTAAGCTTAGTAATGTTGATCATATCTGTGTGACAGGGGTTACCAGTATTATACCTTCACAGATCAAACAAAGGTTTTTCAGTGAGTGTGTCACAGTCAGGTACCTGAGGGTGTGAGCAGCAAGCAATAGGAAGATGGCACCAGTATAGGCTGCATTTGAAAAAGTTTATTTTAACAGTAAGTTAAAAGAGGGAGCAATGCACATACAAAGGCAACATTGTACACAGTGATTTAAAATATATATATATTTGAATAAACACTGATACATAATGAAAATGTGTAATGACTTATTTATTTACACCAGAAAACACAGAATTTTAACACTTGAAAAACTTCAGAGAAAAGGTGAAAAATAAACACCTTTTTTTTCAGAAAAATAAACCCCTAAAACCGGAAACCCTAATCATAGTCTTTGGCATCAAGAAGTTTCATACAGTTTGCTAACAGATCACAAGCCTCAACTGGCCATTTTGTTGCCAAAGGCAGTTATATCGATGCTTGCAGCTTTGAGGATGCAGTGATTGGCCCTACACACACACACACACACACACACACACACACACACACACACACACACACACACACACACCATACTGGCACAGATAAGGAACAGCTGAAGCAGTTTAACTTTTTTATTTCTTTTTTTTTAATTTACTTTTTTATTTACTTTTTTATTTGTCGACGTGGAACCTTTGTAAACGAGCAGTTCCTGCTCAAAGGTATTTGTAATCCTAGATTTCAATAAATAAAAAATTAAAAATTTCTAATTCTATTGACTGGAAACTGTGTGAAGATACAGAAGGCGTGGGGGAAGGGAAACTGCCTGACTGAGCCTCTTTGTGACATTACTGCTAACACAGATGGCTGATTAGTCTAGATTTCTATTGACTGTGCTACATTTGGCCTGACCGTCATTAACGACCCTGGACGATCGTGCCCCGGGGCATGAGTGCAGCAGTACAGGAGTGCGGCATCTGACCTAGGGTCGTCTGCAGATTTTCTGCAGGTAAGTTCACAGTTCCACATGGGACACTGCAAGGCAGTACAGGTATCAAGTGATATAACTTGTAAGCTGCAAAGCAGGTTGTGTAAGGGATCCTAGAGCTACTCTTGCTGGGGTAAGCTAAAAAGATGAAGAACCTCAGTACAAAAGCACTGAGGCAAGGGTTACTCAGAAAAGGTGCAGGCAATGCCCATTTTGGGTACCCCTTTCCTCAGTGCTTTTGTGCTTGAGACTACTGTCTTTAGCTTGCTTTTATTTTGGCCTCTACCATGACTCAAACCTATAAAACCACATTAGTGCTGGTTCATTTTCCCCTGGTGTGAGATATAGACAAGGCACACTGATGAGTCATGTGTAGGAGGAAACATGTGCTGGTGTCTTCCATTCCCACTCATTGCAGATTGTATAAGAGGCCCTTTGGCACCGTGCATTCCTGCTTAAAGCATAACCAGCTAACATTTTCCTGGTGATTTGCATATATACCCATGATGCTTTGCACTATGTGAGTATGTGTGATTTTGTATTCTTAGCTGGGGTAGCCTAATATTGCAAATAGGAAGTTTATAATTGTGCATCTAAGTAACAGTCCAGATCTGTACAAGGGAAAACACCCTATCTAGGATAGGGTGTTAATGGGATCTGAAGAAGGGATAAACACTGATAAGGGTTACTACAGGGCAAGATGCAGTACACTGTAGAAAGAACACAATATGTATTAAAGGAGAGTAACAGTAGTAAGTATGAAGCACAAAACTGGTGGGGAAATAGTCATCTGCAGGGATTGCATGGGGCTAATCTTGCAGGCTGTGCTTTGGAGGATACAACACTGTCCTATATGTAGGAGTTTTATAGAGCTCCAGGCAAAGCTGATAGCATCATGAAAAGAGATATTCATGCTGCATCACCAGCTGTGTTGGCAGCTACAGACACCCCCCACACCCCCACTCCTCCAGAGATCCACTGACCAAGGGGTGAGGGTAGTGGGGAGAGGTGGCAGAGGCAATCACAAGAAGTCCTCCAACCTCATGATATCCATACTGCAAATTGCTTTGCACCACTAGAGGAGACACAGGTACCTTACTCTTTCAGAGGAGGCTGTGAGATGGTTAGGAATGGTGAACATTTTAGCTTGGTGGCACCCATGAGAGAGAACAGGAAGAAAGAGGGAAGAAGTATACTAATAGCAGAAGATTCTATGAGTAGAAGGGCAGAGAAGGTGGTAGTGAGAGGGGGAAAGGAAAGGGTGGTGGTCAGATACCTTCCTGATGCATCGGCCATCAGGGATTTGGAGAGGATAGGGTGGTGGTAAAGGAGGGGGATGGGAGCTTGGGGTGCCTATACACTTGGGTACCAATGATCTGGCAAACCAGCCAGTTGAGTTAGTGAAGCGTAACTCAGGGATCAGTCCTGGGGCCAGTCCTCTTCAATATCTTCATCAGTGACATTGCAGATGGACTGGAGGGTAAGGTTTGTCTGTTTGCAGATGACACCAAGATCTGCACAGAGTAGATGATCCAGATGGGGTGGGCAGAATGAGAAGAGATCTGGATAAACTAGCAAAATGAGATCTGGATAAACTAGCAAAATGGTCGGAAGAGTGGCAACTGGGGTTTAATGCAAAGAACTGCAAGATCATGCACATAGGGAAGAGAAACCCTGAAGCCACCTATAGGCTGGGAGGGGAGTTGCTGGCAGTCACAAGGGAAGAAAGAGACTTGGGCATCATCATTACTGATGACCTGAAATCATCCAAGCAGACCACTAAAGCAGTAGGTAAGGCTAGGGGGATGTTAGGTGTATTAGTAGAGGGTATCACAAGTTGGAAAAGGAGGTAATAATCCTCTTTACAAGACACTGGTTAGGCCATCTGGAGTACTGTGTGCAGTACTGGAGGCCACACCTTCACAAGGACATTAACCAAATTGAGGCAGTCCAGAAAAGGGCAACCAAAATGGTGCAGGGACTGCATCAGAAAACATATGAGGACAGATTAACAGAGCTCAATATGTATACCCTAGAGTAAAGGAGGGAGAGAGGTGATATGATCGAAACATTCAAACACTTTAAGGGCATTAACAAGGTGAAAGAGTCTAACATGTTTCAGTATAAGAAAAATAGCAGGACAAGAGGACACAGCATGAGATTAGAGGAAGGCCGATTAAGGGATCATGTGATGAAGTTCTTTTTCACAGAAAGGGTGGTGGATGCATGGAATGGCCTACCTCAGGAAGTGGTGGATATGAATACAGTGCAGGGCTTCAAACAGGCATGGGATAGGCATAAGGGAGCAATACAGATGAGTATGACTAGATAGGCCATTGACAGAGCAAAGATTGATGGCATATTTATAAGGTAGAAAAAGAAATGGGCAGACTGCATGGGCCTTGCGGTCCTTATCTGCCATCAACTTCTATGTTTCTATGTTTCTAAAGGTTGGGGGACAGACTGAAGGTGTGTTCAACTTCCCTGGCCTTTTCTGAGGTCCTAACACACACAAAGAACGCAGGTGCAACATAGGAATTTCCAGGGTGCTTAGGAATGGGATGGCTATTCCCACAAATAGTCGCAGCATGCAAGGTTCAAAGCACTCCAGGTCAATAATAAACATTGTAGGCAAACTTGACAAAAGCAAGTGAGTTTATTTCATACCAAAAAACTCTCGTAGCTCCCAGCGCTTTGGCTCCACACACCCCTGATGAATACCCAATTGTGGAGCCGAAGTGCTGGGAGCTATGAGAGTTTTTGGTATGAAATAAACTCAGTTGCTTTTGTCAAGTTTGCCTACAATGTTTCTTATTGACCTGGAGTGCTTCAAACCTTGTGTCCTTTTCTGAGGTCCTCCCTGTGTGGGTTAGGGAGAATGGAAATAATAGGGTGAGGACAGAGTGGACTGAGAGATTTAACGAACAAACTACTGGCTGAACTCCATTCCATTGACACACACTCCAGTTTCAAGTTCAACCTTAAAGTCTGGTTCTTGGAAAACTCATCCTGCCGATGCTCCCAGGGGTCTCACACCAACCCACACTAGTCAACTCCCCAGCCCAGGGGTTACCCACCTACCCACACTAGTCAACTCTCTTGCCTGCAACTGTTATATCGTATTTTTCACAGTAATATCTGACTTCCTTGCCTGTACATATTGTATATATATTTTTTTACTGAGTAGTCTGTGTATTACTTCCCACTGGACGATGCAGTCTCACATTGTACACTGTGCCTATGATTTGTTTGTTTGTACCAAATCTTCTCATGTCTGATATTGAAACCATGTATTCACTGTTCTCAAATGGACCTATGCATCAAACCTATATAGTGTGTCTACTATTGTTGCTTGTATCAAATCTGTTTCATGTGCAGGGCCCCTAGTGCTCTGCGGCAACATTTTCTGATTTCTGCGGAAGGGCTCTTTGGCTTCTGTGGCAGCATTTTCTGATTTCTGTAGCAAAATTTATTTATTTCTCTGGCAGAATGCAGTCCTGCCATTGGCTAAATATGATGTGATGTCATTGATGATGTCACATGCTGAGTGCAGAGGAGGGGCTTCAGGATAAACGAAATGGGAAAGAAAGCCTGATACTATGGAAAAACAGTGTATTTGAATGACAATTCACCAAAAACAATGAATTCTGTGGCACTATATATATTCTGCAGCATGATGCAAATTCTGTGGAAAATTCCACAGCTGCAGAATTGCAGAATTCCAGGGGCTTTGTTCATGTGTATTACTGTTACCTTGTACTCCACTGTCACCCTGCACCATGTGTTATGGGGGTCGTGCCTGAAAATGGTCCCTGGGATCAGTGCACTCACCCGGTTATCAAGTCGTAAATAAATAAATAAAAATAAATAAATGAATGATTAAAGACTGGTTTAAGGAGCAGGGGTACAATTATGTGGGTGACTGGTAGGGGCATCAGGGACAGGAGGCTTGTGACAAGTAACATGTAACCATGTAGCCTAAGCTATTTGGGAACATTCTTAATGATAGGGCAGGCAGGTTTCAAAGTTCAAACACCTAAACTCTTTATTTTACACTTGTTTAAACAGCTCAAATTTTTTTTTCTTGTTCCCCCCCAAAAAATCTCTCATTAGCAGTTCTCCATCTTTATACAGTAGAAATCAACTGCCACTCCCTGATCTCTGGCCACTAACTCTAGGGCCCCAATTCAGCCTATACTGAATTGATTCCCTCTCTCAGCATTTTCTTTAGCTTTTGTGGCCACTATCTCTAGTGCCCCAGTTTACCCTATACCAGATTGGTTCTTTCTCTCAAAGCTTTCATCAGCTCTCCCTGCTTTCAAGCAGGCCTACATGTAGACTTGCCCAGTTCTCCCTATCTCTGATTTACAGGGTTAACCTTCCATATACCTTCAGCCACAATGTCTTTCAGAGCTTCCCTTCAGCTCTGTACTTGGCAGGGTTTATCTCTCCCTCCATGCAGATCCAAGCAAATAAAAAAGCCTTCACATTGAGGCATGCTTATTTTATTCAGCTTCTCATCTGCTCCCAATTATCCAGTTAAAGGCTGACTGCAAGTTTGCAGGTCTTCCTGCACAGTATTTTTAAAGGTCAACTCCAAAAACCCATCTCTTGCCAAATCCTGGTTTAGCTTCCACCAGAGTCCCTGGCAAAAACCCCTCTGGTCCTGAACGTGATGGGGAGGGCAAAGGGCAGACCTACTCTGTTACAAGCCTCTTCAGTTGTAATGACCTTCCCCTAACAAAAGAGGGGAGCAGTGCACTTGGGTGGGTGTTTGATATCTATGTAGGTAGACATTTAAACTGAAAGGGGGGGGACTGTGTGGCAGGGAAACCACTGAGGATGGTGAACAAATTGGTAACCTAGCTAGGACTCCCTCAGTAATGGAGAATAGGAGCAGAGAGGATGACAGCACCAAAGCAGGAGTCCATAATAAGTTAAGGAGGGGTTTCAAGGGGGGGCACACAGAGACAGCAGGGAGTATGAACACCAGGAAATTAAGGAGGAAGGGGGAGAACAAAGGGGAAGGAAATTATAAGAGGGTGAAAGGTTTAGGCTCAAATTGGAAGGCAGTCTGCCTAAATGCCAGCAGCCTTGGAAGGACAATTAGTGAGCTCCAAGCAATGATGGCAGATTTAACCTCATAGTTAATGGAAATAGCAACTGGGATCTGAAACTACCAGACTACACCATGTATAGGAGGGACGGGGGAGGGAAAAGGAGGAAGAGTAGCCCTCTATATTATGGAAAGCATTCAGGTGGTTGAGGATAGATCCCTAAAGGGAGGGAATGAGGAAACAGAATCACTGTTGATACAGCTCACATCATTATTGGATAAGAAGTTGTGCATGCAAGGTGCTTTATACCCTTTGAGACAGGGTTGAGGGCAATACGGAACTAGAGACAGAAATAGAGAGGGAAGCTGTAAAGGGGGAGGTAGTGGTGGCTCTCAACCTGTCAGATATAGATTGGGACATGCCAGCAGCTAAGAGAATCAGAAATTAAGCCCTTCTGGATATGTTGCAGGACTGCCTGCTTGTATAGCTGGTCAGGGAACCCACAAGACAGGCCAACATTCATGAAGTGGTGCTAACCAACTCAGAAATGGCAGGTGGAGTGTGGATTGGGGTACCACTGGGGTCCAGTGACTATAACACTATATGGTTTGGACTGACCCTACATACTACAGTATTATACCCTCATCAAAGTGGAGGTTCTTTAGTTCAGAAGAGTAAACTTTGACCAGATGAGGGAATTAGTCCAGAATAAGCTGGTTGGAGTGGGAAAAATCAGGGGGTGGAGGATAAGTGGGGAGTAATTAGAGGGGCCATTCTCAAGGCATCTAAATTATACTTGAGAAGGTTATCAAAAGAAACAGGTAGAGGAGATCAAGCTGGATCTCTAAGAAGGTCAGCGAGGCAGTGAGGGCTAGAAAAGGACAAGCAGACAGAGACAAGAAGGCAGTTAGCAGTGCAGAAAGCAGAATCAGAGCTGCATATTGTAGAGGGGTCCAAAGGAGGGGAAAACATTTTTTTTCAGATACATTAGGGAAAAAAAGACAATAGGGAATAGTAAGGCTGGTGGAGTTGGAGGGGTGGGTAATAGAGGATGAAGCACAGAAGGCAGCCATTCTTATCGACTAATTTTGTACAATATTCACAGTGGAGAATAGCGGGCCTTTGCCAGAAAGCGACATAAATGCTGCTGCAAGGGGTATACCAGAAATGGTGGTATTTACAGGTGAAAGGGCCAGAAAAGGGCTTGCAGCCCTAAAAATGGATAAGGCTGCAGGTACAGATGGGATGCACTTGAGAGTACTGCTTAGGAAATTAGCATCTGAACTGGCTGAACCCCTCACAGGGCTATTCATTAGCTTAATGCAGTCAGGGTGGTTTCAAAAGATTAAAAGGTAGCAGGTGTAGCTCTGCTCCACAAGAGAGGGGACAAAGCGCAACCAAGTAACTACAGGCCTGTCAGTCTTACCTCCATTGTGGATAAACTGATGAAGATACTGGTCAAGGAGGGCCTAGTGGACTACCTAGAGAGAAATGGGCTCCTGGATAGTAAACAACATGGGTTCATGGCTGGGAAGTCTTATATTCTTTGACTGGGTAACTAAGGCAGTGAATAAGGGACAAGTAGTGGATTTACTCTACTATGATTTCAGCAATGCATTCAACTTGGTGTCACACAGAAGGCTGCTGGAGAAGTTCAAGGATGTGGATACAGAGAAGGTCCTAGTTATGCGGGTGGGTAGCTGGTTGGGGGGAGACAGCAGCGATTAATGGTGGGTGCTGCAGGGGTCAGTGCTGGGTTCAGTCCTTTTCAATATGTTCATCAGTGACTCGGGGGGGGGGAATACAGGGTAAGAGATGTGTCTCTTGATAGATGACACTAAGCCCTGTGACAGGGTTGGAGTGTGGAGGAAATAATGGAATTGCAGAGGGACCTGCATATGTTAAAGAGGAGGACCAAGGTTTGGCAGTTGAAATTCAAGTTGCTAAATTGAAGTGAGCATTCGTGGCGGTCAACCCTAAGTTCAGGTGTTGTACAAAGTCCACCAAGATGCCCGCAAAGGACAGGTTAATCTCGAAAGCGTGCTGCAAACATCAACCAGTGAACACCAGTTCTGCTTTACTCCTTGGGTTTATATTATTCTTGCTTTGGCCACCAGACACGTTCCCAAATGTTTCTCTGCTTACTTTTAGCTTTTTCAAGGGAATAGTGATCATGCATGTAGAAATACATTTTTCTAATTTTAAACATAAATGCGTGAGGAGTCATACTCACAATCTCACATCATTACAAAGTTTCTGAACACAGAAATCAATTATTCAGTTTTACATTTTATCTTGTTTAAAACAGTTTCTTACTATAAAGTTTCGTTAAGCCATTCCTTAGCACCACAGATTTGTGTGCTCAGTATGCCACTGCTGGTGCAGATCTGGCTTGCTAGTGACTAGGGGAGTTTTTAAGTCGGTACCGAAACACGTAATACCAGTTGAGCTCATTTGTCCCTCGGCTGACTTCATTAGCACTTGGGTGAGTGCCACGTCAGCAGGTATTTGGCTCACCATGCGAATCAGCTACAACCTCCTTTACCAAAATTATAGGGTATACTTTTTTTTTTATAGTTTTTGACAATTAAACTATCCAGGTTATCTTAAAATGTCCAAATTAAATGCTGAGCATTGTATTAAATTCATAGTCTAACCCACGTTTTGGTAGGTAGGAGGTCAGACTTAAGGTCAGTGGTTTCATTATCATTATGATCCTTTCCTTAATCAACAGTCATACAGACATCTATACTGCTTACAGTAAGCTGTTCCCTATACACTATTTACAATGTTTGCAGTGGTACATTTATACAATTAAGTACATTTGTACCAGATACTCCATTAGCAGAAAAGTAATCCCATTAATTCCTATTTTATACACATCACTTGTTTTACATTAAAATTAATGTTCAGTTAGCTGTATCATAAGTGAACCCATTATCCAATGGATCTAGGGTGGTGGGTGGGTCAAAGGTGGGGAGACAGGGTAGGTAAGGATGATTGACACAGTAAGAGGATCAGTCTTTTATTCTGTATTACATGCATCATTACCACCTGCTTGTCATAGGCCCTGTGGGATAGGGAAGCAGGCTTCATTTTTTGATAAAAATTATTGTATTAGATCAGTGGCAACCAGTCTGTTTTTTCATTCATGCCAATTCTAGAGTCATCCCCTACCCTATCAATCCAGTAAGCCTCTCAGATCAGCAGTTACCTCTTCCAATCACCACCCTAGCTGTTTTAGTAGCCTCCTGCACACCAAAAAATGTAATTAGGGTATTTGGTGATTTCTGCTAAAAAATGTGCTAGGCTAGAAGTTTCTTCCTTCCTGGTACCCCGTGAAGAGGGTGAACGAATAACAGTGAACCGTCACAATGGCAAAGGAAGAACAGTGCCAACACTTTTGTGCGACCATGGTTCTGCCCCCATCCCTGAGTTGTGTCCCCCTGGAGTAGGAATCTAAATGAAAGGGGGTGTGGGGCCAATACTTTCTGAAACGTGTGCTGTGGGCTCAGCGCCGTTGTGATGGTTCGCTGTTATCTGTTCGCCCTTCTGACATGGAACCATCTTTTCCTCTTATCATGGACTTTTGTTCAGATATCCTTAAACAGAGTTCTCTCAAATTTAAAATGTATTTCTTTATGTAGGGCCACTGTTCCCTTGAAAAAGCTGAACGTAATCAGCGAAAACATTTGGGAATTTATCTGGTGGCCAAAGCAAGAACAATAAAAATTCAAGAAGTAACACAGAACTGGTGGTTGATGTTTGCAGCACACTTTTGAGTTGGAATTCAGTGCCAGAAAGTGCAAGGTGATGCACATACAGAACTAGAACCTCAGTAAGGAGTTAAGCTGGGCATTATATCTGAGGAGTGGTCCTGGGAGTCACCATAAGTGACTCCCTAAACAATCTAGCCAATGTAACAAGGCCTCCACAAGGCAACCAGGATGTTGGGGCATATTGGTAAGGGGTTTTGATAGCAGGAGGAAGGAGGTAATACTGCCTCTCTGTAGATCACTGGTGAGGCCCCATCTGGAATACTGTGCCCCGTTCTGGAGTCCCCAGATAAGGAAAGACAAAAACAGGATGAAGGCAGTCCAGCGTAGGATAACCAAAATGTGTCAGTACCAACAGGGCAGATCCTATGAGGATCGGATTAGGGAAATGAATATGTACTCACTGGAAGCTAAAAAGGAGAGGGGCAATATGAGAGAGACTTTCAAGTTTCTAGAAGGAATGCACAGGGTACACTGTGAGGGACTATTCAGCAGGAATGGTGAGTCAATACCACTTAGACATGAGTGGAAGCTGGTGAGTGAGAGAGAGGTTTAGTAGGGACATGAGAAAATATTACTTTACAGAAAGAGTGACTGAGCTGTGGAACAGTCAACCATCAGAGGTGGTGGGTATGCAAAAACCATTAATGGTTTCAAGAATGGCTAGGACAGTGTTAAGGATTTAAAGCAGCAGTGCAACGAAAACTGTTTTTCCCAAAAATCTAGCTTCAGCTACAGTTAGGAAAAATATTAGCATACCTATTAAATGTACTTGTCTAGGCACCTCCTATGCTGCCTAATGTGAGTTTTTTTTTATCCTAGCCCTCACCAGGTCTACAGTACCATGCCTATGTAGAAAGTGGTGGCCATCTTTTTTCTTGAGACAAAAACTATATTAAAACATTCACAAAATCCTCAAATTCTGGCAGAATTAGAAAATTGTATCACCAAATAAAATTGGAAGATGTCTGGATTCTTTCGTAGGGTCAATTTGTTTGCCCAGTTTCATTGTACTGCTCCTTTAATAGTTACTCAGGGTGATAGCTGTAAGGCTTTGGGCAAGGGGGAGTATAACATAAAAAAAGCTGTCCAGACAGCAGGTCTCTGGCTAGAATTAGGCATAACAGGTCAGACTGGATGGACCAATGGTCTTATTCTGCTGACCTTGTCTATATTTCTATGGTTCTGTTGGCCTATGACTATGACATTGACTACTGTTATTCTCAGGACCATGCAAATGCAGATGCACTGCCAAGATTGCCATGCAAGCTGGCCCAGTGGCATGGCAGGCTGAGATGCTGGTCATCTTACTGCCCACCAAATCAGTGATGCAGGTTCAGGAATGACCCTGGGTCACTTGGAAGTTGACTGGTTGAGGGAAGACTGAGCATCCCAAGGACGGCTCTCCTCCCTCAGGGAGAGGGTACCCTGTGTCCCATCACTTGAATGCCACCTGGCGGAGGCAGGGTGACAGCGATGGCGGGAACAAGAGGTTGTTGATGGGTGATCGGTGGATGCAGAATGTACGTGCACCTTGGCACACTGATGTGCAAATGCGTCATTGCATGCTGACATCCCAGGAAGAAAACCAGCTGGGGAAAAATACCCCAGACTGCTCAGCGTTCCCAACAAGTTGTGCACAACCCTAAGCGTCATGCCACTCACCAAAATATGGCTCTGTTTAAGCGGTGTATAACCAGTAAATCCACTGGATGGGTCGGGGCTGGGGCTGGGGGATACCACTGGGATGAGGAACAGAAGCACACAAAAGACTGCCATGCAAATATTTGGCAGAGAAGGAAGATGATAGGGCACTGATCCAACGTTTGCACATCAAGAAGCAAAGCATAGCTTCCAGGGATGTAGCAGAGAAAACCAGATGGAATCCAGTCCTCTCAAAGGCCCTGTATCTCACCCTAAATGGATGACCCGACTTCACAAGACACCCAATCTGACATTTCTTTGACTGGAAGGACCAGTTGTATATGGATCAAGGATGTATTATGTGGGATGCCTGAGTTGTGATACCTCCAAAGTTCCAAAAGAGGCCACTTTCCTATTTACACTAGCCATCCTGGAATCTATTGCATGAAGGAATTGGCCAGCAGTTACACACAAGCATAAACAATGGTGAAAAAATACCAAAGGTCCCTCTAGTCTACCCAGAATTCCCTATCTGCCCAGGGACCTATTGTCTATACAGGGTGTTATCCATTACAGTCCACAACCGTGCTCCCCTCCCTACTGCTACTGACCTGTGCAACCATTAAACCCATCACTCTGTCCCAGCTATGCTTGAAACCATGTACAGTCTTGGTGCCCACCACTTCCATTGGTAGACTGTTCTATGGCTCTTATGGCTCTACCACCCTTTCCGTAAAATTTAATTTCCTCACATCCCTCTTAAACCTTCCCCCTACCAGCTTCCACTTGTGACCTCTTGTTCATGGCTCTGTACTCCTACTAGATAGTTCCCTGCAGTTCACCATGATTATTTCCTTCAGGAACTTGAAGATCTCTATCATATCCTCCCTCCCTCCCTCTCTCGCCTAGCTTCCAGTGAGTACCTGTTCAGTGACTTGAGATGATCTCTGTAAGATCTGCCCTGCTGGACCTGAATAATCTTGGTCACCATCTACTGCACCACCTCCAGTCAGTTTCTGTCCTTCCTGTGGTGAGGACTCCAGAACTAAGCACAGTATTCCAGGTGTGATCTCACTAGTGACCTATATGGCATTAATAATACCTCTAATACATCTGGTGCTCAGGACTTGATCAAGACACTCAGCATCTTGTTAGCCAATGTGTGCTTGTGAGACTGCCTGCAACCAACCCACAGCTTCACCTCTGCATCCCTGGTCCTGGGCTGCCACATCTTGGGAATGCATCCATGCTGATTATGCAGAAGTGGACAAACAGCATTTCTCGGTAGAGACTGATGCCCACTCAAAATGGATCAAAGTGCTTCCCATGCAAGTGACAACTACAGAGAAGACCAAGATAGAGCAGTCAATAGGGAGAAGGGCAGGGGTAAATGGAGAAAAAGACAAAGGCAGTGAGGACAAGGATGGGGCAAAAAGAAATAAAGCCATATAAAAATGGAAGGTAATGAGTACCAATGCCCGTAATCTAGATAAAAAACTCCCCGAAAATGGTGGCCTTGATGGAAGAGGGATGCCTGGATATTGTGGCAGTCACAGAAACATTGTACACAGAGAACCATGACTGGGATGTCAACATACCTGGGTACACAATCTACAGGAGGGACAAGGAGGGAAGAAGAAGAGGAGGAGGAGTAGCTCTCTATGTAAGGGAAGGGATCAAAGCACAAGAACTAAAGGGTAAACAGGGAGGAGAGGAGGCACAGTGGGTCATCCTCGAGACTGGAAATGGCTCCACAATCCACTCAGGGGTTGTATGCAGCCCCCCGTCTCAGGGGGAGGAAATGGACAAAGAAATGATAGAAGGCATCCTTGTGAAAGGGGAGATATTGCTGATGGGGGCCCTGAATATGCCAGATGTTAACTGGAGCACCTTTGCTGCAGCCACATCCAAGAGCAGGGCCATTTTCGATGACCTACAGGGGGCATGCCTCAGACAGCTAATTATGGAACCCACTCAGGAGGGAGCAGTCTTAGACCTGGTACTCTCAAATGGGGATGGAGAGAGGATCTCTGATCTTGAAGTGGGTAGCCATCTGGGAACAAGCGACCACCAGACAGTGTGGTTCATGATAAACTTAGCTGTAGAGTCGAGCCACACAAAAGTGAAGGTACTGGACTTCAGGAGGGCTGATTTTGTCAAAATGGGAGAGTGCTTCACAAAAGCACTAGCAAACAGGCAAGAAGGTGGGGTGGAGCAACAATGGGGAAACATCAAAACCGCCATCACAAGTCAACAAGTCAGTGAAGCAATAAACAAATCAAAATGAAAGAAAAAACACTATGGTTCTCAAAAGAAGTGTCGGGGAAGATAAGGGAGAAAAATATAGCATTCAGGAAGTATAAGGAAACACAGAAGGAGCAGGACAGAGAACTGTACCAGTTAAAGCAGAAGGAAGCGGGCAAGGCAGTCAGAATAGCAAGGGCTCAAACCAAGGAAAAGATAGCCAACTCAGTTAAGAGAGGGGATAAAACCTTTTATAGGTACAGTAGGGAGCAAAGAAAAACTAAGGCAGGGATACTGAGGCTGAATAAAGAGGAAGGTGGTTGGGCAGAGAGCGACAGTGAAGGGGCAGGGATACTGAACTAATACTTCTGCTCAGTATTCACAGTGAAAAAACAGGGGGAGATACCTAGTCCAGTCAATAGAAGCACTCTGGATAGGGGTTGATATTAGTCCTTTCACAGAAGAAAGAGTTCTGGGGGAACTCTTAAAACTGAAGATGGATAAAGCAATAGGATCTGATGGGATTCAACCCAGAATTCTAAAAGAACTAAAGGAAGAACTAGTAACACCACTGACTACCCTTTTTTAATAAATCATGGGAGGATGGTGTGGTACCTGAGGACTGGAGGAGGGCGGATGTGATTCTCCTTCACAGGGGTGGGAGCAAGACAGAGGCAGGAAACTACAGACCTGTCAGTTTGACCTCATTGGTAGGGAAAATGATGGAATCACTCCTGAAGGAAAGAATTGTTGAGTACCTAGAGGTCAGTGGAGCACAGGACCCAAGGCAGCATGGATTCACAGCAGGAAGGTCATGTCAGACAAATCTAGTTGATTTCTTTGACTGCGTGACCAAAATTGTAGATCAGGGAGGGGCTGTGGACATTGGCTACCTAGACTTTAGCAAGGCATTTGACACAGTCCCTCACAAAAGATTGGTAAACAAATTAGCCAGCCTGGGTGTGGGTCCCAGGGTGGTAGTCTGGGTAAAACACTGACTGGACAACAGGACACAGCAGGTAATAGTAAATGGAGTCTGCAGTGAAGAAAGGAGGGTTACTAGTGGGGTACCACAGGGTTCAGTACTGGGGCCGGTCCTTTATAATAGGTGACATTGCAGAGGGACGTGGAAGGGAAAGTATGTCTCTTTGCAGATGACGCAAAGATCTGCAACAGGGTTGATGTGCAAGGTGGGGTGGAAAGGATGAAAAGGGACTTGGCAAGGTTGGAGGAATGATCAAATATGTGGCAGCTTAGATTCAATGAAAAGAAGTGCAAAGTAATGCACCTGGGAAACAAAGACCCAGGGGAAGAGTACACAATGGGGGGGTTGGTGAGACACTGACAACAACAAAAATGGAAAGGGACCTGGGAGTAGTCATATCAGACGACCTAAAGGTGGGCCAGCAATGTGAGAAGGCAGTAAGGAGGGCTGGGGGGGATACTGGGATGCTAGCAGAGGCATCACCAGTAGAAAACAGGAAGTTGTTGGCCTCTGTACAGACTGTTGGTAAGATCACATCTGGAGTACTTCGTACAATTCTGGAGACCCCATCTCCGTAAAGACATAGATAGGGTGGAGGCTGTCCAGAGGAGGGCAACTAAAATGGTGCAGGGTCTGCACCAGAAGACATATGATGAAAGACTAAAGGAGCTTAAGATGTATAGCCTCGAGAAAAGGAGGGAGAGGGGGGACATGATAGAAACTTTCAAATACCTCAAGGGAATCAACAAAGTCCAAGAGGGTAGCATCTTTTAGAAAAGAGATGTGCAAGAACAAGGGACACAATTTGAAGATAGAGGGACGGCTCAGAGGTATCGAGGAAATATTTCTTCACAGAGGGTTGTGGATGCATGGAACAGCCTTCCTGAGAAGGTCGTAGAGTGAAAAACATTGGGGGAATTCAAGAATGCATGGGACAGGCATAAGGCAATTCTAGTGGGGGGTAGGAGAAACTAGGCTGTTGGTTAACTAGTATCTGCAGCTTATCCGTTAGGTAGGGAAATGGGCAGACTAGGTCAGCCAAGCGGTCCTTATCTGCCATCAGATTCTATCTTTCTATGTTTCTATAAATCTCCTGAGACAAGTCTTCACTCATATGGACTGCTACGGGAGCTAGTGTCAGACACCGATCCCATGTTTTCTTCACAATAGTTTAAACTGTTCTTAAAGTGGAATAGCGTCTAACATGCTGTGTCCTCCATATTACCATTCAGCAAAAAATGGTGCAGCCAAATGGGCTGAACAGACTGTCAAGAAAGCCTGGACTAAACAAGGTCTTCAGTTAATACCTGCAACCCAGAGGTTGGCTTGTTTCTTATTCCCTTACAGAAGCACTCCTTACACCACCACAGAGTGAACAACTGCTGAACTGTTCCTCAAATCTCAACCCCCTATCCATTTGGCATTTTTAAATCTGGACTTGTCCCATACCATAGCAAAACATAAAGTACAACAACAGAGGGGCCATGACAAGTTGACTAAGCCACTTTGACTCTTCCACTCTGGGGAGAAGGTGATGGTTTGAGATTTTCAAGCATCTTTAGATTCCTGCAGTGATGATTGAAAAACATGGACTGCTGACATACAGAGTCCATGTAGGCCATTGCATTGTTCATGTGCTTTGTGCCTGTAGATCACCTGCTATCTTTAAAGGCCACAGCTGATTCATCAGAAGATGTCACTCCAGAAGAGAAAAGTGATACCAAGGACTTCGCTCTTGCTTGTGAAATTCTATTGGGAACTGTACTGAAAAATACAGCAGCAGAATTCATGTTTCACAGGCAGCAGTTGCTCCAGCCTGGAAATACCCTATGTGGTAGCGAAGAACACCAGAGACTTGACCTTTATGTCATTAACATAGAAACATAGAAACATAGAAGTTGACGGCAGATAAGGACCGCAAGGCCCATCCAGTCTGCCCATTTCTTTTTCTACCTTATAAATGTGCCATTGGCCTTTGCTCTGTCAGTGACCTATCTATTCATAGTCATTTGTATTGCTCCCTTATGCCTATCCCATGCCTGTTTGAAGCCCTGCACTGTATTCATAGCCACCACTTCTTGTGGTAAGCCATTCCATGCATCTACCACCCTTTCTGTGAAAAATAATTTCTCACATTCCCCTTAATCGGCCTCCTCTAATCTCATGCTGTGTCCTCTTGTCCTGCTATTTTTCTTATATTTAAACATGTTAGACTCTTTCACCTTGTTTATGCCCTTAAGGTGTTTGAATGCCTCGATCATATCACCTCTCTCCCTCTTTGCTCAAGGGTATACATATTGAGCTCTGTTAATCTGTCCTCATATGTCTTCTGATGCAGTCCCTGCACCATTTTGGTTGCCCTTCTCTGGACTGCCTCAATTTGGTTAATGTCCTTGTGAAGGTGTGGCCTCCAATACTGCTACGCAGTACTCAGATGGGGCCTAACCAATGTCTCGTACAGAGGGATTATTACCTCCTCTACGACTTGTGATACCCCTACTAATACACCCTAACACCCCCTAGCCTTACTCTACTGCTTTAGAGGTTTGCTTGGATGATTTTAGGTCATCAGTGATGATGATGCCCAAGTCTCTTTCTTCTTTGTGACTGCTAGCAACTCCTCCCAGCCTATAAGTGGCTTCAGGGTTTCTCTTCCCTATGTGCATGATTTTGCACTTCTTTGCATTAAATCCCAGTTGCCACTCTTCTGACCATTCTGCTAGTTTATCCAGATCTCTTCTCATTCTGCCCACCCCATCTGGATCATCTACTGTTGCAGATCTTGGTGTCATCTGCAAACAGACAAGCCTTACCCTCTAGTCCATCTGCAAGGTCACTAATGAAGATGTTGAATAGGACTGGCCCCAGGACTGATCCCTGAGGTACCCCACTTGTGACTTGCATCTCTTCTGACTGTATACCATTTACCACCACTCTCTGTTTTCTGCCAGTCAACCAGTTTGCCACCCAGTTGACCAACTTCTGACCCACCCCGAGCCTACCTAGCTTATTTATCAATCTTCTATGTGGAACAGTGTCAAAGCTTTGCTGAAGTCAAGGTAGGCGACATCAACTGCTCCCTTGGTCCACCACTCTGGTTACCCAGTCAAAGAAATCTATGAGATTAGTTTGACAGGACCTTCCTTTTGTAAACCCATGCTGTCTTGGATCCTGTGCCCCTATGGATTCCAGGTATTGCACTATCCTTTCCTTAAGGAGTGCCTCCATAATCTTGCCCACTACTGAGGTAAGACTGACCGGTCTGTAGTTCCCCGCCTCTTCCCTGCTACCACTCTTGTGGAGCGGGATCACATGAGCCCTTCTCCAGTCTTCTGGGACCTCTCCTGTGCTTAACTTAACATTTGTCTATGCAATTGGACTTACCTGCTGTTTTACTTGTAGTTAGCAACACATTCATATTATTCCCCTGTACTTGTTTCTGAGGACCGAATACTCTGCTTCAGCACAGAAGTTAGAAAATGTTAATGATGGGGTATTTTTAGATGTGGTTTTATCTAATGGAGAGGAGTGTAATATGTAATAGATAATCCACTATTGGGTGTGCGATCATGTTCTGATATATGCATGTCTTGGTGTGCGTTATGATGTATGGTCTTGTGGACACAACCACTAAAGGCATGCATATATTAAGGCATGATCGCAAGCCCTGTAGTGGAGTATCTATCTAATAAAATGGTCACAAATATTGGGAGGGGGGCAAAAAGTAGTTCCTGTCTAGCACAAATTAGTGTTTCCTTTATGTAATCTGGTTGATCTTGCCGTGATTCTGACAGGTTTAAAGTGAGAGAAAATAGTTATCTGGTTGCTCCTACCATGACTTTTATGGTAAAAAGTAATTAGAAAAAATACATTATATGGCTGCTCCTGTCACTTTTAGACTGTCTTAACTGTAATAACTTTCACTTTTTTGCTTTACTGTGGCGTGCCACATTCATGGTTGTGCATGTATGCTGCTAAAGTTTTAAAATGAACATCATTTTGTTCAAATGCCAAGGTATTTTGATAGTTTTTAAATTTATTTATATTTTATTTAAGTGTATTTTTTAATTTTTACTGCTATATTGCGTATTGTATTATAAATTTCTGTAAGGCGCCCAGAGCCTCCGGGACTGGGCACCATATAAATAAAACTTGCCTTGTCTAAAGTCTGATGTTTAACGTAAGTTTTGTGAGGCTTTCCTAAAAGAAGCAACCAGCTTTGGAGACAGGAGACTTGAGTAATTTGGCTGCTTTGGAAGTGTAGATGCAAGCCCAAGTGAGCATTGCCATAGCAACTCTCACTCATGGTTGCGTCTACTCTTCTGAAGCCACTGACTCATTTGCTATTCTCGCTCTACAGTTGATGGCTTCTTTTAGGAAAACCTCAAAATTTATGTTAAACACCAGACTTTGCATGCTGTTTGCAAAAAACAATGCTCATTTTAAAACTGTGGCAACAAATTTGTTAAGCCCACGAACACTGCTTGGTCATGCTACAGTAAAGAAAGTGAACGTTATTACAGTTAAGACTGTCTAAAAGTGTTAGTATCAACCAGATAAGTTTTTTTTAATTACTTTTTACAGTAGCTATAAAAACCATGGCAGATCAACCAGATAATGTTTTGCAGTATGGGACAGCTATATAGATTTACTTGCCTTGTGGCAGCCTATGTGTGCCAGGTGTGTGTTTGTGGCACCCTGTGTATGTCAGGTGTGGAGTGATTTCACTTGCTGGTGAGAAGGTTCTGAGGGATGGAAAGTAGTACAGGCATAAAGTTGTACTGGGAGGCGTGCAGTCATTGTGGGATAATGCACGGTCACGTGGTATTTTTTATCCAATCAGGGACCCTGATTTTCCTACCCATTTTATATTTATCTATCTATCTAGCTATCTATCTATCTACTGAATGAAAGTATGCAGGCAGCCATGTTGGCTGTAGTCCTTGGCTGGCATAACTGTAGTACATTGTAATTCCTGTCATGCCCAGTGTGGCTTTTGTCTGTTAATCCTGCTCTGAGAAATGAAATGGCTGTGGAACCTTTATTTACATCTGAGTCCATCTGTTCCTCAAAACCCTAGTATATTACACACTCCTTTTCCATTAGAAACAGAATACATTAACAAACATGGTGTTAGGGAACCCATTTTCAGCAACAAGATCTATGGTTTCAGTAGCCCTTTCAGTTGTTCATCCCTGTGTGCCCTACCTAGCTATATCTATTGCCTTTGCCAAAAGGTTTGATTCAGTTTCCAGTCTCTTTTTAATGCTGTAGCATGGGCAGTGCTGCTCAAATGTCTTATTAGTGTTGATATTTTTAAACAAGTGCTTTTAAAAGCAATATTTGCATGATGACTACAAACAGATAAGCTATCTGACCAGTGTCTTTTATCACTAGCCACCTTAGCTGGAATTTATCTTGTTTTTTTTTTTTTTAGACTGGCAACAACTTGGTGCATTGCTTGTTGTTGTGTCACACTCTGGTTCATGTTCTAATTCTGAAGGCTTGAGTTCTGGCTCAGGCTCTAATTGTTCATTATAAAATGGATTTGAAAATCGTGAAGTCTGATTGACTGAGGACCATCTTCACCCTTGCTGTTATCTCAGCACAACAGCACTGGATAACGATCCAGCAGCCTCTTCAAAATAAAATCATTACTAACCACACATCAGTGACTGCCATCACAAACATCACTGCCACCTTTAGTCACTTAAAACTTTCAACTAGGCCCTAAAAATAAAACTGTCTTAAACTAAACAAATAATAGTTAAATGCAAGTTACCCTCATAATCCTCTTCTTACATTCACATACATACATTTCAAAATGAAGTACAATAATCCTTACATTTTTAATTTCTGGTGTTTCTTTGCTGACTGTGAAAAATCTTCCTCCTGTCCTTACCTGCTTATCAAGGAAATCTCTGCTGTTTAATTTGCTACAGAGACAATAGAAGCAATGGATCCATCTGAGGCCCTCTGTTGTGTGGTTGTTGGGATGAACATTCTGCCATCAGAACTGAGTAGCAATTTCAATTCTTGTATTCCATCCATAGCAAACATTCCATCTACTGAGTGTAGGGAGGAGAACAGAAACAAAGTGGAGAAAGGGGGGAAATAATATAAAGAAGGAGAAAACGAGAGGAAACAGGTAAATGGCAGCGAGTTTGAAGAAAACAGAGGGTTTAAGGGCTAATTAAAAAAGAGTAATATTAAATGCATGCTGAACATAGAAAATAGAGTTAAAATTGATGTTTCAACCTTTGGTCATCTTCAGGAAATATCTAAAAGAGAAAAAAAGCAATGTTAGTGTAGAGGGAAGGGGAGGGGAAATAATGGATATATATATGTGGGTAAAGAAAATGGAGGAGGCTCTGGGAGAAGAAGTGATAAATGGCAAGATAAAAATTGAATCATGAAAACAAAACGGTGATGTTGGGAAGGACAAGGCATAATAGCAGTGAATGAGCTAGAGAGCTACTGCTGGATCCATTGATGACGCAATGTCCAACACACGTGCTGACTGCTGCAGTCCCTTCACTGATGTTCACTGTGACACCACTGGCCTGACTGCACAACTCTGACTACGCAAGTCCGGCTGCTCAACTGTCTTACATACATGTTGTCAGCAGATAAGGACCTCTTGGCCCACCCAGTCTGCCCTATCAAACCCTTACCTATTGTGAGACCCTGTGCCCATCCTGAACTGTTGTACACCTTACTTTTGTTTCCAGGATACCCATGTGTCTGTCACATGCATTCTTAAATCCCGTGATTGTATCAGCCTTTACCACCTCCTCCAGCAGGTTATTCCAAGCATCCACCACCCTTCCCAAGAAAAAGTACTGTCTCACATTATCCCTGAGCCACCCCCCTCCAACTTTGTACAGTACCCCTTGTCCTTAAGCAACTCTTTCTTTGAAATATACTCCCCTCCCGTACTCTGTTTATACCATTGAGGTATTTGAATGTTTTAGTCATGCTCCCCCTCTCCCTCCTTACCTCCAGGGACTACAGATTCAGTTATTTTAGTCTCTCATCATAGGCCTTCCCCTGCAGACCCTGCACCATTTTAGTAGTCATCCTCTGAACTGTCTATCCTCTGTCCATGTCCCTCTTCAGATGGGGCCTCCAGACTGAACTCCATACTCAAGGTGAGGCCTTACTAATTCCCATTCAGGGGCAAAATCACCTCCCTCCTTCTACTGGTAATACCCCTCCCTATGCATCCAAGCATTTGGATAGCCTTTCCTACCACCTTTTCACATTGTCTAGCCACCTTTAGGTCCTCTGAGATGATGACTCCCAGGTCTCTTTCCTGCTTCATTACTGTCTGTTCCTCCCCTCCCAGTTTGTATGTTGCCCCCAGGTTCCTGTGCCCTATATGCAAGATCCTGCACTTTTTTGCACTGAACTAACTCCCTTTTCCCCTTATCAGTTCCCAAGCACAGTACTAGAGGGGCCACCTGTCATATCTTTGACACCCCTTTTTACCGCACCAATCATGTGCAGAACTCCATCACATACAAGGGCCCTACGTTTTACAATAAACTATCCCCTGAATTTCAAGCCTGTAGTTCAATTGGCTCATTCACCTCCTCCTCCCTCAAGGAACACCTCCTCCAATCCACCACCTGTATCTACCCCGGTAGGTAACCTCCGAATGTCCACCAACCCTTGAGTTACCTTAGAGTTTATAAGTATCTGTATATTGGCTCTGTTGTTGTGTGCTCTGTATTTTTTTTTCGTATTCTAGATGATCCTGTTATATACACTGTTCCTATTGTAAATACTGTAAAATTTTGCAAATATTGTTTTTAACTTTTTCTCTGTATTATTGAATTTTTGCACCACTGGACGTTAGTGTAAATGGGCATTTTTGCTCACATACATTCCAGTATAAAAATTAAATTGAATTGAAAACTAGTTGCCTTGTTTAAGACCATTCCTCCAGATTTTTGAGGTCCCCCCCCCATCTTTTCAACCTCCCCCAGCTTGTCCACCCTATTGCATATTTTCATATAATCTATGAATAGGCATGCCTTCCCCTCTAGCCCTTCTGCAATATCTCCAAAAAAGACATTAAAGATGATCCATCCCAACACTGACCCTTGTGGTACCCTGCTCGACACCTTTCCCTTGCTAGTTTGTACCCCATTTATCACCACCCTTTAGCACCTGCCATGTAGCCAGTTCTCCACCCATTTAACTATTTTAGGACCTACCTTTAGGTCACCCTTCTGTGAGGGACAGTGTCAAAAGCCTTTCTGAAGTTCAGATAGGCCATGTCTACCACCCCGCCCTGATCTACCACCTTTGTCATCCAGTCAAAAAACTCTTATTATGTTTCTCTGCCAGGATCTCCCCCTGGTGAATCCATGCTGCTTCAGGTCTATCAGGCCACTCCTATCAAGGTATTCAACTACCCTTTCCTTCGGTGGGGGTGATTCCATTATTTTGCCCACTACTGAAGTCAGGCTGACTGGGCTGTAATTGTCAGCATCCTCCCTATCACCACTCTTGTGTAGTGGGACCACATCTGCTCTCTTCCAGTCACCAGGAACCTCCCCGGTTTCTAGTGATCGGTTGAACAGTGCCATAAGTGGTACAGCCAGCTCTTCCCTGAGTTCCTTTAGCACCCAGGGGTGCACTGCATCTGGACTCATTGCCTGGTCCACCTTTAGCTTCTTTAGCTCATTTAGGACTGTTTCTTCCATTAAGGGGCTGGTGTCCACTGCTCTACCCTTTATGCCACTGCCCTTCAGTTCTGGCCCTTGCCCCTCCTACTCCTCAGTGAATACTGAGTAAGTATTTGTTAGGTATTTCTGCTTTCTGACAGTTATCCTCTAGGTGAGCCCCTCCCCTTTTAGCCTAATCATCCTCCCTTTGTTTCCCTCCATTCATTAACGTACCTATAGAATGTTGTATCCCCCTCCATAATTGTTCTGGCTATATTCTCTTTTGTTAATGCTTTGCCCTCCTAACTGCCCTCCCTACCTCCCCCTGCATCACCTGGTACAATTTGCCTGTCCTCCTTCTTCTGAGTTCTTTTGTATTTTATGAAGCCTAGTTTCTTTGTCCTTACCTTTTCTGCTACCTCCCTAGTGAACCAGACTGGCCTACTTCTCCTCCTCCTCCTGCTCTTGCTAATCTGCCTGACTCATAGCTTGATAGTCCTAGCTATTCCCAGTTTTATTGTGGCCCACTGTTCCTCCACTCCTTTCGGTTCCCCTATCTCTGCTAGACACGCAGAATTAGTTAGTTGCTGTATAGGTCCTTGTAAGAATAGATCCAGAAACAAATGGTCTGATGCCTTTTATTGGACCAATATAGATGCCACAAGCACTGTTTTCTTTTGTTACATCTGTATTGATCCAATAAAAGGTATCAAACCATTTGTTTCTGGACCTATCTCTGCTAGGGCATTCCTCAGGCATATCCTCATCTTCTCACAGTCAGCCTTCCAGACGTCTAGTACCCTCGTTTTGGTGTGACTTGGCTCATGCCCAGTTTTTATACTAAACCTCATTGTATGATGGTCACTGGTCCTCAGGTGGTCTGACACCTCCATGTTATCCACACAATCCCCATTTATTAGTATCAGGTCCAGCACTGCACCCTCCCAAGTAGGTTCCTCTACAAGTTGTCTGAGGCATACCCCTCGCAGAGAGTCTAGTATGTCCCTGCTTCATGGGGTTGCCGCTGCTGGGAGGCTGCAGTCCACATCCAGAAGGTTGAAGTCCCCCACCAGCAACAGCTCTCCCTTGCTAGCCATCTTTTGTATTGCTTTCATCAGATCCCTGTCCATCTCTTCCCCCTGCATTGGAGGTCTGTAGACCATCCCCAACTGACCATTTTTTCTTCTTCTCTAAAGTGACCCACAGTACCCCTACCCCCACATCCCTCTTGTAATTCCATAGCCTTTATGCAGTCCCTCACATAAACAGCCACCCTTCCCCCCTTTTTGCCTACCCTATCCCTTCTAAGCAGAATAAACTCTGGATTGACAAAGTCTCAGTCCTGGTGCTCCTTCCACCAGGTTTCTGTTATTGCCACTAAATCCAGTTCCCCCTTCGCTATGGTGGCCTCTAAATCTGCTATTTTGTTTCCCAAGCTACGGGTATTTGCACACATGGCCCTCCATATGTTAATTCCTTCCTTGGTGCTGCCACCTGTTTTAGTCCCCTTCCCTACTTATGGGGGAGTGCCAGCTAGGTTTCCTCCTCCTTTACTGACCCACTTATCCTGCCGAGCCTCGTACTCCCCTTTTAGCTGTTTAACCCTAAGGCCTCATCCATGTACCCTTTCAGCTTCTCCCTGAGGACTCTTGACCCTGCCTCATTTAGGTGTAGCCTATCCTTTGCAAAGAGCCCTTCATTCAACCACCTGTTTCCCCATCCTCCAAGACAAACAAACCCATTCTCCCTGCACCAGTCTCTTAGCCATCTGTTAAACTCCTCAATCCTCCGTTTCTGCCCTGTGCTGGCACTGGGTACTGGAATAACCTCAGAGAAGGCTAAGGAACTTCCTACTATCCTACAACACTCTGCCAACTCCCTGAACCTTTGTTGAGCCACACCCACATTACTCCCTATCAAATTGTTTGTTCCCAGGTGTATAATCGGGTCTTGCGAGCAAAGGGGAGAGCTCAAGCAGTTCCAGACCACAAAGGATGTGAAAGTGCACGGGGGGGGGGGGGGCTTGCTGACAGAACTCCATTGTTTTCAAATTGCTAACTGTAGACAGTTACTGCTAGCAGGGGACTTAAATATGTTAATTTCCAACAGATACAATACCTGCAATTGACATGCTATGAAGGGAGAGAGAGCAGTGCACTCCAGACTCCGTGTAACAGCTTTGCAAAACAACAATAACTGTTTGAAAAAAAAAACCAATCATTGCCACAAAAATAAATAAAAACCAGAGACAGAGAACTGCTCTTAGCAGACAAGCTGTACTTACGAGCTTTAACCCTTAGGCAGCCAACAGAATTAGAATGTATAGTAATTCTGGACTTCTATATCAGTTCCCAGTGCAGCAAGGGTTGAATGTAAAGCGCATTGTAACCATACGGTGTAGTGGTACACTCACACCGGGGCCTGTGTGGCTGGTACTTTCCTCTTGTTTTACCTTGGACATTTGCTCCTTTACCTTTATGGCTTGCTCCATCATTTTAATAACAATAACAAGATAATCCACACATTACCACAACTTCCCGTGGACTTTGAACTGTGAATATTCCTCACTGTGTATGGACTTACTGGCTCTGCTTACTCATGCGACTGTACCATTGCACTGTATAATCACTATGCACTTTGTTCAGCTTGTCTGCTATAAGCAATTTTCCACGGCATCTGGAGTGCACTGCTGTCTGCACTTTAATGCTCTTGTAAGGGTTAGCCATTCTTCTGCAATGCACCCGCATTTTCAATACAGTGCTTGCTCAGTCTTTGTTTCTGGATGTGTGGAGATCCATGTACTGTGAAACAAAAGATTATAAGTAGTACTCTGCAGTGGTACATACACCAGGACTGATTACTGCTTTATTAAGAATGAAGCTCTCCATAGCATAAGAGACTGCCTAGTGGGGGATATCTCTTTTTCAGACAATTCACCTGTAGTTTCCCAAACAGTTCCCCACAAGGGGAGAACCATTTCACTACAGCAGTTGAGTGGGTTTCACCAAGAGTTTAGAGAATTTATACAGGATGAATTAGAGGAGATACTGGAGTATAATAGCTTCTTTGAAGTTTCAGCAGCCACATTTTGGGAAACCGTGAAATCTGGGCTGCACATTGCTTATTCCTCTCATAAAAAAGGTACAGAGATGGCAGCATCAGAAGCATTTGGAGTACACTGTGCATTTTCTGCAGATGGCAAGCAATCTGCGAGACCAGTTATTAAAAGCACAGTTAGGATGTACAAAACAAGAACTGGAGAACTGGATGAACTCTAAAACAGATGGAAATTGCCTTTACTTTTCTCAGGCAACGTTATTATCAGGTGGGAGCCAGGGCTACAAAAATACTAGCATCCCATCTTAGATGCCAGAAAACAAATGCCACAGTTGCCTCGCTACATCACCCTGTTACAGACTGGAGGCTAGTAAAATTGGGGGAGATATCAGGTATGTTTTGAGGGTACTGTCAGACCCTCTACACCTCTGAAGTAGAGCCTGACATCCCCAACATTAATTCATACTTGCAAAGGTTGCATTTCCCCCAGCTTCTGCCAGAACATGCTGTATCCCTGCTTTGATGGCATGCGTGATATCATCATTAAAATCCAAAAGCCAAAGGGACCCAGTGTGTGCATTATTTAGTATTATACAATGGCAAGAACATTTCCTGGACTCTGATTGGTCAGTGTGTTCCTGAGACAGTGACGTTATTACACAATAACATCATTGTATGGATTTGGCAGATGATGCCCACTCATATTTTTCAGAAACAAAGATATATAGCCACACTAAAAATCTACTAAAACATTTTTAAAATATTTTTTTATTTTGTATAACATTAAGCTATTGTATAATTGCAATAAGGCACTACAAGGTGTGTGTTATTGTGTAATAACATCACTCCTGGGGTGGTGGAAGCACTCGGCTTCACCTCGTGCTTCACCCCACCCCAGGAGTGATGTTATTACACGATAACACACATCTTGTCGTGCCTTATTGCTCAATTATAAGGCCTTCAGAGAACAGCTTATGCTGCATCTTCTCTAGGTATTTAACTGTCTTCTGGGGGGTTGGGGCAATCCCAACAATGTGGCACCATGTTACCATTTCTGTAATTCCAAAACCAGGAAGGGATCTCTATTATGTAATTCCTATCACCTGATTTTGGTTCTTTATACAGACTACAGGTTGTTCATGGCAGGTCTGGATAAGAGGCTGGATCAGAGGCTTCCCAGTCTCATTAATTTGGCTAAAGCAGGATTCGTGAGGTCATGATAGATGGTAGACAACTCCTGGAAAACATTACATATCCTTCGACATATCCGCAAAACAAAAGCTTCAGCTTTAATAGTAAGTCTAGATGCTGAGAAGGCATTTGACTGGGTGCCCTGACCTTTCCTATATGCCACCTTGGGAAGTTTGAGATTTCTGGTGCTTTTTATTTGGCTCCTTACACAGGCATACCATTTCCCATAGGCTTATAGTAAAAGTAGTGGACGTGTATCCTCCACATTCCCACTTCTTCGGGGAACACAGCAGGGCTGCCTTTTGTTCACACTCCTCTTTGCCTTACATAAAGAGCCTGTGGCTCAGGCTATGAGGGTGAAAAAAAGAAGCAAGGGGGATAAGTATGGACAGCAAGGAATATTGTATAGCCCCAAACACTGACAACATTCTTGTGTACCTAAATAATCTGGAACAGTCATAGCTGTTCGGGTGCTGGATAGCTTCAGAACTTTGTCAGGCTATAAGTAAAGGTGGGCAAGCCAGAAATGTCTCACCTAGAGCCAACCAGAGCCAAGCCAGTGGTCTGACTTGCCTCTGTGAGCCAAAACATGAGCCGAGCCTGGCTACTGCAAGCTATTTTCTACATAGGAGTTGACCATTTCAGATACTACTCCAACTGCTCATGGTAACAAAAATGTGCTTACCTTGACCATAACTGGCTTGGCTTGACCTTGATTCTCACTTGCTTATAAAGGTGGAGCCGAGCCAGGCACTAAGCTTGAGCCAGGCTTGAGACTGTGGTGGCTTGCCCAGCTCTAGCTGTAAGTGCAGTATTCAGAAACAAGAGGCCCTCACACCAAATTATACTCCATCTGGAGATCTTTGGACCCATTATCCTTTTTGTTGGGACCTACAAGTAATTAAGTATTCGGGAATTAAATTAACTGAAACTCATGAAGCATTATACAGAGTAAATTATCAGCTCTTAACTGGGGAACTTACACATGATCCAACCCATTGGAATATGCTCCCTCTCAGTCATCATGGCCACACTAACTCGATTTCTGTACTTGTTCCAATATTTTCCACTTCTGTTGGGAGAGGAGGATTGGGGGCTTTGGCAGAAGCTGATCTCCAGATATGTCTGGGGCAGTATGCACCCAAGTATTCAGTACCAGATTCTCACCTTACCTAAGGACAGAAGGGGCATGGCATTACTGGACCTTAAGGGCTATTATATGGTGACTCGGGTATGAATGTTACTACTGTGGCATTCCTGTGAACAAATGGCACAGTGGATAGAAATACAGCACTCCATTATACCATATGAAACCATGGTGGGAACACAGTTTCATGCACACAGAAAGGACATGGGCTGACAGATAGCTAGATACATAGATGCATATACACCATTGGCAGATAAGGGCCTATGGCCCACCCAGTCGGCCCATTTGAGCTTGTAAGTTCACTTTATGGTTTCCTATAATTTTGTTGCCCCTTACCCTTGACTTCCAGAATTCCCTTATGTCTATCCCATGCATTCTTAAATCCCGTGATTGTTTCAGCCCCCACCCATTTCCTCTGGCAGGATGTTCCACTTGGCATCTGGAAAACTGAGGCTGACCACACAAAAAAACACAACTTTCAGGCAACAACTGGATGCAGTGAGGCTACCTGCAACAACGAAAACACCTCACGAGTTATCAGTAAAGCTGTTAACCTGCGGTCGCAGACTGACTGAAAAATAATCCCTTCTTTTTGATATTTTATTTATGAGCACAGTACAGCAAAACACAAGTGGAATGTCCTAATCCCTGGATTAAATTAACAAAATTGACTTGGGATAGATTTAGGCAGTAACTGCACCTGGTTCCATTCCTGCCTCACTTATACCAGATAGCTTACCAGGAATCTTTTATCCCTGCCTGGCAGGATCATAGTTAATGAATGTAGGCCCACCTGGGTTTGCAATATGTCTTTTAATTTTGTTCAGAGGGTGTATTATGCTCTTTTGCAGAGTTACAACACAGATTTTCCCTGCCACATCAGTACTTTTACTGCTACCTGCAAAAAGAAGAAAATTCTTCATACTTACCATAATTTCCTTTTCTGTTAGCTCCAACATTATCACTTAGTAATCATATCATCTAGGTATTGTGCACCCCTACCAGGGGGAAATGGCACAGTCCAAGCTTTAGAATGTTCAGCACATGAGGATTACAAGCAGCAGCAACTCCCCATTCACTAATGACCTCACAGTGCCATAAAAGCTATGTATTTTCATATATTATAACCAATTACCTGTATGAAACTTTCCTTAATACTATAAATAAAAACTGCCTTACCTTCCTAGCAGACATCCAAGGAGGAAATTGATCTCCATTGGACTCAAGGTCTGGACGACTCGGTCCTCCCTTCAGGAAAGAACAGTCAGGCAACAAGGCAGGCTCCACATCAATCTCTCATCTGGAAAACTGATGCTGACCACACAAAAAAGCACAACTTTCAGGCAACAACAGGGTGCAGTGAGGCAACCTGCAATAATGAAAACACCTCAAGAGTTATCAGTAAAGCTGTTAACCTGCGGTCGCAGACTGATGGAAAAATAATCCTTTTTGTTTTAAATATTTCATTTATGAGCACAGTACAGCAAAACACAAGAGGGATGTCCAAAAAACATACAGCAGTAGAGGATTTTAACGAACAGGACATCCCTCCTAGCATACAGGATAAAATTCTCCTGCAGGAGCCAGGTTCCTGGGAGGGCCCCATTGACAATGTTGGAGCCAACAGAAAAGGAAATTACGGTAAGTATGAAGACATTTATTCTTTCTGTAGCACTCCACATTGTCAATAGATAATCATAACAACTGGGTTCTAGGAAGCAGTACCCAGAATTACTGGGAGTGGGGAAATAAATTATCCTATATGTCAGAGGCAAACACTGAGAATTACTTGCAAACTGCTGTCTGTAGCACTCTGTGACCAAAACTGCGTCAGCTGAACTTTGAACATCTAAGATGGATGATTTGCGAATGTGTGGATGGAAGACCACGTAGTTGCCTTGCATAACCTTAAAAAACAATGCTTAACCTGTATTGCCCAGGGTGTCGCCCTAGCCCTGGCGTGGTGAGCCTTGAGGAGAGCCGGAGGCCTCTTCTTCACTGTAACGTTGGCCTGAATAATGCAGGCCCACATGCTTTTAGCTAGGGTGGCCTAAAAAAGGCCTCTTGACCCTGCTTGTCTGTTCCATGAGAACAAACAAGACTATCTGGCTTTCAGAACGCAGCCGTCTGTTTAAGATAGATCCTAACAGTGTGTGATGAATCCAACTTGTGCAATTCCTTCTCTTTGGAATGAGGAGATTGTGGACAAGAGGATGAAAGGCTTCATCCTATTTCCTGGAACTCCAGGAAGGCTATGAGCACTTTAGGGATGAAAAAATGGAACCATTCTGAGTACCATCTGTCCTTATACCTAATAAGTATGGGTCCTTAACAGGAAAACCTGTAAACAACACATCCAGCAGTTTTGAAAAACTCCTTGCAGAGAACACTCAGAACCAGTTCAGATCCCATGGAAGAACCAGAGATCTGGACACCAGAGGTGTCATACTAAACATGCGCCTATTAGTTGCTAGGCAGAAAATCCCAGGGTGCTCTGAGAGCCGAAACTTGGCCTCTCAGCATATTCAATGCCAACCCCTTTGCCACGCTTTCCTGTAGAAATCCAAATTCTGTGGAATAGAGGCCATTGAAGGTTTCAACTCCTTTCCTTCTGGTGCAAGATAAAAAGAGGTGACCATTACTGGAGCATAGGCTGTGGACAAAGAGAAGTTTTTGGCTGCTATCAAGGTGTCAACTAGTTTTTGAAGAAACCTATATCATTTTTTTTTATATGGGAGGGGCCTCCTCCTCTCAGGAAGCAGGGCATAAACTGCATCATTCCTGGATTTTTTGGTGGACAGTGGAATCCTGACAGCAGGTCTCTAGGCACCAGAAGGTGGAAGGGTGCTTTGCTGAGCAAGATTCCCTGAGTCCGAGAACTACGGTCTTCTTGGCCACTCTGCAGCTAATGGAAGGCAGTTCCCTCTAAAGCGTCTTTTATATTTAGTTTTCTTTTTTTTTTAAATGACTTTGGAAAAAGAATTAATAGAGGAAGCATTTGCTCTGCTGAAGGTCCACTCTTGAGGCAGAGCAACCACTGCCTCCGGCTGTGGACACCGAAAATGACTGAAGAACCTTCTCGGATCTGAGAATTGCAGTGGATGCGAACAGATCATTCTGAGGTTGAGCAAACCAGCTGCACAGGAGTTCTAAAACCTCCAGGTTCAACCTCCACTCCACGGAGTGAATATTTTCAAGACTTAGCCATTCCGCCTGAAGGTCAAATTCACCTGTCATGTGAACTACCGGCGATCTCTCAAAACATCTCCTTGCTTGTGCCGCTTTAATATGTATGTACACAGTGCTTAGCAGCATGGTTGAAACTGAAGGGGAGCTAGGTGGACCACCTCCATCTCCCAAACATTGATGTGGAGATGCTGTTCCTAGACTGACCAAGTTCCCTGATTGGAAAGCTGGCTCCGGCCTGCCCCCCCATCCGTGTAAGCTGACATCTGTTGAGAATTAACTCTGGGAAGTTCTAGTGGAACACTTGCGCAGATCCTCCACATCCACTCACCAACTCAGGAAGTGACGAAGCTGAGGTGTGAAGGGAAACCTGGCTGATAACCCTCTGATGAGGGATCCTAGGCTTTCAGTAAACCCCAGGCCACATCTAGAAGCAAGGCCATGGGATTAAAACTATCGCTGCCTGTCATGAGGCCAAGAAACTGCAGCAGACCAAGGGCAGATGTCGATGACTGCATCCTGAGCCAGTGGACTTCTGTCAATAATGTCTCCTTCCAGGAAGGAAAGGAAAACCTTCCCTGTTTTTGTGCTAAAATTATCACCAGGCATTTCAAGGCCTGAGATAGCTCAGGAGAGCTTTTCTCCCGGATCACCCTAGCCATGTGACTCTAACATCTCTATAGTCCTGAGTACCAACTTCTTGCCAGGGACAATGTTGGTGCATAAGTAAGCAGGTCGATCAATCAGGATAGACATTATGCCTTTCCTGATGAAATTGAGCTACCAGGACTATCAACACCTTCAAGGAACTCAGGGCAGCTGATGCACAGGGGCAGATAGAAGTGCCCTATACTGGAAGGCTGACCCAGTACCAAGGACCTGTGATACTCTAAGTAGGACTGATAGATGGGGATGTGGAGGCAGGCATCTGTCAGATGTATTGGGGTTTAAGAAGACACCCCCTTGACTGAACAGCCCGGTGACTGACCTCAGGGACTTCATCCTGAAGGGTTTGTGTCGCACAAACTTGTTCAGGCATTTGAATCTATAATGGGCCTGAAGACCCCCCAACTTCCTGGGGACTATGAAATGAATCCAATAGGACCCCTGATCTTATTTGATTAGGGGGACCTGTATGATGGCCCCGAAAGAGGGGGTCAGGGTCTCTGACAACACCTGGTCTAGCGATATCCTTGAGAACTGGGGCAGAAAAAGCGTCCCCTAATAAGGTGTCTGACATTGTTTTTTGTGCATCTTGAGGAAAACTCCTGTAGTCTTCCATTGAGAAAGGAGTTAGGGATGGGCCTACTTGCCTTCTTGTGAGGCACCAGGCTTTTTGGTGCTAGGCCTCCTGCATGGTGCCTGGCCAGTGCTCCTCTGATACTGTCACCTTGTTTGAGTAGGCTCTTCCATTCTCTGGAGCCAAATTCTGAAGGAACGGAAATCCCCTTGAACTGTCTGCGCTGGCCGTTATCTTGTCCCCTTTTGGTTATGGTAGTCTTGTGCTGTTGTTGTTTGGCACTGGAGATAGCCCTTCTCACCACATATCTTTCAAAATAATATCCAGGGTGAAATCAAACAATAGGCCTCCCTTAAGGGGAGGTTAAACAACTTAGCTTATGAAGCTAGATCAGTGACCCAATGACTAAGCCGCATGACCCTCATGGCAGAAAACTATGAAGTAAGCTGAACGGGCTGACATCCACAATTTTCTGGTGTATAACCACCTAGAAAGGTGGAGGCCATGGCCATCAATTGCAAAAAGGCTCGCACCTTCAGAGAGGCAGAATGGCACTGGCCAGAGTAGTGACTCATGTGTTGAAGGCTCTGGCAACAATAAAAGAAGCAGGAGAAGCAGGGGAGGCAGTATAGCACAGTGGTTTAAGGCTCTGAGCTGCAAATCTGGTGACATCCAGCAGACCAGACCTAGTTTTGAATCCCACAGTTTCCACCTGCATACTGTGTGGCCCTGAGCAAGTCACTTAACTTCCCTGTGCTCCCAGGTCGCACCTGTAAAAAAGCTTTCAGCTTAGTGTGCTACTCCTGGTTAAACAACTAAAAAAAAAAAAAAATAAGATATACAACCGTTGTGTGCTGATAGAGGTGAAAACTCCTCCTGCACGTGGTGTCCACCTGCTTGACAGAAAATCTGTAAGGGCCAGAGAGCTTTGATAGGCAGGGTGGTGTCTTTACAGACATACAAACGGTCTTGTCTTTCAGTGAAGGAGCTTCCCACCTGCGAGATCTTTTCCTTAAAAAATGGAAGATGTGTGACTTTGATTGGGAAGATACTTTCTCTGATCCTCACCTGCCCATTGTTGCTCAATAATTTTGGTCACATGGTAGCCGAAAAAGATGCAGAAAAAGTCAGATTGACATCTGCCGTCTCCATGGACTATACCTCCTGAGCTGTTAGGAACTACATGCCTCAGCTATCCAAAAGACAAGGACTTATTATCAAACAGGGGAGGAAAGGAATCCCTGATTTGGACTTTGTCCACTCCCTTTCCTCTTCCTCCTCCACAGAGGGAAGGGAATGTCCTCCTTTTTTTTTTTTGAAGTTAAGGTCAGGAACTTCCCCAAGATCCCCATAATTGTCATCCTGGCCTTCAAAGAAGGCAGGGTCAGGGTCTGCCTGTATATATGTTATCGCAGCCTAAGCTTACTGTGCCATAGCTGGACATGCCTGTGTGGGCCCCCCAAACCTGAGGGGCCTGATTAGGGTTGGGTGTGTCTGCGGGGATGTCCTGAAGGAGATCAAGGCTCAAGCTCACTCAACAGCCACAAAAGTAATTTTTTTTGCAATTCTGCATGCCACTGCCAACTGAAGAACTAGGTGCTCCCCTTCCCCCTCCCCAGGCCAGAGGACTAGCTATGGGATGCTGAGCAACACAATGAGGGCAACAGGCTCCCTGCCCCCAAGCTTGACTATGGTGCTCAAGCCCTCACTGTAAAAATTACCCCTGACTCAGCGAGGGGCCCACTCTTTCTCACGGTCTCCTACATACCACCGAGGAACCAGAACCCAGTGGTCCAGTCTCTCATCGACTACCTCACCTCCCTACCACACAAAGCTGAGCAACTCATCCTAGGTGACCTTAACGTCAATTGGCTTGGTACCACTGCCTTCCACACCAGGGACTCCTTCGCTGTCCTGGACATGTCCCAATTAGTCATCCAGCCCACTAGATTCAACCGGACAAGTGACTCCGGCACCCTCCTAGATGTAATACTATCGAACCGCCCTTATAAAATCTGGGATATCAATGTCCTCCCTGACTTACTTAGTGATCACTCACCTGTCCTCTGTCACTGGTCATCCTCCATACCGAAACCTGTGTCCCAGGCCACCTTGTGCCGGCACCAATGCCCTAGGGGTCTCAGAAAGCTAAAATTGCATCTAGCACAGCTGGACTGGTCCCCCATCCGTCACGCCCCGATATTGATTCTGCCCTAGACCTCTTCACCAATGATTTCAGCAAGGCCTGTGACCTTTTTGCCCCCACACCAGAATCCGTACTAAAAAACAAAATGCCGCATGGATCTCCCCATCCCTTATCCAAAAACTTACACATAGGGATAATCTCTGGCACATCGCTGTCGAATCAGGCAAGTTGGCTGATAGACAAGCCTACAACGCGATGCATAATCAGTGCACTTGGGCCATTAGACGGGCCAAGGCAGAGCACTATCAGACCACCCTCGCATCCACCTGGGGTTCAGCCCGGACTTTTTGGGACAGCATGAAAGAGATTAATGGGAAGACCCGCTCCCCCCACCATCCCAGTTCTCCATCGATAGCACCGTCACTACAGACCCAACTCGCATAGCTGATTGCCTCAATACTACCTTCTCTGGCCTAATCTCTGTGCTCCCAAACAACTTTTTTGACCCAATCGCTGCCTCTATCCCCCCTGCCTTGGATTGCCTTTGTTTCTACCTGCACACTATATCCCTCAACGTAGCCAGGCTGCATCTGCCAAAAGCCCTTGGTAGCAACAACCTCAGCTGTGACTCCCTAGACTCCAGGATCCTCTGCCTGGTCTTGGATGTCATCCTAGTCCCCCTTACAGACCTACTAAACTGGTCTCTATGCCTCGGTCAGTTTCCCAGTGCTTGGAAATCAGCCGAAATCACCCCTATACATAAGAGTGGAACTCAGTCCGCATCTAACAACTACCAGCCAATCTCTATCCTCCCCCACTCTCTAAAGCCCTAGAAAAAATAGTGTCTATTCAACTCCCTGAGTACCCGGCCAAATATGACATAATGTGCCCAGAACAACATGGTTTCTGCCCAGGACACAGTACCATTACTGCTCTCCTGGAGTTCTCTTAATACCTGCACTCTGCTCTTGACTCCGGTAACCTTGCAGGTGCAGTGCTCATAGACCTCTCCAAGGCTTTTGACACTGTTTGTCACCCTCTCCTGCTCAGCACCCTCCACCAACTCAGCTTTTCTGCTGGTCCCCTTGCCTAGTTCTCCAGCTATCTCTCTGCTCGATCCCAGCATGTGAAGATAAATGGCTCCCTGTCCAATACCCGGCCCGTTCATTCTAGGGTACCCCAGGGCTCCATTCTTGGCCCTGTACTTTTCAGCCTCTACCTCAACACTCTCCCCGGCTCCTGCACAGGAAAAATGCTCCTCTATGCTGACGATGTGGTTCTCTTTGCCTCCCACCCCGATCCCCCTTCTCTCCAGGTATCCCTCCAGCACACCTACACCCAAGCTGAAAAGTGGTTCCTTGACCACCGACTTATCATTAACCTAAAGAAGACTAAGTCAATGCTTTTCTCCCATCATCAAAACAAGGCCAAGAATGCCCCCCTCTTCATTCTTCCCAGCATTCTGCACCCACTGGAGCAAGTGACCTCTTACAAATATCTAGGCATCACTTTCGACTTGGCTCTCACCTTCCAAACCCACATCAATGCCCTATCCTCTGCCATAAATTCTCTGACAGGCCTACTATACCGTCATAGAGATTGCCTCCCCCAAGTTGCCCTCCGGCTGGCCATCACCTCTTCCGTCCTGTCGCTAGTGGACTATGGCTTGCCCATTTATGCTGCGGTGGACACTACCGCCTTGACTAAAATCTAGCTCTCAATCAGTAAGGCCTGCAGGCTACTGAATGGAGCCCCTAGCTGCACTCACACTTGCCTGCTTTACTCCACTGCCAATCTACTCACCTTTGAGGAGCGTCTGCGCTACCAGACCTGCCTACTCACCAAAATATGTGAGGTCTCTGCTTCCCTATGGCGTGCATCCTCATCTGTTGCCACCCATAGCTCTGTCAAGGCCACCCTTCCGGCGCCCAGAACCAAGAACTCGCTAGCCCAGAGGTTCTTCCATTACTGAGCCCCTGCTTGGCTCAACTCCCTCCCACCCTGCATCACAGACATTGCCAAAATTGGTCTCTTCAAAATCGCCCTCCGGAACCATCTCTTCGTTGCTTGTTGCTATAGATGCACCTAATTAATCCCACTGTGGGATCCTCCTGTCAGGCCTCCCTGACTTGACAACATCCTCCGGACAGCCTATCCTCTCCCCCTACCTCCCACCCCACTCCCCATCCCTACTTCTACCCTCTCCAGGTATTATCTAGGTATGTCCAGGGCCGTACCCCCAACGTAACCCTTGGGTACCTTGTATATGACTGTAACCTATTATAAGTAACATTATTATGTAACCTATGTGTACTCTGTGTTTAATGTTCTGCACTTGTACTGTTCTCACTGTTGTAACCACACTATGTAACTCTGTCTACCCCACCGCGACGAGGTGCCTTTGTAAATGAGTCCATGACTCAAAGGTTGTAAATCCGACTTTTCTAATAAATAAACAGGAACCCATGGGGAAGGGCCCAGCACCCACTTTTGCAGGTCTTACATTGTTTCATGATCTCTGATAAGTCATGGTGTCAAAGAGTGATATAATTGTGCCAAATAAAAAATTGTGAGGTAAAATATAATAATTAGCCGTAATATCTTTGCTGGGCTAAAAAATTCTCCACTGAGCTGTAGTAAATGACTTGCTCAAAGTCACACATTATGCAAGTGGAGGTTGAGGGAACCAAACCCAGGTCTACTCGATGTATCAAGCTCTTTACTCTAACTTCTAGGCTATACTGCCAGCCATTGCAGTAATTAGTGCACCAGGTGATGCTAATAGGCATGCGTGCTCACTAGCAGGCACATACAGGTCATTAGCGTGATTGCGTGGGCATCCACCAGCAGGAGCGCAATAGCACAATGCATTTAAAAGGCTATTGTGCTGTGCTAATGTGCCGTGTGCTGCGCAAGCACATGCACCACAGTCGTGCGCAAAAACAAAGGTGGAAAAACAGCCTAAAGGAAGCGTGCACGCCCAGCCGTTAATGGTGGCTGTGCAAATGGGGAAAAAAATAGAGGTCTGTGGAGAAGAAAACACAAAAACCTTTGAGAAACATCAAATACTCAAATTAACTGAGGCAACAACCAGAAATACCAAAACCTGAAGCCGGGGGGGGGGGGCATTGCCAAAGCCAAAGGACCCCCGCAGAGACCCTACACTCCCAGAAATAAATGAAATTATACCTACCTGTGGCATTTTTGTTTTTTGTTGGTTTTTTTAAAGGGAGACAATTAAAACACCCTACAAGACAGAAAAGGCTCCCAATCTACAAGGGGAAATGTGAAAGCAGGTTATTCAATTTGAAAGCCACAGCTTAAGAGGCACACAATTTTAATTTGGGGCTGCTGCCTGGATAGAGGCAGCCCCAACCTGCTATGCAGAATTGCAGCCCCAAAGAAGTCTTGAAATCTTGAAAATCTTGAAAGAAGATAAAAGTAGCTCTGTCCCTTTTGAATGGCACAACTTAACTGGGGAGTTGCTGCTGCTTGGAATCCTCATGTGCCCAACATTTTAAAGCTTGGGCTGTGCCATTTCCCCTGGTAGGGGTGCACAATACCCAGTTGTTTTGATTACCTGCCATTGACAATGTAGAGCGCTATAGAAACATCATTTCTTAAACTCTCTTCACTGCTGAGGTACGGGGCTAGCTAAGCTCTCACTTCTTGTTCTCTCTTTCAAGTATTACTTTCATACTGGGAACACTTTGCAACTAATAACTACACAGTATCAGGCAGTATAAGCAACATAGAGAATAATGGATGACTAACTAGCGGTAACAAGCTGGTTAGTTCATTGAGAGGTTCCTATGGCGACTGTTTGAACCTTGAGAGCACAGCTCGAGAGGTTTGGTCGTCATGGGAACCTCGAGATGTACTAACGTGGCTTGTTACCGATTGTTAGTCATCCATTGTTTTTTATAGTGTATGTTTCAAATAAATAAGGAAAGAGCCATTGTAAATGATTGTTGCTTACTTGTTTTGGCTTTTTCTTTCTTTAGGACAGGCTTGCTCTTGTTGCCGAGGCTGCTGCTGAGTAGCGCATGGGCGATCAAGTTCTAAGTTGTTACGCTGCACTAGTTACGTAGCTAGTACAGCATAACAAACTAGCTGACTTATCTAATGCAGCATAACAACGTTTGAAAAGGGATGGATTTCCATCCATAACAACGTTCCAACATACTCTATATAGCTGGTTAATGCACTTAAAATAGTGCAAAAATGGAGTGGGAAGGCCAATAAAATTACAGGGGAGACAGAATGGTACAGGGCATGTCATACAGCTAGTACGGTAAAACAGAATAAATTACTTCCATGAAAGTCAGTTCCACCAAGTGAATATAAAATTACATTACCTCAAAATTAGCTGTAATAATTGACAATAAAATACAATGATGAGAGCAGAACAGTCAATGGCTGTTAAAGGAAAATTAATAATATAATTACCATGAATTTATAATATAGTTGTGTTGCTCTTCACGTTCAGTACACAGCTTGGTAGTAAAATGTTTAGAAGACGTAGCACTTAGTCGTAGAACCATATCCTCTATGTCTGGGTGCTCCTCTCCCATCCTCATAGGTCTGAGTCTGCTGCGACAATGCCAGACATCATCTGTAATCATTGTATAACATTTTGTGTTTGAAAAATTACATTTGCTAAGACCTCATCCCGTATACTCAGGGATCACTCTTTCCGGGACTTCCAGCCTGATGACTTTTTGAGGGACCTGGACTCAGCTGACTGGTTCCCAGTTGAATCCTGCCATGACCTTTACATAGCTTTAGATCACTTCTATGCCGCTTTTAACTCTGTCTGTGATGTGCAGGCCCTCTCAAAAACAGCTATGCTCAGGGGCACTCACCTTCCCTGGTCTCCTCTGACTGTATGACCAATTTTGTCTGAGAGCTAATCCCTGGGCCAGTCACAAGGCCAATGGATCCCCATCCGATAGACTGGCCTTCACTAGACTTCATAACTACTGTACCAAAGGCATAGGACAGGCTTAGGCTGCCTATTTCAGGAATAGATTCATTTCCTCTGGTACAGCTCTGTTCAAGCTCTGGATAGTTCTTCACTACCTTCTCAGTTCTACTTCTCTAACCTGTGCCCCCGTGGGGTCTCCACCTAGTGCTAACCCCTCACTCACAGCAAATTACCTAAACATACATTTTATTGAGGGTCCTTAAGTCTTCGTCAAATCTCACTTTTATCTCTCACCCTTGCTCCAGAGATCCCCTAAAACTATGGATAGTTTTGTGTTCTCCTTAATCTCAGAGCCAGAAGTCCTCAATGAACTGGCTTCCTTAAATGTGCACTCCAGCAGAGGGTTCTAATGGTAAATGCCTTGCATTAGGTGCCACTGGCCTAGCCAAACTGTTTGCCCACATTTTCAACTGTTTCCTGGTCTTGATACACTTCCCTTCCTCTTGGAAACATGCTACAGTCACCTCTCTTCACAGAGGTGTGGTGCATTTGATGTCACTGACAACTATCACCACATCTCCTTAATGTCAGTTCTCCAAAATCCTGTAGAAATTAGTCACTAGGCAGATGTCCAGTTTCTACACTAGCAGTGCCTTTCTCCTACTGGGTCATAATGTCACATGCTTAATAGCATACCACATTATGGCTAACCCGGTACAGCGCTGCACTAGTGAGTGAATGGTGCAATACTGCGTATACTGCTGTACGTGGTATTGCACCGTTTCCACTTTCCCAGGCAGAGGATAAGACCTCTGCTGGGAGTGGGTTCCACTAACCAGCTGCTGTGGCTCAACGGACTGAGCTACAGCAGTAGGGAACCCAGGCAGTGCTTCTGGGACTGGGTTTAATTCCCAGTCCCAGAAATTTTTTTTTTTTTAATCTTTGTGCGCTCCCCGACCTTAACCCCCTCCGGAGTTGAGAATCTATATTGGGGGGGGGGGTTCAGGGGCAAAGCCCCCCACAGAAAAGAAAGATATGCCGCATGGCAAGAATTGTGCTGTATTGGCAGCGCGGTTGTGCCATGCAGCATAGTGTTGTGAGCGGTATTGACCTCGTGAATGTTTTTCTCACCCACACCAACCCCTCTTCTACTACAATACTCTACTATTCCTTTTCCTGTTCTGATCCCTGAGCACACCCACACTCAGATGGATTCTGACTTTGGCACAGGTGCAATTTCCATACAGTAAATCATCCCGATACTTTCCAAAGCACCAGAATTTGTGCTGCAAAATTCATTTTGAATATCATTATATTTGAAAATTGAAACTTCTGCAGTTTGATTTGTACTGCTACTATCTGAGTGCCAGATCTTTGTACCTTACTTTCCAAAGCCTTCTTGAGTCTCCCAGATACCATCTCTGTTGGTTTAAGTCCTTCTTGTTGGAAAGAACTCAGGTAGACAAGCTGAATACTTTCCTTTCCTTCATGTTCCCAGTTGCCCTATGGTCTCCCAGGTTCTGTATTGAGAACTGTGTTATTTACAGTTTTCATAAACTACCTTGCCAGAGCCCTCGCCTCATACAGTGTCCATGCATATGCCAATGACACCATCTATTCCTCAAGACCTTCCACTTATGTTACAGAACAGAACCTACAACCGTACTAGAACAATGCCCCAAACTTTTTTTCCTGTAGTTAGTGTTCTTTTTTCCCCTGTCTATGCAGCCCTCCCTTCATGCCAGCCACCTGAGCCCCACCACCCTGACTTTCCTCCAGGACTCATGGTCATGAGGCCACAGTATGGCCTGGGTGTTCATCCGATGTGGGGCCTGCTGAAGTATGGGGCATAGATAAGCTCCCATCTCTTGTTTCCTCATTTATTTATTACTTTCACGCTGGGGACACTTTGTATCTAATAACTGCAGGTGGTTGGAGTCATCTAGCTGGCCAGAATACTATTTCCTTGATTTCAAAGAAATGTAAAATTACACCTAGCCCTATAATACGAAGCACTGTGGGAAATATATGCAAATAACCATGAATGAGTTTAGACTGGTTCTGCTTTAAGCAAGAGTGCATGGTGCCATATGGCCTCTCACACTCTGCAAAGGTTGAAAACAGAAGACACACATGTTTTTTCCAACACTGGACTCATCAGTATGCCTAGCCTGTAACAATCCAGGGAAGGATGACCCAGTCATAGTTAGGTCTTACTGGTTTTAGTCATGGTGAAGCCCAAAATAGGAAAGTAATCTATAAGTCAAAGAAAAGAAGCAAAAAACAAAACAAAACAAAAATATATTTCCCACAATGCTTTGCATTATGGGGATATATATAATTTTACATTTCTTTGAAACCTGGCTTTATTGCCAATACACTTTTCGGGGGCACTGGGTCTAGAGAGTGCCAACAACAAAAGTGTCATCTACAATAGCGTGGTAAAAATGGTGCCGATTTTTTTAGCCCCTCTCCCGTCTTTAGGATTCTCCTAGCAGGGGAGGGCGGATCCCGAGGAAGATTAAATTCTGGGGCCACATGCCTATGTAAAAAAAAAAAAAGAAGTCCCAAGGGTATCCCAAAGGTCAGAGACCAGGATTAGAAACTCCTGGTCTTACTGCTGCTGGCCGAGCTGCTTGATGTCCCAGCCATCCACACCACGGGAGCAGCTCAGCCAGCCTCCTGGCTCCTGGTGCTCTTGTCCTGATTATAGGACCATGGACATTGACCAGGGGAGCGCTTACAGCAAGCGCTGTAAATCCCCAGTCACTGTCCATGTGAGCGCTTACCAGACTAGTGCAGTTTAGTGCGGCGCTATTCTGGTAGTGCTCAATTGATGGGGTACCCTTTTTGGGTAACCCTTGCATCAGAGTTTTTCTGCTGAAGTTCTTGGACTTTTAGATACTTTCCTAGTTTGGGCTCCACCATGACCCAAACCAGTAAAATCAAATTATGACTGGTTAATCCTTCGCTGGGCTGATACGTATGAGGCATGCTGATGAGTCCTGTGTAGGATGAAATACATGTCTGTGACTCCTGTTTTCAGCCTTTGCAGAGCATATGAGGGACTATTTGGCACCATACATTTTAGCTTATAGTTGAACCAATCTAAACTCTTTCATGGTAATCCGAATATACTGCCCATGATGCTTTGCATCATGGGCATATATGTCATTTTACATATCTTTTCAGGTATATAGTGCTGGTTCGTCATGCTGTTGATTTTGCTTATAGATGTCACATTACTTTTGCTGCATTACTTATGCTGCTTTTGGAGTCCGAGACTATTACTGCAACTTGTAAATCCTATAAATTCTGTTACTCTGATTAAACAGTGTTACTTGTTCTTGTAGTTTTATTATAGTTGCTTGTTTTCTATGTTGCTGTAAATTCCTCTGTTCACCCCCCCCCCATCACAACTGGAAACAAGCCTTCCTGGTCTGCTTGCTAACTGACAGATTAGGCAGGGAACATCTGGGCAGACTGGATGGGCCAAGCAGTCCCTTTTTGCCAACAAATTCTATGTTTCTATGTTTCTACCCTGGTAAAATATGTTTAAATAAATAAATAATTAACTTGCTTTATACTAACATCGAAACATAGCGTTTGCGGACAGAAAAGGACCACTTGACCCACCCAGTCTGCCCAGATGGTCCCTGCCTACTCTGTCCCCACAGACCCTAACTGGTGTCTGAAGACCCTCCCTCCTCCCTGCCTTTTTACTAATATTGCCCTATGTCTATTCCACATGTGCATGAAGTTGCCTGCTGTTTTTGCCTATACTACTTCTCCTGGTAGTCTGCTCCAGGCATGCACAACTCTTTCAGTGAAGTAGTACTTCCTCACATCCCTCTTAATCCACCTCAGCTTCACCCCATGCCCTCTGATCCTGGTGCTCTTTTTCATTTGAAAGAGACTCCCTTCCTGCACCCCGTTTATCCCTCTGAGGTACCTGCAGATCTTTATCATGTTCCCTCTCTTCCTGGGTGTACATGTTGAGATCCCTCAGCCTTTCCTCATGGGGATTTTTGGTGCAAAAAAAGTCACTTAGTGTTCATATAGTGTCTGTGGGATTCAAACCCAGGTCTAGTCAGTTTTCTGCTTTATAGCTCAGTTCTCTAACCTCTAGGCAATATTGTTTACACCTATACTCTGCACTGTTTGTTAATCATAAACTGCTTTTATTTAATAAGCAAACTGAATATAGCCTACTTTTTTCTATCATAAGAACCTTCTGCTCACAATGTGGTAGCTTGCATAAGGTTTTCCTATTTCCCAAACATATTTTTCTGTTTCCATATATGGTAAGAACGTACATGGCCATTTTGACGCATCATGAAATAATGACTTTACAAAATAGATTATTTTAATGTTCCTACGTGGAACATTAGGAACATTAGTACTGTGTATCAGAACATGGCACTTCTTTTATAACTAATTGGTTCTTTCTTCTGCAGGATAGCTACTTCTGTGCCAGTGTTTGACACGTCACACCGCCCCCATGGTTTTTAATGGACACGTACTTGGGCAGCAGCCACACCAGCAGTATTGTGCTCATCATTCTGTAGTCTCAGGAAGGAACAGAAGGATTCTTAGTAGTTCCAACAGCAAACAAAGAGAAAGACCATTTGGCCTGACCCTTGACAAGAGATGTATGATCTTGATACTACAGCACTGGCACAGATTAACTTTAGAATCTGAGACTTACATACTAACATACTAAAATGCCAGCAGAATAGGCCTAATGGTCTTTCGTGTCTGCTCATTTGGTCAGCCCCCACCCTGGAAGCTGACCTTGCTGCCCCCTCGCCTTCTCTGACTTTTTCCTTCCCAGTTCCGGATATTCTCGCTGCACTGGATTTTGCTTCCAGAACCCTTCCCCTGTACCTGTCCCATCTGCTCTTGAACCCTTCCACCGTCTCTGCCTCCACCATCCCCCTGGGCAGCTCATTCCATGGCTCCACCACCCTCTCAGTGAAGTAGCACCTCCTCCTTTCTCCCCTAAATCTTCCCCCTCCAGCTTTCACCCATGCCCACTAGTTGCCTCCTCCTCCTTCATTCGAAGCACCCTGACTTAAATAAATAAAAAAAAAAAGAATAGATCCATTAAAGGGAACAGTGTGTCTTTGCCATACTTTCTTTGTTCACACATAAAACAACTTTTTTTCCCTCTTTCTCGTTCTCTCTTCTCCCACTTCTGACAGCCTGCCAACTGTTCAAGTGGTACAAGGCAATACACACTGGGAGCTGCAAACCTGTGAGCCAGCTCATGGGCAGCCATGCAGAGGTTCTCCCTTGTAAAATGGCACCATTGATAAATTGGAAAATTCCATCACCACTCCAGTTTATAAGTCTAGCAAAAAAAAACAAGAGATAACTATTGCTCATTTCCAATGTTAGTGATCCTGGGTAAAATATCAGAAAAGCCTGTGCTGCACGCACACAACTTGTGCGGCACAGAGAGGAAAATTGTTTGGTAGGCCCAGAACAGGCACATTTTAGAAGGGGGCATGGAACAGTGACAGCCTTTATCAGACTCACAAATGACATGAGTATAGACAGTGGGGTTTGCCATGAAGGCAATCTTTGTGGACCTGATCAAGACTTTGATCTTGCCAGTCATAATTGGTCAAAAAGCATAGGCCCGGATATTCAAACTGCGCCAGGCTGTGGCGCAAGCCTGGGCGCAGCTCAATTCAGTTGTGCAGGGGTGTGGCCTGGACGAGATTCAACGGAGCTGCACTATGGTGCAGCAGCTTTGAATATCGCACTCTGGCCACCCCCACTGTGCATGGCACAGTGGCACTGCACCAGCGCAAGTGGCCAGAGGGAGCATGGAGATGTGCCAGCGTTAAGTGCCATTGCGCCATGCACAGCACCTTCGATATTCAAAAGGGGACATGCAAATGGGGCCATAATTTATGCAAGTCGCACATGGAGCCATTTGCATGTCATTATGGCTCCATTTGCATCCCATTAGCATGCAGGTGCGCTGATCCCGACAACTTGTGCCTGGTGCCCTGCCAGGCAGCAGCCGTCAGGGACCGATGCCCCCTGCAGCTGATCACGGGCATTTGTCTAAAAGAATAATCCCGCGTCCTATATCCCTGGTGGTCCAGTGGACCGCTATGTGCTCGATCGCGGGCATTTGTCTAAAAGAATAATCCCCCGTCCTATATCCCTGGTGGTCCAGTGGGCCACTATGTGCCCACCGTGACATTGGTACAACCCCCACGTCCAATATCCTGGTGGTCCAGGGATCACTCTGCCCGATCATGGCATCTGTCAAACATATAAAATGGCCTATTACCCTGGTGGTCTAGTGTACCCCCCTCCCCACTGAGCCCCACTGCCCCACTCCCCCCTGGTCAGCCAGCGGGCGGCAGCACCCCACCCGCCTACTGCCCCGCCACCCGCCGACTGACAGCTCGGTAGGGCTGCACGCCCATTGGTTCACAGCATGAGCCAATGGGCGTGCAGCCCATACCGTACTACACAGTCCAGATATGTGAATGAATCACAGACACTACACTAGACCACCAGGGTAATAGGCCGTTTTATATGTTTGACAGATGCCCGCGATCGGGCAGAGTGCGGTCCACTGGACCACCAGGGATATTGGACGTGGGGGGGCTATAATACCGATGCCCACGATCAAGCAGAGTGCGGTCCACTGGACCACCAGGGATATAGGACGGGGGGTGTTTTATTTAGCCAGATGCCCGTGATTGGGCAGCACTCGGTCCACTGGACCACCAGGGATATAGGATGGGGGTGTTTTATTTAACCAGATGCCCGCGATTGGGCAGCACTCGGTCCACTGGACCACCAGGGATATTGGAGGAGGGTTTATGTATACAGATGCCCACTATGGGGCATGGGGGGGCGCCGCCAGGTGCGTACAGACAGGTTAGCACCACAGGTGGTAGCTGCCGTGTTGCGCCCTGCAATGTGGCAGCTCACCTGTGGGTGGCCATAATTTGTTCCTTTTTTTTTGGCTTAACTTTGTGCAGGTGCAAGTAGGGGTTGCGCATGCATGGCTCTGCACATCCCGGGCTGAATAACAGGCTGTGCAGGTTATGCATGGGCACGCCCCCCCTACCTGTGCCTGCATACATTACTGATGCTTCAGTTGCCTAGTTTTCAATTTTAACTTTCATTTTCTCTCTATCTCAAAGGCTGTCTACCACTCTCCAGTACTTTGGAGTGCTCCCAGTGTCTGGATTGCACCCTCCTTTACACTGCCGGAGGGTGACCTGGTGTTTGCCTTTGCAGCTTTCTGGACCATGAAGCTCCTGCTGCAGTCCCTTCAGTCCCCTGTCCTGTTTCTGGTGGGCCATGGTCCACTCTTCAGTTCTGGGTCAGTCTTCTCTGGCCCCGGCCCCAGCAGTGGTGCCCAGTGCCTACCCCACCTATTTAGCCTCAAGATGGTGATGCCTCCGCCTCTCCCATTTTGCCCGCCTTCCTGTGACCTTTGTGGCACAGGATTTGGTGGCCGCCCACTGAGCTTCCTTCCCAGTGGGCCTCAGCTCCCCTTTCCTTCATGGGGTTAGCTGGTGGCTTAACCTTGTTATGGGAGTTAGGTGCTGTGAGAGTGCTGGCCTGCCACCAGGATTCGAATCCCACAACCTCTTTCTGCATCCTCTGTGTCTCTGGAGTAGGAGGTCTTTCTTCTTCCACCAGATTCCCACTTTCAGGAGGTTCTTTTTGTGACTGGGATAGAATCCTCCAGTCCCTGCCGTCATTACCATTGCAGGCCCTTTCCGACGGTTGTGCCCAATTTACCTCCCCTATTGGAAAGCCTCTGGCATATCTAATGGCCCTGACCAGTTTTCTCAGGCCGAGCACCACCGGTGTTCTCGTCTTCTCTTGGGCCAATGCCACATGTCTACCTTCTCAGGGGCCATACCTGCCATCCTCCTGGCTCTTGGCTTCTGTCTCTCCCATTGGATGCCCTCCAGCATGTCTTGCAACCCCAAGTCTTCCTGGGCCCAGCACCATTGACATCCTGGCCTTCTCTAGGGCTGATGCCATGTGTGAGCCTTCTCCAGGACTGTTTCTTCCATCCTTTTGGGCTCTTGGCTGCTTTGTCTTAGCTCTGCATCTTCTGTTTACCTGTGGGTTCGGCTTTCCAGTGTGGGGCCCCTGCTGCTGTCTCCTGGGCTGCCCCTCTGGCCTCTGGACCCTCTTCCCTCCTGTCACGACAGGTCTTGTGTGGGGTATCGATAGTCTGTGAAGGTGTGGGTGGGCTCCCCTTTGGCAATCATATGGCGTAGTATAGTCACACCCTGCCTGCCCCCTTCAGAGGATCTTGGTTCTTGGGGGCACTGGTTCAGGGCCTCAACAGCATATCACACACCCTGGGTTGGGGTATGTGGCCTGTTTCCTTTCTGTTCCATGACTGTCTCAGTTGGGGCCACAGGGTGTCCTGCACTTAGGACCTTCTGGAGCCCCAAGTGAATGCTGGTCTCCAGAAGCAGTAGCCAGGTGGTGGTGACCCTCTCTGTCCACCCTCCCAGCAAGAGTCCTTCCCCTCCTGTTTTCCCTTCTGACTCCCTTTCCTCTAGGCCTTTGCATCTGGACGCCCTTCATCCAGTCCTGGGATTTGGCCTCATGGCCACACCTGACTGGTTACCATGGCTGCCTTAGGTAGGCTGGTTTCATTTCTGCTCCCAGCAATCTGCATAATGGTACCTTATAGTGATTGGCAGCCATACTCTATGCCTCTTGGCTCTGTTCTCCTGGGCACCTTTCTGGTTTCAAACCCAGTCTTTTGACTAGTCCTCGTCCCATGGGAGTTTTTAGCCATAAGTTCTGCTGACAGCCCTAGAGCACACCCTGAGGTTATTTCTGTCCTTGGGGATTACAATCAACCTGCCCAAGTCTGTTCTGACCCATGCCAGTGGCTGCAGTACACTGGGGCAGTTCTGGTTTCCTTTTAGGACAAGGCCTTCATCCCTCAGGGCAGGGAAAAATGCCTCACAGCTCAGGCCCAGTTGGTGACCCAGAGGGGGGAAAGGGGAAATTGTTTAACCAGGAAAGGCACACAAAGCCGTAGCTTGTTTCCAGGTGTGACCTGGGAGCACAAGGAAGTTAAGTGACTTGCTCAGGGTCCCAGAGTATGCAAGTGGGGGGCTGTGGAATTCAAACCCCAGTCTCCAGGTTTGCAGCTCAGAGCCTTAAACCACTGTGCTATACTGCCTCCAGAGCGGGTATGTTACAGCCAGAACATTCCTGAGGCTGTTGGGCCTGATGACAGCAACCATTACCACTGTTCCCTTGGCTAGGTTACACATGTGGATTCCCCAGTGGACCCTCAGGGTCCAGTGAGAGCAACATTCTGACAGTCTAGATCAGCAGCCTAGATCAGCAGGTTCTAGTCTCCTCCCTATCTGCATAGTGCTCCAGTGGTGGATGGACCCCTGGAGTCTCTTGAGATGGATCTCCTTTCTCATGCCCTCTCCCCAGCACATTCTCACCACAGATGCCTCAGGTCTGGGTTGGGGAGCTCACCTATGCCCCTCTCAGACTCAGGGGACCTGTTCCCTGATGGAACGCTTCCCTCCACATAAATGTTCTAAAAATGAGAGCGGTTCTGTATGCCTTGCAGACCTTCCAGAACCATCTCTCCCCAGGTCCCCTGCTGGTGCAGTTGAGCAATCTCAGTGTAGTGTACTACATCAACAAACAAGGGGGGACTCACTCCTACCCCCTGTGCAGGGAGGCAACGAGAGTCTGGTTCTGGGCTCTGGGACACTGTCTGGAACTGTCAACTGTCCATGTTCTAAGAGACCACACGTCTTGGCAGACAGGATCAGCAGGTCAAAATCGTGGATGCACGAGTGGGAACTGTTGACCTAGGTCGCAGAAGACCTAATTGACTGGTGGGATCATCCAGATTTGGGCCTCTTTGCATCCCCACTCAGTGCTAAACTGCTGCATTTCTGCTGGCTAGAACCAGGGCCTGGAGTTTTCTGGTGAGACGCATTGTTCTTCACCTGGAAAGGGAGGCTCCTCTATGCCTTTCCTCCCTTCCCTCCAATCCAGAGAGTCCTCATCAAGCTCCAGATGGGGGGGGTGCCACCCTAATTCTGGTGGTGCCATTCTGGCCTCATCAGTTCTGGTTTCCATTACTACAGCAGTTGGCTGTGGAACCTTTGATTCCTCTGCCTCTTTGCCAGAACCATTGACTCAGGCCCAGGGAACCCTGCTCCATCGTGATCTCAAATCCCTCCATCTGCATGCCTGGTTCCTGATGAAGTTGCCATTGCCTGATTTTGGGTGTCTCAGAATGTGGCTGATGTCTTGAGGGCTGTCAGAAAACCCTTCACCAGAGTCACTTATTGGATGAAATGGAAGTGGTTTGCTATTTGGGCTGCTTCCCGTCACCTGGACTTGTCCAATGAATCAGGTTCTAGAGTACCTTCTGTCCTTGTCTGATGCAGGTCTTCAGTACTCTTATACCCAGGTGCACCTGTCAGCTGTATCTGCCTTCCATATGTCCGTTGATGGTCATAATTTGGCACAGTTGGATGTAACCCATACTTTTCTGAGGGTCATTCTACACTTGAAGCCCCCCATTCATAATCCAGTCCCAGTTTGGGCCCTAAATTTCATTCTAGAGAAGCTGACTCTGCCTCCTTTTGAGCCAGTCTCAAGCTGCAAGCTATGCTTTCGGTCGTGGAAAGCATTATTTTTAGCTGCTATTACTTCTGCTCTGCTCAGGTGTGAGTAGCCTTGTTTGACCTTTCACAAAGACATGGTCCCTTTGAGTACCTACCCTAAGTTTCTTCCTAAGGTGGTGTCTGACTTTACCTTAAACCAGTCCATCCACCTTCCTGTTTATTACCCACAGCATGCCAATCCAGGGGAAGCACTGCTCCATGCTTATTACTTTTTGTTACAGGAAGTACAGTAAGGAACTTCCTAGAGCTGTCAAGGGTCATTCTACCAGAGGTATGGCCACTTCTGTTGCCTGTTTCAGGGGGAGGTCTCGGCAGTAAAGATTTGTGCTGCTGCCACTTGGAGTACTGCTCACACTTTCGCCAAACACTACAGTCTGGACATTGCCTCTAGAAGGAGGGCTGGCTTTGGCCTAGCTCTGCTCCAAAGCCTTCTTTCTTAGGCCTCTGGCCTCCTGCCACCCAGACTGTCTCAGTATCTGCCTCCTGGGCTACCCTCTGGCCTTTGCTCAGGACTCGTTCCATAGGTGTGACCTAATGAAAGAGGTAGCCCCCCCGAAGAAGATAGAACAGTTACGTAAGAACTTACTGTAACAGTAGATCTTTGAGGGAATCTCTTTCATCGGGTCATGCTGACCCACCCTCCTTCCCCCGGTTTGGGCATAGAGTCTCTTAGCTCTGGTATCTTCCTTCAGCCTGCCTCTCGGGTCACTGTCTTTCTGCTGACTGGGCATCTCCTTCAATACAATTAGCCCCTAATGCGACTTGGGGGGTCTTGGGTAGCCCAATTATTTCTTCCTGGGAGACAAGGGGCCTCTTTTGTGGCCTATGAGGGTTTTCTCCAGGCTGTCCCATTCAGGCAGGCATTCTGGCTGGCCCTGGTTGAGGCCAGTGTTCGGCCTCTTTTCTTTTTTTCTTTTTCCTTTCTTTTGTTCCCTCTCTTCTTGTTGGGAACCTTCTCTCCTCCATTTAGGGTCTCCAATGAGAAAAGAGCTGAGGGGGAGTGGGGTCGCCCATATTGATAAGGGAAGGATGTCATGTGCACGATGTCATCATGGGTGGCCCCTCCTGTAGACTGCTAGCTAGAAAAGTTTCTGTGTGGTTCTGATGCCTAATGGCTAAAGTCCCATAGGTGTGACCTGATGAAAGAGATTCCCTCGAAGAGCTACTGTTATGGTAAGTTCTTACGTAACTGTTCTTTATGGACTGAGGATAGAGCTCCCTCGGTTAATGAATGGTTAAAAGAATTAATAGAATCAATCAGCCTGGAAAAACTGTTAAATGGACTGATGGGTAGTTTATTGGGGTTTGATATGAAATTTGGTGATTTGTGTAACTTTTTAAAACATCAGAACAGAAAGAATAATTTTCAACCAATTAATGATAGAAATAAATGTTCTTATGAGTGTATATATCTAAACCAGAGCCTCACTTCTACTACTCTCTCTCTCTCTTTCTTCACTATAATTTTCTTTTTCACGTTCTCTTTCTTCTGTAATATGCAATAATAAATTATTATTTTTAAGTTTGTTATAATAGTATATATTGTATGAATGATTTGTTTTAAGAAGTTTGCTAAGTTATAATAGTTCCAAACTGCAAAATAAGTATGATGTTTTGTTTGGATTTATGTACTTGTTTGTATTGAGGATTTTACTAAATATGTAGTTTTTTTAACTAACTGACTGACTGATTAACCAACTAACTAACTAACTTTGAATGGCATTGCCTTGCTTACATGGCATTTGTATTCTAAGCTGCAGTCTTTAGCTATGGAAAGGCTCATCTCATTGGTGCACTAGTAAGTCAAGCTACAGTGCAGGCAAGCTGCAGTACTGTATATAAGCTACAATTTCAATATGTATTTTAAGTGTTATTCTAACATTCTAACTTTCTCGTGGAGTGAGGTGATTTTTAAACTGCGACCTCCTTACCGCGCAGTTTAATCTGCAGTGGGCAACAGATGTGATGCATTCACATATATTAGACAGGTTCTTCAAAAGTTTTGACTGAAGTGCAATTCCTGATTTTGGGGTGTGCCTGCATCAAAAAAATGTTGGGAAAATGTTTGCAAAGGAGGGTACCCTTGTGCAACCGCAGGTACTGCCGCATGCATGCTATTTTCAAAGATGGTGCCTGTTTGTGACCATTTCGATGCATTACAGCAGCCTGGGCACCGTTTTCATGCACAGCTATGCCAAACTGCTATACTTTGCATTGCAAGGCTTAGCAGACCTTTGTAGGAAAATGCTGCCCATGCACAAGAGCGGCTGAAACATTTTCCCTGGTGAGGGGAAATTGTACAGCCATAGTCGCCAGGACAGGATATGCCCTTTGAAGATTGGGCACCTGTTTAGCATGGCAAATGGTCATCTTACATGCTTAACAAAACTTCAGATATGCCAATACAGAATGGTATTTGGAAAGTAACTTTTTTTATTTGAAATAAACTTTAAGCAATTTCATGGTGTTTACGTCTGGTATCCCTTCCAAATATGTTTAACATATACTCTTTAATGCTTAAATCATACAGCTTAAACACATTTAAACTGAAAGAAAAAAATACTTTGCTCATTCCAGGAACCTATATTCTTTAGTTCCAGTACCAGTCTCCTTCAGCAAATACTGGGATATATTTTAATGTCCCCTTTCTTGAAATCTTGAAAAGAATGCAGTACAAAACAAAGAACGTGCACATCTGACTTCCAATCAGTTCTACGCATTTGCTTTGCTCAATCAGCACTGTACACCTTTAGCGTGGAAATGCTGTTTCCGCTTCAGAACTGAAGTCCTCATAAAATAATCTTTGCTTACATGTTCTTAAAGCTGTTGTCTTAAGGAATGTGAGCCTTGCATTTTGTTTCTCTGTAGCAGTGCTCCAGTTCAGAAAAGCTTCTGTATACATAGCAGCATTGAATTTCGTACATCAAGTGACTCAGCTGGCAGCTATTGGGCAGGCTGGGATGTTGCCGTGGGGGCCACAGTCACTCGCTGTTGGCCTTTCCTTTTCTTGCCAGGCCTGCTGTCTTTGTTGTCCTTTTGGTTTTTGTTGTCCCCGTTGCTTTTACTTTCTCTTCTCCCATCATCTTTCTTCCCTTTTTTATTTCCCTTGTCCTTGTCATCTGTGAAGAAGCAGAGAAGACAGGATGCTTAAGCACCACAAATGCTAAAGGATTGCCCAATCAGCCCACACTGAGGCAATTTACATTTGTAACACGGGGAAGAGAAAGGGTTGCATTGGATTGGTTCAACAGCATCAGGTGACCATATATTAATTCTCATGTAATCCATAGTTGCCTGAGAATTAATGTATGGCTGAGTCCACAGCAATCGTCTTCCCCCTGTGTTCTCCATTTTACAATAGATTGCCCACCATATCTATTCCCTCGTCATAATCTTTATCTGTAGTAGCTTGAAACTATCTACAGTATATGGCTATGTAATGTGGGCTCTTTTTTTTTACTTGGCCTATGAAAGTTTTTTCAGATTGACTCAATTCTGTACATTTGGAAAATGATCAAAAAATGGATGTAAAAAAGTGCTGTGCTGCTAGCATTGTTTGACAGCCATCTGTTGGCCAGCCGGGAATTGCAGGAACAACTCCTTAAATATATGCATGTCCCATAATGCACAACAGTCAAATCCCACACAGCAAACATATCAGAAAAACTGAGATGATTTCACAGTTCACAAAAGTAAGTCAGCCAAAATGAGTACATATTCTAAAATGTTGATCACATCTGCATGTAATCAGTAATTCAATGACTGTTCACCATTGCCCTTACAATATATAGAAAAAAAAAAAACAGCCTGTTCAGCATGTACTATTTCCAGCCAGGTGCAACACCCTTTCTTTTCCCCATGGTAGGAACCTTAATATCCTCCTGGAACCTTTGTAGTTTAGCACTTTAAAATTACTTTTACGCAAATGTAACATGTGGAAGAGAAACATATAAAAAGAGCACCAAACCCTTTCTCTTCCCCATGTTACAAGTGAATTAACCCACTCCAGAGCATGGGTCTAGTTGGGAATTAATCCACAGTTGGTTGGTTGGAATCACTCAGCCTGCGGCCCCATGGTCCAACCCCCCCAGCCATTGATTAATTCCCAAGTAGACCCATACTCTGTTGTGGGTTAATCCTTACACAGCAGCCAGTCAGTGTGAGCTCTTAATTAGGGAAATGCTAGTGTGATGACAGCTAGTACTGCAGTAATGCTGCAAGTCATCTCACATGTGTTGCCTGCTGCTGTACCAGCATTTTCCCAACAATAGAGCATTGGCAATGACAGGTGGCTACACACCAACAGCCTCATTTGGAAACATAGAAACATAACATTTGTTGGCAGAAAATGACCACTTGGCCCACACAGTCTGTCCAGATGGTCTCTGCCTAGTCTGTCTCTGCAGGCCATAACTGATCTCCAGAGACCCTCCCACCTCCCTGCCCATTTCCTGCTATTCCCCTTTGTCTACCCCATGCATGCTTGAAGCCTCCTACTCTTTTCACCTCTAGCTCTTCTGCTGGCAATCTATACTAGGTGTTTTCTACTCCTTCAGTGAAGTAGTATTTCTTCACATCCCTCAACTACCCCCCCCAGCTTCATTGCATGCCCTCTGGTTCTGATGCTCTTCCTCATTTGAAAGAGACTCTCTGACTGCATCTTGTTCACCACTGTGAGGTACTTGTAAGTCTCTATCATGTCTTGTCTTGCTCTCCTGTCTCCCAGGGTGTACATGTTAAGATCACTCAGTTTCTCCTCACAGGGCTTTTGGTGTACCCCTGCACCACATTAGTTGCCCCCCTCTGAACTGCTTCTACCCTGTCTATGTCCTTTCTGAGGTGTGGACTCCAGAACTGGACACAGTACTCCAAGTGGGATCTCACCAGTAAGCGAAATAGTGGCAACACCACCTCCCTCCTCCTGCTGGAGATACATCTCCCAATGCATCCCAGCATCCCACTGGACCTACTCACTGGTTTTTCACTCTACCCTGCCATTTTGAGGTCATCAGATATGATAACCCCAAGGTCACTTTCCTGCTTAGTGACCGACAGTACCTCCCACCATCCTATACTCAGTTATTGGGTACCTATATCCTAGGATCATGATTTTGCACTTTTTGGCATTAAACTCCAATTGCCATGCCCTTGTCCACTCTTTACATTTTATGTTCTTTCCACCCCTTCCTTATTGCCCACCCTATTATGGATTTTGGTATCATCTGCAAAAAGGCATACCCACACTTCCAGTTTATCTGCAGTGTCACTTATGAAGACATTGTGGCACCCTGCTTGTCACTCTTTCATCATAAGAGTGAGTGCTGTTAATCAAGCAGTTTCTAACCTAATTCACCACTTTGGATCCCACCCCAGACTGCTCAATTTCTTAATCAGTCTCCTGTGCTGTACAGTGTTGAAGGCCTTGGTAAAGTCCAGACAGGCTACGTCCACTGCCCTCCCCTTATCTATTTCCCTGGTAACCTAGTCAAAGAACTCTAGCAGACTTATCTGGCATGACCTGCCCCCCAACCCCCCATGAATCCGTGCTGCTTTTGGTCTTGCAGCCCACTGGATTCAAGATACACTACCAATCTTTCCTTTAACAGTGTTTCCATTAATTTCCCCACCCCTGAGGTGAGGCTCAGTGGTCTATAGTTATTAGCCTCTTCCCTGCTACTGCTTTTATGAAGAGAGACTTCATCCACTTTCCCCCAGTACCCCAGAACCATGCCTTATTCCAGTGAGCTGTTGAAGAAAGCCACCAGTGGGGCAACCAAGCCAACACTTCCCTGACTTCTTTCAGTACCTTTGGGTGTATCTCACCTGGTCCCATAGCCTTGTCCACTTTCAGAGATGCAAGTCGCTTCTGGACTCTTTCCTCTAGAATGGACTTGAGTTCCCTTGAGTTCCCTCCCCCTCCCCTATTTGTGACTAAATGCTAAAGTAATAACAGATCCTCCCCTCCACTTTCCCATATACACAAAGTGACATGTAGCACAACTCTTCACTGGATAGGGTGACCAAAAAACTGACTTCTCCCAGCTGTGTGTTTCTGGTGACAGCTTTGATGAGAGTCTTGTCATTCTCCATAATAAGGAGGGCCAAAACAACCACATGCCATTTTACTCCCATTATTTATGTGACCACAAGACTGTAGCCTACTGGTAACAGCGCAGAACCATTATTCAGGTGATCTGGATTCAAATTCTACCAGAGCCAGTTACTGTATGACTAACAGCAAAGTCACAACCTCTAAGAAAGCACCAAAACATGACAGGTGTTGGCTGCACTGGGATAAATGCACAACAAGAGGTGTGGTGTGTCATAAGGGCACAGACTGAGTACCTTACTTCCCCAAGAAAAGTACTTATATAGCTTTTTTGACCAGTAATGGATGGTGGGACAATACTGCCTTTATTCAGCCTTGTCCTAGGGGGATACAAATGCTAATCAACATACATTTAACCAGACTAGGCAGTTGGGATATTTTAGTGAATGGGGGAAATCTGGCCAGGACACCAGGAAAATTCCCCTGCCCTTTTTGATAAGTGCCATGGGGTCTTTAACATCTACCTGAACTAACCACCAGGAAAAGCAGACAGGACCTCAGTTTTCACATCCCATCTGAAGGACTGCATACCTCGACAGTACAGCATCCCCTGTAGTACTGCACTCAGGTGCCAGCATTTATGGTATTAGCCCATTCCTGTTGTGAGATTAGAACCCATGACCTAGCCCAGAAGTGGATGTGCTACCAACTGAGCCATGATGATACTTGAACTGCATTTATGCCAGAAAAACAAACAAACAAAAAACACAATCAAGAAGTATCTTACTGCACTTATGGAATGGGTCTTATGTGCAATTTTTTATGTTAAAAAATGTTGAAAACTCCTTAAATTGCTGATTATGTACAAACTGGTCCCTACATGGTGGTCCTGCTGGTGGCCTAACACTAGGAGGCACAATATTTCTTAGGTAGTTTAGTAGGTAGTTGCTTATAGTTTTTGTTTGTTTTGTAGATGCAAGCATTGCAGGGGGAGAAGTTTGTGAGAGTAGATAGTGATCACGTGATCATGGGATTGCATGACCAAGGCAATCGTGAGTAAATGCTGAGTAGCTCAAAAGAGAATAGTATATACTGAGCGTGCGATAGAGAGAGTGACTGGGACAAGTGAGAGTAAAGGGTGAGAAACCAATCAAGGAAAACAGTAATTTGCAAAGCTTCACTTATAAAATGGGTAACAACAAAAAAAAAAGCCAGTGGTCAGTAGCTGTCCAGACCTGTGTGGTAACTGACCAATAGATGCACAGCTCTGGAAAGTGCCTTGCAAGTCTTAGAACTACACTGCTTTGGAATTCTCAGCAACTGTTGCAGCTGGAGGAAAAAAAAAGATTCAACTAACAGCGTCAATGACTTACCTGCCTGCCAGTTTGACCTTCTTTGATGGGGCAAACCTAGCTATTTGGTGTGAGATGTGATTTACCAGTGATGAAGATTCATGTATTCTTAATTTAAAAAGATTTATTTAGTCTTGTGTTTTTTTTATTTTAGTGCTATTTCATAAATGCAATAACACACTTCAGGGCTTGCAGTTACTGAGTAGTTACCGCACCTGCCCAACCCCACCGATGGTTGAAGAGCACTCAACTAACACCTCATGCCTCCAATCTGTGGAGTAGGGGGGTGGTGTGTGGTTATTACCCAATAACCACATGCCCTGTCATGTGTTATTGCTTACTTAAGCAATAAGACATGACAGGGTGTACGCTGTGTTGGGATAGCAGCACACCTCGGGTATGTTGGAGGCACACAACATTGCCAAATGTCATATTGCAATTATAAAATGGGTCCAAGATTTATTGTGTGTGTGCATGTGGGGATGCAAAAAACTTTTTAATTTTATTTTTTTTAAATGGTTATCTACCTTAACAAAATAGTTCCAGCATATCCCGGCAAAGGCATGCCATCTCAGTTTCAAATATTATGCAGAGCAAAATACTTTTTTTAGATTAACCCTTAAAGAGCTCCTGACACAACTGAAACAACTTTGCAAACAATTTTATATTCAGACATAAATGCCACTGTGTGGGATACCTCTGAGGAAGCCCCACCCAATCGAGGCGAAACGTAAGGTTCTCTTGCCAGATTTTCTGGTGTAACTGCTGCTGCCTTTTGAACTGCTATATCTCCTGTTCTAGTGTGTCTTCTATCAGTTTTTGAACTTTATTTATGTAAATCTGTATGTCAAGATGAGTAAACAATGAAATATGTAAGTAGCCCATTTTTTTTGGCTCTTTATATACTGATATGTTGGGGACAGAAGTACCTATGAAGCATTTTTTTTTTTGTGGGCAGTTACACCGATTGCTGTTTGTTTCATGATTTAGTTAATTATTTGGTGCATCACTTCATTTAGGTCAGGTCGCACCGGGAGACGAGCATCGTTTTTGCTCAGTGTGCCTTCCTAGTGAATCAATTCAATAAATAAATAAATAAATATATACATTTACATTTGCCATATAGTGGAACACTGTTTTTGTTTGTTTTCTATGTTAAAGTTTAATTTTTTGTTAACGGCCCAAGCAGCAGATATCTTATTTAGTTCTTCCTGAAAGGTTTGTACATCTCTGGTGTTACTAACAATGGCTCCTACTTTAACACTGTCCATGAATTTGCATATCCAAACATTATTTGAACATGTCATGGATGATATAAAAATGTTAAATAGTATCAGCCCCAGTTCTGATTCCCGAGGGACAGCACTGGTGACTTCAGCCCAGTTTGATAGATGCCCTTTTAGGATAGCTCTCTGTTGCCCAAAATCCAACCAGGAAATGATCCAGTTCAGCAATGAGCCACCAATGCCCAGTGCAGAAAGGGAATCCATAAGTTCCGGATGTGGCACAAAATCGAATGCCTTAGCAAAATCTATATATACTGTATCGACTAGAACAATTAGGTCCAAAGCTGCACTGACTGGCTCAAAGAAAAGCATGAGACTGGTTATGCAAGACTTGTCTTTACTGAACCCATTTAATTATTCTTCTTAATTTTAAGCAATTTTATTGTTGGGCCCTAACTGAAGGTTTTAAATGAGTTAAAGGTGGCAGCCATGTTTGTGAGGGCAGTCAGGGATGTGTGGTTAGTAATGATTTTATTGTGAAGAGGCTGCTGGATCTTTATCCAATGCTGCTGTGCTGACATAACAGCACGGGTAACGATGGCCCCCATCCAAAATCTGGTCAAAGCAGTAGGTGGCAGAAAAATTGCTGCCAATCGAGGTTTGAGATTCAGTGACAGTGGCACATGGGTATCTTATGTAAAGACGACAAAAGGCAGTGGTACTTTTTTGTGTTGCATATTACAAAGAATATTGTTTTTAAAGCTGTATGAGGCAATCAGATTACAGGAATTTGTTGGGTTAGCTCAGGGCCACACTGTAAATGAGGCGTTGCATCTCAGCTGTACTAACCTGTTTAAGTCAGTTGCACAAAAAATGTCATGGTGCATAACTCAGCAGCTTCATAACTCCATCAGCAAATGTTTTTTATTCTAAGTTAAAGGAATAGTACAGTAAAAAAAAGAAATACAAAATGATATATATATATATATATATATATATGTGTGTGTGGTATTTACTGCCCCTATGGATGTTACTGGTGTTGTTTTTCCTCTTTTTGGTGGCAGCTTTTTTTGTATTTTCCCTGCCTGTGTTATGACCCTGGGGTTCCTGTGCAGGCTTCTTTTATAACCTCTCCATTCTTAGAATTGCCCCAGAATGCCTCTGTCAGTGACATCCATGTGACCTTACTATCAGTACTTGTTCTATGAATGTTTTCTTTTCCCTATTCTTTGCTTGTCCTCCTACACCAGGGTGGCCCCCTTCTTGCATCTGGGCCCCAGGCCCATTACCCACCTACCCCAGGACTTACCTTCCACCTTTTGAACCTCCATGGGTGGGTGCCTAGGTGGGAGGTGTGAAGTTTGCAGAGCATGCCATCATCCTGCCAGCCCACAAGTAAATTTCCCCCAAGAGTGGTTTTCTTCTCAAGCTGACATGCGTTCTCTGGTGCGCACGTACTGCATGAAGATGCAGTATGCCTAAGTGACCTGCACCTAGCCAACCAGGAAGGCGACTGCTGTGATAACACCCAGCTTTCACTGGGTGGTGCTCAAGCAGTGGGTCATGCTGTCCCCCCCCTTCCTGAAAGAAGAGAGCCGTTGTGTGATGCTCAATCCTGTCTTCTCTGGCCAGCCTCCGGTGACCCCAGTTTGTTATCGAACCTATGTCACCAGCATGGCTGGTGGTGAGGCTCCCAGCTTCAACTCGCCACTCCACTGAACCAGCCTTCTATGAACATTTTTAACAGTAAAACTGCTGCAGTTTATTTTAACACTCTTAAAACGAGTGGTGACAATTATGCCTAAAATAAAATGAACACCAGCCTGTTATCATTTCTTATATATTTGCACTGTCTGTGTCTGCATGTAAAACAGCTGTGACTGACTTCATGACCTCATGACTCCCAGTCTCTGTAGCTCATTTCTCCCTGGTAACAAAAAAATGGTGATGTCCCTTTAGAGTTGTTATTTTTCACTGCAAAGTGCCAAGATAATACTACTCCCTTTTAACACTTGCCAATGGGCAAGATTGACAGATTGTGCTCCTCAGATGTTTCTGTCTTACTCACATCATGTGCCAAATGGCAATTATCAGAGAAGCACCAAAAGAACAAAAAATGCAGATTTTTAAAGTTTGACATATTAGTGGCAGCATAATCCAACAGGAGTGCCAAATGAAAACTTGCCAGCATAAGATTGTATTTTTTTTAACTCAATGCAGTCAACCTGGTCAAAACTATGGAATGGCTGAACTTGCCATATTAGCACTAGAACTAGCACTACGACTTTAAGCCTTGGTTTTGGGCATGCTTACTAGTGCTGATGCTGGTGCACATGCCTAAAGCCAAGGGTTAAAGTTTATAATCCTTCGTTTTAGGGTTGCAGTGCTCATTTTTAGATGCAAGTGGCATCTATCTGCACATAATTATACCTTCTATCAGATAGGCAACAATAGCATGTTTAACAACTACATACATTCATTAATTCATTAATTCATTCATTCATGTATGTATGTATGTATGTATGTATGTATGTCTTTGGTAACTGGGCGAGTGAGCTGATCCAAAGGACCGATTTCATAACCTGTGGAGTTCCTGGTAACTGATCAGTGCTGCCATCTTGTTGCTGTAGTGCTAATATGGCAAGTTCACTAGTTTCATAGTTTTGACCAGGTAGATGGTATCTGAGGAAAAAAAACGCACTCTTCATGCTGCCAAGTTTTCATTTGGCATTCCTTCTGGATTTTGCTGCTATTAATCTGTAAGATTTTAAAATCAGCATTTTTTGGTGTTTCTCTGACATTTGAGAGTTGGGTCATGATGTGAGCAACATGGGAACATCTGAGGAGCATGGTCTGTCAAGAGCCCATCTGCAAGTGTTCAAAGGGAATGTATTATCTTGGCTCTTCGCAGTGAAAAATACAAACTCTGAATTGACATCACCATTTTTTACATTATGAAGAAGAAACTGGCTGCAGAAGTACTTAGAAGAGACCAAGGGCTTGATTCTCAAAGGGCCCTTAGATTGACACAAACTGTGGCAAAAGACAGATTGCATCAAAGTCCAGTGCACCTGGGACCCTGTGCCAGATTCACTATCGGGAATGATTCCAGCAGCAAAGTTCTGTGGCTTGCAGCAACTGTGGCCATGCACCAAAAAGATGGCACATCTAGAGGGATTGCAGCAAGCTGTGGAGTGGCCATGAACCAGTCTAAGAGGTCCCTGGTGATCTAGCGTCTCTCCCTCCCCACCGATATGCCTGTAAATAACAATGTTCATGAATACATTCCTTAGTGGTCTAGTGGACCCCACCCTGGCAGATAGTGCCCACCACCCCACATCCTCCCTCCTGAACCCCAAGCCAATGACCGGCACAGCCCTCCTCTCACCACCATGGCCAGCCACCGAATGAACTGTCACTGAGCACATACTGTATAATACTGTACATGCTCTTTGATTGACAGCTCAGAGTGAGCTGTCAATCAGTGAGTGTGTACTATATACATTTTACATGCTCAGTGACAGTTCAGTCAGTGGCCAGCCATGGTAGTAAGAAGTGAGCTGTGCCAGTCGCTAGCTTGGGGTTTGGATGGTGAAGCTGGGTGGTGGGCACTTTCTGCTTGGGCGGGGGTCCACTGGACCACCAGGGAATGTATACATGAACATTCTTATTTATGGGCATATCGAGGGGGGGGGCTACTAGATCACCAGGGAATGAATATATGTACATTTACATTTACAGGCACATAAGGGCTTTGGGGGGGGGTGCTAGACCAGCAGGGAATTCATTCATGAACAGTTTTGTTTATGGGCATATCGGGGCTTGAGGGGAGGGTCTGCTAGACCACCAGGGATGTTTTACTTGTGCATAACAGGGGATCAAGGCTTGGGGGTGGGGTCTGCTAGATCACCAGGGACATAGTCTACTAAAAGGGGGATCAGGGCTGGGGAGGAAGGACCATGGTACATTGCCACAAATTGCTCAACTCTCCCAGCGGGCATATTTTTAAGTACCCTTAGACCAGCCCTCAAAATTTGCTCTCTGGGAAAGTTTTCAGAACCTCAATATAGAGGATTGGGCAGCCTGGGTCTACTGCAAGCCCCCTGCACTATGCCGCAGCCCATTTTGTGGCACACCGGTGGTGCAAACCCCGTTTGATGTATGCAGCCTGTGGTTGATGCAGGCTGTGTTTGAGAATCACTCCTAGCGCATCTTTTGGCACAAAGGGCACTTTGCGCCATTCTTTGTGGTGCAATCCCTTTGTGCCATGCCGGCAGCTTTGAGAATCAGACCCCAAGAGTCATGAGGCAGGGTCAGAAATGGAGATTTTTCAGTCGAGCTACAGCATCCATGGTAACTGGGGTGGGGCCAAGACACAGAAGCCTAGCGGTTTAGAAGCAGCAACAGACATCCCATGGAGCTGCTCACAGTCATCCTGATGCCATTTTCTCATGCAAAACAGCTAGCACAAGAGCAACCACACACTCCTACCATCTTGGAATGATGTACTACAAGGCTCAATTCTGGGCCCCTTGCTGTTCAGTTTATTTCTAAATAATCTCCCAATGACCTGTCCAAGCCAGGTTCTCTTGTATGCAGATGATGCTGTGCTGTTCTTTTGTCATGCCAGCCCTACTGCCCTTGAACAACATATGCAGTCCAGCTTCACGGCAGTGGAATTGTGGTTTAAAAGGCACAAGCTGCTGATAAATTATAGGAAGACAAAGACAATACTCTTTGCCTCACCACATAATAAACACAGATCCTAACAGCTGAAGATCTACAACCACCCAGGCGAAGTACTGGACATGGTACACTCTTTTAAATATCTCGGTGTCACTCTGGACTGCTCCCTCACTTTCACACAACACATCAATCAGGTAGCTAAGGTGGTCAATTCCAGGACTGGGCTTCTGTACAAGCATAGACTATGTCTAACAGAAGAAGCCCTCAGCCTTGCTGTATCAAGGTCAGCACTATCGATCATCGACTATGGTCTGGTTGTGTATGGGGCAGTTACTGATACAGCACTTTTAAGAGTTAAGACAGCTCTAAACAAAGCCTGTAGGCTTACCCTAGGTGCCCACTGACTAACACACTCTTGTGAGCTCTACACCCATACTGGCTGGCTCAAGCTAGACAACAGGATCATGTACCAAGCATGTCTACTGGCCAAGAAGACCACTCTGGGACTCACTACCCCTGGAATGCTCAACCTCCTCCACACTAATGACAACACCAGGAAAACCAAAGGAGCCAATAATCTGTCCCTAAAAGTGCCCTCCCATCAGAACTCACTAGGCCAATGCTCCTTTGGATACAGAGCCCCCAAATGGCTGAACTCTCTAAGCACTGATGTATAGTCCGGTACGAAGCTCAGTCAATTCAAGCCTAACCTTAGGGCTCATCTGAAGACCAGATACAACAAGTGCAATTGTGGACCCTAACTCCCTCCTTGCCCACCTACCCGACACTGGCACATACCCAGCACTTTCTGATTGCATACACAAGTCCCCATCTCATCCACTGGGGGCTCCCCCCCTCTAGTAAGACCCCTCTCTCAGTGCCTGCCCTAATGTGTGACTCCCCTTCCTATTACCCCTGCACTATCTGCACCTACAACATGGCAAGGCTGCCCTCAGCTGCTTCTGCTGTCTCCCCTCTTTCCTTCAACTTGCCCTTCCCCCTTTGCTTGATCCTCCCCTGATTCCCTACTCTGTTCTTTCTTTCTTTACTCACTGTCTACATTTTGCTTATTGGTAACTTTTTGAAATGGAATGTCTATGTTATGTAATCTCTACTTGTCAACCTAAGAATTGTATTTAGTTATGTCTGTCTTGTCCTATCATAGACGTGGAACCTTTGTAAATGAGCCTTAGCTCAAAGGTGTACATCCAAGATATCAATAAATAAATAAATTATCCCCATTTCTGGATGGCAGAATCACAAGGAGCCTCCAGGATAAAGCAACAGCCAGGTCTGTCAGGCGTGAGCTACACTGGTGATAGAATGGTTAAATCTGCAACCAAGACACTTTATTGGCACCTGTTACTTTGCATCTGGGTGTAGTACTCCTTTAAAGCAGCAGTACTAACTATTTCAAATTGAAGTGGAACCTTTGTGAAAGAGCTCATAGCTCAAAGGTTATTTCTGAATAACTAAATAAAAAATGAAAGACAAACCTTACAACTAACAAACCATTAATTCCTTGCTCCTCACTTTATTCATAATCTTTGTTTTTCCGAGGCTGTTTTGCACAGTCCTATGCCAGACCTACTGTGCTAGAGTCAGTGGAGAAAGGTGCAGTTCTGATCTGCCATTGGTTATTGCTTACTGATAATATTGCCATGTGCCTGCCCCTTTGCCCAATGAGTGCTAATAGGTGCAAGCTGTGTAAGCAAATGGTGAAGAGGCAGGAAATGGTATGGTGGCTGCAGTATTTTTTTTTTACCCACACAGCATAATACATGTATTAAAATTCAAGGGAAGCAGTGCTCAGAAAACAGTAATATTCACTAAAAGTGAAATCAGAATGTAAAATTTCCAGGCAATCCAAAAATGGAGTGGGTGGGGTGTGTTAAAAAACGAAAGACTGCACCAGCCTACCAGTGAATGGTACATTCCATATAACTATGAGTTTTGGGTGGTCCTAAACTCCTTACCACAGCTTACTGAAGAGATGCAAAACTAAAAACATATTCCACAGATAAAATCAAAAGCTAAATTTCAAGAATTGTACTATGCTACCAAAATATTGGGGGGGAGACTCAGAGGTAATGTGAGGAAGTACTTCTCCTCGGAAAGGGTGGTGGATGCCTGGAACAGACTACTGGCTGAGCTGGTGGGTACCACCACAGTAGCAGGATTCAGGTATGCATGGGATAGACACAGGGGCATATTAGAAATAGGGTTGGGGGAAGAAAGGTCGCAGATCAAGGGGGATCTGCAGCAATACAATAGGTAAAAAAAATTTAGGGCAGACTGGATGGGCTAAGGGGTCCTTTTCTGCTGACAACTACTTAAGTTACTATGTAATATACAGCAAGTAGATAAACTGATTGTAAACATGTTAGTTTTGTGACTTTGTGCTATGGTATGATAAAGCGCTGAGCTATGAAATTTTTGCTTAAGTAATGCTAGTTCCATACTGCCGCCCCATGGAATGGCATGATACAGCACAGAGCAATAATTAATGTTAGTTTTATACTGCTGCCTGTTAATGTGCTATGGTGGTGAGATACTGCATACAACAATGAATTAATTGCGCAATTATGGGGTCCTATGCACATATAGGTAGGAATTATGTGCCAGTGGTGCGTATCCCGCCCACATAGCTCTGCACCTGTGGATGGGTGTGCATAGGCTGTATTCACCTAAGGCCACCACCTGTCCATGGCACTGCCCCCAGGTGTGCAGGTCCACATAGGGTGGCCAGTGGTGGAGTCGCGGACCCAGCTGGGTATCCAATTAGATGCCTGGCATGCGTCCTGGAGTGGATCCCCCATGCAGGTAATCATGGGTCCTGGTCTGTGCATCACACGTAGGCATGCGTGGCTGTGGTCTCGGTCAGTGGCAATGCCCACTGGCTGGATGCCTGCCCCAGTGGCTCCCGCCACCCTTGGAGCATAGGTGAACCTGCCCCAACATGGCAAGGCACCCACCCCGGTCCCTGATGCCCTCCCACTGCCCCTTGAGCATGGCAGGGCCCTATCCTCAGCAGTGCAGACCCTCACTACACAATGGGACACTGGCCCCTGGTTGGCAGACCCCCTCACACATAGGGGCACCGGCCCTGTGAAGGCAGCACTCCCCACCCTGTAGGGCACACACAGTCAAGCCTCCCTTCCCCATACCTCACCTCCAGTGCTGTAGCTCGGGACAGCCAGTGGCAAAGACCTCCTCTCACCTCCTCAGTTGCCAGCAATCCAGGTGATGCTGGGAGTGCATTGCAATATATAGGCATTGGGCTCCCAGCATCAGTTGGATGGCCAGCGGCTGAAGAGGTGTGAGGAGGGCTTTACCACTGGCCAGCTCAGGCCACAGCACCAGTGGGAAGGTACAGGTGCAGGCATGAGGGGATGGTGTCGTAGGGGTGGGGGGTCCACTGTACACCAACGACCGGGATGGGTCGGGAGCTGTGGGTGGAGGGGAGTCTCGTGCCACACCATGGTAGGGGGTGGGCAGGCATATGGGACAGGGGTGGGGATGCTGCTGTGCCAGCATGTCCTGGCATTAGGGCAGGGTCCTCCCTGCCATAACCTGCACCACCCTCCGCACCCCTGCAGGCAGCATTACACGCTGTAGTGCCTGCCATGTAGTGCCGTCACACACCTGCCCGCCCCTGCATGTTGCTGTCTGTGCAACTGGGGGATCAGGTGCATAGGATCTGTGCGCCCTGGTTATTGCATCCTGTGTGGGTAATGCTAATGGTACTCCCATTGGTTAAGTGTTCTTTTATGACCTATACAAAGTGGAGACAAACGCTTTTAAATAGAACATTTGACTTTTTATGAACAAGTGTAATGAACTACTCCGGGTTGTGCGTCAGTGCTGCAAGAACCTCCCTGCCCTCCCAGGTCGTTCAGTTTTTGCAGTATTGCTGCACACCAGAGTACGAATTATTCCTTACATGACGCATCCAGAAATGCAGCAGAATGTGAATGAAGCAGGCATTCTTTACTGCAGCTTGTTCTACAGTAAGTTTATTTATTTATTTATTCAAGCACTTCACCAGCAAAGCATGCTAAACAGAAGAGCTTGTTTCCAGATGTGTCCTGGGGGGAAGTGTAATAGGAGTATAACAGTAAGTAGTACATGAATACAAGTAATCAAATGGACAGTGTACGACAGAAGATTCAACTAACAGTAAGCAGTGCAATAAAATACAGCGTGTCAGGTACATACAAAATGTACAGTAATTACAATATGGTGATAGCTAATAAATGGGGACAGCTGGTAAAATGGACAGTATACATAGTAGAACCAGCTACCAATAAACAGAGCAACAAGTACATTGTGTCAGGTACATCCAATAAATGTGAACAGTATTACATCTTGAGTATATACAACATAAAACAGCAGTGAGTACACAAAGAAACAGATAGACTAAGAGGGCTGGGTAAGCAGCCAAAGTGCAACAGAAGGGCATAACTGCATGGGGCTATATTGGGCAATCCAAACTGGACCATGGCTAGGGGAAACCAAAACATGGGGCAAAAGGTTTAGGGGGTGAGAGAGTCAGTGTATTGTGAGGGAACTAAAGGTTTTGACATAAGCTTGAGCCACTGTTTTTGTTACCCAGTTAAATAAATCATTCATGTTTGTTTGAAATGACTGTCCAGTTGTGAAGCCATGCTGCACTGGGTCTAGCTTCCCACTGGCTTCTAGGTATGCCACTACCCTTTCCATACATAATGATTCCATAATTTTCCCCACAACTGAGGTGAGGCTGACTGGGTGGTAATTCCCTGCCTCCTACTTGCTTCCACTCTTGTGTAAGGGTACCACAATGACCTTCATCCAGTCCTTAGGCACTTTACCACTCTCCAGTGATTCATTGATAAGCTTGGCTAGTGGAGCAGCGCGTTCCTCCCTAAGCTGCTTTAAAATTTGTGGATGTATTCTGAAGGCCCCATAACTTTGTCAGTTTTTAACTTATTGAGCTCCTCAAGGATTCTCTCCTTGGTGAAGGGTCTTGTGTCTGCATCCTTGGTGCTGTGTCCGTTTCTACCAAGCGTTGGTCCACTTCTGTTATCTTCTAGTGTAAATACTGAGCAAAAATACACCCGTATCAATATACTTGTAGAGACTAACTTCCACAGTACTTGTAGAGACTAACTTTCACAGAATTAACCACACTATGTAACTCTGTCTCCCCCCTGCCCACCCACGCGAGGTGCTCTTTGTAAATGAGTCCATGACTCAAAGGTTGTAAATCTGATTTTTCTAATAAATAAATAAACAGTAAATCATCACTTATAGATTTTTGGATGTAAGGGATTGCTGGACATGAACTAGGTAGAGGAGCTATGTAACAACCACTTGACAACCAGGTAAATTCCTTTACAATGTACCCTGTACTGCCGTTCAACTCAGACAGCCCATGCTGCAATATCGATTACTTCCTGTCCTTCCTCCTGCACTACTAATGTCAAAGAAATGATTATCAGCATAGCTTAACATGTGAATTAGTAAAAATAATATACATGTTAAGTCATGATTTTGATCATTTTTATAGAAATGTACTGCAAAACATCAGGCTTTAGCAAATTGGTTAGCAGCCTGTAGAGAACAGTCTAGCTCTCGCTCCAATGACCGACAGCCTTACATCACACGTCTGCCAGCCATTTTGTAGAGCAGACAGTGTGGGAGTTTTGAAAAAAGAGGGCTTTTGTTTACATTTTCCAAGTGCTATAAAACTTCATTTATGCTTATTAAATAAATGCAGTTTAGCATAAAAGTAAACAGTAGCCTTTCCTTTACATCTTTACAAAGCCAGATTTTAAAATGTTTCTTATTAAAATACTTTGTTTACATGTCCTTTAATGGGTTTTTACTTCCTTGTATACCACTCTTACCCATCATTTATTCGATATTCTATATGTTAATCAATGAGTTCCTACAATGTATCAGAATTCAACAATTATAAAAAATGATGTGGGAAGGAAATCACAAATTAAAAGACTGTAAACTCCTACACTTTACAAGGGAATAAAAAGGAAAAAAATAATGGTAACAGAATAAGTACTCATTCCTTTTAAAAGTAGCAAACATCTTTATTTTTAGGTAGGACAAGACACTTAGGACCTAAACCTTTACAAGGTTGTCCTGTTTTACAAAGATGGCAATGCTTCGTACACCAAGTAGTGGTTATTATTACTGTAACAACAACTAAGCATATAGAATAATACATGGGATGGTGTGTTTAATGAGAATTCTACACACACCCTCTGTGTTGGATGCTACATAAACCTCGAGAGTGAAGTTTGAGGAGTTTATTTAGCATTCAATACTGACACCGTCTCACATAAAAGACTGGTGAACAAGTTGGGTGGCATGGGTGTGGGCCACAAGGTGGTAAACTGGGTTAGAAACTGGTTAGGAGACAGGAAGCAGAGGGTGGTGATAAATGTGATCCAATCCAAGGAGGGGGGTGATCAGTGGGATACCTCAGGGATCAGTCCTAGTGGGGCCAGTCCTTTTTAATGTGTTCCATTAGTGAAACAGCAGAAGGGATGAAGGGAAAGGTCTGCCTGTTTGCAGATGACACAAAGATCTTCAACAGAGTGGACACTCCAGAGGGGGTGGAGAAAATGAGGAGGGACCTAGGAAGGCTGGAAAATTGTCTGAGGTGTGGCAACTGAGGTTCAATGATAAGAAGTGCAAAATCATGCACCTGGGATGCAGAAACCCTGGAGAGAGCTACAGGATGGAGGTGTGTGTGTGTGTGTGTGTGTGTGTGTGCGTGTGTGTGTTTGTGCAGGAGTTGCTGGTGGGCACCAGGGAAGAAAGAGATCTGGGGGTTATTATCTCAGATGACCTAAAGGTGTCTAAGCTGAGTACAAAGGCTGTAGGGAGAGCTAGTGGCATGTTGGGGTGCACAGGAAGGGGTATCACTAGCAGAAGGAGGGAGGTGGTGATACCACTATATAAAACCCTGGTGAGGCCTCATCTGGAATACTGTGTACAATTCTGGAGGTTGAATCTTGATAAGGACATAGACAGGATGGAGGTGGTTCAGAGAAAGGTGACAAAAATGGTACAGGGCTTGCACCAGAAGACATTTGAGAAGAGACTGAAAGACTGCAACATATATGCTCTGGAAGAGAGGAGGGAATGGGGAGATATAATTCAGCTACTCAATCCCACTTCCCTCCCTCCTCCCCATGCTGGCTCCCCGATGACCTGAGATTGTTCCTGAACTCGGGTCACCAGCGTGGCACACGGTAAGGCATCCAGCGCCTCAGCCTTCTGTGCCACGGCTGGCTTCCCATATTTTATATAATTGCTGGGGCATGTTTTTCACCACAGCAATTATATAAATTGAAACACACTGCTGTGCAGCTGTGGTCAGGTTCAAGGACAGTTTGCAGTTGGGTTCAAGCAGCTGTTTAAATATATACATTTTTTCTAAGTGGGTCCTCCCAAAAGTGTACTGAAAAGAGCTGAGTTCATTTTTTTTTAACACTGACTTACGTCGGAGCCCGAGTTTGAGAGGTGGTGAAATGTCTGGTATGACAAATGGAGACCACAGTAGGCGCATTCGTGGAGTGAGGGAAACCTGACACATGTTCGCTGTTATAACCAACTGGTGATAACTGCAAATTATAACTATGTTTCCCTATTGAAAAACACTCTCCGGTTATTATAACACATGTCTACAGATATACACATTACTAAACAGAGAAAGTCTAAGATTTAACTGACAAAAGGGTCACGTTTTTCAATCACTTCAGGATCAATAGTCTATCTGAAACCAGGCATCTAGTTATACTATGGGTTGCGGGTGTCACTGAATTTCAAATCTTAGAAATGTAAAAAAACAATACCATTACACCATGGCTAGTCTGAGTTACTGGTATTTTCAATACTCAATAATGGAGCTCCCTCAGTTGATAACTGTGACTTGGTTGGCCCTGTAGATTAAAGAGCTAGTGGAGCCAAAACAGGCAGACAGGAAAATAATACAAATGTTATGTAGCAATCAGTTGTAACTTTTTCTTTATGAAGTATTTTCCTTTTTCCTTTTGCTGATTAGAAAGTCTTCTATGTGATAATATGGTGCTGGATGTGTGGAACAGCTCTTAGCCTGGCAGATGACATGTCTAACTGTACTGCCCCACACTATATCATCAGTGTTATCATCTGACGGTGACATCACAGGTGAATAACCTGGCAGTCACTCACTTGCTGTTCCTAAGTAGCGGTGATGTCACAGTCAGTGAGGTCACAGTCCTGATGATGTAGTGTGGGGCAGCAGAGCAAGATGTGTCAGCTGCCAGGCTAAGAGCCGTTACACGCATCACACCTACTGACATCAGGTAAACAATCTTCTAATTAAACAAAGGGAAAATAAAAAGTACCTCAGATATAAAAGGTAATGGTTGGCTGCTTTTGAATGTAATATTAGTTTTAGGCAGTATACTAGCTCTTTATCATAGTCCAGTAATCTGACTCTTAACCAATTTATAAGCATACATAGATACATAGATACATAGACAGTGTTGGCAGATAAGGGCCTATGGCCCACCCAGTCTGCCCATTTGAGCTTGTAAGTTCAGTTTGTTTTCCTAGAAGTCTGTTGCCCCTTACCCCAGACCTCCATAATTCCTTTATGTCTATCCCATGCATTCTTAAATCCCATGATTGTTTCAGCTCCCACCACTTCCTCTGGCAGGGTGTTCCACTTGTCCACCACCCATTCTGTGAAGAAATTCTTTCTCATGTTTCCTCTGAATCGTCCTCCCTCCAACTTCATCCCATGCCCTCTAGTCCTGGAACCTCTCTTTCGCTTAAAAATAGTGTTTTCCTGCACCCTGTTCCTCCCTGTAAGATACTTGTATGTCTCTATCATTTCCCCTCTCTCTCTCCTCTCCTCCAGGGAGTACATGTTCAGTTCCTTCAACCTGTCTTCATAGGACTTGTGATGCAATCCATGCACCATCTTTGTTGCCCTCCTCTGAACCTTCTCTACCCTGTCTATGTCCTTACATAGGTAAGGTCTCCAGAACTGTACACTGTGCCCAGGTGGGGCCTCCTCACAGTCTTGTATAGCTGAATTATGACCTCCCTTTTCCTGCTGGTGATGCCCCTGCCTATACATCCCAGCATCCTATTTGCTTTACCTGCTGCCTTGTCACACTGTTTCCTACCTTGAGGTCATCAGAGATGACAACCCCAAGATCCCTTTCCTGCTTGGTGCATGCTATATCCTCACCCCAACTGATATATATTGTGCCAGGGTTTTTGTGCCCTATGCATTATCTTGCACTTCTTTGCATTGAATTTCAACTGCCAAACCCCTGACCATTCTTCAAGTTTCTGCAGGTCACTTCTCATTCTGTCTACACCCTCTGGTGTGTCTACTCTGTTACAGAGCTTTGTGTCATCAGCGAACAGTGAAATTCTGCCTTCTAGGTCCTCAGTAATGTCACTGATGAAGATGTTGAATAGGACTGGTCCCAGCACTGATCCCTGTGGTACCCCACTGGTCACGCTTCCCCTGTGGAGTGACAGCCATTTACCACCACCCTCTGTGTCCTGCCACCCAGCCAGTTACCTACCCACCACACTACTGTCCTGCCCACACCCATATTCCCTAGTTTGTGTAATAGTCTCTATGTGGCACAGTGTCAAAGGCCTTGCTGAAGTCCAGATAGGCCATGTCCACTGCCCTCCCCTGATCCACCTCCCTAGTCACCCAGTCAAAAAATTCAACGAGGTTGGTCTGACATGACCTCCCCCTGGAGAAACCATGCTGCCTTGGGTCCTGTAGTCCATTGACAACCAGATGCTCCACCAATCTCTCCTTCAGTAGTGCTTCCATGATCTTCCCCACTACCGAGGTGAGGCTGACTGGTCTGTAGTTCCCTGCCTCCTCTTTGTTCCCACTTTTGTATAAAGGGGCTACATCTGCTGTCCTCCAGTCTTTGGGTACCTCCCCTGTCTCCAGTGATCGGCTAAACAGGATAGCCAGAGGTTCAGCCACCACCTCTCTTAGTTCTTTAAGGACCCTGGGTGCACCCCATCTGGCCCCATTGCTTTATCAACTCATTACTCCAGTTCCTTCAGGACCCTTTCGTAAAGGGACTTGTGTGTCCATTTCCTGCACCATTCTCACCCCCTTGTACTCCCTTCAGACCCATTACCCCTCCTCTTCCTCAGTAAAGACTGAGCAGAATACCTGTTCAATATGTCAAGCTTCGTTGTCATCCTCCACACGGCCCTCATCCTCCCTGCTCAGTCTCACTATCCTCCCTTTGTCTTTCTTTTTCACTTATGTACCTGTAAAAGGTTTTGTCCTCTACCCACTGATTTTGCAATGTGTTCTTCTGTCTGAGCTTTGGCTTCCCTTACTGACCTCCCTGCCTCTCTTTGCTTCTCCTGGTACTTCTCCCTATCCCCTTCTGCCTGTGTCATTTTGTATTGTTTGAATGCAATCTTTCTGGCTTTCACTTTTGCTTTTCTACTCTTTGGAAAACCATAATGGTCTCCTCTTCCTTTTCCTCTTGCTAACCTGCTTAATGCATAATTCTGCTGTTCTTGTAATCCCGCTTTAAATACTGCCCACTGTTCCTCAACCCCTGATTCCTGTCCCATTCCCCTTAATGCCTCTTTCAAGTATCTCCCATTTTCCCAAAGTCTGTCCCCTAAAATCCAGGATACGTGTTTTGTGTGGTTTGGTTCTGTTCTTCTGTGATTTCAAACCGCAATGACTGGTGGTCACTGTTCCAGTGTGCTCCCCCACTGTTACCCCCATCACACTGTCCCTGTTTGTGAGCACAAGGTCCAGTATTGCCTTCTGCCGAGTTGGTTCCATGACCAGTTGCTTGAGGAAGGCACCCTGAAGGGAGTCCAGGATAAATCTGCTCCTAGTTGATGCTGCTGCTGGGATGCTCCAGTCCACGTCTGGAATATTGAAGTCTCCAACCAGTACTACCTCACCCTTGTCTGCCATCCTTTGGATGGCTAGCATCAGCTCCCTATCTGTTTCTTCCTCCTGGGCTGGTGGTCCCCATTTTCCTTTCCAGCTTAACCCACAGTATCTCTCCCCCATTTTGTTCCTCCTGGATCTCTGTGGCCCTTATGTCATTTTTCACATACAGTGCCACTCCTCCTCCCTTCCTGCCTGCTCTGTCTCTTCTGAATACGTTGTAGCCAGGTATGGTCATCTCCCAGTCATGGTTATCATTACACTAGGTTTTAGTGATGGCCACAATGTCCAGGTCTGACTGTACTATGACAGCCTCCAGATCTTCCATCTTGTTGCTAAGGCTCCTGGCATTTTCACACATGGCTTTCTATGATTTGACCTCCCTAGACTGTTTCACTGTTCTACTCCAGCCCCTTCCTTGGTTGTCATTTATCCCTGGTTCTCCTTGCTGTCTGCCCTTCTGCTGAATTTAGCCCCCCCCCCCCTGCTTTTTCCTGTCAGAGACAGACACTCCCACTGCAGTTTTTTTATACATATGACAATGATGACTGTCAAAAGAGCAGCCTAGTAAAAATGGGTCCAGCAAGTCTTTTAACAAACTACATTAAGTTTATCCAAAAAGTTGCTTTCCTGCATGCTGATAAACTAAGTTGCCATATTATAGAACCAAGAAGATTAACTGTGTTGCTATAATGTTCCTAGTTGTCCCATTTAGGACAAATGCATTGCTTCATAGAGCCCCTATTCTGGAGTTAACTTTGTCAACAATACTAGTTAAGTGAGAGTTAAATTTGAATAAACTATCAATCCAGAGACCTAAATATTTGTGGTCATTTATGTGATTGATATGATCTCCATTTAATAACCTAATGTAAAAGGTTAAGGCCTCAATTAGCTTTAATGACTGCTGATGAAAAATCAGTGATCTAAGTATTTTTGTTCAGCTCAATACAAGTTTGGTGTCATATACCATTGCTCTAGTAAAGGTCCTTTTGTAATTTCTTTTTCATTTCACTCTTGTTTTTCACAGTTGCTACAATTATAGAGTCATTCGCTTGCATGTGCTCTTATGCTCTTCCATGCCTCTCACAGGTAGTACTGCTGAGAAGGTGACAGAAGTAGCTAATTGCTTGAGACCCCTCTCCACCCTGAACTCTTCCTGAACTTCCTTAGGCTCCCCTATTTGCCAGGTCATTAGTACCTAGGTGGATAATGACATCCAGCTCACCCTCCCATCTTGCCTTCCTGGTGATCCCCAGGATCTTTCTACCATCCCTCCATGCTGTGGCACCTGGTAGGCACCTCAGCTTCCTGTCCTCCCCCTCCTGTGTTCCGAGCTGGATCCCTCTTATGATAGAGTCCCCCACCAGGATTCACTCCCTCCTCCTCCTCTGGGGTCCACTGCTCTCCCCACTGAGGTCACCTCCTTGGTTGACCTCCACATCCTTCCTTTCCACTTCTCTGGGTACCTCTGCTTGGTTGTCCCCATTTGTCAGTGTGTCATATGAGTTGTGGAGTAGAATAGGATTTACGATGTGCTTCTGCCTGACTGCTCTAACCCTCCCCAAGCCCAGCGTCATCCAAGTGCTCCTCGTTCTTGGCATCCTTTGAGGCAGTGGCATTGGACTGGGTGGTCTCTGGATAGGGGCGAAGGTACTCCTGACCCAGTTTACTTCCGCTCTGAGTCTGGCTACCTCATCCTGCAGTCCAGAGAGATTGACAATCTCCTGTAAGAAGACAGAGTTCCTTTCCAAGGAGATTTTTGCAGCAATCAACAGACTGGCTCAGCTCTTCTGCACTGTAGATAGGCTGTGTAATCCATCCTGTCTTCAGTTCGGGGTAGCTTTTTCACAGGCAAAGTGTGATGAGTTTGCTCTGTTCTTTACTGATAAGACTGCCTCCATCAGATTGGAAATCCAGTCAGCACCCACTAATTGAGCTTGCGGTGAAGGAACTGAGGTCACAGGCCTTCAGTCGGTCTGGTCCGATTTCGACCAGTGAGTGGTCATAGATGTGGTGAGGGTCATCTGGGAGTTACAGCCAACCTTCTGTAGTTTGGATCTGGGACCAACATGCCTCCTAGTAGGGTGTGTTGATGTCATCAGCCCGGTCCTTGCCAGGATAGTCCAGTGTTCCTTAGTGACAGGGGGATTTTCTGGGCCCCTAAAGGAGGTGGTTGTGAGACCACTCCTGAAGAAACCTTCACTGGACCTGGACTGCCTGGCAAACCACAGACCTGTCTCTAATGTTCCCTTTTTGGGTAAAGTTATTGAGAAGGTGGTGGCCATGCAATTGGAGACCCATCTAACAACCCACGACATCTACAATCCTCTCCAGTCGGGTTTCAGAAAAAGGCATAGTACTGGGACTGCCTTGATTACATAGAAACATAGACTTTGACGGCAGATAAGGACCGCTTGGCCCACCCAGTCTGCCCATTTCCCTACCTACTGGATAAGCTGCAGATCCTAGTTAACCAGCTGCCTACTTCTTCCTACCCCCACCCCCCAGAATTGCCTTATGACTATCCCATGCATGCTTGAATTCCCCCACTGATTTTGACTCCACAACCTCCTCTGGAAGGCCGTTCCATGCATCCACAACCCTCTCTGTGAAAAAAAACTTCCCTAAATTACCTCTGAGCTGCCCCTCTATCTTCAAATTGTGCCCTCTTGTTCTTGCACACCTCTTTTTGAAAGATGCTACCTCTTCGACTTTGTTGATTCCTTGAGGTACTTGAAAGTTTCTATCATGTCCCCTCCTCCTTTCCCGAGGGCTATACATATTAAGCTCCTAAGTCTCTCTTCATACGACTTCCGTGCAGACCCTGCACCATTTTAGTTGCCTTCCTCTGGACAGCTTCCATTCTGTCTATGTCTTTATGGAGATTGGTCTCCAGAACTGCACACAGTACTCCAGATGGGGTCTCACCAGCTGTCTGTACAGAGGATAATAACTTCCTGTTTTCTACTGGTGATGCCTCTCCTATGCATCCCAGTATCCCCCAGCCCTCCTTGCTGCCCTCTCACATTGCTTGCCCATCTTTAGGTCATCTGATATAACTACCCCAGGTCCCTTTCCATTCTTGTTGTTGTTAGTATCTCACCCCCCATTGTGTACTCTTCCCCTTGGTTTTTGTTTCCCAGGTGCATTACTTTGCACTTCTTAGCATTGAATCTAAGCTGCCATACATTTGACCATTCCTCTAACCTTGCCAAGTCCCTTCTCATCCTTTCCACCCCACCTTGTGCATCAACTCTGTTGCAGATCTTAGTGTCATCTGCAAAGAGACATACTTTTCCTTCTAGTCCTTCTGCAATGTCGCTTATAAAGACATCGAAGAGGACCGGTCCTAATACTGAAACCTGCGGTACCCCACTAGTAACCCTCCTTCTTCTGAGTGACTCCATTTACTATAACTCTCTGTGTCCTATTCTCCAGCCAATTCTTTACCCAGGCTGTCATCTTGGGACCCACTCCCAGGCTGGCTAACTTGTATATTAATCTTTGTGTGGGACTGTGTCAAATGCCTTGCTAAAGTCTAGGTAGGCCATGTGTCCATGCTCCTCCTGATCTACTACTTTGGTCACCCAGTCAAAGAAATCTATCAGATTCGCTCAGCATGACCTTCCCGCTGTGAATCCATGCTGCCCAGGGTCCTGTGCCCTCTGGCCTCTAGATACTGATAATTCTTTCCTTTAGAAGTGATTCCATCATTTCCTATCACTGAGGTTAAACTAACAGGTCTATAGTTTCCTGCTTCTGCCTTGCTGCCACTTTTGTGAAGGGGAATCACATCTGCCCTCCTCCAGTCCTCGGGTACCACCCCATCCTCCCATGATTTGTTAAAGAGGGTAGTCAGTGGTGTCACTAGTTCTACCCTTAGTTCTTTTAGAATTCTGGGATGAATCCCATCAGGCCCCATTGCTTTGTCCACCTTCAGTTTTAAGAGTTCTTCAGAACCCTTTCTTCTGTAAATGGGCTGGTATCAACTTCTGTATCAGAGTGATACTACTGTTTGTTTATGTATCTCCCCTCTTCCTCTCAAAATACTGAGCAAAAATATTTGTTTAGTATCTCTGCTTTCACAGTCTCCTCTGCCCACCCTCCTCCCTTTATTAAGCCTCACACATCCCTCCCTTGGTCTTCCTTCGCCCTCGATGTACCTATAAAAGGTTTTATCCTTCTTAACTGAGTTGGCTATCTTTTCCTCGGTTTGGGCTTTTGCTGTTCTGACTGCCTTCCAAGCCTCCTTTGCTTTAACTGATACAGTTCTCTGTCCTGCTCCTTCTGTGATTCCTTGTACTTCCTGAATGCTTTCTTTTTCTCTTGAACCTTCACTGCCACTTCTTTGAGAACCATAGTGGTTTCTTACATCGTCTTGTTTTGTTTATTTGCTTCACACAAAGGCTTGTTACCTCTGTGATGGCAGTTTTTATTATTCCCCATTGTTCTTCCACCCCTCCTTCCTGCCCATTTGCTAGTGCATTCCTTAGGCACTCACCCATTATGGCAAAGTCAGCCCTCCTAAAGTCCAGTACTTTTGTCTTTGTATGGCTTGACTCTATTACTGTGTTTATTGTGAACCATACTGTTCGATGGTCGCTAGTTCCCAGATGGCTACCCACTTCTACATCTGTGATCCTCTCTCCATCTCCATTTGAGAGTATCAAGTCTAATATTGCTCCCTCTCGAGTGGGCTCCAGTACTAGTTGTCTAAGGCATGCCCCCTGTAGGGCATCTAGAATAACTGCACTCTTCGAAGTGGCAGCTGCAACTGCACTCCAGTTTACATCTGGCATATTCAGATCACTCATCAGCAGTATCTCCCCTTTTTCTGCCATTCTAAGTATACTTTCTATCATTTCCTTGTCCATTTCCTCCCCCTGAGAAGGGGGTCTGTATACAACCCCTGTGCGGATTGTGGTGCCATTGCCTGTCTCCAAATGCTAAATAATCTCCTGGAGGTGAGGGATTGGAGAAGATGTTCCTTCCTTATTCTCCTCAATCTCTCAGTGGCATTTGACACCGTGGACCATGGGGTACTGATGGAGCACCTGCAGGTTTGTTGTGGACTGGCTGGTACAGTCCTAAACTGGTTTAAATCTTTGCTCACTGGCAGGATGCAGCATGTGGTGTCTGGGATTTTTTTTCCGCATCCCTGCCCTGTCATGGGGTACCACAGGGCTCCATTTTGTCTCCATGGTATTCACGGTATATCCTACTGTTAGGGGACATTATAACATGGTATGGCTTGAGTTTTAACTGTTATGCAGATGATACTCAACTATACATGCCTTTTGTGCCCGAGCAGCAGGAGATGGTCTCGGTATTTAATCACTGCCTTGCTGAGATCCAAGACTGGATGGAGGCCAACTGGTTGAGGTTGAATCTGGACAAGACTAAAGTACTGGAGCTGGAATCCGGTCACCAGGGAGTGAGGGCACAATCTGGTTAAGTCTGAGTTAAGGCTCTGAGACTGCCAGTTGCTTACCTCAGAATGGGTAAGGAACCTTAGTGTTGTTTTGGATTGCAGTCTGATGCTTAGATTACAGGTGTCAGCCATGGTCCAGACCTCATTCTACCATCTGAGAAACATCTCCAGCATCAAACACTTGGTATCCCCTGGTGATCTACCAGCACTAGTTCATGCCTTTGTGATCTTGATTACTGCAATGCCCTTTACTTAGGGCTGTCTGAGGTTGATCTTCACCACCTGCAGCTAGTGCAGAATGCAGCAAACAGGTTGTTGACTGGTCTATCTAGAGCATGTCATATTACACCAGTGTTGCGCTCTCTTCACTGGCTGCCAGTTAAAGAGTGAATCTCCTTTAAGGTTGGTTTGCTGACCTACAAAGCCCTGCATGGTCAGGGGCCCGGCTACCTGCAAGACAGTCATAAGGTAATTCTAGAGGGTGGGGGTAGGAAGAAGTAGGCTGCTGGTTAACTAGGATCTGCAGCTTATCCATTAGGTAGGGAAATGGGCAGACTGGGTGGGCCAAGCAGTCCTTATCTGCTGTCAAATTCTATGTTTCTATGTTTCTATGTTACAGTCTAATAGTGGAATTTGATGTAAATTTTGGGAGGTCATTGAAATATATTAAAAATAATAAGGGACCCAAAATGAATCTCTGGGGGACCCAACTAGATAACTTTCCTGTGTTTGATAGACAACCCCCCACTGTCACACACTGAGATCTTCTATGTAGGCAGGATTTAAACCATTAATTAGTCTCTAGTGCTACTGTTATCGCCTCCATCTTTTCCAGTAATATACTGTGGTCCATTAAGTTGTATGCCTTTGAGAGGTCCATGAACACCACACCCACAGAGTCCCCTCAATGCAAGGCCCCCGCTATGAGGTACACAAACTCCATAACTGCAGTGTCCATGGACCATCCTGTTCTAAATCCAGACTGGGAGTCCACTAGATAAGAATGGTATTCCAAGTATGAGTGCAGTTGTCTACCTACCATCCCCTAAAACAGTTTCGAGAGGAATGATAAGAAAGCGACTGGCCTACAGTTGGAGGGATTATTTTTCTCCTCCCTCTTTAAAAATTGGGACTATATTAGCACACTTCCATCTGTTAGGAAACTTGCCTTCAAGCAGGCTTTGATTAAGTAATTCAGGCAGAACTGAGAAGATAATCTGGGCTGATGTTTTAAAAAATATTTGTTCAATTTAGTCAAAGCCAGGTGATTTATATGAACATACGAAATTGCTGGCAGAAAAAGGCCCACAGGTCTATCAAGTCTGAATGATTGTGCAGTTCTTAGTTTCATATTACTACAACTGCCCCAGCCCATACCCAAACCCCTCCCTTCCTTCCTCCCCTTTCCTGGTCTTCCCCCCCTTTGTGTTCTTGTCTGTACTAATCCTGCCCTTGACTCTATCCCAACCCCTCTTAAACCTATCCACTGTCCTCAGTTCGATTATCTCCTCTGGTAGTGCATTCCATCTGTTTAACTTTTTTATTTCTGAAAGTAATTACCTGTTTTTTTTTTATTAAGTTAAAATGGAAAAGAGGGACAGTTGATCTCCATCACCTATCAATAAATTACTTACCCTCATTAACTAAAGATACCTCTCAAACAGGTTATCCTTCAGAATGTGTATGCAAGGTAATAAGCAAAAATAGTCATTTAAAGAAGAAATGCAATGAAACTGGGCAAAAAAAATCTGACCCTTCCTTTTCCTTTATAAAAGATTCCAGGCCTCTTCCAGTTTTATTTGATGGTAACATTTTCTAATTTTAGCACAATACAGATATTTTATAAATATTTTAGTTTACTTTTTCTCTCAAGAAAAAAAGATGGCCACCACAGTTGGCTTAGAAACAGCATTGTAAACCTGACAAGGGTTAGGATAGAGGACAATAAAAAACAAACAAACAAACAAAAAAATAACAACAAAGAAAAAACTCAAGGGGATAGAGGAAATTAAAAAAACTCATGGTGCACAGCATTGCAGGTACCTAGAAAAATATATTTGACAGGTATGCTAATATAGGTTCCATGTCAAAACAGCGAAAGCAAAACAGCGCGGGCAAAAAAGGGCACCGCGCAGTCAGTAGAAAACGGCATGGTCCAAAACCGCACTAGATGAGATAAATTAACTGCAAAACTGCACACACTGTTATGACGGTGCTGTTTTTGACTGCGCCATTTTGCTTTAGCTGTTTTGATGGGACACCGCTAATATTCTTATTAACTGTAGCTGAAATTAGTGTTTCTCTGAAAAACATTTTTTGATGCACTGCTGCTTTAATATATTTGCAGTTGTGTTAGGCTGCTGATCAGCTCCATTTGCAGATATAAATTTCACCTTGGATTTAATTTTGCTTGAACCATCAGTACATTTAATCATCTACCAGCAAGAAAATGGGTCTTAGTGCTGTTTATTTTACCCTTAAAGAATTTTGCCATTGCCTTGCATAAAAAACTTTCTACTCTAATTTCTTAGTGTTTTAAATTCTTCCTAGCCATTAGTATTCAGGGTTTATTTGAAATTTTTCAAATTCTATCTTTTATCCTAATAAGTTTTCTCCGTTTTTCTGTTACCTTGGGCATATGTTTTTCCACACTTTTTTTGTTTTCGAAAGCAACTTGCTGATTGTAAACCTTTAAGAATGCTTGTGAATTCTACAATAGCTAAATTAAGGTCTGGATCTAATCTACTGTACACCATCTTTCATTCTACAGACTGCTGTTAAAGGCACACAGATTAAAATTTCTGAAACATCGTCGTCACATATTTCTGTCACATTTCTCTTTCCTAATTGCAACACACGTTACAAGCAACAGGATTATGATCTCCCAGATTATGGTCTCCTAAATCAAATAACAATACCTGGTGCCCGATAGCAAGCCAAAGACATGCTGAAATCCAAGTACACTATATCAACAGCCTATCCCTTTTCAGCTGCCCATGCCACTCATTCAAAGAAGTCTACTGGACTTTTCTGGTAGGACCGTCCTCTTATGAACTCATGTTGTCTGGGGTCCTGTGGCCTATTTCTATCCAGTAAGACTATTAGCTCCTCCCTTAGCATAGATTCTAGAATCTTTCCCATAATAGACATTTAGCTGACTTCCTTGGCTCATTCTTTCTTCCATTCTTGTGTAACAGGACCACGTCCACTATCCTCCAGTCCCTAGGGATCTCTCCCCCTCCCGTGTTCAGTGAGCAGCTGAATATGTCTGCAAGTGGCCCTGCTATCACCTCCACTACCTCCTTAAACATTCTTGGGTGTAAGCTGTCAGGTCCCATTGATTCATTAACTTTCAGTCCTTTAAGCTTGTCTAACACCCTATTCCCATTAATTCTGGCCATGGTACTTGAGCACTTGCTTTCCTGTCTTTTGCTCTTAATCCCACATTCCGGAAGTGGCCCATCCTTCTTTGTCATAAAGACTGAACAGAAATATTTACTCAGTATCTCTGCTTTCCTTCCCCCCCCCCTCCTCTTACCCTTCCTCACTCTCCAGCCTCACAACACCCCCCTCCTTAAGCTTGCACTTCTACCAGATGTAGCCGCGAAAATGCCTTTTCTCCTTGCTTCAAGCCCATTGCAACCCTGAGTTCCATCTCAGCTGTGGCCTCCCTTGCCTTCCGGCTGGCTGCACCTTTGTTGCCTCCAGGTACTTCTCTCTAGCCTTCCCCTATGGCCTACTTTGTATTCAGGAATTCCCTCCTTTTAGCTCTTACTGCCACCATAACTTTAGATGTAAAACACATAGGACCCCTTGTCCCTTCTTCCCTTTGATACTTTCCCAATTGAGTTTTCTGCTGCCTCAGTCATTGCTTTTTTAAATTCTTCTGATGTTTCCTCCACCCCTTTTACCTGTTCTAGTCTCCATATGCTTCTTTCCAACAGCTCTCTTATCCTGTTGAAATCTGCCTTTTAAAAGTACCACACCCTTACTGCATTTTCCCTTTGTTGTTCCCTATCTGGACTTCCAGCATCACTGTTTTGTGGTTGCTGGAACCAAGTGGTTCCAGGACCACCACATTTTGGATCATCAGATCCAATAGAGCTCCTTCCCTTGTTGGGCACTGGACTAGCTAAGCTAGAAACGTCTCCTGGCATGCATACTCCAGGAGTAGATTCCTAGTACTTGCCGGTATTGGAACTTTCCAGTTTATTTTTGGCATATTAAAGTCCCCTACTACCACCATCTCCCAGGACTTGACACCTTCCTAAGCATCTCCTCCAGTTCTTTGTCTGTCCTTTGATTTTGACCTGGCGGTCTATAGACCACCCCAATCCTGACTTGTCTCATGTTCCCTGTCACTGCTAGCACCCACAGGGATCTTAGTTTTTCCAAATCTCCTAGGCTGTCTAGTAACAGTTAACATATTGTTAGCTGTCCTTCAAAAGGCATTGATCATTATGCTTTGTTCACTATATCATACTGACTATTTTTAGAGCTTTCTTAATGTTTAGGTTATTCAATTTTACTGTTTTGCATGAAAATAATTTACTCTTTATTTCTTCCTTATAAAATGGGTCAAGATGGCTGCCACAAATACTGCTCTCTGACTGGTCAAACCAGGTCACATGCCATGCCTATAAGTACTTGAGAAATGGATAATGCTGCTTTTTTTATTTATCAGTTTTGCATGTGAAAATTTCAATTACATGTGCTGAGATACAAAGAAGCATACCATACATTAGTTGATTATAAGCACTGCATCTTATCAAGGAGTAAAAAGACATCTTCCCTGGTGGTTCTCATAGGGGTATTAAAGAAAGTTAATCATTAAACTAAAGAAATCTATGACAGTCAGACGATAATTACATTGTCGATTGTTACAGCGACTCTTTTATGTTGACCGCATTTGCAGTTGGCATAAAGTGATCCACTTCAAACTGTGTTTTCTTCGGGGGGGCTTCCCCCCCGTATCCCCAGTACTAAATTAATCAACTCTGAGTCAGAATTGCTTCATGAAGGGGGTGCAGTACCCCAGAAAGCAGTGTCAGGGGCCCGTGCCAACACTACAGCAACCTGGCGCTGGTGTCGCTGTAGTGTCAGTCGCAGTAAAGTTGTCGCCATAACGACGGCATACCAAACCAAAGTACACTGACAGGCATACATCCCAAAAGCATACCTAGGGATGACTTCTATATGCTGTTCACTATGAAACCATTTTCCATCAGGGACTAAGCCACCCAGAAACCCCCATTCAGTAGTAAAAACCTCTAATTCTACAAAGGTCTTCCCTAACAGAACTCTTTAGCTGCAACCATCGAGTAATCCTATGACAGATTAATAATGGGGAACAGGTAAATATTGCTGAACCTTGGTCCTAGATCCTTGCAAACAGCAGAGGGCTGCAACTGGAACAGACACTGTGCCTACAACAGTAGTTCACAATGCTGATCTTATTGGAGTTCAGCGGCATGCTTTGAGAGGAACCACTTATCCCTAAGTTATACACTACTGAGTGTGCACCAAGTGTCCGAATGTCTCAGAAAGATAAAGAAGGGATTGTAGTGGAAAAAACAAGATATACCATTTTGTACCTCCATGATCATTTACTGTAGTTACCCCCCAAAATTAAAACATATCCCACTTGTAAATTTCTGAGCACCCACATTATGGCAAACAGTAAGGCCCCTGACTCCCACCCTGCTGGGGGTGCAGTTTTTACTGTAAATTCGAGTTATGTGGAGACACAGAATGCAGTTAAATTAAAGGTCTTGTTCCTCCAGGGAGAAGGAGATATAGGGCAGGATTTTCAAAGCGTGCCGCAGGGCTTGCATGCAGCCCTCTGCCATGTCACTTAGGTTCTAGCAGTGCGCCAAAACCCTTCACCGCAACTGTGCCTGATTTTACAATCTCGGGCGCAGCTGTGACAGTTACCATCATTTATGGCAGCTTGTGACAAATATCTGGTGCAAGCTCTGTAAGAAGGGTCCTCGGATTGCCACAGACTAGACCACAGAAAGTTGGTCTAATTTGTGGCAATTGGTGCACGGAATCGAATATCCCGATTGTCGGCAGATGAATGCTGCAAGTTCTGTGTGCATATATAGAAACATAGAATTTGATGGCAGATAAGGACCACTTGGCCCGCCCAGTCTGCCCATTTCCCTACCTAATGGATAAGCTGCAGATCCTAGTTAACCAGCAGCCTACTTCTTCCTACCCCCACCCCCTAGAATTGCCTTATGACTGTCCCATGCATGCTTGAATTCCACCACTGTTTTTGACTCCACAGCCTCCTCCGGAAGGCCGTTCCATGCATCCACAACCCTCTCTGTGAAAACAATACTTCCTTACATTACCTCTGAGCAGCCCCCCATCTTCAGATTGTGCCCCTTGTTCTTGCACACCTCTTTTTTTGAAAGATGCTACCCTCTTGGACTTTGTTGATTCCCTTGAGGTACTTGAAATTTTCTATCATGTCCCCCCTCTCCCTCCTTCCCTCGAGGCTATACATGTTAAGCTCCTTAAGTCTCTCTTCATATGTCTTCCGGTACAGACCCTGCACCATTTTATAGTGTAGTACACAGTGCACCCCAGGCTTGCGGAATTCACAAGCATTTGAAATTCCTGCCCAAAGTATGTAAACCCCCTCTTGCACTTATGTGCCATTACAGTCAAATGGCCATAGACTCTGGGAGCTCATGAGTCATCTGTTCCTCTTCTGCTGGTGGATGGAGTTCTTGCTCTGTTTTGTGGACATGTGTCCCAGCTTCTCATGGATCATGGTAGAGATGAACTTGACTGTTCCAAACCACACAGAGCCTGGCTGGGAGGAGGAGCTGGTGCTGGATTTTTAGTGCCCTTAATGTACTGCATGCTCAATAAAAGGCTTTCCTCCTTAGTTGGGTACTGTACGATAGATCAGGGAACAATGATACCTTGGCATCCCTGTATCCCAGGCTGCGCTTTCTCCTAGCCATTGCCAGTGCCCTGTCTGGTCATCAACCCCAGTGCAAACAATAATGAAAGTACTTGGTAGCAAGTGTTAGTTGTAGCTTGTCTGGGGGCACGTCTGTATGCTTTCTCTATCAAGAAAGCTAGATCTGACTCAGTGAGTGCAAGCAGATTAGGTAGAAGCATCTGGGCAAAGTTCAGTGTCCTCTTCCTCACCAGTCTCTGGTGGACCCATTACAAACAGATTAGGCTCCCAAGCCTGATTAATGTATTTATTTATTCATTGAAACGTTTCACCAGGTAAGGCAGACTGAACAACAGGTTGTTCATCTCACGTTGCGTCCTGGAGGAAAGGGTAGTGGAAATAAATACATACATACAACAGCAAACATATGTTTCAAGCAGTTAAGATGGGTATTTTCTTTTACCAGAGTTGCTGTCATCTGATGCAGTATCAGTGAGGTTGATTCAGCCCTTTGCACAGTCTGTTCGATGGTATCTAATCTAATCTCCAAGGAGGTAACTCTGGGGGTAAGACTATCCAACTTTCTGCCCATGTCTTACACCATCTTGATAAGTTGCCTTAAAGTTACATTCACTGTAGGGAGAGTTACCTTCCCAAAGACTGGTGTGCCTGAGCCCGAGGCTGCCTTGTGGTCCTATGGCTTATTGTCCTCCAGGTTTTTCTTCAGTTTAAAGAAGTCCTCAGCCAGGGTGGCATTCTGTGGCTTTCCCATTGTGCAGTATTAGATGAAAGGTACTGAATTCAATTGTTTTGTGTAAGATTTGTGTAACCCCTAGGTGGCGCTATCCCAAGGGCTACTACCCCTGCCTGCTTGGCTAGTTGCAGGTTAAGGGGCTTGGGTACTGAAACAGGTGCCTCCACCCAGAGGACAGGATTGTTAGTAGAAAGGCTAACCTGGGTACAGCCCTCTGGGACACTGTAACCCCCCCTTTCCCCTCTAGTGACCTAGACAATATGCGACAAACACTTTCACAGTAGCCCCTATTCAGCATACAAATCCCCACACTGTTTGCACTTACCACTATGGCTGGTTCCACCAGTTTGACCATGGAGACCCCCTGTAAAACAAGGTTAGACACAGCAAATAACAACAGTGCAGTGCTTTTGGTACAACCTGGAACCACATTCAGATTAAATGCAAAAAGAGTTAGATCTGATTTATTCAGGGGAATTGAACAAGGGAGGGGTGTAATCAGGTTAATTGATTCTAAAACTGATCTAGTCAGGCAATTATGCATGCACTTTTAGTCCCTGCACAGTCACACACTCTGGGTACCTAGTTGGAAGTATGATGGGCTAGCCTGGAACGTTGCGCAGGGTAGGCTGGCGTTGCAGCTGGTTGGGACCCTGTGATGAAAAGAAAAGACATGCACAGCCACACACAGTTTGTAATCCGGAGCCAGGAGGCTCAGTTCATGAAGATTAGGCAAAATTAAATCAGATGACACACTTTGATTGAGCTGTTGTTGCAGGGAGCTACCCTGGTGTTTACTCATGCTACCCAGTACAGGACACAGGATGGACAAAATGGAGACTTCAGGATGACTTGCTGGTTTGCCAGGAGAAGCAAGGCCCAAACGATTTACTGTGGTGTCGTTCCTGTTCGTGATGTTGAGCAGGGGGTTGTCCCTAGGCAGGTCTCTCATCGATGGTCTTCTCTGTGGCATGAGTAGCTGGCTGGGCCAAAGTGTGGAGGCCCAGACCAATTGGAGAAGAATGTGGATTCAGTCTGGTAGGTGCTGGATGCAGCTTCCAGCAAGCAAGGCACAATTAAACAATGGGGAACCAAATCGTGACCCACTAGCAGGTTACAGCACATTTATAGTAAAGCAATCACCATACCACCAAACGGATAGCAGTCTGGTCACAATATTAGTGTCTCTGAGCAAAACAGGGAGTTCTATGGTGAATGGACGTCTTGACAGGCTGATCGCATACAGCAAATCTTCAGTCTTCTTCAGGTTTAAATTTGGTCACTCTTTAATGGCTTTGTCACACTCCAGTTCAGATATAGTCTGATTACTAAGCTTTTCAAAGGATTCCTTCTAGAGGGACAGCAGGCAGACAGGCCAAAATCAGCCTTTCCACCAATCTCCCTCACAAACTACGCAGATGCAGCTACTTGAATCACTCGAGCTGCTCACTCTCCAAACTCTACCTCCAGACTGACTCGCAGGCAGCTTGGGAATTTCCCTTCAGTCCAAAAGGTTCGATTCGTTGATTCATCTGTCTGTCAAAGCAAGGGCTCCCCCTCCAGGTGCATTTAGGCATCACAGTCTCAAAACTACAATTCCTACAGAAATTCACTCCCACAAGACCCCTGGGGACAGACTCCATTTTAGGGTCCCCAAAGGTACTGATTGGCCCATTCTAGCAGTCCAGGACTAAGATGGTGGTGATAAACAGAACTGTCCATGCTGCAAAGAAGGCAGGTTAGACAAACTACAATATCATTACTATTACAATAGATAATCAGCAAATACCTGTAAGTACAGCTTCTAACAGAGCTCCCTCTGAGCAAATAGCGATGGCAGAACGGAGCGATTATCTGGCAGCATGGGTGGGACTCGAGCATAGAAACACTCAGCCCCCTCCCAGATTAAATAAGCACCTCATTATAGGCAGCTGTTAAAGAGACAGGTACGGGGGCTAACAGGGCACTCGCATGCAAATACTTTTAAAACGCTAAGACACAGGATACGAACCTGGCAGTGGGCATTTAGGCACACCCAAGGGAGACTTTTGGGAACCCCATTTGTAGGGGGGTTACCTTTGCTCAAAATTGTAAGTTATTTTTTTTTAAATGTAGATTATTCTCAGGAACTAAAGTGAGTAGTATCTGTTCCATTCAGATACTATGCATATCCCCCTTTCCTGTGCTACATTTTGAAAGCTAAGACTTAATACCTGGCCATTCTGTAAGTGCAGTAACACACTCCTAGGTGTTGTGTTCATTGGGAAATGATAGGTATTCCTCTGGTGTGTGCTGAGGAGCACTCAGCCTTCAGCCTTGCATCAGTACACATTAAAGGAGTGCTTATCTTTCAATGAATATGCATTCCTTTGTTTTACTGCCCACTGTTGTTACTCACAATTTGCACACCATTGTTACAGGTAGCTGTGTGCTACTTATGCTTTTTTTTTGCACTTTTTCACTTAATGATTATACCACTGTGGTTTCAGACTAAATATTAGCTTGTCTTTTCCCTGGCTGTCAGATCCCTATATTCAAACTGTCTAGATAGTTTTACCATTTTTAATGCAATATTTCCAGCAGCTCTGCCTTGGCCTCTTCCTCAGTAGGCCCTTCTCTCCCCTAGCCACTTCATCTTGTCGGAACATTTCATTCTTGCTTACTCCACACCACTCCATCATGTCTTCCTTTCCCTCCCAACTTGTATAACTCCCAATAATCACTGCAACTCTACTACTTCTTCTAACTCTCCTCTCTCTCTCTCCACTGTTCCCTCTAGGGTTCCTCCAGCACTACTGTCCTTTTCCTTCTCCACTTACTTTTGGTTTCCTTCCCTTTCCTTTCTGTCCCTCTTACTTTCACACCTCTCTTCCACCCCAGTCTCCTCTCTTCTCCCTCTCTTAACCTGGAGGCTTTCCATCACTCTTTACTGCCTCCTTTCCCACAGTCTCATCTTTCCCCTCTAACCCTCCCCAGTGACAGAAACATTAAATCTGCCAAGCTCATTATTACCCTACTACTGCTTCTGCTGTCTGGTAATGTTGAGCTAAACTCTAACCCCTCACATTCATTCCCTTCCTCCACTAAATGCCAGGAGTTTGCTACCCAAGCATGATCATCTTAGAATGTGTGCGCTTCAATACCTGCTATGTATCCACATCATCACTGAATCCTGGCTCTCTGCTAGTGTCAATGATGCTGATACTGGAATCCCGGGTTATGCAGTATTTAGACAGTATTGTGGGAAGGGGGTGGTGTGACTATTTATACTCTTCTCAGTCACACCTGTGAAGTAATGTACCAGACTGACACCCTCTCTTGCCATGAACTCCTCTTGTGTAAACTCTTGTTTCCCCTTGTCTCTCCTTTTTCCATTGGCGGTATCTACCTTTCTGCTTGAGCCCCTCCTGACTCACTCCCTGATATTCTCTTTCATCTCCTCACTTCTACCTCCTCTGAGGAGCTCCTGATTCTGATTGATAATAAATATCAATTTGCATTCCCCTGCCTCCATACCGCTGCCCCAAAAAACAGGCACATTAAGCCTCACCCAGCACTGACTGAGCCCCTTTTCTGATAACTGCTCTCTCATTGACTGAATCCTCTCCTTTTATCCTCATTGCATCATCTTTGTTGGAACCCTCCCCAACCTCCTTAGTGATCATTTTGTGGTCTATTGTGTCCACAAAATTCAGCACCCCCAAAGTTCCTTCCAATGTACATCTTGGCCAGGTCTCTTTAGTCCCTCAACTTACCAGCCCTCTTAGAAGATCTTAAGAATGCTGACCAGTCCCATGCAGTTATATTCACAGGTGTACTGTAAATGATGGCCTCCCACTCGTCCACTCTAAATTCTCTGCGATACGGAACAAACGTGCCCTCCTTAGGAAGTCTTATATTTGTGGGTCCCACATTCCCTGGGATTCACAAGCACTCACTGCTGTCTTTAGGGAGCATGACTCTGCTTGGCAATTCCATAAGTCTTCTGGTTCCTCTGAGGACCTTTGGTAGTATAAACAGCTCTGAAATGTCAGTATCAAGGCTACTAAAGCAGCCAAGGCTGACTACTTCACAGCTAACCTACAGGGTAACCTTAATTCCCTCATCAAATTCTGGAAGGTTGTTCACTCCATTTTTACCCCTCCCAATCTCCATCGACCACTTTCCTTCCATTCATTGTAAACTTTGCAAAGTCTTCAAAGAGTTCCTGACTTTGCTCCAACTTCACTGGCACAATAGAAGCTTTGCAACATCTCTAGTCCCACACAGGCAGCTAGTCAAGAAGTTGAACAATCTTGAGATAGGAAATAAAATTACTAGATGGGTAAGAAACTGGCTAAATGGGAGATCCTATTAATGTGGAGTACTCAGTGGACAGGGGGCACTGGTGTGGTACCACAGGGACCGGTCTTGGGGCCTGTCCTCTTTAACACCTTCATCTGTGACACTGGGGTAGGGATCCAGGGGAAGATCTGCATTTTTACAGATGACACAACGTTCTGTGAAAGGTTGGACTGGGGGGGTCAAAACCATGAGAGATGGTTTACAGAGGTTAGCAAACAGGTTTAGGGTACTGAAGCTGAAATACAATGCAAACAAGTGTAATGTAATGCATGAGGGAGCCAAGAACGCAAAAACATAATGCAGAATGGTAGGAAAGTGGTTTAGAGAATGACCAAGAAGTGGGACTTGGGAGAGATAATCATGAAACATAGAAACATTGAAGTTGTCGGCAGATAAGTGCCTCCAGGCCCACCCAGTCTGCCCTATTTTCCTACCTATAGTGACCCTGTAGGCTCTACTCAGCCTAAGGTTCCCCCCCTTACTGCAAGATACCTTTCTGACTATCCCATATGTTCTTGAATCTTGTAACCATTTCTGCCCCATCATATCTGCTGGTAGGCTGTGCCACTTGTTTACTACCTCATGGTGAAGAAGTACTTCCTCACATTTCTTCTGAATCACCCCCACCTCCAATTTCATATTGTGCTTTCTTGTCCTTGAGCATCTTTTTACATAAACATAGAAACAGACTTTGATGGCAGGTAAGAACCTCTTGGCCCACCTAGTCTGCGCATTTCCCTACCTACTGGATAAGCTGCAGATCCTAGGTAACCAACAGCCTACTTCATCCTACCCCCCCCACCAACATTTCCTTATTTCTGTCCCATGCATTCTAGAATTCCATCACTGTTTTTGACCCCATGACCTCCTTAGAAAGGCCATTCCATGCATCCACCACACTCTCTGTGAAAAAATACTTCCTCACATTTCCCCTGAGCAGCCCTCTATCTTCCAATTGTGTCCCATTGTTCTTGTAAATCTCTTTTGCTGAAAGATGCTACCATCTTGGACTTTGTTGATTCCCTTGAGGTACTTGAAAGTTTCTATCATGTTCCTCCTCTCCCTCCTTTCCTCGTGGGTATACATAATAAGCTACTTTAGTATCTCTTCGTATGGCTTCTGTTGCAGACCCTGCACCATATCTTTCGAAAATGCTACCCTCCTGCACCTTGTTCTTCCCTGTGAGATATTTGAATGACTGAATGAATGCATATGGATGACTTGAAATTATTGGCCCAGAGTAACAGGGCAGTGGAAATGGGAAACAGAATGCTGGGATGCATAGGGAGGAGGGAATCAGCAGTAGTAGGAGGGAGGGAGGTGATCTAGCCCCATGTGGATCCCTTATTCAACCCCTCTAGGAACACTGTGTACTATGCAGTTCTGGAGCTCACATTTGAGGAAGGACAAAGGCTGGATGAAGATGGTAAAGAGATGGGTAACCAAAATGATCCACAGACAGCAAGGGAAGCCTGATGTGAAAAGGTTAAAAGACCACAACATGTACACTCTGGAGGCAAGAAGAGAGAGGGAGTACATGACAAAGATCTACAAGTACTTCCATGGAATAAATAAGGTAGACAGTAATGATTTCACACACCAAATGGTAACACAGCCAGAAGAGGGAACTCGAAGCTGGTGGGGGAGGAGGAAGACATGGCAAGGATGTCAGGAAATAATTTTCATGGAGAGACTGGTGGACAGCTTGAACAAGCTGCCAAGAGACTTTGTCTGTGCCAAGTCAGTAAAAGGGTTCAGACATGGGTGGGACAAGTATTTGGGAAGAGAAAGGGCAGAAGGGGGGCTGGGGGATGAAGAAGTGAGGGACTGCTAGGGTTATCACAACCAATTGTAGGTAGAGCTGGGCAGACTGGATGGGACAGTAAACCTTTTTCTGCCATCAAAGTCTATGTTTCTATGACTTGGCAAATGATATGACTGGGATTTTGTAAACATTAAGAAACTGGCAGATTCAGGCAGGGTAATTGTATGTAAAAAAGGCTTTGGTTAGTTCTAAATGCTTCATTTTTCATTTAATCACTAAACCTGCTGGCCAAGAAATAGTGGGTATCTTCTTTCTTGGGCTGTGTTGTCTGTATTTTGACACAAGTAGGTTTTTTTTTTCATAGGACATATACCAGGCCAGGATAGAGCTGCCAATGCCAGTGTATACACAACTGAGACTGGAAAAGAAAAATATGGCCATGCTTTTCAGTAATCCGTGAAAATACTCTCACCTGTTTGTTAGAAAAACGCAAGAGAGAGACAGAGACATTTTCTTCAAACAAGCCCCTGAACACAGACATGACTTAAGCAATAAGGCACAACAGGGGGTGCATTAGAGTGGGATAGTGGCCCACCTCGGGTGGGTTGAAGCATGAGGCAAAGCCAAGTGCTTCCACCACCCAAGAAGGGCCATTATCCCACCATAACGCACCCCCCGGAGTGCCTTATTGCTATTATGAAATGGGTCTAATTTAGGAAATTTATTGTATTTTTTAAAATATTTTTGATATTATTATTTATATAAAAAATGATTTTACTATTTTAATTAACTTTAAGATGCAAAAAACTTTGGACAAAGTGGGAATGTGACTCTGCCAGTAGGTGGTGCTAATGTTGTATATTAGCAGCAGTTTAGTAATGGCAAAGGGAGGGCAGGCAGTGACTTTAGATGCTACCGTAACATCTTACAATAGAGGTGGAAGAGAGAAGGCTGGCGGTCGGATGTCATCTGTACTGTGGCATCGGGCTGACTTGGTCACTTTAATTTTTAGAACTCCGTATAACATTGGTGACGTGGTGGGTCCTCATGTAGCCAGTAGTTGGGAATCAGAGCCAGCATTTCATTTTCTCTTTTGCCTCCATTCAAAAAGAAAAGCTGTTGTGTTTTGTTCGTCTAAATCACGGTCTGCAAGACAGAGCCGTGTACCTGCTGCAGTCAATGAAGATACAAAAAAAAAAAAAGATAAATAACAGAAACCTGTTTGGCTGTGGTGAGCGGGAGTAGAAGGATGTCAACAGTGGGGAAATCGGAGTTGGGTCACTGCTGTGGCAGACAAGGTACGACATTGCGGGAGATGATCACCTGTTTGATGTGGGTTTGCTGGTCTTTTTTTTTTTTTTGGTCTCCCAAAAGGCATGATCCACTGTGTGTGTGGTGGGCACCGTGCGATGGTCCCTTGAGGCAGAGCGGTCCAAAAGCGAGTGGTCAGCCTGTTGGTCTAGGAGTACTTTCAGTCGGCTGTTTTGCTGGGATAATGGCTTGACTGAAAGTAGCTCTCAACCAATCAGAAGCCAGCATTCTTTCAACTCATTTCATAATTTCATGTATTGCCTCTCTTTTCTAGTGCAACACCCTGTACTGAATGCCAAGCTGAAGCACCACTGCAAGCTTCTCACCGCACTTCCCTGCCAGTACTAGTCTTGATCCTGTCATCTACCCGAAGGCTCTGGCATTAGTCCCAGCTTAATGGTAACTATTTACTCCCTCTCCATAGCATAAGCATATGCTGCTGCTTCTGAGGGGACTGGCATCGTACAACAAGTAACTTCCTTGATAGTGCAGTGAGAGGTGGAAAGTCAAGTGATTTCAAATCCCAACCCAGCTGGTGGCACTTGGATTTACACACAAAGCATTTGGGATTATGAAATGAGAGAGGGAGATATGATAGGGACCTTCAGGTTCCTGAAAGGAATAAACAAGGTGAACTGTGAGAGCTATTCACCAGGTACAGAAGAGCTAGGAGAGGGGGTCCCAAGTGGGGGTTAATAGGGGAAGATTTAAAAAGGATGTGAGGAAGTATTATTTTACAGAAAGAGTGGCTGAGCCATGGAATGGTCTGCTGGCAGAGGTAGTAGGTGCCCGAACCATAAACGTCCTCAAACACAGCTGGGACAGAGCTATGGGTATAGCAGTTGACCAGCAGGACAAGGGAGGCAGAGGCATGGAGAACAAAATGGGGAATAGGGTGTGTGTAGACCCCACAGAGACAATAGATCCTGGGTTATGACAGGCTAGTATGGGCAGATTAGATGAACCATCTGTGTTTTTCTACTGTCATCGTATATGTTTCTATGATAGAGTGTCACAGGCAGACTGGATGGACATTTGGTCTTTTTCTACCATCGTTGTCTGTTTCTCTGTTTCTATGTAACAAAATTAAAGTTGCTGTTTTATAGTGCCTTTCATTTATAAAATAATGCATTTGATGGATACCAGGGGTGCCGCCCCACAGGGACTATATTTATTTATTTATTATCTTTGGAAACTTCTGCAGGTGAAGCCTGCATAAGTGGGGAAGATTTGGTGCTGCTGGGGGAGGGACCGAAATGTCTGCAATGTGATTAAGGTCATAAGAGGAATGAAAATAAAGTTGAAAACTACAGTTACTAATTAAAGGAGGGCAGCACTACAAGCCCTGCACCCTAGTATAGAGATAGTCCCAATTTGCACTATGTGTGCAAAAACTTACTTTGCTGAGTTCTAAGCTGACATTTTCTGCAACTACAAATCCCAGAATCTCCTGCGGCTGACATCAGAGAAGGGCTGCAGCAGTGGGAGATTCAGTAGTCTACAATGTGAGAGTTTTTATAAGCTTTGATCGGTTTTTTGCTGGCCCCACTCTCCTCCTGGGGCTAAGTACTGTCACAGAGGACTGTTCCTATCCCCAGGAGAACAAAAGGCCTGGCAACCATCTGATCTGATTTTACAGAATCTCTAAAATGCATTGCAAGTATTGAATCTCCCACTGCTGCAGCCCTCTTCCAATGTCAGCAGCAAGGGATTCTGGGCTCTGTAGTTACAAAAAAATGTCAGCTTAGAACTTAGCAAAATAAAACCTGATACAAGCTACTGTACAGCAGCGAAGAAAAAGTCAAAAAAATGTTTTTGCATGCAAAGTGCAATTAGGGACCAGCCCTGGACTTGGGCGTGAGGCTGTTTGGGCTGACTGTTTCCTTTTAAATCATGTGTAGTAATACCAAAATTCAGAAAAAGTTGAAAAATATTTTACAGTGTATCGTGAGGGTTTGCTCTGTATAGATTCCATGTCAGCTGAAACCTTGTTGTACCTCAGTTCTAAGGTCATGGAATGCGGTTGTACCCTTCTGTGGTACAACAAGGTTCCAGCTGATCAGAAATCCTCAAGGCAGGAGCTGGCCCAGTGGTGCAGATAGCTGGTGCACCAGCCTCACCTGCTGCCATGTCGGTGACCCGATGTCAGGAGCGACTTTGGGCCACTGGGGGTTGGCAGGGTAGAAGAGGATTAAGCATCTTAGGACGGCTCTCTTCTGGGGAGGGAAGGGTGTCAACAACCAGTGCTAGTCTGGCCCCTAGCAGAGGCTGGGGTTGGCACACTGATGCTGCAGAATGGGGCAGAGGCAGAACAGACGCCTGGGGTGCCATGCATGGGAGCGTGCGCAACATCGCCATTGGCGTCATTGCATGCCCTTCCTCTGTGGGGGAGAAAATAGAGGGGGGAAAAGCCCCAGCAGCTGGATGATGGTGGGCCCTCACAGGTCCTGCTTCCAATCAGCTGGACTGCCAGCTTGAACGGGATCCAAGCTTCAGTGGGGGCCTGGCCTCCCCGGGCAAGCCCAGGGGAAGATGGCTGGCTTGTTCCAGTGGACATCAGAGGACAGGGGCTGGGGCGCCATCCTGAACAAGGGCTGACTGGGCAGGAGAGAAAAACAGAATTAAAAGGAAAGAAATCCTCAAGACAGCTGGTGTTTTTTACAGTGCTGCCACGTGCACAGCAGTCAGTTCAAGTTCTAAACTGACACTGCCTGCCTGCCACGGGAACACTGGGAAAACACTTTGTTTTAATAAAAACTAAAATACAAAAAGTATATCTATATATCTATATCTGTCTATAGACATGCACACACACTATAACAATACTGGTTGGGCCTAAGCTGCCACCTCAGGCTTCTGATTAAATCGGACCTCTTGAGCAATACTCTCGAGGTCTGATGTAATCAGAACCTCTCTGTCGCAGCACAGGCTGGTTGTACAAGGTTGTCCAGCCATTATTCTCTATTTATTACAATTCTTCTTTTTAATAATGTCATGTAATTGTATGTATTGATACAAAAAAAAGCTAACAGTGTTGATACAGTCTATTCTATTTCAAAAAATTGTATTGATACTATGTAGTTGCCATTTTTATGGCTGCAGTGGGTGGAGCCTGTAGCCATCTTGCTGTAGCTGAGAAAATAGGACACTGAAGAGCACAACTTTTGGAGTTGCATTAGTCTTCTGCAACTCCAAAAATCACTCCACTCATCCCTTACAGTTCAATGGTTCAACCCCCTTGCAGGTGCACTACTTTTCCTGCCATCTCTGGTTTTCTCTTTGGAGTCACAGTTGAACCTTTGATCCACTGTGTCTCCCAAGATTGCATCCAAACTTTACTCATTGCATGCCTGCCTCGCTGCGCACATACAGTTTGGTGGCCATCTTGGATATGGTGAACTGTGCCGTGTTCCGCCGTGACCTCCACGAGCTCAGCTGCAGCCATACCAGCTCTGGCCAGAATTTGTTTGGCTGTGTCACAACTAAAAAACATGCATCGCTTATATATATATATATATATATATATATATATATATGTATATATATGTATATTGAAGAAGCAGGTCCAATAGTATTGATACATATGGAATAGTAGTGACACATAAAATCAGTATCATTAGAGCTAATTCTTACAGACTAGACTCTAAGCTTTGATTAAAATAAATCTATTTCTAGCCCCAACGGTTCCAAAATTAGACCTTTCAAAAGATAATTATTTAAAATGTGATAATTCTGAAACCAATGGTGCTAGAGGCCTAATTTTTTTAAAATGAAAGCTTGGGGTCAGCTAAGAAGACATACCGATAAGGTATTACTACAGACTCCATATATCAATATAAAAAATTATAAAATATTTCATCTCAATATAAAAAACATAAAATGATTCACTACATTTTTAAAGTTCTGTTATTTTTAACAACAAACTATATTGACATGTAAAATCACATGAAGACACAGGAGAACTGTTTCATTAGGCTCCGTACATGTTGCTCAGACTCCAAGCTTTCATAAAAAAAGAGTAACAAGTTTCTATGATTAACAGTGCAAATGTTACAGATTTCAAAATATAATTTCAAGCATTTTAAAACGTAATAAAAGATTATTTTTGGAAATGGTCAGAAGCTACTAGTGATTGTTCCATCTAGGAATAAACACATTATTTTCTAGTTTGTTTATTTGTTTGTTAGTTTATTTATTTCTTTATGTCTTTGGTAACCGGGTAGGTGCACTGATCCAAAGGACCATTTGCAGACATGACCCGGGCCACAGGGTAGCAGCAACAGGAAAACAAACAAACAAACAATACATACAGAGCCAGGGAATACATACCCTGAGCATGAGGTGGTGTGGAAAACAAAAAATATATAAGGGTATAAAAATATACAGTTGATGACATTCGTTACAAACAATAATATACAAGTGTATAACACTCTTTACAACAAAACAAATGTACAAGTGTATAAATATACAGTTGATGATGCTTTTCATAAACATAGTGGAGTTAGAATAGAGGATGATGTGAGACAAGCATGATTGGGCAGATTAAATGGATAATGGCAAGGATGTTGAGAAGTCAATTACTATACATTAGCGCTAGCTAGGGACAGAGAGACACACCTATGTCAACGTACTAGCTATACACAATAGTACAGTTTCTAGGCCAAGGACAGAAGACCTATATCCATGTGCTAAATATACACAGTAGTACCAGCCGATAGTTGCTAGGCCAAGGTCAGAAGACAGTTCCAGGATTAATGTAGGAAAAAAGCTACATTGGTTCAGAGTAAAGCATTACTACTCTTGTAAGGTAGGTGAAACTTCAAAGAGTTAGCGTGTTGGGGGGGGGTTGAGAAGAGTGCCAGTAATACCAGTAAGGTATTTATTTGAAAATTGGTAACTGGGAAAGGTGCACTGAGCTAAGGCTCATTTCCAGGCATGATACAGGGGAAGGGGAAGAAGAGAGAACAACTGACTTCAGCAGGAGGACATGAAAGATTGCTGATGCTACAGACAACCATAAGTAGTAACTGTGGTAGAGAAACAACTTCGACAATCCAGAAAATAGCAAACATAACCTCTACAAAGAGTGGACACACAACAACAATGATGACAACAATGACAACAACGACAACAACAACAATGACAACAACGACGACAACAACGACAACGACGAAATACCATAAACAGAGGGAAAAGTGGCCCTGATCAAGCAAGGGTTGCATTAGGGATGCTGAAAGAAGAGGCAGAGCTGGATCTGGTGCCCAATAAGTACATGTGAAGAAATATGGACAGGATGGACCACTGGTCTTGTTCTGCTATCACTGTCTATGTTTCTATATGCAGTAGTTGTTAAAGGGGAACTGCTTTAAGCATGCAAGCCTGTATTTTCTGTAGATGCAGTTTTTCACGTACTGCTTTGCATTCCACTGTTGTTGCATATTTATTGGCCTTTTAGTAGAAGCGGTGAGTATTTTTTATTCATGCACTAGTGGTAGGGACCATTTTAGCAATGTCTGATGCAGCTGATCTCCTACAGACGCTTAGCCCTTCCACTGTTGCCATAATTCACCTGTGTTCTGCTACAGGATGCTTCTGCTGGAGGGGAGGCAAACTACATTATAGGTTCTAAAATGGCACTTACCACCACTGTGTGAATCGGAAACAACAACTAATTTTACTAAAAAGTCAGCAAAGATGGAATAATGAAAGAATGGGGCTGAGCATTTGAAACACAGCTTCCACAGGATGAAATAACTAACGGTCTTAGTGCAGTTCTCCTTGAAGGCCACATCAACATACACACAACCATGAACTATTACACAATGATCTATTTTACTGAGAGGTAATATTTTTTTTTAATTTGTATTTAAAAGTTCAGAATTATGAGATAGGTTCTATGAGATACAACATCTTGTTTGCAGAATGTCCCATGTCAATTAATACAGTACAAAACTAAACAAAAAACAGGATGACATGAGACAGAATCATACAATCAAGCTGCAGAATGTACAGAACAATTTTGTATTTTGCATATTTTGTTTTATCATATCTTTAAAGGAAGAAAGACTAGAGCAGCTGCGGATATGTGGTGCTGAGCTGCTCCAGGCATTGGTGGTGGTGGTGGTGGTGGGGGGGGGGGGGGGACCAGGAGAAAAATCTGCTCTACCATAGACAGATGATACTTAGGCAACTGGTAACATTGCTGCTGTACTTCACACTAGGTGTACTTGTGAGAAGGAACCACCAAACGGTCAGATAAATATGCAGCAGTTTGATTATTAACAGCCTTATAAATCAGGGAAGGCCAATGTAGTTCTCTCCTAGAATCAGAGGGAAGGCATTTTAATTTTTGAAGCAACAAGCAATGACGAGTATCCCACTTTTATTTTAAAATAAAACATAGCAGTTGATAATATATTGTTTTTGAAAGGGGTTAAAGCAGCTTCAGAAGCACAATGATAAATGATGTCCCCGTAATCTAGGACTGAAAAATTACTTGAACCACTAAATATTTTCTGTTTTATACAGTTAAGCAATGCCTAGCACATTTTAATAGGCCTAAACATGCTCATGCTCTGAAAAAGGTTTTTTCAATGTGGGTTTTAAAAGTAAGAGAAGAATCAAAATAGAGCCCCAAATGCTTGAATTCAGAGCCTCTTTCCATTTGAAGATTATTTAAAGTAGGGGAACTGGATGGCTCAATTACTGGTAGCAGGTCAAGGAGCCTTACACCTCCAGGTCATGGGTTCAAATCCAGAAGAGGTCAGTACTGGCAAAAATGTATTATTACCTGACGGCTGTTCAGTGGCCTATGTGAAATGAGTTGTGGTGATCTCAGTCCAGGTCCCAGTAGGCAGGTGTCCACATCACAAAAAATACCAACACTATTGGCACTAATTGGCACCATTGTTTTCAGTTTCACATGACTGGCCAAGGGCTGAATGGGCTGTGAGTCTGAACTACCCTCTCACCTACATGGTGGTTCCCTCCATGGCAGGTTTGAGGCACATTGGTGGGGAAGCTTGCATTGTGATCACTCTGGTGTACTTGTGGATAACCAGAGGGTGTCAGGTTCTAGTGCTGTCAATCCAGTACCTTTCATAAGCACTAAATTCACACACAAAAAACCAAAAAAACTAAAAAAAAAAATTATTTAAAGTGATAGTACATAGATACATAGACACATAGACACTGTCGGCAGATAAGGGCCTATGGCCCATCCAGTCTGCCCATTTGTGCTTGTAAGTTCCCTTTACATTTTTCTAGAAGTCTGTTGCCCCTTACCCCGACATCCAGAATTCCCTTATTTCTATCCCAGGCATTCTTATATCCCATGATTGTTTCAGCCCCCACCACTTCCTCTGGCAGGGTGTTTCACTTGTCCACCACCCTTTCTGTGAAGAAATTCTTCCTCATGTAATGTGAAAGGACATTATCGATTAGCCAAGTTATGTTGTGATTAAATAACTTACAGTAGTTTGAGTTTTTTTATCATTTAAAATAAAGGATTTTCTAAAAACCATGTCACCAGATTATCAAGACCATTTTGTAACTCTTTACACCAAGACAGAACTGATTTGTCAGTGAGAAAAAGAACAGTACCATCAGTGTAAACATGTACTGAGCAAATGTGAGAAACATAAGGCAAAGGACTTACAAATAAACTAAACAGAACAGGTCCAAGAATAGACTTTTGCAGAACCCCACTAGTAACAGGAAGAGACATCTATACTAAACAAAATGATTGCGACCAGCGCTTCAGATAAGTCAATTTTGGACGTATTTTACGTCCAAAAATCAGCTAAAAACGTCCAAAAATGCACTATCTGGAGTCAATTGATGTCAGTAATACTTATGTAGTTTAATGCTGACGCCTGGTTTTTATAGTGTGGACGTCACGTCATCATTTGTTTTACTCAGTTTTGGAGTAGTCTAGCCCGCCCACTGTGGAGACGACAAAAAATTTTTTTTTTCAGTGCAGTCCTGTCCATCTGCTGCACACCATCCAAATGGGCCAATAATGCTCCTTCTGGCTCCTGTGACGGTGTAGCGTACAACTTGTATATGCAAAATGCACCAATAATGATGGATGATTGAGTAAGGAGGAGGAGTTGGGAGCTGCTTTACTGGTGGTGCTTGCTAAGTTTAACCGTGATGCAATGCACCACGACTTGGCGGAGAGGTGCTGTGTGCCACCAGCAGTCTGCACAGAGGAGGAAAAGGAAGCTCTGTGGCTGCACAGAGAACCGTATTTGATCATCGGTGTGCATCTTGTCCGTTGTCCCATAAGCGCCGCATTGTACAAAATATAGTTCAAGTCATTATCAGACAGAGATCTGATCTGTCTGTGTCATCTCGTCCACTTTACTGTAGAGACAGTAAAGACGAGTAGAGGCCAAGAGCAGGCTGGAGACCCTGTGTGGTGCCCAATCCCATCGTCCTTGAGCGGCAGTACGTAGTAGTACCAATACCAAACACAACTTCGAATCGCAACTGAAGCCAGACCAACAGTGAGGCCCCTGGACCTGAGGAGGAGAGGGCTCGGAGCCACCTGAGGGGACAGCCAGTCAGGAACAACAGCGGAGGATCGAGTCGAGATCAGAAGTGCTCCGTGACCGTGCGCATAAAGAAAATGCCCATAGCTCAGCCTGGGTGAGGCCTAGTTGGAGCCACGACTCACGAGTGTGCCGTAGTGAGTGGACGGAGAACGGGACCGACTGAACACCTGCAGCAGCAGCCAGTCAGTTCTCAGAGGTGGGTGGCAATTAAAATTTAAATTTAAAGTTTAAGTTAAGCTAAAGGATTGTGTGGGTGGGTCGGGTGTGTATTTAGATTAGGATGGGGTGAGGAGGCACCACACACACCACCAGTAGGTTGCAAGGGAAGGCCTGCAGGCTGAACAGCAGACTAATGGTGTTGGCCGTGCTGCTGTAAAGGGATCGGGAGTGGAGCAAGTGGTGGGTCGGGCGACTTGAGCACACTGTGGGGGTAGGGAGGAGGAGGTTGGTTTAGGCAGGCGGCAGGCCTCACAAGTGGCCGGACTCTCCGGTGGTGGTTCCGTGGTTGGTAAGTGTCCTCCCGGCGGCCGGCGCACAACAAAGCACCAGGCAGCAGAGTAGCAGGTCAGTTGGAGCCTCAGAGGAGCGAGGTGAGTAGCAGAGGAGTTCAGTGAGAGCGGCCATCAGCACAGCCAGCCAGCATCTTCCCAGCAAAGGTAAGCAGCTGCTGGCAGCTAGGACATTGTTTCTTATTTGGCCTTGCCCTTACCCTTAAGCCAGGAACACTAGTACAAATACCTCAGTATGAATTAAGGAAGACCGCCATTTTGCAGTTCCTTACATCATGGTCTTTGTGGGTTCGGGTTTATCAGAGCAGGTGCCCACTTCCCAGCATATAATTTAAAATGCAAATTTGTCAGCAATCCCACCAAGGCAACATCAGTGGGTCAGCAACACTGGGTACACAGGAACTTTATAAGGGATTTTATCAAAATAAAAGAAAATATATGAATCAGCGACTGAGTGAATATATTGGAATGTAGTCCTGAGCTCCCAGCTTTTGGTTTTTCTGGACGACTTTAGAACACCTTCTGAGCTCTACTTAAAAGACTTTGACACCATTACCCAATTTTTTTGTATTATGGTTTGTATGAAATCTAGGTAGGTCACTCGCATCCACCTCCCATCTCTGATCCACTTCCTGGTCACCCTGTCTAAGTACTCTATCAGATTTGTTTGACAAGATCTTCCCGCTGTGTATCCATGCTGGTTTCATGCCCAGGTTCCTAAACTTGTGCTGTAGCCAATCACAACTGGCCGGCCGGCAAGCACATTTTGTGGTTTTGGATTGTCTGTGTTGCCAGTCGGGTGGGGGTGGGATCACCCAAGTCTTGAAATGAAATGTTTGGTTTTCATGCATACAATCACAATGTCAGTAAAGGAAGCATCTTGCTTGCAAATGTAATAGCCCATGTAGAGTAGCAAGCAGTAGTAGAGTGGTGTCATACGAGGTGGCAGTGGCACCTCCACAACCATAGAAGCACAGCACAGCACTGTCTCTATAAAAACTTCACACGCTTCGCTTGCTTTTTCCCTGATGCAGGCAGCATAGCATCTGACTGACGGTGAGCTGAGCTGACTGAAGGAGTCACACCACAAACCAGTAGAAGAAGTCAAGCAGCAGCAGGGTACCCTGGTAGCATGTGGTGATCGTACACGATATCATTCCGAGAGGAAGCCATCACCAGCGACAGCATTTCATCACCTTTATTTGCAAGGTACTTTGTTACTGTTACCTCTACTGTACCTCTTCAGTAGAGAAATGTTAAAATGCTTTTTTTTGTTGGGTTTGAGGCCAGGTTGCTGGGGGTAGTTGGTGGGGGAGAAGTAGTACTGTGGATGTAGGGTAGCTACCATAGATATAGAGGAAGGATAATGCATGAGCATCAGTGGTTAACCATAATGATGAAAAGGGACTTGGCAAGGTTGGAGGAATGGTCAGAAGTATGGCAGGTTTCATTCAATGCAAAGAAGTATAAAATAATGCACCGGGGGAAACTAAACACAGGGGAAAGAGTACACAGTTGGGGGGGAGGTAGTAACAACAACAGCTTTGGGCATGTGTACTAGGTTCAGTCTGCACAGTTGGGGTTTGTGTTTACAGAATAAGCTGTGTATTTACCACTGGGTCCAGGAGATTGATGGGGCCATGCTAGACCTATCTTCTGGAGGAACCCAGTAAGTCCATGCATGAAGCAATAACGTAATGTCCAGACCTGCAGTCTGCAGATGGGATCCTACAGACTAGTGTGACTTTATTAAAACAAATTCTCTTTAGAACAACTTAGAGTAGTCTGGTCACCCAAAGCTTTTACAACATAACACTTGGCAAATGTATTAATCTCCATTAACCCCCATACATTACAATGGGGTTTCGCATTTGTTTTGTCACTATGTGATGACAGTCATGTGTGATTGCTTTGCTGGTAAAGTAGCGCATACATGTTGAAGTGACTTTATATATGCTTTAGATAACCTGCTGGCTGACAACAACTGAACCAACTGTGCATAAACAACACCTCGTGACACAAATTTTGAGAAGGGAACTGTCGTGACACATCGAATATGTCAAGCTCAGGTCAAGCCAGTGTGAAGACTCAAAAGAGAACCACCACCACTACCACAAACTCTTTATTAGACTGCTGGTTAATAAAAAAATGTCCTGCAACCCAGTGCCTTGCGACTGACTCTGGAGGAGTTCATCATCTGTGAATGGACCGACTGCTGATTGTTCTTCCAATTCCAATACTGAAATGGAAAGTGACAGCTGCAACCTTGCTGTAACTTCAATTTGTTATTCTGATGACTTTCCTACACTTCAGTTATCAGATAGTGATGATTGTTCTTCTTCTTATGATATCCCACAATCTGCAGTTTCTCAGGGTCACACACAAGTGACACAACAATTATCAGTTGTTCAGAAACTGCAGTGGTGACACTAGAAATCAGAACAGTCAATTATCAGATGCTGTGAAATCTGTTGTTATGCGTAATTACAGACATCAGTGGGAAACTGAATTTGATTGGCTGGAGGCAAGAGATGGGAAAATGTTTTGCTCTGTGTGCCGCTCAGATCGCCGTCTCACAAACAAATTTGCTACTACAGGTGCAGGTGCGTTAATGTGCATGCAGTATGTCTGACAGTAACGGTTCCGAGTAGCCTGATTGGCTGTCACAAATGGGCTTTGGCTTCTCCAGTTCACAGCGGTGGTGGTAGTGAATTAAGTGGTAAGGCATGCCATGAGTGACATCATAACCATCTAGGGAGAGTTATGGTGTGATAACAGCCCGCCCACCTCCAGATGTTTTGAAGCACGAGGTGTGTGTAGCCAAGTGCTTCCACCACTCGAGCAGGGCCCCCCGTTACCCAACCATAACTCACCCCATGAAGTGCCATATTGTGCTAATGAAATGTGTCCTTTTTGGAAACCATTATGAATTTTTAAACAGGTTATTTCAACTGGACCACATTGTGCTGTGATAACAGTCCAGTAGTCTAGTATTTAGTTAAAGATGAAGTCTGTTGTTGAGGGTCGTCATAAAGCATCTGTTCGTTAATCAGAATTCAGCATTTTCTACACATTTCATAATCTGATATTGAAATCCGTAGAAGGATGCTGAATTTTGATTGGCAGACAGATGCTTTTTGTATGACTGACCCATAATCCCACCACAACAGCCCAGGTTAACCTCTTTAACAAATTAATAACATTTCAAAAAATTACCGATTTTATTACCACAATACAGCACTCAGGGGTTGGCGTGTTATGTAATCAATAAGACATGACAGGGGTAGATGGATGGAACAGATTTTAATGCACACATGGCCAGGGGCATAATTTGGCACAAGGCCTTGGCCGAGTACCTTTAGCCCTTGACGTGCGGTAAAATCTGTTCCATGCATACCCATCTTATTGCTTATTTTATATTCATCATAGTTCATCTAGTGAAGGCTTGCTACTTTTATTAATAATTTTTAACAGAAATGACAATTTCTGACTCAAGTATGCTGACTTTGTCACCTGTGTTTCAGGACTGCACTGTCCCTCCCCACCTAGATGCTAATAAGTTTGATAACTTGTAGCCGGACATAGCATGGTGGAGTGCAAGCAACCAATAGAATCCTGCAGTCTATCTGTACAGAGAATGTAATACTGAGTCACCACACCAGTATTATCTACTTTAGAATATCACAGAACATACATAGATCTTCTTGGGTGTGATCTCACCATCAGGTAGGTATGGTACCAGTACCGCAGCAGCACCACTAACACTATAGCGATAGGAATGTCACTGTCAGTGAATGGAAATCCACATGGAAGATTCTCCGCAGTACATTGCTCACTCCTCAGTTCTTTTCCACCATCGAGTTGCAAGCACATTCTCCAGTGAAGAGCAGCAGTGCAGTGTTGGTGGATTTAGCACCTTTTTCAAAGTAGGGCCTACTGCCACTTGGAGTACAATAGTATCACACAGTTGTTTCACCGAGGTGAGTATTACTGTCTTGATATATTTAAGAGCCCATGCATTTTTTGGAAGGGATCCTATGGACTTCTGTCTTAAGTTCATGGAGTCACGGGCAGATTCACTTGCCAAGCTCTTCTGTTTTGAGCTTAAGAAGATCCTTGGCTTGGCCATTTGTCCAAGTCTCCTGTCTTAAGTTTATGGAGTCACGGCAGATTCAACTTGCCAAGCTCTTCTGTCTTGAGCTTAAGAAGATCCTTGGTTTGGCCATTTGTTCCAAGTCTCCTGTCTTAAGTTTATGGAGTCATGGGCAGATTCACTTGCCAAGCTCTTCTGTTTTGAGCTTAAGAAGATCCTTGGCTTGGCCATTTGTTCCAAGTCTCCTGTCTTAAGTTTATGGAGTCATGGGCAGATTCACTTGCCAAGCTCTTCTGTTTTGAGCTTAAGAAGATCCTTGGCTTGGCCATTTGTTCCAAGTCTCCTGTCTTAAGTTTATGGAGTCATGGGCAGATTCACTTGCCAAGCTCTTCTGTTTTGAGCTAAGAAGATCCTTGGCTTGGCCATTTGTTCCAAGTCTCCTGTCTTAAGTTTATGGAGTCAGTGTTGGGCAGATTCACTCTACAAGGTCTTCCCAGGCTTGCAAGTTGTGCGTGATCTGATCCTTCTTTACTAGAGTGATGGTGGGGAAGGACTGCGGATGGAGTGTGTGTGAATGACTAGTGCCACAACTATATTGGGCTGGTGAGGTCTTGCTGATGGTGTCACATGTGTGGCCAAAGTTGCAAACTTAATAAAACCTGGTGTGTTTACTGTCATTCCATGATGGTGAAGAGTGCCTATGGTGCACTTGTAATCCACCTGGTGAGTGAGATCACCTTATAGATCTACCTTTATGGTACATTCTACATATCTGTTATTTCCTGTGTCACTGATGTATGCCATTTCATTGTGTGCGTAAAGCAGACAGCAGCTTAGCCTTTACAGTTTTATTCTTCTCTTATCCAATTCCATAGTATTTACAAGAAAATAATTTTCCTATTTTAGAAAATTGTCAGAAATCAACCCTCAGGAAGCACAGTCAGACAAAGGACCATCGTAAGCACTGGAAGCAGACATTCTTAGAAGGAGACTGTATGCAGTTAGTGACAATGATGCGCAGAAAGTTCAGAAGATAATGATTCAGCTATTAAATTTGTAAAAGACAGTGAACGTAATCTGTTTTAAAGCGGTGTACTTTGCAGCAAAACAGATATGAGTAAATTGCAGTGTCAACCAGCTTTTACATTTCATTCGCTGGACAGGAGGTCAATGCTCAGTACATGATATAAGTGATTACACTGTTCATGATGTTCAGAGAAGTATTGTGAAAGTATTAGATAGCAAAGTCATAAAAGAAGCCTTGCAAAGTCCTGTGTTTGGCTTGCTAGTTGATGAATCCACAGATCTTTCAGTCCACAAAACTGTAATAATGTATATTCGATATGTCAGTGAAGGGAAATGAAAACAAAACTAATTGGCAACATCAGGGTAAAGGATGGTTCAGCACATCACTTAACTGAGGCTATTGTAAACAGATGTCAGGCCCTGGGCTTTGTCATGAGTAAACTTGTGGGGTTAGGTAGTGATGGGGCTAGTGTAATGATGGGCAAGTCCAATGGTGTTGGTGCACTTTTGACTTCACTATATTCACCTTTTATGGTTCATGTCCACTGTTTGGCTCATAGATTGGCTTTGGCCTGTTCACAGTCTGCTACTCACTTTAGATACCTACAAGACTTTCAGAGTAACATTAATGGTACATATGCCTATTTCAGTACATCTGCTGTTAGGCAGGCAAAGCTAGAAGATATGCAAAGGGTGATTGGTACAGTAAAAGGAAAGCTGAAAGAAGCAATTAATATCGTTGGCTGTCAATGCAAAATGCTGTAAATGCATTACATAAATGTTACCCTGCTATTCTCCCTATACTTAAAGAAGACAGGAACCATGCCAAAGCTCAGGGCCTTCACACGTTTCTCACTACTTATATTTCTGCAGCTGTTCTATGTATGTTCTGTGATATCCTTAAAGTAATGGGAACTCTTTGTAAATCCTTTCAAAAGCAGGATGTGCTGTATGTGGATGTGAAACCACAAGTGTTCTGTGCAATTGGTGAGTTAGAAAACATGAAAAGTGAGCCAGGCCCAATCCTGACAGCGTTTCAAGAGGCATGTGAAATTGAGACTAGCGATAGTGGACAAATGACAGCATGTTGGAAAATAAAGGAATCTCAGCAAGATGACATTCAGATTGAACTCAAGTGTTCACATAAAATGACAGCACAATTCTCAAAACTGAGGGAGGAGTATCTCAATACTCTTATAAGCAACATGAAGTGTAGGTTGTGCCCAAATTCTAAAACGGAAGCACTTCTGGATGCCATTGCCAATCTAACTGACCCACAGTCTGTAGTAGACTGTAATACAGTCAATGTTCAGAAAAGTTTAGAAGTTGTTTGTGAAAATTTGTTCCAACACACAATATGACACTGATCAAGATGATACTGAGACAAATATTCATAAATGCAAGCCTTTACTAGATGAAAATTGTCTCCGCTCAGACTGGGCAAAAGCAAAGGCAATGATGCTTGGATGCTATAGGAACCTTAGTTCCGAAAGCTTTATGAGAAGGGTAATTTCAAAGTACTCTGATACAATGCCAGTATATTCAACATTATGTAATATCGCTTTATGCATTCCACTGACATCTGTAGAATGTGAGCGAGGTTTCAGTGTGCAGAATAGGATAAAGACAAAATTTCGTTGTTCACTAACAGAAGATAGCCTACAGCTACTAATGAAACTAAACATGGGGCCTGACTCTCGACTTTGAAGTCGATAAATCTGTGACGGTTGGAAAAAGAGAAAAAAGGCGCTATATGTCTTGTGGCAAAATCAAAAAGGAGGAGACTGGAGAAGCCAAAGCCCAGACAGAGACAGTCAGGTTTCATGTTTCTGGTAGCAGCAGCAGCAGCAATACTGGTGGTAGCTGTGCCAGATTATCCAGAGGTAGCCACACATCAAACAATGATTATGTCAGTATGTCACTATGTATCAGCAGCAATACCTGTTCTGACACTGCAGATGATGGCAGCGTGGTGCCAGTGCCACTGCAGTTTATCCTACAAGCAGTACTAACAGAAGTGCTCATGATGGGGAGGGCTGAAGATAGTGAATTAGGCGATGAGGATTTCTGGAAATAATAGAGGGCATGGATGACAACAATAGCAATAATTACATAACTTCAAATTGGACCTGTTTGATCCAGGTTCAGGTACACATTTTGGCCCAAATACAACTTACTGACAGACATACTGCTGCACATTGAATCTGCAGAAGTAATTATCTGAAAACCAGTATTATAAATAGTAAATTCACTCGAAAGCTGTGAAGAAAGCAAAATGTTTATTTTCTTTTTGTGCATACTACTGTCACAGTGCTGCTGTGCACTGTACATGGATGGAGTGTATGGACAAGGCAGCGATAGTTGGTGCAGGAAGCATTGTTGCAGCCTAGCTGCTGCAAAAGTGCAGTGGTGATGGCTGGGAGAGGAGGGGACTGGTGTGACTGTGAGTTGCTGAACATAATGGAATATGGTAGGGCATTGGATAATGAAAAATTAGTTGCTTACTGTTAAAAGAAGACACAAAGCCTATTGTTCACATCACATGATGATGTGCTGTACCTTGGTTGGTGGCAATTTATGGTGACAGACACTAGCAGACGTAAAGGTACATACTACATCTAGTAAGTACACAACAGGTTGCATTGCCTCACATTGCTTGCAGGTAATGGATGTGATACAGCAGTCACATTACATAACGCAAGAATGGGTTATTAAATGTATCATGGGGTCGGACATACAGGGATAAGTGCATTGTTAAGGCTACATGTTTTCTGCATTACTCTGTCTCCCCAAATCAATTCTCCACACGTAACCAAAAACTGGTTTTGTACCCAGCAAGACAACATCTTGCCAGGCCATTAGTCACTCACTGTTATATATTTGACAAATTTTAGCACTGACTCACACAGACTGATTTTTGGCCTTGATAAGCATCAAAATGTCATCACTGCAGGAGTCACCCAATTTCTGCAAAGTGTCAACTTAAGTTCATCCAACCAAGTGCCAACACCTATGGTACCAGCAAGTTGAAATGTTTTTATGTTTCAAAGTATAATAATTGTGGCTTACCAATTTAAATGTTATCATTAGCACTTTTACCTTGTTAAATAAGTTCAAGTTAGAATGGTAAGGTAGGTTTTAAAACAGCTGTTCCTTGATTGAAAAAGACTGTACAGTTAAATCTCATGACGATGCACACAATACCCCACCCAGGCACTGTCAGGCTGCAGCAGACACCCATGTAGGACTTGGCTATTTGTCCATGATGTTTATGTATTACAATACATATACACAATACCAGGCAGGGCCAGCCAAATACATTGGGTAAATACATCATGTTATTTTGGAACAATTATGTAAGTTTCACTTTATACAACATCATATATTTCACTGTACTACAATTTAATTAACTTGTTATAATGTTATTTCCACTTGTAGAAATGGAACCGGACAAAAAAACACAGATAACAACAATGGGCCAGATAGGAAACTTACAACAGAAAGAAAGGCAGCTTTGAGATAATACAAGGTAAAACACAAAACTAATACAATACTTTAACAAACAGTACAGAACCATTGAAAATGGTGTTAAGGACTACTGTTTTAAGTTTATGGAGTCCTTTGCAGATTCAGTTGTCCTTTGTCAAGATCTTCTGTCTTAAGTTTAAGAAGATCCTTGCAGGTGGCTCTATATAGCATGTGGTGGGTGTGTGGTATATAGCAGGACTCCTGTCTTAAGTTTATGGAGTCCTTTGCAGATTCAGTTGTCCTTTGTTAAGATCTTCTGTCTTAAGTTTAAGAAGATCCTAGCTCTATATAATACCACCACACACCATTTGTAATGATTGTTTGTGGTGTTTATCTTTGTTTTACCTCAAAACTTCCTTTCTTTCTATTGGAATATCCATATGTGGGGAAGCCCATTATTCTGAGTTCAATTACCAGGCTATAAGTGGAGAAAACATCTTGTAATACATTACTAAATTGTAATGTAAGTGAAATAAATGGTGTTATAAAGTGAGAAAAAAATATTTATGCAAAATAAGATTTATTTAGCCAGTTTATTCGCATTGCCAGACAGTGCCACTGGAGTATTTATGATGCAGTGTGGCAGTCGGCAGAATAGCCCATTTTTCCAACACGAGTTGTGATGGTAATAACAAATTACTAAAGATTTTACTTTATAACTAAATAAACAATGGGTAGAGTAATCAATCACTGATTACCACACTATGAATCATAATGTAGGTGGCAGCAGCCCTAGCATACTGCTAGCAGCAGGCATCTATCTGCAAGCAACTGAAAGAGCCGCTAATGCCAAAAGTGCTACATTGCAGATTCTGAATAAGCATACTGCCAGTAAATCTCATACCAAAAACTAGATTTTTACCTTACTTCGTTTTAAAGTCAGTAGCCATTTTGTAACCTTGACTGCACTACCTGTGCAATAAAAGCAGGTGTCGTTGAAGTGCTGTGTAGCTCTGTAACATACTAGATAATATTGTATACAGTGCACAATGATTATTACTAATCTATGCACAGCAATGATTTGAAGATACTGGCATGGCATTGTCTACTATACAAGAACTGAACAATTCATGAAATAAACATATGTCTGAAAAAGATTACTGCGTATTGTTTCATTTCTTATCATTGAGAAATGTATTTATGTGGATGTAGCATGGATTACAGTAATGTACTCAGAAGGCCAGTGAGTTGACTTCTAAAACTATAGGAGTTGGAGTATTTTGACTGCCAAAATTTGTCGACTGGAATTATTTTGACTTCCAAAAAATTGACAACTGGAGTATTTTGACTCCAGTAAAACTGAAATGACTTCCAAATTTCAACCCATGGAAGTATTTGACTTCCACCCAAAAAAAATTATCTGAAGCCCTGATTGCGACCTACCTTGTAAATAGGGAAAGAGACAATTAATATAATTAGATGAACAAAACATAATAGGAAATAGAAGAAAGCAGTAAAAGGTGATTAATCAAATCAAAAGCTTTAGGAAGATCAATAAACATAGAATCCACACTATAACCAGAATCTAGAGCACCTGAAACAAGATTGTGGAAATCCATGAGAGCAGTTTGTGTTGAGAATTTAGAATAGAAGCCTGACTGATAAACTGAAAGTATCTGATACTGCTGTAAGCAGTCAGTCATTTGTATAAGTACAATTTTCCCCCAAGATCTTAGAAATAATAGGTAAGAGGGAAATCAGCTGGTAATTATCCACTGCTAATTTAGACCCACCTTTATGCAATGGAATGATCATGGATTTTTTCCAAGCAGTAGAAGAAGATTGGGTGGGCAAAGATACATTAAATAAATAAGTGGGGGGGGGGCACACCATTAGAACTAAACTTTAGTAAAAAATTGTCCAAGTTATCCAGCAGAGGCATTGCCAGCATGAGTTAACATTGGGGGCCTGGGCCACAAACAAAAGGCCGGGGGTCTGGGGGCTGCTTAGGTCCCCATAAGCTATAGACATTTTGGTGCTCACTTATGCAAAATAACTCATTTTCTGCTATTTTAGCCTTGCTTTTTCCCCCATTCATTTTCCATTATTTTGTGTCTTTTTTTTTGGTTGGCTTGTCAGTTGACAGTGAAAAATGACGTACTGTGGATTAAAAGTCATAGAATCAATAGCGTATTTTGTAAATACCAGGAGATCTGGGGAAAATCTACTGATTTTTACGAAGTACACTGGGCATGGAGGAGAGCTGGGCATCTGGTGCCAGCAGGTGGCCTCCCAGAAAGTGACCCTTATGAAAATTATTCTCCACACACACTAACACAGGTCAATATCTGAGTAAAATATGATGCTTGATGCACTAAGGGAAGTACAAGAAAATGAAATTTAAAGAAGCAAAGAAGAACCACTGATGCCTTGAGAATAATTTAAAAATATGTATTTGTGTACAAAGCAACTACATATTTGTTATTAGTTCTATATTTCTTATCCGACCTTATTGTTTATTATTGAGGCCATATGCATGGAAACAGGATAGCTGCTGCTCCATGAGGGTTCATCAACTCCTATTGCTTCTTCTTCCCATTCCCAGCTTGATGTTATAATATGTGCTTGTCACATCACAGTTATTCCCAAGGCAATATAATGTGATGTCACAACAGAACATATGAATTTTAAGTAGGGAATAAGCTATAGAGGCAGTCAGTAATAAATAATGTACAGAAGAAATCTATAGAAGATAGATGAAAAAATACAAGGTCATGGAGACTGGTGTTCAACTTTAAAATGTTTTTTTAAGTTTTTCAACATGTTCCCAAAGGAAAGGCATCAGGCATCAGCTGCTCTTTAATGTTTTTGTAAATATGCAACAACACTGTATATCTACTCTATTGATGTCACTTAACTACAGTGCTAACCAAAATTGGAAAATGTGAAGCACAGGCATAAGAAGGTGGCATGACATTATTTTTATACTCACATCACATGGGCCGTTTAATAAAATATTTTGTTTTAATTTTTCTGCTCTGACTGGTAAGTCCACATTCAAAAATATAGCTATTAAGTACACAATAACAACAAAGTACAACAGATTATATGGCATAGTCATTTTTATTTTTGTGCATTGTCTTGTTCTCCCCCTTACTGTTTTCTCTCTTTCTCTGGTAATAGCAACTGATGTCTTCTGTTGCTTTTCTTTGCAAACTGTGTAATTACCTGATCTGATGATAACATAGAACACATTTCCTTCTCAATTGCTAGAATTGCAAGATCATTTAATCTGTTTTGAGTCATGGTGCCTCTGAGCCATGTATGTACCCTTCACAGTACACTAAAGGAGTGCTCACAGCTGCAGCCTGTCACTGGAATAGTTAGTGGTGCTTGGACCAACTGCTTGAGTTTTGGAAACATAATAGGGTCTAGTAGCCTATAAACATCAATTGTATTCCTTTGTTTTTCTTCCATTTTTCATTTCAGGTAATTTTTTTGCAACAAACAATTCCTCTTTTGGCAGTTCAATCCCATAGTGATGAGCTAGAGGGGCCAGAGATTCAGATGAAAGGAATGTTGCAGATGATGGGCTGCATGCACGAATGCCATTTATTATGTCAACTGCAACACTAGAAAATCTTTGCATTAGTTCAACAGACATTCTGTCAAGGCATGGATAATAAAGCTTGTTTCGAAAGTCCACTTGAGAAGAAGTTTGGTCCCGCACTCCCACTGATGCCTCAATAATAAAATTATCCATCTGTTTCTGTTTTTTTCTTCTGTTTGTGTCACTTATTTCCACATTATTCTTGTTACAAAAATCCACAGCTTCCTTAAACAGTTAATTGCTACTGTCCTCTCTCCACATCTCTTCAAGAGTGTGACGAACCGAGGCAACAAAATCTATTGCAGTGGATAGATCTATATCTTCCCTTTGTAAAACTTTGTGGATGCCCTCTTACCTTTAGTAGAGAATGGAAAATGACCAGGCAGTAAATCGTGGTTGATTTTTGCAAGGATTCTAACAGTCCACTGGCTTTTGGAGTGTGAATATTAGAAAGGCACTGAAGTATAGCTACATAGCAGTTCATCAAGGCCTTGATCAATCAGATCAATTGGATCTGGCAAGATCAGCAAGTATCTGACAACTGGAACAACTCTGATGGGCTTAAGCCTGACACTGTATATTGACAAACACATGATGATGAACAAGAGAAGTGCTAAAAAACTCATACACATTTTCCATAGTGCAGAAAAATTCTTTTGCTTCAGTTATACATTTGCATGTATGGCAAAGTACAAGATTCAGCTCATGTGCATAGCAGTGCACATACACAGCCTCTGGACGATGCTGGCAGAACTTAGCTTGAACTCCCCTACTGCCCCACTCATAACAGAGGCACCATCATATGCCTGTGCCATACATTTTGAACCTGTAATTCCACTGTCTGTGAGACATTTCAGCAGTGAAAAGATAGCCAACTCGGTTAAGAAGGGGGATAAAACCTTTTATAGGTATATCAGAGAGTGTAGAAAGACAAAGGGAGGGATAGTGAGGCTGAATAGAATGGATGGTGGGTAGGCAGAGAGGGACAGTGGAAAAGCAGGGATACTGAACGAATATTTCTGCTCAGTATTCACAAAAGAGGAGTAGGGGGAGGTGCCTAATCCAATTAACAGAAACACTCTTGATAGGGGGTCGATCCCAGTCCTTTCACAGAAGAAAGGGTTCTGAAAGAACTCCTAAAACTGAAGGTGACAAAGCAATGGGGCCTGATGGAATTCACCCAGAATTCTAAAAGAATTAAGGGGAGAACTAGTGAAACCACTGACTACCCTTTTTAACAAATCATGGGAGGATAGAGTGGTACCTGAGGACTGGAGGAAGGTGGATGTGATTCCTCTTCACAAAAGTGGGACCAAGACAGAGGCAGGAAACTACAGACCTGTCAGTTTGACCTCTGTGGCAGGGAAAGTGATGGAATCACTTCTGAAGGAAAGAATTGTTGAGTACCGAGGCCAGAGGGGCACAGGACCCAAGGCAGCATGGGTTCACAGTGGGAAGGTCATGTCAGACAAATCTAATTTATTTCTTTGACTGGGTGACCAAAGTAGTAGACCAGAGAGGGGCTGTGGACATGATCTACCTAGACTTTAGCAAGGCATTTGACACAGTCCCACACAAAAAATTAATTGTCAAATTAACCAGCCTGGGAGTGAGTCCGAGGGTGGCAGCCTGGGTAAAACATTGGCTGGACAACAGGACACAGAAGGTAACTGTAAAGGGAGTCCACTCTGAAGAAAGAGGGGTTACTAGTGGGGTACCGCAGGGTTCAGTACTGGGTCTAGTCCTTTTTAGTGTCTTTGTAAGTGACATTGCAGAGGGACTGGAAGGAAAAGTATGTCTCTTTGCAGATGGCACAAAGATCTGCAACAGGGTTGATACACAAGGAGGCGTGGAAAGGATGAAAAGGGACTTGGCAAGGTTAGAGGAATGGTCAAATGTATGGCAGCTTAGATTCAATGCTAAGAAGTGCAAGGTAATGCACCTGGGAAACAAAAACCCAGGGGAAGATTACACAACGGGGGGGGGGGTTAGTAACAACAACAAAAATGGAAATGGACCTGGGGGCAATCATATCAGATGACCTTAAGGTTAGCAAGCAATGTGAGAAGGAAATAGGGCGGGCTGGGGGTATACTGGGATGTATAGGGAGAGGCATCACCAGCAGAAAACAGGAAGTAGTTATCCTTCTGTACAGACAGCTGGTGAGACCCCATCTGGAGTACTGTGTACAGTTCTGGAGACCCCATCTCCACAAGGACATAGACAGGATAGAGGCAGTCCAGAGGAGGGCAACTAAAATAGTGCAGGGTCTGCAAGAGAAGCCATACAAGGAGAGACTAAAGGAGCTTAATATGTATACCCTTGAGGAAAGGAGGGAGAGGGGGGACATGATAGAAACTTTTAAGTACCTCAGTGGAATCAACAAAGTCCAAGAGGGTAGCATCTTTCAGAAAAAGAGATGTGCAAGAACAAGGGGACACACTTTAAAGATGGGGGGGCGGTTCGGGGCAATGTGGGGAAGTATTTTTTCACAGGGAGGGTGGTGGACACATGGAACAGCCTTCCTGAGGAGGATGTGGGTTCTAAACTGTGGGAGAATTCAAGAATACATGGGACAGACATAAGGCAATTCTTGTGGGGGGGGTAAGAAGAAATAGGCTGTTGGTTAACTAGAATCTGCAGCTTAGCCTGTAGGTAGGGAAATGAGCAGACTAGGTGGGCCAAGCAGTCCTTATCTGCTGTCAAAGTCTATGTTTCTATGATTCCACAATGGAGTCAGCATTAAAAGATTTCAGTTCTGTGAATCCTATAAAATGCTCTGTAATGCTTCCAGTTCCAGGTACAATATACCTCACGCAAACTGCCAGCTGCTCTTTACGTTTGTCTCTTGCTTCATCTGCCATAACAGCAAATATTCCTGAGCTGTTAAGTTCAGCAACTATCTTTGAAATGACCTCTTCTGTGCAACATGCAATCACCTCATTTTGAGTTTGGAAATATAAGTGGCATGTGAAGGTGCATTATACATTTGTAGAAAAGGATCAAATTGTTTTAATAGATCCAAGCATTCCAGAAAATTTCCTTTATTTAAACTATCATCCGTTTCATCATGACCCCTGAAAGAAAGTCCTTGCCTACCAAGAAATAAGGTGACAGCAATGATGCACTCAAGATAGCATCACCTGTCATTTACTTATTTGATGTTTGTTGTTTGTAATTTGTGAACAATATCACCAGTACTCTTTGTCGCTTTAAATCCAGCCCATAAGATGTTTGCATTTGCATGATATAAAGTCTTTTCATGCTCTCTAAATGAGTTAAGTGCCCTTTTCCAATTAACAAAACTTGTGCTTAACAGTTAATCTTTATTAGGGTGAGTGGCTTCATATTTCAGTCCAAAGCATCTAGAAGGATAGCAAAGGCAGCATCAAGAGTAACAGAATATTCTAACCAATTGTAATTTTCAAACCAGTGAAACTGGAATTACCTTGTTTTTCCCTCCAAATGTATGTGTGGGTAACAAGGTCACTTACTCTGAATAGGCCCTATCTCAAGTGTTCCCAAGTCTGTTAGATTTTGAGCATTTACAAGTTCACTGTTTGTTTTAGTTATACTTTCTGTGTCAACATCAATTTAACTGTGACTGTTCTGGTCGCTTGTGCATGGTTCAGCGTCCCCCTCATGCACCGAGGTACATGATGCACGAGAATGAGGGAGTGCAACATTAGCATTACTTTCTGAATTGGTAATTACACTCACTTCTTCAGGTGCATTCTTTTCTTTGGACTCAAAGAAATGTCGGATATCCATTTTTATGAAACAGTGGAAAACCAGCAAGTTCTGATACAATAATTTTTTGCAATACAACTGAGCCACACACTGCCACCTCACAGCTCAAGGAAAGGCAATGGCACAGACACACTGAGAATTACTGTCACTCAGAGGCTGCTGTCAATTAAACTGCAACAACTACAATTTTGTTTATTAGCAGAGTACGGCGACACACACTGCTGCCCTCAGCACTTCCACAACAAGCCAGGTACTACTGGCAAAAAAATATCTCTGGTACTCTGGGTCACTGAAGAGGTGGATCAGAGGCTGCTGTGTTTTAAACTGCAACAACTACAATTTTTTTTATTAGTGGAGTTCGGTGACACACACTGCTACCCTCAGCCCTCCCACAATAAGCCCGGCCGGTACTGCTGGCAAAAAAATATCTCAGGTACTCTGGGTCACTGAAGAGGTGGATCAGAGGCTGCTGTGTTTTAAACTGCAACAACTACAATTTTGTTTATTTTATTTATTTTATTTTACTGAAATCTAGGATTACAAATACCTTTGAGCAGGAACTGCTCGTTTACAAAGGTTCCACATCAAAGGAAATGGGGTATACATACATACAAAGGTCAACATAGTAATACATAGTTACACAATAAAAAGTAGTAAGAGACTGAGGCTTAGGAAATTCCAGTAATTCAAAATGTGCCAAATGTTAGGTAGCATGACATACCAGCCAAGGGCAATCTTAGAAATAAGAGCTGCAGGTGAGGGGGTATGCAGGCAGGAAAGCCATTGTCGGAGCAGAGTACGGCGACACACACTGTTGCCCTCAGCCTTCCCACAACAAGACCAGTACTACTGGCAAAAAAATATCTCAGGTACTCTGGGTCACTGAAGAGGTGGATCAGAAGCTGCTGTTTTTTAAACTGCAACAACTACAATTTTATTTATTAGCAGAGTATGGTGACACACACTGCTGCCCTCAGCCCTCCCACAACAAGCCCGGTACTACTGGCAAAAAAATATCTCAGGCACTCTGGGTCACTGAAGAGGTGGATCAGAGGCTGCTGTGTTTTAAACTGCAACAACTACAATTTTTTTTTATTAGTGGAGTACGGCGACACACACTGCAGCCCTCAGCCCTCCCACAACAAGCCCGGCTGGTACTACTGGCAAAAAAATATCTCAGGTACTCTGGGTCACTGAAGAGGTGGATCAGAGGCTGCTGTGATTTAAACTGCAACAACTACAATTTTGTTTATTAGCAGAGTACGGCGACACACACTGCTGCCCTCAGCCCTCCCACAACAAGCCCGGCTGGTACTAGTACTGGCAAAAAAATATCTCAGGTACTCCGGGTCATAGAAAAGGTGGATCAGAGGCTGCTGTGTTTTAAACTGCAACAACTACAATTTTTTTTATTAGCAGAGTACGGCAACACACACTGCTGCTTTCAGCCCTCCCACAACAAGCCCGGCTGGTACTAGTACTGGCAAAAAAAATATCTCAGGTACTCTGGGTCACTGAAGAGGTGGATCAGAGGCTGCTGTGTTTTAAACTGCAACAACTACAATTTTTTTTATTAGTAGAGTACGGCAACACACACTGCTGCCCTCAGCCCTCCCACAACAAGCCCAGTACTGGAAAAAAGAAAATCTCAGGTATTCTGGGTCACTGAAGAGGTGGGCTAGATGCTGCTGTGATTTAAACTAGGACGATTACAATTTTTTTTTTGAGTACAGCTACACACACTGCTGCCCGCAGGCCTCCCACAAGTTCAACCCCGGGCCGACACTGGCAAAAAGAAAATCTCAGCCTCAGGTACTCTAGGTCATTGATGAGGTGGACAGGCAGGCTGCTGTAATTTAAATTGCAACAACTACAATTTATTTTTTTTGTTACAAAATTTATCTCCCTGCCCTCCCAGCCAGGCCACCTAGATTGTGCTGACTCAGTTCTCAATCACACAAGATACAGATTACAACTTAATTATGTTCCTTTATGACCTTCAGGCCTACTAGGCCTTGAGTGAAAAACAGGCCTTTCTACTCTTGCCTATGAGAAGTGGCAAGAAAAAGCCAAGAACTACAAAGTTAGCAGCAGCAATTGCTGAAATACTGAAAATGACTGTTTTTATGTCAAAATGTAGAAGTTGTATACTCTTTTTTTTCTCAAATTCCACTCAAACACAGAGACAAACTGTGCACTGATTGAACTGCAGTGCTTTTGCTTTCACTCTCTCTCCAGTCTGTCTCTGACTGAAAAGGCCACACCCTACATGATACTCACTGGCCACTCACAAGGCTCTATTCCTGTAATGACACTCTATAGTCCATGCTGCTTAATAGTCATGTGACTATCAAGTAGCATAAACTACAAAATAGGTATCCCACGATGCATATGGCCCATGTAAGAGTTACTGTCATGTGACAGCAGCTGGCTGCTGCTCGTTGCTGCCTCATGCCTGGGCAAGCAACAGCAATAAGCAGCAGCCAGCTGTCAGTGTCATCATGTATGCTGTGAGGCTTTGAGCACACATTATGCATTGCTGGGCAAGTCAAAAGTCACTCAGTGCCATGCCACCCATCATCACTCACACAGACATAGTACACTGGCCTCAGTGGCCTGGGGGGCAATCAATCTCTCTCGGTCAGTCTCAAGTCCTGGGCCATTCCTGCTGTATGTGATCATCTGATCTCCCTCAATCCCTCTCCCCTTAAAAGGGCCCCAGTTGGTTTGCAACTAAATGCAGTGCTGCCGGCAGTGCCAAACCTGCCATCCATCCATCCATGATGTCTAGTAAGTTTAAACTTGAACAGCGCCGAGATGACTCTCTCACTCACCTCACTCGCCGAGTCGCACAGTAACATGTCAGCAGGCAGCCAGTAATCCAGTTCTGTTGTGTCTCTAATGAATGTCTCCAGACATTACTCCCTCTTCTCCTCTGAGTCTGCAAACGGAGTAGTTGCATTTTATTCATTTTCCTATCCTATCCTGACCTGTTCTGTGCGCCACCTTTGAGACGCCCATCACCAGGGCAACTGGAACACTCCTTACCAATTACAAACACGGACTAGGAGGAGCTGTGTTGATGGTTGACATGGTGACGATGAGTCCGACTCTGAAAACGAGCAAGTGATGGGCCCTGGGCAGCTGGATCGAGCAGTCGGACTGGAGCGGGGCTAACAAAAACAAATAATTAAATTAGTCACAGCTGCTTTCCTGCTTCCCTTCAGTTAGCTGCCCAGCCTGCCTATGTTGCTATCGTTGTTGTCATGACGTCCAGTTGACCGTTCAACTTAGTTGAAGACACCAGGAGAAAGGACTGCTGTGTGACTGGACTTCTCTGCTGGGACTATATTGCCCTCCTTCCTTCCCCTCCACCCAAAGCTAGTTCTATTTTTATAGGCACAGGATTTGACTGACAACAGGAACTTCCTGTTTGGGAGCAGGAAGTGAGTGATAACAGAACCACCAAAGACCCACCATCCTAGAAGGGCAAGACTAGCTCTCCAGCCCCCTCTAGCTGCTGGAGGTCTGCCTCTGAGCAAGTAAGTGGTCTACTGAGAAATATAGGATATTTTTGTCTCAGAACAGGACAATCAGGAGCTTAAAGGGCACACAGGCAGAAAGTAAGGAGAGAGAGAAAAAAAAACAGAGGAAAGAGTAAGGATTGAAAACAGTTAAGGGCCAGAAATAAGACATGATTGGAGTGGTGCAATGCGGTGGCTGTGGAGCAGCAGTCTTCGGGAGGCGTTCTGGAGGATGCGGTGTTGTCCCATCTGCAGGCACCTCTCTGGCTGAGGGAGGAGGTTGCTCACCTCCAGGCTGAGTTGACCAGGATTTGTGGGACCTCCTCTTCCATCCAGGGACCACCAGTGCCACTGCCGTTGCCTCAGAGGTTGCCAAGAAAGAGGAGCGTTGGACCACAGTGGGCTCAGGAGGTGAGGGTGGTGGAACAGAGGCGCATCCCTCCAGTTGTACCTCTCCACAATTCCTATGCCATTCTGGCAAAGTGTGGTTCCTCTATGGAGGCACCCGCAGTGGAGACCAAGGAGGATGCTGGGAACCTTCACAAAGGAGACCCACAGGAGGGTGGCAGGGGACCCTGCAGGGAAAGAAAACAACTCCTGGTGGGGGACTCCATTGTTAGGAAGGTAGAACTGGGGGAGGAAAGGGAGAAGGAGGTAAGGTGCCTGCCTGGCGCCATGGCTTGGAGGGACAGGGAGCGAATCCTCAGGATTGCGGAGCAGCTGCACAGGGGAGGGAGCTGGATGTCATTGTCCACCTAGGGACAAATGACCTGCACAAGAAAGGATTAGAGAAGTGCAGGAAGAGTTGTGGAATTGGGAGGGGCCTTAGTCAAGAAGCACGCATTTGCATCCTTCTCGGAGGTGCTGCCCATCTATGGCATAGAGGCTAGGTGTTCCGCATCATGGGATTCCAATCAGTGGTTGAAAAACTGGTGTGGAGCTCAAGGATTTGGCTTCATTGGGACTGGGGTCCACCTGGGTGATGTGGCCTATACTGGCATGATGGGCTGCATCTGTCCGGGAGGAACCAGGATCCTAGGTGATAGGTTTAAATGCTTCATTGGCAAGCTTTTAAACTAGCCAAGGAGGCACTGGAAAGGAGCAGGAAATTTAGCCCCCAAATAATCACGGTAGTAAGTGCAAACACCAACATAGAGGTGCCGAGTAGGGAAAAGGCAGGGTAAATGGAGAAAGTGACAAAGGCAAGAAGGACAGGGATGGGGCAAAGGGAGTAAGGCCATCAGGAAATGGAGGGTAATGAGTACTAATGCCCATAGTCTGGGCAACAAGCCCCTGAGCTGGTGGCCTTGATGGAAGAGGGATGCCTGGATATCATAGCAGTCACAGAAACATGGTACACAGAGAACCATGACTGGGATGTTAACATACCAGGGTACATAACCTACAGGAGAGACAGGCAGGGAGAAGAGGGGGAGGAGTAGCTCTCTATGTAAAGGAAGGGATAAAAGCAACTGAACAAAAGAGTAAACAGGGAGGAGAGGAGGCACTGTGGGTCACCTTGGAGACTGGAAAGGACACCACAATCCGCACAGGGGTTGTGTACAGACCCCATGTCAGGGGGAGGGAATGGACAAGGATATGATAGAAGGCATTCTTAGAATGGCAGAGAAAGGGGAGATACTATTGATGGGAGACCTGAATATGCCAGATGTTAACTGGAGCACATTTGCTGCAGCCACATCCAAGAGCAGGGCCATTCTTGATGCCCTACAGGTGGCAGGGCATTAGACAGCTAGTTTCGAACCCACCTGTGAGGGAGCAATCTAGACCTCGTGACCTCAAATGGGGCAGGAGAGGATCTCAGATCTAAAGTGGGTTGCCATCTGGGGACAAGTGACCATCAAACAGTGTGGTTCACGTTAAAATCAGCTAACAGAGTCAAGCCACAAAAGTGAGGGTACTGGACTTTAGGAGAGCTGACTTTAGCAAGATGGGAGAAAAGCACTAGCAAACAGACTAGAAGGAGGTGGAGCAACAATGGGGAATCATCAAAACTGCCATCACAGAGGCAGCAAGCCTTTGTGTGAAGCAAATAAACAAATCAAAATGAAAGAAAAAGCCACTATGGTTCTCAAAAGAGGTGGCTGTGAAAGCCAGGAAGAAAAAGATAGCATTCCGGAAGTATAAGGAAACACAGAAGGAGCAGGACAGAGAGCTGTACCAGTTAAGGCAGAAGGAAGCAGGGAGGGAAGTCAGAATAGCAAAGGCCCAAACTAAGGAAAAGATAGCCAACTCAGTTAAGAAGGGGGATAAAACCTTTTATAGGTACATCAGCGAGCATAGAAAGACAAAGGGAGGGATAGTGAGGCTGAATAGAATGAACGGTGGGTGGGCAGAGGGGGACAGTGAAAAAGCAGGGATACTGAACGAATATTTCTGCTCAGTATTCACAAAAGAGGAGGGGGAAGTGCCTAATCCAATTAACAGAAGCACTCTTGATAGGGGGGTTGATCCCAGTCCTTTCACAGAAGAAAGGGTTCTGCAAGAACTCCTAAAACTGAAGGTAGAGAAAGCAATGGGTCCTGATGGAATTCACCCCAGAATTCTAAAAGAATTAAGGGAGGAACTAGTGAAACCACTGGCTACTCTTTTTAATAAATCATGGGAGGATGGTGTGGTACCCAAGGACTGGAGGAAGGAGGATGTGATTCCTTCACAAAAGTGGGACCAAGACAGACGTGGACACTACAGACCTGTCAGTCTGACCTCTGTGGTAGGGAAAGTGATGGAGTCACTCTGAAGGAAAGAATAGTTGAGTACCTAGAGGCCAGTGGAGCACAGGACCCAAGGCAGCATGGATTCACAGGGAAGGTCATGTCAGACGAATCTAATAGATTTCTTTGACTGGGTGACCAAAGTAGTAGACCAGGGAGGGGCTGTGGACATGGCTCTACCTAGACTTTAGCAAGGCATTTGACACAGTCCCACACAAAGATTAATAGTCAAATTAACCAGCCTGGGAGTGGGTCCCAGGGTGAGCCTGGGCAAAACATTGGCTGCACAACAGGACACAGAAGGTAATTGTAAATGGAGTCCACTCTGAAGAAAGAGAGGTTACTAGTGGGGTACCACAGGGTTCAGTATTGGGTCAGTCCTTTAATGTCTTCGCCAGTGACATTGTAGAGGGACTGGAAGGAAAGATGCCTTTGCAGATGACACAAAGATCTGCAACAGGGTTGATACAAGGAGGCGTGGAAAGGATGAAAAGGGACTGGCAAGGTTGGAGGAATGGTCAGAAGTATGGCAGCTAGGATTCAATGCAAAGAAGTGCAGAATAATGCACCTGGGAAACAAGAACCCAGGGAAGAATACACAATGGGTGGGGAGGTAGTAACAACAACAAAAGGAAAGGGACCTGGGGTAATCATATCAGATGACCTTAAGGTTAGCAAGCAAATGTGAGAAGGCAGAGGAGGGCTGGGGTATACTGGGATGTATAGGAGAGGCATCAGCAGCAGAAAACAGGAAGTTGTTATCCCTCTGTACAGACAGTTGGTGAGACCCCATCTGGAGTACTGTGTCCAGTTCTGGAGACCCCATCTCCGCAAGGACATAGATAGGATAGAGGTAGTCCAGAGGAGGGCAACTAAATGGTGCAGGGTCTGCAAGAGAAGTCATAGGAGGGAGAGACTAAAGGAGCTTAATATGTATACCCCTGAGGAAAGAAGGGAGGGGGACATGATAGAAACTTAAGTACCTCAGTGGAATCAACAAAGTCCAAGAGGGTAGCATCTTTCAGAAAAAGAGAATTCAAGAACAAGGGGACACAATTTAAAGATAGAAGGAGGGCAGTTCAGGGCAATGTGAGAAAGTATTATTTCACAGAGAGGGTAGTGGATGCATGGAACAGCCTTCCTGAGGAGGTTGTGGGGTCTAAAACTGTGGGAGAATTCAAGAATGCATGGGACAGACATAAGGCAATTCTTGTGGGGGGTAGGAAGAAATAGGCTGTTGGTTAACTAGGATCTACGGCCTATCCTGTAGGTAGGGAAATGGGCAGACTAGATGGGCCAAGCGGTCCTTATCTGCCGTCAAAGTCTATGTTTCTATGTTTCAGAGGAGCAGAGCCCAGGAGCAGAGCCAGGCAGGAGGCTCAGGCAGGCCAGCGGTGTTGGTGGTGGTAGTGTGGAGTCGTGGATGGGTGCCAGGCGCTGCCAGCGCAGCAGACTGAAGAAGGAGGAGACTGAGATGGAAGTCAGGATGGCACAGGCAGGTTGGACAGATGGGCATCGGGTAGGTTGCTGGAGGGAGCCTGCTGGGCTCATGGCTGGGTTGTAGCAGTGAAAACGGAGTTTTGGATTTTGGGCACGCACCACTCTCTAGCAGCAGCCACTGCCTGACTGCCAGTGGTCATCATTCACGGTAGGCAATTCGCCACAATCTAGTGCGGGGTGGGAGGGGTCATGCGACTGACTAGGTGTGTGGGGAGATGATTGAGCTGCCTGAGGGCAGTGCAGAAAATGTGAAGAACTGCAGCGCAGGAAAGGTTCGGGGGCCCCAGACAAAATGTTCAGGGCTCTATCCCCGGAGGCCCAGCCCTAGCAACGCCTCTACCTAGGTCATTAGCTGAGTCTACTTTTAAAGTGCTCAGCAGTTTGTCTGTTTTACAGAAAAATCCCACGCATCATTTACAATTTTACAAGATAGAATACTACCCCAAGAAACCTGATTTAGGTCACCTATGATTTACGATACAAAATATGACTGAATGGTCACTAAAGCTATTTTCTAAACAGCTAGAATGCAGTAGAGGAACATCGGGGGTGGGTGGGGGGCCAATAATTAGATCAAGTATGGTAGATGCCTTGTGAACTGCATTGATTTGAGCAAAATCATTTTTCTTGTTAGAAATTTTTTATTATCATTTCAAAAGGACACATACACAGACATCAGGTAATGAAACATGTGAACCATACCGCAACCTTTGGTACAGATAAAGGCTTATTAGAGATATAGTAACAGATAGCAAAATAATAACATACGGAGCATGACGTCCAAAACATTACAGTGTGATATACATCATACAAGGAACTGTCATGTTACAAAGGTCATCAGGGCCTACCTAGGCCTACCCATCCCTAGGGGGGGAGCCAGAAGTTTCTAACAGGTAAAACAAAGCAAAGTATCAATAGTATACGAGGCCTAAGATAGGCTATGATGAACAAAATTGTGTCCTACTGTAAGTCAGGCCTGGACTAATAGTAACTATATACACAGAAAACAAACAAGAGACATACTGTTTCTGGGATTAAAACACTACCTTGGCGGGTGGCACTAACAAAGCAACAGACACCTTCCATATTAGAAGGGGGGAGAGCGAAACCAGGGGGCTCACAAAAAAAAAGGAAAGGAACCACCTAAGATGGGACATCATGACAATACTTGGAACAGAGGTAAGGCTGCCAGCGTGCCTCATATTGAGCCAGTGAACCTCCCGCAAAACTAGAGAGCCTCTCAAATATCGCCCCATGACCTAGGGCATGAAGAAACTCACAGAAGGTTGGGACCTCCGGGGATCGCCATCTCATTAAGATAAGTCTTTTGGCTATAGCTCCCACTGCAGTGACCCACTGGGTCCCAGGACAATGTTTGGATGTATGATGGCTGGCACAACCTAAAAGAAGGAGAGACGGGTCAGGATTAAGCTGAGGAAAAAGCTGAGCACACATGACTTGAATGACAGTCCAAAAGTGCTGGAGGTTGGGACAGTCCCAGAGTATATGAAACAGATGGGCTCCTTGAGTGCCACATCTCCAGCAAGTATTCTGCTGGAGAAGTCCCATCTTCTTCAACTTAACCGGGTCCCTATACCACCTATGGAGGGTTTTGTTCATAATAAGATGGGTGCGACCATCCCTGCAAGACATGTGCATTCTCACCCACGCATGATCCTACTGACGCTCAGATATCGGGGATCGAAGATCCCTCTCCCATTGGATTCTGGCCGACTGTATGGGATTGACCGAGGCATCCCAGAGAGCAGTGTAAATTGCACTGGCTCTACTATTAATGCAGTGGATCCAAGATGAAAGACGGTGTGAACTTGTTTGTGAGCTCTTATCTTTAGGGGAGTTAGGAAGATGAATAATGGCATCACGAATTTGGAGATACCTCCAGAAATGTGCAGCCAGGAGATGGTATTTAGATCTTAGCACCTCAAAGGTGTCCAAGGTGCTAGACTGAGGGAGCAGTAAATCCCGTATTAGGGAGATACCTTGTGCCTCCCATAGTTTCCAGTGGATCATACTGTTGCCCACTATCAAGGCTCGGTTATTCCAAAGGGGCATAAATTCCCATGGCGCTAAGTCCTGGCCTAGGAGAGTCAGGACTTTTTGCCAGTATTGGATTGACACCAGAATTGTAGGTGAGAGATCAGGGGGGAGATTTTTCTTGCTATACAATGCCACTGCCAGAGAGGGGGCCTGTAAAAGTGATGCGTCCCATGGGAGCCATATGGGAGAAGTGAGACCAATTTTGGAAAACCATAAGGTGGTCTGGGCTGAGATGAAGGCCATGTGGTAACCCTGAAGCCAGGGGAAACCCCATCCCCAACTGCTCCAGTGTTGACGAAGTTTGAGTTTGCTATAGCACGGGCGGGAGCCCTCCCACAAAAAGTTGCCAAATAAAGCTTTGATTTTCTGGAACCATTTTGATGGGATTGATACAGGGAGATGGGCCAACAGATACAAAATTCTAGGGGTCGCCATCATCTTAATAGAGTCAATTTTCCCAGCTAGGAAGAGCAGCAAGGCCTTCCAGCAGGCAAAGTCTTGTTTGTGCGATTCAACCAGGGTAGAAAAATTAGCAGTGAGCATTTTAGACAGATTGGTGTGAAGGATGACACCTAAATATGTTATACCATTGGGGGACCATTTAAGACCCGAGGCACCGAGATCTATGCCAGAAGGTACCGAATTCATGGGGAGCACCTTGGTTTTAGCATGGTTTATCTTGACCTGAAAGTCCAGAAAATGTTGTCAGAGTATGGAGAATGGATTGAATAACCTGTGGGGTACATTCAGTATTGATCAGACGGTCATCAGCATAGAGAAAAGTCTTAAAATTGGTACCACCCACTAATACTCCGGGGATAGAGGACGATGCCCGAAGCACAATGGCCAGAGGCTCAATGGCTAAGATGAACAGAAGAGGAGAGAGAGGACAATCCTGTCTCGTACCTTTCTGCAAATGGAAGACTGGCGATAACAGGCCATTTGTCAAAACCCTGGCTAGGGGGGAGGCATACATTAGTTTAATCCAGGAGAGAAAGCCTGGACCTACCCCCATTGAGGAGAGGGTGTGAAACAGGTAAGGCCACTTGACAGAGTCAAAGGCCTTTTCAAAATCAACGGCTAGGGCAATAAAGGGTTTATTGGAAAATTTCGAGTGATGCATTAATGAAATGAGTATTCTGTGGTGGTCAGAGCCTTGGCGCCCCTTGACAAAACCTGCTTGGGAGGGGTGGACCAGCCCCGGGAGAAGGGGTTCCAGCCTACCAGCGATAACTTTGGCCAGGATTTTGGCATCGGCATTAATGAGGGAGATGGGACGATAACTGCCCAGAGAAAGTAGGTCTTTCCCCTTCTTAGGAAATACAGTAATGGTGGCTTCCCTCATCGAGGGAGTTAAAAGCCCGGTGTGCAGAGAGTGCGTAAATGTACGAATTAGGTAATGGGGCAAGATTAACACCTTGGGCCCTGTAAAAGTCGATGGGGAGATCGTCTGACCCCAGGGCTTTGCGAGGTGACATGGAGTGAATAGCCTTATCCACTTCCTCCACGGTGATCGGGGATTCCAACTGGATAACGTCAGAGGGGGAGAGTTTAGGGATGGGTAATGATTCCAGAAAATTTTGAATAGAAAGTAGATCTGCGGGGCATGAGGAGGCATATAACTGCTTATAAAATTGAGCCATGATATCATTGACCCCGGTAGCAGAATAACAAGGAACCCCAGCATGGTCTTTCAATGTAGGTATCCTTCTAGACATTTGTTGGTGCTTTAAACGATAAGCCAGAAATTTGCTGACGTTTTCGCCCCCCTCCCAGTAAGCATGGCGCACATGCTGAAGATTAAATTCAGCCTGATGAGTTAAGTGCGCATTCAGTGAGATTCTGGTGCTTGCCAGTTGTGTGAGTAGAGACTGGGATGGGGGTTTATCTTGGAGAGATTTATACGAAGTTCCAAAAGATATAATTGTTTTTCGAGAGCCCATTGATTGGCCTCCCGGTGGCGGCAACTGGCTGAGGCAAATGCCATAACACCACCCCGTATAGTTGCCTTAAAGGCTTCCCATAAGGTGGAATCTGAGACCTCCCCATTATCATTGTTGGTCCAGTACTCAGTTATTGTAGGACCCAACCATTTCTGAAAGTCAGCATCCTCAAAGAGAAGGGGATCTAAGCACCAGGAGGAGGGAGGATGATGGTCTTGCCCCAGTTTAACCTGTAGCTCCAAAGGAGCATGATCGGAAACATAGATTGGATGCATACAAGAGGTTACAACCCTTTCGTAGAGACCAGAGGACATCAACCATAAATTTATTCTGCTGGATGAATCATGAGATTGTGAAAAGCATGAGTAACCACGCATCCCTGGGTGCAAGGCCCGCCACGCATCTAACAATCCATGTTCCTCCATTAATCTCAGAAGGGCTTTCTTGGCCTGTCTGTGTGGTTCAGGGGCCTTAGAGCTTCTATCAAGTGAATGATCCAGTACCAAATTAAAATCCCCTCCAAGAAGGATTGGGACCTTCTGCGTATTAAAATCTGCAAGGGCCGGATTGATTGTATGGAAAAATTGGGGGCAGTCCTGATTAGGAGCATACAGATTAACCAGGACCAGGAGACCCTCTGGGGTTTCAACTTCAGCCATGATCCATCTCCCATCCATATTGTGAATATGTCTTTTAAATTTCCTCCCCAGATTTTTATGCAAAAGTATAGAAACACCCCTCTTATGGGATTAGGCCACACTGTGCAACTCATCTACTACCCACCCCCGTTGAAGCTTCTTTGCTTCAACAGAGGGGAGTTTAGTCTCCTGTAGGAGGACTACCGAAGGCCTGAGTTTTTTTAAGTGAATCAAGACTTTCTTTCGTTTAATTGGAGAATTGAGTCCCTGGACATTCCAGGAGATAAGGTTAGTCTCCATGAGGCCTGAATGAGATCATGGCTGAAATAGTACAGAACAGGAAGCCCTGGCATGGGAGACAAAAACCAATGGAGTATATTAGCTCTCCCTTAGTTATTACATGCAGAAGACAGATCACAATCCCAGAATTCAGAGTGCCAAAACTATTAACAGTGTACACAAAAACGCCTTCCTGTGCAAGGCTCAGTGAGGCCTGAACATTAAATACAAACAACAGTAATAACAGTAACCAGCAACAGCTGTAACCTTCCCACCCTCCCTGCCACCCCCAAAATTGCTCAGAACAGACCAGCTCCCACTGTGTGCATCGACTGTTCACGCCCAGATACCAGCAGGATCGCTGGGGTGTAGATAGTTAGTTAACTACAGCTGGAGAGATAGGACATCCCAATGTCCGAGAGGCTCTCCGTGTAGCATCCCACCAACAAAAAGGACAAAGCATCCTGCATAAGACAGTTAGTTAAAATGAGAACATGACATACATCCGTGTCAGACTTACCAGCAAATTGAGGATGCAGCCCCAGACCCTAGCTACCATTCCAAAGGGTGATACCCCTATGGAACTAAGAGGGGGGGGCTGCTAGGGAGGTAATTGCTTTACTTCCCTAAAGGTAAAGGTTCATGTTTAAAAGTATATGTACAGGTAGGTCTACATGTAGACTACCTGAACGTATACTTTTAAACATGAACCTTTACGCCAATGCTATATAAACTTAAAAAAATGCCCACTCCCTGCTGTGTGCAGTACAGCAACAGCGGGATCAATGTCACTAAAATGGGACGTTTTCCCATAATGCTTAGCAGCGCTCGATCGGGCTTCTCAGGGAGCTCCCTCCGCTTCCGCATTCGCCGAAACTCTGCAAAATTAAAATACAAATGACAGCTGTAAAATAAATTTCAAAACTCAACCCTATGAGGACTGCAGCAGGAAAGATACATAATATTACAGGGACAGCCCTGTACCGAGAATATTTGCCAGTCACCTTTAAGGTTTTTGCACTATCCGGATCTCAGAATCCGCACATCTGACCAGAGCGATGCTTGCCACATCAAGAGATCTACCCCATGGGACAGCGCATACCACATTTTGTGCAACTTCATGGATTGGTTACAAAGTTATTTAAGTGCAAAATCTGAGGCTTAACATCAAACATGCTACTCAATCCTAACTATAGGGGCATGACTGTGCCCCTATAATAAGGCTGTTTTTCAGCCTCACATTACCATGATGACAGGGACGTCTTGAGCTTCGCTTTCGAGGTTACTCTGCCATCATGGCAGCCCCTCAGTGGAAAAGAAGCCTTGTTGTGTATGGTTGCCTATACATTATTCTGTATATTCACACCAAAAGCTTGACCCACTGATTTCTCCCAAGTGATATTTACTGCAGCATTAAATTGCCTAGCTCTGCAAGTTGGGTTAATTGTTAAAAAATCTTATAATGTCTTACAAGGTAATTCTGAGCATTTCAAAGCTGTGGGGACTAGTCCCTAAGTTACCTTCTCCAGTGCAGTGCTATGTGACTTCTAAGCAGCTTCAGGGATGCTTTTGCTGTGGAAGATGTAACATATATAGACTTTGTAGAGCAGGAAATGAATTCATTCATTCATCTGGAGGGGAAACCACTAATGAACATTCGACAATTAATTACCTGCCGTACTTCCATCATTGTTGACATGATACGAAGTTCTTCTCCCAAACCTGGTATGCCATTCGGTCATCATTTTCAACATTTTCATCAGCAACATAATAGTAAACCTGGTTGTATGCAATTTATGAGTATTGATCACATTAGGCCTCCTACAATCGGCATTGGCCAAATTCCCATTCTGTTGTATGTTAATTCGGCTGCTAAGACCAATCTAACGAAGTGGCCTCATGCGCATTCTTAGGGTATGAGAACCATGAACTAAGGCTGAGCAGTTCTGATACCCTAAGGATGTGAGACCACACTTACAACCGTAAGAGTGGTCTTGGTGGGGTATTACTATATTATCAATCAAGATCGATTAATAATATATTCAGAATTTTCGAAACCTGCCCTGAATGTGCTCGCTTCCAGGGCAGCTGTGTGTGAGACACTCTTCACAGAATAAGAGTGTCTCACATGCAGAGGAAAGGAGAGCTCCGATTGATCGGATGAGCTCCCTCGATTTATAATGCAAAATGAGGTCTGCTGGATATATAGTCTGAGATCAATGCACCCCTATAGACTAAAAGACACATTAAACATTAATCCATGTTTGTGATGGGTCATTCATTACATCAGTTTATACTAAGATACATATTTATATAGCTGCTTGAACATTAAGATGCATTTCTTTTTAGTTATTTTTTATTAGGAGATTAAATCATCAGTATCTAATATATTTATAGATCCTATATCCTATGGTTTATGGTAGCAGAAATGTAATTATGAAAACAGTTATAAAAAATTGCTTTTGAATGTAGATTAATTTATTGATTTTTTCTTTATACTTAGCCCAGCTAGATTTCTCCCATCCAGATAAACCAGCCTGTTTGCCTCTGAGCACTTGCTCACAAACCATTTTTCTACTTTAGAGTCTCCTTCCTCTACCTTATTTTGATTCACTTTAATAGTACTGCCTTTGTTGCTATGTGGCTTCAGCCTTTATTTTGAGCATCACTGCTTGCTACATGCTTTACCTCCACTGACAGCTTCTCATCTTCCTCTAGTGGGTATTTCCTCTGTTCAAGAGGTATTGTGATTAGGCTGGACTGTTTCAGCCTTGAGCCTCCTTCCTTTTCCGCTGGCTTATTCTCATCACTTTTCTTTTCAATTTTCTTTCCCTCCTGTTGCCTCTCGCAAGGGCCCCATCGGTCACCCCCACCTTATCCCACCCTGCTGAGAGCTTCTCTACTGGAGATCATGTTCCTCCAACCCATCTGCAGCACACCTACCTGGCATCCCTCAGTCTACCCCCTGAGGCGGGGTCTCCTTTCTGTGCTGCGCTGATCTTCCATTCATTCAATCAACTGCCAAGGCAGGTGGAGGTGAAGGAGCAGTCAGATGCCAGAGGATCCAACGTGGGTGTGGTGGCTGGAGTGATGTCTTTCTCCCAGCAATAGGGGTGTTTCCTTTTTAAGTGACCCCACCAAGGCGCAGATGTGCAATGATGTCCAGCGTGGGTATGAGTGCACTCCTGTACTCCTCCCATAGACATCCACCATCACCTCCCCCGATACCATATGTGGGCTGGACTGTTGCACAGCATGCCTCCGTGTGGTGTTGCTGCTGCTCTGCACCACCGGGGCCGGCTCTATCCTCATCACGTTTACCAGTGGTGCTTCATTACTTTCTTATCAGACTGTTTACATTTTGAGGTTTTCTGACTTCTATTTTATTTTTAATATTTCTTAGTAATTGGTTTTATCTGTGGGCCATCTTGTTATGTACTCTGTTTGTCAGCCCCCAGGCAGATGTTGCTGGGCTCCACCAGACTGTGTCACACCTCTAACAGCACTGCAGCATATTTAAATGCTACTTGTTTTGAATTATGTACTATGTTTTTATGCTTGTTACATTTAAGGAGTGCCTGTAGCCACAAGCCCTGCCCCCCGAAGAAACATTGCTGTGGGGACACGAAGCACTGGGGTTTTTGTGCTTGCACTTCTACCTGTCTCCGCATAGTTAATCTTGGTATGCACTAACTTTTTTGGCATTTTGCCTTATTCATTTTGGCTGCAAGTACATCGTTTTTTGTGTGTGTCCTATATTAAATCCAAATACAAAACAATCATTACAGTTGACTTGACCCTTCCTAGTTTAAATGTTTAATTCTCTTCTGTTTTCTAATTTTTTTGTCTTACATTTGGTCTGTTTTTGGTAAAAAAAAATCTGTTCTCAAAGGCATACTGTAATAATACCACAAAGGAAATAGGCACCTAAAACCAGAGAAAGATTCAGGAACCACTGAAAGTATGCATTTTTATCCCCGTGTTTAGTCTGTAATTACAGTATGAAGAAATTATTTGCAGATTGAAACCACCATGCATGGAAGTGTGGCATATCCTCCTCAGGGGTTACAATATTTCAGAGTAAATCTTAAGGGGAGGGTGAAGAGGAGTACTAAATTTCCTATAATCTATAACCTACACTGTAAGTGTTTCCACAGCAATGGTACTTTACGCTTGTGCTAGAGAACAGAAATGAACCAGACTTTATATCTGTGCAAATGACATTAATTCACTAACAGTTCTTGTCAGTTGTTAAAGAACTAGGGGAATTTTTAGAAGGGTCAGATACAGCAATATGATTCATCTTCACCTGGCCTAATGTATTCAGAGCATCCTGTCCTGTTTTGAAAGGGCTGAGAGCATTTGCCAGAAAAGTCGTGATGTGTGGCAGCATGTGTCATAAGAAAAATACATGCATCATTTTTTTATGAAAGTTCCAGTTTTTCAGATGCAACTGCACCAGACCTTCAGACTCTGATAAATCATTTCTACCACTGCAGATTCAATGCTGCTTTGAAAATATTGTCTAATACGTCAGTGACACATCCATCTGAAAATACTACCCCAGTTACGTACTAAATTAAAAAGCTTTAAACTACTATCTTTATAACTGTAATGTTTAACTTCATAGTTTTTTAATGTTTTAACCTTCCCCTGATGTTGGTCTACTACATAGTTCAGATAATGCAGAAACTTCAGTATTTCACTGTGTCTTTAAGAAACCACCTGGCTTTCCCCAACTAACCTCTCAATTGCTATTTGTGAATTCACTTTCTCTTGTCATGGTAAACCCTATGGTGTCATAAACAAAGGTATTATAAGGTCAGATGGGAACTGTCAAATGTGTTTCATATACACTTTAAGACAAAGCTTCCAAGATGTGTTATTAACCCTGGAAAGGAAAACTGAAAATTAAAATATTTATATATATATATTTCCTAATAAATATTAACAGCTAAAATATTACTTTATTTATTTATCACCAGAAAATGTGGCTTGATCACAGGAGTCTGTTTTAGCTATGCTTGGGTGTACACAATATACAATTAATACATGGAACACAGAAAATACATGCATTTGAATACAGTACTATACGTGTACAGAAAGTCTACAATTGCTATTCTTCTTGGGGGGTACTTATGATCCCCTTGGGGTCATGACAACCTGTCAGGACAGACAGGATAGACCATAAGGCCTTCTTTTGCCGGCAATTTTCCCTGTGTCTATGTTACTAGTAATATAAACTGCATGGACAACTACATGTTTCACAAAAGTTTTCATAAATGTTATGCTTGAAGCATGATTAGGTGTTTGAAACTACATACTAAAGTGTTGTGTTGCCCTTAAAGAGTTTCTTTTGAGTGTCGTTAGTGGTATAGTAGATAATGTTAATTCAACTCCACTCAAAGATAATCAGAGCCGGCATTAGGCACCAACAATCCTTGTGCAGCCAGGCTGGAGAACGCCTCTGACATCTTTTTTATCAGTATGAAAGGAGCTACAGAATGCAGCCTCTTGATTGGTTCTTCACATTCCAAGAGCCTTACATAATATTTTGTTAATATACCTGCAGAGCCTTGTCACACAAACCCATTAAACTACTCTTTGAATCTGATCATTTTTTTAACTCAAGACAATTTTTGTTTTCATCTAAACCTTGTTACACATTACACCCCAAAGGGTGATTAACAGACTGTTAATGTAACTCCTAGTCATGCCTCACTGCTTAATTAATTATGTTCTTTACTAACATGCCTCATCAGATGCAAAAAATAATACATTATTTTTTTGTGATGCCCCAAATTAAACCCACTTTGCCCCATCCCTCTTCATAAAGTTACACACACACACACACACACACACGCACACACACATGTCAGGGTATAGATGTCTACACTCTGTATATCTTGTACCAGCTCTGTACCTCATGTATCCACTTGTTCTTTTAATTTTTATTGTACAGTTAACTTGTATTTTGACGTGGAGCCTTTGCAAAGAAGTCCCAGTATGTTCAATAAATAAATAAATCATCACACACACACACACACACACACACACACACTGTACATATGTAGAATCTGTACTGTAGAGCTGTATCATGAAATACCCTATTATTTTATTGTTTTAATACTCCACCTCTGATGCTACTGGTTCACTCCTTTGGCCCACCCAAGGGATATCCCCACTGCCTACTGAACTCACAGGCCACAATCAGCACCCCATGAGTCTACCTCAAGTCCTCCATCATCCCAGGAAAGCTGGTATATCCCTGCCAGAGCTCTGTGCTACCACCAGGTAGAGCAGCATCCAGAAATCTCCAGGGATGATGGCTGATGGAGGCAGAGTCAATGCACTACAGGGTCAGGTGGCAATGGAGGGACTTTCAGGAACCACTGTTTGGATTGCTGGACAGTCATTTTCCCTGTTCTGAGGGACAACCACGTCCCAACATGACTACAGTTGTGACAGCATCCTTGGGGGGTGTCCTTGGTTGTGTATGATCACCCAAGTCACAAAAGATGCACCACTAAGCCACCACAAGGAGCTGCTAGTGCAGCAGCTTGGTGCAAGTCACCCTTCTGGGTGTACAGCATCCACAAAATGCTTTGCAGTCTTCACTGCCAGCCTCCACTCCTGATTTCCCAGGCTTGGGGCATGAACTGATATCACCAGCATGCCAGAGTGGTCCATCAACACTTGGTAGCATGGCGCCCACCTATTATTTATATATTTTCGCTCTGTTTATTTGCTTTCTCCCCCACTGAACCCTCCTGCTGGTGACTCCCAGCCCTGTTACCCACCGCACCTGGGACTTATGCCGTCTGCTGCTTCTTTACCTCTGAGTGAGTGAGTGAGTGCCTTGGTAGGTGGTGCAGGACCTTCAGAGTCGCCAGCATCATCCTGTCAGTGGCAGTGTTTCATCTTGTTTTCTCCCTAACCCAGGCTGGGATGAGTGCAATGGAGTGCATGTACTGTGTGAAGACATAGTGTACCTCTGTGCCTGCTCGTAGGTGACTGCTGATGTGCCACATCTCCTCTGCTACATGGCAACCAAGCAATGGTATGCACTATCACCCATCCTGGAAGGAGGACAGCTATCAATAGCCACTTAATACCGGTTCCACGTCTTTTCATTGCAAAACTTTTCATCATGGTTAATTACTGCGCGGTAATTAGAGCGCGACACATTTCAGTGCATAGACTCTACAGCACATGACAGTTCAGTGTATATTAATTCACTGTTCTGTTGCGCTGCCACCTACAGTGCAATTGGAGTTTGGACAGCCATGCCTCTAGAGTTTGTCAAAAGCATCAGAGGCCAGCCAATGCTGTGTGATGCGGGTTTCCTATACCACCTGGAGTGTACCTACAGGGGAAAACAATACTGGAAGTGTCATCAATATGACACTTTTAAATGCCCCGCTAGAGTGTACACTAGTAATGATGTAATAGTAAAATATGTACTAGAACATAACCATGTTCCTGATGCTGGTTCCACAATGGCAATAAAAGCTGTATCTGATTTGAAGGACAAAACTAGTTCTTAACAGGACAGCACCCAGCATCTGGTTGCAAGTGCTATTAGTGGGCTTAGCCAAGCAGTCAGTTCCCAGTTGCCATCCGTTGCAAGCCTGAAGCGCACTGCACAGACAGCACACCAGACAGTCGCTGCAGTCCCTACTCAGCCTACATCTCTGGTAGATTTACTGATTCCAGCTGAGTACTGGAATACCGAGCGAGGAGAGCTCTTTCTGCAGTATGATTCTGGGTCTGATGATAACCAGCATTTTATCATTTTTCCAACAACAAAAAACCTACACTACATGCACTCCACCCCACACTGGTATGCAGATGGGACATTTAAATGTGCACCAACACTTTTCACACAGCTCTACACTATACATGGATTCCGCCAATCTGCAGTTATCCCATCCGTTTTCATATTGATGTCAAACCGTGCCTCTGACAGTTATGTAAGGGTTCTGCAAAAATTAAAACAGCTTTGTCCTGAACTGTCCCCTTCTTTAGTAATGATGGACTTTGAACTAGCAGCAGTAAAAGCATTAGCAAGTGAGTTTCCTGGGGCTAGTACAGGGGGATGCTTTTTCCACCTCTGCCAAGCTGTGTGGCGAAAAGTGTAGGAAAACTCAGTCATTCATAAAAATTATACAGTGGATGCTGACTATGCTTTACAAATAAGAATGCTTCCTGCACTTGCATATGTTCAACCAGCTGACGTTGTGGATGCCTTTGAGGAACTACGAACGACTGAGTTTTATACAACAAATGACGACCAACTGTCTCCTCTCATTGATTACTTCGAAGACACATGGATAGGGAGGCCAGTTGGTCGTCGTGGTAGGCGAAGACCACATTTTGCAATTGATTTTTGGAACTGCAGCTCTGCAGTCAGTAGTGGGATCCCGAGAACCATAAACTCAGTGGAGGGGTGGCACTGATGTTTTAATAGTCTGCTTGGAGCATGCCACCCCACTGTTTGGAAGTTCATTAATGCCTTAAAGGTAGAACAGAACCTGAATGAGCTACGAAGGGATCAATATCTTGCTGGTATAGAGCCACCGGCTCAAAGAAAGAAATACAAAGACACAGCAAAAAGAATTGTCAAGGTCGTAGAAACATACTGTGACACAGAGAGGATGGACTTCTTATGAGCTATTGCTCATAACTTCCAACTGCAGGTCTAGATTAATTTGGTGTGAGACTCAAGAAGACAAGATTCGTTTTTATTTACCATCAATAAAGATTTAAGTTTTAACCAACATCTTTTGTCACAGACCCAACCCGTCTATAAGAGGTCACACAAAATCAGTGAGACAGCACCTTTTGACCCAGACCAAACAATTATGATTATACAGTGCTTCACATTATGTGGCCACACAAAATCAGTGAGACAGGATCTTTTGACCCAGACCAAACAAGAGGACACACAATTATGATTATACAGTGCTATACAAATGACCTTTACCTTTGTAAATGCTTCTTCTGACCCTTTTTCCCCGACCGACAAAATCCGTGCAACAGATTCATTTACTATGACCTTTGACCCTTGACCCTGATGCATTACACATGACGCATGATGCATCTTCCAACCCAGTACTTGATAAGGTACTAGTACTTAACTTTTATTAAGCTTCATCTTAGGGATTTGCGATAAAATTTCATTCGGGGAATGGTATCATGCGATGAAGTTGTTTACGATTAATTGTTTGCGATGTAATGTTTGCGATGAAGTGACGTGATACCCTTAATACCCTTTCCCCGGCTGGCTCCCATGTGACCCTAATTAGCAATCTGAAAGTGCTAAGACCTGTGAGGAACCTAGGAGCTTGCATATAAACAGCTGAAATTTAAAGGAAATATCTATGATTATCTGAGCAAAAATGTAGTTAGGAAGGAAACTACCAGTCTCAAGTGCCGGAGTTACTTTCTTATATCTTTTATTATTTTCTGACTGCTATAATTTATTTACCCAGAATAGGCCTAGTTAAGCTGCAACCTCATGTTTCCATTGGGTCCTGCTTCTACTCATTTTTGCTGCTGGGCAGACTGGAGCACTGGGATGGTTAAATGACTTGCCCAAGGTCACACAGTAAGTATTTGTCTCTAGCTGGGTTTGAACCTGTGATCTCCTGGTTCCCAAGCTGGTTCTCTATCAGACACAAGCCCATACTGCCTACTTTGATGGGGAGTTTTTCTTGGATTTTTGATTTCATTTGAATCCATGGAACCACAGCCTCTTGAAACTTATGGCTCTGCCTTTGTGGGTAAGCAGGATACAATATTTTTTCCAGGGCATATGATGAGAAACATAACACTTCTTCAGAGAAAAAGTTTAAAGATCTGGGTATCTTCAGTGTTTAAATGATGCCAAGATAAAATAATGCACTGCCTATGTTCTGCAATATTTCACAGCCATTTCTGTGATGTTCCTGAGACTTGATCTGTGCTGGCATGCCTTCCCGTACCCTTTGAGACATGCCAGTCTGGAAGCTGAATGCTCCCGTGATAAAAAGCAGTGCCTTGGCAGCATAAATCAACCTTTCTACAGTTTGTTCAACTAAGTCTTAACAGTTTAGAGACAGATTTTAATCAAAGAACGACAGAATGAAGCCTTATAAAACTGCAGGAAGCTTGACATGCAGAGTTGATGACGGACCAGGATATTTGGAAATGCTTCTTTTTTAATTTTGTTTCGAATGAACACTGCTTAGGTTAAAAGTGCTGCTGTTACGCTGAAAAAGTAATGAATATCAGCCAAATCATTCACCCCACAGAAGCTGATGCAGAAAACCTAATGGGAAACAGAGTAAAGTCTGGCCAAACTACAGAATGTCAGAAATCACCTAGCATCTAAGAAACTAAAGTTCAAGTCCAGAGGAAAACAAGCAGAAATGTCATAGGCAAACAGAGTGCGGTGAAGTATTGGTGGAGTGAGGTAAAGTAAGGCTATTGGTCCATCATGCCTGTAACAGTAGCAACCAGGACTATCACTGTCCCTTACGGAGCACCAGAAACACTGATGAAGCATGTTACAGAACCCGCTAGCTGCAGTGGTAAGGAGCACCAGGCCCTATGTATCCATGAACAGTACTGAGCAGCGCACTCATAGAGAATGAGATGAATATTCGAGTGTAGAGTCCTACACATATAGAAGGTAAACAGTGCCCTCCATAAAAAGCACCAGCTTAGCTATACACACAAAATAAAACATGAAGGTGCCTTACCGACCCTCCAACTCTACTAGTTCTACTAACATCATTTTTCATTATGTCCCAAAAAGAACAAGCATTCGTCAATGCCGAATGTTGTCGCACTGGCATTGGCAGTGGTGGAGCTTGAGATGCATAGTGCTGTGATTTTGTTAATGTGTCCCAAAAGGTGATTTTCCACAGCGAGCATGCCATTGTGCGCCACAGCTGTGGAAACGCGTTTTGGGCAGGCTGTGAAAAATGGCAGCTGGACTATTGACAAGGAGGTGTGCACAAATGCCAGTGGTGAAAATGTGGCATGAAAATATTGCAGATTTATGAAGTTTCAAGGGTGCATGGAAAATCCTCAACGCACACTTGCAACACAATCATTTTATGGACTTTCGGCACCAAATTTTCAACATAGGCATTTTAGGACCTCTGCTCATAAACAATGTCACCGTCATTTCCTCAAACTGTCCCGAAAACTGATTTCACACAGAGACCATGCAATTCTGTGCCAGATGTGCAAAAACACATTTCAGCCAGCTGTACTGTTCATAAGGAGGTGTAGAAAAATGCCAATGATGAACAGCTGGAGTGAAACTATTACAAATTCACAAAGTCACGAGCGTGAATGCAAATTGCGCAACACACGCTTGTAAAACACTCATTTTATTGACTTTGTCCCCAAATTTTCAACATAGGCATTTTAGGACATCTGCTAACGAACAGTGTCACTGTCATTTTAATAATGTGTCTCAAACATGGACTTTCCACAGCGACTGCGCTATTCTGCGCCGGAACTGCAAAAACAGATTTTGGTCAGGATGTGAAAAACAACAGCTGTACTGTTCATTAGGAGGTGCAGAACAATGGCCCTGTTGAAAATCTGGAGTGAAAATATTATAAGTTCACGAACTTATGAGTGTGCATGCAAACTGCGCAACGCATGCTCGTAACACAGTCATTTTATGGAGTATTGTCACCAAATTTTCAACACAGGCATTTTAGGACTTCTGCTCATGAACAGTGTCACTGTCATTTTCATAATTAATGTGTCCCGAACACTGATTTCCCACAGCGACCGTGCTGTTCTGCGCCAGAAGTGTGAAAACACATTTCAGCCAGGATGTGAAAAATGACAGCTGTACGGTTCACAAGAAGGTGTGGTAAAATGCCAATGTTGAGAATCTGGCGTGAAAATATTGTGAATTCACTAACTTACGAGCGTGCGTAGAAACTGCGCAATGCATGCTCGTAAAACAGTCATTTTTTTGATTTTTCCCGCCAAATTTGCATCATAGACTTCTTGAGAGCCCCCCTCATGAATAGTGGCACTGTCATTTCATTACTTGGTCCCAAAAGGTGAGTCCGTGCAGTGACTGCGAAATCACCTTTCGGGACCGAATAACACCATGACAGTGACAGACTTCACGAGGAGAGGTCCCAAAAAGCCCATGTTGAAAATTTGGGGCCAAAATTTCCAAAAATGGCAGAGATATACATCAAAGTTGAAAAAACCCTATTTATTCCATTATACAGCTTACCGGCATTTCTTCAGTTTGCGGTTGGCTTTGAAGAGTGCAGACGTGTTCCCGGTCCACTGAAGATTGTCGCGCCGGACTCCAGAGGTAAGTATGGGGTGAGGGGGGTGTGGGGAGGCAGTGTGCGCAGAGGGTGGGTGCAGGTGGGGGCAGGGAGACTACGAGGGACGGTTTTCGTTTTACAGGTAAAAATTAAACATGCGGGACAGTTTTTGAGGAGTTCGCGCGCTGGGGTGGGTTCACAGCATGCCACCTAACTGTTTGGGATTCTGTAGCCGACAGGATTTGGCACCTTGGTGGCACACAACCTAAGGGGAGGAATTTATGCTGACGGGATTGGGCACCCCTGTCGGCACACACAAGAAAGGGGGGCAGAGAAGAGAGGATTGGACACCCCTTGACATGTGTAACAATGGGGGTTCTTTATGCTGACAGGGAGTGGGCTCCCCCTGGCACACAAGGGTAAGAGCTGAGGGAGTTGGGCACCCCCCCCCATATAACAAATGGGGGTGTGTGCTTTATGTTGACGGGGAGTGGGCTCCCCCATCTGCACATACATAGGGGCAGGGTAAACCGACAGGGGGACTGGACACCCGGAAGTTGGCAGTTTAGGGGCCAGTGTGCCGCCATATTCATAATGTCAGTGAGCACGTCAAGGGAAGGTCTGCTGCATCTGACAAGCTTTGCTCAGATTGCAGAGGACCTTTTCTTAGATGTGCTCGCCACATTATGTATGCATGGTGTGGCGCTGGCATGCAGGCTGATTGGGGAATGAGCAACGCACCTACTGGTGCGTGCCCTGCATTTGCCCAGCAGTGACCGTGCCTCCAAAGCTGCACTACCGCAATATGTTGGCTGCGCAAGCGTGCAAACATAAAAAGGGATTATATTATCAATCCAAGGAGTTGGCAGCCTGACCCCTTCCACTTTTCACGACTGAAACCCCATCCCCACGCACTGACATTGTGTGAGGTAAGTGTCTGAAGACTGCTGCAGTGAAGGGGTCATCTTTTTACAATTTTTAAAAATATTTTAGAGGGCCATTTGTTTTACATTAAAGCCAGTGCTAAACTTAACAGCGTCTTGTTAGTTGAGCGGCGGCTTTAATTTTGAACAGATAGAAACATACACAGAAATGTAGACTTTGTCAGCAGAAAAGGACCAGTAGGCCCATCTAGTTTACCCTATTTTCCCTGCCTATTTCTACACGCTGGACCATATCTGGTCACAGGTATCCCTCCTTGCTCCTTTTCTTCTACCTGTTTATACTTATGTGCCTATCCTATGCATGCTGGAAGCTCTCCATTGTCTTCGCCCTCACCACCTCTTCTGGAAGGCTGTTCCAGGTGTCCACCACCTTTTCTGAGAAGAAATATTGCCTCACATTTCTCTTAAACTTCCCTCCATGACAGGGTTAAATAAGGACCTGCTCCATTTGGTATGCAGAAAGAGTTTAAACACAAGGGCCTGTTCTAGCCTCTCCTTTGCTGCCTCTTGTCTGTTTGGTTGCGCAATCAAATTTTCTTGTGAGACCTAGGAATTGATCACTCCGATGGTTTCGCAATTCTCTGCCTCTCGCTATCTCTCTGCTTTCCCTCGCTGTTCTGTCTTTTCTTCCCCATTGCATATCTGCAGTTATAAAAAATATATGTGAATCTTTGCGTATAACTGTATGTGATACTGGGATCCCTTTATTTAAAATTGTATATAGTTATACTGTTGAAATGATTGCAAAAAGCTATTTGGGACATAAGTAGTTAACCTAAAACACCATTTTAAGCCTTTTGCAGTGCTGTAAACAAGAAGTCAGTTCTGAGACACTATGCTCTTTTTGCTGCACTTACAAGGAATGAAACTGACAAGAACATTCTGTGAACGTACAAGAATATTATGTGAGAAGCAGGCTCTCTTAATGAGTCCCCAGACAAAGCCTTATAAAAAGAGCAGCAATGCTTTTTGCTAGAGAGACAAGGAGAGGGAGACTGAGTGACTGAAACTTGGAACTGAAAAGTAACCCTCAGAAGATGGACTTAGTTTTTTCTGTTTGTACTGCCCTTGTAAATAGTTATACAGAATAATTTAAATTTTTATATTTCTGTTATTAATAATAATAAAACACTCATTGTGAATTTTACAACTGCTCCTGGTCATCCTGTGCCTCGATGATGCCCTCCCTCAAGCTTCATTGCATGCCCCTGCATTCTGGGACTCCTCCTACACTGAAAGAGACTACCCTCTTGCACCTTGTTCACCTCCATGGGATACTTATAGATCTCAATCAAGTCCCCTCTCACTCTCCTCTCCTCCAGGGAGTACATGTTGAGCTCCCACAGCCTCTCCTCATAAAGATTCTTGTGCAATCTCTGCACCATTTTGGTAGCCCTCCTCTGGACCACTTCCACCCTCTCAGTGTCCTTGCGGAGGTGTGGCCTCCAGAACTGGACACAGTACTCTAGTAGGGTCTCACTAGCAAGTGATATAATGGCAACACTACTGCCCTCCAGGGATGGCTTTAGAGTTTTGAGGGCCCCAGCAGGATTTATTTATTTTTTGTTGACCGGGTAAGTGCACTAGACAAATCCTGCCTATTTTCAGGCATGACCCGGGGGAGGGGGATACAGAAGAATGCCAACTGATCTTGAACCAGATTAAGCTGTTGGTAATATTTTTAGTGAATGAGGGAAATTTGGCCAGGACACCAGGGAAATTCCCCTACTCTTTTCAATAAGTGCCATGGGATCTTTAACATCCACCTGAACTACCACCAATCCAGGCAGATGGGACCGCGGTTTAACGTCTCATCCGAAAGACGGCACATCAGAAGTGCAGCACCCCTCTCATGCTGCACTACAGTGTCAGTACTGGGATATTAACCCAAGTGCCAGATGTGGGAACTGACCCCACAGCTCTCTGATTTCCCGGCCTCAGAGGCGAGTGTGCTACCAACTGAGCCACTGACACTGACACTTGGGGATTAATGAAGTCAAGGCTCCCCCCCTACATGGGAAACAAAATGATGCCTGTAGCAACTGCTGACTCAGAGAGAGGTGAGACCCCACCTGGACTACTATGTTCAGTTCTGGAAACCACATCTAAAGAAGGACATAGGCAGGGTGGAGGCTGTCAAGAGGATGGCAACTAAAATGGTGCAGGGACTGCATCAGAAGCTCTATGAGGAGAGACTAAGGGATCTCAATGTGTACACCCTGGAAGTTGGGGGGGGGGATGATAGAGACCTGCAAATACCTCACAGGGTTGAACAAGGTACAGGAGGAGGGTATTTTTCAGAGGAGAAGATACATGTGAACAAGGGAACATGCCGTGAAGCTGAAAGGGTAGATATTTAGGAGGGATGTAAGGATGTTTTTCATCACTGAAAGAGTGGTGGATGCCTGGAAGAGTCTTCCAATGGAGGTAGTTGGGGAGAAAATAGTGGAGGGTTTCAAGTATGCTTGGGATAGGCACAAGGGGATGTCAGTTGGGTAGCAGGAGTGAGGTAGCTGGAGATAATGTAGGGTCTGAGGTGACAGTATAGGCAGGGAAGCAATGGGAAGACTGGATGGGTCTAAGGGATCCCTACCTGCTGACAAGTTCTATGTTTCTATCTTTAATGGGGTTTTTTTGGTGGGGGGGGGGCTTTGGAAACGTGAGCATGACTGGTGCTCTTATAAGTTTGTAAGTGCTACTGTGAGAGATGTCTCTTTTGGTATGAGGGTATCACCTCATGTAGTCTGCAGGAGAGGACCATGGAGTGAAGATAAGGAGTTCTGTCTGCCCAAACTGTGCAAGAAGATGGTCTTATACTATCTCTCCCAGCACATATACACTTATTTTAAATTACTTGAGATTACTAGAGTGATTTATAATAATATGTTTTATGTTTCTCTTTTAATTAAAAAGAGTAGATGTAATACTCTTCTCTGAAGTGGAATGAGTAAGAAATAAGACACAATGGGGTGTTGGTTGTGCAAGGATAAACATTCACCTAGGGGTGTAGTGAGGCAAGGGGCCCCTAGAAAGGTTACACAACTCTGCTGTTATAAACTGATTCTAAAGCAGTTCTGGCTGCTGAATCTAAGGTCTCCGCTAAATCACCATCACATGAGTCATGATGCATCATAGGAGCAAGAAAAGCAATAAATCTGACTGAGATGGAGCTCCCCAGGGGTCATAAAACTACGATAAAGTTAGCAGACTAATTTAGGAAAACCTCCAAATTGCAGACAGAGGGAAGGACACACTGGGACTTCACACACAAATCAAAACACTCTGTACAACATATGTTTTTTGCAAATTCTGGGTGTATTACTCCTTTAAGTAGTCGGATGAATTAATCAAGAGCTGCATCAACAGTACTGGAGGAGTAGATATTATCCCAGTCTTGCTGTCTGAGGTCAGCTTTCAGTATCTCAAGATGTCCAGGTTTAAGGATCCTATTTATAACTGTTCTGGCTGGAGGTCTGGTGAAGTTGCTAGACCATCGGAACAGAATAGGCGAGTGGTCACTGTAGGCATCAGGAAGAACTGTGGTCTGAGAGATGTGCTCAGGCCGGTTGGACAAGACTCAGTCCAGTAGGGTGGAGGTGTCAGTTTTGTAATTCATCCTGGTAGCTGAGGTAACTAGCTGAGTGAAGTGCACTGCAGAGACAGCATCCCTATAAGGACTAGTAGCTGGGGAGAGCCAGTTTGCATTAAAGCCTCCCAGTGATTTATTATGAGTCTAAAGATCTAGAAACAGAGAAAATATTGGTAGAAAAAGATCACTGGTCCATCTAGTTTGCCCAGGCTGTTATAATCTATCCTGTAGCTATTGTCTAGTTTGGGGCTTTGCCCTCATCTAGCCCCCTCGCCCCCCCGCCATACTGCTGTCCCCCTGAGTAACCAGTAGGCCTTTTACTCTTTCACAGATGTGTTTGAAACGATTAATGGTTCTTGCACCCACCATCTCCGCTGGTGAGCTGTTCTCTGGCTCAACCACCCTCTCTGTAAAATAAAACGTTTTCAAGTCCTTCCTGTGTCTTCCCCAGCCAGCTTCCACTCATGTCCCTGTGTTTTTGATTCCCCATTTCTGCTGAATATTTCCTTGCAGTCTACCTTTTTCATTCCTTTCAGGAACTTAAAGGTCTCTTTCATATCACCCCTATCCCTTCTGGACTCCAGTGACTACATGTTCAGTACCTTAAATCAATCCTCATGGGATCTACCCTGCTGGCCCTGAATCAGTTTGATTACCCTATGCTGCACAATCTCTGGCCTGTCTTTGTCTTTCATTAGGTGGGGACTCCAGAACTGGGCACAGTACTCCAGATGTGGCCTCACCAGTGATCTATAGAGAGGTACAGTACTATTACCTCTTTCCTCCTGCTGTCAGACCCCCTCCCAATACATTGTAACATTCTTGTTGCCTTACTATAGGCCTTGTTGAATTGGCTAGATAGTTTTAAGGAGTCACTTATGACGATGATCCCCAGGTCTCTTTCCTTAGATGTAGTATCCAAATGAACACCTCCCATCCAATATCTCATCTTGGGCTTCTTGTTCCCTATGTGCATCATGGTGCACTTGGCACTTATTTTCAACTGCCAAACCTTGGACCAACTCTCCAAACTTTGCAGGCCCCTCTGCAACTCCCTTACCCCTTCATTGCTGTCTACTCTGCCACAGAGCTTGGTGTTATCTTTGAAGAGACAAATCTTGCCTGGTATTTCTCCTCCTATGTCGCTGATGAACATATTGTAAAGGACCAGCCCCAAGACTGAACCTTGTGGCACCCCACTCGGGACCTCCCTTTTCTCTGATTTGACCCCATTTACCACCACCCTCTACTGCCCCCCCCCCAGCTAGCTACCCACCGATCTAACTAGGTCCTTCACTGCAAAAAGATCTTCTGTTTCAGCAACTCTGTGGCACCTAGTTGAATAACTTGCTGAAGTCAAAGTAGAATAACTCCACTGCTTGTCCCTCATCCACTGCCCTACTTAGCCAGTCAAAAACCACTATCAGGTTTGTCTGAAAAGACCTCCCTGCTATACATACTGCTTACTATCCTGGAGCCCATTACTCTCCTGCTAGTCCCCTACGTCCTCTTTGACTAGTGTCTCCATTCATTTACCCTCAATAGAGGTAAGACTTGACAGGCTTATAGTTTCTCAGTTGCTCCTTCTGTCCTCCCCTGCAGAGTGGAATGACATCTGCTACCCTCCAATCTTACGGACCCCTCCTGACTGTAGTAGACTACTGATCAGCTCTGCCAAAGGTTCAGCTAGTTCAGGTGCCAGTTTTCTGAGCACCCTCGGGTGCCACCCATCCAGCTCTCGAGCCTTATCTATTTTCAGGACTGCAAGCACTTTTCCGACCCTTTCTTCCATAGTTACCACTTGGCCCACTTCTGGGATCCACCTTGCAGCAGCCTTGATGCCGCTTTCAGGGAAAGGACAGCAATCTCCAAGACTTTAAGCATGCATGGGATAGGCATTATACCGGGGGAATCTTTTCCTATGACCTGAGCCTGGGTATAAGCAGGCCAGGCAAAAGCATTCTAACCAAAACTAGCTAAGGCATAGCTGTATAAAGCTGAAAGTTTGAGTAATACTGGAAAAGCCATCTCCCAGGGACCTGGACTGATTCTAGCAAAGCCATTGGACAAAGGGATCTTGACAGCCTAACAAGGCCCAAAATTATTCTTCTCCCTTATTTTTGAATAATACAAACAATACCCATGCTAAAACAAGCTTTCTGAAAATCATATAAATATTTCTGAACAATATTAGTCTTTCAGCTTAGGGGTGTTTTCATACCTGCTAGCCCTAAAAGACAAACCTCTGTAACCACATTTTTATGGCTGTGGGCAGAGTCTACAGCCATCATGCTCTCTGTAGCTGGAAAAATGGAATACCATGGAACACATTTTTGGAGTTTTCAATGTATTCATCCACAACTAAAAATCACCATGCCAGTTGACATAAAATACTCCCTTCTTTCTGTTTACAATGTTGGAGACAGAACTCCAAGCTGTTTATCAGATGACCTTTAGGAAACTGAAACAGCTTGTTAAATATTGGTTGCCTATTAACCTGGAGATTTGTTTACCCCCTTTGAAATGCAACAACTTGCACATTTAAATACTTAGCATTTAAACATTTTCCTGCTACTAGCTTCAGTTGGGCAGGTATTGTCTTTCAAGCAAGATTCATACTCATAAATGTCACCCTTTCCCAGCAACAAATCTAAAAAGAGTTACACTGTTTTTTTTAAACTCTTAAGACACTATCTTATAAGAACTGTCTCAGACATATGCCAGGTCTTCTGTGAACTATCCAGGCTAAATATATAGCAACCAGCAGGCATTTTTTACTATGTTTTTTGGGGAAAAAAATACATTGCACTGCAGCACGCAAACACACACACACACTGTACACACCATTTTCATGGCCACAGCATTCTAAATAAATACTGCAATCTAATTAAGCAATAAACCACAGCAGGGTGTGGGTTATGCTGGGATTTACCCACAGCTGGCGAGGTCAACTCAGGTCAGCCATGGGTAAAATCCAGCATAGCCCACACTCAGGACTAGTTTATTGGGATTATACAATGTCCTCCTAAATTTTGTGTAAGGAAAAATTAAGAAAAAAATAGTTTCTTGGCATTTTTTATGATTTTTATTTAATTTATTCTTACGCAAGGAAAAATAGTCGAGTTCTCCTACCGGCAGCTTTTCCCCTTTTCGTACACAATACACCCCCCCCAGTCACCATTCCCAACAGTAACAAAAATTATCACATTCATATGTTTATAATCCTCAACAAACTAAAACAGAAGCTGCTATTTAGTCTCCATCTCTTCAGCCTACCTAAACAGTAGGTCTTCTTCAGCTCGTACTGGCACTATACATGCCATGGCAAAGCATGCAGATGGATGCAGGCACCTTTTCAATTAGGGGTGCATTGTTCAACATAAAAGTTGACAGTTTCCATTTAACATGTCCCTGAAATGTGGTTGGTTTCACTTTACCTACAAACAATTATTAAGACACTATGTCAAGATTTACTGCAACACACCCCACCTATGTTGTCTCAAAACCAAAAAAAAAAAAGTCTTGTCAATTCCTGTTTGTGACCAAAACAGGCAAACTCTGCTTAAAGCAGCAACCTGAAAAACAATTTATGCAAGCAATAATATCTGACAGGGTGGGCAGTATTGGGCAATAATAACTGGTGACCCCGGTTATCAACCCGTTTTTGAGTACTATAAAAAGTCATATCAACCCGCAGGTTGATACGAAAAAAATTGTTATCAACTTGCAGGTTGATATGACTTTTATAGTCTCATGCTGGGTTGTCTCCAGCAGGCCAGAACAACTTAACAATCTGAGGCAGCTCGAGACAGTTCTCCAACCGTTGTGAGAAATCTCCATATAGTAGAAAGTTACCTTGCTCACACAGAAGATAGCCGAGATATCCATAGCAAGTAGTCCTTTACTCAGAAAAGCAGTATTCACCTACTAAAAATCTCCCCCAGCAAAAATGAACTTTTCCTCGCTACCTCCTCTCACTGTTTCCACTGGCAGCCTGACCTTTCACCTCCGTGTCACAGCAACTGTAATGACCCCATCCATCTAAAAGACGAATCAATAATGCTTCAGAGAGACTAAATAATACATTTTTTCGTTGTTTTTTTAACTTCATTACTGCGATTGATGATTACTTGATCCATCCACTTTAACCAACTCGAATCCAGGACCCATAAGGTACCAAAGTTTGCTGTGTCACTGTCATCGTTCTTTTGCGCCAGTTATTATAAAAAATAAAACACATGTGTGGGGGTGACCTGCAGTTTTTTCACACACCCTTGATGTGTGAAAATATAGAAGCCTCTTGAGCTTTGCTCTTGAGGTTTCTATATTATTACACACCTTGGGTGTGTAAAATAACTGTATATCACCACCCTACATGTGCATTATTCTCTATATACTGGACTGTGCAGGGGAGTAATGATGCCTGACCCCACAGGCAGAGGGCCTTATAGCTCCTGGAAGGTCCGGTATTGCCCATACCACCCACCCTGGTGGGCATTATTGCACTTAGAAAATGGGCTACATGTGCCATTTTTTATAGGATTACAAATAATGAAAGTAATGCTATAAATAATTACTACAAATCCATTTTAGTCCTTTTTGTTGTAAAGTAGTCCCTGTACTGCTGTGTAGCCAGTAGCGGGCACTGCATTCCTAGGTACGTGTTTCCTCCCTAAAATGTAGAAGTGAGTGACATCTTGTGTACCTTTCTGTTGATCAGTTTAGTTTGGGGGGGGGTGAGTCGCAACTTCACAACTTTAGGATATGCAGGTAGAAGGAAGACAGATTGCTGCTATCTGTTTGTAGACTGTGGTGGATATAAGCAGGACACAAACAGAGCAGACTTGAGGGGAAGAAAGTGAGCGGACTGCAGCTGGGCACAGATGGAGCAGAATTAGTGAAGTGAGCAGACTGTTGTGGACATGCTGGGGCACAGACAAAGCAGAATCAGTTAAAGCAACTGATTTTAAAAAGAAAAAAAATGTATCTATTTTGTTTTTGTTTTGTGCGTGACCAGGAATGCAGTTAACACGAGCCACAAGCTAGGTTGTTTCCGAGTAGCTCTGAGCACGTGACATGCTACTGCTTTTGGTTTTCATTGTAGAAGCCTTCTTTTCTCTACAAAGTGGGAAACAACTCACAAAAAGTCTGTGATCTGTGGCACATTTCTGTTTACTGTTTAACAGAGTGGTGAAGGCGACCCTTTCATACGAGTGGGGGTGGGGGAGGTGCCCTGTCCAGTCCAGTCCTGTCCCTCAATAAGTGAGTGTAAAAAATATGGTACATCAACAGTGATTCTGACTGGCACCATGATACCAATGACGGTGTTGGCACAGCTGGTACCTGTTTTTCACAGGGCTCTCACTGAAAATTAATGTACTCCCCTGGCATCACTGGTAGCCAATCAGAATCTTTAGATTTCTAAGCCCATTTTCTAATATGTAACAAACAGGCCATCTGCTGGTCATTTGTCACAAGAGGGGTGATGGTGTGGCCAGTTACCTAGTGTACTGCAGCATACTAGTGGTTTTCTGAAGCTGTTTTTTTTCCTGTATTATTGTTTTTACAATGTCCTGCACAGCTGAGTTGTTTGGCAGGCTGTTTAGTGGATTAGTAGCATAAAACAGCATGGTAAGTCAGTGGGGGTTGGGGGTTAGGGACAAGTGAGTGAATGTTCTAATTGAAGAGTGGAGCGAGAGCGGATGATTGTACTGCAAAATGGTTCGATTTCACTTAAACAATACTGTATTTAACACAAACTTTTCTGGCTTTTTTAAATTTCTTTATTTATGCCCCGTCCTGCACCACAGCTGATCCTATCTCTCAGGGTCCCTAAAGGTGCCTGGCTGTGCCGAACTCTAGTCCCCTCCAGCCACCTACTGTTCCTCCATGCTGCCACAGTCTCAGACCCCCTCCAGGGTGGGGAAGGAAGGAGGGAGGGCCCGAGAGGAGGCAGTATAGTGCAGTAGTTCAAGGCTTAAGGCTCTGAGCTGCAAACCTGGAGACCTGAGTTTGAATCCCACAGCCCCCACTTACATACTGTGTGACCCTGAGCAAGTCACTTACCTTCCTTGGGCTCCCAGGTCACACCTGTAAACAAGCTTCAGCTTAGTGTGTCTCTCCTGGTTAAAAAAGAAAAAAAAAGACCTGAACAATCTTAGTCAGGCTGGCAGCTGGGGGTTCAGGGTCGGTCCATCTTTGGTTCATCGGGGCCGTCATCAAGCCCGCCGTGGGGGTCTTTCCTTGTTTCTCCTCACTCCGACGATACGGGTGCATGCAGGAGATCCAAGGTGCATGTGCACACAAAGGCATGCTGCTGCGTGCGAGCACCCCCTCCCACACCATCCACGACTGCACTGACATCTGTGGTCACCCACGTGGCATCACTGCAGTGACAGCAGTGACCCTCCCACCCCAGAGGAGGAGAGCATTCAGTGGGACACTCAGTCCTCCCCTCCCCCTGTTTGGCCCCGAGTGACCCAAGCTCTTTCCTAAACTCTGGTTGCTGGCGTCACGAGCAGTAGCGCTATTGCTGCACCGATAGGCCGACACCACTGGCTTTTTTTTTCTATTATTTGTTTATGCTTCTGGGACTCCTGGGGCAGGAACTCCATCCCGCAACATCCATCCACCAGCCCGACCACCCTGACCATCCCCGAGACTGACCATGGATTACCCCTCGTGGTGGGTTCAGGAAGGGAGCTACCTTCCTCCCCAGAACACAATCCAAATCTGGGAAGGCCATGATAGCTGACTGGCAGAACCAGGACAGGACCTCAAGGGGCCCTCAGCCACCATTTTTTTTGCTTTTCTGTGTCCGTCCTGGTGTAAGGCATAGCGTGTCAGGGCACATGCACGCCATGCCTGCCATCTGCTTGTTTCCCTGTCTCCTTGCCTGAATCACCCCCCCAGCCCCCACTAATGGGTGATCAACAGACAGGATGATGAGCCCTCCCTCCCTGAGAGAGGAGAGCAGTCCTCTGGATGCTCAATCCTCTCTCACCCCTGCCAACTGCTGATGGCCTGGGCTCATTCCCAAACCTGGGTCACCAGTGTAGTGCGAGGTAAGGCATGCAGTGCCTCAGCCCTCGGTGCCACTGTGCCAGCTGACACTGTTGGCTTTTAAATTTGGAGTGAGGGACTGGATAAGATCGAATGGCCATGAAAAAAAACAGGCAGACAAGTCAGTTTTTTAAATGCTATGCAGATTTCATCAGTAAACCGGTGGGCAACACTGGTACTGTTTTTAAAACATTGTATATCAAGAAAAAAACATATGGCGACTAAGGTGTGTCAGCAACTCAGATTGCAGGACTGTCTGTAACATTTCATAATCCACTTTAACATTTCCATATGACACCACAACTGGACACAGAATAAGAGGCCTTACAGGTCCGAATGCTGACTGGCTGACCTTCATGTACTGTAGGTGATTTGTAATTAAAAATGTATTCGCTATAAATAAAGCTACAAATGCTGTTCAAACACACCCTGACCTCTGATACCATGTTCCAAACCCATATTACCCCCCTGACTGAGGGAAAAAAACATTTCCTGGCATTATTTTGAACATTAGAGGAAACATGTGTTCTGGACCCATATCTGGAGTATTGGACTACTTTTACCATTTTATAACCTTAAATTCTTGGAAAACACTTCAATTAAATCACTCGCTCATTCTCCTTTACTCCTTTTGTTTGCCAAATTAGAATAGATTTTTTTTTATACATTTTTGAGAATCTGGTGCAACTGATTCCAGCAATAAGAACCATGGTCACATATTCACCCAAATAGGCTCAAATCACTTCTTTATTTAGCTGCAAAGACAAAGCATTCTGATTTATGATTCATAACAGTCCAGTCTCCTGGTCTCCCTTCTGGATGCAGACAATTCCACCCCCAAAAATGAACTGCAGCAGAAAAATAATCCCAGTGCTTTTAGTTTGGCACCTACAAATCTAATTTGACTACATGTGGTGGACATTGATAATTCACAATGAAGCTAATGACTTTGAAATCTTAGGGTGGGGTATTCAGAAGGGTTGCGCATGCCAACTGCAACTCACTGATGTGCCCCGCGCCGATATTCGTAAGGAAAGTGCATGGCACAAATCCCGATGCGCCCAGGGTGCATCAGTACGGCGCGGCGCAGCAGGGGGGCATGCACATGCATACTCCGCACATCCCGATATTCAGCCCGGGATGTGCTGAGCAGATGCAGGTGCAACCCCTACCTGCGCCACACACAGCTGAGCCACAAAATACAGGAGCAACAGCTGGCCACCCACAGGTGAGCCGCCGCACTGCAGGGCGCAACATGGCAGCAGGCAGCTGTAGCTCCTGCAGCAACGTCCATCATGGTAGCGCCCCCCCATGCTCGATCGCGGCATATGTATTGAATTAAATACATCCATTATCCCTGGTGTTCCAGTGGACTGCTTCCAGCCCGATCACGGGCATATGTATTGAATTAAATTCGTCCATTATCCCTGGTGGTCTAGTGGACCGCTTCCAGCCCGATCATGGGCATATGTAGTAAATAAAATGTCAAACCATCGCTGGTGGTCAGCGGTACCCCCTCCCACCCACCACTGGGCCACCACTCTGCTCCCCTGTCAGCAGCGGGCAGCAGTCCCCACCCTAGGCCGCTCGCCATTTGCTGACTAACTGCATACAGTATGGCTGTACTCCCATTGGTCCACAGCATGGGCCAATGGGCCGTCAGAATCAGTGCTCGACATACACAGTCTAAATATGTGAATGGATTCATTCACATATCTGGACTGTGTAGCACGGTATGGTCTGGTATGCCCATTGGCCCACACTGTGGACCGATGGGGTGTACAGCCGCATTGCACGCAGTCAGTCGCCGGCAGCCGGGCGGCTTATGGTGGGGAGCTGCCCCGCAGCTGATGGGGGAGTGGGGTGGTGGGCTCAGTGGGCGGGAGGGGGCTACTCTGGACCACCAGGGATGGTTTTGATGCTTTATTTACTACATATGCCAGCGATCGGCTGGAAGCGTCCACTGGACCACCAGGGATATTGGAAGTTTAATTTACTACTGGAAGAGGTCCACTGGACCACCAGGGATATTGGATGGTTTATTTAATACACATGCCCGCCATAGGGCATTGGAGCACGTTGCCAGTGGGGGCAGGGGGCGTCGGTCCCTGGTGGCTGCTGCCTGGCAGGGCACCAGTCTCAAGTCACCGGAGATCGGTGCACCTATATGCAAATGGGGCCATAATGACATGCTAATGGCCCCATTTTTGCCTTGCATGCATCACGGCCCCATTTGCATGTCCACCGCTGAACCAGTCCATGGTCTTGTGCATCCCAGTTGCGCTGAGTCCAGCTTGCGCCCCTGCCAGGCGCAGTTCTGAATATCCCACCCTTAGTGTTTATCGCTATCAGTGGCTCAGTGGGTAGTACTCTCGTCTGTGGGGCAAGAAGAACACAAGGTTGTGAGTTCTATCCCACACACAGTACATAGAATAATACCCATAACTGACACTGCAGTCAAGTACAGTGGAATCCTGAACCACTGAGGTGCCATTCTTTGGCTGAGATGTTAAACCGAGGTCCCTTCTGTCCATCTCTGGTGACAGTACACGCAGAAGTTAAAAATCTAATGGTACTTACTGGAGAAGAGTAGTGGATTTTGTATTGAAACACAGATAGAACGTAATGTATACAATACTTTACCAGCTCAGCAAGTCACACATACAAGTGTTATCGCCACTGTGTATCACCCTCCATCACTACTCTTATTTACAAGAATGTGCCCCCTCCTTTTTTTCCAAACTAAAATGAAGGTTTAACTCCTCTATGATAGAAATTCTCTTATTTATTTTCTCTTCCATGGTGGAAGAAAAAAAATTCTATCATAGAGGAAATGAACCTTCATTTTGTTTGGACTTGGACTTGTGGTTCTGCATAGAAGAGTTCATTCGATTTGATCATATTGTGCTATTTAAGCAGTACACATCCTATTCCTTACCACAGTGGTAACCCCCCTTTTTTTCTCAAAAACAGAAACAAAAAGGAAATAGAAACCTACCCCATGCACCCCAAGCACTGCTTCCGCAAGTTCTTAAGAATCTTATATGGCACTGTCAGACTTTCCAGTACCTACAGGATTGCACGTATCTTCGAATATATTTAGTTAAAATCAGATTGTGGAAGATATTGTTGCTGGAGTACCAGCCTGCACCAGAATTGCCATATGTGGTATTTTAGTATACCACAGATCACTTTTAATGTGCTAGGATGAAATCTGGTCCAACAACATAGAAATATAGAATTTGACGGCAGATAAGGACCGCTTGGCCCACCCAGTCTTCCCATTTCCCTACTTAATGGATAAGTTGCAGATCCTAGTTAACCAGCAGCCTACTTCTTTCTACCCCAACCCCCTAGAACTGCCTTATGACTGTCCCATGCATCCTTGAATTCAACCACTGTTTTTGACTCCACAACCTCCTCTGGAAGGCCGTTCCATGCATCCACAACCCTCTCTGTGAAAAAATACTTCCTTATATTACCTCTGAGCCACCACCCCCATCTTCAAATTGTGCCCCTTGTTCTTGCACACCTCTTTTTGAAAGATGCTACCCTCTTGGACTTTGTTGATTCCCTTGAGGTACTTGAAAGTTTCTCATGTCCCCCCTCCCTCCTTTCCTCGAGGCTATACATATTAAGCTCCTTTAGTCTCTCTTTATATATCTTCGGTGCAGACCCTGCACCATTTTAGTTGCCCTCCTCTGGACAGCTTCCATCCTGTCTATGTCCTTGCGGAGATTGGGTCTCCAGAACTGCACACAGTACTCCAGATGGCTCTCACCAGCTGTCTGTACAGAGGGATAACAACTTCCTGTTTTCTACTGGTGATGCCTCTCCCTATGCATCCCAATATCCCCCCAGCCCTTCTTACTGCCCTCTCACATTGCTTGCCCACCTTTAAGTCATCTGATATGACTACCCCAGGTCCCTTTCCATTTTTGTTGTTGTTAGTATCTCACCCCCCATTGTGTACTCTTCCCCTGGGTTTTTGTTTCCCACGTGCATTACCTTGCACTTCTTAGCATTGAATCTAAGCTGCCATACATTTGACCATTCCTCTAACCTTGCCAAGTCCCTTCTCATCCTTTCCACCCCACCTTGTGCATCAACTCTGTTGTAGATCTTTGTGTCATCTGCAAAGAGACATACTTTTCCTTCCAGTCCCTCTGCAATGTCGCTTATAAAGACATTGAAGAGGACCGGTCCTAATACTGAACCCTGCGGTACGCCACTAGTAACCCCCCTTTCTTCAGAGTGGACTCCATTTACTATTACCCTCTGTGTCCTATTCTCCAGCTAATTCTTTACCCAGACTATCATCTTGGGACCCACTCCCAGGCTGGCTAACTTGTATATTAATCTTTTGTGTGGCACTGTGTCAGATGCTTTGCTAAAGTCTAGGTAGGCCATGTCCACAGCCCCTCCCTGATCTACTACTTTGGTCACCCAGTCAAAGAAATCTATTAGATTCGTCTGGCATGACCTTCCTGCTGTGAATCCATGCTGCCTTGGGTCCTGTGCCCCTCTGGCCTCTAGGTACTCAACAGTTCTTTCCTTCAGAAGTAATTCCATCATTTTCCCTATCACTGAGGTTAAACTAACAGGTCTATAGTTTCCTGCTTCTGCCCTGCTCCCACTTTTGTGAAGGGGAATCACATCTGCCCTCCTCCAGTCCTCAGGTACCACCCCACCTTCCCATGATTTGCTAAAGAGGGTAGTCAGTGGTGTCACTAGGTCTACCCTTAGTTATTTTAGAATTCTGGAATGAATCCCATCAGGCCCCATTGCTTTGTCCACCTTCAGTTTTAAGAGTTCTTTCAGAACCCTTTCTTCTGTAAATGGGCTATTAAGCCTCACTATCCCTCCCTTGGTCTTCCTTCGCTCCCTGATGTACTTAAAAAAGGTTTTATCCCCCTTCTTAACTGAGTTGGCTATATTTTCCTCGGTTTGGGCCTTTGCTGTTCTGACTGCCTTCCCAGCCTTCTTTTGCTTTAACTGATACAATTCTCTGTCCTGCTCCTTCTGTGATTCCTTGTACTTCCTGAATGCTTTCTTTTTCTCTTGAACCTTCACTGCCACCTCCTTTGAGAACCATAGTGGTTTCTTACATCATTTTGTTTTGTTTATTTGCTTCACACAAAGGACTGTTACCTCTATGATGGCAGTTTTTATTAATCCTCATTGTTCTTCCAACCCTCCTTCCTGCCCATTTGCTAGTGCACTCCTTAGGCACTCACCCATTTTGGCAAAGTCAGCCCTCCTGAAGTCCAGTACTTCTGCCTTTGTATGGCTTGACTCTATTGCTGTGTTTATTATGAACCATACTGTTCGATGGTCACTAGTTCCCAGATGGCTACCCACTTCTACATCTGTGATCCTATCTCCATCTCCATTTGAGAGAACCAGGTCTAAGAGTGCTCTCTCTCAAGTGGGTTCCAATACTAGTTGTCTAAGGCATGCCCCTGTAGGGCATCTAGAATAACTCAACTCTTAGAAGTGGCTGCTACAACTGCACTCCAGTTAACATCTGGCATATTCAGATCACCCATTAGCAATATCTCCCTTTTTTCTGCCATTCTAGGTATACTTTCTATCATTTCCTTGTCCATTTCCTCCCCCTGAGAGGGAGGTCTGTATACAACCCCTGTGCGGATTGTGGTGCCATTGCCTGTCTCCAAATTGACCCACAGTGCTTCTTCTCCTCCCTGTTTACCCTTTTGTTCTGTTGCTTTGATTCTTTCCCTTATGTAGAGAGCTACTCCTTCTCCTCTTTTACCCTCCCTGTCCCTCCTGTAGATAGTGTATCCCGGTATGTTTACGTCCCAGTCATGGTTCTGTGTGTACCATATTTCTGTGAATGCCATGATATCCGGATGTTCCTCCTCCATCAAGGCCACTAATTCAGGAAGCTTGTTACCCAGACTACGGGCATTTGTACTCATTGGTCTCCATTTTTTGATGGTTTTACCTTCTGTAGCAGCATCCTCCACTGACCCTTCTATCATGGTCTTTTTCTCATTTAGTACCCTGTTTTGTAGGGGAAGGCTGGGATTTTCCTGCTGCTTATCAGTGCCTCCCCCCTTGACTAGTTTAAAAGCTTGCCAATGAAGCATTTAAACTGATTGCCCAAAAGAACTGTTCCCTTCCTGGACAGATGCAGACCATCCTGCCAGTATAGGCTGGTGTCCCTCCAGGTGGAATCTCAGTCCCCAATGAAGCCAAACCCCTTTGCTCCACACCATTTTTCAACCATTTGTTAAACTGCATGGTGCAAAAGTACCCTGCCTCCACCATGCCACTGACAGGCAGCACCTCTGAGAAGGATACTGTGTGTGCTACTTGTCTTAGACCCCTCCCCAACTCTACAAAGTCCTTCTGCACTGCTCTAATCTCATGATGAGCCAAGTCATTTGTCCCTAGGTGGACAATGACATCCGCTCAGACTCCCGTGCAACTGTTCTCGTGATCCCAAGGATGCGCCTGTCCCTCTAAGCCATGGCACCAGGCAGGCACCTTACTTCAGTTTTCCCTGCTCCCCTCAGTTCTATCCCCCTAATAATTGAGTCCCCCACCAGGAGCTGCTTCCTTTCCCTGTGATGTCATCTGCCTCCTTCCTGAGGGCCTCCCTTGTGACAGTTGTCTGCAACCTCCTTAGTCTTCTCTGCGGGTGCATCCATAGGGGAACTATGCTCCCCCAGAATGGTGTATGGATTGTGGAGTGGAACAACTGACTGGGTGTGCCTCTGTTCCATCACTCTTACCCTCCCTGAGCCCACTGTGGTCCAACTGCTGTGCTTTCTTCGCAACCTCTGAGGTAGTGGTGGTGGTGGCTCTGATGCTCCCTGGATGGGGGAGGTTCCCTTACTACTGTCCAGTGCGGCCTGGGGGAAGGTTCCCTTACTACTGTCCAGTGTGTCCTGAAGACGGGCAACTTCCTCCCTCTGGGCAGAGAGTTGTCTGCAAACAGGGCAGCATCTCAGCCACCAGAAAGACTCCTGGAAGACTGCTGCCCCACAGCCAATACATTGCACTACTCCCCACATGTCTGTCTACCTTCTTGTTTATTAATTTTTTTTTTAGTGTGTGATTGGTTTGTTATATATAAATATATATATTATACAATGTGTATGCTTATATTATCAGTGCAGTGTGCTAGAGAGGATATGACAGTGATATGCACCTTGCCCTCTTCAGGAAATGATGTCAGAACCCCAGGTATAAAGGAACTACAGTATTTCCAGGGGTGGGTGGGGTGAAGGGTGGAGGAATTGGGCCTAAACAGTGCCCTCATGAAACAATCAGCTAAAAGCTCTGACCTACCGCTGCGATGAGTGCCTTCCTGTCAACAAAATGCCCTACACGACAATTTGACACAGAAAATACCCTTCTAATCAAACAGAGAAAAATCCAAACATCCAAGTCAGACACAGGTAAACCTCCTCAGCCCCAAAACAGCCTGGTGACTTGTGCTCTGAAAGCAGTCAGCCCCAAAACAAGTCAGCTGTGCACAAGGACAGACACAGTAAACAGTGTTCAGTCCCTCTGGGTTTAAACTCTTCCTGCACTGAAAATATTAACAATTATAACAAAAGTAAAGTAAGGTCCACCTCCCTCTGTTGATTGAAAGACTGCCTTTTCTGATAATTCTAAGTTCCTTATTTCACCTTTCAGTTAGAAGTAGCCTCCACCTGAAGAATATTAACTTTCCTAATGGATCTGCTACAAACCAAAGACAATTGCAAATTGTAAGGTTCACCTCCCTCTGTTGTGAGCACAACTCACTTTCTTGCAAATCCTAAGTCCAGTGTTGCAGCTTCCAGCCAGAGGTAGCTTCACCTGAAGAATATTAGGTCTTCCAAGAATCAAGACATCATAAGCAATTTTCTTAAATTCCGGGAGTCTTAATACATCCTCTAAGTTTTGCCAAACGACTGCTACATAATTGCATTCCAGGAATGAATGACCTTGTGTTTCCAACACCCCATTATATGTGTTTCTCAGACAAAATCTTTCTGTCTGGGCTTTGTGCTTATGTGAGTCATGTATACTACTATAAGTAAACTGTGACAAACCCACCAGATTGTGTCCCACATCTGTGGCGGGAGTCTTGGGTATGTCAAATGTTTAATGATGTCTGGTGCAGACTGCATAGTTCCTTTAGAGACATAAGAGGTTCTGAAAAACATGAATCAATTATATACAATGATTTCCTCATACTGGGGCCAATTCATGACAATGCGTGCAAGAGGTGCATATTGGGGTACGCAGCTCTGCACCTGAGAGAGTTTTGCTCGGGGGCTACATTCACTAACACTGGCCCATGCCCAGCACCCTACATGGCCAGCAACCCAGTGCGGAGGTCCATGGGGGTCAGGTGGGTGCAGAGTATGGATCCTGGCGGGCAGCCAATTAGCTGCCCAGGAAGGAATCTGCAGTGGATCCCTTGCATGCTACTGGCACCATGATGCTGGCTGAAGTGCAGAGTGCCGACCATGCTGATGTGGGTATTCACCCTGCCTGCCCAACCCAGCCTCCAGAAGTGCCCTGACGGCAGGGGCTGTATTGTTGGGTGGGCTGATACCCCCTGCCGTGCCCACTGCCTCCCCTGGGGTGTGTGTAGCAGACCCCAGTGGTTTATGGCTGCCTCCCAGATGCAGAGCTGGAATCTCCTGCACACAGCACTCCGTGAGGTTGTGCATGCTACGGAGTGCTGGCTCGCCCCCGCACCACCCCCGGCCCACTCCTGCGTGGAGCTCTGCGATCGGCTGGGGGATCATGTGTGTGTGGTGTGTGCGTGTGTGTGTGGGGGGTGCATCCATTTCAGGAATGCAGTAGAGATGGCACAGTGGGTGCAGGCAACTGCACGGTGGCTATGCACCTGACTTACATGGTGCGTATCCACCACAGCCGTTCATGACTAGGCCCCTATTGGTTCTAAAGTGATCTGTTGTCAATCTCTATTGTTGTACCTTTCTCACGGCTGTCACCATATAAGGAGGAATATGTTTCGTCCTTTGAGCAGAGAGAAATACTCATTTGCCCCTCTCCCATTGTGGAATTATTGGACTGATCCATTCCTGGATCCATGTGACCCAAGCTGCCTCATTATTAGAAAATAAAAATTAGATAGTGCCTTAAAAAAAATTGTGAGAAAAAGAATACCACAAGGTTGATCATTGCAAGCCCTTTATTTTTCAGAGGCAACTAAGTAAAATTCCTTTGCACTGGATTTAATCTGCTCCCCCACAGGAGCTGGAAAAACAACTACAATCTGGTCTCCAGCTTCTGTGGAGGGGGAAAGACATAGTTTAAAAAAAATGAATACCAGAAGCAACAAAGTTTTTATCAGATACACTCGTTTCCTTTTGGACATTTGCATGTTCTTCCATTTGGTCACCTTTCTTTCTCCCTCCAAAATCTTCCCCACCCAATTTATCCATGCCATGTCTAGTGGTTCATATTTGATCCCTAATACGATGATTTCTGGCAGGATCACAGGGACACTACCAATATGTTTTAAGCCTAACTTTTTAGCCAACCTTAAACATAAGGCACAACTCTTCTTAAAGTTGTCTTTGGCACCTGATACCTGTGTGTATTTCTGCAGTATGTATACAGCTGAATTATATGAGTCTGAATCTGCTAAAAAAAGACAAGTCATCTGACTAAGCACATGCCTTTAACTCTGAGGTGTTAACATTAATAGAAATTCCCTGAATCTCTGGGGACTACCCAAACTTTCTAACTATGTCTCGGCAAAAAAATGTATATAAAGGAGCTCAGTGGCAGCCCTGATGAACACATCTAGCAATATTGATTTTTATCCTAAGAAACCATTTATCAGTGGGATAAATTCTGTCTATTATACAGCAGACTAATCCACCCAATGAAGCTATCTGGGATGACATGGAATTTTAAAGCTCGGAATAAAAAATCAAGTGATAACTGATGAAATGATCAGAAGAGTAGAGGAAGTTTTTCAATTAAAAGAAAAATCAATCATAATAATAATACAACAGAGAATCCAGCTGTTTACAGAAACTGAAAATCATACATCATACAATAAGAGAGATGAGAAATGCACCAACCAAAATAATACAGACTGTAAAAACCACGAAGGAAAAAAAGGGGGTATCAGCAAGCAGTGTACATAAAAAAATTCAGATACAAACAACTTTCTTCCATCTAGTCTGCACAGTCTATTCTGAAAAGTAGGCACATTCATGCTAATATATAGATTTCAAACACATTCAATCAAGTCTTTGAGACACTGCAGTTGAATGTCCTTCTGTTGAGAAAGTAATTTGCACTGGATTTACCAGATTTGAAACTTTATGCAGGCAAAAATCACCTGAACCATATCTATGTGACACTAGCAGAAAAAAACAAACTGTAATTATGTGTAAATATGTGACCTTAGTCCACACGTGTTCTTTCATTGGATTGCCAAAGTACTCCCGAGCTGTTTAATACAAAATGCAGTCACAAAACAGATACTCATGAGTTTCAAAGTAAGCAATACGACTGTTCCTCTGACAGTATCTCTCATCCTGGCTTTTATGCTTTAAATTATCTTTCAACCCCCCTCCCCCCCATATCCCATGACTCGAAAACCACATGACATCCCAAGTCTTAGGAGGAATCCTCAGATCGGTCAACTGATGGGATATTTTGTTATGATAATGTTCTGAGATTCCATCAAAATAAACTCGAGTCCCAAAGCCATGATCCTGTACCAGGCTATACAATTATAGTCTAGTGCAATCCAAGAAATTATTTTCCAAAAATTTTGACTTGTGGAGCTTTTCCACTATAGCATTAATATATGGAAGAAAACCTGTGGAATTTTTCAGTTTTCGTAACCCTCTGTTCCACATAACGCACAAAGGCTGTATCCATGAAGTAGGAGCAGGGCAGAAACAGGAAACTACAGACCTGCTAGTTTAACCTCAGTGATAGGGAAAATGATGGCATCACTTCTGAAGGAAAGAATTGTCGAGTACCTAGAGTATCCATGAAGCTGTGCAGCAATGCTACAGTACATTTTTGTGAGAAAAATAAGGGGCAAAATTAAAAAAGAAATAACAGACTAAAAAAAGGCTAGTGGATTTATTATTTTTACAGTAGACCACCTGATTTTACAGGTAAATATGAAATATTTCTTTTGACCAGGTTGAGCTGGCTTCCCCAGATCATTTGAAAAAACAAACTGTATATTTTGGAAACAAAGTGGTGGTGTGAGGAAATATTGTACTTAGAAGAGCAAACATAGGGAGGAGAGAGGTTTCCGTAATAAGCACCTTCTTCCTCTTAGACTGCTGCCAGGAGTGCCATACTGCAACTTTTGATTTGCGCTCCTCTGATTTTTCTAACCAGTTTAGTGTGGCCATGTTCCCACGTCCAAATTTGACCCCCCCAAACCTGGATGTTGTCTCTCGATATAATTATACCAGCAGTCTCGGACACTAGTTAATATTTATGTTAGACCCTGAAATTTATTTTCTTTTAATTTTTTTGTTGACTGGGAAAGGAGGACTAGACAATTCTGCTTATTTTCAGCCTTGTCCTGGGTGGGGGGGGGATACAGATGGATGCCAACTGACACTGAATCAGATTAAGCTGTTGGTGGTATTTTTAATGAATGGGGGAAATTTGGCTAGGACACCATGGACATTTCCCTGCTCTTATCAAGAAATGCCATGGGATCTTTAACATCCACCTGAACTACCACCAGAACAGGCAGATGGGACCTTGGTTTAACATCTCCTCCGAAAGACAGCACCTCAGGAAAGCAGCACCCCTCTCAAGCTGCACCACAGTGTCAGTATTGGGATTTAACCCAAGTACCTGGTGTGGGGATAGAACCTACAGCCTTCTGATCTTCCGGCCTCAGAGGCAAGTGTGCAACCTACTAAGCCACTGACACTGCTGATTCCACCAACATCTGTAGTGAGAGTTCACCTGAAGCCACATTATCTAATATTATTCACATGTCATCAACATATGCAGTCCCCCGGACTTCCTGGAAGACACAAGGGACGTCTACCCTATCTATAGACTGAATATGCGTAATGAGTCTCAAGACCATACCTAGCCCGAAAACATTTAAAAATGGCTAAGAGGGCAGCCTTGACACATGCCTCTCTTAACATGCACATCTGTACCATAAGTGTTATTCATAACCGGGACAGTTGTAGTATTCTCATATATTATTGATAACCAAGTAATAGAAGAGTTTGGAATTCCATAACAGATTCCAACAAGTGAAAAGCAATGGGACCCTCTCAGATAGTAAGCAGGTGACAACTGGTGTACCGCAAGGTTCTATCCTGGGCCCACTCCTAGTCAGCCTGTTCCTTAATTCATTCCCCCTGGCCTGCCCTGATAACATCCTGCTATATGTAGACAATACGGTTATCTTCTCCAGTAGCCCACACCTTTAACTACCAGAATCCAAATTCCTAAATAGCTTTGCAGTATTAGAGGACTGGTTTACTCAAAACAAGCTTCTCCTGAACTACAAAAAAATAAGGTTATATTGTTTGCTAACAGCCAGAGCAAATACAGAGCTAGTCAGATAACCATCCAGAACAACAAGCAGGAGCCACTCGATCAGGTCAATACCTTTAAATATTTATGTGTCACACTGGATAGCTCCCTCTCCTTTAGCCACCACATAGACAATGTTGTAAAGCCAGCCAACACCAGAATTGGTCTCCTCTACAGACAGAGACCCAGCATGACCCCTGCAGCCTTGTCTCAGGCTGTCAATAGCTCTAAAGTCTCTGTTACAGAATATGAGCTAACTTTGTACAGTGCAGCAAACAGATACAGCCCTAAAAAGGGTCAGAACCACCCTCAACAAATCTTGTAGGCTCATCCTGGGGGCACACAGACTCACTCACACCTGCAAACTTTATTCCAAGTCCAAGTGGCTTAATCTTCAGGGAAGGATTAAATACCAGACCTGCCTGCTAGGGGAAAAAAGCTCTCCTCGGTCTAACTGGCTTTCATGGGTTTCTCCAATGACACCCTAAACTGGTTCACCAGCTATCTCTCCGATAGAATGCAGATAGTCAAGGTAGGCTCTGTCCTCTCCCCCCACCTCCCTATCCGATCCGGTGTCCCACAGGGCTCCATACTTGGCCCCCTACTTTTCAGCCTATACCTCAACTCCTCCCAGTGTCATGCCAAGGATCTACTCCTATATGCAGATGACGCGGTCTTGTTCACCTCTGACCCACACCCTAAGCTCCACCAAACTCTCCAACACTCTGCTCAGAAGTTGAAGACTGGTTTCACTCACCCAACGCCTTATTATCAACTACATTGAAGACAAAAGTCATGCCTTCGCCCACCCCCTAGAACCCACTCAAGAACCTCTTCCCCAATTCCTCACTGCCAATCAGACCCCATTAGAACAAGTAAGCAGCTTTAAATACTTAGGGATCACTCTAGACCCCACCCTCAGATTTAATCAACATATCCTACACCTATCAACAGCCCTTAGCTCCAGAGTAGGGGTACTATACCGGTACAAACACTGCCTCACTCCTGAAGCATTACAACTTACCATAAACTCCTCGATTCTCTCCCTGCTAGACTACGGCATCCTAATCCTACCCCTCACCCCACCCACCCCAGACGTGGCATTTCCTTTATAGCCAAGGTTCTGACATCACTTCCTCAACAGGTCTTGGAGCAGAACTGTCATATTGTTAATTACCCAGCACAGTGCATAAAGCATAAGTATACACACACCCAAAAAAAAAAAAAAAAAATTTGTATATTACTCATTGTATATTATAAGGAAGAGGGACATGTGGGGAGTGGTGCAATGCACTGGCTGTGGGGCAGCAATTTTCCGGGAAACATTCTGGAACCTGCGTTGCTGCCCTATTTGCAGGCAACTGTCAGCTCTGAGGGAGGAGGTTGCCCACCTCCAGGCTGAACTGACAAGGACTAAGGAGGACTCCCCCACCCAAAGAGCACCAGTTCCACAACCACTGCCTCAGAGGTTGCCATGTGTGAAGAGCAGATGGACCACAGTAGGTTCTGGGAGGGTGAGGGTGGTGGGACAGAGGCGTAGCCCCAGTTGCACCTCTACACAAATCATATGTCGATCTGGCAAATCCAGGTTCTCTATGATGACACCCTCATTGGAGACCAAGAAGAATTCTGGGGACATCCACAAGGAGACCCACAAAGAGTGGCAGAGGGACAACACAAGGGAAAGAAACAGCTTCTGATAGGGGACTCAATTGCTAGGGGTGTAGACCTGGGAAGGGAGAGAGAGAAGAAGGTGCCTGCCTGGTGCCATGGCTTGAGGGACAGGAAGCAAATCCTCAGGATTGCAGAAGCAGCATCTCAGGAGAGGAAACTAGATATCATTGTCCACCTTGGGACAAATGACCTAGCTAGGCATGAGATCAGTGCAGTGCAGGATGAATTTGTGGAGTTGGGAGGGGCCTCAGACAGGTAGCAAACACGGTAACCTTCTCAGAGGTGCTGCCAGTCTATGGCAGGGGTGAGGCTAGGGTACTGCACACCATGCAGTTTAATGAATGGTTGCAAAACTGGTGCAGAGCACAGGGCTTTGGCTTCATTGGGGACTGGAAGTCCACCTGGAGAGATGAAGGTCTATACTGGCATGATGGTCTGCATCTGTCCAGGAAGGGAAACACGCTCCTAGGTGACAGGTTTAAAGGCTTCCTTGGCACGCTTTTAAACTAGCCAAGGGGGGAGGTGCTGATAGGAAACAGGAAAGTTCAAGCCTCCCCCCGCAAAGCATGGCAGGTAGTAGGGTAAACACTGAGGTACAGAGCTTGACAGAGGGCAGGGCAGGAGTAAATGGAAAAATGGACAAGGGCAATAAGAGCAGGGATGGGGTAAAAAAGGATAAAGCCAACATTAAATGGAGGGCAATGAGTACCAATGCCCATAGTCTGGGAAACAAGCTTCCAGAGCTAGTAGCCCTGATGGAAGTGGAACACGTGGATATTGTGGCAGTCACAGAAACATGGTACACGGAGAACCACGACTGGGATGTCAACATACCAGGGTACACAATCTACAGAAGGGACAGGGAGGTAAAGAGGAGGTGGAGTAACTCTCTACATAAGGGAAGGATCAAGTAACAGAACTAAAGGTAAGGAGGAGGACAAGAGGAACTCTGGGTCACATTGGAGACAAGAATGGCATCACAATCCGCACAGGGGTTGTATACAGACCCCCGTCTCAAGGGAGAAATGGACAAGAAAATGATAGAGGGCATTCTCAAAATGGCTGAAAAAGGGAAGATACTGTTGATGGGGGACCTGAATATGCCAGATGTTAACTGGATGACATGGACTGCAGCCACATCCAAGAACAGGGTCATTCTAGATGCCCTACAGGGAGCATGCCTTAGACAGCTAGTGGTGGAACCCACTCGGGAGGGAGCAATATTAGACCTGGTACTCTCAAATGGAGAGAGGATCACAAACTTAGAAATCAGTAGACACCTGGGAACAAGCGACCACTGCACAGTGTGCTTCACAATAAACACAACCATGGAGACAAGCCATACAAATACAAGGATACTGGACTTTAGAAGGGCTGACTTTGGCAAAATGGGTGAATACCTGAGGAATGCATTAGCAAATGGCCAGAAAGGAGGGGTGGAAGAACAATGGAGAAAAATCAAAACTGCCATCATGGAGGCAACAAGCCTTTGTGTGAAACAAATAAAGAAAACAAAGCGGAATAAAAAACCACTATGGCTCTCAAAAGAGGTGTCAGGGAAGGTTAAGGAGAAAAAGGCTGCATTCAAAAAGTATAAGGAATCACAGACAGAGCATGACAGGGAACTGTATCAATTAAAACAGAAAGAAGTGGGGAAGGCAGTCAGAAAAGCAAGGCCCAAACCGAGGAAAGGATAGCCAACTCAGTTAAGAAGGGCTAAAACCTTTATAGGTACATTAGGAACATAGAAAGGTTAAGGGAGGGATAGTGAAGATTAATAAAGGAGAGGGGAGGTGGGCAGAGGGAGACAGTGAAAAGGCAGAGATAATGAATGAATACTTTTGCTCAGTATTCACAAAAGAAGAAGAGGAGGAGTTACCTAAACCAAACAGTAGAAGCACTCTGGATAGTGGGGTTGATACCAGTCCATTTAAAGAAGAAAGAGTCCTGAAAGAACTCCTAAAACTCAAGGTGGACAAAGCAATGGGGCCTGATGGAATTCACCCTAGAATCCTAAAAGAGCTAAGGGAGGACCTAGTGACATCACTAACCACACTTTTTAACAAATCATGGAAAGATGGGGTGGTACCTGAGGGTGGAGGAGGGCAGATGTGATTCCCTTCACAAAAGTGGGAGCAAGGCAGAAGCAGGAAACTACAGACCTGTTAGTTTGACCTCAGTGGTGGGGAAAATGATGGAATCACTTCTGAAAGAAAGAATTGTTGAGTACCTAGAGGCCAGTGGGGCACTGGACCCAAAGCAGCATGGATTCACAGCAGGAAGGTCATGTCAGACAAATCTAATCGATTTCTTTGACTGGGTGACCAAAGTAATAGACCAGGGAGGGGCTGTGGATATGGCCTACCTAGACTTTAGCAAGGCATTTGACACAGTCTCGCACAAAAGATTAGTAATCAAGTTAGCCAGCCTGGGAGTGGGTCCCAGGGTGGTAGCCTGGGTAGAAAACTGGCTGCACAACAGGACACAGAAGGTAATAGTGAATGGAACACATTCTGAAGAAAGGGGGGTTACTAGTGGAGTACCTCAGGGCTCAGTACTGGGTCCAGTCCTCTTTAACGTCTTTATAGGTGACATTGCAGAGGGTCTGGAAGGAAAGGTATGCCTCTTTGTGGATGACACAAAGATCTGTAACAGAGTTGATACACAAGGGGGGTAGAAAGGATGAGAAGGGACTTGGCAAGGTTGGAGGAATGGTCAGACATATGGCAACTTAGATTCAATGCAAAGAAGTGCAAAGTAATGCACCTGGGAAATAAAATCCAGGAGAAGAGTACACAATAGCAGGGGAGGTACTAACAACAACAATAATGGAAAGGGATCTGGGTGTAGTCATATCAGATGACCTAAAGGTGGGTATGCAATGTGAGAAGTCAGTAGGGAAAGCCAGGGGGATACTGGGATGCATAGGGAGGGGCATCACAAGTAGAAAAAGGGAAATGGTTATCCCTCTATACAGACAGTTGGTGAGACCCCATCTGGAGTACTGCGTGCAGTTTTGGAGACCTCATCTACACAAGGACATAGACAGGATGGAAGCAGTCCAGAGGAGGGCAACTAAAATGGTGCAGGGTCTACATCAGAAACCGTATGAAGAGAAACTGAGAGAGCTTAATATGTATACCCTTGATGAAAGGAGGGACAGGGGGGACATGATAGAAACTTTTAAGTACCTCAAGGGAATCAACAAAGTCCAGGAGGGTAGCATCTTTCAGAAAAAGAGATGTGTAAGAACAAGGGGGCACAATTTAAAGTTAGAGGGGGGACGGCTCAGGGGTAATGTGAGGAAATTATTTTTCACAGAGAGAGTGGTGGACACATGGAACCGCCTTCCTGGAGAGGTTGTGGGGTCTAAAACAGTGGAGGAATTCAAACATGCATGGGAGAAACATAAGGCAATTATAGTGGGGGTTGCAGGAAATAGGCTGTTGGTTAACTAGAATCTGCAGCTTATCCAGTAGGTAGGGAAATGGGCAGACTGGGTGGGCCAAGTGGTCCTTATCTGCCGTCAAAGTCTATGTTTCTATGTTTAATCTACAGTGCCGCTCCATCCACCACCCTAAGAAGACTCCGACTCGTTTTAAACAAAGCCTGCCATCTCATCCTTGGATGTGATCATTTTACACATTTCTGCTCCCTTTACAGCAGCACAAACTGGCTAAACCTAGACAGCAGAATCAGGTACCACACCTGCCTTATGACCAAAAAGGTACTACTAGGCCTCACCTCACCTCCCCTAAACCAAATCATCTGCCCAACTCCCCCAGTCAAAACAACCCGCAGCTCAAACAAGCAGCTGCTAAGGGTACCCCATGGCCAGACTTCCCATTTCCAGCGAACCTTCACTTACAAGGCCCCCTCCTGGACTAACGCCCTCCCAAGTCATATAACAGACAAATTAAGACTTGGTCTTTATAAATCCAAGCTACGGAAATACCTTCATGCCTTTAGCCAATGTGACTGCCCTTGACACCAGACTGACATATGCAGCTATCAAACTAACTATTGTCGAACTCCCCGTACCAAATTGTAACTATGAAACCCTATGACCATCAGCCTCTACAGAACCTCTGTAACTATTATGGCTGTACTAAGAAATTAAACTTGCTGTTATTCAACAACTGCACAACTATGTAACCTCACTGACTGTTATTTGTAATTGTACTGTAATCTGTATTCCAAGTTCTGTCCATGTATCCTTTTATGTATGACGTGGAACCTTTGTAAATGAGTCGCTGACTCAAAGGTTTTTCTGAATATTTCAATAAATAAAAAAAAAAAATAACTCCTCAACCTATTATAGACCTCCTTAAACCTTCGTCTAACTCATGCCAGACCATAGGAAAAACACAAAATGCTCTACATATCCCTTTCCATCACGGCACTTGCACAGAGATCCTACACTTACAAAGCACTCCTCTGGTTCAATGAACTGCCTGCAGAAATAATAAATGTGCCTAAACTTGAAACTTTCTAGAAATCCTTACTCAAACACCTGACAGTACTCAACTTCTGTGCTCTTTATCATCTTTATAGGTGACATTATAGAGGGTCTGCAGGGAAGGGTATGCTTCTTTGCAGATGACACAAAGATCTGTAACAGAGTTGATACACGGGGTGGGGGGTAGAAAGGATGAGAAGGGACTTGGCAAGGTTGGAGGAATGGTCAGAGATATGGCAACTTAGATTCAATGCAAAGAAGTGCAAAGTAATGCACCTGGGAAACAAAAACCCAGGAGAAGAGTACACAATAGCAGGGGAGGTACTAACAACAACAGAAATGGAAAGGGACTTGGGGGTAGTCATATCAGATGACCTAAAGGTGGGTAAGCAATGTGAGAAGTCAGTAAGGAGAGGCAGGGGGATACTGGGATGCATAGGAAGGGGCATCAAAAGTAGAAAAAGGGAAGTGGTTATTCCTCTGTACAGACAGTTGGTGAGACCCCATCTGGAATACTGTGTGCAGTTTTGGAGACCCCATCTACGCAAGGACATAGACAGGATGGAAGCAGTCCAGAGGAAGGCATCTAAAATGGTACAGGGTCTGCATCAGAAATTATATGAAGAGAGACTGAGAGAGCTTAATATGTATACCCTTGATGAAAGGAGGGATGGGGGGACATGATAGAAACTTTTAAGTACCTCAAGGGAATCAACAAAGTCCAGGAGGGTAGCATCTTTCAGAAAAAGAGATGTGTAAGAACAAGGGGTCACAATTTAAAGATAGAGGGGGGATGGCTCAGGGGTAATGTGAGGATTTTTTTTTCACTGAGAGAGTGGTGGACACATGGAACCGCCTTCCTGGGGAGGTTGTTGGGTCTAAATCAGTGGAGGAATTCAAACATGCATGGGACAGACATAAGGCAATTGTAGTGGGGTGTTGCAGGAAGTAGGCTGTTGGTTAACTAGAATCTGCAGCTTATCCAATAGGAAGGGAAATGGGCAGACTGGGTGGGCCAAGTGGTCCTTATCTGCCGTAAAAGTCTATGCTGGCTTAGTTTTTTTGGACTGGGGGGGAGCAGGGTGGTAGGGCACTATCTGCCAGGGTGAGGAATCCACTAGACCACCAGGGACAGTTAATTTTCATACAACCAGCAGATCGGGGATGGGGCAGATCACTAGCTACTAGGGAGATGTTTTTAGTTTTGTCATGGGGGTGGCGATTGGCAATCAGGAAGGAGAGGACCATTAAACCACCAGGGAAGGGGGTGACCAATAGACCATCAGTGAGCTGTTTTTTTTTTTTTAACAATAAATCAGCGATTGGCGATGGAGAAGGGCACCACTAGCCACTATGGACTGTTCATTTATTTATTTTTTGGGATGGCCATCGGTGATGGGTTGGGGGGAGCCACACTACACTTACCACAGCCTATGCAAATGGACCCATAATGGGCATGCAAATGGCCACCAAGCGCCTTGCATGTCTAGTGGGCTCATTTACATAGCTTCTTTGTGAATAGACACTAGCACCCCTGCACTATTCCGTGCAGGGCCATGCTCCTGGCTGCATGTCAAGGTGGTGCTAGTGGGGTAGCACTTTGTGGTACTGGGGTTACCACTGCCTTGGACTACCCCTATTCACAGTCAGATAACACGGAGCACTATCTTACTGAGAATAGCAATTTTGGGTGCCTGAGCAACTGCAAACTGCAACGAAAAATTTTGAGCTGCCTTTGTGAGTTTTTGTGAATTGGGGCCCAGCTCTTTTAACACAGAAAAAGCTAGAAGCCTTCTCTTGGGAGCCTTAATGCAGTTCACATTAAAAGGGGATATTTTTTAGACCTATTTCAGATGTCATGGGTTAGTCATGGATGGGGGGGCAGTTAGCAAGATCATGTTCCTTTTGTACTATATCCTCCTCTTCTAGATCTTGCTGATGTGCAGGACTTTGTTTGCATTTGTGCCCACCACAGTGTTTTCTTCATTGTCAGAGGAGCCCAGCTTTTGTGACAATAATGATGAAGCCTTGGATTTCCCACCACCATGCATTTTCCTCAGTCTTTTGGTTTTGGCTAAGACGTTATATGTATTCTCTACCTATACTCTACTGCTTTCCATATCCTTACATAAAATGTTAGTCTTTGGATGGTAGTTTCTTGTACTCCTTCTGCAGGTCACCACTGTCATTTTTGTAGGCAATGGCACTATATCTTCCTCAATGGGAAACTGTGTATCAGGGACGACCTCAGGAGTTGGTTCTATAGCCCCTGCCTTTGTACTCTTCCAAGGATCATCTTGCATTGCAGCTGGAATAGCAGGTGTCACCTACCAATGGGGTTTCCAGTACTATGTCCACTCCATCCTGCTATTCCTGCTCTAATGGCTGAGGAGTAGGATCTGTTATTTCATCAGAGGATGCATCCTCACTATCAGATGTGACCTCAGATTGATTGTCACGGGTTTCACTCAGGTTGCTCTACAGTGTGTTGCTCTTCAGATGCCTTTTGTTGTACTGTCTGTTTTTGTCTTTTATGAGCTCAGACCAGTTGCTGCTCTGTGGAGCCATCTTTTCATGTTTGGATTACAAGACCATTGGGGTCTGGATTGTCCACCCTATTGTGAGAAGCCCCCGACAGGACCTGTAGGTATGACCAGGCTCCTCACATAAATTACAGCACATGTGACTCTATGAACAGGTCCATATTCTAAGCAAGAGGTAGATTTAGTTTTGTCAGATGCACTGCTCAGGTGGTTAAGTGAGGCACATTTGAAGCAGGTCTTGGGTTGGCCTGGGGAGAAGCACTGGCCTCTATCTTTTCCAAAATAAAAACAACTGGGGAGATGAGAACCCCCTTTATCATTATGCATTAGTTTTACCTTGAATTTCCAACCACCCGTCCATTTCTGCTTGAAATCAATAATCGGTTCTTAGGGGCTGAAATGTCACATCTCTGGGCAAGCCAATATCAGATATCATAAACATTTATGCCCTCATTTTTAAACAATATAGTTATTGTACAAAATGCAGGCTTTGCCGGGGTGGCCTGAAAAGACACCCACAATGCTGAGTATTTTAATTTCTCATATTTAGCCCCAAAGCAAGCTAAGGTCACTGCTTCTTAGAAGCTAACATCAAAATATTATAAACCCTGAGGTGTGCCTGACAGCAGTGATTTCAGGAGAAAAAAGTTCATGGAGTCCTTTAAAACAGTCCTCCCCAATATGTCCTAGCAGGAGGCAGCTCCAGGCCCCCCTCTATAATGAAGCCTGACTGCATTCCTTCTTTGTGCTGGAACTGACTAGGAGTGAAATAAATCAGCCATTCTGAAACCCTGTGTGTTAGGCAGTGCAATGAAAGAGGGCGTGTGACCAGTACCAGGGTTTAAATTCCGTGACAATGGTGCTGAGACAGGAGAAGTTACAGGATACAGTCTTCCTATAGGCTGTGACAGGATTCGGTAGGACCCTGTCCCGTTTGTTATGCAGAGCGAGAGAGAGAGAGAGAGTTAAAAGCAAGGATCTTTTTTGTCCTATCCTAATCTGCCACATGTCTGCCTCTTGTCTGTTTGATTGCATAATCAAATTTGTCTTGTAGCACCTAGGAATTGGCCACGCTGATGGTCCCACAAATTTCCCGTTATCTCCCTTCCTTCAATTGCTGTTTCTATTCTTTCTTTTTCTTGTTTCTATGTGGTAAAAACATATATGTGGATCTATACGTGAAACTGGGATTCCTTGGTTTGCAAATGTATATTCTTATATTGTTGAGGTGATTGCAGAAAGCTATTTGGGTTTCTTAAAGAAAATAACAATCTGTTATACGTCGGCTTGACCATGAGATGCCTTTTGACCCCCACAGGCTTGTTTACAGAATTATCAACAGGAGTCCCGCTCCGGGACCCAATGTATTATTTTGTTGCACCTGTCAAAACTAGATGTGCTCTTCAGGCTGGCCTCAGGAACAAAACTAACAAAGTTCTGATACATTTTGTGAAAAACAGGAAATGTAATGGAACTTAACAATTAGAATGCAGAATTTAACCTGCCAGGACTGACATCTCATAAAAAGGGAGCAATATTTTGTTTATAGAGAGACTCACATTAAACTGCCAGGAAAAGACATCTTATAAAAAGAAGACAGATGTTTTGTTTACACACACATATATATATATATATATATATATATGTGTGTGTGTGTGTGTGTGTGTGTGTGTGTATATATATATATATATATATATATATAGTATAGGGACGCAGTTGCACCCCTATATTTAGGGTTGAGTAGGTACTTCTATGTTTAACTCAAAATTTTGTGCATTAATAACTTTGGACCCATTCAATGGATTTGCATGAAATTTGATATGCACAGTGGGGCATGGTAGATCTCTTGATCTGCCAAATTTTGTTCTGGTCAGACTTATGGTCTTTGCGCACCAAAATGCTGAAAAATGCACTTTTCTCCAGTTATGTGGGCAGTTTTGGGGATTTTGTCTGTGGAGCTGCACTGCTGTTGTGTGGTGTGCTGCTCTGTGAGTTGGCTCATCTGAAAGAGCTTCAGTGAATAAACATGCCACTTTTCATTTGGTGAAAAAATATTAATCCGTTCAAAAGCTATTAAAGTTTTAAGTTCCCATTATAAGTCAAAGGAAAAATTTATATGGTTATTTTGGGGTTTTGGCCATCTGGTCCCGCCTCACGATCAAAGAATTTTCAGGCTCACGGTTAAAGAATCTTTGATCACAAGAATTCTTTGATCACGACGGCCGCCATCTTATTTTCATTTTGCCGTCAGAAAAAGTCAAATATCTCGGTTCAGGGGCACTCCTGAAGTAAAACTTGGATGGGTTTTACTCACAGGGCTTTGTTCTGTTGACCCATGGTGGTGGTTTGCTTCAAAATGGTTAAAAAATAGAGTTTTGAATATTTGTATTCTTTGATCGCGGCTTGCTAATGATCTTTGATCGCGAGCCTGAAATTCTTTGACCGCGAGATTCTTTGACTGTGATCTTCGATCGTGAGGCCGAGACTACAAAAATCTATTTACTCAGCTCAGGGGTGGGTTATTAACACAAATGAGGGTGGGTTTTGCTCAGGGGGCTTTGTTCTATTGAGGCATGGCGGTGATTTCATGTATTTTTGCCTAAAACTCGAGTTTCACCATTTTTTATTCTATTACTGCCAGCCTGCAAATTCTTTGATCACAAGATTCTTTGACCACGATCTTTGATTGCGAGGGCAGGACTAGATGGCCAGTTGAAAAAATCTATTTTCTCAGTGCAGGGGTGGCTTATTAAGGCAAATGAGGGTGGGTTTTGCACAGGGGGCTTCGTTCTATTGAGGCATGGCTGTGGTTTCATTTATTTGTGCCTAAAAACTGAGTTTTACCATTTTTTATTCTTTGATTGTGAGCCTGCAAATTCTTTGATCACGAGCCTGCAAATTCTTTGATCGTGAGCCTGCAAATTCTTTGATTGTGAGATTCTTTGACCACGATCTTTGATCCGAGGGCAGGACTACATGGCCAGTTGAAAAAATACAGGTTACTCACCTGTAACAGGAGTTCTAGGAATGGTATATGTTGTTCATCCACACTCATTGGCAGGTATCCTTGCCGCTTTAAATCTTGCTGGAAGGTCTTCAAGCTTGCTCCTCCCACCCACCGGGTGGTATAACTCAGCTCCGCCCCATGGCATGAATCTGGCCGCTGGAAGCTCAGGTTGTTCGTCCGAAGCGGGAGGTCGGGTGAGTCGTGTGGATGAACAACATATACCATTCCTAGAACTCCTGTTACAGGTGAGTAACCTGTATTTCTAGGGACATGGATATGTTGTTCATCCACACTCATTGGCAGACTCCTAGCAGTTCTCCGGAGGAGGGAGGCAAGGCGCACACCCCAATACTTACTTGGGAAGAGACTGGAGAACCGAGGCCCCAAAACCAGCATCCGGCGTGACTCAAGGTCGATGTGGTAGTGGGTAATGAAGGTGTTTGCTGACTTCAGGTAGCAGCCCTGCAGATTTCCTGGATAGGGGCGTCCCTGGAAGCAGCCACCGTTGCAGCAGTATGGCGGGTAGAATGAGCTCTTATCCCTCTGGGAGGCTCCATGCCCGCCAACTTATGCAAGATCTATGCAGGAGGTTACCCACCTGCTTATAAATCCGCTTGGCTGCAGGTCTGCCAGATGCGGCTTCAGGCGTAGGTGACAAACAGCTGGCGAACCTCTCCCAATTTCAGCGTCGCTCCTTATAATAGCGGCGCCTTCTAGGGTCAGAGTATGGAGCCTATATTCGACCTCCAGGTGTGATTGGGGTAGAACACCGGCAGAGTCAACACCTGGTTAAGGTGAAACTCCGACACCACCTTCGGAAGGAATTTCGGTGGGCGCAGGACAACCTTGTCCCTGTGGAAGACCAGGTAAGGAGACTCGATGGAAGCGCCTGGAGCTCTCCCATCCTTCTGGCTGACGTGATAGCCACCAAGAAGCGGTCTTCCACGACAGGTGAGAGAGAGCACCCTGTGCATAGGTTCAAATGGCTTGCCCATGAGCTTTGCCAGTACCAGCAGTAGATCCCACGGAGGTGGGGGTTCCTGCACTGGAGGGGAAATGTGATCAAGGCCTTTGAAAAGCGCTAGACCACCTTCTCCTCCTGTGTTAATCGACTGCTTCCCGGCCCGTGCCCGGTAAGCAGAGATGGCTGCCAGGTGCACCCTTAGGGTCGCCGACCTAAGCCCTTGACTAGAAAGGGACCATAAATAGTCCAAGATGCTTGCCAAGGAACAGGAGGAAGGGTCAAGCCCTTGCCCTGACACAAATGGAAAACCTTTTCCATTTGAAGGTATAACATTTTCTGGTGCGACTCATACGGGACGCCTCAACTACATTGAGGACCTCGTCGGAAAGACCCAAGGCCTGGAACTCCTGGCAGCTCCAGGAACCAGGCCGTCAGGTGCAGGGATTGAAGGTCCGGATGGAACACCTTCCCCTGATTGACTGAGAACAGGTCCGGGTGAGCTGGAAGCTGCAGGAGTCCTGGAGCTGAGACTGAGGAGATCTGGGTACCAGAACTGGCGAGGCCAGTCTGGGGCTATCAGAATCACCTGTGCCTTGTCCCTCCTCACCTTGAGAAGCACCTTGTGGATCAAGGGAAATGGGGGAAAGGCGTAAAAGAGGCCGGGGTCCATTGCTCGAGAAGGCATCCCCCTGCAGCGAGCCCTGCTGAGGGGGGCGGGCATGGAACAGACGCAGCTTCGCGTTCTCCCTGGAGGCAAACAGGTCCACCTGAGGTGTGCCCCAAAGGGAGAACAGATGCTGTACTACCTCTGGCAGGAGAGGCCACTCGTGGGATGCAGCCCCTATCCGGCTCAGGGCATCGGCCAGGGTGTTGGAGGCTCCTCCTCCAGGCTGCGCACGAGTGACCAAATGTGGAGAGCTTCCTTGCATAGAAGCATGGAGCGCATCCCGCCCTGGCGGTTTAGATAGTACATGGTCGTGGTATTGTCCGTCTGGACTCGGACCACTTGACCCCGGAGGAGCAGGCAAAGGCGGTGAGAGCTAGGCAGACCGCCGGGCTCCAGCAGGTTGATGTGGCATCGGGACTCCCGGCGAGGACCCAGGGCCATGGGCCAGTGTTCCCCAGATGGGCACCCCAGCCCATCAGAGAGGCATCGGTCGATGAGACCGTCGGCTCGGAGACGGAGCAGGATGCCCTCCTGCAAATGATCTGGAGCGGTCCACCACTGGAGGCGTTCCACATCCCCTGTCACCGACACAAGCTGGTCCAAGGGATCGCAGCGTTGTGACCACTGGCTGGCCAGTCCCCACTGAAGGGGACGCATGTTCCAGCGGGCCCAACGGACCACGCTGGTGCAGGCCGCCATGAGACCCAGGAGGCGCAGGAAGTCCCGGGCAGGGCGCAATTGCCCAACCAGAAATGATCGGGCAAAGGAGGAAAGAACCTCGGCCCTGTCCGCCGGGAGCCGCGCTCTGGCTCGAAGAGAGTCGAGCTGCACCCCGATGAATAGAATCACCTGCTTCGACTCGAGTTCCGACTTGGCCTCATTGATAAGGAGGCCCAGTTGAGAGCAGACCTGGAGGCCAGATCTCTGGACCCTCCGCCTCCTTCCTGGAGGGAGCTGCTATCAGCCAGTCGTCCAGGTAAGGGTACACCCGGACCCCTCGGCGCCGCAGGAATGCTGTCACCACTGCCATGCATTTGGTGAAGACCCTGGGAGCTGGAGACAAGCCGAAGGGCATGGCTTGGAACTCGAAGAGGGATCCTTCCGCTCGGAAGCGAAGGAATCTCTGGTGAGACGGACGGATAGGGACGTGAGAAAACGCGTCCTGCAAGTCCAGAGAGCAGAACCACATGCCGCGTTCCAAGGATGGTATTATCTGAGCCAGAGTGACCATCCTGAAGGTTCGAGACCTTAGGAACTTGTTTAGGTCGTGTAGGTCGAGAATGGGGCGCCAGCCCCCCGTCCGTTCGGAACCAGGAAGTACCTGGACACAAACCCTGGGTCTGAAGGAGGGTCCACCACCTCTCTTACCACCTCCTTCTGGAGGAGGAGGCGATGTCGGCTCGGCGAGCCGCCAGTGAGGCTGGGGATCCCGAAGCCCCCCGAGGGGCGACGGCTCTGAAGGGTGGTGCCTGCTCGAATTCCAGAGGCAGGCCTCCCCACCACCTCCAAGACCCACCTGTCCGTGGTAACAGCGGACCAGGCGGAACGGAAGTGCGGGCCGTCCCCAGAGGGACCCAAGGAGTGAGTGGCGGGAATGGGGCGACACCCTCAGCCCGTCACTGGGCAGGCTTGGAGGAGGGACCGGCCGAGGGACCTCCTGGGCCCTTTCCTCCTTGCCTCCTGTTAGAGGAAGCCGGCGGCTTGGGTTTGGGATGCCAAGGCCGAGCCTGCTGGCCCTGACGTTGCTGGGCCAGGCGCGCCGGGGGCACAGAAGGACGAAAGGGCTTAGGCTGTGGTTTGCGGCCTTTGTCCTTCTGAGCGGAAGAGACCGAGTCCAAGGTGGCATTGGACTTCTCGATCCTCTGCAGGTGACCTTCCACCCCAGGGCGAAGAGGTCAGTCCCAAAAGGAACATCCGCCAACTTGTGCTGGGTATCCGAGTAAAGGTGGATATCCTCAGCCAAGCCTAGCCAGCCACTGCGGCCGCCACCCGATCTGGCACATGAGTCCCCTATGTCCAAAGCAGTCTGGAGCTGCTGTTTGGCCACTGCCCTGCCCTGGTCCGCACCTGCCTGTAACGTAGTCTGCAGATCGGCGGGAGAGTGAGGATGACCTCATCCAGGGAGCCCAACAGGGCATGAGAAAAATGTGCCATGAGGACGGCCGAACTGGCTGTGAAGGCCGAGAGAGGGACATAGCGTAGACTTTTCGCCCGACATAGTCCAATTTCTTGGACTCCTTGTCAGGAGGTTTGTCCACATCCCTGGCGTTGCGGCTGGCGGAACGCTGTCGGTAACCAACCCCTCAGCAGAGGGTGTTCAAACCGGACAAGGAACCGTGGGACGCGATACTTCCTGGCCATCCTGGCCAGGCGCAGGGCAGGAAGCAGGGGTGCCAAAGCTCCAGTGCCGGACCCACTATGGCCTCGGCCACCGGAAAGGCCTCCGTGGAATCCTCGGTCCAGAATCTCCGTGAGGGATACCTGGCCCGTTTGGAAGCGGGTTTGAGCTCCATCCGGTGGACTCGAGATGAGCGAAGCAGTCCTAGGAAGGACGACGGGCTATCGTCCATTGACTGACCTCCTGAAGACTCCAAGTCCAGTCGCTTGGAGAAAAGGAGGAATCATCTTCGGACTCGGAAGAGTCCTCGAAAACTGCCTCTGGCCTGAGCCACCTTCACCTGCCGAGGTCAGTCGGGAGTGAGGGTAACTGACAACCGAAGGGTAGACCCTTAGCGACCGAGAATCCTGGGTGAGCCCCAATGGTGGCTGTGGAGGCGGAGGTTCACAGGAATCGGTGGAGCAGCTGGTTTGGCCGAACAACCGGCCTGGGTAGAGCTCCTCGGATAAGTCGATGGGTTGTGTCGGCCGTTCGGTGACAGCCACTTAATGGCGGGGAAGCGTGAGGGTCGGCTTATTCCTGGCCGGGGCTGTTGCAACATAAGGTCCTCGTACCATCGGCGTAATTACGCGAAGCCTCCCTCATCCGAGGAGGAGGACAGGGCAGCAGCGGACGCCGGCCACAGCGGTGCCGGGACCGAGACCGCCTATGACGGTGGGATCGGCTGGACCCATGAAGAGGTCGAGACCGAGACCGAGGTCCGGAATTTCGAGGTCGGTGCGGGGAGGTGTCGGCTGAACAACACTCGCCGGCTCGGATGGTCCATCCGGGGCTCGGAACCGGAGGCACAGGCGAGCCACGGGATCCTCAACTCCTCCGGGGAACCGGAGAGGGAATCTCGGCTGCTAAAGGCGACAGCCCGTCCAATGGGTCGAGAAAAATCTCGACTTCATCGGTGGGAGTCTCGGTCAACTGACCTGGCCGGGGACACTTGAGGCCAGTGGCGAGCTGCAGTCGATCGACGAAGCCGGCGGTCGACGGCCTGAGAAGGACCTTTCCCGCTCCCAAGAGCGTCGACGGAGGACTTACCCTGTCCTCTTTTTGGACCGAGAATAAGGGCGTAGGTCCTTCTCCTTTAGTGGAGAGGACAGACAAAGCTCCTTAAAAAAGCCGTGTAAGAGCCCGGGAGGCGGGATAAATGCAGCGGCCGAGGAAGATCGGTCGCGCCGCCTCCTCTTGAGGCGACCATCCGCTCGAGCTGATCCGCCCGAGCCGCCGCCACGGACACTGCCAACGGGCCTCCTCGGACTTCACGGAGGAAAGCGCTTCTCGGGGCGGCCCAGTTAATCGGGCAGCACGATGGCCCGAGGCGTGGGCCGAGAAAGATGAACACAGGTCGCAAGCCTGCGGGTCGTGCTCAAGGCCTAAGCAGTAGACACCGTGGAGTGTGGATCCGTCCGAGACATCTTCTGCCCGCATGGGCATCTCCGAAATCCGGAGTCGGTTGTCCGCCGGCAGCTGAGGGATAGAAGACCAAGTCTTTTGCAAAATTTATTTTAAATCCATGAGCGGAGAAATAGGAACCAGTCTCAAACGCAGAGCGTTAAGGAGGGAACCTGAGCTTCCAAGCGGTAAGGAAGATCTGGCGTCATGGGGCGGAGCCGAGAGTTATACCACCCGGGTGGGTGGGAGGAGCAAGCTTGAAGACCTTCCGGCAAGATTTAAAGCGGCAAGGATACCTGCCAATGAGTGTGGATGAACAACATATCCATGTCCCTAGAAATCTATTTTCTCAGCTCAGGGTATGGTTTATTAAGGCAAATAAGGGTGGGTTTTGCTCAAGTGGCTTTGTTCTATCGAGGCATGGTTGTAGTTTCATTTATTTGTGCCTAAAAATTGAGTTTTGTCATTTTTTATTCTTTGATCACGAGCTTGCAAATTCTTCGATCGTGAGCCTGCAAATTCTTTGATCAGGAGATTCTTTGATCGTGAGCTTTGATCGTGAGGGAGGGACAAGATGGCCAGATTTGGAGGAACCAGACAGCCCAATTTTAACAATTTTTAAAATTAAATATCTCGGTCTTTTTACTTAAAATTTGGAGGGTGTCGACGGGATGCCCTGTAGATGTCAATTATGGTGTTTACGTGTTGGACAGTATATTTTTTGCGGAGCCATTGTGTGGCACAGTTTATGTTTTGTGGACAGTGTTTTCCATTGTGGCACTGGCTTGAAATTTATATGGTAGCTATCGTTACTGCCACGGATGTACTTTTCAGTTGTTAGGCTCCTAAAATGCAAACAGGTTGGAATTCTGCAGAAATTTGCAAGTTGGTGGGAGTGTGGGGCCCGAAGGGCCAGCCCTCCCTCCAACTTCCCCGACTTACTTTTATATTCTTTCTCAAAAAGTAAAGAAATTCAATGCAAAAAGCTTTGTTAATGCATTATTTAGGGTTAAAACACAAAAAGTAAGGAAATTAAACTTTTAGGGTTGAACCCTCCCCCCCTTGGACTTGCCCATCATCCCGAGATTGACAGCTGATGGGGTGTGTCCTTGGGGAGAGAGAAAAACTGATATTTAAATTAAGAAAGAGACTCCAGTGAAGGATTTTGTTTGTACTAGCTTTAGAAAGAACTATCCTGTACAATTTTATTTTCTTCTGTTTTATTGTTATTGATAGCAAATTGTACATTTTATAACTCCTACTCCTCATGGTCTGCCTGTGCTTCCTCACTTATGCATCTATGACATGGGCTGATCGGGTGAGCTTTCCTCGGGGTCACTGTGTGTTTCAGAGATCTGTGCTGCATGAGTCACAGTATCAGATTCCTCAACGAGTTCCCATGCAGCTGACCAAGACCAGTTTGGAACTCTGGGGTTAGAAACAGCACCCATGCTGTTTTCCTTCTCATTGTCTTGCATAGCATTATTAGGGGGCTCAGAAGATTCAGAGACAATGTTCTTACCTGCACTTGCTAGCGAATGTACACCAGGGGAGTATCTGTAAATGATTCCTTGTTCTTAGCAGGCTGCAGAGTAGTGGTCAGTGTTTGTCTGGCAGATGTGACGATGGGCTGGGTAGCTGATGTGGCGCACCCTTTATCTTCATGCCTGGCTGTTCCCATAGCTTGGGATCTAGTGTCAGGATCTGCTCGAACTCTCAAAGAAGAAACATCATAATTTGGGAGCCATTCTCCTGTCTAGAGATTCTACCCAGCCAGTGTCGTCCAGTGCTTTAGTACACTCCAACCCGTTTCTGCAGATTTCTCTCAGGGCTTCTGTTTGCTTTGTCAGGTTTCACTAAGAATTTCAGCTTGTTACAAGAATGTGACTGCACATCTCGGACCACAGCAGCCATATCATCTGGTAAGTCATTTCCAGGAGGTTCAGACATCTGTACTTCAGGAGATTAAAGTGAATCTCCCCACATGTGGTTCAAGATTGACTGAAATAGCTGCCAGCTCAGAGTTCATAGGACCTTACATTTCAGTAGTCTCTGTGGTAGCATTAGGCATTGCATTCATGGGGCTTATCTGGGAGACAGGAAGAAATGGATCAGCAGGCGGTGAAAGCTGTAGACAATTTTGCTTTTCAGCTTTCAGGGCCTGTAACTTGGAGGCATATTTGTATTCCTTCTCTTCTATCATGGCTAGCAAATGTTTCTTTTTTTCAGGTAGCTGAGTGGCCAGCTTGGCCTCAGCAGACAATAAATGTTACATTCTTTCACCAGTAGGCGTGATTTTGAGTTTGTCCAGGTTTACCTCCATGTGTTCGGGGGCCTTCCCCAATACCCTAGCAGCAGCTCCTTCACTCTCCATTCCAGAGTCAGTCATCTTTCTAGACAGCCAAACAGTGCCTCTTAACTCCCACAGGAAATGCAGGAGAGTAGGGGCAGTTTCCCTGGTGTCTTGGCCAACATTCTCCCATCAAGAAAAATGGGTCCAGCCAGCCCGGTGGTGCTGAGGGTTGAGGCACTGGATGCCACACCTCATGCCACACCGGCGACCCGGGTTTGGGAATGATCTCAGGCACTGGGGGTCAGCAGGGGAGGGAGAGGATAGAACATCCAATGGACTGCTCTCCTCTCCCTGGAGAAGTATCCAGGGCATTCTGGTGAAGTAGCGGCCCCCGGTGGTAGCTGGAGGCACTGCACACACTTGGGCTGATGAGTGGGAGGAGTGTGGCGGACGTCTGAGGCATCATGCCACTCTGATGTCATTGCACTGCTGCATTCCTGGGGGGAACCTAAGAGGAAAATCCCTCCATGGCACCACAGAGATGATGAGGACTCCAGGGTCAAGCCCACATCCCAACACCGGCCCATCACTCCAGGGGATTTCGCAGCCGACCTGATGCTCCGGTAGGCCTCTCTACTTCCAGAAAGGCTGCCATAAGAGGGTGGGCCTGCCCTGGGGGTGATCTGGGGGCTAGACCTGTATGGGTGCTTCAGGGGAGGAAGCTGGATGCGATGGATTCAGGTAGGGAGCAGAGGCCTCGCCATGAGTACCTGGGCTATGGGGGAGTGCCTGGGCCATGGGGAGCAAAAAGAAAGAATACAAAAAAAAAAGAAAATGCTTCTGTATAACTTCGATGCAACTTGAAAACAGTCTATCACAGCTTAATGTGCCTTTCCAGGTTAAAATGACAAACAAACAAATAAATAAACAACTTTTAGAGCTAGCCATTCCTTAGTGAACAAATCCAGCTACTTCAGACACTCTTCATAGGCTGAATTATCTAGTCCTGTGACCAACATACTAACATACTAATTGCCAGCAGATTAGGCCTTACGGTCTATCGAGTCTGCTCGAACCTCAGATCCCTAGTTGGGTACAGAGGCCCTCCCCCCCTTGTGTTCCAGAAACCCCTATCATCCATCCCCACCCTCCTGGGCCAGGTCATCATCTGATACATCCGCTTTCTGTGTCTGTCCCACCCTCTCTTGAAGCCCTCCACTGTGGATCTCTGAACCAGCCCATCAGGCAGCACATTCCAAGGATCCACCACCCTCTCAGCGAAAAACCTCCTCCTCTTTCCCCCCTCACCCTTCCACCTTCCAACTTCAAACCATGCCCTCTGGTGATACCTTCCTGCTTTAGTCTAATGATCCTCTCTGTGTTTACCCTATTTATTTCCTTGATGTACTTGAAGACCTCAATCATATTCCCCTGTCTCTCCTCTCCTTCAATGAAAGCAGGCAGAGCTCCTCAAGTCTGTCCTCATACGTCAAATCCCCTAGTCCTCGTATCATCTTAGTTGCCCTCCTCTGTATCCTCTCCAGGAGCTGTATGTCCCTCTTCAAGTGTGATCTCCAGTACTGTACACAGTACTCAAGGTGTGGTCTAACCAATCCATTGTACAGTGGCAGAATCACTTCCCTGCTCCTAGAGGTGATCCCCCTTACGATGCATCCCAGCATCCTGTTTGCTTTGCTAGCCACTCTCCTGCACTACTCGGAGTTATTCGTACACGCATCCACTATGACTCCTAGGTCTTTTTCCCCTGTTGAGGCCTCCAGTGCCTCCCCTCCCAGGGTGTACCTGTGTTTAGGGTTTCCCCGCCCAAGATGTAACACCTTGCACTTGGTGATATTAAAATTTAATTTCCACGTGTGAGCCCACCTTTCCATGGTGTCCAGGTCCCATTGCAGGGCCAGCCTCCTCTCTTCCGCCTCAACTACTGCTCCCATCTTGGAGTCATCAGCAAAGAGACTCATTTCTCACCCTATACCCTCCCTAATGTCCGAAATGCATGCATTAAACAGGACTGGACCCAGGACTGAGCCCTGCGGTACCCCACTACTGACCTCTCTAGGGTTCGAGAGCTCCCCACCGACCACTACTCTCTGAGTGCATCCAGCTAGCCAGTTTTCAATCCATCCGACCATCAAAGGGCCTATTCCCAACCCTGTCAGTTTCTCCACCAGACCATAGTGGGGGACAGAGTCGAACGCCTTGCTGAAGTCCAAGAATAATACATCCACAGGCTTTCCCCTGTCCAGTTCTGATGTTACCCAGTCATAGAACTCCACAAGATTGGTCTGACTCAATCTACCTGGCACAAACCCATGTTGCTGACCATCCAGACCTCCCACATCCTCAAGTATACCCCCAATCATTCCTTTAGTATACTCTCCATTAATTTTCCCACCACTGAGGTCAAACTGATGGGTCTATAGTTACCTGGTACTTCCCTCAACCCCCCTTTATGGATTGGCACCACATGTGCCTCTCGCCAATCCCTAAGTACCCTCCCTGTCTCAAGCGACCTGTTGAAGAGCTCTACCAGGGGTGAAGCCAGTATGTCCGCTAATTCCCATAGTACTCTCGGATGAATGCCATACAGCCCAGGAGAGTATTGTTTCTTTAGGCCCTTAAGGGCTAACCACACCCTTTCGGTAGAGATAGCATCATCCATCCCCTCCACCTTACTGGCCTTTTTATCCTTATCTTGATGTGACACCCTTGGGGTACCTCTCCCTCCCTCTTGCTCCATTTCTGCTACTCCCCTGATCCCACTCACTACCGCTTCTATCCCCATCGTGCCTTGCTTTGTAGATATCCCATCCCCCTCCCTAGTGAACACAGAGGCGAAGTACACATTTAATACCTCTGCCTGGTCCCTCGCCTCTTCCACCCATCCTCCTTCTGATCTCAACCTGCCGAGATGGCCCTTAGTTTTTCTCTGCTCCCCAATGTACCAGAAGAACTCCTTTTCCCCTCCCTGTATCCCCTGTGCCAGCCGCTGCTCTTTACCGGACTTTGCCCCCCCGCACCATCCGGGTGACTTTTCTAGATGCAAGATGGTACATTTCTTTCCTATCCCCTCTCATTGTTTTATATTTTTTGTAGGCAGCCTTCTTTTCTCTGACCACTACCTGAACCTCACTGGACCACCAGCATGGTTTATGTGACCTTGCTCCCTTACGCATCACCTTAGCGCAGGTCCTGACTGCCTCATGAAGTCCCCGTGTTATGACCTCCCATCTCTTTTCCACATTTGTCATTGTTGTAATCCCCTTCAAGTGATCCTTGAGAATACTTCCCATGCCCACAAAGTCTGCCCCCCTGAAGTCCACTGCCAATGTCCTAGATCTCTCCCCCCTTCCCCCATGCTTATTTGAAACCAGACAGTATTGTGGTCGCTCCTAGTCAGGGGATCCTCTACAACCAGGTCCCTTACCAGATCCCCATCCACCAGAACCACATCCAGGACATGCCCCTCACTTGTGGGCTCCATCACGTACTGTATTAAGAACACATCCTAGAAGTCATCCAGCAGCCTCTGCTCCTTGGCCACCTTACAGGACATGGTTTCCCCAGTTTGTACCTGGCATATTAAGAGCCCCCATCAACACCACTCCCTCCCCTTTTGGTCCACACTGGGCAATGATGTTGTCCAGCAAACCATCCTCCAGAACATCACCCATTCCGGGGCCTATATACTACACCCAGCTTGACTTTACCTCCTGCCGGGGTTCGTAAGGTGACCCATAAGGCCTCCATGTTTCCCTCTGCCTCTTCTATCCTAGTAATTTCTATGTCATCTGTAATGAACATAGCCACTCCACCCCCTCTGCCCTCCTTTCTATCCTTCCTAAGCATAGTGACCCCCGCACATTTAGGTCCCAGTCATGGATTTTGTTTGCCTACGTTTACGTGACCGCCGCCACAACCCCCAAACAGCATGGTTTCGGAACTCTGGCAACTTGTTTCTGCTCCTGGCATTTACTAACACCACCCCCCACCCCTTATCCCTGATCCCTTTGTCGAACCCCACCCAGGTTCCTTATACTTCCATCCACCCTCTGCTCCTCCTGAAACCTCCTCCCCCAGTCTGTTTCCATGCAGTTGCAAGACAGTTTATAACTGAACAAAAGACTTGTGCACAAAACATGTAAACTGTTACTGGGTAATATCATACTGACGTGGATAACTAACTGGCTAAGTGACAGAAGTCACAGAGTAATGGGGGCAAACTTGCATGCTGTATGTCGTAGCCTATCTAATAATCTCTATATTCTTTTGAAGTCTGGTGCCTGCAGCTGCACAGAGTAGTTCAGATGTTGTCTTACCAATGTCTTAAAGTCTTGTTATCACCCACCTTTGCCAGCTGCTGGCTTTATTTTTAATGCAGCACAATATTCTATTTGCCTTGTAATGTTTCAAGGTCTTCTGAGAGGCCTCTGTGATGACTCCAAAGTTCCATCTTGCTTAGTTTTCCACATTGTGCAATTCTTGAGCCAGTACGTCCATTCCGTGTTCTTTTCCCCCAATGGGTATGGTCTTACCTCTGCCCATATTCACATATCTGTCCAACTAAATATTGTATCTAACTCCATTTGCAGAATTTTGCAATGTTCCTCCATGCTGACTAGCCTGGCCAGCTTAATGTCATTCACAGACTTTAACAGTAAATTGCTGGCCCCTCCTCCTAGCCATCTGCATAAGTGTTAAAAAATGACTGGCCCAATAACTAATCCCTTGGGTACTTTACTGGTCACTGTTCTATGACAAGCCTTCTGTTACTACTCCCCGTTACTCTGTGACTTCTGTCACTTAGCCAGTTAGTTATCCACGTCAGTATGATATTACCCAGTAACAGTTTACATGTTTTGTGTACAAGTCTTTTGCTAAGTTATAAACTGTCTTGCAAAAGTCCAGTTATACTGCATCCTGTCATCCCATGTCCATTCTCCCAGTGATTTCATTTCAGAATTGGATTGAGCTGCTTTTGCATAACCTTTCTTTTCTGAATCCATGCCGATCATCACCCAAGTCTTCATTTCCTATTATAAATGTGACCAAAGAATCCAATTTAAAGATGCCAGGTGCACTGGGCTATAACTTCCTGGGTCCTCTTTAGCTCTCTTGTTAAAACAGACTCTAGTTAGAGCCAATACAGCTGCTGGCTTGTTAGCCTGATAAGGGATATGATTTGATTTTGATTTATTTGTTTATTCTGGTAAGTCCATGGGCCAAAGACCCATTTAGATGGTTGACCAGAGTGCAAATAACAGTACAAATAGATACGGTCTAATGACATATAAAATTTACAAAAACAAAGGCTCAGGGTACACATTTAGACTAACAATACATCAATTATCCAAAACATTGACATACATTTCCCTTTATCAAATACTCCTTCAATGTTTTTTTAAACTTGCAAATAGATGTGTCTAAACAATTTGATTTTGGTAAAAATAGAATTAAAAAACCTTGGCATAGTATAAAGCAAAGACCTTTGTCCCATGGCAGTATTCATCTTTGGTATAGAAAAATAGCAGTAACCTGACATTCTAGTTAAACATGCATTTGCATATGTTACAAATAAATAATGAAAATTTCCAGATACTTTATCTAATGTAATCTTCTTTGCTAACATACATAATGTGCGGCTTAGCTGTAATTTGCTTGTTGTATTATTATGATGAACAAATCTCATATTTACCAGACAACAGGGAAAAAGTTGATGGGGCATGGATTCAGCTATACTCTGGGAACTACTTGAAATGGGGGGGGTCCATGCGACTGGTATACAATGGTACATATTCCTACACAATCAGTAGCGCTGCGCTACAGCTGTGCAATCGTCAGTACACTGATGTCTTTTTCTCTCTCAGAGGAATTAAAACAGAAAAGTTCACCTTTTCTTGCTTTGGCCATGCCCAGCAGAACACTAACAAGAAGTCTGCTTTTAATGTTCGAAATGGTAAAGGTTCACTGAGGGAACCCATGACCTGTGATCTAGTATTGAACTTGAACATACCTGACAGAGGTCTGGACATATGTTTCTTCATTATAATGTATGTTGCATTTTTGCACTTCAGTCAGTTTTATGGCTTTAGGGGTGTGTATTTTGCACAGAAGCAATCCTTCCTCATTTTGCTCCTGGAACTGTGTGAGTTTCGCTCATGGAACTGAGTTCCCTGGGTTCCCTTCCATTTCCATTACTGTCTACTTTAAGCTTCACTAAGTGACCTTACAAATGTGAGAGAGGAATGGTACTGTCGATGTTAGATCACAGGCTTGGGAACCAGCAAGTTCAGGTTCAAATCCCACCAGAGCCACTTGCTCACTGTTATCCTGAGCATGTTGCAGTAGCTAAGTGTAAGAGCAAGGTTCATGAGATATCAGGAATTAGCAAGCAAGCAAACAAACTTTATTTATAAAGCACTCATTACCATAGGCTCTGAGCACTGTACAAAGTATCAAACAGTAAAACATTGACAATAAAGCAAAACAAAACCACATTCTTGAACAACTAACAGAACAGCCAAAATCAGCATTTAAACACCATCGGAAAATAAAACTTATCTATAATAAAAAAAAGCTAAATAATATAAAAATAATATGCAGATAAATATATAAAATCATGTTCAAAATCACCAGGATATGCCAAAAGCGTCTGTGAAGAGATGGGCTTTCAGGCTCCTTTTAAAGGCCTCCAGTGAGGGGACCTCCCTCAGTGATCTGGGAAGCAAATTCAACATCAAAGGCCCGCTCACCTGAGGATTTTAACCAACCCTTGTGAATCACTAGGAGGCCCACCTCAGCAGAGCAGAGAGGTCGGGAGGTCTGGGTGAGGAGACAGAAGGTCTTGCAAGTAGCTAGGGACCAGTCCATGTAGGGCTTTATAGATCAGCAAGCAGACCTTGTAAAAGAATACGCCACCTCACAGGCAGCCAGTGCAATCCGTGTAGAACCGGGGTTATACTGTGTGACAAGATCTGGGAGACCTGTCAACAACTTGACTGCAGCATTCTGCAGCAGATGGAAGCAATGCAGGACTCCTCCATTTAGCCCCAGGTAAAGGCCATTGCAACAATCGAGTATGGAGAGAACAATGGCATGTACAAGTGAGGGCAGGTCGCTGGGTGGGATAAAAGGTTTGATCTGGGCAATATTTGTGAGATGGTAGAAACCATTTCAGACAACAGACAACACCTGAGCCTCCAGCATCAATTCACTGTCCAAAATAATGCCCAGATTCTTCACCCTTACTGAGGCGGTAAGAGAAGAAGAACTGAGCAGTATGGTGTTTTGCAACATGTTAAGCTGTATTAAGAAATGGGTGCTGAAGTGCACTTAACCACCACACCACTGCACTCACTGTTTTATCCTTTCTTCACCCCTCCTGCACCACTGCTGGTTTCTGCAGAATACATTGTACATAACAATGTGGATCTTATTTGGTCCATTCTGATGAAGAAATGTGGCAGCTGTGTTAGTCCAGACTATGATGCAGAAGGAAAAAAATAAAAATATGTTGCAGGTGATACCATTCATTGGACTAACAAAATTGTTTTTGAGACTAACTTTAAAAAGTTAGAAGTCCAATAAAAGGTATCACTCATCTGTAACATGTGTTGTTTTCATCTATGTTGTTGCAAAGCAGTATTATTACTTGTATTATGGTCTTTGGTACAGTTCCTTGATGATAGGGATCTGACATACTGCAATCACAGTTCAAACTGACCAACCTTAGGCCCTGTTCACACTACCCCTCTGTGACGTTACAGACTGCCCAAACCGTTACCGCAATGGTTTGCGTTTATACCTGTAATGTTACAGAAGGCGTTCATAACCGTTGTTGAAACCACATATGAGTGGTTTTCAACAATGGTGTATAAAACTAGTTATCTACAATGCGTTACGGGCGTGGTGTGGACATGTGACACGGATCCCCTAGTGCAGCGCGAGCTGCCATTGTGAGATGGGTGCCACGGTAATGGTCACCCGGCTCGAAATGTGGACGGCGGTGCAGAGGTCAGTAACGGTTTCACCCGTGGCAATGGGACACACTGCACTGCTCCCTGGTTTAACGGTTTCTATCCGTTATGGGGTCTGAGCAGTGCAGTGTGGACAGGGCCTTAGTTGTGAGTGGTAGGCTTCCTTGGTGATCAGCAGAGGAATAGTGAAACCAGGGTTCAGATTTTAGTTTATATTGCCACTCTCTGCATAGCTATGTAAACTGGTGTCATCAGCATAGTGATTGTCAGTCTCAGTGACTCGCCACCATTTTTTTGTTCTCTCAGTTCAGTACATACTGAGATTAGAAAAAACGGTTTCTGCTATGTCAGATCTACATTATTTGCTGCTAGAATTGTTCTTCAGTCACTGACACTTGCCCATGCTCCATTATATATTATGTGTACTCAGCAACATTCTTTCAATTGCAGAAGTGACACAGAAAACAGTGCCACAGCCCTAGATTCGTCAATAATATAGATTTGGATGGGGGGGGGGGGGACGAGGGTGCAGACAGACACAAAACAGCAGGGATCTCATGCATACCAGTGAGTTGATGAAACTCCAAAGTGGAAGTAGACGGTAACATATATCAGTTCCTGTTCCTATGTGCCCTGCACCCTCTCCTCTTGCTAGCAATCTGCTACAAAGCTATTGGTAATCAAGCACAAAAAGGAATGGGATTTTGCCATTTTCCAGTTCGATTGTGCTTCACTTGTTTCCAAGATTCCCTATTAATTTGGGCTAGAGGCTGTACAAACCCTGCTCTCAGCTCCTTTATGATCCTTGTTTGTAATGTTTCTCTTTTTTCCTGTGCCCATACCTGTGATACTTCCCATTCCCGCACACCTTTCAGTTCTCTTATTTCTTTCTTGTCCTCCATACCCCTGCATATTTTTGGTATTACTGCCATTTAATTAATTAATTATTTTATGTAGTCTTATGATTTCACTTATTGTTATGATTTTAATATTTTCTTATGAAGGTAACACACATACGTGATTTTTTTCTTTTGTAGATGTTAACGTCTTTACCCTTGTCCTCTTTGCACCATGATCTTTCATTTTAGGTTTACAGGTACTTTTTTTTTTTTATTAAAAGCCCCATCTCTTTAAGGGCCATGTACAAAATTCTGCTTTTCCCCTCAAAATACTGCTCTGAAGATGCAATGGACTGGCTGCTGAAATGTTAGCAGAGACATACTCACAGCTAGGTAGCATTCACTGGCATCTGCACGGTCAGCTCCATTTGGCTCCAGTGTTAAGTTTGGCAAGTCTGGTTATTATTTAGACATAGTTTGCCATGTTATTGCTTATTTTGAGGTAAAAAGACTGCTCTTGCTGAAGAAGCTACACTGTGGACTTTGCCACCCAGTATATCTGGGCTGTTGTAACTGAGTTTGTGGATAGTATCTGCAAGCAAAGCCTACATAAAGAGACACCTGTTACAGACCTGCTGTCATAAAACTACTATGTGGTTTTCCCTCATGTAAATAAATTGGACTAACCTCAAGTTCATAAGATAAGCTGCTGTTATTATTTGCATTACCCTGCAAGTACTGCTCAGGCTCTGCCACCACATACATAGGTTTTCATCTACTGTTGTGTACCCATATCTGACAAAGTACACCAGCTAACTCTCTATGTTCAGGTTGTGACCGCTGAGCAGCAATTAATCCATTGTTTCCTGATGTTGTTTGTAACAAATCTGATCCTGGGCCACTGCAACAGTTAAGCTCGCCAAATATTTCAGTACATTTTCTGCTGTGATTTCCACTTGGTGGCATTTGAACCCACACCATAGCTGCTGCATCACCGATGGAGGACCCTACAGAATATGGGCTCCTTTGAGAACACAAATGCAACATAATTATTTATTGCATCTTAAATCACCAGTCCATTAATGAATATGCTTGTATCCATTTTAGAGTCTTGCTGCCATCTTTCCACCCTCTTGCTATTTCATTTGCATGTATCTGAAGAGTTAAACTTAATTTTACTTGTATCCCTTGCTTTATCTGTATTACAAATCCGTATCTCTTAGCCTTACTATTGTCCTTTTTTTAAGTATTCCTCCTTATCTAGCTCATTTGGAACCTCCTTCTGTCTAGCACAGTTGACTCCTGCCCAGCCTCGGAGCCTCACATTGATGTCCAGGCTCCCCCAAACCTCCTCACATTGGCCCCTAAGTTAGAGCTCCCTCCTTTTCATAACCTCTTATTTATACCCATGAGGTATTTCAAAGTTTCTATCATATCCCTCCTCACCCTCCTTTCCTCCAGGGTGTACATATTGAGGTCCTTCAGTCTCTCCTCACAGGACTTGTGATGCAGACCCTGCACCATTTTGGTTGCTTTCCTCTGGACCACCTCTATCCTGTCAATGTCCTTCTGGAGATGTGGTCTCTAGAACTGGACACAGTTCTCTAGGTACCGTCTCACCAGTGACCTACACAGCGGTAACACCACTTCTCTTTCTGCTGGTGATACCCCTCCCTATGCACCCTAGCATCATCTCACCAGTGACCTATACAGCGGTAACACCACCTCTCTCTCTTTCTGCTGGTGATACCCTTCCCTATGCACCCTAGCATCCCACTAGCTCTCCCCACTGCCTTGTCATACTGTCTGGACACCTTTAGGTTATCAGATATGGTTACTACCAGGCTCCTTTCCTGTTTGGTGATGGCTAATACCACTCCTCCCATTTTGTATTCTGCCCCTGGGTTTCTGTGCCCGAAGGGCACGATTTTGCACTTCTTCACATTGAAACATAGCTGCCACACCCTTGACCACTCCTCTAGCTTTCCTAGAATCCTTATTCACCCCCCCCATGGAGCGTTTTCCCTATTTTGGATTTTATTGCCATCTGCAAAGAGGCATACCTTCCCTTTTAGCCCCTTTGCAATGTCTCTAATAAAGATATCAAAGAGGACCAGTCCTAGTACTGATCTCTGTGGCACCCCACTTGTCACCCTTCCTTCCTTGGAGTGAACTCCGTTTACCACTACCCTCTGTCTCCTGTCCCCCAACCAATTTCTTACCCAGATTACCACCTTAGGCTTCACTCCTAGGCTTCCCAGCTTGTTTACTAGTCTCCAATGGGGAATGGTGTTGAATGCTTTACTAAAATCTTGGCAGGCCACATCCACTGCTCCACCATGACCCAATTCCCTGGTCACTCAGTCAAAGAAATCTATCAGATTTGTTTGACATGATCCCCCCCCAGTGAATCCATGATGCCTCGGTTCCTGAAGGCCACTGAATTCCAGATATTTCACAGTCCTCTCCTTCAGTAGCAATTCCATTATTTTCCTCACCACTGAAGTCAGGCTGGCCAATCAATAGCTGTCAGCCTCCTTTCTGCCTCCACTTTTGTGAAGTGGGACTACTTCTGCCCTCCTCCAGTCCTCCAGAACCACTCCTGTCTCCAGTGAGTGGTTGAATGGTGTTGTCAGAGGTACAGCTAGCACGTCCCTGAGCTCCATAAATATCCTAGGAAGCACCCCATCTGGCCCCATAGCCTTGTCCACTTTCAGATTTGCGAGTTCCCTCAGAACCCTCTCCTCTGTAAATGGACTAGTATCTACCTCCCTTCCTTTGATGCTGCAGGCCCTTATCTGTGGTCCTTCTGCTTCCCCTTCCTCTGTGAACACTGAACAAAAGTACTTGTTCAAAATGTCTGCTTTTTCCTGGTCCCCCTCCACATGATCCCCCTCATTCCTTCCTAAGCCTTACTATCCCTCCCCTGGTCTTTCTCTTTTCACTTACGTATCTGAAAAATACCTTGTCCCCTTTCTGCACTGCCTGGGCTATTTTTTCCTCCATCTGTGCCTTTGCTCCCCTAGTTGCTTTCCCTGCTTCCCTCTGTTCCTCCTGATACACTTCTCTGTCTTCCTCTCTCTGTGTCTCCTTATACCTCCTGAATGCTATCTGTATTGCCTTTCTGACAGATGACGGGACAAGAATCTACAATATCAGCTTACTGGAATGAAAACAAGGATTAAAATCCTAAATACATGTTTTACAAATCCTGCAACCACACAGAACTCTAGCAAGAGAGCAGAAGAAGCCTAGAGAAAATTGGTTGACATGTCCTGAAAGACGTTGCCCATGGCATCTATAGTATCTAAGATCAATGGATGCTACATAAGGTCACAAAGCAAAAAGGCAAAACTAAAAGATTGTGAAGAACTTAACTAGCTGAATGGACTGGAAATAGCATACAACTAACATCTTGTCTAACTATACCCTCTTTAGTAATGGTAATAGCTATAGGGATAATACAGGTTCCTTCCTTCCTTCCTTCCTTCCTTCCTTCCTTCCTTCCTTCCTTCCTTCCTTCCTTCCTTCCCTCCCTCCGCCCTCCATCCCTTGTACTAGTATTATTATGTTTATCATTTTTATTGCTAGCCTCTATCCTTTTTTGCAATCCATCAAATGTCAACGACTTGGCTGTCAACCACAATAATGTAAAACACCGTTTCACCTAGAATTATAAGCCACGGAACTCCGCAGTTACATTTTGTTCAACTATAACTAACCACTCCTCAAGGACTAGCTGCTTTGGAAATGCTACATCTTAATTTATTTCTTTAGCTGTTTTGGGATTAAAAGATCTTGAGGCCAGGTAAAAAACTTGTATAGATTTTTTATTACCAGACCTATATAGTTAACTCATCATGTAGTTGTTGTTCAGAAACTGTGAGCTGCTAAGCCTAGAGATCTGGTTGTCTCCATAACAAATTAATGAGCAGTTTGTAATATTTCATTTTTATTATACCTCTGTACTTGAGGGCAGAATTCTTTTCTGAAGTCAGGCGTCACGCAATGTAAATTCACCTCCCATTTTTTTAAGCCAAGCTGGCACTGCTCATGTGTAAACTGACTTTGCTTTGGAAACTGGAAAGCTAGTTTTATTCCTTTATCTCACAACTGTGGAGAAAGGGCCATACTGGGAAAGGTTCTGAATCAGAAGAAAGGTAAAGAAAGAATCAGTTGCTGGATAATGGAGCAGATTGGTGCATTTACTGGTCATCTATAGGATCTGGGTTCACATACAGTCTAAAATGAGATAGTCAATAGTCGCAGTCAGGTTACTGGTAAAAAAGTTATGGTGTGATATTGGCCCATGATATATTATACTAGAGTATATCTTACAAAAAATGGCATCAAACTGGCACTGCATTGCCACTATTAGTGCTAGGTGTAGGGACGCTAACTGCCTCTATTATAGGCATTTAACTGATACTGCTTCCTTACTGTACCACCCCACCCCCACTCTTTCTAGCTTTGGGACCCCTTAGTACTAGCTGGAGAACAAAAGAAAGGTAATATTTTCCACTGTCAAGTACTTCTCTATCTTGCTTTATGATGCACTTTACAAAAATGCAAATCAATGTTCTAGTTTTTTATCTAAATAAGATTATTTTTCTTTATTTCTTTGGCTATATGACAGCACTAATAGTATTAAACACAGAATTTATAATACTTCAGATTTCAGTGTGCACCCTTCCTGTCTAGAACATCTTTGACAAGGAACATCTGGTATTTTACTGGCTTGGATGCCTTTGTCATTTGTTAATAAGAACTACTAACTATACACCCCACAAATGACGGCAATCTGGCTCCATTACAGATCTACAATGCTAACTGGCATGATGCTGCAATTAGGCACAGCACTTAATGCGCTCTGTAACCATTACCATTTTCCTTAAATAATCATCACTAATGGCCAGCAGGTATGCATGATTGACTGGTCTGTCTCCCAGTACACCTATAGATGAAATGATTCATTCAACATGAGCTTATCCTTGCTTTCTTATTTTGGGCCTACCATGACCCACATCCGTAAGACCACATCAGGGCTGGCTCATTTTCCCCTGGGGTGTGATACAGATGAGGACACTGATTAGTCCTGTGTAGGATGAAATGTGTCTGTGTCTTCTGTTCTCACCCTTTGCAGATTGTATGAGAGACCCTTTGGCACCATGCATTCCTGCGTAAAGCAGAACCAGCCTAAATTCTCATGGTGATTTGCATATATATCCCATGATGCTTTGCATTGTGGGGTATGTGTAATTTTGTATTTCTTTGAAACCTGGTTTTGTTGCCAGTGCCTTTCTGGGTAACCCTTACTATAATGTTTTTGTGCTGAGGTTCTTCATCTTCTTTTAAGTCCACCATGGGCCAAACCTGTACGACCCTGTTAGGGCTGACTCATTTCCCCCTGGGGTGTGATACAGACATGGCACACTGATGAGTCCTGTGAAGGAGGAAACACATGTCTGTGCCTTCTAACCCTTTACAGAGCAAACAGAAAAACTCTTGCACCAGGATACAGTACAAAAAATCTGTTCAGTTTATTTAAATACAAAAATAGCAACTGTTACCTTAGTAGTGAAACCCCCATAGCAGGATGTCCTGACCTGGTTTCACCTTTTGTGGCTTTACCCCTTGATATAAAGGCAAAACCAGGTCAGGACATTCTGCTGGGGTGTCACTACCAAGGTAACATCTGCTATTTTTGTATTTAAATAAACTGAAAAGATGTTTTGTACTGTATCCTTGTGCCACAGTTTTTTTGTTTGTCCTGTATTCTGTCTGCTCTCCGGGCACAGGAGTAGGTAGTGGAGTGGCTATCTTGCTGTTTGTTCTCACCCTTTACAGATTGTGTGAGAAGCTCTTTGACACCATGTATTCCTGCTTAAAGCATAATTAGACATTCATGGTGATTTGCAAAGAAACATAGAAATTGTCAGTCGATAAGGGCTGCTAGGCCCATCCGGTCTGTCTGCAAACCCTATACTTGATTATGGCCTTTGACCCTATCTGGTCAGTGGCTTCCCCTCCCTCTGCCCTAACTCCAAGGTTCCCTTTTGCCTGTCTCAGGCATGCTTAAATCCCTTCACAGTGCTCACTCCCACCACCTCCTGTGGCAGACGATCCCATGTGTCCACCACCCTCTCCATGAAGAAAAACTTTCTCACATTCCCTCTTAGCCTGCCACCTTTCGATTTCATATCATGCCCCCTCATTCTTGTATTCCTCCTATACTGGAAGATGTCTCCCCCTATACCTTGTTAATGCCCTTAAGGTACTTGAATGCTTCTATCATGTCCCTCCTTTCCCTCCTCTCCTCTAGCGAGTACATATTAAGGTCCTTTAATCTCTCCTTATAAGTTTTATGGTGTAAGCCCTGTACAATCTTAGTTGCCCTTCTCTGGACTGCCTCCACCCTATCAATGTCTTTTCAAAGGTGTGGCTTCCAGAACTGAACACAGTACTCTAGGTGAGGCTAAGATATCCCATAATGCTTTGCATTATGGGGGTATGTGTGATTTTGTATTTATTTATTTACACTGTGCTACTTTCATAGGTCAAAAGATCAGCCATAGCTATCATATTCTCAACAGGCCAACAGAAATAACAATTTGCTTTTTTATTGTTGTAGTATTCTTGAATACTGTCAGGGCAACAACTTAACTGGAGTTAACGAAAATCTCTTCAAGATAAGGATGGTGGACTCAGTGTAACCAGATGTACACAGTAAACAGGAAAATAGAGGAAAGTGTTCATAAGATTTTCAATGGGAAACAGTTTTATAAATTAAAACTGTTTTAACAACAGTAATGTTGACAAAAGTCAAGTCATAAAACTATGGCAATTAATATAGTAAGCAGCATAGGTGGGACATTAGGGATCCATCTTGGATCCGCCATCACTATTTTCAAAAGCGGATATCCATCTACACTGCTAGACCATAACTCTCTCCAAGGTTGGGGTGCCTGCAGCTGTAGCCACAAAAGAATGAAACATACAAGAAACAAGATGCCAAAGCACTGAAAACACAGCTGCAGGACCGAACAGAGGAGCCAAAATACAGCACTAGCAAACAGAGACAAAGGAAAAACTTTCAGCCTCACTCCAGGCAAGCAAATAAAATGCTTTGAGATAGCATACGATAAAAAATGATTTATTCAAAAAACAAAGGTAGCACTCCCTCACAAGAGTGTCTACATTTTGTGTTGCACTTGATGCTTTATCAAGACCCTTGATAAAGTGTCAAGTGTGATGTGAAACGTAGACGCTCTTGTGAGGGTGGTGCTACCTTTGTTTTTTTAATAAATCAGTTTTTATCGTAAGCTATCTCAAAGCATTTTATTTGCTTGCCTGGAGTGAGGCCGAACATTTTTCCTTTGTCTCTATTTGCCAAGGAATGAAACATGACATTTTATAATGTAAATCACACCATTTTATTACAACCAGACAGACCTTTTGAAAATAGCAGCCTGGTGGTTGGACAAATGTGGGTAAATGCCAATGCAGGTAGATTTTGCATTTGTGCCTGTGTCCAACACTTTTGAAAATCCACACCCATATCAATTAGACTCCTTTCTGGTCCCATAAGCACCAGAAGGAAGCTGTTTGACAAGTAAATGCAAATTTCAGTTTCATATTCAATGGCTGGTATATCGGCTGATTTAGGCAACTCCATCAGCACATTTACATCCTTTTCTGCCCTAATAAAATGGACATAGAGAAGGAGGGGTATGTGTGTGATCTAAAAAAGCACTGAAAAAAATGTAAGAAGGGCGCTGAGGCCAGTAAAACAAGCATTTGTCAATGCCGAATGTTGTCTTGCTGGCATTGGCATTGGTAGTGCAGGAGTTAGAGATGCATAATAGGAATGGCAGTGAAGTATTGAACTGACGCCAACCCCACCCCCACCCTGCAGAGACTGACAGGCATTGGGGTGTGCCTTTGGGGTGTCAGCTATAACGCTCATGCGATTTTACCTCACCCTACCCTGTAGACACTAACAAGTGTTGTGGTGTGCTTTGGGGTCTTTGGGCCTTATACTTACCCCTTTCCATAAGGAAATATACTGAGACGGGTGCAGTATAGGAGAATGGACCTCACCCTACCTTGTAGACACTGACAAGTGTCGTGGTGTGCTTTGGGGTCTTTGGGCCTTATACTTACCCCATTCCATAAGAAAATACACTGAAATGGGTGTAATATAGGAGAATGGGGTGAACTTTAGGGCCGAACACTCCAAGGCACACCTCGATGCCTGTCACTGGCTGCAGTGTGGGGGTGGAATGCCGTGAGCATTACAGCCAATGATCCCAAGTCACACCCCTGATGCCTGGCAGTCTCTACAGGGTGGGGTGTTACAGTTGGAAACCCTAACATCATAGGCGTTTGTTGGTATTTTCACTCCAAATTTTCAACATAGGCTTTTTGTGACCCCACCTCATGAAGAGCGGCACAATCAGTTTGTTAGCTGAAAGGTGGTTTTGCACAGCGGCTATGCCATTTGACTACACAGGGACGAAAACACATTTTGGGCAGGATTTGAAAAATGACAACTGTATTGTTCATGAGGAGGTATAAAAAAATGGCAACGTTGAAAATCTGGAGTGAAAATATGAAATATTGGTGAAGTCATGAGCATGCATAGAAACTGCACAACACACGTCCGTAACCCAATTATTTTTGGGATTTTTTTAGCCGCATTTTCAACACTGACATTTTGGGACCTCCCCTCATGAACAGTGGCCCTGCTATTTTGTTAATCTGTCCCAAAAGTTGATTTCCCACAGCGACCACGCCACTGTGCACCACAGATGCGGAAACACATTTTGGGCAGACTGTGAAAAATGACAGCTCTATTGTTCATAAGAAGGTGTGAAAAATTGCCAGTGTTGAAAATCTGGTGTGAAAATATTGTAAATTTGCGAAGTTACAAGGGTGCGTGGAAACTGCGCAACGCACGCTTGTAACACAGTCATTGTATGGATGTTCGGCACCAAATTTTCAACATAGGTATTTTAGGACCTCTGTGCATGAACAGTGTCACCATCATTTTCTCAAACTGTCCTGAAAACTGATTTCGCACAGCGACCGCGCTATTCTGCACCGGACGTACAAAAACACATTTCAGCCAGGATATATAAAATGACAGCTATACTGTTCATAAGGAGGTGTAGAAAAATGCCAATTTTGAAAATCTGGAGTGAAAATATTACAAATTCAAGAAGTTACAAGCATGCATGGAAACTGCACAATGCACGCTTGTAAAACAACAATTTTTTGGATTTTTTCCACCAAATTTGCAACATAGGCTTTTTGAGAGCCCCCTCATGATCAGTGGCACTGTCATTTTGTTAATCAGTCCTGAAAGGTGATTCCACGCAGTGACTGCGAAATCACCTTTTGGGACAGAATAACGCCATGACAGTGACTGAATTCATGAGAAGGGGTCCTAGTAACCCCATGTTGAAAATATGTTGCCAAAATTCCCAAACATGCCCGAGATATGCACCAAAGTTGAAAAAACCCTATTTATGCCATTATACAGCTTACTGACATTTCTTCAGTTCGCGGTTGGCTTTGAAGAGTGCAGACATGTTCCTGGTCCACCGAAGATCATTGCGCCATGCTCCGGAGGTAAGTATGGGGTGAGGGGGTGTGGGAGGCAGGATGTGCAGAGGGTGGGAGTGGGAGTGGGTTGGGAGAGCACGGTCGACGAGGACCGTTTCTGCTTTGCAGGTTTAAAAAAACAAAAAACATTGCAGGACTGTTTTTTTTTACAGAGGCATTTGTACGCTGGGCTGGGCTCCCAGCATGCCACATGAGTGTTTTTGGGGGGTGGGTTCTACGCCGATGGAGTTGGGCACCCGGCCAGCACACATCAAATTTGGGGACATTATGCTGATGGGGAGTGGCCCCCATCGGCAAATTAAACTGGGAAGGGGGACATGATGTCGAGAGGGATTGGGCACCCCCTCAGCACACACCTGAAATGGGGGGGTGCATTATTCCTATGGGGAGTGGGCTCCCCTGTCGGCAAATGATGTGGGTTGGGGCATGCCGACAGGGGGATTGGGCACCCCTGAAGTCATCTTTCCACCGGGCGGCAGTCAGCGCCGCCATGTTAATTGAATGGCTTCACCAGGAAAGGCACATAGAGAAGGTGTGTTTTGGTGCTGCTGCATGACGAGCTTGGCTCTCATTGCAGTGGACCTTTTCTTAGATGTGCTCGCCACATTATGTATCCCTGGTGTGGTGCCTACATGCTGGCTTATTGGGGAATAAGGAATGCACCTACTGATGCGTGCCCTGCATTCGCCCATCAGTGACCGCACCTCCAAATCTGCTACTAATGCAATATGTTGGCAGCGCAAGCATGAGCCAACATAAAAATACATTTGACAGTGGCATTTAGATCACAGGAAAGAAAACAGTTAAGGACAGAGTGGGACCACTAAACATGGATTCTAGGTGAGACAATATCAGATTATGGGGGGATAGGGGGTGAGTAATCACTAGGCATTCACATTGTATTGCAGGTAGGGCCGGGCAGAATGGATGGGCCTGTGGGCCTCTTACTAATGCCAATTTCTATGTTTCTAGGTGAGCATTGACACAGTATTTATTCTTTTGCCTATTAAACTTTCTTTATACTCGTTTCATTTTGGTTTGCAGAGCATACTTACACATGCGTATAATCTGCCTGGCATGCCCATAATAAGTAGGAACAGGTACACTGGATGGGCTAATGGGCATATTTCTGCCGTCAAGTTATATTTTGTATTTTGTTAATGATGGCCTGGCCTTAAAAAAGGCTACATGAATATTTCACATTAGTAGTTACCACAGATGTGTTCGGAAGGGAGGCTTGCCACGTCAGGATGACACATTCAAGATATCAAGGACTTTGCAGCTCAATAGACATCACCACTAATTTTGCTGCTGCACAACACCATTAAGAAAGTTAAAGGTGAATGAAGTGTAAGGACCAGATAGCATACATCTGAGGGGACTCCAGAAGCTAAAAGGTAAAATACCTGATTCTCTGGCAATGATTTCACAGACATCACTGGAAACTGGTGATGTGTCTGGGGACTGGAAGATAGCAAATTTGTTTGAAAAGAGAAGTCGAAGTGATCCAGGTAGTTTTATACCAGTTAGCAACCTTTACTGAGGGAAATATCAGTCAGCTATCAAGGATTAGATTGCGTAACACCAGGAGAGATTCCAGCTGTTATAGGAGTGTCAGCATGCCTTCACTAAGGTGAGAGCCTGCCAGCCCAGCTTGTTTGTCTTATCTAAGGAATAAACAAATGCACTAGATGGGGGAAAGGCAGCTGATACAGTCATTTTAGAGCCCCAATGCTCAAAGGCACCTCAGATACATGCGAACTGTGCCTATTTCAGGTGAGGTGCTCCCCAGCTTTGGAAGCTGGTGTGACTACTGGCATTCAACCCCCCAGGATCTGCAGAAAAAGAGCTGGACAAAGGGGCCTTGGCACAGGTCTGTGGGAGATGCTGTGTCAGACATTCGTCATCCAATCAGATGCCTGGGATGGATTTAAAGTGGATCCCTGTCTGCACATGGAGCAGGGGCTGGTGGAATATGGAAGTCCTCCAAGGACCGCGTATCCCCTTTGGCAAAACCAATTTATTTTTCTGCACTAGCCTGTGCTGGTTTGGCCCCCAGCCATCTGTAGAGGCTCCGAAGGTTGGGGGTGACTGGTATGGTCACAGATTGGGCACTCTAGACAGCCCCATGGCCAGGCAGGGGCTGCATAACTGCTAAGGCAGCTCCTTGGGCTGCATAGCCTCTGCTCCATCTGTTGGCCCTCTGCAGTGTAAAGTCTGGCATCACAATTGAGCCCATGCCTGCTCCTGCCCCAACCAAGCCGCAAGTGTAGGAGCACCAGAGGTAAGGGATTGAATACAACAAGGGCACACATCAAGGGGCTATAGATGCACCAAGGTCACTGCATGTGTGGAGTGGGACATCTGCTCTACTAACCCATGCAAGCAACCCTCTATTGATGCAGATTAGTGTTGCAGATTGCGGCGATTTGGTCCCTTACAGTTTAGTAAATCATTCAACATGGTACCTTATGAGAGGAAGGTTTTGAAGTTGAGGAGTTTTTAATATGCTAGAAATATAGCAGACTGGAAAGAAAGCTGGTTAAGCAATATAGATCAGTGGGTAGTGGTGCATGGAGCAACAGAGTGGAAGGAGAGCACCAGTGGGGTTCCCCATGGGTCATCATTGGAGCTTTTCCTGTGCTATATTTTATTGGTGAGCTGGAAGCAGGGGTCTCCAATAAGGTAACTAAATATGTGGATGGCACAGCGCTAATGAAGGAGATAGACTCCAGTCAAGAGGAAGACTTTTATCAAAAGGACCTAAATTGTATAAGGAGAGTAGCCTGTTCCAGGATGCCAGGTGGTAAGTTGGAGGCTTGGGTTCACGCTGAACCTGAGAAGGAAGGAGTAGCAACTGTCAGGAAAGGTAACAAAGTGTCCTCCCTCCTCCCAAGTGAAGGTGGTGTTGCACACTGCTCGGAGAATAGCCCCTGGTGGTGACAGAGAGGTGGTACCATTGCTGGATTGGGTGACCATATGTAGGAAGGATACGAGGAGATATGAATTCCATTTTTAAATTTTAAATAGACTGGATAAGGTGCCTTAGGGGAATGTTTCCTGCTTGGTCAGTCAAGGCAGTACAGCTAGAGGTCACACCTTACACTAAAAAGGGGCAGACTTAAAGAGGAACAGTCAGTGCTAAGAGCCCCATGTCCAAGTGTGGGGATGGTCCCAATTTGTACTTTGCATTCAAAAACATTTTTTTCTTTACTTACTGTTAAACATTTTTTTTACTTATTGTTTACTGCAGTATATCAGATTGTATCAGGCTGATTTTGCTGACTTCAAGCTGACATTTGCTGTAACCAGAAATCCCAGACTCCCACACAGCTGACATCAATGAATGGGTTCAACAGTAAAAAATCAATAGCCTGCAGCACATTTTAGAGTTTTTATAAGCTCTAATCTTTTGTTTGCTGGTCCAGCTGTCCTCCAGGGGCTAAGTACAGTCACAGAGGAATTTTACTTGGCCCTGATAGAACAGCAGTACCCGCAAACACAGGATCTGAGCTTATGAGAGATAGAAATCTTTATTTTTTAGACAGGATAAGAACTGTTAGGACCACCACAGGCTTACTTTCAAAGCTGTCCTGAGATTAAGGGCCAGATTTTCAAACAAAAGCGCAATTGCAGTGCAAATGTTTGCGCAGCTCTTGTGCCCAACCTGGCTGCTGCTATAGTCAGTCAGATAGCGGGTGGCATTATCCAGCTGAATATCAGGCCAAGTCAGTATGGCACTAAGTGCAGATTTGCTTCCCTGACATGGATCTGGGCTGTATATAGCCCACAGGAATAGCGCTGCCTGAAATGGGATGGCGCTAAGATTTCTGAGGGCTATATTCAGCCCAGACATGTAAATGGACTCATTTTCATGGGGCACAGCAGCTCCTTAGTGCTATTAACACAGGAAAGTAAGACTTGGTGGTCCACTGGCCCCCCCACCCCATGGTCACTCCTCGAAGCTGAAGTCACATTACCCTGGTGGTCTAGTGTGACCTCCCCTGATTGCTCCTCCAAAGCGTGTATTACAATACCGTGGTGGTCAAGTGTACCCACCCCGATTGCATGTTTCAAAACAGTAAATATGCCCTGGTGCTCAGAGGTTCCCCCTACTCCTTCCCAATTGCATGTTTCAATACAGTAAATACACCCTGGGGTCCAGTAGCTCCTCCCCCCCATCACCCATTTCAATACAGTAAATACGCCCTGATATCCAGTGATTCCCCTGTCCCCCAATCACTTGTTACTCAATTACAATGAAGCAGTGATGGCCTAGTATCCCCCCATATGACCCACCCACTGACATCCCACTTCCTCGCATCTCCCCTTACCCACATGGCTGGTGATCCTCCAGACTCGATACAGTGATGGGCACAATCCTCTCACCTCCACAACCAACTGCTGTATGAGCTGTCCACGAGCTCACATACAGTACTGAGGGCTTGTTTACTACTGCTGCTGTAAACCTTTCAATATTCCACTGTGCTGGTATGCATGAGGGGACCCCTAATTTGCATAAGCACAGCACTGTGTACTAGCACATTGGTGCTGCCGGGTTTGTGGGGCGCTTCCGTGGCTTCTGAATATGGGATGGCTGGGAGTGCCTGTGCAAACCGGGGTTAGGGCATCTGCTAACCCTGTTAGTGGGTGAGCTAACCTTTGAATATCAGGCCCCCAGTAAGTTACAATTGCTTAAACATTTACAGATAGGAAGACAAACTCAGATAGGAGTACAAACACAATGTAAAGAGATGTGCAAGAACATGGGGACACAATTTAAAGATGGGGGGGTGGTTCAGGGGCAATGCGAGGAAGTACTATTTCGCAGAGAGGGTAGTGGATGCATGGAACAGCCTTCCTGAGGAGGTTGTGGGGTCTAAAACTGTGGGAGAATTCAAGAATGCAAGGGGCAGACATAAGACAATTCTTGTGGGGGGTAGGAAGAAATAGGCTGTTGGTTAACTAGGATCTGCGGCCTATCCTGTAGGTAGGGAAATGGGCAGACTAGATGGGCTAAGCGGTCCTTATTTGTCGTCAAAGTCTATGTTAAGACAGCAGATACTGATCCAGGGAATGTTGTTACACTGTTAGAGGATCGCTCAGACAGTTAAGTTCAGTTTAGTTAATTAGAAATGTTGGTAAATTCTGTATTTAGTATGGTTTTAAATTCTGACAGAGTTTTGTTCCTACGTGATACAGGAGGCAAGGAGTTCCAGGTTTTTGAGACAACGTAATCGAGGGTCATTTTCCGATAGTTGGTTCAGCCTTGGGGATGTGGAGGCACTTAATTTTGATGTCTCACATATTGTAGTTGTTTTTTGTTGTTGTTGTTGTTTAAAAGATTTTATTCCGGTAAATACAACACCTATTATGACATTACAGGCAATAGACAGCTCCCCTTCCAGCCTCTGAGGTTGCTGCTCAATCACTTCAACTTATTACACACTTAGTATATCTTAAACTTTGCCTGCCTGTCTGCTGCCTTTATGGCTACCCATATTTTTGTATTTAATCCCCAGAAACTATATACAATCTACATGTCACTACAGAAAAGCACATATCACAAACATTGTTAAGCTATGCTCTATTATATTGTTGTTTATTGAAGGTACTCCATAGGAGTCCATACCTTGCTCAACACCTCCCCAAAAGAAAGAAGAGTGGGATGTGACCCTGATAAATGGCTGTTACCACTGAAGCCTTATACTGTATGTAGTTGTTTTTGGAAGAATTGTTTACTAAGTTTTGGTATCCAATTATCTGGCTTTTATCTATTTTGTAGGTCATGATTGCCTTGGATTTTTCCTTCTGGTTTTGAGAGATAAAATCTCTAATACGCACTGCCGGCTATTGAATCTTCCAGTGTTACAGCCCTGCTGTGATGTCAGTTGCAGGGAATTCTGGGATTTCTTGTTAAAGCAAATATCAACTTGGAAGTCAAAAGAATCAGCCTAATACAATTTACTGTAATGCAATGAATAGTAAGTCAGAAAAATGTTTTTGCACACAAAGTGCAAATTGGGACCGTCACCAGACCCATACTTGGGTGTGAGACTCTTAATGATGACTGTTCCCCTTTATGAGTGATGTGAGGAAGCACTTTTTTACCTATAGAGTGATACATTTGTGGAACAGATCAAGGACGAGAGGGCACAATATGAAACTGAAGGGGGAGGATTCAGAAAAAATGTGAGGAAGTACTTCTTCACGGAGAGGGTGGTGGACAATTGAAACAGCTTACCAGCAGAGGTGGTGGGGGCAGAAACAGTTATAGGATTCAAGAATGCATGGGATAGACACAAAGGTATCTTGGGAGTTAAGGGGGGTGCTTAGGCTGATTAGGGCCTGCAGTGTCACTATAGGTAGGAAAACAGGGCAGATGAGGTGGGCCTGGATGCCCTTATCTGCTGACAGCTTCTATGTTTCTATGTTCTCACTGGGGCAACGCAAGTGGGGAAGATTGAATCTCTAAAACGCCAGCTGGATTAGCTCCTCATGGAGAATAACACTCCTGGATACAGCATTTAATTCACTGGAGAAAGGAGGGTCATAAAGAGCCTGTCATATACTGTAACAAAATCAGTATGCCTAGGAAAAAAGGGCCGATCTCCAGGCCTCGACTTCCCACAGGTTTTTGCCTCTAGAAGTTACAGGTATTTATTTCTCTTTCAGTCTTGCTTTTTTCCTCCTGACCCATGTCCACCACTGTACCGGATGGCACTCCACCCCCCTTATCCCTGTCATCAGCCTTTTCAGGAATTTAACACTTATTCAGCACTTACCCAAGACAACAGTGTTATGGTAGCTTTCCCTGTCAGTCAGGCATGGGCCTGTGTGTGTGTGTGTGTGGGTGTGTGTGTGTGTGTGTGTTGGGGGGGGCAGCACAGCTCTGGTGGACTCAGACATTTTTTCCTCCATTCTTTTCCCCACTGAGGGTGCCAACAGTGCAGTGGCATGCACACACAGGTGCCAGCATCTGTCGACTGTCCCTCTCCCTTTATTAAGTGCCTGCTATGCTGCCACCTAGCTTCTGCCAGTGGCAGTCACTGAACAGGATGCTGAGTTCCCCCTTCTCTGAAGGGAGGAGAGCTGATTATGGGATGCGCAAGACTCCTTCCCCTAGCCAGCTCCAGTGATCCAAGTCCATACCCAAACCCGGGTCACTAGCATAGCAAGAGACACCACTACCGCTGTGCAGAAAGGGCTGTCTGGTTACAGGTATTTCATAAAATATTAAATTTGCAACAGCCTGGATGACAGGGGAAGAACACAATGGACCTACAGTCCTTTTCAACTGCCAGTTCTCTATATCTGTTCTGCAGCCACTGATATAACTTACTGTATTCCTACATTTCTTACAATAATTGTGCACACCATGGGCCCAATGGACTATGCGGATGGGGGTATGTGGAAACCACGCGTACTCCACCTGCATAGCTGCGCATCCGTGGACAGGTGCTCACCGGCTGGTATTCACTACTGGCCACCACCTGTCCGGACTCCCCCAGCATGCAGGACTCCACAGGGCGGTCAAGGGCAGAGTCGTGGACCCGGCCAGGCATCCAATTGGATGCCTGGACCGGGACCCACAGTGGATCCCATATGTGGTGGGGCATGAATTGGCAACACACCCCACCACGCCAACACACCCCATGGATGTCCAAGGGCCAGTGGCTGTGGTGGTGTGTGGAGGGCAATGCCGCTGGCCCTCCAATGGCACCAGAGAGGTGCACAGGGATGGGTTGGGGGGATGGTAGTCAGCGGTGCAGGGGGAGGCACTGTACCCCGCCGTTTTGTGGAGGGTGGGCAGGCGGTGCCATTTGGGAGGCAGGGGCAGCATCCATGTCCTGTGCCCTTATGTGGGGGGTGTCCTGGGAGGGGGGACTGATGTGTGCTGGGATGGGTGGGAGGCACTGGGCGGCTGTATGCAGTGACCCCAGAGCGTGGGTGGGCTACTCGCCCTGTCGTTGGGTGACTCTCACTGTGTTCACGGGGCACCTAGGGGGCTTATGGCGAGGTTCTCCCTGGCATACCCTGTGCCCCCTGCACACCCCTGCAGCCAGCACTATGCACCTTAATGCATGATGCATAGTGCTGGCACGCCCCTCAGCCACCCCAGTGAATTGCTCTTCGTGTGGCCAGGGGATCGGGCACATAGGTGCTGTTTGCTCCCCCTTGGTGCATCCCACATGGGGTGCACGTAGGGTGTGGAGTGGCTGTGTGTCCCAGATATGTGCGCATAGCCACTCCACTCCTTCAGTGCATAGTGTCCCTTATGCATGACGCCATATACACAGCTAAGTAAAATCTTCATTGGGCATCCTGCTCTATGTACAACTAGTCATATGGATCATAAATCACTGCAGAACTCACTGTCTGGGATGCAACTCCAGCTGAAAAGTCATGTATCATCAAGCGGGAAGGCACGAAAGGGAGTTGATTACCAGCAAGTAATTCCCCCATCTGCATGTGAAACAGCATGTGACAAAGGTGATTGCTGTTACTGTGGAGGTGGGATTACCAGTCAGAGTAATAGGCATCCAAAAAACTAAGATAAGTACAAAAGAGTACTACAGGAGACAAAAAAGCAATAAATTAATCTAGGAGGAACCATGAGCTTAAGTTAGCTAGTAGGGTGAAGGATAACTATAAATCCTTCTATAGTTATTTCAACAGCAAAAAGGGGGAGGGGCAAAATAACACTGGCCCACTGAAAGATCAAGAAGGGAACCTAGTGGCAGACAATGCTCAGATGGCTGAACAGTACAATAACTATTTCACATCTGTGTATAACAAAAAACCATGGGAGTAAAAAAACATCTTGACAACACCATAAATGATAAACTCATACTTGAAGTCGAGGACATTAAGAAAAGACTCCATAAATTAGATCAGGGCAAAGCACTGGGCCCAGATGGAATACATCCAAGAGTAATAAAGGAACTGGCTGAGGAGTTGGCAGAACCATTGTCAGTGCTGTTTCAAGAGTCACTAGATCAGGGGGAGGTTACTGAGGTCTGGAGAAAAGCTAACGTTGTGCTTATTTATAAAAAAGGGTCCAAGCAGGAAGTGGGCAACTATAGGCTGATTAGTCTGACTACAGTAATGGGCAAAGTCCTGGAGGGGATAATAAAGGAAAATATCATAGATTTTATGTACCAGGCAGTCGATATTGATTATACTCAGCATGGCGTTACAAAGGGCCACTCATGTCAGACTCACCTCTTGTTGTTCTATGGCAATGTCAGCAGGACACTGGATGGTAGGAACTCAGTGGACGTGATTTTTCTAGACTTCTCAAAGACATTCGATAAGGTTCCGCATGGGGAATTAGTAGATGCACTTATAGAACACCAAATTTAGGGAAACATAACTCACTGGATAGCCTCATGGCTTAGTAGCAGGAAGCAGAGGGTGTGTATCAGGGGTCTTTTTCTAGCTGGTCAGAAGTGGTGAGCAGAGTTCTTCAGGGAGCCATGTTGGGGCCTTGCCTGTTTAATATCTATATTCACTCAACGACTAGTAAAGGGGTTGTCTGGGAGTCGAAATTCACCGATGATACTTCGATAGGAACAATGGTGAACAACACATCAGATGCAGATAAATTGCAGTCAGCACTGACTATAATGGAAGAGTGGACCCATAAATACAAACTGTCATTTAATACTGATAAGTGCACGGTAGTGCACTTCGGGCGAAACACTAATAAAGCGGAATACAAATTTAATGGGCAGGCACTAAGGGAAGTCACGGAAGAACGGGATCTTGGGATCAGGATCTCAAATTACCTACTCTTTAATCAGCATTGTAGCCAAGTAGTTAAGACAGCTAGTGGCATATTAAACTGCATCAACAGGCATAATAGGAGCAAGAAGAGATAGGTACTAGTCCCTCTGTACGGGTCACTGGTGAGACCACATATGGAATATTGTACTCAGTTTTGGTCACCAGGGTATAAAACCGAAATAAGATTACTTGAGAAAGTACAGAGGAGAGCCACACGCATGATTACTGAGGTTAAAAATAAAGATTATGAGGAAAGGTTATCTGAGTTAGGGATGTTCACCCTGAAATATTGTAGATTAAAGGGTGACGTGCATGGTTTTTAAGGCTCTATCAGATGAGGGGTTATGGGAGAAGTCAGGCCTCGAAATTAGGGAGCAGAAATATCATACTAGAGCCCACCCCTTACAGCTAGCTGGGGAAAGGTACCTGTTGAAACATTGGTTCAACCCAAGGGTAGTGCCTATCTGGAATGGCTTGCCTGTGGAAGTGGTGGCCAGCAATAGTATGAACGAGTTTAAAAACAAACTGGACAAGTACTTAACAGCGGAGCAGGAAGATGGCCACTGTACTGCTATGCTCCGACTCACACCGTACTGCCTCTCTCCACTTGCAGCAGTAACTCTGAAGAGGAGATATTTTTATTAGATTTTAATTTTCCTGTTGCCGAAGCCAGTAAAACATAAGATTTGCCACACCTGTTTAACCTAATAATTCTGGCGGACCGCTTTGGTGAGAGGGCACTTCACATTGTAGTCCCTTGACCACTGTGGTCATTGTTTCCCCCGGCCATTTGGCAAATTCCTTTATTTTTTATTCTGTTATTTGAGTATTTGCCACATTGCTGCTGGTGCAGCCGGAGGTAAAATGAGTGTTAATGACTGAAGGAGGCGGCCTTCCCTTCCTGGGAAGATGTATATGAGGAATGGATGATAGAAGAAATAGCTGCACTGCATGTGCTACTATGTTTGTATCCTGTTTTGAAAAGGTATGCAACCATTGCCTGGGGCTGGGGAGCTTTTGTATTTAAAATGATGTATAAAACTTACTACACTCAGTGGAGTGTGTCTGTGCTTTTCTTTGCCTCTCCTGATCCCTATAAACTATTTTACCTAGGGGATTCAAAGTCTAATGAGAACAGATGGCCGAACCAGTGAGTCACATAAGCTAATTGGGGATAGTCTTTCCAAAATCCATGTCTTGGCTACCTGGTCTTTGATTGTAAATACTCCAAATAAGGAAAAAACAGTCTGAGAGTAAATTAATAGCTCTACAGGAGGAACTTGACTTTCTCCAGCAGACTCATATGCTGGGCGATGCAGATCTTTTACCCATGATAGTCCAAACACAGAACAAAATTCAACAGATCCTGACAGCCAAAACTGAACAGGCTCTGGCCTGGTTGAGGCAGCGATACTACGAGGGTAGGGCGAGAGCTTCCAGACTCCAGGCATACCGCCTACGAAATCAAATACAAAATTACACCATTACCAAAATCAGAGATTCTGTTTCCAACTAGTTCAGATATTCGACTTCGCATATTTTGGATGCCTTTAAGAAGTATTATCAGAATTTATACTCCTCTCAGAGGGCTCCTGATTCTCACAAAATTTCAACTTTTCTTTCCCAACTCCACCTCCCTACTTTGTCAGAATCACAACAAACTGAAATAAGAGCTCCGATAACAGAAACAGAGCTTCAAAACACAATTCTCAGCCTCAAATATGGAAAATCCCCAGGCCCAGATGGCTATGGAGCGGAATTTTACGAAGGCTCATGGGACTTCATGTGAACCCCTTTTCTTCAGGCACTGCAAAACACTCACACCACTTCTTCTTTTCCAATTTCTTGGAGACAAGCAACCATCTCAGTGATCTTGAAGCCCCAAAACCCCCGCATCTTTGTGACTCGTATCGCCCTATTTCAGTACTCAATCAGGACTATAAAATTTATACAAGTATCTTGGCACATTGGCTTGACCATATTCTCCCTTCTTTGATACATCCGGATCAATTTGGTTTCATCAAAGGCAGACAGACAATGGACAATATCAAAAGAATGCTGTATCTTATAGATCATGCTCTGTCTACAAAGTCCCCCCTCCTGATCTTAAGCCTAGATGCCCAAAAGGCTTTCGATATGGTCTCGTGGGATTTTCTGCAGATGGCCCTACAAAAATTTAAATTCCCTACCCTATTTACGGATGCGATCAAATGCATATACACAGATCCAGAGGCAGTAGTGAAACTAAACGGTTCACATTCAGATCACTTCTCATTGTACAGAGGCGCCTGACAAGGTTGCCCCCTCTCCCCATATCTATTCGCCCTTTTTATTGAATCCATAGCTCAGATGTTAAGACAGAATCCCGGCCTCCACGGATATAGGGTCTCTGACTCTATGCATCATAAAACAGCATATTATGCTGACGACCTTCTATATATAACCCATCCCGAAGAATCACTACAAACCTTAACTACTTCATTAGCAGAAATAGAGAATATTACAGGATACACTATAAACCCAAATAAATCAGAAGCCCTCCTGGTACAGTTTCCCTTCCCCCATGGTCTCATTGATAAATACCCATATAAATGGGACAAAACATATTTAACCTATTTAGGGATTAAAATCCCATCTAAGCTATCTGACTTATATAACTCAAACTATTCCCCTACTCTTACTAAAATACACTCAGACTTACAGAGATGGACCCCTCTTCCGTTATCATTAATGGCTAGAGTTCAATCTATCCAGATGAATTCCCTCCCAAAACTTCTTTATTTGATACAAAATATTCCCTTACCCCTACTAAGGAAGGATGTCTGATTATGGGACAATTCAACTAGCCAGGTTTTCTGGGCAAATCAGCGTCCTCGATTAGCACTAGTTAAACTTCAACAACCTAAGGATAATGGAGGCTTATCTTTCCCCAATATAGCACATTACAACATGGCCTCACTGCTCACACACATAACTACATGGCTCCTTCCTCCATCTCAGGCGCCACCTTGGCATTTAATTGAGCAGACTTTGATAGATGGCTCCTCACTTCACTCACTAGTTTTCCAACCTAACAATATCATCAGACTACAGAAGGCTTCCAGATTTATGAAAGAGATGCTTCGTTCTTGGATACAGAAGGTAAAGCCATCAAAAAATGGAGAGCAATGAGTACCAATGCCCGTAGTCTGGGTAACAAGTTTCCTGAATTAGTGGCCTTGATGGAGGAGGAACATCTGGATATCGTGGCAGTCACAGAAACATGGTACACACAGAACCATGACTGGGACGTAAACATACCAGGATACACTATCTACAGGAGGGACAGGGAAGGTAAAAGAGGAGGAGGAGTAGCTCTCTCACAAGATAAGGAATCAAAGCAACAGAACAAAAGGGTAAACAGGGAGGAGAAGAAGCACTGTGGGTCAATTTGGAGGCAGGCAATGGCAACACAATCCGCACAGGGGTTGTATACAGACCCCCTTCTCAGGGGGAGGAAATGGGCATGGAAATGATAGAAAGTAAACTTAGAATGGCAGATAAAGGGGAGATATTGCTGATGGGTGATCTGAATATGCCAGATGTTAACTGGAGTGCAGTTGCAGCAGCCACTTCTAAGAGTGGGTTATTCTAGATGCCCACAGGGGCATGCCTTAGACAACTAGTATTGGAACCCACTTGAGAGGGGCAATCTTAGGCGTGGTCTCTCAAAATGGAGATGGAGAGAAGATCACAGATGTAAAGTGGGTAGCCATCTGGGAACTAGCAACCAGTCGAACAGTATGGTTCACAATAAACACAGCAATAGAGTCAAGCCATACAAGGCAAAAGTACTGGACTTCAGGAGGGCTGACTTTGCCAAATGGGTGAGTGCCTAAGGAATGCACTAGCAAATGGGCAGGAAGGAGGGGTGGAAGAACAATGGGGAATAATAAAACTGCCATCACAGAGGTAACGAGCCTTGTGTGAAGCAAATAAACAAAACAAAAGATGTAAGAAACCACTTGGTTCTCAAAGGAGGTGGCAGTGAAGGTTCAAGAGAAGAAAGCATTCAGAAAGTACAAGGAATCACAGGAGCAGGACAGAAATTGTATCAGTTAAAGCAAAAGGAAGCTGGGAAGGCAGTCAGAACAGCAAAGGCCCGAACTGAGGAAAAGATAGCCAACTCGGTTAAGAAGGGGGATAAAACCTTTTTTAGGTACATCAGGGAGCGAAGGAAGACTAAGGGAGGGATAGTGAGGCTTAACTCATTGCCTCCACAGGAGCTCTCTGAAGTTGCACCACTTGTCTCCTGTATACTGTTAATAGTAAATCCTGGGCCTTTCTAAGCAAAATCAAGCTATAGTCAGCATGCAACGAACAAATTCTAATTGCTCAAGAACCGTAAGTGCTAGACACAAAGTATGAGTGGCAAAGTTATTCAGCACAAAATTTCCTTTCCAGTGGTGGTATGCAAAGAATAATATGTAATTTAGTTTTTTTTCTATGCTGGTTGAAACAGCAAAAACATTTTTTTTTCACTGAAACAGGCAACATAAGCCATACACACCATACCATAAACAAATATGAATAACTCCTAAAGTATACATGATAGATACAGAATATCAGTGGCAAAAATGTTCAGCACAAAATTACCTTTCCAACTGTGCTATGCAGTCAAATATATATTATATTCTGTTACATTATATATTAAAATATATAAGTGACTTCTTCAGACGTTGCCAGGGCACACAGGAAGTCAGTAGCTGACTTCTGTAGGCATCTTCAGGACACACCAGTGTATTTTACTGATGCCTACAGGCGTCGGCTAGGAGACAATGAGTTAATAAAGGGAAGGGGGTGGGCAGAGGGTGACTGTGAAAAGGCAGAGATACTAAACAAATAGTTTTGCTCAGTAGTTACAAATGAAGAGTGGGAGGTACCTAAAACAAACAATAGAAACACTCTGGATACAGAAGTTGATACCAGCCCATTTACAGAAGAAAGGGTTCTGAAAGAACTCTTAAAACTGAAGGTGGACAAAGCAATGGGGCCTGATAGGATTCATCCCAGAATTCTAAAAGAATTAAGGGTAGAACTAGTGACACCACTGACTACCCTCCTTAACAAATCATGGGAGGACGGGGTGGTACCTGAGGACTGGAGGAGGGCATATGTAATTCCCCTTCACAAAAGTGGGAGCAGGGCAGAAGCAGAAAACTACAGACCTGTTAGTTTAACCTCAGTGACAGGGAAAATGATGGAATCACTTCTGAAGGAAAGAACTGTCGAGTACCTAGAGGCCAGAGGAGCATAGGACCCAAGGCAGCATGGATTCACAGGCGGGAAGGTCATGCCAGACGAATCTAATAGATTTCTTTTGACTGGGTGACCAAAGTAGTAGATCATCGAGGGCTGTGGACATGGCCTACCTAGACTTGTAAGACATTTGACTCAGTCCCACACAAAAGATTAATATACAAGTTAGCCAGCCTGGGAGTGGGTCCCAAGATGATAGCCTGGGTAAAGAACTGGCTGGAGAATAGGACACAAACAGTAATAGTAAATGGAGTCCACTCTGAAGAAAGGGGGGTTACTAGTGGGGTGCTGCAGAGTTCAGTATTAGTACCAGTCCTCTTCAGTGTCTTTGTAAGCGACATTGCAGTGGGACTGGAAGGAAAAGTATGTCTCTTTGCAGATGACACAAAGATCTGCAACAGAGTTGATGCACAAGGTGGGGTGGAAAGGATGAAAATGGACTTGGCAAGGTTAGAGGAATGGTCAAATGTATGGCAGCTTATATTTAATGCTAAGAAGTGAAAGGTAATGCACCTGGAAACAAAACCCAGGAAGAGTACACAATGGGGGTGAGATACTAACAACAACAAAAATGGAAAGGGACCTGGGGGTAGTCATATCAGATGACTTAAAGGTGGGCAATCAATGTGAAAGGGCAGTAAGGAGGGCTGGGGGGATACTGGGATGCCTAGGTAGAGGCATCACCAGTAGAAAGCAGGAAGTTGTTATCCCTCTGTACAGACAGCTGGTGAGACCCCATCTGGAGTACTGTGTGCAGTTCTGGAGACCCAGTCTCCGCAAGGGCATAGACAAGATGGAAGCTGTCCAGAGGAGGACAACTAAAATGGTGCAGGGTCTGCATTGGAAGACATATGAAGAGAGACTAAAGGAGCTTAAGATGTATAGCCTCGAGGAAAGGAGGGAGAGGGGGGACATGATAGAAATTTTCAAGTACCTCAAGGGAATCAACAAAGTCCAAGAGGGTAGCATCTTTCAAAAAAAGTGTGCAAGAACAAGGGGCTGCAATTTCAAGATGGGGGGCAGCTCAGAGGTAATGTAAGGAGTATTTTTTCACAGAGGTTTGTGGATGCATGGAGCGGCCTTCGGAGGAAGGTTGTGGAGTCAAAAACAGTGGTTGAATTCAAGCATGCATGGGACAGCCATAAGGCAATTCTGGGGGGGGGGTAGAAAGAAGTAGGCTGCTGGTTAACTAGGATCTGTAGCCTATCCATTAGGTAGGGAAATGGGCAGATTGGGTGGGCCAAGTGGTCCTTATCTGCCGTCAAATTCTATGTTTCTATGTTTAAAGTTTCTGACTCATCCTGCCTATTGGTTTGTGGCGACCTGGATAGGAATTCCGGTGGAAGATCCTGACTGGGCCTCAACGCGTCTGGATGCCACCTTTCAATCCTGGGCTCATAGAGGTCTAAGACACACATACCAATTATATGAAAATGCAGTATTCAAATCATTTGACCAACTCAAACAAGAGTTCTCTCTGACGAGAAGTGATTTCTATAGATACTTACAATTGTGTCATTTCTTAAATTCAAAGATAGGCCTAAATATTGCAGCCCAGATCATCCCCCTCCATCTTCTCCTGATTCAGTTGGAAAAGGGCAGTGATCGGAGTCATTTGATCTCCCATCTTTATAAAGCCCTACAGGGGATGCCATCCCAAGCCATGGACCTGGTACATTTCCATTGGGAACCAGAACTACAGATTGCACTGTCTCAGGAAGACTGGCGCAGGATCTGGAGGAGACAACACAAAACCTCCAGCTCTTACACTTGGAGAGAGTATTCTTGGAAGGTGGTATCCAGATACTTCTGTACACCATAGATCACAGCTAAGTACCTTAAGGGAAGTGATTCTTTCTGCTGGAGGAGATGTGGTTGCCAAGTAGCAACACATTCTCATATCTTTGGGACTTGTTCGGTCTTGACACAATACTGGTCTTCTATCGGAGACAAAGTTACAAATCTTTTTCCTCTCTTAGGCACATTTTATACCAGCGATCAGTCTATTACCTCACTATCCCCGTTGTCTCAGAGATCCACATCAAATATACCTTCTTAATATCTTGTTAGGGGCAGCTAAAAATGTATAGCTAGACTATGGCTCAACACTGATCCTCCCTCCATCACAGCCTGGGAGGATACAGTATATGATATCTATAAATTAGAACATATGACAGCCAGAATTCAAAATAAGATCCCTGGATTAATGAACCGATGGAATAGATGGTTTATACACATAGCACAACTTAGACTGGATCAGATACCATAGATCCTGGGGGGAAGCGTGCTATGGCAGGGATCCCGGCGGGTGGGGTTGTACCAGTTCTTACCCTGTGTTACCTGTTTAGTTGGTTAGCCTCATTTCCCTCTCAGAGACCTTCTAGATCCTGACTGAGAGGAGATTCCGTATATATGGCACTTTGGGGGGGTTTCCTGGGCCTCTCTCTCTCTCCCTAATGAATCCTGAGTATATAAACTGAAAGTGCAATCTGTTTGCTGATGGCCTGAGCCTATTTGTATACCTGATTATTAATTTTTCCTACCTCATTGAGGTCTGCCCTCATGCTTACTGAATACTATACTTTATACCTGTAACTGACATCCTGTAAATAACAACTGTAATGTCAATGAAGTTAACATCTGAAATAAAAAAAAAAGTTAAAAAAAAAAGACTCCAAATGAGGGTGAAAAATGAAGACATGAATTATTTTTGTTTTAGCACTTTGTTACAACCTCAGACACAGACTTCAGTTTACTATTGAAGCAGCTGATGATGATGGTGGTTATGTTACAAGAGGTTCCTTTTGAGGTACAGTTCTAATATTTTATATTTTTACTTTATTTTATTCACTTAATAAAGGTATAACAAGAATGAAGCAAAAGCCAATGCTGAACTGAAATGGAGGCTCCACATTTAAAAGTTAGTATCCATGCCATTTTACCAGTTACTATTTAAACATTTCTGAAACTAAATATAAGAAACATGGTATGACAAAAGATACGGCAACAATATTTAAAAAGTGCCGATTCTTAAACTCAATAATAAATACGACACAAGAAGACGGACTCTTTAAGTTTAAATGGAGCCCCTCAGTTACAAATTAAATAATTAATGCCTTACAAAAAATGGACTCTTGCGTTAAATGGAGCCACTTGGTCTCGATTTGTCCTGGGATTTGTTTCAGTGTTTTTGATGATTCCCATGGAATTTGTGAATGCTATCGTGGAGCTGGACTTTCTGCTTGACTTTCTGTGGACCTGTGGGGCCATTCCAGGTTAAAAGCGATTCATGCAAGTTTATTTGGCTCTTTTGGGCTACAAATGTTTAAAAATACTCTGACTTCCAGTTAATATGAACTCTGAGCTGTATACAGGTTATTTAAGCAATATACCTCGACAAGGTGTGGGTATACTGTAGGAATTACCATGGCTGGTGTGGTTCAGTCATGAGGTGCAGCCGAGGGACTTAGAAGAGCTGTTTCAATAAATTTCCGTATACCCATCGCTAGAGAAGGTATATTGCTATATCTAAAGGTCTTGGTTTTTTTTGTAGAGAGAAATAATATTTAAAATGTCCGTTTGTTTTGAAACTTGCTGCTCGTTTGTTTTTTTAGTGCGGAGGCAGTGCTCCGATTTTTTGCGAGTTCTGCGCACGTGCTGCAGGATTGCTGATTGCCACCGCTACTGTTAACGGATGTTTTTCAGCTTCTTTGCAAGCTTCTTTGCTGTTGACAGACTGAACTGCATTTTCTTTCTTTTTTTTCTTTGTGGTGCATCGTGTTTTCGGAATGGTGCAGCACTTTTTTTGATGTTTTGAGGCTAGTGACGGAATATCGGATGTCGGGTTAATGACAAGGTAATCTTGCTGTCCATCCGTGTTTTTGGCAGTGGTGTGTTTGTGATGATCAGAGGGATTTGCCAGGGAGTTCCTGATGCGGCTAAGTAGTTGCTGGTACCTTTTCCAGTGGGTACACTGAAGGATTTACAGCACTGAGGAGGTGCCAGCCAGCCAATCAAAATGCAGGATTCTGTCTATTTTTTTGTGCTCATTGTATAATTATTGATTGAGCATTGCAGACTGCCGAGTGACATTCTCCGTGAACTTCTCACAGCTCTAATCAGTTTGAAATTATGCCAAGCTGATGAGCTACAAACAAGGATTCTAAAGAAGGAATCTCAAACTAACAAGCTATACCTTAACAGGGTTTCAATTTGGGAAACTGAAACTTAATTCCTTGAGATACCTCAGCTGATAGCAGACTTGAAACAAGACTGTTTTTCGATTGTGGGTCTTGGGACTGCTTCTGGTCTGCATTTTGACTCTGATGGTGGATGTTGTATGTCTGTACAGAGACGTTTAATTATTTCACTTTAATTTTCTGTTTTATGTACTTTACAGTTTGCAGTGCTAACTAAAATGATGCCTGTTTAATGGAGAAAGAATATGAGCTTTTAGTGCAAAACTGCATGAAATACTTGCTAATAATCTTCTAGGTCTTATTGGAGCTATTATTTTGAAAAGGACCCCTATACATCTCTATTTATCAGGTGGTTTCCTTATTTGGGATTCCTTGATACTGGAGATAAGGGAAAATTAATGAAATGTTAAATGATTTTTATGGTGAAGGAATTTCCAGAGTTATTATGAAAGAATTCTTGACAAATGATTTTGACTTAACTCTCTGGAAGGATCTCATTTTATATTATTGAACCAGAAGACTGTGTTTTATGGATACTTAATTTAAGGAAGTACAGGTTGAATTTTACCACTTTCTGAAAACAGATTGAAATAACTTTTTATGTTATTTGTTTTATTGTTTTAAGTATGATTTTTCTCTTAAAAATTTGCCTTGATTGTATGGCAAGTTTTATTATTTTAGTGTATTGTAAAGGCAGCTTGCCGAACAATAAAAATCAAACTTGAAAACCAAAAAAACAAAACCAGCTAACAAAATTTAGGGGTATATCTAGGTCATACGTGGTGTGCGGTATGGACTACAGTCTTCTATGCTCTGTATTAACCTTTGGAACCAATGTAAACCTGCCCCTGAGTTGCTTTACCACAGTTCAGAAACACAGTAAGGTGCTTCAGCTTTTTAAGTTTACACGTTAAATATAATTTTTACCAGCAGCTCCCCTGTGCACATCCTTGCATCACACAACATCAGAGCACCCTCTGGTATTCACATGGCTCCCAGCCAATCGGAAGGCAGACTTTTTCCCAATTTAGTTTTATAATGAAATGTAACCGTGTGCACTCAGTGGACAATAACAACAAGTCCTGCTTCATGCAAGTAGATATGCACTTAAAGGAGGACAAATGTAAGTCTCCATACAACATATTAGGACTGGGAAGTTGTGAAAGGTAGATGCACCCTATATTTTTATAGTAGCAGTGCAGGGAAGTTGGGCAAGAAATCTGACCCAAACTTTTTTTTTAAAATGTAACCAGTTCTAGACAACTTCCAGTTTCATTTTCTGATAAAACTGTCCAGTTCTACCAGAATTTAGGTATTTCATAAATCATTTAAATTACTTTCTTTTAATCAAGAAAAAAAGATGGCTGCTTTATTGGGCTTAGAAGTTACATTATAAAACTGACAAAGGGACAGAATAAAAAAACAAATAAACACAGTGATCAGACTAGGCATTACCGGTACCTAGAAAAGCAGATTTAACAAGTACAGTGTGTTAATATTTTTATTAATGGAAGCTGGAAATGTGCTTTTTGGATTTTTTTTTGCTGCAGTACTGCTTCAGGTACTTTATTTTATGTGAAATAATTTTTTTTCTGGTTGATCCTGTGCTCCCTCCACCATCCCAAAATATGAGCAACCCACCTGATGGAATCAACCATGCTGGATTTCTATCACAGCTGGCCTGGGGCGCAAGATACTCTAATGCTTAAGAAGACACTACTGCTACTGCCCTCCTCATGTAAAGTATGTTAGACACTTGCCACAAGGAGGGAGAGCAGTACTGGCAATGTCTGTATCATTAAATGCTGCAGTGTCCCCCATTGGCTCCACATTAATTCATCGCAGCAAATACTGCATGGTCAGAACAAAGAGGACAACACAACGCAAGTCAACACCATGCCCAGTGAATATGGGCATGAATCAGTGGTGAAGTGTAGATTTACTATTACAACACTATGCCACCATGGACCACCACTCCAGTGAAATGTTTTAACTTGTTTTTTTGTTTTCGGGTGGTATTCTCTGACACAGTGTTGACTTTCGCGGTGTTGTCCATGCTGTTTCTGACCACATGGTATTGTCTGCCATATACTTGATGTGCTACCTCCCCCATTCTGGGCCTTCTGTGATGGAAGTCCACTGTGATGGATGCTGATGCTGCCATCAGCCATGGCGGCATGTGGGACTGAATTGTTCACTCATACATTGGGTGAAGGGGAAGGGGGTGACAATATCAACCAGAGAAAACTATATTTTAAATCAAATGTGAGTAACTAAGAAATTGTTTTAGGGCACATTTACAATTCAAGACCTCCAGCTCAGAAACTCGCAGTACTGAACACAGTAAAGTTAGTGGAACAAAGTTTTTAGAGGGAGATATCTTGGAGATGGAAGGCTAGGTTTGCTGGCCAAGGCACCTAGCTTCACCTGAGCTCTTTTCTTCTAGCTTGCTTGAAAGGACAGAACAAAGAACCTTACCAGAGTAAGGGAAAGGATTAAGACTTTTGGCTAGGCAGATTTACTGTGTGTTGTTATTTTTATTTTGTACTCACAGAGATTGTTACTGTTTGTTGCTAACATTTCATTGCTTTATTTTTCTCTGATTCAGATTGCTGTTGCTGGGTATACCTTCTGCTGCATTATTATAAGGTGTGCCTACAGGTGTGTGCTAACAGATTACTGCTGTAATCTTCTGATTCAAATTGTCTTTTGCAAGGTATATCATCTGTTACTGCTTTATTTTTCTTTGTAGCAAAGTGTTTCTTACAGGGTATATCTTCTGTGAAATTATTACAGGTGGTGCTTAAATTTTTGTGACTTTTTATCATTAGGCTAAGCAAAATTACTGTTTGCCCCTATTTTATTTATTTATTTTTTGCTGAAAAGGTTTTTTGTCTCAGAGGTGTTGCAGTCTCCATCTCACACTGAAGACAGGGAGAGTGAGAAAGCAGCCACAACTTCCTTGAATCAAGGAGGTTATTTTCTAGACTACACTAAACTGAAAGTATTACTTTTTGGACCTGTGTAAGTAACTAGTATTGATTCTGTTTTGGGGGTGGACTTTTCTTAGTTTTAACTTTAATTTGCCAGGAAGGAACTGTAGCTGGGAGATATTTGCAGTCAGTTGTGACTAGACCTGTTACTTAACCTTTGTGAAATAGGTGTCTGAAAGGAAGGAAGGAAGGCACTCCCAGGGTGGAGGGTAAGAGCTATAGGTGATTGTTTCTGGACAGCAATAGGTTTACTCCCACCCACCCTTCCCTCACCCCACGCAACCCAAGCGCACAACTTCTTTTATAGCAGGGGCTCTGACATCACTTCCTCAAAACTGCTAACAACATACACCTGTTCATATCCTTAAAGGCACAGCACACTGAATGGGGATAGAGACACTCACAAGGTTGCACACACTAAAACAAGAACAAAAACCAAAAAAGCATCTGTAACTGGAAGGGACACAGACATGTGGGGGGTGCTGCAATGCACTGGCTGTGGAGCAGCAGTCTTCCGGGAGACATTCAGGAGACTGCATTGCTGCTCTAATTGCAGGCACCTCTCTGGTCTGAGGGAGGAGGTTGTTTGTCTCCATGCTGACCTGGCAAGGATTTGGGAAACCTGTTCCCCCAACCAGGGACCACCCAGGCCACCACCACTAACTCAGAGGTTACCAAGAAAGAGGAGTGGTTGGACCACGGTGGGCTCAGGGAGGGTGAGGGTGGTGGAACAGAGGTGCATCCCTCCAGATGTGCCTCTCCACAATTCATTTGCCAACCTGACAAAGCATGGTTCCTCTATGGAGGCACCTGAAGTGGAGACCAAGGAGGATGCTGGGAACCTCCACAATGGAGACCTACAGGAGGGTGGCCCAGGACCCCACAGGGAAAGGAAACAACTCCTGGTGGGGGACTCAATTGTTAGGGGGGTAGAACTGGGAGAGGGAAGGGAAAGGGAAGTAAGGTGCCTGCCTGCCTGACACCATGGCTTGAAGGGACAGGAAATGAATCCTCAGGATCGTGGGAGCACCATCTGGGTATGGGAAGGGTGGCAGGGGTAATATTTCTTTATTTTCATTACCGGCACCAATGGGGTACTGGGAGGGGGCAGGGGTAATATGTGTGAGGAGGTATTTATTCTTTCAGACCCGCCCTTTGCAATTTTCATGAAGCCTTTATGTTGCATGCATTGACAGAAGTATTGTTCTCTACTTGTTAGGGACATTTTATGGTTAGAAATTCCAGAAATAATAAAGTACATGCTGCTATGAACCTAAACAATGAAAGAGCCACAGTACAAGTTGAACCTGAAATTTGTTCTATGATTTTGACAGGAGTAATACGATAGGAAATCCAAGTTATTTATTTATTTAGTTTTTGTTGACCAGGTAAGTGCACTAGACAAATCCTGCTTCTTTTCAGGCACGACCCAGGGGAGGGAGATACAGATGAATGCCAACTGACCTTGAACCAGATTAAGCTGTTGGTGGTATTTTTCAGTGAATAAGGGAAATTTGGCCAGGACACCGGGGACATTCCCCTACTGCAGTTCGGCAGTAGGGGGCTTGCGGAGCAACAGGGAGTTCAGTCAGTGGAGGCTGGACTCGGGAGCAGATGGCTGCATTAATGGAGGTGGCTGGTGATAGTCCTCTGAGAGAGGATTGTTTTATCAGTGAAACGAGAAAGGTGCAGTTGGCACATCAAGGTATGCTGGAAGAGACAGAAGAACAAGCTTTGGGAACAGTCGCGATGGCAAAAGAAAATTTTGGAGAATCTGGCGAGGGTGGGTGTGTTTGCTGCAACAACCCGATGAGACAGGAGCGGGAGTGAATGGAAGAGCGGAACAAATACAGTAGTAAGCGGTTTCTCTGGAGTGGAACGGGAGGAATGAGAGGACACAAGCGGAGTAGTAGCTGATACACCAGAAGGGAAGTCTGTGCTGGTGCTGGAACGTGGAGAATGTGAGTCGGGAGGCGAACAGATTAAGCATGACTCCGAGAGAAAAACAAAGAGTATTGTGTCTGGAGAGCAAGAAGAAAAGTGTCGACCTGGTGAAATAAGATTACAGGTAACAGATTTTTCTAAAAAAGTATTGGTGGCGGCTATAGATACAATCGGAAAACCGGATGTGCTATGTGAATCACCTATAGAGGAACTGAAGGTGGCTGGTGTGGATTTTAAAGGTGGGGATTTTGTTGGGAGAAGTGATAGTCCCTGCGTTTGCCAAACAGATCCATTTCAGCAGGATGGAGTTTCAGATTTTTTTTTCAACCAACGCCTTGAGTCTGGTATGGACAGGGTTGGAGAGGATGGTAAAGACAAAAGAATGACATTTTTGTTTGCTAAGCGACATATAGAAGTCTCGAACAAAACTAGTAATTCTGAGAAGGATAAGTTGCTACAGAAGGTACAATCTAAGGATACACTTTCCTTAAGAAAAGGGCCTGAAGCACAGGCCCCACAGGCGGAGGCTTGTTCCCCTGATCGAGCATTACGAGAGGCAGGTTGGACATTAAACAAAGGGGCTTGGCACCCAACTCCTGACTGGGACCCTACTTTGAATTTTCACAAGCTACACCAGCTTGGAAACCCAATGTACTTTTGCCTGTAGTTTCTGAAAAAGGGGGTAATGGAGTACAACCTGGTAATCAAAAGTTAGTTTTACCTACTGATTACTCAGTACCATTAGAAACTGATTTACAACAAAGGCAGGTTCAGTACAAACATTGCCAGTTAAGAAACCATTAATGTCTGAGTTATTCTCTAGAACAAAGCAGGCAGCCCCACGAAGGAATGCGGTAGGATTAGGTATAAGGGTGGTTTGGAGAGTAGGACGGATAGGATATGTGGGGAATGTTTATTAAAAGACTCCTGCATTTTTCACCTAGGGAAGTCTTTGCGTTCATAAACATATCCGGAGAGGATAATTTTGATGTCAGTTTTAGATCTGCCCAGGCATTGGACCTTTTTTGGGAGAGATATAACCAGGTGAAATTTTCACCCCTGTGGACACCCTTTTTTGTAATTCCCCTGACAAAACCATTAATAAAGTTTGTCACCATCATGTTTAGGAATGAGGGTGTACACGTGGATGATATTTCATACTGGTTGAGTCAGAAATGTGAAGTTCTAAGTTCCCCAGAGGCCATTTTAGACTCCAGCAGTTTTGGACTGGGGATGGAAATTTAAAGTAAAACTTGCAGACAGAAAAGGAGTTGAACATATTCCTAACTCGTCTTCTTTTGGGGACGAGATAGGGGTATGCTTCTATGCAGGGCAGCCCAGAGCCTGTTACAGGTGTGGTGCTCGTACTCATTTGTCAAGCTCTTGTGACAAGCCCTGCTAGAAATTGTGGTGAGATTGGACATGGGGTAATACAATGTGAGAATCCAATGAAGTGTGATTTATGTGAAGGGGTTGGACATGTCTTTGCTGAGTGTGAGTGGGCTGCAAGGAATAAATCATCAATGGGATGTCCTGAATTATTGATTCAGGAAGCACAGGATAAGGTGATTCCACCTGTAGAGGATGAGATAAGATCTCAAGTGGCTTCAAATACTACAAGTCTCAAGGAAAAAGGTCAAAATGTGGTGGCAGATGAACAGTTGAGGCTACCCTTAGCAGAGAATTCAGGAGCGGTGGTGGTACAGAAAGAGACGGAAGAAAAGGGGGTGGTGCGTCCTTTGGTGTTAGTTCTTGTACGACGATCATCGAGGAATACTAAGACCAATCTAGGGCCTTCCCGGTAGAAGTAGAATCAACAACCTTTTCTGTGTTAGCTTCCTCTTGGGGTGATATAGAATTAAATAGTCAGGAGTTAGATTCCCAACAAATACAGGATAGTCCACCTTCTCCTTTGAGAGTTTCTGAAGGCTATAAAGGAAAGAAGAAGAAGAAGAGAAAAGGATGGCTGAGGAATTCTTCTTCTTGTTTCCTTGAGGATGACTGTTACCCTGGGTTCAATGAATGTTCATAGCCTTTGAATTATAAAAGAAGGAAGATTGTGTTTGAGTATATTCATTCCCAAAGTTTACAGATTTGCCTATTGCAAGAAACTTGGATGTATTCTTTGGACCAAAGTAGACTTTTTCAGCGTGAATGGTGCTGGGGCCTTACTGGTCATTCGGACAAGATTCTGCAGATGGGATAGGGTTGTGTTTCACCATTTCATTTTTCTTTAATTAAGTTAATGGACATAGTGCCAGGATGGTTATTGATTCTTGATGGGGTGTGGAGGTCTTTGACTTGCAGATTCATCAATGTTTATTGTTCTCAAATTAAATCTGAAAGGATAGCTTTGTTTCAAATGATTAAGCCATATTTGTTTACTTCGTATATAATTTTTTTGTGTGGTGACTTTAATTGTGAGCTTAAGAGGCAGGCTGGGGTAATTAAGCTTGGGGATCAGGATAAGGAAAAAATGGAAAAAAAAAAAGATATATTGTGATTCCAAGGCGTTAGAACAATTGATAAAGGGATCTGGCCTGGTAGATGGTAGAAGTAGACAACGGGGGGGAGTAGATTTTACTTTTAAAAAAAATACATTTACTTCCACTATCGATTATATATTTCTTTCGGAATCTGTATTATTTGAATTTTTTATGGTACCGCTTTCTTTCTCAGATCATTTGCTTTTGTTATGTAAAATTGACCTGTGCGGTCGCCGTAAGGGCTAAGGCAAGATGGAAACTGAATGTGAAATTACTCAGTGCACGGAAGTTAGAATAAGTTTAATTTGTTATTAAAGGCCAGATTATCAGTGGCTTTTTTGTATGATGATTTGGGGGAATGGTGGGCGGATTCCAAAAAGGATTTTGCATCATTCTTTAAAAATATTGGTAAGACTAGGGGTAATGTTAAGTTTTTGCATTATTTAAAATTGAGGCAACATCTTTATGATCAGATTTCTTTGGCAAATACTTCTAAAATTGATAATTCTGGCCGAATTGCACTTCTTAAGCATCAGCTTAAGGAATGGCAGTACGATAGGGCAGAAACTTTACAAGCTTTGTTTAAATTTGGAAACAAGAAATGTCCGGAAGGGGATCCTTATGAGGCCTTTAAAAAATATAAATTAAACACTAATATTGATGGCCTAAAGGATGGTGACGGTAACATTGTCACAGAGCAGGGGGCACTGACACAAATGATTGAACATTTTTTTAAGGCTCATAAACCTGAGACTGTACCTAGCATTTTACAGATGGAACGATTCTTGGCAAATTTAGAAAAAGCAAAATGTCCTAAAGGTACAGGGGATTTAGTGTTGCCTATTTCAAAACAAGAAATTGTCACAGCAATTAAGCAGTTGAAATCTGGAACATCACCTGGTAAAGATGGAATGACAATGGAATTATATAAGGCATTCCCTGATTCTTTTGCTATAGGTTTGGAGTTAGTATATAATTTCTTTCTTATTTCCGCTAGTTTTCCACTTTGGTTCTCTGAGGGTCTCTTAATCTTTTTATTTAAATCTGGGGATAGATATTCCCTGGATAATTGGAGACCTATCACTTTATTGAACTCAGATTATAAGATATTGATGAGTATATTAAACACCAGATTAAAAAAAGTAGCACTTCAGGTTATATCCTCTAATCAACTTTGTGGTATACCAGGAAAATCAATCTTTCAAGCACACCGATACATTAGAGATTGGATAGAATATGTTAACATGTGTAAATTAACTGGTTGTGTGGTATCGCAGATCAAAGGAAAGCTTTCATAGGGTATATCACCCGTTTTTTTTTTAGTCTTGTCTCATTATGGGTGCCTCGAAATTTGTGAATTGGCTTAAGGAGATATATGACACCAATATAACTTACCCTATGTTAAGTACTATGATAGGGACTGGATTATTCCTACTGGAGTGCGTAGGATGCCTGCTGAGCCCATTGTTATATGTATACGTAATAGATACTTTGATTCAGTATTGTCACACTTGGAATTATGGGAGGGATTTCGGTACCTTCGTTACATCAGAATGTGAGGGTGCTGGCTTATGCTGATGATCTGTGTTTATTTTTTTCAAAGTGAAGATCGAATAGTGTTATTTCTAGATTTAACGTTGCAGTATTCAGCTGTTTCCAATGCACAACTGAATCCCACTAAAAGCAGAGGATTATTTATAAGGGTGCAACTTCCTGAGCCGGTATTCGTTCAAGGTATTTATATCTCCCCTGACCCTTTAAGGATAATTGGGCTATGGTATGGACCTCAGAATTTGCCTTCCCTGAATTGGGAAAAAGGTTTACAGGCTGTAGAGTATAAGGTTAATGTATGGAAACATTGGAGACTGCCAAAATTACAGAGGGTTGCAATTATAAAAAAATTCCTTGTGCCACTATTGTTATCCGTTGCTCAGGTCGTACCGATCCCACTTTCATTGGAAACTAAACTTTACAGTTTATTTTTTCAAATGGTATGGGGCAATAGGCTCAATCCAATTAAGCGTCATTATACTTATTTATCAAAACAATGTGGAGGTTTGGGGATGATTGATCCAATCATTTTCTTTTCTACCTTATTTATTTCCTCAAATTTTAGAGAGGTATGGGACTTGCACCCAAGGAACGAAGTAATATTACTATCGGTTATACTGGATAAGTACCTTAAGGCTTGGTCGCAAGATGCCCCTAAACCTATTCCTACGTTAGGTATTCCTGTTCTTTTTTTACCTATTGTTAAAAAACTATTTAAATGGAAATTAACAATGGATAATATACAGAGTTGTTCAGGGAAATTGTTATATAGTAAGGTGATGTTACTATTATATTCCAGTGAACCCGCTTTTAAAAATTGTCCATCCCAAAATATTAAAGTAGTGCTTAAAAGGTTAAATAATTCACGATTACCTAGTTACATGTGGGAACTGATATGGTTATCGGCTTATGGTAGTATTGGGGTAAGAGGAAATGCTAAATATAAAGCTCATTCTGAACGTAATTGCCCTTATTTACAATGTATTAATGTGGAAGAAACGATGGAACATTTTTTATTTGACTGTTCATATGCTAAGTCTCTATGGAAATTTTTAATGGTTCAGTGGAACATGAAATGGTTAGGTACAATAGATTATAATATTTTGGTGTTGGGTAATTGCTCACATTTGCAATCAAGGTATGATAGTGGAACTCTAAATATATTGTGTTGTACTTTGATATATTACCTTTGGCAGGCTAGATGCCAATGGGTGTTGTATCAGAAACTGATGCCTCTTGAAGTAGTTTGTTGTCTGATTAGTAGGGCCTTAAAAAGGGTGTATTTGGCAGATATCGCCTTTGCATCTCCTAGAAAAGTTGAAAATTGGTGGAAAGGTATGACTTACTTTATTAAATATAAATAATATGTGAGATAAGCTTAAATTGGGATTGGTGAAATCAGTCTAAGAGATCGAAAATGTTGTTCCACAGAAGTATGTATATGTTCTATTGTTTGTTCTTTTATAATTCCTTTAGTGTCAGATTGACAGTTTTAAGTTTTTTGATGTCCTCTAATCTGTATTTATTTTGTGTGATTTAACACTGTTATAATTATTTGTTTTGATGTTATTATAATAAAAAATTCCCCTACTCTTTTCGATAAGTGCCATGGGATCTTTAACATCCACCTGAACTACCACCAATCCAGGCAGATAGGACCTCGGTTTAACGTCTCATCCGAAAAACGGCACCTCAGTATTGCAGCACCCCTCTCATGCTGCACCACAGTGTCAGTAATGGGATATTAACCCACAGTCCTCTGATCTCCCAGCCTCAGAGGCAAGTGTGCTACCTACTGAGCCACTGACATTGACAACAGATATGGAGATGCCGGGGATTGAACCCAGGGCCTCATACATGCAAAGCATGCACTCTACCACTGAGCTATATCCCCACAAGTTGACTGTATGGACCCCAATAAAGTGTTCAATTGGATGTTCAGTGTGTCATGCGACTACGGCAGAGACACTTGTATATGTTAATTTGCAATGGCACTGATGTTATAGAGGAAAGGAAGGTGGGTGATCAAGGTCGTTGTATAGATGTAATGTCACCGATATCTCTGCCACAGAAACACTAATGTATTTACCTTCATGAGAAGAAATAGTGGTTAGGAGTACACTACAAGTGTACCAGTTCCCGTTGGTGCCCCAAGTGTTTGGTGCACCTGGCGACCAGCAGCAATCCAGGGTAGTTTGGTGCAGGGACCCTGCATGTTCTACAGTCTGCTGCTGGGTCCCTGTAGCACTGTCAGTTTGCCACAACCCTCTAAGGGGTCTTTGAAAATGGGGCCACTCATATACAGCAAAGTCTGCAGTTCAGGATTCCACATCTCCCGAATAAAAAAAAAAAAAAAACACAAGTACTGGCAATCCAGAGGAGTGCCACCCACAATGATGCATGGTCCACAACAAAAGCCAGAGAAGGACATACTGAAGGTAAGGAGGAGAGGAGGGACATGTTAGAATTTCAAGTACCACAAAGTTATAGGAGTGAAGCATTGTTCAGTGGAAAATATGTACAGTGGCATAACATCAGATTATGTAATATTTAGCACCCAGTACCCACACTTCCGACTGTAAGAATCCACAGCTGTATTAGGAAAAGATTGGACTGAAAGTATGATTTGGAAGGCATTCACTATTACAAAATAAAATTAAAATTCGCACTATAAAGTTGTGCTATCTGAGTTTCCAAAGAATTTATGATCTGTTCTGAATTAGTGAGTAGACCGCCAGAATGCTGTTGTGGAAAAGGTGCCCCATAGATCTGCCAGTGCTTGGCTGACATTTTATGAAAGGCTTGTGACCATGCATAGGAGTGCTCACTCTGTTGACCTGCATGGCACTGTGGCCCCCCCCCCAACCTCAACGCCAAAACCATCAAACATGCACAATGGGGGCTATTCACTAATGGTGGGGGGATAAGCTAATCGCACGTAGCGCCCCCCCCTCCTGTGCAGCTCCTCACCTGCTGGAGATCCACACGAGGACCGCAGTCATGAATAGCGGTCCCTGCCCAGCTCTGTTATGTGGCCACGCCCCCTCGATGTGCAGCTACATGTGGGTGGTCCGGTACAGGGCTGCAGACCTGGCCACACAGCCAATTGGCTGCCCGGACTGGGACCCCTAGTGGATCACTTGTGCCCATCAGTCACCATGTTGCTGATGGGTGCATAGGCAGACAGAGGACCAAGGTGTGGGGGACCCCATCTGCACATCCCCCACCCTCCCAAATGTGCCCCACAGCCAGGGGTGGACACATTGAGGGGTCTGCTGACCCACACAATCCCTGCTGATCTCAGTGGTGGCATCCGGGGAGGGGCATGTAACAGTTACAGCTGCTTCCAGATGGCATAGTCATCGCCCACCCCGCGCAAGGCACCCGTGCCATTGTGAATGGCACAGAGTGCACTCCCCCCATGCCTGTCTCCGGTCCGCCCACATGCAGAGCTGCACACTCGGCAGGTGTGCCGGGTGCATAGAGGGGGCGTACATCATGCATGGCATGCAGGGGGCATAGTGTGCACAGCCAGGTGCAGATGGGCTATGCGCTGGGTGTACGCAGCGCATAACCCATCCGCACCATTTGTGAATAGGCCCCGATATGACTAAGTGTGTACTACATAATCTTCTTCACTAACCTTCACACATTGTTTAGTTTTTCGAATAAAAAATGCATGTTACATAAAGAATGGTTACAGGTATAGGCATTATCCGGGATGTCCTGGCACAAGCAACTATGACTGCCATTCACTGACAGTAGATATATTGTAGGTGTAGCACAGCTGGATTTTAATGAAGAAATGGAAAACGAATCAAAGTATGTGAGATAAAGAAAAGAGATACACAGCCATAAGTCAGGAAAAGTACCTTTATTTTAATTCAATTGGGACACTAAGGCAAATGTAGTCCAGTTTCATTGATGAGGATCTGCTGCTAGCACACTGGCTGAGAATGTAGCATTGCATTTTCTAATCCAAACCTGACGTCACTAGCATCGGATGCAGAGCTCTGCCCTGCAGCAAATTGCCAGTAAAACACGTTCTCGAAGACAAGGTAAAATGCAAATTATATGTGTATTATTCAAATCGAGACCAAATAACACTGGACAGCGTACTTTTAATACACACAATGGGTACAAACATGGGTTGGCAGACAAACGGTAAATCATGTCAGTAGCTCTTTAACCATAAAGGTTAGGAGGTGTAGCTTGTGATTCAGCTGTGTTGTCTGAATCTAAGACATGGCCCATGGCAGAAAACAAAACGGAGTCAATAAAACTGTGAAAGAAAAAAATATATATATATTTTACTACTGTAGGATGGAACCAGCAGTGCTTTCAAAATCCCATGGTGTCAGAACTGAAGTACAACAGAGTTGTAAAATAAGCTCTATATAGAGTTCTATAAAGATTACATATGGAATAATGTATATGCAGTGGCCTGCCCACATTATGGCACCAGCACACTGCGGTTCTGTCGCATGTGACTCCCCATCAGCCTCAATGATGGGGAGTGGAGGATGGAACTGGAGGTTACCGAAGACATGCCTAAGTCAGAGGTGTGGGAGGTGGACTGGGGCCAAACAGCTATATGAAGAACAAATGTGATGTAATGTGGCCACTCAGTGGCTCAAGGGAAGCATGTTACACTTCTGATGAAAGGGATCCGGGTTCAGAAGCAGACTCAAATCCCTGCAGCTGAGAAGCCTGGCTGAGAAGTGTGATGTCCATGGCAGCGTGCCCCAGTCTGGACAAGTGGATCAGTGCTCCGATCCAGTGCTGCAGTACCTTTTAGCATGGGCCAGATAGTTAGTTCCTTCATAAAGGGGCAGGTAAGCCTGCCAGTATTGTGTACGTACAAGTCCAAGTGTGGCTGCATGTGGCACCACGAGGGAGATGGGAGGGTCAAAGGGTGCTTGAGAGCAAAATGGAAAACAACCCTGCCTTGGCCAGGAAAGGGTCTTGGTTTGTAATTCCGGCTTCTGCTGGTAACACTGTTTATATGTTCACACCTTCTGACAGGAGAGTGACTGGTACTCTCGGAGCCTATGACAAGGAACCCACCAGATGTGTATGTCTGGGGGAGATAAGCTCCTCCCTCTGATTCTACAGCAGGGGGAAAGTCCTGGTAGAAACTGGCCAGGGTGCTGGCGACCCAGGTTTGGGAATGAGCCCGGGAAACTGGAGGGCCAGCCAGGGGGAGGAGGCTTGAGCATCCCAGGGACCACTCACCTTCTCTGGGGGGGAGGGGGGACCAGGGCTCGGTGCCTGGCTGACCCCGGGTGGAGGCCCAAAGTACAGCAAGCCCAGCCAGTAGTAGGGGAAGCTGTGTGACAGACGTCAGCGCTCAGCACCTTGACGTCAGGGCACATGTCACGTGGCACACAAAAATGGGAAAATGGCTCTCGGCATTCCCGGTGAACAGAGCTCCAGGCCCCAATCCCCAGTGCAACTATCCGTCCCGGAACACGGCATCCTGATGAAACTCAGGAATTCAGGGTGTATGGGCCCCACTTTGTCCCCACCTGGAGAGCAAGCAATGGCTACATGGGGATAGGACCACTCTAGGCTCCAGGTAAGAGGGTGGGGAGTAGAAGGTCATAGGTGACTCCCGAAGGGAGTGTAGTGCTGCGGCCGGTGGGAGCATAAACAGCAAGTAAAGAAAAAAAAAAGAAAGAAACTGACCAGGGGCTAGTAGCTGATGCTGATGGGAGGTTACCACGTGTCTAGCAGAAGGCTGAGGAAGGGAAGGAAAAAAACTAGATAGAAAAAGATAAGATTTGCTCTGCGTACTGTTCAGGGTAAGCTTCAAGATTACCTCTCTCATCAACTGAAGTTAAGAGGCACCATTCAGCTCTTAATGGTGTGGATCTTATTGCACTCGTTGTCCCACATGTTAAATCTTGAAAGGGTGAACAAGCTTCTAGTTATTTTTGTCCAGTTTCTTGGAATGCTCATAGAAACATAGACTTTGATGGCAGATAAGGACCGCTTGGCCCACCCAGTCTGCCCGTTTCCTTACCTATTGGAAAAGCTGCAGATTCTAGTTCACCAACAGCCTACTTCCTCCTACCCCTCACTATAATTGCCTTATGTCTGTTCCATGCATTCTTGAATTCCCCCACTGTTTTTTACCCCACTAACTACTCAGGAAGGCAGTTCCATTTGTCCACCACCCTCTCCATGAAAAAATACTTCCTCACAATGCCCCTGAGCCATTCCCCCTCTATCATCAAATTGTGTCTCCTTGTTCTTGCACATCTCTTTTTCTGAAAGATGCTCCCCTCTTTTACTTTGTTTATTCCTTTTAGGTACTTGAAAGTTTCTATCATGTCCCCCCTCTCCCTCCTTTCCTCAAGGGTATACATATTAAGCTATTTTAGTCTCTCTTCATATGGCTTCTGTTGCAGACCCTGCACCATTTTAGTTGCCCTCCTCTGGACCACCTCCATCCTGTCTATATCCTTGCAGAGATGGGATCTCCAGAACTGCACGCAGTACTCCAGATGGGGTCTCACCAACTGTCCGTACAGAGGGATAACAACTTCCTGTTTTTTACTGGTGATGCCTCTCCCTATGCATCCCAGTATCTCCCCCGGCCCTCCTTACTGCCTTCTCACATTGCTTGCTCATCTTAAGGTAATCTGATATGACTTCCCCCAGGTCCCTTTCCATTTCTGTTGTTGTTAGTAACCCCCCCCTGTGTACTCTTCCCCTGGGTTTTTGTTTCCCAGGTGCATTACTTTGCACTTCTTTGCATTGAATCTAAGCTGCCATACTTTTGACCATTCCTCCAACCATGCCAAGTCCCTTCTCATCCTTTCCACACACTCTTGTGTATCAACCCTGTTGCAGATCTTTGTGTCATCTGCAAAGAGGCATACTTTTCCTTCCAGCCACTCCTCAATGTCTCCTATAAAGTCACTAAAGAGGACCGGTCCCAGTACTGAACCCTGTGGTACCCCACTAGTAACCACCCTTTCTTCAGAGTGTACTCCATTTACTGTTACCCTCTGCATGCTGCTGTCCAGCCAATTTGTTACCCAGGCTACCACCTTGGGACCCACTCCCAGGCTGGGTAACTTGTTTAATAATCGTTTGTGCAGGATTGTGTCAAATGCCTTGCTAAAGTCTAGGCAGGCCATATCCATAGCCCCTCCCTGGTCTACTACTTTGGTCATCCAGTCAAAGAAATCTATTAGATTCATCTGACATGACCTTCCCAGGTTCTTCCTGTCCATTGGCATGCCTCATCATCTGTGGCTTTGCTTCCTTCTGTGTTGGAGTATTGTTTCCAGTTTTGGAGGCTGCACCTCAGAAAAGACATAGACAAGGTAGAGGCAATCCAGAGGAGGGCAACTAAAATGGTGCATCGGTTACACAAGAAGCCCTAAAAAGAGAGACTGAGAGAGAGCTCAACATATACACCGTAGAAGAAAGGAGAGCAAGAGGGGACATGATAGAGATCTACAAGTACCTCACAGGGGTTAAAAGGGTGCAGGAGGGGAGTCTCTTTCAAATGAGAACCAGCACCAGGATGGGGGTATGTGATGAAGCTGGGGGTGGGGCTTAAGAGAGATGTGAGAAAATGCTTCTTCACTGAAGTGGAACAGACTGCCAGCAGAAGTGGTGAAGGTGGAAACAGCAGGGGGCTTCAAGCATGCATAAGATAGACATATAGCTATAGTAGAAAACAGGCAGGGAAGTGTGAGGGTCACCAAAGACCATTTAGAGTCTGAGGAGTCAGTTTAGGCAGGGAACATCTGGGCAGACTGGGTGGGCCAAGCGGTCCTTTTCTGCTGTCAAATTGTGTGTTTCTACGTTATGCACTGTCATTTGCTTCCCCTGACTAAATCTTTTTGTGAGGGCATTGCCTGACTGTGTGGTGTTTTTCATAACTCTCCATTACTGATCACAAGTAAAGGAGACATTCAGTACAGACATATATGGTGCACAGCACAGTTACAATGTCTGCATGATCAGATTTTAGAAAGAAGGCAAAACAGCTAACATGGCTCAACCAACTGTGTGAACAAAACAATGGAGCAGCATATGTCATCTTAGCATTTCCAATATTATATCCAGTTTATTTTTAATACAATGAGAGGATATTACGTCTTTGAACTGCCCACCAATGTAATAGTCCACAGTCTCTAGAAAGTAACATTGAGTTAATTAGAGACCTTGGGTGAGTGCTCTCCTACTAATAACCTTTCACATATTATACATAAGACGGTTACCAGAGTGGGGTACAAGGGTGAACGAGTACCCCAGTAGCAGAGAAGGGGGTTGATGCCGAGTCTGCTAAATGTCAATCAAGAGCAACCACCCTGGTAAGGCTGCTATGGTATGTCTCCAAAAACTGCAAGTTCCATGGGTGCCAAAAGCCCACAAACTTCTCCTTTTCGATTGCTATGTATAACTCTATGCCGAATTATCTTTATATTGTTGGAATTTTGTTATATTTATTTTATTACATTTACAATTTATATGTATATTGCAACTGTACTATTTATTTTTATGCTACTAGACACCATTGTAAATGAGCTTCCACTCAGTGTTTTTTCCATAAATTAAACATAATGAAAACATATATTATTGCATATAAAAATATAATGATAAAAGTAGAAGAATTCAAAAATAAGATATGTTTTGTGCCTTTGTAGGATCTCACCATGTCCTGGGTAATGTAGCACATGGCAAAACCAAGTGCCTCATACCACCCTAGAAATCAAGATTTCCTACACAACACACACCTTGTATTGCCTTATTGTGATTATATTAAGAAACCCATCTTTAAACCATTTTAAACATTATAAAAAGAAGGAGAATAATACACTTTGATTATGCAGATACTTGGCTGCTCGCTCTGTATTCTCTCAAGTTTGGATGGCTTTCCAAAAGTCCTCTTAATTGTAGAACATGTACTGAATGCAAGCTTGAGAATAAGTAGTGCTGTATATTTTGGCTCCATGTTGAGCAATTTTCATAGAAAATGCCTGTGGCTCTACAGTTGCAGCAGTCTGAATAGTTGTGCTATAAGGGGATCAAAACTGTTGCAGTTTTGGAAATGCCACAGCTGCCAAGATGGTGGCCTTATTTTATATAGTTATAAAAACAAGTAATTAACCCAGTTTTGGTTTTATTCACACTCCATCAGAGGACATAGAGGTAGAGGGGTTCAAAACTCTTAAAACTGCTTTGGCATTTAAAGAGATGCTATTCACTTCTTAATGTATTTTAGAAAGCAATTTACATGTCTTCAGACTCCTTTTTTTTAATATTCAGTTTCCCTTCCTCAAGTTTATAACACATCACGATACCCTAACCAGAATGGGTTAGACCCTCTACACTCCACACAGATGCCAACAAATGAAACAGTGCCACTTTACTGTGGCACTAACAAGAATCCAATGCATACACTCTAGAGGCTTGCAAAGCTCCCTGGAGCTTAAGCCCGCTGATGAAGAGCCTGTTGGACTTGAAGTGCCAGGGAGCTCTGTAGGCATCTCATGACAGTGCTGTTGGTTCTTGTAAGCGTCATATTAAAGCACGTTTTACTTGCACTTTTTTTTTATTTGTTAGTATTTCTGTAGCGTGAAGGGTCTGATACTTTTTCTGCAGCTACCTCCAGGAGCTGGCCACTCCTACCCAACACCCCAGTCCCATGTTTAAGCTTGGCCCTCATCGTTTTGCTAATCTACCCAGAAAGACTGTATAAAAAAGCATTTGACTATCCCTGACTTACCTCTTGGACCTTTCTTATGACGGTATAGCGTTTACCATGACAACAGACTATCATGTGATAAACACTGCAGTTGTCAGTTCAGTTGGGGAAAGTCCAAGGCTTTTTGGAAGTGCAAAATACATACCACATTATCTGAAATATTTTCTAGACCAATAGCAGGAAAAGTAAAACAAAATCTGAAAAAAACCACTAAAGTTAAACATTATTTTAGTGACTGTAATACGTTTAAGCCTTTTATCTTAATAGCTGCCTGCTATGTTAGATGTAATTAGATCGGATTTACTAGTTAATGGCATAAGCCCCAAACTTTGCTTCATTAGATTTGAAAAGAAGCTGAAGTGGCCTCCATGAATGCCTGACAGTATCCTACAGACACTGAGTAACTTTTCGAATACCTAAAACAGAGGAAGGACTGGAAACATTACAATACATTTTTAATGTATTTTAGAACCACTTTTGCCAGAAAGGGCCCTCAGGTGATCACAAGGTAGTGGGCTGGTTAAGTGTCTGTATAAAGTTTTTTTGTTCTAGAAAAGAGAGACGCAATCTGTGAGAGTGCTGGTTGGCAAAGCAAAGCAGAATTGGTTTAAGGAGAGTTCTGAAGGACTGGACCTGATCAGCCACTATCCAGTATATCTTAACTCAACGTGATGTTATCTTAACTCGGCATGATGTTCCCTATTATACTCAGCAGTTTGAGAACCACGCTGGCCACAGATGAGAGGCCTCACTTTGAAACAGAAAGACATAAGACAATGAACATTTGCACATCATTAGAAAAGGTATGTAAAAACAAAATACCAGTTTTGTTTCCTTTGAAACCTCAAGGCTGTTTTTACTAGTCTGTGCAAGCCAAATGTTGATACTATGACTGCCTACCCTTGTGGCACTGTGTGCCTTAGATAATTAGGGGTATAAGAAATTACAGAAAAAAAGTCATTGTTGGTGGATGAATTTTTATGATAGTTATTTATTAAGTGAAAAAAAGTTATGTAAACTCCAGGCTGTGTTCTTTAACCCTTTGGAGATACATGCCCTCTTACCTATAGGGCTTTAGGAGATCCAGTGAAGAGTAGTCCTGGGCAAAACTGCCCACGGAATTCATTCAGCCTCCCCCATGAAATCACCATTCTCCAGAAAAAGACATAAAGAGACCAGAGTTTTATTTCACTTTCTAAGGGAGCCCGCAGAGTCTGTTTTTGGGCAGCTTTGCATACAACAGTTTGAACTGGTCTCTGCTTTGAGAATCAGCTGCAAGGAGCGCAGAGGTTTTTACACTCCACCTACCTTTAGAGCAAGGCTTCTTCTGTACTGTGCATCGGCGGCTTTCCGTAGTTGGAGGACATGCTGACGTGTCCCCTGAAGATGCCTGTAAAATCTTTCTGGTTCTTTCTTCAGTGCCTTTCTTGAAGCCACATAACTTCTTCCTCTTTGAGCATGGGCTCCAGGGGCCCCACTCACTCATTTCACATTGAGCTGCAAAAAAAAAAAAAAAAAAGAAGCAAAGATGATCTTTTAGGTTACTTTTATTTACATTCTTGGGTAAAATTATGTCTGTCTTTTAAATGAGTTTTTGCAGTTCAAATGCATTTTTTTAAATCAAAGTTTATTGAAACGTTTGTGTTTCATCAAACATACACAGTAACAAACAAACACATTCTAGGATCACATACAACAATGTGCACAAAATAGGTGGGTTACCATTACAAAAGCAATGTGGAGAAAATAAAAGGGCAAAAAACCTATCAAGGGTAAAAATACATTCAAAGGTATGTTTCAGTTTTGAAATGAGCTTGCCTCTTCACAGTTACCCCTCAAACTGTGGGAATTTGCTCACAAATTAAACAATTAACAATGTAGCTCCCTGAGGGAACATGCAGCAACTGCAGTCGACCACAGCAAGACTCAGTTGCATTCATTTTAATTAAATTCCCTCCAAACTGGAATTTCAGCAGATTCCATTATTTGTTGCTGAAGACATTTTTATTACAGCACCAGTGCACTCCAGGGTTAACATTTTGACCAGTACATTTTTTTATTCCAAGTTTAATACAGTTGAAATAATAAAAGGAATACTCTTTTTAATAAGGCTCAGGCCTGGTTTACGTCAGTATTCTCAGCTGTTTCAGCACACCTAGTATCTCATATGATGAGGCAGCAGTGGCTCACACTTTCAGAAGAAGGTTAGCATGTCTCTAAACATGCTAACAATGCCCTTACTGGGCTTTGTGCAGTCGGACATAGTGGCGACATAGTGTACTGAGCAACCCTCGGTGTGCAGTACTAAGCAGACAGAGTGTACATACAGAATATACTGCTGTGCCCATGCAAGTGAGTGATCCCTCTTGCATACAGGGCACAGTAGTATATATTCTGAGGTTTTTAAAGCACCTAGCTGCTGCTGTTGTCACAGTGCTATTTAAGAATTCCAAAACTCTATTTTTATTAAAGCGTACTGTGGTGCCCCATGACCTGACCCCCCCCCCGGCCAAGCACCAGGTAGCAGCGGACTTTCCTCTTCTTAATTGCCATACTCGAGTTGTGATAAATAAATAAATAAAAAATAAATAAAATAAAGCCATTCCTGGTATCAAGTGCCACCCCCGATCAGCAGTCTGGGTTGTATGTTAATACAGCTGACAAGACTACCTTTACCATTGTAAGAGTGGTCTCACACGAATTTTTAGGATGGTATGAGAACATCAACTGAATGTGAGCAGTTCTGATACCCTAAGAATGAAAGTGAGACCACTCTTACAACTCTAAGAGTGATCTTGTCACCCATATTAATATATTACTCATTGAGCTTGAGCAATAATAAATATTTAAAAAACCTTACCAGAACAGGCCCATTTCCATGGCAGCCGCATGTGAGACACTCTTGACAGAATAAGAGTGTCTCGCGCGCAAAGAAAAGTTTAGGAGTGGTCCCTTGATCTATAACGTCATAAATAAGAAAAAAAAAACATTCTTTGGTTTCTAGTGAGCCTCCACGGCCCTGATCTTCAATCTGAGCTGTTTAATAGATCATCTGTTCCCTGGTAGTATACTGGACCACCCACCCCCTACTTGATTGCTATAACCTCCCTAACCCACCCACTTAGCCCCCCCAACAGGCATCCAGCTCATTTCTTGTAAGCATCAAAAGTAGCTAGTGTCAGGTCCTCAGATGACAACTGACACATCCCCTTTGATTCACCACCTTGGCTGGTCGCATCACTGGCATCTATTGAGAGAATCAATAAACTGGTCCTAGATAGGCTACAGTATTACAGGATAATCCTGTCACCATTTTTAAACCAGCTGGACATAGATCAACAAAAACACTTGAGAGTAAATGATCCTTCATTGTGCAAGTATAGTACATAGGACAGAAATGTTGCATTTAATTAGATATATGATTCATCGTAGCAAGTAACTCTTGGATAGACTGAAGTTCTTCGAGACAATGGGTGGGAGATACAGATGTAGCCTTCTGAGGTTGTCACCAGGGATGGGGCTGTTACAATGGATACTGGCAGTTTACTGCATTTAAAATACAGCAAAATGTCAAAGTGATGGGAACCTGTAATCTTACTTTGATATAGTGCCTGTACTGTACATTCTGCTGCTGCTCAGCATGTCATAATAGAAACATAGAATTTGATGGCAGATAAGGACCGCTTGGTCCACCCAGTCTGCCTATTTCCCTACATAATGATAAGCTGCAGATCCTAGTTAACCAACAGCCTACTTTTTCCTACCCCAACCCCCTAGAATTGCCTTATGATTGTCCCATGCATGCTTGAATTCCACCACTGTTTTTGACTCCACAACCTCCTCCGGAAGGCGGTTCCATGCATCCGCAACCCTCACTGTGAAAAAATACTTCCTTGCATTACCTCTGAGCCACTCCCCCCATCTTCAAATTGTGCCCCCTTGTTCTTGCACACCTCTTTTTCTGAAAGATGCTACCCTCTTGGACTTTGTTGATTCCCTTGAGGTACTCGAAAGTTTCTATCATGTCTCCCCTCTCCCTCCTTTCCTCGAGGCTATATATATTAAGCTCCTTAAGTCTCTCTTCATATGTCTTCTGGTGCAGACCCTGCACCATTTTAGTTGCCCTCTTCTGGACTGCCTCCATCCTGTTTATGTCTTTGTGGAGATTGGGTCTCCAGAACTGCACACAGTACTCCAGATGGGGTCTCACCAGCTGTCTGTACAGAGGGACAACAACTTCCTGTTTTCTACTGGTGATGCCTCTCCCTATGCATCCCAGTATTCCCCCAGCCCTCCTTACTGCCCTCTCACATTGCTCTCACATTGCTTGCCCACCTTTAGGTCATCTGATATGACTACCCCCAGGTCCCTTTCCATTCTTGTTGTTGTTACTATCTCACCCCCCACTGTGCACTCTTCCCCTGGGTTTTTGTTTCCCAGGTGCATTACCTTGCACTTCTTAGCATTAAATCTAAGCTGCCATACATCTGACCATTCCTCCAACCTTGCCAAGTCCCTTCTCATCCTTTCCATCCCACTTTGTGTATCAACTCTTTTGCAGATCTTTGTGTCGTCTGCAAAGAGACTTACTTTTCCTTCCAGTCCCTCTGCAATGTCACTTATAAAGACACTGAGAGGACCAGTCCTAGTATTGAACCCTGTGGTACCACTAGTAACCCCTTTCTTCAAGTGGACTCCATTTACTATTACCCTCTGTGTCCTATTCTCCAGCCAATTCTTTACTCAGGCTATCATCTTGGGACCCACTCCCAGGCTGGCTAACTTGTATATTAATCTTTGTGTGGGACTGTGTCAAATGCCTTGCTAAAGTCTAGGTAGGTCATGTCCACAGCCCTCCCTGATCTATTACTTTGGTCACCCAGTCAAAGAAATCTATTAGATTCGTCTGACATGACCTTTCCACTGTGAATCCATGCTGCCTTGGGTCCTGTGCCCCGCTGGCCTCTAAGTACTCGACAGTTCTTTCCTTCAGAAGTGATTCCATCATTTTCCCTATCACTGAGGTTAAACTAACAGGTCTGTAGTTGCCTGCTTCTGCCCTGCTCCCACTTTTGTGAAGTGGAATCACATCTGCCCTCCTCCAGTCCTTGGGTACCACCCCATCCTCCCATGATTTGTTAAAGAGGGTAGTCAGTGGTGTCACTAGTTCTACCCTTAGTTCTTTTAGAATTCTGTGATGAATCTCACCAGGCCCCATTGCTTTGTCCACCTTCAGTTTAAAGAGTTCTTTCAGAACCCTTTTTCTGTAAATGGGCTGGTATCAACTTCTGTATCCAGAGTGTTTCTATTGTTTGGTTTAGGTACCTCCCCCTCTTCATTTGTGAATACTGAGCAAAGATATTTGTTTAGTATCTCTGCCTTTTCACAATCACCCTCTGCCCACTAATGTCTTGTATGTTTGATAGTCAGTACAAAATTCAGTCCATTTTAAGTAAAAAAAAAGTGCTTCTAGACTATACTAGGATTCATGTTAAAAATGTGTATTGTACTTTATACATAATGTGTATTGTGCTTTATACGTATGAAATATTCTCTCAATAAAAATTTATAAAGGAAAAAAGTCTTCTACCCTTGGCCATCATCTGGTCATGCTTCTTAGTCCTGCCACAAACTCATAACCCTCTGCTTCTGACATCACAATCTATAGCCATGAACATCATTTATCATGCTGTCACAAGTTACTGCCACTTCAGGGCAGGAAAAGCAGAAGAAATGTGTGCAAGGGGCAGATGGTAGGGGGTGCGAATACCTTTTTTTGAATATTCAGGCCAAGTATCATATTCTGGTCCCAAATATTTAAACATTCAGTATTCATGTTCGTTATTTGGCTGCTTGTGTTGGGGGAGGAAAAAACAACTAAAGTTACCCTATCCCATATCTGATGGCCAGGGCTGATCTGCTGGCCACCAAGCCAGCCTTTCCAATAATTTCCCACCCACTCCCCACTTCCCAATGCCCCAGACAATGTGCCAGAGTTAAGCATTCAAATTGTTGGCTCCCAGCTCCCTGTCAGGAACTGACAATGTCTTTTCAAACTCGTCCTCTACCTTAGCCTAACTCTCCGTTCTTTAAATATTATATATTTTTAATTCAGCTCCCCCCTTGACCCATTACCTTGACTGGTGGATCTGGGGGCACCAGTATACAGGCTAGTCAATTGAACCCCCCCCACACTGAATCCTACTCACACAGTTTGCTGCAGTAGTGATTTTGTGTTGTAGTGTCCCTCCCAGCAGTAAAGTCATGCATACTGACCATTAAAGAACTAGTGTACTGCCTAAAACTAATTTTAGATTTTAAAAGTAGCCAGCCATTACCTTTTTTTTTTTTACATTTTTTCTTTATTTGCCTACCTCCTCAGCTGGGGTGGGCCTATGGTCCCCCAATCAGGTCCGCTGGTGGCTCCTTCATCGGGCGCTGTGCCTGAGCTTCAACCCCTTCCTTCTCCCTCTCTAAGGTCATGTCATGGACTCCATTGTGGAAGGCCAAAGCGTCAGGGGCAGAGGGAGCTCCTGGAGCATCCGGTGCAGCGCCGTGGCAGATCCTCATGAGTGCTGGAGGATTTAATTAGTTTTGTCCCTTGGGTCCCCCCCCCACAGTGCACGTGTGCAAGGACGGTGCAGCACATGCTCCCACACACTGCACATCAGACATCTGCCTGCACCGACCCTTCCACTGCTCCACAAACTGCACTACTCCCTAGCCACTGCCAGGAGCCAGCACCTTAGCTGGAGTCCCTGCCCACCCTCCCTGGAGGAGGAGAGCAGTCCCAGGGATGCTCAATTCTCCTCCCCCAGCTGACCCCCCGATGACCCGATTCTGCAACCGAACCTGGGCTGCCGGCATGACGTGAGGTGTGGCATCCAGCGTCTCAACCCTCAGCACCACCAGGCCTGCAGCCAGCCATTACCTCTGATATCAGAGGTACTTTTTCTTTTCCCTTTGTTTAACTAGAAGATTGTTTGCCTGATGTTAGTTGGTGTGATTTGTGGAACAGCTCGTAGCCTGGCAGCTGACATATATTGTTCTACTGCCCCACACTACATCATCAGCATTGTGACCTCACTTACTGTGACATCACTACTACTTAGGAACAGCAAGTGAGTGACTGCCAGATCATTCACCTGTGAAGTCACTGTCACTTCGACCATAATGCTGATGATGTTGTGTGGGGCAGTAGAGTTGGATATGTCAGCTGCCAGGCTAAGAGCTGTTCCACACATCCAGCACAAGATTATCACATAGAAAACTTTCTGATGAGCAAAAGGAAAAAGAAAAACACTTCAGAAATAAAAAGTTACAACCGACTACTACTCAGAATTTGTATTATTTTCCTGTCTGCCTGTTTTGGCTCCACTAGCTCTTTAAAATAAAGTACCACATTAACTTTGTAAGGCTAAACTGAACTCAGAACTGGACCAAGGAGTGGAGGGACCATCAGCGAGGGGTATGTGATTGTGAGGGAGAGGGGACAGTTATAGTGACACTGTGCAGGATTGACTGCAGCATAGCATCACTTTGACAAGTGCCCCACCCCTCATGCCTGTGCACCCCTTGCTGGTGCTCACTCCACTCCTCTGTCCAGTTCCAGGTTCAGTTTAACATCACAAAGTGCACATAAGTACTGTATTTTAAATGTCTGTATGTGTGACTTTACCACTGGGAGCGACACTACAACAAAACTCAGTACTGCAGGAAACTGGGTGAGAAGGATATAGCGCAGGAGGGGAGTCTGACTGAGTAGCCTGGATAATTATGCCACAACCCCTCCCCATCATAGTAAGGGAGGGTGGGGGGTTGTATTAAAAACAAAAATATAACATTTAAAGAATGAGTAAGGCTAAAGTAAGGAGGAGTTTGAAAAGAAGCTTTTGGCTCTTGGTAGCCTGCCATTTACCAACAATTTTAATACAGGATCTCTTGCAATCTGTAGAGGCTCTTGGGAAACTGGGATGTGGGTGGGTGGGTGGGGGGTAACTTTTTTTAATTCTTTTAAATAACGCTCCCAAAGCTGAATAGCATGAATACTGCCTATTATTCATTTTTCTTCCCAAATAACGAATAGGCTATTATTCGTGGTATTTGGGAAATACTTTTTGTTACCCTCACACCCTTAGTTAGCAGATGGCATGTTTACAGGCAAATGACACTAACAATAAGAACAGAATATCCTGATTTTTCTTTTTTGGAGTGTTGTGAAATTGAAGCCATGTCAGTTCCGACTGTTAAATTGCTTTGCAAAGACGGGGAAACTCGCAGTCATGACGTGTCCCCATCTGAAATGCTACAACTTTGATTTACTCACAGTTGCAGCTCTGTACAGCTTACTTTGTTGATTCTGTGGCAAAACATAAACATTATAATGAAGTCTGGCTAGCACTGTGATAAGTAACATTTCCTTAAAATCAACCAATATTTACTGTCAAATACTGTAGTCTAAAAACTACTTTTTTCCTTGCCAGAGTCTGGAACTGGTGAAAAAAACAAACTTCCCAAAGTTTACCGTCAATAAAATAATGAAGTGTAAACTGTTTTCAACTAGCAGGGAAAAAAGGAACATTGGTGGTGAAATGACTGCGTAGTTCACTATAGAGTTACTATGCCCTACATGGACATGGAGACAATGATGGCAGAAAAAAGACCCATGGCCCACCTAGTGTGCCCATAAACCCTAGCTTGCCCTGAGACCTAGGGCCCGATTCAAGAAGAATGATGCAGGGCTCGGGTCAACCCCTGCATCAACCCCGATCTTTGGTGCAACTGTACCAAATGCAGCCTCCTCCCCCAGTCAACACCTTAACTCCCTTCTCAGAACACACTTCTCCCCCGTCTGCTCATGCACCAATGTTAGCACTTGATTCTAAAAACAGAAACCCTAGAATTCGTGTTGTGTTAATTTCATGTAGTTGTTACTCTATTTCATTGTCATATGCCTTGCAACTTAACGCTGTTTTATGTTTTTCTGCCAAATGACTCGTACAATCTGCCTGTAGTTCTGCACTCTCACCAAGTAGGAATGTCTTGTAATTATGTGTGGTTCATAGCTCAGTGCTTATGTAACATATATATTGGAATGATGTAGATGGTTGTTGGATACAGAGGCCAGCATTAAGAGGACAATGTTTATTAGGTAGTAGTATAGAATGTTTGTGCTTAGGTACTTGGATGCTTGAATTGAGTTGTTTGATAATATTTGATGGCTTTGGCCTTTCTCTGTATCCCACCTGTAGGAAGGAAACTTGGTTTAGAATTATGAAAGCCCCAAAAAGAATATATATATATAAACTATTGTTCATTAACTGAATGCTGAAGAGTCGTGCATGACAACACCTAATAATGATAGGAATAGATGATCACCTCCTCCAACTCCGGAGAGTGTGACCAGTAGCACTCAGGAGAGGAAAACCCCCCCTTGGGGGGAAACCTCTGAGGACCCATGGCTACTGACCTGCCCGTCCTTCTGGGCATACTAAAGGAGAGAGATCCTAATTAAACTAAATTAATCAGCTAAATCTGAATTCTAATTTGTAGAATTTAATCCAGATAAACAGAGCTTAAGAAGAACTGAATTGTAAATGTCCAGTGAAGTAATTTCCTCCTAATAAAATCCGAGTCTGAGAATCCATGTACAATTCGGAATGATGGAGAGTAAATATGAAGAACCTTCTTCCGGACTTCAGTTTATAGAGGGCATAATCCAGGACATGTATGACGGTGGAGATGGAGTTGATGACTGACGAATCAATACAGGAGACCAGACGTAGATAGTTGCATCCAAACTTGACATCAACGAGGTAGGATGAATAGAAGTAGTATGACTTCCTGATTTCTAATAGAGGGCTTGTATAGTATGTATAATGAGAGAAGGCTTGTAAACAGGCTACCGACTGAAGAATCCAGTTCTGATAAGTGAAGTATAGTCTTAGGAATTGATATGAAGGCAACGGCTGTAGAGCTTAGCTGGAATAATGGCAAGCTGTAGAGGATAATCAGAGACACTGGTGTGAGGTAAGAAGCATCCAAGTAGTAGACTAAGGTGAGCCCAAAAAGTAAGCAAAGCAGTCAGACTGCTAATCTGAAGTGAGAGGTAGTAGGAGCAGGGGTAGAACCCACAAAGGTAGATGAGAAGGAACAGGACATGGCAATCGGCCCCTGAAGAAAGCGCAGCTGAACTGATAGCTGGTGAGGTAGGATAGAGGTGGCTGATTCCAGTATGTAAAGCGCATCCAGACCCAGGAATGTCCGCTGGCAGAATTTGAGTGTGGTAGAGAGACCCTCGACGAGATGTGCAGCAATCCATCAGCTGGAGAGGTACGAGAAGGGCAAGTAGCTCTAGATAACATGAACGCAGCTATACCTACGAAGGTCAGCTAAGAGAATAAGTGTGGCATAGAGCATCCCTGAGATGCATCTTGAATCATCTTTGAGCACGGTAGTATTGCAGCTGGAAGGCAGACTTAGAGAATGTAATGATGCTGAGGACCGATATATCCAGATCAAGGAAGGCAGGGATCGCATGGAAGAGACTGAGGCAGAGATATGGCAACCAGACGAGAGGAATAACATCCAAACTGCAGGTAGTCAATGTTTGAGGCAGCAATAACATGACGAAACTTGAATAGTCGAGCAGAAAAATCCCAGATGGAGAGAACGGAAAAGGTGCAGTCAATGGAGTAGCGTCACAGGGTCCAAGAAGCGGTAAACACAACCAGGATAAGGAAGTTCTTTAAGAGAAGCTCAACTAAGCGTCACGGAAGATGAAGCATGATTAATGTCATACGGAAGCGGCAGGGCAAAATCATCCAAGAACAGATGATCTAAGAAATGGCCAGATGCGAATCCAAGGGAAGGAGCTTCCGGCTGACTGAACCAGCAGCAGGTAGGCGCATAGTAGCATGTGTGAAACTCCAGGCCCCGAGCAGGGCGAGGCAGAAGAAGGGCAGAAGTAGGAAAACCTTTGAGCCCAATGGGCGAAGGCAGGTCATAGAGTTGCGAGTTTCCAGGCCCCGAGCCGGACGAAGCAGGCATAGAGTAGAAGTAGGTAAAGCTCCCAGACCGAATGGCGAAGACATGTAGTAGACGCTGTGAATCCCAAGGCCCCGAGCAGGACAAGGCAGGCATAGAGTAGAAGTAGCGAAACTCCCCAGCCCGATGGGCGAAGGCAGGTCATAAAAGCAGGCGCTGACGGTGCAGGAATATATAGGAAGAAAGGACCTCTGGACCTGAGGGGCACAGGTCTGACTAAATGCTGTGGCTAATCTCTGGCACCACGGGACAAGGCAAGTGGCAGAGCGGTGGTAGATAATGGAAAGGAAATGTCGAACTGCAGACAATGCTGAGGGTCACATCCTGGTAGGTAGAAATTGCAGAAAATGGAAACATAGGTTAGACGGAAGCCAGCTCATGAGGAGTGCAGTAGATTGTAATGGCAGGTTAGTCTTGATGACCCCCATGGTGAGGCGGGTGGAGCAGTAGTAGTGTACCCTTGACATGAAGGGTGAAGCAGGTCATAGAAGTAGGCAAATATGCTGCAGCTGGACCCCATGAAAGCCAGCCGGTAAAGGTGAGCAAGGTGGCAGCTAGACCCACGTAAGATAGCATGCGCAGCCAAACCTTTCATAGGTCAGCTGTAAGATAAGTAGAGTGATAGTATGCCTAAGTAGGCTAGCAGAAGCAGCCAGCCCCACTTAGGTCAGCTGGTAGATAAGTGGAGAGTGGAATGGGGTAGGCAAGGCATCCAGTGGAGAGCAGGAAGGGACTAAAAGGCATGTAACTGGAACTTATGTCAGAAGAGCAACGTGTAGAGTAATGCAGGCAAGCATGGTTCACAACATCATATAAGTAATAACTGATGAAGGCTAAGGCAGGTAAGTAGCGTTGTAGGAGTCAAGGATGTGAGCAACATGAAACGAGTTGTATTTCAGTAAACCTTGTCCCTGAGTTATGAGGCAGGAGGTCGAGAGGCATGAATGACAGGCAGTGAACATCGGAGGACTGGCTAGAGTCGTAGACAGGAAGGCATCCGTAAGGTTAGAGTGCTGAGAGCTGCAGAGGTATGCTAAGGAGGGCTGCCTGATGCAGATGAGTCGCAGAGGCAACTGCAGAGGAAGGAGACCGGAATGTATGCAGCAGACAACAGTAAGAAACTGAGATAAACAGTGGGTTCAGGAATGCTATACAACAATGTAAATGGTAAGAAGTGTCATAGGAGGCTAGTACCAATAGAGTCCCCAAATCAGTCACAAGCTGGTAATTGGAGCTGAAAGCAGGAGCTGTTACAATGTCAGCACTCAGTATGTGTATGAATCGGTAAAATTAATAAAGCTTGAGCACAAGGAAACAGTACTTATCATGCAGTAGGCAGGGCTAGCAGCTTCACGTTGCGAAGTCCCTCACACGATCCGAGTCCACAGTGCTTCCCAGTATGAGCGACCAACTGGCATGTCCATAGTATAGAGGCAAAGGCTGAGAGGTAGGAGCAGAACGAGCCAAGGAAGAGCGCCCCGCAGGAGCATGCAGGCTGCACAGGTGGAGCAGGATCTGAAGGAGAGCTGAGCACCATAAACTTAGCAGGCAGGTGCAAATTAGGATAAGCGAGGAGCTGTCTGGAAATCCAAACAGGCGGCTAACTGGGGAGGCAGCATCCGAAGGAAAAGCAGCATCTGAGAAGCAGCAGCTGAATGAAGTAAGCCCAGCACTGCGGTGGCGCTGTTTGGCCACAGTGGAGATCCAGAGGAGCGATGCAGTGTAGGCGGGCGCAAAGCGCCGGAGCAGGTAGTCAGTGCAGCGGCGAGGTAAAGAAACCCCCAAGCCAACTGGAGACAAAGAACGAAGTGGCGACGGACTAGGCTTGGAACCGGGCTGCCCGAAGGGAGACAATGATACGAGGATGGAACAGGAGAAGGGGGAAGCAGGGAGAAACAAACAGCAGAGTCAGAATGGAGCCAAACGGAAAAACAAACAACAGGGAACTAAACAAATGGAAAGGGGGGGGGATGAGGAAACGTAGTAGAAATGGGAGCAGGTAGAAACAAACAGGCAGAGGAGTAAGAAGCTAGATCCAACAACAAACAGAATAAGGAAGAGAACGAATGGGGGGGCAGGGGCCAGGAAAGAAACAAATGGCAGGACTGGCGACGACACAACAGCGAGGGAGACTCCTCTAAGTAGAGTGGGAGTCAGCTGCTTCCTTTAAATAGGCTGTGGGGGAGGAACTCTTCCCCTACATAATACCAGGCTACTCCCAGCAATTGATGTCGGAACATGTTTATCATGTGTGCACTCCCCTCACCCTATCCCCAGGGCGCATCTGGAATTGAGCAGTAGTCTGCTCAGCATTCCTTTTTGGCAAAACCTTTAAATAAATAAATAAATAAATAAACTGCTCCCAATTCAGCAACGTTTGGTGCATTTGTGGCAATTGCTCTCAATTACGGCAGCTTGCACCGCAGCTTTGGCACAAACCCTGTCAACTGGCTCCCCCACTGGCACACAGTTAGACCTGGGGGGGGGGGGAGACTGGTCTAAAATGGTGCAGCTGATGAAAGGGATTTGCGCTGGAGGTTGCGGTTGGCACCGTTTATGAATTTCCATTGCTGCACTGATTGCAGCAAGTCGGCCCTTGCACTCGGCCTTCCGATACAAGTCCCTTGCAACATTCTAAGCCCATTCCTGAATCAAGCCCCCTGTGTCTATCAGGGGTTATTTGCCCCAGCTATCCTACCCTGAGTTTTCTGATACTGATACTCTCCCGGATCACTGTTAAGCCCTTAACTCTGTCCTAATCGTGTTTGAAGCCATTGATGGTTTTGGTCCCTACCATCTGAGCTGGCAGGGATATAGTGTATGTGAATATACCGGCACTTCATTATGGAAGTGATAAAGCAAGAAGTTTTCTGAGCTCCATTATAAGCAAAAAAAAAATCGCATTTTGTTATACTAATAGAGAACTTGTCACAGCATTAGAAAGCAGTACTACTTTACTTGCCCACTGCTGCAGCCACTGCGTGTAGCAGGAAATACCACTTGCTGTGGCTGGGTCTCCCTTATTTAACCCTGTCAATGCCATCTCTACCTCTGCTTTATTTGGGCAGTGGGGTCTAGTGATTAGAGCACTGGCTATGGAACCAGGAGATTACAGGTTCAAATCCTGCTAAAGCCAAATACTCAGTGTGATCTTGGGCAAGTCATTTTAACCTCCAAGTACCCCAGTTCACCCAGCTGTGGAAATGGGTAAAATTATGTTATATCTTTTTAGGGAGGCAGTATAGCATTAAATGCGGTACGAGCACTGAGCTGCAAACCTGGAGAACTGGGTTTGAATCCCACAGCCACCACCTGCATACTGTGTGACCATGAGCCAGTCACTTAACTTCCCTGCTTCTGGATGCACCTGGAAATAAGCCTCAGCTTAAGTGTGTCTGTCCTGGCCGAAAATTGTAAAAATAAAGGGATACTGCACACCAATGTGACTTGCTCTGCAAAGGTCACTTGGGGTTATAAATGGCCCTGTGGGCCATTTTCATGATGATCCCTGTCCATTTCCCTGCATGGTAGCAATATCCCTAAACATGAAGTAGGGGAAAGGCTTGCTATCCTATTCATAGTGCAAAACATGGAAAGACAGAAACATAGAATTTGACAGCAGATAGGGACCTCTGGGCCCATCTAGTCTGCCCATTTTTCCCACCCAGTGCTTAAACCACATTCCCTACTTGACCTGTAGCTTCCTATTTTTCCCAAATTGTTAGTGTTCCTTTATGTTTGTCCCATGCATTTTTGAATTCCCTCACTGTTTTTGCCTCTACCACCTCTGCTAGGAGGCTGTTCCATGTATCCACCACCCTTTCTGTGAAGAAATACTTACTCACATTACCCTGGAGACTACCCCCCCCCAGTCTCATATCATGTTCCCTTGTTATTGCACCTCTTCTTCTCTGAAAGATGCCACCCTCTTGTACCTTATTGATACTCTTGAGGTACTTGATAGTCTCTCCTCCAGTGAATGCATACTGAGGTCTTTTAGTCTCTCTTCATATGGCTTCTGATGCAACCCCTGCACCATTTTAGTTGCCCTGCTCTGTACTGCTTCCATTCTGTCCATGTCTTTCCTGAGATGCAGCTTCCAGAACTGGACACAGTACTCCAGATGAGGTCTCACTAGTGATCTGTACAGTGGCATTACCACTTTCTTTTTTCTGCTAGTGATTCCTCTTCCTATGCACCCCAGCATCACACTGGCTTTCCCTACAGCCTTCTCACAGTGTCTAGTCACCTTTAGGTTATTGGATATAATCACCCCCGGGTCCCTTTCCTGTTTAGTGGTTTTCAGAACCTCCCCTCCCATCCTGTATTCCTCCCCTGGATTTCTGTGCCCCAAATCTATGGGTACATACTGTATATTTTTCTTAATGTAGATTCGGGCCCAGATATTCAAACTGCGCCAGTCTGAGGCGCAAGCCCCTGCGCCGCTCAAAATAGTTGCGCAGGGGTGTGGCCGGGGTGATATTCAAAGGAGTTGCGCTGTTGAGCAACTCAGCACTGAATATCACCACAACACTGCCGCGTAACGCCGTGGAACTTGCTTACTGCAAGTTGCCAGAGTTGAGCATTAAACTTGCGGTGGCGCAAGTACCATTGCGCCATCGCCAAATTTCCGATATTCAAAGGTGACATGCAAATGGGAGCCATAATTTATACAAAGGCAGGGGGCCATTTGCATCTGTTATAGCCTCATTTGCATGCCATTGCATGTGAGTCGCGCGATCCCGAGGACTTGCTCCTGGCCACCTGCCAGGCGCGGCCGTGGGGACCGGCCGCCTGTGCAACCGATCGCGGGCATCACAGTTACGCAGCACCCCCCACATCTCCCACAGCCCGATTGCGGGCAGAACACGTACATGTAGCCCCCACACATCTCCCACAGCCCGATCGCGGGCGGAACCTGTATGACCCCCAGTGCCCGATCGCGGGCCAGAACCTGTATAGCCCCAGTGCCCGATCGCGGGCAGAATGTAACCCTCCCCAACCCGAATAACCCTGGTGGTCCAGTGGACCGTAAAGCCCGATCGCGGGCAGAATGTCACAACACAACCCCGTAAACATCTCCCTGGTGTCTAGTGTCCCCCACCCCACCCACGAAGCCCCTCCACCCGCTCCCGCCGGCTGGCGACAGCATCCACCCGCCTGCTGCCCGCGCCCGCCGACTGACTGTCCGGTAGGGCTGCCGCCCAGTGGTGCAGAGCTACAGCCAATGGGCGTGCAATATACCGTCCCATGACAGTCAGATTTGTGAATGATCATTCACAAATCTGGACTGTCATGTCACCGGTGAGCTGCGCCCGGTAGCTGTAGCTATCAAGCGTGCAGCTCGGACAGTCGCTCGGCCAGGCAAGCGGCTGGCGGGTGGGATGCTGTGCCGCCGGCTGAGGCGAGTGAAGACCGTGAGGCAGACACCAGGAAGGGAGCCAGGGCTATGAACGTCTGCATGATCGGCACAATCACTGGTTTCCTGATATCGAGGTGAGAGGAGGAGATCTGCCAGATGCCAAGAAGATCAGGTTCTGCCCACGTGTGAAAGATATGTGTGTGTGTGGAGTTCATGTGCTGCTGCAGTAAGACATGAGGGGTTCAGCATGTCGTGTACTGCCATGCGATCGGGCTGAAAGATGTGTGTGTGTGTGTGGGGGTTCGTATCGTGTACTGCCCGCGATCGGGCTGTGGGAGATGTGTGGGGTGGGGGTTTCATGTAACTGTGATGCCCGCGATCGGGCTGGTGGGGGGGCACAGGGACCGAGTTGGGGGCCAGCCAGGGGTGGCAGCTGCTGTGTTGCGCCCTGCAATACAGCAGCTCACCTGTGGGTGGCCCTCAACTTGATCCTTTTTTTTTTGGCTCAAGGTTGTGCAGGCGCAGGTTGGGGGTTGCGCATGCACAACTCTGCACAACCCGACTGAATATCAGGTTGCGCAGGTTATGCATGGTTCCTCCCCCTCCTGTTGAGCATGCATTCATTTGCATTGCTCTTTTGCGCAACCTGTTGCCAGTGGAGCAACTGCCTCCTGCTGAATATCGCAGAATGGCGCAATGTAGGACTTGCACATGCGCAACCCTGTTGCGCATGGAGCAACCCTTTTGAATATCTGGGCCCCAGTGTATTACATGACCACTGCTCTATGTATCATACCTTGTACATTGTGCCTACGATTGTTGTTTTCTATCATTCCACTTCATGTCCCATATTGGAACCTTGTACTCACTGTTTTCAATGGATTTATGCAGCATGCTTGTACACTGTGCTCAGTATTGTTGCTTGTATCTATTTCTGTTTCATGTGTACTACAGTTACCTTGTATTCACTGTCACCCTGTGCCATGTGTTATGGCCTGGGTCGTGCCTGAAAATGGTCCCTGGGATCAGTGCACTCACCCGGTTATCAAAGTCATAAATCAATAAATAAATGCATGATTTTGCATTTATTTCCATTAAATCTAAGCTCCCACACTCTCAACCACTCCTCCAACTTTCTTAGGGCCCTTTTCATTTTCTCCATCCCCCCCTGGAGTGTCCACCCTATTGAAGATCTTAGTGACATCTGTAAAGAGGCATACATTCCCATCCAACACCTCTGCAATGTTGCTTATGAAGACATTAAAGAGGAATGGTCCCAGTACCGATCCCTACGGCACCCCACTGGTCACCCTCCTCTCCTTGGACTGAGCTCCATTCACCACTACCCTCTGTGTCCTTCTGCTCAACCAATTTCTGACCAGTTTTACTAGCCTGGTCCCCACCCCCAGGCCACTCAACTTGTTTGAAAGCCTCCTGTGTGGGATGGCGTTGAAGGCCTTGCTGAAATCCAAATAGGCCACATCCACTGTTCCTCCCTGATCAACTTGCCTTGCCAAAACAAGGTGGTAACGCAATTACAGGGGGACTTACCACAGCCGGGACCCCGTTACCCTAAAGCGAGCCTCTCTAGCGCATGTTATTATTGCAGTTTCCTTATAATGAGGAGGGGGTGGGACTCCATTTACAGACAGGGACTCCATGGGTCACCAAAGCTCCCACAGCTAGTAATGGGTAGTTCCATCTCTAGCACTATGTAGTCAATAAAGCAATTTCTATGATAGCTCTTACCATGTACTTGTGCTCTTCATCAACAGTAAAACACTTGAGGGATGGGCTGCCAGTTGTTCCGCATGTGTTTCCCCAATGATGACATGCACGTGGAGACTGGCAGCATTACCACATAAACTACCTCACTGAACTCATTTGGCGTCAGTTCCTTGTGACTGTATGGAGCTCCTTATTTCTTTCTTTCAATCATACTTAATCATCTTACACGTTTTGACATCTTTTTGCTTTGAAAAATGATATTGATTACTTTACTGAGCACTGGGAGATTAAGCGACTTGCTCAGGGTCTCATAGTATACAAGGGGAGGTTGTGGGAATCAAACCCAGAGCTTCTGGATGTACTGAGCTTGTTCACAGCTCATTGCTCTAACCTCTAGGCTATGCTGCCATCCATTTTACTTCTTTTAATATTTACATAGTCTGTTTCTTGATTTCCTGGACATTCCATGATGTCAGTTGTCAGTGGTGTCAGTGGCTCAACAGGTAGCACACTCGCCTCTGAGGCCGGGAGATTAGAAGGCTGTGGGTTCTATCCCCACATCAGGCACGTGGGTTAAAAATACCAGTACTGACACTGTAGTGCAGCATGAGGGGAGTGCTGCATTCCTGAGGTGCTGTCTTTCGGATGAGACATTAAACCGAGGTCCCATTTACCTGTTCTGGTGGTAGTTCAGGTGGATGTTAAAGACCACATGGCACTTCTTGAAAAGAGTAGGGGTGTTTATTAAAGCAAAAATCAAACAGGCAAACTTACAGGTTTAAACAATAAGGTTGAGAAAGAAGAAAGAGCAGAACCACAATACAATATACAGAAATAATAAAAAAATAAACAGTATTAAAACATCATACTCAAGGGAAGAAAAAAAAACAGGTTGAAACAGGCAATAACATAAAGAGTGCAGGTAACACAAAACCAAACCAAAAACTCAACATTACAGCTGTTCAAAAACTCAACTGGATGAAAACAAAGTATAGGATTCATTGCTTCAGTGAGAGCCACAAAGCTAAGTGAAAGGGGTGTCAGAATCAGTCACCCAAGGCATATTTCTCCATTGGGTCCACATGAGTGCTGGAGGGAATGATTTAACCCCATTCTGATAAATACCCAGAAGTTCAAACTGTATTTTTACAATCAATTCCAAATGGGTAGTCACTTTTTTTTGCAGAGTAAATAGTGACCGAACATTCCAGATGTACCATTTAATGACCAGTAGCACTATATGTAGTGTACTCTTGTTCCAAATGAGGGCCGACCCCTCCATAATAACCATACATCAGGGCTTCATATGTCACATTTTGGAACCAAGGCTTCTGCCACTCCCTAGAGAGTAAGGTCCAAAAACCTTAGATGTACAAGCATGTAAAGAACAGGTGCTTTATTTTCTCAAGTTGTGTCACACAATGTCTGCTACAATACCTCTCCTGTAGCTGTTTATGTTTGTGGTCACACTTAATGTTAATTTTTTTCATGGCAACTGAGCTAGTGCAAGTCCCACAGTTTAGGCGGGATCCTAGCTTCCTTAACCAAAAGAACCACAGATGGGACATATCTGGAAGGACTGTTGGGGAACTTCACCGGTTCTGTGAAAAAGGCTTCCTGTGCCACTGTATACACATTTTTTCGATTAGTAGTAATCACCATCATACTGGTAATGTGTCATTGTTTCAATTAAAGGAAAACCTCTCATCCATATTCCAGGATAGTAGAGGATCTCCTCAACACCCTGAGTCTCCCAGCTGCCCATTGAGAAAGCCATGCCTGCTTGTGTCAAGGAGGAGGGGTACCCATTCCTGACCAGCAAACACCAAGATAGGCCTTAAATTAGAATACAAAAAATACCAAAAAATAAATTGAATCGGTAGGTAGGTCAAGTTTCTTTTAATAGGGTTCAGTCTGCTCCCTCATATGGCCTGGAAAAACACACTTAAAAGCCTAGTTTCCAAAGATTTGGGCACGGGAAAAACATGGCAAAGGTATAAAAAAAGTGGCACCAAAAAAGTCTTAACTAAGTAAACCCTCTTCTGTTTATTATATTTCCACCTGTTCCATCCTCCAACCAACTGCTGCCCCTGTGTCAATTTAAACTCCCAATTACCCATAGCATCAACAGCTGGCCCATACAACACACCCAAAATATTGACTGGATCCATAGTCACCCTGATACCCTGGATGTGAGTCAACCAAACTTCAGGGATTTCCAATTGTTTAGCCACGCATTTAGTTATATTAAAGGGGCACTGTCAACTTTGCTCCTCGTTTTTTCACCTGCTTGCATAAGCGTGACTCTGTGCACCTATATATGACTTATTCCCCAAGTAAACTCCCCATGTATGCCACATCGGTGATCGCTTACCAGATTTTTCAATTTTTGGACGTTTCTACATTCCAGCAGCCTGACCGAAAATACCTTGTCCCCCGGAAGCAGTGGTATGCTGAGAGTGAGCCTGTGACACGGAGTGCTGGCATTAACATCAATTTTTTACATGCCCACACTAAAGATTTACTTGCAGCATGTCTTGCAGTATACTGAATTAAAGTTGCTGTGTTTTAAGTAAAACCGAGCGCTGGTAGTGCCAATAAAAACATTTAAACACTGCAGCCGAAATCTCACGCCTGCATGAATGTGGGCTGCTCCTGTACATGCACAGGACCTGTGTTCTGTCCTGCTATTGTGCATGCATGGGATTTCGGCACCTGGAGTGGTCCACATTCGCGCAGGTGTGGGATTTCGGTGGCAGTGTTTAAATGTTTTTATTGGTACTACCAGTGCTCGGTTTTACTTAAAACACAGCAACTTTATTTCAGTATACTGCAAAACATGCTGCAAGTAACTCTTTTATGTGGGCATGTAAAAAATAGATTTTAATTCCCGGGCTCTGTGTCACGGGCGTGCTCTTGGCATACCACTGCTTCCGGGGGATGAGGGTTTTTCTGTCAGCTGCTGGAATGAAGAAATGTCCAAAAATTGAAAAATCTTTGTAAGCAATCACCGTTGTGGCATACATGGGGAGTTTATTTGGGGGATAAGTCATATATAGGTGCACAGAGACAGAATCAAGCAAGCAGACGAAACAACGAGGAGCAAAGCTGACAGTGCCCCTTTAAGGGAGAAGCCAACAAGGGGACTATAAGAGTCACAAACCTGAACAGCAGCTGCCGCTGACTCTGTGTTTTGAACTAAAATACAAACGCCATCCACATAAGCAATTGCAGCTACACCAAGTGTGATGTCTTTGAATAGTAGATATTGAAGCACAGGAGAGGTCTTCAAGAGCCTGAGTAGTGGATCAATGCAGAAAGCGAAAAGCAGGGGGCTCATAGGGCATCCCTGCCTGACCCCTTTCTCCACCGTATACATGGGTCCAACCCACCCTGTCACTAGAGGGGGCCACCGTAGTATTTTTGTATAAACATCTGAGCCAAGAAACAAAGGTTACTGGTATCCCATAATGCCTCAACACTGCCCAGAGAAAATTATGCCTCACTGAGTGAAAGGCAGGGCCACTGGAAAATTGCAGAAAAAGTTCCCCAAAATTGTGGCGCATTCTGCAAAAATTGTGGGGGTTCTATTATAGACCCTGAGTGCTTCAAAATACATCTTTTAATGTTTTCTGCAGCATATATTTGTCAGTATAAATTGGAAAATGAATACACTGACACCTGAATATGTTTAAAACGTAAAGAAAAGTTTATGTTCCTAAAAAGAATACTAAACTGATAAGCTATCATAAGTGTTGCCTATCTTCCAAAATTTAAAAGCATCTGCCTCATACAGTGTTAAATAGATTCTATAAAGTGAGCCACAACAAATCAATACTAAATAAAGCCAGAAGAAATACATTTTTTTGTTTCTGGCTGTAGAATAATGCAGCCTAATCAACAGCTGTTTAAAGTGCTCTGCCAGATATTCACCCACTTTGGTACAAGAAAAAATAAGCAGATAGAGTGGTGAATAATTGAGTTTTAGTAAAATGTTGTTAAAGTGTTTAATGATCATAATTTGTACTGTATGTACTGTACACTTGTTTTGAAATCACATATTTAAACATTAAATCTGGGCATTATTGGAGCTGGCAGATTAATCTAGAGACTAGCATAACAAATTGTGAATGAGCCGACGACATCTAGCAGACCTGGGTTTGATTCCCACAACCTCCACTTGTATACTGTGTGAGTCTGAACAAGTCACTTAACCTCTGCAGTGCTCCTAGGTTGTACCTGAAAACAGGCACTTGTGCCTAGTGGGCCTTATGCGGTTACCAAAAAATGTAAAAAAAATACCAATATACTTTTACTGCATCATACAGTAGTCTGAGTACCCTGTAATTTACCTTTGTTTTACTCTGGCTGCAATTATTTTGTTTAGTTAAAGATAAATGTTCAGATACATTTTGTGTTTTATAAGCTTGTTTTTAGTCGGGTTTTTATTGTAGTCTTTGCATGTGAGCATCTAGGAGGTAGTTGCTAAGAGTGAGATCACTGTTAGCAACTAGCTTATTCAAGTTTAAAATTGGCTGGGCCATGCAAAAATTCTCAGCTGTTTGAATCAAAACTAGTCTGAATGAAAGTATGCTCACAAGGAAAAACTTGCCCTGCCACTTACAAAAAGGCTTCATAGTTAGCACCCCATTTAATTGAATGGGATAATTTGCACCTTTTATCCCGTCTTTTGTTTCTGTCTGTGTGGCAACAAAAAGTTTTCTGACAGACTACTTCAACACAGAACAAATGTTAAGTATTTAAGTTTACTTATGCTTGGCAAGTGGATTTTGAAACCAAACAAGACAAGGATTCAAAAGAAATCAGTGTCACATAAAACCCTTGCCTTTCCTTGTACTGCATTGTTTCAGCCAAACCCAAGACTGCATGCAAAACTGTCAATATATTTGAGAGTATTTTATTAAAAATGTTAATACTTTTTACACAGTTCAATATAAAATTTCAAAAATTGCAAGAAATTGCAGAGCATGTCAGTTTCTGCAGAGAATGGTGAAAATTGCGGATTCTGCAAAAAAATTGAGGGCGCAATTTTCCAGTGGCCCTGGTCAAAGGCCTTGGACTGGTCTAATGACAACACGACTCCCTGTGTGTCAGTGTGCTGCCCTTGGCCAAAAATTTCTCTGAGCAAGATCAGGTGGTCCAAAATTTTCCAACCAGGCACATAGCATGTCTGGGCAGGCGTAATCAAGTCCGCTGCAGTCTTCAGCAATCTGGAATTGAGAATTTTAGCCAGAATTTTAAAATCAGTATTCAGCAAGGAGATAGGCCTCCAGTTCTGGATATCATGCCTATCCCCTTTCTTAAAAATATATATAATCTGACTTTTTGTCATTCTAAGAGAGGGATTATGATTCTTAATAAGATAAGTAAAGAGCTGTGCCAACTCATCCTGCAACACTCCGTCCATGTATTTATAAAGTTCATTGGTCAGACCATCGCAACCAGGGGTTTTATTGCTAACCAAGGAACCAATTGCCTGGGCCACTTCTGCAGGGTGAGTGTCCTATGTAAGTAAGTCAGCCTGTCCAGATGAACAGGTAGGAAAATCCAAGTCCCCAGAAAGAGAGTCAAAATCCTGAGCACCACCAGATGCTGCAGAAATCAAGCATTTAGTGTGTTCACAAACAATACATTTGATCTCTGGGAGGTCTTCACACAGGGCATGGGTTTTTGAGAGACATTAGTAGTGGAGGCATCAAAAGGGCACATGTGCTCTTTCCTCCCTTGTGTGGTAAACCTTTGTTAGTTATTCAAGTTCTGGGCCTGGGTCTGGTGAAACGAAACCATGGCTTTCTTAAGGATGGCAATTTGGCCAGAAAAATCACGACCGTAATATATGAGAGTGATAATAATTTTTGTAAGTGAACCCTTGTCTGTAAATACTGATGGTAATTAGCAGTCAGCTTAAATTTGAAATAGGATTTCAACAAGAGGGACAAGTCAGAAATCGTATCCTCCCACCACAAGGGGCGGTCATCATACACCTCATAAACAGATTTCCAGGCTGCCAAAAATGAATCAATTTGTTGCCTAGCTTCCTGAGAATCCAACAAAGAAGAGCTGAATTTCTAGATGCTAGGACCTTGTGCAGTGCGGCCTATGCCTCACACCCGAATACACAGCATATCATAATCTGAGAATTCTGATGCGAAGACTTCAGTCCTATGAATCTGCAGGGAAGGGGAAACAAAAAATAATCTATTCTAGTGGCCAGCGCACCCTTATGGAATGTAGGTACAGTACAGCTATTTTAGAGGGGGTGAAGTGCGCATCGAGAAGCAAAGTCGCTTTCACCATCCTTTGTAAGTATGCCATGTCATAAAAAAGTTTTGTTGTTTTGGCCTTCTGTCCCCTATCTGAAAAAGCCACGCTGCAGTTACAATCCTCTCCGAGCACCACAAAGTGAGATGAGAACAAGTATGTTTGGATGAGCTGAAATAACTCAATCCGTGCTACCTTCATCTGGGGGGGGGTGTAGATATTAATAATGCGAAACAACACATTATTAAGTTTCAACTCCACCAGCAAGGCCCTGCCTGGAAAAGGTCCAGGACCTTAATAAAATGAGAATCAATGCCAGAAAGCAGAATCGCCAGCCCAGAACATGCATCAGCACCAAGAGACCAATAAGATGGACCAGCTGACCACAGTGTGAAAGCATCCTTCAAATCCTGTAACATGTGCAGTGGTGTATCCTGCAACAGAAAAATACCTGGGCCCATTGACTGAAGCAGTGAAAACACAGCCTGCTTCTTACAGTGATTTTTTACACTATTCACATTCAGTGAATAAAATGCCACTGATGCCATCAAGACACTGAGGAGAAAACAGAAACAACTCATGTAGTTTTTTCTAGAGGGCCTTCTGGTCGTTCTTTTGGGTTTACCCACATCATCAGAGAGAGAGGTCGGGGGTCACTGGTACTGGGGCTTATCTGTGGGAAGTGGATCTTCCCTGTCAGAACTCCCATCCACCAATGAAGACTTGATGGAAGAATCATCTGATTCATTCCCTGAAGCACCCGGAGGATCTACAAGAGGGTCAAATCTATTGGACACCGGAAGGTCTGTGATCCTCAAAACCTTTGACTTAGGTTGAGACCAGGTTTGACAACGTCTGACAGCTCTTTTAGATTTGTCAGCCTCTGCCAAGGTCTGGGAGGGGGGAGGCATGTCCACCTGCATGCCTACAGCCTCTTGTGACCCTTCTCCTGTATCAGGAGGATCATCTTGGGGCACCTGGGAATCGTGAGACACTGGGGTTGTTACTGGAAATCTGGCAGGAAGCACCACTTCAGGGACAATAACGGGCTGCAATACTGTGGAGGCCAGGGTAGATTCCCCATCCCAAGGCAACTCTGAAGCAGTGGGGTGGGGGGGCCTGAGTAGGAAAAGACCTGCCTCTTTTCCTTTGGGCTAATGCAATCAATAACATTTGTCCATCAGTATCAGCCTCATTAGACTGGTTATGGGTGGCCCAGGGCAAGAGTGGTAGGAATGCCCTTTGGTATAGCACAAATTACACACTTGTGCATTTTGACAGTGTCCACTGGTACGGCCCAATGCCCCACACAAAGTACAATTAAGTTTATTGCACAGACTACTGATATGTCCCGTCTCCCCACACTGGTAACAAGCCTTCGGCTGTCCTTGACAGAACAGAACACCACTGTCTCGACCAATAAAAACACTGTTGTGTAAGTGCTGAAGACCAGTCTCAGTAGTATGCAGTACTATGCAGATTCTCCATCCTCCAGTCCAGATCTGCTCATCATTGAAGATCGCTTCAGGGGTACCCAAAACTGTGCATCTTTGTTCACTGTTCATGAGGTGGGCTCTCAAAAACCCTATGTTGCAAATTTGGTGAAAAATGCGTTTCGCAGTTTCCATGCACACTCGTAACTTCGTGAATTTTTAAAAGAGATGGCTGTGAAAGTCAGAAAGAAAAAAATAGCATTCCGGAAGTATAAGGAAACACAGAAGGAGCAGGACAGAGAGCTGTACCAGTTAAGGCAGAAGGAAGCAGGGAGGGAAGTCAGAATAGCAAAGGCCCAAACTGAGGAAAAGATAGCCAACTCAGTTAAGAAGGGGGATAAAACCTTTTATAGGTACATCAGCGAGCGTAGAAAGACAAAGGGAGGGATAGTGAGGCTGAATAGATTGAACGGTGGGTGGGCAGAGAGGGACAGTGAAAAAGCAGGGATACTGAACGAATATTTCTGCTCAGTATTCACAAAAGAGGAGGGGGAAGTGCCTAATCCAAATAACAGAAGCACTCTTGATAGGGGGGTCGATCCCAGTCCTTTCACAGAAGAAAGGGTTCTACAAGAACTCCTAAAACTGAAGGTGGACAAAGCAATGGGTCCTGATGGAATTCACCCCAGAATTCTAAAAGAATTAAGGGAGGAACTAGTGAAACCACTGGCTACTCTTTTTAATAAATCATGGGAGGATGGTGTGGTACCCGAGGACTGGAGGAAGGCGGATGTGATTCTCCTTCACAAAAGTGGGACCAAGACAGAGGCAGGAAACTACAGACCTGTCAGTCTGACCTCTGTGGTAGGGAAAGTGATGGAGTCACTTCTGAAGGAAAGAAAAGTTGAGTACCTAGAGGCCAGTGGAGCACAGGACCCAAGGCAGCATGGGTTCACAGCGGGAAGGTCATGTCAGATGAATCTAATAGATTTCTTTGACTGGGTGACCAAAGTAGTAGACCAGGGAGGGGCTGTGGACATGGCCTATCTAGACTTTAGCAAGGCATTTGACACAGTCCCACACAAAAGATTAATAGTCAAATTAACCAGCCTGGGAGTGGGTCCCAGGGTGGTAGCCTGGGTAAAACATTGGCTGGACAACAGGACACAGAAGGTAATTGTAAATGGAGTCCACTCTGAAGAAAGAGGGGTTACTAGTGGGGTACCGCAGGGTTCAGTATTGGTCCAGTCCTTTTTAATGTCCTTCATCAGTGACATTGCAGAGGGACTGGAAGGAAAAGTATGCCTTTTGCAGATGACACAAAGATCTGCAACAGGGTTGATACACAAGGAGGCGTGGAAAGGATGAAAAGGGACTTGGCAAGGTTGGAGGAATGGTCAGAAGTATGGCAGCTTGGATTCAATGCAAAGAAGTGCAAAATAATGCACCTGGTAAACAAGAACCCAGGGAAGAATACACAATGGGTGGGGAGGTAGTAACAACAACAAAAAGGAAAGGGACCTGGGGGTAATCATATCAGATGACCTTAAGGTTAGCAAGCAATGTGAGAAGGCAGTAGGGAGGGCTGGGGTATACTGGGATGTATAGGGAGAGGCATCAGCAGCAGAAAACAGGAAGTTGTTATCCCTCTGTACAGACAGTTGGTGAGACCCCATCTGGAGTACTGTGTCCAGTTCTGGAGACCCCATCTCCGCAAGGACATAGACAAGATAGAGGTAGTCCAGAGGAGGGCAACTAAAATGGTGCAGGGTCTGCAAGAGAAGCCGTATGAGGAGAGACTAAAGGAGCTTAATATGTATACCCTTGAGGAAAGAAGGGAGAGGGGACATGATAGAAACTTTTAAGTACCTCAGTGGAATCAACAAAGTCCAAGAGGGTAGCATCTTTCAGAAAAAGAGACTTGCAAGAACAAGGGGACACAATTTAAAGATAGAAGGAGGGCAGTTCAGGGGCAATGTGAGGAAGTATTATTTCACAGAGAGGGTAGTGGATGCATGGAACAGCCTTCCTGAGGAGGTTGTGAGGTCTAAAACTGTGGGAGAATTCAAGAATGCATGGGACAGACATAAGGCAATTCTTGTGGGGTGGGTAGGAAGAAATAGGCTGTTGGTTAACTAGGATCTGCGGCCTATCCTGTAGGTAGGGAAAGGGCAGACTAGATGGGCCAAGTGGTCCTTATCTGCCATCAACTAATTCTATGTTTCTGATGTTTCATATTGGTTTCCACACTTCTTATGAACAGTACAGCTATCATTTTACTTATCCTAGCCAAAATGTGTTTTTGCACTTCCAGCGCAGAATAGCACGGTCGCTGTGGGAGATCACATTTAGGGACAGATTAAAAAAATTACAGTGGCACTGTTTATGAGCAGAGGTCCTAAAATGCCTATGTTGAAAATTTGGTGGTGAAAGTCCATAAAATGACTGTGTTACAAGCATGCGTTGCACAGTTTACACGCACCCTTGTAACTTCGCAAATTTGCAATATTTTCATGCCAGATTTTCAACACTGGCATTTTTTCACTTCTCCTTATGAACAGTACAGCTGCATTTCTCACATCCTGCCCAAAATGTGCTTTTTGCACCTATGGTGCACAATGGCGTGGTCGCTGTGCAAAATCAACTTTTGGGACAGATTAACAAAATCACAGTGCCACTGTTCATGACGGGAGGTTCCAAAATGCCTATGTTGAAAATGTGGTTAAAAATATCCCCCAAATAATTGGATTATGGACGTGTGTTGCGCAGTTTCTATGCCTGCTCATGACTGTATCAATTTTTCATATTTTCACTCCAGATTTTCAGCGTTGCCATTTTTTTACACCTCCTCATGAACAATACAGTTGTCATTTTTCACATCCTGCCCGAAATGTGTTTTCGTGCCTGTGTCGACAAATGGCATAGTTGCTGTGCAAAACCACCTTTCGGCTAACAAACTGATAGTGCCACTTTTCATGAGGTGGGGTCACAAAAAGCCCATGTTCAAAATTTGGAGTGAAAATAGCAACAAATGCCTACAGCATTAGGGTTTCCAACTGTAACATCCCACCCTGTAGAAACTGACAGGCGTCAGGGTGTGACTTGGGTTCATTGGCTGTAATGCTCATGCCATTCCACCCCCACCCCCGATCCTGCAGCCAGTGACAGGCATTGAAGTGTGCCTTGGAGTGTTCGGGCCTAAAGTTCACCCCATTCTCCTATACTGCACCCATCTCAGCGTATTTCCTTATGGAATGGGGTAAGTATAACGCCCAAGGACCCCAAAGCACACCACAACACTTGTCAATGTTTACAAGGTAAGTCGAGCTTATATGGCATGAGCGTTATAGCTGATGACCCAAAGGCACACCCCAATGCCTGTCAGTCTCTGCAGAGTGGGGGTGGGGTTAGCATAAATTCAATACTTCACTGCCATTCCTATTATGCATCTCTAACTCCTGCACTACCAATGCCAGCAAGACAACATTCGGCATTGACAGATGCTTGTTTTATGTTCAGCATGTATTTAATTTACCCAGATTGTTTTCTTTGCAGTCCACACAATGTTGCAGAACCCTTTTTTTTTTTTTTTCAGAAACATAGACAATGATGACAGAAAAAGACCAATGGTCCATCAGTCTGCCCGAGTTCTCAATTTAGCCCTGGGACCTAATGTGCCTCCAGGGTCTTAGCCCTCCCCGTCCTTCCCCCATTCCCCTCCCAGCTTCTGCTGCCCTGAGCAACCACTATACCCTTAATTCTATCCCAGCTGTGCTTGAACCCACCAACTGTTTTAGCACCTGCCATTTCAGCAGGCAGACTGTTCCATGGCTCCACCACCCTTTCTGTAAAATAATACTTCTTCTTGTCCCTTCTAAGCCTCCATCCTGTCAGTTTCCACTCATGTCCGCGTGACCATGAGCTAGTATTCAAGCTAAATATTTCCCGGCAGCTCACCTTATTGATTTCTTTTAGGAACATGAAGGTTCCTATCATATCTCTCTCTCCCATCTGGTCTCTAGTTAGTACGTGTTCAGTGCCTTGAGGCGCTCCCTATAGGACATGCCCTACTGTCTCTGAATCATTTTTGTAACCCTGCACTGCACTGTCTCCAGCCTATCTCTATCTTTCCTGAGGTGAGGACTCCAGAACTGGATGCAGTACTCCAAGTGTAGCCTCACTAAGGATCTGTACAGAGGAAGTATTGCCTCTTCCCTTCTACTTTCAGTACCTCTCCTGATACATCCCAGCATCATACTTGCTTTGCTATATGACTTGTTGCATTGACTTGACTGTTTAATGGAGTGTCTGATGATAACTCTAAGGTCCTGTTCCTCAGCAGTAGTGCTAAGTCTCACCCCACCCATCCAGTACCCTGTCCTTCAGTTCTTGTTCCCTAGGTGCATTTCCTTGAACTTTTTGGTGTTGAATTTCAACTGCCAAACCTTAGGCCACCCCTCTAGCTTTCATGTATCACTCTGCATTTCCCTGATCCCCTCCTCATTATCCACCTTCCCAAAGAGCTTAGTGTAATCTACAGAGAGATACAGCCTGCCCCGAATACCCTCACCAATGTTGCTGATGAGCATATTGAAAAGGACTGGTCCCAGAAGGGATCCCTGTGGTACCCTACTCATGACCTCCCTTTCTGCTGACTTGACCCCGTTGACTACAACCCTCTGCTGCCTCCCTTTTAACCAGTTACCTAGCCAGCTCAGTGTGACTTTAGCCACACCCAGATCCTTCATCTTCGTTAGCAAGTGTCTGTGAAGTACTGAGTAGAAAGCCTTGCAAAAGTTGAAGTGCAGCAAATCCACAGTGTTGCCCCTATCCAATTCCCTTTGTCATTCATCAAAGAAAACTATCGGGTTAGTCTGACAAGACATCCCTGCCACAAATCCGTGTAGTTTACTATCCAGGAGCCCGCTGCTCTTCAAGTAGCCCACAAAGTCCTCTTTGACCAATGACTCCATCAGGTTCCATACCATAGAGGTAAGAGTGACAAGTCTGTAGTTCCCCACATGTCCCTTGTCCCCTTCCCCCCCTTATAGAGTGGAACTACGTCCACCACCCTCCAATCCTTTGGAGCTATTCCCCATCCTTGGAAAGCTGTTGAATAGACCTACCAAGGGTTCAGCCACTTCTGCTGCCAGCTCCCTCAGTAATCTTGGATGCAACCCATCTGATCCCAGGGTTGTTTCTATTTTCAGTGGAGTCAGCTCATTCTAGATCCTTTCACTTGTAAATATTGGCTGACTCATCTCTGGGATCCCCTTAGTGGTTGCTTTGATGCCACTCTCTGGCAAGGGTCCTGCATTCTTCTTAGTAAAAAATGAGCTAAATAATCGTTAGGGACAGCAGCCTTTTGCTCATCCTCTATCATCCTACCCCCCTCTGCTAACCTTATGATTCCCCCTCCTTTCTTCCTTTTTTTCACTAATACAGTGGAAGAACTTTTTTTCTCTGCTCTTGACTCCCTCTGCAACATGTCGCTCTTTGTCTGCATTTGTCTTCCTAGCTGCCCTCTTTGCCTCCATATTTTTCAGTATGTATTCTCCCCGTTCTTCTCCCTGCTTTTCTTTATACTTGTAGAGAGCTTTTTAGTTTGTCCTCACAGTTTCCTGGATTCTTGCTGAGAACCACAACAGCCTCTTGAACCTATTCTTTTTGGTTACTGTTTTCATGTATTACTTAGATGCCTTGAGAATGACTTTCTTAATTGTCCCCCATCTCTCTTCCATACCCCCCATGTTGTCCACACCTACTAACTTTTCCATGACCAGCTCCCTCAGCCTGTTGAAGTTCATCCTTCTGAGATCCAGGCCTTCAGCTCTCAATTGGGGTTTTCTGGACCCAAGGGCAAGTTCAAACCAAAGGGCGTTATGGTTGCTGTTCCCCAGTGGCTCACCCATTCTCACAGCTCCAATTGCCTCCAAGTTGGCTAGAATCACATCGAGAACTGCAGTCTGCCTGATGGGCTCTTTAGCTAGCTGTACCAGCAGACAATCCTGGAAGGCATCCAGCAAGGCCTGACTTCTGGTGCTCCTGACCACTGGAATATCCCAATTGATATCTGGCAGGCTCAGATCATCCACCACTACTTCCCCCTTTGCCATCCCCCCTTTCAAGTTCTTCCCTGAGCTCTCTGTCTCTCTCTTTTCCCCTTGCCCTGAAGGTCTACAGGTCACCCCCAAGTGCATTTTTTTGCCTGAGGATACCATGGAGTTGCAACCACAGTGACTCAGTCTCTCCATTACTACCCAGAATGTGTTGGTCTGGCAGTATAGGCTAGAGGTTAGAGTAACGTGCTGTGAAGGAGCTTGGTACATCCAGCAGACAAGACCTGGGTTTGATTCTCACAACCTCCACTTGCATACTGTGTGACTCTGAGCAAGTCACTTAACCACCCAGTGCTCCCAGGTCGCCTCTGAAAACAGGCACTTATGCCTAGTGGGCCTTACCTGCAAAGACTAAAATAAAATAAAAATAAAATAAATGTGTCATCTTAATGCTCTCCTTGACAAAAAGGGCTAGTCCTCCCCCTCTACCTCTTACTCTGTCCATCCCAAATAATGAACACTCAGTGACCATCATGTCCCAGTCATTATTTTCTAAAGCTTATGTTTCTGTGATGGTCACTAGATCCACCTCAGTGTCCACCATCAGCGCTTGGAGCTCACTGATTTGTTACTGAGGCTCCTAGTATTAAGGCATACCCCCTTCCATCTGACCCCATATCCTCCATTGCTACTACCCTTGTGCTTTCCTTGCCATCTCATCCTTTTGTTTTAATTGGTGTTTGCACACTTTGCATTACTCATCCTTAATGCCTCCTCACCCAGTCCAGTTGGGAGTCATAACCCCCTCTGCACCCACTGTGTTGCTACAAGCCCCTAGATGTGAGGGAGTACTAGCTAGGATCTCCTTTTTCTCACCTGCCACCATGGTTCCCCTAGTTTGTCTCCCCCAAAGTCAGTTTAACCATCTGATATAGGCATCAAACTTCTGCCCAAGTGCACAGGCCCCCTCTCTTGCCAGATGAAGTCTATCACTCTTGAAGAGTCTCCTATCCCAGAAGTCCCCCCAATTCACCACAAAGTGGTACCCTTTCTCCTGATACCATCGCTTAAGCCACCCAGTAAACTCCTCAGTTACAGCACTCCTTATCCTATCCTGCTTCCCCTTCCTGCCCCACACAGGGAGGACTTTTGACAAGGCCAGGGAGGCTGAGTGTGCCACCAATCTGTCCCCCAGTAGGCATAAGTTCCACTTCACCATCTGTATTGACTGGTTCACCAGATCATTGGTACCCAGTTGTACCAGCACCCCCTGCTCCCTCTTTGCCATTCTTCCCAATCCGTCATGACTGATGCACCAAGAAGGCACCGGACCATCCCCCTCCTGTCCAAACCCCCTATGCTACCCTCTCTATCACTCTAATCATCGTGTCCCTAACCACCAAAATTCTCCTGGTGGACTTGCTCCCCCTGGGTGCCATCCCATTGCCTGCCCTATCCCATTGACTGACTTGGATTCCCCCCCTGGCAGATTCAGGTGCCTGGCATCCTCTATGGTGCTGGGCTGGCTAACCTCCTTATGGCTACCCCTGCCCACCCACTCCCCACCACTCTCCATCCCCCAGGACCAGTGGGTCTCTGGGGGAAAGGGGGTGTGGAGGGTGGGCTCTGGCTGCACTGGCGATGCAGCTGAGATATTTCTTCCCATGCTGCCATCAGCTGAGCCTGGAGCTCTGCCACGGTCCTGCAGATGGGGCTCTTCCACAGCATAACCTTAGAGAAGAGTGTCCCATGGGTGCCACAACTTACTGCTTCCCCTCTTAAACCCATCCCTATACAGGCCATTTTGAGACAAAACCTATATGAAATTAATTTCTAACAACAGGTTCACAGTTAACAAAATACTGAGTCAACTCATAGCGCTCACCCAGACAGGGTGCAGCTGTTAGGCTCAGCTGTAGCACAACCTGACTTGACTATACCTGACATGTAATTTGCAAAAATTGTGTATACAGAAACATTCCTCCCTCCAGTGCCAACACTGGAGGACTAGTACTGGTACTCACTTGTAAAACTCATCAGGTTTATGTACTGCACGGGCATGATTCATATTACGATATCCAGATGGACTGCACTGGAGGACTGGAATGTGTCTGAGTCAGATAGTAACAGGGCCTAAAGCTGTGGAAACCCCCATCAGGAGGCACGCCTGCAGAGTAGCTGTTATGACTCCCAGTAGACAGAATTGACAACTAAATACAGCTCTGACGAGGCAGAATTTCTTGCATCACTCTTCTTACCTTAGGGGAAGGTTTGACCCCAAACATGTACACACTGCTGCTGAACAGCAGCAGAAAGAAGAAAGTCGTCTCTGGCACTTTACAGAGCCCAAAGATTGGCAGAAAGTCTCAGTGTATTAGAAATACTCGGCAGACACAAATGGGGCAAGAATTTGAAAGATGGCAAAATAACCAAATGCTGATCAATAATAACAGAAAAAGGTTGTTTTTTACCCGTGCAAGTTTTCTGCCACTTGATGACTACCTCTACAATTGCCTCTGGGGATTGCCAGGAGAGGTGGACGGTGCAGTCGGAAAAATAAGGGAGTATATAATTAAAGCAACCAACCTTGGTGTGATAATTAAAGCAGCCAACCTCTATATTCAGTGAGTAAAACAATCTGTAAGGGACTTGCATCTCTGATGATGTACAAAGCTATGGGACTGGATGGGATAAACCCAAGGATTCTGAAAGAACTCAAGGAGGTGCTAGCTGCCCCACTGACAGCCTTGTTCCACAGTTCACTGGAAACAGGCATGGTTCCGGAGGACTGAAGAGGAGTTGACATGCTCCCTCTCCATAAGAGTGGCAGCAGGGAGGAGGCTAACTATAGGCCAATCAGTCTTAATTGAGTGGTAGGGAAATTAATGGAAACCCTGCTAAAAAAAGACTGGTAGAGTATCTTGAATCTAGTGGGCAGGGCTGCAAGACCACAGGCAGCATGGATTCATTGGGGGGGGCCAAGCAAATATGATAGATTTCTTTGACTGAGTGACCAGGAAAATTAATTTTATTTATTTAGTTTTTGTTAACCAGTTAAGTGCACTACACAAATCCTGGCTATTTTCAGGCACGACCCGGGGGAGGGGGATACAGATGAATGCCAACTGACCATGAACCAGATTAAGCTGTTGGTGGTATTTTTAGTGAATGAGGGAAATTTGGCCAGGACACCGGGGAAATTCCCCTACTCTTTTTTCGATAAGTGCCATGGGATCTTTAACATCCACCTGAACTACCACCAATCCAGGCAGATGGGACCTCGGTTTAACGTCTCATTCGAAAGATGGCACCTCAGAAGTGCAGCACCCCTCTCATGCTGCACTACAGTGTCAGAACTAGGATATTAACCCACATTCCAGCTGTGGGAACTGAGCCCACAGCCTTCTGATCTCCCGGCCTCAGAGGTGAGTGTGCTACCTACTGAGCCACTGACACTGTTTTAAATAGATCACGGGGACAGTAGACGTGGCCTATCTGGACTTCAGCAAGGCCTTTGACATTGGGCCACACAAGAGGCTGATAAAGAAAATAAGCAGCCTAGGGGTGGGGGTTCAAAGTGGTGCACTTTGTTAGAAAATGGCTAATGCTGAATAATGGAAGAGTGAGCAGCGGTGTGCCAGTGGGCTCAGTACTAGGACCAGTCATCTTCAATGTTTTCATAAGTGACACTGCAGAAGAACTGGAACAGAAGGTATGCTTGTCTGTAGATGATAGCAAAATCTATAATAGGGTAGACACTAAGGAGGCTGGGAAACCCAAGCAGTGGTCAAGAGCATTGCTGTTAGGGTTCAGTGTCAAAAAGTGCAAAATAATGCATCTAGGCTACAGGAAACTAGGCACTGAGAACAGGATGGGGGGAGGTATCAAAAAGTCACTGAACAGGAAAGTGTCCTTGGGTTTTTCATATCTGAAGACCTCAAAGTGGCAGGGCAGCACAACAAAACAGTGGGTAGGGCTAGTGGTATGCTGGGTGCATGGTGTAACCCCCTTGCACATGGGGGTTCCTAAAAGCTTCCCCGGAGCTTGTTTGAATGCTCCCTGCCTGGTTGGCGTTTGGCGTTTAAGCCGTCTTAAATGGGTAGCCTGTGAGTGCCTGTGTGGCCTCCGTATGCTGTCTCTTTAAGGACTGCCTGTTGCAGTCATAATTAATTGAAATAGGAGGGGGGCTATGTGGTTGTGCCCGAGTCCCGCCAGGGCCACTGGAGAATAGCTCCCTTTCTGGCTCTGCTAGTGGTGCCGAGGGAGCTCAGCTGGAACCTGTAATTGTTTGCTGAACATAACGTAAAATAATAATGATAATGCAGCTGTTCTAACCTGTCTTCTTTTGCAGCAAAGACTGTTTCGATTGTCTCCTCCATTTTGGTCCAGAACTGTTGAATTGGACCAATCAGTACCTCAGGACCCTACAGAGTCGGCTGACCAATAGAGGAACTGTTTGTAATTGGGAAAGGCATTATGGGCTATGGCGCTTTTTCGCACCACTGAGAGCAGGAGGAAATGACTGGCATGTGCAGCCAGCCAATGAGAGCGGGTCGCGCCCGAACTGAAAGAAGAGCCCCTTGCTGTTGGGGGTTAGATGCGTTATGGCTGGTGAGGAGTGAGGAGCTTCTGTGCTTCTGCACTGGGAAGTGTTCTCGCGGGAAGCGCGTGAAGGCCTAAGTCGGCCGTTTTTCTCTGCGAGCGAGTTCGCTCTGAAATCCGCCGGCGGGCGGTCAGAGGAGGCTGTGCCCCTGCAGCTACCCGCCAGGCTCGACCTGTAGGAGGACTGAGAAAATTGCTGAACTGCGCCGGTCCGAGGGAAAAGTGGAAGCTGCCTGCAGTATCTCAGTGGCTGTGAGTTTGAAGGAGCATTGGAAGCAGCTGCCTGGTGTGGTACCCTCTGTTGCTGTTGTCATATAAATGTGAGAAAGCTGGTGAAGTCAGGCTCCATCCTGGTAGCAGTGAAAATGGAATCTAGTTACTGGGGTGTGAGTACTAATTCAGGGTAGCTCCCTGCAGAGTGTTTACGCAGTGGATTCAGTGCATTATTGTATTGCTGACTGCCTAATTAAACTCTCCTCCTACTTGACCTGCTCAGGACTGTTATGTTTGTCTGTGCTAAGGGCCCCAACCAGCTGTCATGTGTGGACTAGCCATTAGGGCTTGGGTACCCAGGGACCATAAACCGTAGGGTTAGGCCTGTGCACAGAGCCCTAGGTAGATAAGTATAGTTATAAGCTAATCAACTTGATTTCCCCCTGTCCTTGTTATTATCCCCCTGAATAAATCAGATTGCTTTTCGTACAGCTACATCCTGGCTAGTGTGTACATTACTGGTGAGCTGCTGTCTGGTGATTGCAACATAACTGTGCCTTACTTTACAGGGGGTCCCCGAAGGGAGCTGGAATATATTATCCGTGGGGCAAGTGTACTGGTGAACAGAATTGTTGGTACCCAGTGTGAGTCACTAGTGGGATGAAAGGGGGGTTGCAGTAGCCCAGAGGGCTGTAACCGAGGTAGTCCTAATTGTGCTAACCCCGACCTCTGGGTGGAGGCACCCGTCAACGGATCTGGGACCCTCACCCTGCCTCCGTGGGAAGACAGGGGTAGTAGCCCTAAGGGTAGCGCCCCTCTGGGGTTACAAATTGAGGCACTGCTGGATTTGCCCCCTAGTGGCTCAGTGAGGAAATACATCAGAGATGGAAAAACTGGAAGGGGATATGTTGGAAAAAATTAAACTGGGACCCATCAAAACCATGGTACACAGATTGATGGGTTGGGGTGAAGCTGAAGAGCTAGACTCCCAGAAGACTGTATTATTGTTAGATGTGCCCCTGGGTACCTCAGCTGTTGATATTGTCTCTGTTGCCGAGCGAGTAAAATGTCTGGGTAAGGTTGAAGTGAAAGGGCGTATGGCTGATCTGCTTGACCAGACACTGCAGGTGTTACTACTATGCAGTGTGGCCATCGACCCTGAGAAGGTACCTCCTGTGATTTACCCGGAGGGTGCGTCCCAGGGGTGGAGGCTAATTCATATCCGAAGTGGGTCAGTCACTCCTGGGGGGTCTCCCCAGATGAACAGTTTTAAAGACAAACTGCTTAAATTGTTAGCTGTGAGGGAAGACTACCCAGGAGTTGTTACAAGCCTTGGATTTGTCCAGTGATACTACCCCTGGTCCCCAGGCACCTCCCTTGCCCGCCTAAAAGCTCGTGTTGGCTTCTTTGCCTTGGCAGTCCCATCCATACAGCTTGATTCCTACCGTAAGTTAAAGCTTTTCTCTGGCATGGTACCAGTGCCTTCCGGGGAGGATGACCTGGAGGCGTGGATGGACTATGCCACCCCTTTAGTTCAGGAATGGCAATGCTCCGAGGGGGAGAAAAGGAAGAGGCTGATGAAAAGTTTGTGGGGTCCTGCCTTAGAAGCCATTAGGTTCTTCCGGGCCACCCGTCCAGAAGCCACTGCTGCACAGTATCTCTCTGCTTTAGAAGGGGTTTTTGGGAGTACAGAGACTGGTGAAGATTTGCTATGGAAATTCAGGTCTGCTAAGCAGTGGAGAAATGGAAAACTGTCCGCTTTTGTTACTAGAGTGGAGCGGGCTTTGCAGAAGGCTTGTAGAAAAGGGGGAATCACTGCTACAGCCCTGAATCAGGTTCGGTTAGAACATATTTTAAAGTCTGCCAGATTCTCTAGTGTAACGCTACTGAAACTCAAGTTGCATGATCGGCGGGCCACTCCGTCTGAATATTGTCAATTGATGAGGGAAATTCGAGAAGTGGAGACTGATGAAGAGGGGTGGGAACCCTGTGTGGGGGCAGTGAACCCTAGTGGGACCCCTGAGTCTAACACCTCTGAGGAGACTGGCTCGCCTGGAGGGTCCGAGGGGTCCCCAGATTTCCCAGGTACTGTGGGGATGCGAGTTGTTTCCTCTGACCCCTACGTGGAGGGTGAGTTGGCTGAGATCAGGAATTTATGGGAACTGGTGAGGGACTTAAAGCAGTCTACTGTGTACCCTATTCGGCCTGGGGCCCCTGAGTCATGTAGAGCCCCGAACCCTAGCCCTAGAGAGCTTCCTCACTCCCCTCAGGGCCCCCTTCAGAATAGTGATCCCGGGACCCCAAGTTTTGTTATCACTGTGGGGAAGATGGGCATTTCCAGCCTGAGTGCCAGAGGCTGGAGAATTTAAGGAAAGTTAACAGCAGACTGATTGCCCGACACCGCCATGCCCAGTCTCGGGCCCCCAAGAAAAGTTTTGTGACTCAGGGCCAAGCCCGCTGGGCTACCAATGCTGCTACTCCCAACTGGTCTGATGTGGTCGGGCCATCGATGGAGACTCGAGTGCAGGTAAATGGAATTCCCACTCGAGTTGTACTAGACAGCAGCTCCCAGGTGACCATCATGTTTCAGGACTGGTACCAAGCACACTTATCTGAGGTGCCCCTGCAGCCGCTAACTGGTCTACATGTATGGGGGTTGAGTGACAAGGCCTTTCCGTATTTGGGGTACATCCGTGTCTGGTTATCCTTCCCTGCAAATGTGAATGGAATAGAGGAGCGAGTGGAAACCTTAGTTTTAGTTTGCCCACCCATTGGACTGTACGATGGGGTGCCCTTGTTGACTGGGACAAATGCACACATGTTTGGACGATTGGCCCAATTGTGTTCAGAGAAGTGAGCATTCCAGACTGGGTGAGCTTTGAGCGTACCTGCTGTGATTCAAAAGGTCAGGGCCACTCAGAAGAAGGGTAGTCTGAAGGAACCCGAAGGCCCTGTGGGGGTGGTGTGGAAAAAGGATCCGGCCCCTGTGGTACTTGCCCCAAATGCACAATGTGTTCTGCATGAAGAGGTACGACTAAAAACAGATGTCAAGAATAAGTTGTTGATGCTAGATGCGCCTTTGGAGGGAGGATTACCTGAGGGGTTGTTGCTCAAACCCCGCATTCTGCCGGCTAGAGCCCATGCTTACGTTAAGAGGGTGATGGTTCAAGTGCACAATGTGTCTGATAAAGAGATTCAAATAAGAAGAGGGTGTACCCTGGCTAGCGTTCATTGTGCAGATACTGCTGTACTACCAAATGGAAAGAGTTCCCGGACGGGTGATAGAGTTACTCCTGATCTGTTCGACTTCGGTGACTCCCCGCTGCCCGCCAACTGGAAACGAAGGGTCAGTGAGAGGCTTGCCAAGAGGGACCAGGTTTTTTCCCTGAAGGAGTGGGATGTAGGATGTGTACAAGGGGCTGAGCATCACATTCGACTGCACGTCGACAGACCTTTCCGAGAGAGATCCCGACGTCTGGCTCCCACTGACATAGATGATGTAAGGCGGCATCTGCAAGAAATGTTGGCTGCTGGCATAATTCAAGAGTCTAGGAGCCCCTATGTCTTCCCCATCGTAGTAGTAAGGAAAAAGAATGGGGCAGTTCGGATGTGTGTAGACTATCACACTTTGAATAGGCGGACCATTCCGGATCAATATACCATGCCACGCATACAAGACGCCTTGGATTGTTTGAATGGTAGTAAGTGGTTCTCTGTGTTGGATCTTCGGAGCGGATACTACCAGATCCCGTTGGCCCCAGGCGATCGAGAGAAGACTGCTTTCATTTGCCCCTTAGGCTTCTATGGGTTTATTCGGATGCCTCAAGGAATTTCGGGTGCCCCAGCCACTTTTCAGCACTTGATGGAACGAGCTGTGGGGGACATGAACCTACTCGAGTGTTTGGTCTATTTAGATGACGTTATAGTGTTTGGTCGATCATTGGAAGAACACGAGCAACGATTATTCAAAGTCCTGGATCGGTTGGAGGATTTCGGCCTTAAGTTGTCTATTGACAAGTGTCAGTTCTTCCAGACTTCCGTGAAATATGTGGGCCATATAGTGTCCACTGAGGGTATAGAAACTGACCCTGGCAAGGTGGAGGCATTGACCACTTGGCCTCAACCCAGGAATTTAAAAGAGCTGCAACAATTCCTGGGGTTTTGTGAATACTATAGGTGGTTTGTCAGAGACTATTCACGAGTGATTCGCCCCCTCCTTAATCTCACTCAGGGGTATCCGCCTACTCACAAAAAGTATAAGAAGGGTGTGTACACTGACATGGAAAAGAAGTATTTTGGGTCAAACGATATGTTCAGGGATTGATGGACTGCTGAGTGTGAGGAAGCTTTTCATGACATCATATATCAACTTACTCACGCTCCAGTACTGGCCTATGCTGACCCAGTCAAGCCCTACACTCTTCATACTGATGCCAGTCTACAAGGATTGGGGGCTGTGTTATACCAGGAGCACTCGAATGGGCTGAGACCTGTAGCGTGTTTGCCAGTAGAAGTCTGACGCCTTCAGAAAAAAATTACCCTGTGCACAAACTAGAGTTTCTGGCTCTAAAGTGGGCCATTGTTGATCAGTTTCATGACTATTTGTATGGTGCCAAGATATTGGTAAAGACTGATAACAACCCTCTGACCTATGTACAGACCTCCGCCAAATTGGATGCTACTGGGCATAGGTGGCTCTCTGCCTTGGCCACTTACAATTATGCTATAGAATACCGGGCGGGCCTAAACCATATAGATGCGGATGCTCTCTCTCAGAGGCCTGCATCCCAGACTGAATGGGTCCGGGTTGTCTGAACCTGACATAAGAGCCCTCTGCCAGAAATTTGACAAAGAAGAACAGGCGTCTCCTGATATGGTGGACTGTGTGGTAGATTGTCTGGGGCCGCCAGAAAACTGTATACCTGCTGCTTACTGTCATTTCTCTGCTTTGGACACCAGCTCCCTGCCGCAACTCAACAATGATGATCTCCAACAGGCTCAATCCTGTGATCCTATGATAAGAACGGCCGTAGAGGTTTTGCGGGCCGGAAGGGATGTATCCAAACTATGCTCCACTGATATACGGACTACTTTGTTGTATAAAGAAGGGCCCAAATTAAGGCTGATCAACCAACTACTATATAGAGAGACTGTGAATAGGGAGGGCCGGGTACACCGACAACAACTGGTGCTGCCAGCGGTTTTCAGAGAGCTAGTCCTCAGGTCATTGCATAATCAAATGGGGCACCTGGGTATAGATCGAACACTTGACCTGGTATGGGCTCGATTCTATTGGCCGAAGATGAGTGCAGATGTGGAACAGTATGTCAAGACCTGTGGTCATTGTTTGCAAAGAAAAGCATTACCCCAGAGAGCTGCTCCCCTGGTCAACATTACCACTAGTGCTCCTATGGAACTGGTCTGTATTGATTTCCTGAGTTTAGAGCCTGATCTGAAAAGTGTCAGCAACATATTGGTGGTCACTGATCATTTTACCCGCTACGCACAGGCTTTCCCGACCAAGGATCAGAGAGCAACCACGGTGGTTAAGATACTTGTTGAGAACTTTTTCGTCCACTATGGGGCCCCATAGTGGATTCATTCCGACCAGGGAAGGGACTTTGAGAGTCGTTTGATTAAAGAGATGCTATCTTTGTGGGGGGTACGAAAATCACGAACCACCCCCTATCATCCGTAGGGAGATTCTCAGCCTGAAAGGTTTAATCGTACATTGCTTGACATGCTGGGCACCTTGCAATCAAAAGATAAATTGAGATGGAGCCAACAGATCAGCACTTTAGTTCATGCCTACAATTGTACGAAAAGTGATGCCACAGGGGTTTCCCCCTATCAGCTGATGTTTGGGAGAGAGGCTAGATTGCCAGTGGATGTGTGTTTTGGGGTTTCCCCCCGATGTGGTGCGAGCAGAAAACCATCTACAGTACGTACAGAGATTGAAGGCCCAATTAAACCATGCCTACCAACTGGCCCAGACCATGGCTGCTAAACGAAATCTGGCTAACAAGGAGAGATATGACAAAAAAGTGAAAACAGTAGAGTTGAGAGAAGGGGATAGAGTGCTGTTGAGAAATCTGGGACTGCATGGCAAACATAAGATTGCCGACAGATGGCATCACCTCCCCCATATTGTTGTGGGACAGCTGGCAGACCTACCTGTATATAAAGTGCGGCCTGAAAACAATTCGAAAGATGTGAAAACCATACACAGAAATCATTTGCTGTCGATTGGGCAGATCTTGATTGAAGTTGAACCTTCCACTGCCACTCCTTCCCGGCCTGTGACTAGATCTGTTGCTAAGAGAAGAACCAAGCTCGTGGAGTCTTCAACAAGTCCACCAAGGGAGCCTTGTCCCACCCCTCTTGCAGAAGGAGATGATCAACACTCCGTGTCGGAAGATAGCGAAGGTGATATTGAATACTATCCCTCTTATGAACTGAGTCAATTGTTTTGGGGCAATCCTCTTGTTAACCCGGAACTGAAATTGGCCCTTCTGTACTGATTGAGCCCTCTACTTTGTCCCCGGAGGAAATGCCTCCAGAAGATGAATGGGGTAGCAGACAAGCTCAAGGGGTTGAGTCCTTAGGCCTGGCTGAATTGTCTGGCCTGGCTGAATTATCTGACTTTTCAGAAGAAGAGAGTGAGATGGGGGAACAAGCCAGGGATATGCTCGAATCGGAAGAATATTTTGAATGCCCTGATGGTTCCCCTTTAGTGCCTAAACCGGCCCCAGATGAGCCCAGTGGGGTGGATTCAGGGATAAAAGGTCAAGCCCCTAAAAGTATTATGAGCACTGAACCTACTCCCCTTGAGGAGATTCCCGTTGCTAATGTCACTGATACTGAAGTGGAGTTAGGGCCTGGTTTAGGATCCTTCGAGACCCCTAGACGATCTGGCCGACAAATACGGCCAGTAATAAAGTTGAGCTATGAATCTCTGGGTCAGCCAGTGGACCTGCCCTTAAATGTGGTCCACAAAGGGGTGTATGTGTCCCCGAGCTCCTTGCCTAAGTTAGCCTTGGGGGATAACTCCAGATTGTTAGTATTGCCCTTTGAGTGTGGTGCCCATGCTTAAGGTGACCCGCCAGTAACTGAAAAGGAGGGTTTCCCCCAGTCCCGGTGGTATGAGCAGGAGCTAAGGACCTGATTTAAAGGGGAACTAATGCCTTGAGTTAAAAAAGGGAACAAGAGTTTGTGTGTATAATGATGTATAAATCATAGTACATTGTAGATGCAATCTCCATGTATGTAGTGCAACGTGTGATATAGTGTTGACCAAAACTTTTGCCTGAAAGTAATTCAAGGGTAACTACTTGACGTGGACGCCAAGTTTTTCCAGGCTAGGGAGGGTGTAATCCCCTTGCACATGGGGGTTCCTAAAAGCTTCCCCGGAGCTTGTTTGAATGCTCCCTGCCTGGTTGGTGTTTGGCGTTTAAGCCGTCTTAAATGGGTAGCCTGTGAGTGCCTGTGTGGCCTCCGTATGCTGTCTCTTTAAGGACTGCCTGTTGCAGTCATAATTAATTGAAATAGGAGGGGGGCTATGTGGTTGTATGCCCGAGTCCTGCCAGGGCCACTGGAGAATAGCTCCCTTTCTGCCACTGTTAGTGGTGCCGAGGGAGCTCGGCTGGAAGCTGTAATTGTTTGCTGAACATAACGTAAAATAATAATGATAATGCAGCTGTTCTAACCTGCATTCTTTTGCAGCAAAGACTGTTTCGATTGTCTCCTCCATTTTGGTCCAGAACTGTTGAATTGGACCAATCAGTACCTCAGGACCCTACAGAGTCGGCTGACCAACAGAGGAACTGTTTGTAATTGGGAAAGGCATTATGGGCTCTGGCGCTTTTTCGTACCACTGAGAGCAGGAGGAAATGACTGGCATGTGCAGCCAGCCAATGAGAGCAGGTCATGCCCGAACTGAAAGAGGAGCCCCTTACTGTTGGGGGTTAGATGCGTTGTGGCTGGTGAGGAGTGAGGAGCTTCTGTGCTTCTGCGCTTGGGAAGTGTTCACGCTGGAAGCGCGTGAAGGCCTAAGTCGGGTCGCTTTTTCTCTGGCGATGCAGTCTGGCTTCTTGAAACTGGCCGGGCAGTCAGAGGAGGCTGTGTCCCATGCAGCTACCCACCAGGCTCGACCTGTAGGAGGACTGGAGAAAATTGCTGAATTGCACTCGGTCCAAGGGAAAAGTGGAAGCTGCCGCTGCAGTATCTCAGTGGCTGTGAGTTTGAAGGAGCATTGGAAGCAGCTGCCTGGTGGTACCCTCTGTTGCTGTTCGCCATATAAATGTGTGAGAAAGTTGGTGAAGTCAGGCTCCATCCTGGTAGCGGTGAAGAAATCGTTAGTTGCTGGGGTTGTGAGTACTAATTCAGGGTAGCTCCCTGCAGAGTGTTTACACAGTGGATTCAGTGCATTATTGTACTGCTGACTGGCTAATTAAACTCTCCTCCTACTTGACCTGCTCAGGACTGTTATGTTTGTCTGTGCTAAGGGCCCCAACCAGCTGCCACGTGTGGACTAGCCATTAGGGCTTGGGTACCCAGGGACCATAAACCGTAGGGTTAGGCCTGTGCACAGAGCCCTAGGTAGATAAGTATAGTTATAAGCCAATCAACTTGATTTCCCTGTCCTGTTATTATCCCCTGAATAAATCAGATTGCTTTTCAGACAGCCACATCCTGGCTATTGTGTACATTACTGGTGAGCTGCTGTCTGGTGATTGCAACATAACTGTGCCTTACTTTACAGGGGTCCTCGAAGGAGCTGGAATATATTATCCGTGGGGCAAGTGTACTGGTGAACAGAATTGTTGGTACCCAGTGTGAGTCACTAGTGGGACGAAAGGGGGTTTGCAGTAGCCCAGAGGGCTGTAACCGAGGTAGTCCTAATTGTGCTAACTCCGTGCTCTGGGTGGAGGCACCCGTCAACGGATCTGGGACCCTCACCCTGCCTCCGTGGGGGCAGACAGGGGTAGTAGCCCTAAGGGTAGCGCCCCCTGGGGGGTTACAATAGGAAGGGGCATCTCAAGCAGGAGGGGGGAGGTGGTGTTGCCACTGTATCGCTGGCTGGTAATACTCCACCTGGAGTACTATGTCCAGGTTTGGAGGCTGCACTTCAGAATGGACATAGAAGAGTGGAGGCAGTCTAGAATAGGGCAACTACAATGGTGCAGGGGTTGCATGAGAAGAAATCCAAAATTAGCAGCTCAACCCAATCACTTTCACGAGCTCTAAATTGCTTTTATTGTTTTAACCAGTAGCACCCCAATTATAAAAACAATTTAGAGCTCGTGAAAGTGATTTGGGTTGAGCTGCTAATTTCAGATTTTTTTAATGTTTGGGAAATATGTGGCTGTCTCCATTAGCTGACTTCCCACCAATTACCAGTACATTGGCTGGGGACTGCACCTTATTTAAAGTGAGCCAATAAGGCAGTGCACCATATTTTAAAATGGAGCAACTTTGGCAGTTGAATTTTAGAATAGGGTCTCAGCCGACGGGAGATCCACCTTGCCGAATGCTGGCTGAGTTTACTTTCACACCAGACCTCTGATTTGAAAAACTAAGAGACCATCACTCCCTTCTAGAATGTAATAAGTGAGTAGCCATTTGAGGCAGAAAGCATACTGTAACAATTTTATTGACTTGCCAAGTTTGGGAAGGGGGGAAGGGTGTGCACTGGGTCTTATTCAGATGTTGTACAGGCACCTTGGTTTCTAGAAAGGCACCTTTTCATAAATAAAGAGTGATCTGATTTTGTTTTAATTTACGTTGCACGAGAAGCTCTATAAGGAGAGAATGATGGATCTCAACATACACACCATGGAGGCGAGGAGAGGTGAGCAAGAGGTGATGTGATAGAAACCTACTAGTACCTCATGGGGGTGCAGGAGGGGAGTCACTTTCAAATTAGAAAGACCACCAGGACCAAGGGCGATGCGGCTGGGGGGGGGGTATGAGTGTTCAAGAGAGACATGAGGAAAGATTTATTTACTGAAAGGGTGGTAGATGCCTGTAACGGATTGCCAGCAGAACTGGTGGAGGTGAAAACAGTGGGTGGCTTCACATATGTGTGGGACAGACATGGGGTGTATTGAAACAGGCAGGAAGGGGGGAGAGTCACCAGAGACCAGTTAGGGTCTGCAGAGACAGATTAGACAGGGATCATCTGGGCAGACTGGGTGGTTTAAGTGGTCCTTTTCTGCCATCAACTTCTATGTTTCTCTGATGACTTTGACCCCTCCTATAAACAAAGCAAAGACAGATAACACTGTATTGTTACTGTTTTGGCCATTTTTTCATTTTTCCAAATCGCATGCTTGGGTAAGCCTCCATTAGCTACACGCTCCCCAGCATATAGATCAGGCTGCCAGATTTAGCACATCTCCTACCTTCCACATGAGCAAGAGATTGATCAAGATGCAATATTGTTATCCCATGTCCTGCCACGACTAATTCTAGATACTTTCAGGCCCCACCTCAAGTCAATAAGACTGGTCCCTGAGCTCGCAGCTCTCCTTAGGTTCGGGGGCCTCAGTCAGTAATGTAAGATTGTATTGCATCTTCTCTGTGTTAAAAAAAGTTCAGATGTCTCCAAATGATTTTGCCTCTGTTAAGGTAACTCAAGTTTAACCTCTTTGTGCTTATGTATGTACTTTACCTTGTAGTGAAGCAGGGTGTCTTGCTGTAAATGTATTTATCTCTACTACTCTATATACACTACACCCCTTTGTATTAAGCATTATGTATGTAAATGTAACTTTCCTTGACCACCCTGTTCCCTCCCTGCCTCCAGGTCACAACTGGAAATAAGCCTCTTGGACTCTGTTTCTTAACCTGGTAAACTATGTTTTAAATAAATTCTTAAACATGACAGGGCAAATATCCCACAGATAAATTAAAATGGGTATAGATGGCAGGTAAAAAGGAAGTCTACCATTGAAAATGTATTACTAAATGTAAAATCTGAAATGCCAGGTAAAATGTGACTGTTGTTTATCCTTTATTTCAAAAGGCTTACCAGAAAAGTTAAACTGAGCCAATAACAACTTGTTTTTGGATACATCCTGAGGGTGAGGTGGGTGGTGAAGTAGATGATACAGTAACGTGCCAGATCATAAACATGTATCAGCATTAGTCAATGCCAAGTAATACAGTGCATACAAAAGAGGTGCACAGTACAATACCAATACTAACCAACATTCAGTGCCCCCCCAAGGAATGCTGGGGCATTTTTTACTGTAGTTTCTCCTTTGGTTCCCAATAAACCTGCTGTTTCCCTTGCATATCATTTTGTGCCAGCTTCTTTATTTTAACACAGCTAATTTGATATTTCAGTGTTTTAAGGTAATACAGAACAAGAAGGTGCTTAAAGTAGTTAAAGTTGTGGTTGTATAGGTGCAGAGAACAATTCCAACAGGGCCGTAGTGGTGGTGGTGGTGGGGACTCAAATAGTATATCAGGGCTGTAGCAAGCTACGAGAGAGGATGGTGGGTGGTTGCTAAGGTCTGGGGTCTGCGAAAGTTGCAGAAGGGAGTTGTAGAGTCACAAGGAAAAGACTTATTGGAGAAATGGGAAGAGGCAGAGTGGAAGGAAAGGGAAAGAGAGGACCAGAGTTGAGGGAAAAACAATATGAGAAGGCAGCTTGGCCAGCAGTAGTTTTTCAGGGAGACAGAAGGGGACTGGGAAACAGTGCTACAGAGCAAGTACGCAGTAAAGGTGTGTGTGGGGGGGACAGGAAAGTAGGAAGGTAGGGAGGAAAGGAAGGAGCCAAGCCAGAATTTGGTTCAGTGGGTGTATGCAACCTAAGTGAAGAGTCATGCTTATGCAATATTTTTAATAGCCTGGAGGTAGTTAAATAAGTGAGTTGTTTGACTGTGATATGTAGATACTTTGGCCGATAGCACTTGCTGTCCCCTGAGGGACCACCACCATGTCATGGTATCATGAAAGCCAAGGGACCCTCTTGAGAAGGGTTCCACCCCTAGAAGTGCTGTGGGAACATAATTCCTTTAGCTAAACGTATCTTAGGAAGGAGCCCTAAAAAGAGAGAGAGAGGCATGCTGCTGAATGAGAAGGGGAGGACGGCGAGGCAAAGAAACAGTGCGTCTGAATGAGGCCGGAGGAAGCTGGCTTAAATAACTCATGGAAAGGGGTGTGTCTGGTTGCTCCTGCCCACCGAACTGGAGGCAAAGCCTTTTAGTTCAATGGGCATTTGCAATCTAAGTGAGGAGTTATGCTTGTGCAGCTCTGTTGATAGCCCTCTCTGAAGGTAGTTGAACGAGTGAGATTCTTTGTTATATGTGGATACTATGGCTGTTCGTAGTCTCTGTCCCTGAGGGATTACCACCCTGTTGGGGTACTGTGGTGGCAAAACAACCCTCTTGCAGAAGGTTCCATCCTAGAGGTGTCATGAGAACATAATTCCTTTAGTCTAAATGAACCTTAGGAAGGAGCCCAAAAGAATTGCAAAGTAGGTGGTGAACAACGATTAGAGTAATGACTGACAGCTGAAACTGATGATGACTGATAAGAAGCAGAGATATGGCTTCCAGAGGGAGAGAGGGAATGGCAGGATTGTATGTCAAGGGAGCCACCATCCATACCCAACTGTGGAAATCCTGCTACTAGGTAAATGCTACAATTAATGGTCCCTATGTGTGAAAGAATGGGTTATACACGTGAGTGGTGCAGATACTACCCTTGGTAGTGACGTGGCCCAGGACAGACACAAGGTACATGGCATTCATGACTGCAAACACCCACAGAGCACCTGTCCTCAGCCCTGCCCCACTGGTGTGCAGGATCACAGTGGGCAGAGCAGTGGGCTCAGGCAGGCATCCAATCTGATGCCTGTTCTGCCTCTCAAAGTGGATCCCCTGAGCCATGGGAGCAGGGGAGTGTGGGAAGGTGCAGGTCCAGAAATTTAAAAAGTATGGACACTCACCCGAATGGATGCCCCCAGCCCTCCCTATCTGCACAGTGGGCTGCAGCATCATGCAGGGTTGACTCTCTGTCCTGCCACAGCTGGCTGGTGTCATCCATGATGGTATGCACTGGATATGGCAGGGTCCCCGGTGCCATATCCTGCACCCCCCTGTGCCCGGCACTATGTGCCTTTGTGCATGACGTGTAGTGCAGGCACATGCTTATGCTCTACCTGGACTGCTCATGGCTTATAGCTGCCCAGGCAGCCAGGGGATCCATTGTGCAACTGGCTGGTGCACTGATAGTGAATGCCGTTGGGGGTCTGCTGGAATCCTGCTGCATGGCGTTCCCATTTAGGGTGGCCTACACACCTCACATATGTGATGCTTCGGCTTCGTGCCTACAGCTCAATGTGTGCACTATGTTATGACCTTTAGCACTCAGACAGAAGGAAAAACCCTGTAGGAAATTTCTGGAGATCCATGGCCTCGGCCACCATCTCTTCCGGCATGGGTACTTATTACTGTGACAGCTCAGTTTTGCAAATTTGGAGTTCAAATTCAAGTGAAATTTTAAGAGGGATAACTCTTTATTACACCATGAAGTGCCACAGGTCAATCTCTGCAGCTAAAGGAGGTTCCTAGCAAAGGAGTCCCACCCCTTAAAGCATGGAATGAGAAGTGTAGTGATTGCTGAAAGGCTATCACGTTGCCTCAAGACTATGAAGAGGTCTATCATTGACTTGGAAACTAAAGGAAGGTGATATGGAATGAAACTAGGTGGACCTTAGGCAAACAAAGGGATACTAGCTCTCAGAGGTGCTGCCAACGTGGTCTACACAGTTAAAAGAACCCCTATAGGCTTAAGGTTCCACTCTCTGGCAGCTGCAGTCTTAAATGCTCTACTATGAGGTGCTGCTGATTGAAGGTCTGCACAACTAAAGCTTCCCCCAGAGCACTGAACCTTACCACCTGATGGGACTACTGGGAGGCACCACAGCAGACAAGCAGCCCACAGAGAAAGGCCAACACCCGAGACAAGGGACTTAGCCTCAAGATATGGACTTCAAGGGAAGCGAGAGCATCTCAACCCACAGGCAAGCCCTAAGGCCAACTGACTGAATGATGACTGCTGAATGGAAAGACTGATACTGATAAAGAGTGCAATGACTGAAAGGTACTGGAAACTGAATGTACATCAGAGGTCAAAATGTTAGGTAAAACCAAGCCTTAAGCAGGAAAGGCTGGAAGCTGTATGCACACTAAGACTAATATGATAAATGCTGAAGCAGACTGACTGAGTAAACTTAACTGCAGTGACAGAGCAGGACTGAGGGTGTCTGTCTTGCTTGGAAGCCAGGTGAAATTAGTTGAGGAGGAATGCAGAGAAACTAAAGGAGGTTTACATGTGGCTTGGTATGAACATCAATAGGTAAGGGCCTCCCCACTCTCTTACCTATTGCCTGCTACACATTCACTGAGATGTTTCTACCTTGGCATCCTCTTGCTTATGACAAGGCTTCTTAGCTGCTATTTGTGAGTACCTAACTGAACTGTTAGCACCTTATTTATACTGCTGATGTTTTGTTTCTTATGTACTCTGTGTTAAGACTGTACTTTACAATTTGCCTCTGTCTTTACTACTCAATTTCTTGTATTATATTAGTTTAATGTATTACTAATATGTTTATGACAATGCGTGTTAGCTGCATTTGCTATTCGCAACTCATATAATTGTTCCCCTCCTTTGATTGACGAGTACTCTCTGTAAATGAGCTCTTAGCTCAAAGGTTTGTAATTCTGATTCTTTAATAAATAAATAAATCGGATAGAAAAGACTGAGAGAGCACAAACCAAAACAGCAGAGGTAGGACATACTGTGGATAACAGTATGCACACTGCGAACCAAAACTGAAAGAAACACAAGGATTACATGAGGACATGAGTGCAGCAGGATTTGCTAACAAAGACAGTTGAAGGAAGTGCAAGCTACAGCCAGGAGGCAGAAAACCAAAATACTAATGTAGAAGCTGCTGAAGGCACAAATTGAATAAAAATTCCAAAAGCAGAGGAGGTGACAGACATGGGGAAAAAGGGGGGGGAGACAGAGCCCCAACAGAGCCTCTGGATTCAGCAAAGAAACAGTGCTTCTGAATGAGACTGGAGGAAGCTAGCTTAAATAGCTCATGGAAGGGGGTGTATCCTAGTAGTTCTCAAGCACCAAAGTTCAGGCATAACTTTTTAGATATGAAGGAGGCAAAGTGGGCAAGGTGTCTTGCATTGAGGAGGGGAGGAAGAGGGAGGAATAAAGAAAGCAGTGGTTGGTAAAAGGGGAACTGTCCAAGCAAAATGGCAGAAGGATAGAAAGAGGTGATCCAGGCTGGCAAGAGTGGTTTTAGGAGTAGCGCCGTAGACTATATCACCATAGTTGAAGATAGGGAGGATCATCTTAAAGACTATCTCTTGGTAGGCAGGGAGCAGGATACTTGCCTTGTGCCTGTAGAGCACACCAAGCTTGGGGAAGAGCCTGAGGTGAATAGTATCAACGTGTGCCAAGAAATCGAGAAGGTGGTCCAACCACACCCTGAGGTACTTAAACAAGAAGACATCCTCTGTCACAGCACTACTCAGGATGTGGAATGGGGGGGGTGAAGCTGGGAGTCAAAGGTCATGGAGGCCATTTTCTTGGCATTGAGGGTCAGTTGGTTTGGATGTAATCAGCTCTGTATGTTGCTGAAGTCCAGTTGTAACCAGGCAGTACAGTCAGTGGCAGGGGAGCCTGGGGCAAAAAGCACTGTATCATCTGTTTACATGCGAATGGCTACAGAGGGACAGATAGTAGGGAGCGCATTCAAGAATATGGAAAAGAGAATGGGACCAAGGACAGACCCTTGCAAATGGGGAGGGGTAGGGTACTTCTGATATGGACAGCTTGAGATCTGCCCTCAAGGTAAGAATGAAACCAACTGACTGAGGAGACAGACAGGCCTGTCATCATAAACTTGTCAAGAAGCAGGGAGTGGGCAGAGTGTCAAAAGCTTTGGCCAAGTCTACAAAGATGGCAGAGATGCTCTGACCCTGGTCCATACCTGATAAGATGGAGTCAGTGAGCTGGAGGGAGGTGGATGTGGAATGAGAGCTCCTGAAGCCAGACTGGAAAGGAGAGAAGGAGGAGGAGGAGTCAGAAAAAGAGGGTAAGCTGTGAGAGAGCAAGGAATCCCTGGGACTTAGCCAGAGTGAGAAGGAGAGAGAAAAAGAGATAGGTCACTAGTTACCAGGAGAGGATGGCTTGCTCACTTTAGGGATGGAGATGAAAGGAGCCTGTTTCCAGGCATCACGGTTGGTGGCTAAGGAGAAGGAGAGACTGAGGAGGTGGGTAATAAGGATGGCAATGGCAGGAGCAGAGAAATGAAGAAGTTTGGGTTTGAAACCATCAGGGCTTACAGCCTTGTGGGGGCTGTGTGTGGGAGAAGGTTGGGGAAGGGAATGGAGGGAGTGGAGGAGAGGAGGGATTGAGCATAAGCGTGAAGTGGGAGTTAAAGGAAGAGGTAATGGGGGCAGGGTCTGCGATGAGGGAATGAAAAAGAAAAAAGCTTCCTGCACACACTAACCTGTGAGCAGAGACGCCACTAAGTTCTGACATGTTTTGAATGGAGTGTCCTTTATCAAAGGCCTTTGATAAAGGATACTCCATCCAAAACATGTCAGGCTGGAGCCTGTATGTGTCTGAATAAACGCAAGTTTAAACTTTAAAAAACTTGGTGGCATCCCTGCTCGCAGGTTAGTGTGTGCAGGAAACTTTTTTCTTTTTCATTGCATTATTGTTTCCTAGCACCACATCCGTGTGCATACTCTATGGCAGCCTCTGAGATGAGGGAATTATCAACCTTGAAGATGGGAGAGGTGGAGGAGGGTTGGAGTGGAGAAGAGGGAATGGTTAACCTTCTAGAACTTGGATGGGTGATTAAGGTTGTTCTTGGAGTGTGAATGCAAAATACCAGATTCTGCAACTGTGAGCTGTAGGTGTTGTCACATGGCGGTCCAGTAGTGGCGAGGACAGCCAATGAGACAGTTATCTTGTAGAACTGCTAGACTAGCTCTCTGGCTCAAAGGCAAGCTAGCAACTTTGCTGAGAGCTAGGAGAGGTGGTAGCTGTGGTACAGTCATTGCGAAGGGTCCAGTAGGTGGCGAGGACAGCCAATGAGACAGTTATCTTGTAGAGCTGCCAGACTAGCTCTCTGGCTCAAAGGCAAGCTAGCAACTTTGCTGAGAGCCAGGAGAGGTGGGAGCCCAGGACTCTGGTTTACCTAAGGGTGGTACTGTGGTACCAAATAGCCATAAATTTAGACTGGAAGAATTTGAGGACAGAATTAATATTGGTGGCCGTAGAGATGGTGGACCAGTTTGGCCTCGATAAAGCGCTCAAGCATGAAATATTTGATGCTGGGGTGGTGGTCTGTGAGCTGCTGTGGACTTTTGATTTAACAGAAAAGCTACAATTATCCTACGACTGAGCTCCAGTCTTAGCCTGACTTGAGTCTGAGATGGTGTGAGAAGATGTCCTGGCTCCAGCTATATATCAGCGATTGCTATCCTTGTATCCTTAATCCTGGGACCAGTCAGTGCCAACGGGTCAGCATGGAGGGATGACAGGTCCAGACTATTGAGCTAAATCTCTGGTAATCTAAAACATGAAAAACACAAGTCTGCATTCCATGCAAAGCATATTATAAAACAGAATATAGAATATTTTAGAAATATCTTAATAGCATTATACAATTCCTGGAGAAATGCTACCAATACAATAGGGCAGGCAGTAAAAACACAGCTGTCTAGCACACACTAATGCCCTCAGATGAGATCCATCATTGGAACTTGATGCAGAAAATCATTCTCAATGAAGCACCAAATTGGGGTGTGAATGGGTTTGTGGGGACCCTAAATCCCGCATCCACCCGAATTCTGCAGAATTTCAGAACAATTCCACCTAATTCTGTGGAATGCACCTGAAAGCAGAATTCTGAAACTCTGAATACAGAATTGGTTTTTAAAACTGCAGCTTAAGCCGGCCCAGTGGGGCTGAGGGTTGAGGTGCTGGACACCCACCTCACTTCATGCCAGTGACCTAAGTGTGGGAGTGAACACGGGTTGCCAGGGGTAGGGCAGTGAGATGATTGAGTGTCTGAGGGACTGTCCTCCTCTCCCATGGAGGAAGGGCTTGCTTTCCCTGCTTCTGACTACCACCAGGTGGAGGCCTGGTTGTGGTGCATGTTAGGGTGGCATGGAAGGGAAGGGCTGTAGCCTTGTGATCTATGCATGCCTCTACACACATGCTTCACATTGACTGCAGAAGGGATGAAAGAAAAGTAGAAAATGGGAGCTGGAGCATAGTGAAACCCTGCCTGTCTGTCCTTAGATCCATGCTGCCACTCAGACCACCATGGTCCACATTGAATTGTGTCTCAGAGGAAGGGGGACGACCCTTCCTCTCTGACCCCGCCATGGAGGGGGGGATCTGTGGGGGTGCCTGACTGAAAAGTAGGTATCAGGGAGGCAGGCTCCGGTCCACAGGGGCAGGGACAGGGCTGATAAGCTGCCCCAATTCCCACTGTAGTGAGAAACCTATATAAAAACACTGTGAATCTGGTAATACGTGGGTCACATAAACATCAGAATGATATTCAGCGGTTACGGTAAACCACAAAGACTTTTTCTGCAGGATTACGTGATCTGTGGAATATTATTCTGCAGTTTTATATAGAAATATTTTTTTCAGAATTCCACAGAGATTAAAAAGAAATTCTGAAAACCACTTTGGAAGCAGAATTGCCATTCCACATGCATTCCACCAGGAGAATTCTGCATTGTGCACAGCTGTAGCACCCTATAGTTTGGTGTGGCCTCCGTGCTACATTTCTACCTCAAAATAAAGCAGAGGTTCTGCTTCTAAGTACTGGTGTAGGGTTTCATTTGTGCGTACGAGTGCTGGGCTTCTCTATATTTTGTTTTGCTTTATGTTTTGTTAGGTACCACAAAGCTCTGCAGTGGCCCTGTTTCCTCAGTGGTGCAAGCGCTGTGGAAGAAACTCCATCCACTATACAAATCCAGTATTAAATCAGAATTTGAAATTTGAGTTTTAAATCATACCTAAATAACACATTTTATTTACATGATCTTTCAGTGGTACAGTGAAATGCCCATTTTTTAGTAAAATGAAGGTTTGTATATTTTGTGGTTCCTAGCTTGCTTGATGTTTCAGGCTACGATTTATTCCCGTCTTAGAGTAAAGGCATTTAAAATAAACACTCTGCGGTGGAGGTAACTCCCGTCAAGTAGGAGGAAATCATGCTTATTCCTACTGACCTCAAAAGTTATAGGCGAGAGCTGCTTATTGTTGAGTTTGATATGCCCCCAGGCACATGGGTCAGAACATTCTAATATTTGTCTGACGGTCTCATGGGAGCAGCAATGTTCACAAGAATACTGCTTATGAAAATGTTGTGACTCATTTTTTAAGAACATTCTTGCTACATAGTACTCACCAGGACTGCTGCACTCCATGGTGTCACTGGTAGCAGTAAAGCCATCTGGGCAGGTGGAGTAACATTTCCCTTTGTGCAGATACAAGCCTTCTTTACATTTTGTGCAAAAATTCCTGCTGAAACAGGCCTCACAGTTATCAATTTTGCATTCTGAAAAAAAAGAAAGAAAAATGATAAATGAATGTGGAGGTAAATGAAGGGCAAACAAGGAGAAAGGGGGGGAGAGAGAGAAGAGAGAAACAAAAAGAATGAAAGATCTCAACTGAAATAGCCATGTGACATTCTACTACATTTCCAATTTGACTTCTGTGCTGAATGGGCCTATAAAACTTAACTTCATCCTGACCCTTGTCCCCCAGTTGGAGCACTTTTGTGCATTAAGTATTGCTGTATCCTGTTCCAGCGTCCCAAATAAAACTTGTTTTGTCTTTTAGTATACAGTTCAAAAGAAAGAGAGGGTACTCAAAATAAGCTTGCAGACACTGGCTCAATTCATCTGTTTTTGGGTAAATCACCCACATATTTACTGCAACCCACTTAAATGAAAGAAAATAACAAAAATCACTGCAATTATTCCCGAAGGAGGACTCCAACTATACCCCAGCAGCTTCGAGCCTCTCTGGCTCTTTCTCAGGGGTGGAGCTATACTCAAGCTCCATCTATTTTATATTTGATCTCTTCAAGACCCAGGCCCCAAATTAACAATGTGGTGCTCTTTGTTATATTGTTAACAGTGACGGTACTGATGAATCAGTACCTGCAAGCTTATCTTGAGTTCCTTCTCTTTCATTTGAACTGTGGCTGATTAATAGGGTTAGCAACTCCTGAAGTTCAGCAACACTGTCTTTCTGAGTGCACACCAAACAACTGGAGTGAATTGTCTGGTTTTTGTGCTGTTTTTCATCTATGCATTATTTGCTGGATTTTTGAATAAAGGTCTTCCTCTTTCATGACTTCAAGCTGTGGATCATTTTCACATATTTTGGCTGTTTATTGTGTAGTTGGATTCTGACCCTTAACCTAGCAGCTGAAAATTTATATCCCTCTTACTGCAGTGGGTTATCTTACTGATCAGATGAAACAATACACAGAGGTGGCTATGACTTGCTAAGCAATTTTGAGAGGATTTTCAGTGGCCACTGTATCTTGAATGTGTGGCTAATTTTCAAAGAATCGCCACATTTGCAAAGGTTTCCTTTATGGGCAGCTGCAGGCCTGTTTTCCCAAAACTGACTAAAATGTAGTAAAGATGTTTTAAGACATGAAAAGATATGCTGAACATCTGACAGTACTGCAAAATTGTTGACAATTTCATTTTTGATGCAAAACAAAACTGAACCAAAATGTTGGTAAACTCAAAGGAATGTGCTGCTCCCCAAGGCCTCAGTGGTGTGCCTCTGACAGCAATCTGTACAGCACAGTAACTGAGGCAAAAGAGGGTACTTTACTCACATCTTTCTAATCATACGGAAAACTGGATAAGATGCCATGATTCCTCTTAGGGCTGTGCACGGAGCCAATTTTTAAAAAATGTGTACTTGTATTTGTAGTAGCAGTGGTAACATTTTTTACCTGTATGAAATATGAACAGGGATAAGACTCATTTGAACTGAGGCTCATTTCCAGTCAGGTCACGATTTGCATTACATAAAAAGTAATGGAAGGGGACCAACATTATACAGATAAATAATTGTGTATAGTTCAGCAAAACAGATGTGCATATAATTGTTACAATTATTATTACATTATTATAAGTCAGATTTCATTGCTATTCTTTTAATTACAAAATAGAAGCCACAAAGCATTATTACACATTTGACCTGAACTATGCTACAAGCTAACAAAACTTGAATCCTAGCAGATTTTTATCCCTTTTATTTTTGAACTTTAATTAGGTTATCTTCAGTACATATCAATAAGGCATAGGCTTAACAGGCTGTAATTATATCCAGTTTTAATTTACCCAGGTTAATGTCTTGACTAATAGGTCTCAGAGAATGAGAAACAGTTAATACTGGACCCAGGTAATAAAAGGAGGACCTACCCACTTCTAATTTGCTAGACAGGACTATGTACGCCAGTCTGGAGTGCTGATCTTAAACCTTTCACAGTTCTTTTACTAACATTTCCCAAAATCTAATCAGGTAATTGACTCTTAAAGCATTTGTGCATAAGGGTCAAAATCCGAAAATTTCTGCATTCACTTAACTGCATCTACTGTCAGTCCACAAAGCTGACAATGATGGATTTTATAGGGGGGGCACATTGAGGATGAAGCGGGCATGTCTGTTGTAATACACATAAAAGAGCACAGTTATTGAAGGTATTGCTGCAGACTAGGTGGGCCAAATGCCCTTATCTGCCGACAAATTTCTGTGTTTCTGTGCTTCTATATCAAACCTTGCCAACTCCCTCTCCGACACCCCAGCGTAAAAAATATCCCCATAATCCCCATAAGGACCGGTGAATTTACTTTATATCTATGGGTCTCTCTAGTTATAGAAAACTTCAAACAATACAACATGCCCAGCAGCCTACCCAGATTACATAATAGCTTTTCTACATGTACTTCCCATGTCACTCTATCATCAAGTCAAAGCCCAAGATATCTACTTGATTTGACCTGTTGTAACTCTAAAGTATTTGAAGTCTTTATTTTTAATTCTTCTTTATTAACAATTTTTTATCCCAACTAAAAAGCACTGTCTGATATATATTTATTTATTTAAGAGTTTCACCAAGAAGGGCACACTGAAGAACAAGTTGCTCATCTCACGGTGCATCCTGGGGGTGGGGCTGGGGCTGGGGGGGTGAAAGCATAAAATAAAATGTAATCAACACAACAGTATATGTTGCCAATACACGGGAGTTGGAAGACATACAACTAAGTCATAGGCAAACAACAAAACAGTATATAGTGCCAATTATGCATAGGGTATGTTACCAAGTAGAGAACAATTAACAAGCAGAAACAGGCATCAAGAAATTACAGTTGATATGTATATTCCATTACATCATAGTGAACAGAAGGTCAACAAGTGCAGTAATAGGATAACTATTACAGCCCATTTAGATGCAATATGGTCTGCTCGGTTGCAGTTGCAGTTTACAGATAGATAATTGTGTAAGGCTGAGGAGACGGAGGAAAGGGAAAAAGAAAGGTGAATCTGGGGGGGTGGAATTCCACAGTTTAGGGAAGTGGTACGAGAAGGCTGCCTGGCTGACAGTAGTCATACGGCATGGGAAACCTAAAGTACAGGAAACTGAGGACCTAAGTCAATGGGCAGATGGTGGGGGGATTGTTAGGGAAGAGTTGAGATAAAAAGGGAGGGAGCCAAATCTGGCTCTCCAAAAAGACATCTGACTCTATGGTCACCTTTCTAGGCCCTCGCCTACAGAACCGAAGAGTGGGCAAACGTGGCAAGGATGTATGTGTATCGGGCCTGTGACTCCATGATATGCCATTCCCTTCAATACCCCCACTAGACCATGGTGCCCAAGCCCTATCATTAAAACTTACTCCAGATCCCTCCAGAGCCGCTATAACTCTTACTGTTGCATATGTACCCCGAAGAAACTAAGCTCCTGCTATACAATCCCTTGCCAACTACATCTCCGGTCTCCCCCCCAAAATGGAACACATCATACTTGGAGACTTTAATGTGAACTGGCTTGCCAGTTTGGCTTCCCACGTCAAGGACACCTTTGCTGTGCTGGACCTGACCCAGCTGGTCAGCCAACCAACCAGGATGAACTCCACAAATGGCTCAAGCACCCTGATTGACCTTCTTCTCACCAATCATCCCCACAGAATCTCTGACCTGGTGGTCCTTTCGGACTCCCTAAGTGATCACTCTCCAATCCTCTTTTCCTGGTCATATCTTCAGCAGAAACCCAAACCTAACAATATTGCACGTCGTCGTCTCTGACCCGGAAGCCTCACAAAACTAAGGAATTTTTTAACTAACTGGGATTGGTCTCCTATCTCTAAGGCCCCTACTATAGATGAAACCCTTGATTATTTCACCTGCTCATTTAATAAAGCATGTGACATCTATGCCCCACTCACAAAAATGCAATCCAAGAAATTTAATGCCCCTTGGGTCACACCTGCACTGCTCCAACAGCTAAAGCACAGAGACAATATCTGGCATAAAGCAGTCGCCTCCGGTTCGCAGGTGGACAGGCAGGCCTATAAAGCGGCTCTTAACAGATGCACCTGGACCATAAAGCAAGCCAAATCGGACTACTACAAAATTACCCTTTCCTCCTCCTGGGGGAATGCTCGGTTGTTTTGGGACAATATCAAGAAACTCAACAGCAAACCCTGGCCCCCCCCTTACTAACTATCAACAATGTCCCCACCACCAACCCACTGGCCATCGCCAACTGCCTCAACTCTACTTTCTCTGACCTTAGTGCAGTACTCCCAAACAACTTCTTTGACCCAACTCCAGTGACCCCACCCCCTAACAGCCAGCATCCCCCCTTCCACCTCAGGATAATCACTACGACTGAGGCAAGGCCTTATCTCACTAATGCACTCAGCGGCTCCTGCTATTGGAAAGATTCTTTTGATATGCAAATCCTTCATTTGGTCCTAGACACAGTCCCTCTCCCCACTGACTGACCTCATTAACTGCTCCCTATGTAAGGGGCAGTTCCGGGTGGCTTGGAAGACTGCCACAATCACCCCAATACTGAAGAGGCGTGACAGCACCTCCCCCAATAGTTACCAACCCATCTCTACTCTCCCCCCACTCTCAAAAGTCCTTGAAAATATTCTAGCCGCCCAACTCACTGAATACCTGCATGCACATAGCCTACTTTACAGGGAGCAGCATGGCTTCAGAACTGGGCACAGTACTACTACGGACCTTACTGAGTTCTCTAATTTTATTTACTCTGCCCTAGATAGAAAACACCTTGCTGGAGCTGTCTTCATTGACCTGTCAAAGGCCTTTGATACAGTCTCCCACCCCTTCTCTTAAGTACACTCTGCCACATAGGACTGTTCGAAGGACCCATCTCTTGGTTTACCAGTTACCTCACAGCTAGATCTCAATGTGTCAAAATAAACAACACCCTCTCAACCACCCTGCTGGTCTGCTCTGGGGTTCCCCCTGGGCTCCATCCTCAGCCCTCTGTTATTCAGCATGTACCTAAATGTCCCGCCCAATTACTGCTCTGGCAACCTACTACTCTAAGCGGATAATGCGGTTCTTTTTGCCTCACACCCTGAACCCGCAGTCTTGCAGTCCTCCCTCCAACACGCATTTAACCAGATTGAAAACTGGTTCATAGACCAAAGACTTGTGGTCAATGTAAAAAAGACAAAGACCATGATCTTTGCCCACCAACAGAACAAGACCAAGAATGCGCAGCTAAGAATCCCTCCCACTCTCTTTCCACTAGAACAGGTCCACACATATAAATACCTGGGCCTTACATCTGACTCCAGCTTCTCCTTCCACTCACACATTAACACTCTGTCCTCAGCCTTAAATGCCCGTATAGGCTTACTGTATCAGCATAAAGATTGCTTACCTTTGGAAGCTCTTAATCTGGCTGCTACCTCCTCAGTCCTCTCTCTAGTCGATTATGGGCTCACTGTCTACTTGTCAGGGCATAAAGGGTACAAGTGTGGGTACACTTGTACACCCCAGAAAGGAGTCTGCACACTTTTTTTTTTATGGCCAGATGGATTTTTTTAAGGGCTGTTTAGTCGGCGGCCAAGTAGACAGTGAGCCCATTTCTGAGCATGTTACTATTCCCTCCCACTAAGGACCCTGCTTCTTTTCATTGCTGGTTAAAAAAAAAAAAAAAAAAAGAAATGCGGCTGGCTGAAAACCGACTGGGCAAACTGAAGCTCAGTTTGGGAAAGCTCCTTCTACTTCAGTTTAAAACACTGGGGCGCTCAGAGATGGAAACGATTTCTGTGGTCTTTTCATTCAGCCGCCTTCGTTTTCAGTTCCAGAGTGCGAGCTACGTTCTCTGAAGAACACCTACAAATGACGTAAGTTTCGATTTAGTCAGGCAGCCCATGGCAAACTGTGGGAAAACCATAGGGGGAGTGGGTGGCATGACCATTGTACTCAGAACAAAGAACAGGAACTGTAAAATGCACAGTAACAGCTGTCCTATTAAAAACCTGTCACAAGGTGTCAGGATCCACAAAAAAAGACAACTATGTCAGGAGCTCTTTAAACCATGGAATATCACTAGCTACTTTATATTTTTTTTAAATCCAACTCATATCAATTGGCATTTATTTTTTTTTACTGTTTTACACTTCACAGGCATGTTTGTTACAAAAAAACATCCATGCATTCCTGGTAAAAAAGTTCCATGCACCACTAGCTATAGGAGTTAAATTAGTGCTTTACCATAATTTGCCTTCTAGATCTAACATGAAGGCTACAGTGTCAATTTTTTTAAACGCCTCCATTTAACAACTGTTTCATTGCCCCGACTATGCTATTTACTTGACAAACAGAACATTTCTTGATGGTCTGAGAAAGAGTCCAGAAGGACTTCACTCTTCCCATATATCAGTGAACAATTAGTAAAAATAAGATCCAGCAGTGTTGAAGCCTTATGTTCTTTTGAATTGATTCTAGCTGAATCATTAATTAACTGTGTTAAACTCAAGTTCACCTGGAGTTCCACTAAACTGTGGACTCTACCCATTGTGTGTCAATTTACATTCCAGAGAAAAAAAACAACAAACTAAATATGTTGCAGGTGATACCTTTTTTTTGACTAACAAAATTATTTCTAAGACTAGCTTTCGAGAGATAAAACCCTCTTCCTCAGGTCAAAGTGGAAACATGAGCATGACGGGTACAAAGGTTGGATATGGATTCAAAATATAGACTAGCGGTTTACACATCAAAGCTTTACAACCAATTCACACTCCTTACAAACAGGAAGACTCTAATTCTCACTGGAGTATGTCTGCTGAAGAGCTCATCTTTAAAGATCAAAGGGCAGCTTAATTTTACTCTGGCTGTGGACTATCAATTAACATTTGTAAAAAATCAAGACAGGAAAGAAAAAAAATACATACCATTGTCTTTAGAAGGTACATTTTAAAAGAGCCAGAGTTGCTGATGTGAGGATTTAAAAAGAAACTCTGAAGAATTGTTTTAAGCATAACCACTGGTAATGTACTAAAAAAAAACAACATCTTTATTAAGTCCTTTTTTCTTTAGTGTCAATATTAGTGTTTAGTGTTAGTATTATAGTTTAGTGTTTATGAGGAGTGTGAATTGGCTGTAAGGCTTTGATGTGTAAACTGCTAGTCTATGTTTTGAATCCATATCTAACCTCTGTATCTGTCATGCTGCTCAGCTGTTTCCACTTTAATCTGAGGAAAAGGGTTTTAGAAATAATTTTGTTAGTCCAATAAAAAGTATCACCTGCAACGTATTTGTTGTTTTTTTCTCTACATTGTTGACTGGACTAACACGGCTACCACATTTCTCTTTGTTTCAGTTTACACTAAAATTCTCTAACACCAGTAATTCATGGCTGTTCATGACCCAAAAACATCAAAAAACAGCACAGAGAGTCAGCTCTGAAGTTGCAGAAACCCAGTAGGTTTAATAATAAATATCATAAATACATAGGAAATCTGCAACTCACAGTAAAGATTCCAAACAGCCCAATATTGTACAGGATGCTGAGGTGCTCACCAACTAGCCCCGACCAGTTTCGCGCATGTGCGGTTTCTCAGGGAGGCCGGTCCATGGTAAGTTGCTCATATAAATAGAATATAGTTTAAAGTGACAGACCTGTATGTAAACGTGACATAAACTTACGCAGACTCAATATTATAAATGTTAACATGAATTAGTATTTTTATTATAATTATTGAATTTTGTTGACCAGGTAAGCCCACTGAGACTAGAAGTTCCTTTTTCTGGGGCGACCTGGGGTTGGGGTTACAGATGGTAACCAACTGAAACTGAATCATATTAAGCTGTTGGTGGTGTTTCTAGTGAATGGAGGAAATTTGGCCAGGACACCAGGGAAATTTCCCCTACTTTTTTCGAAAAGTGCCATGGGATCTTTAACATCCACCTGAACAACCACCAGAACAGGCAGACAGGACCTCGGTTTAATGTCTCATCCAAAAGACGGCACCACAGGAGTGCAGCACCTCCTTCATGCTGCACTACAGTGTCAGTATTGGGATATTAACCCAAGTGCCTGGTGTGGGGATGGAACCCACAGCCTTCTGATATCCTGGCCTCAGAGGCAAGTGTGCTACCTGCTGAGCCACTGACAGTGATGTACATACTACTTTGTCATCATTGCAGGACTCATATGACAAATCACTTAATAGATGAAAAAGCATAAACATATTATAATTTGTACTGTATATAAGGGTATGAATCCCTCAATCACAAGTTTCAGCAGAGTCTCAGTCATAAACTGTTCCATAGATGATGAACACATATGAGGAAAAAAGTCCATCTCATATGTCATTTCATGAAGTGGCACACTGCATTTATCTCATTTCAATTCAGATGCAAATTATACTGTTCATGTTTTCCTTATCCACAGCATGGTGAAAAAGTGCACTCAGTTCCAGACTTGGTGGCAGGCACGGGCCGTTCTATTGGAAGACAAAAAGTGCACTTAATTCTAGACATGGTGGCAGGTGCGGGCCATTCTATTGCAGTACAAATAAAAAGCAACCCTGCATTAATAATTATATATCCCGACTGGATACAATATAGTAATGGTGATATCTGACAGTAGGAAGAGAATGGGGGGAGAAGTAGAGGAAGGGCAGTAAGTACAGAACTTGATAACAAGAAATGGGTTTTGTCTGCTGTTTCTGGTCTGGTCTGGCCTAAAACAAGACAGATGACAAAATAAACCATTGAGGGACTCTGCAGTTGGGCACTACTGTCCGCAACCAGCTAGAACCAAGCACCACAACTGCTGTCTTCCTCTATTGAAGAACTGGAACCATTGCAAGACTGTACCTGATACTCAACCCAGCCCTCAAGTCTACCCAGCAACACTGAATGGTCCACAGTGTTAAATGCAAAAGACAGATTGAAAAAGGTCATGATAGAAACATACATAGAAACATAATTTGATGGCAGATTAGGGCGCTTGGCCCACCCAGTTTGCCCATTTATGGACTGCATATACATATATACATGTTTATAGCATATGTTTTTTATTTATGTATTTTATTTTAGTCTCTGGTAACCGGGTAAGGCCCACTAGGCACAAGTGCCTGTTTTCAGGGGTGACTCGGGAGCACTGGGGAGGTTAGGTGACTTGCTCAGAGTCACACAGTATGCAAGTGGAGGTTGTGAGAATTAAACCCAGGTCTGTCTGCTGGATGTAACAAGCTCATTCACAGCTCATTACTTTAACCTCTAGGCTATACTGCCAGCCCCAAATACAGTATATAGATAGCAATCTTCCTGCATATACAGATGGCGATCTCTAGCTAGTAAAATATCATTGCATACCCTAATCAGGGCTGCCTTCATGTAATGCTTACCCCAAAAAACAGATTAGAATGGTTTAAGAGATCATTATTCTCCCAATGTGCCATGAGCTATGCAGCGACCATCTTTTCTGCAACCTGCTGCAACTCTGTACTGTATGCAGATGACCCTGACGTCCACCACAGTGCTGCTACCATTCCCAACATCTGCAAATCCATGTCCGATTCCTTTGCTTAAGTTCAGTTTTGGTGAATTAAAAACAAGTTTATCTTAAATGGCAAAAAGACAAAAGCCATGCTCTTTGGCTCAAAACCAAAACTCCTTGCAACCTCCTCTGACCTCTCCCTTACCTTTGTTAATGGGTCCTCAGTGGAGGAGGTGAGCAGTTTTAAGTACCTGGGAGTCTTACTAGACCCATTCCTTGATGTTTTTCCCCATGTTACCTCAATCTGCAAATCAGTGAATGCTAAGCTGTGCATGGTTTTCAAGGTCAGACACTGCATAGCACTACTGCCCGTCTGGCCATAGCTCAGGGGGTTCTCCATCCTGGACTTACTTATGGTCTCCTGGTTTTCCTAGTAGCAAATAAAACCATCCTCTCAAAATGGGACATAACATACAACAATGTATGTTACTTTGCCTTGGCCACTCTTAGACTTACACACCATTGCCATCTTTACTCTGGCCTGGGCTAATCCTCCCCTACTGGCCAACATTCTCTAGCATTAAACCATTTCATCAATCAATTCATGAGGAGTGTCTCTCTGTCTTCTCTTGCCACCTATCTATGGCACCCTCTTTCCTCTTTTTCATTGAGATCAGCTAACTGTCAACCTCTCCTAGAGTGGCGATGTTCCATGAGCCATGGTAAACTGGCTTTTGCAGTCAAGCCCCCAGTTTTTGGAATGCCCTTCCTCCTAATGTACACTGCTCCCCAGTCACTCACTGTTCTGCAAGGCTCTGGAAGTCTCCCTATGCCCTACTGGCCCTTGTTCTTGCCCTTAATTCCATCCAAACTACTGGACCTAGCTTGTCCTAGCACTGCGCTCTCTCCTCCCATAGCTGGATAATTTTAGGTTGCTCTAAATGTTTAAGCAATTTATACAGGTAAAGTCTTCGGTTTTTCTCATGTATCCATTTTGATGTTTGTACTGCTGTCATTGCACTTCTTAATTCTAAACGTTAGCATAAATTCTGCTGAACTGTAAAGCCTTGTTGTCTGTTCACACTTATTTGTTGTTTGATGATGTCTTCTACAGAACTTCTGCTCATGACAGCTATTGTAACTGTACCAGATCATGCCTGAAAAGAGGCAAATTTATGCCTTGTGTGTCTTACCTGGTTATTAAAAACAATAAATAAGGGCCGGCCCGGTGGCACTGAGGTGACCCAGGTTTGGGAATGGACTTGGGTCATCGGGGATTGGCAGGGGAGGGAGGAGATCGAGTGTGTGAAGAACTGCTGTCCCGTCCCGGTGGGGGGTACTGGGGCATGCCTTGCTCTCCAGTGGCCCCTGTTGGAGATAAGGAGACCCTATAGAGAGCGACACTGGAGTTAGGGGTGGAGCAGCAGCAGATGCCTGCACGCAAGGTGCACCAGTGTCATTGCATGTCTGCACTCCGAGGGGAAAACTATGGCACAAAACCCCAGAGGACCAGGGAGGTGACGGAGACCACAGGGACCGAGGCCCACATCCCATTACCAAATCAACCATCTACCAGCTCTCCCGAGCTGCTCAACCTGGACCATGGACTTTTCCTCTAATTACAGATAGGCCACCAGGTAGTTGGGGTGGGGTAGTTGGGGCAGCCCACACAGGGGGATCCGGGGGCTGAACGAGTCTGTGCGTCCAGGGTGGGGGTGCTCAGCAACGTGTCTCTTGAGGAGGGTGGTTTCAGGCCGGGCGTAGAGGCCAAGGTTCAGTGGGTACTCCTGAGAGATGCTGTGGCCCACCCGAGAAAAATAAAATATACACACAAAAAAACCCAACTATAAATGAATAATACCTTGACCAAAAAGCGAAGGTTGGAGACAGGTCAATAACTGGCTAGATTATCAGGTTCTAATGGTATCTTTTCAAGGATAGGCCTCAACACTGCATTTTTCAAAGAGCTGGTGTACTGCCTGTAACTTTCAGATTCAGTCAGCTACCACATTTTATATCTGAAGTAATTTTTTTCCTGTTCTTTTTTGATAATTAGAGGATTTTCTACCTGAGAGCACTAGGTGTGAAGTGTGGAACAGCACTGCACCTGGAGGCTGCAGTGAGTTCTTTTCCTCCCTACAGATCGTCAGCATTGTGACCTTGCTGACTGTGACATCACTAGTAATCAGGAAGAGCCAATCTCCTGTTGCTCAACTAGTAACATGACACACGTGTTACAAATCAGGCTGCAAGGTTTGTGATGTCACATGATGATGAAGCAGTGGGAGGAACAGAACTAGATATGTCTGCTTTCAGGTAAAGCACTGCTTTTCACATCACACCCAGTACGAGTAGGTAGAAAATCATCTGCTGACCACATCAAAAAAGAAAAACACTTCAGTAATAAAAATAGAATAATAGATAGATAAGTGTGTATTACAAGGCAGTAATACCATTGAGAGGTTTTGGGGACATGGAACCTCGAGAGCGAAGCTCTAGAGGTCCTAAAGTCCCTCAAATCTCGAGATGGTATTACTGCCTTGTAAAACACTTATCTTTTATTTTTTGTAATATATGGATCCATTGATAATTCTACAGTTGGAGATGACCTTTGAACTGTAGTATTATCAGCAAACACAATAGTATTATCACTTTTTAGGATAGTATTATTGAGAGTAGTGATGTATTACTGGGACATTTTTGTATAACTTAGTATAGTATTATTGAGGTTAGTCCATATATTACAAAGTAATGACTACTTTTAATTTCTAATAATCTCGGCCTGCTATCTTGTGGTGCTACTAACACTTTAATGGCTTTCTCAGTGGTCCCTCCGTCAGGGAGACATTGACAATACCTGTCAACACTGGGGCCAGTTCCCTCGGCTCATTCTGGAGCAACTGGGTAGGGGCTCAATCCAGTATACACGTCGTGCAATGCAAGTCAATGTCTGACCCGAGGATCTGTTCTTCATCCCACTGCTTAGACTTCTTCCCCCTCCAATTACTGCGCTTACCATGAACTTCCCATCTATCCCTGCTCCCTCTTTTCTTGGGAATGAATGAAATCTGGCCACCTCTGCCTACAGTCTTAGTTTTGAAGAACTCATGCAAGGACTCACAGCTGTCTAAATAAACTTGTTCCCTCTGTTGTAGAGAGTCAGAATGTAATAAGCTGTCTATTCCAAAAGGAAAAGTGTGGCTGGGTGGTTCCTTTCAACTGGCATCACCGAAGCAAAGAAGCGTTTCTTTTTTTTTTAAACAGTATACTTTATTAAATGCTTTTTACAAAACAGCAACACATAAAACAAGTAACAAGTTACAAGTTTATCCTGTCCTCCCATCAACATTCAGGGGGCAGAAGGGGCTGTTGTAGCGATACAAGGTAGATACCAATACAAAGCTGTAATTACAAGGTACATAGCTAAGCAACAGCAGACATTTAAGACATTAATAAACTTCCAGTTATTGATCAACTAAGTAACAATTAGAAAGACATCCAAAATCTCCCATCTTCTCTGATATACTGTGGGTTGATTATGCATGTTGCCTATCATTTTTTCTTTTCTTAAAGCTTCTAATGTTGGGTTATGCAATTCTGAGTAATAATAATAATAAGTTTATTTATAGAGCGCCTTTCAATTATCAAGGCGCTATACAAAATAGAACAACACAAATGATAAAATTCAATATAAAATACAATAAAATCACAATATAGTCAACATCTCAGAAAACATCAGTATTCCAAAAAAGCTATTTGAAAAAGATGGGTTTTTAAACCTCTCTTAAATTCCTCCATGGAGGTGCACTCCCATAACCGGCGTGGTAGAGAATTCCAAAGAGTGGGTGCGGCATAAGAAAACGCTCTACAACCTGAAGATTTAAGACTCACTCTTGGAATCTCTAGCAACCCCTTGTCGGCCGAGCGGAGCGATAGGCCAGGGCAGTAAGGAACCAGAAGTTCTTTCAGATAGGCCGGACCCTGATCATGTAGGGCTTTGAAAGTCAGTAAACTGATTTTAAAGGTGATCCGCCACTGTATCGGTAGCCAGTGCACTTCACGCGGCACCGGGGTAATGTGACAGGACCTACTTGTCCCAGTCAACACCCAGGCTGTTGTGTTCTGCTCTAGCTGTAGGCGGCGGATTTCAACCCCAGAAAGCCCAAAGTACAGGGAGTTGCAGTAGTCCAAACGTGAGGACTCAAAGGCGTGGACCAATGTTGGTAACGTGTCAGACAAAACAAGGTGCTTAACTCTGGCGATATTCCTAAGATGGTAAAAGGAAGTCTTGATGACTGCTGACACTTGTGATTGCAGTGTCAGCCTGTCATCCAAGATAACCCCCAGGTCATGCACCCATTCAGAAGTCGGGAGTGAAACGCCGCCAAGAAAAATTCCTGAGGGCGCACCAACAGACGACCCGTCTATCTCATGACCAGGGTCCACCACCAAAACCTCTGTCTTTTCTGAGTTCAACTTCAGCCAACTAGAGTCCATCAAGTTCTGGACTTCTTTCAGACAGTTGTTAAACACCAAGAGAGCTCCATCCTGGTCAGGGGCAAAAGACAGGTGTAGCTGGGTATCATTTGCATAACAGTGAAACCTCAGTTCATACCGTCTTATAATGTCTCCGGGGGGCAGCATATACACCGCAAATAACATGGGAGATGGCACTGAACCCTGAGACACCCCACACAACAAAGGAGTTAGGTCTGAGGAAAAAAACCCAGACACAACACTTTATGATCTCCCGGTGAGGAATGAGGTGAACCATCGGAGGACAATTCCCGATATTCCACAAATCTGCCTCAGGCATGCTATCAACACCAAATGATCCATGTTGTCAAAGGCTGACGAGAGATCAAGAAGAACTAGAATAGAATGTCTCTTCTGATCTCTCGCCCTCAGAAGATCATTAAGCACCCAAACCAGCACAGTCTCGGTGCTATGTCTTTTATGAAAACTGGATTGGAAGGATTCATAGATGTCATGTTTGGTTAAAAGGTCTTCCAATTGGGCCACCACTACCTTCTCAATCACCTTCCCAATAAAGGGTAGGTTTGAGATGGGTCTGTAGTTTGTGAAACAGTCTGGGTCCAAGGTAGCTTTCTTCAAGAGAGGTGTCACCACCGCCTCCTTCAGAGAGCTAGGAAACTCACCCGTCTTCAAGGAGCACCAGACTATTTGCACGAGGATTGGACTGATGATATCACTACAACCCAACATTAGGGAGGTCGGTCCAGGATCCAAACTACAGCTTGTAGGGGGTATACTATGGATGATCCTCATGACATCCATGAAGTCAGGTCGACTGAAGGAACTCCAAGAAATTTGAGGTACTGTGAACTCACATTGTTCAACAGCATCCCCCTTAGAGTTTGCTGGATGCAGATCCGCCCTGATGTCGGCCACCTTTTTTGCGAAGAAATGAGCAAGCTCCTCACACTCTTAATTGCGAAAAGGCTTTCCGAACCTGCAGACAGGCTGGGTTGCACAGTCTGTCTACTGTTCAAAAAAGCTGAGCTGGTTGGTTCCTAGCAACTGCAATCTCCCTGGACAGGAATTCTGCCTTCTTACGGGTGATTGCAGATTGGTAGACAGAATAATGGTCCATCAATCTAAGGTGGTCGGCATCAAGGGCAGATCTGCGCCAACAATGCTCTAACCTATGCTCCTGTCTCCGTATCTCCCTCAATGTCCCATTAAACCCAGGGGACTTGGGGAAAAAGGATAAGGGGCATACACGAACAGGAGCAATAGAATCCAGAGCCACCGTAATAGCCGTCTTATAGGCCACCACCAGGGTCTCTGGACTTCTGCTCACCAACGCGGGGGATGAGAAGTCAAGGACCGCTGCAAGGCCATGAGAAGTAACATCCCATAAAGGGTGGTACCTAATCATCTCCACCGGGGTAGGCCTTCTCAGGGGGGTGCACAAACTGAACCTCACGGTGTAGTGGTCTGACCAAGCGACTGGTTCCACCCCCAAATCGGAAGTATCAATCCTAAAGAGAAGGACTAAGTCCAAGGAGTGTCCAGATTCATGGGCTGCGGTGGAAACCACCTGTGTGAAGCCCAAAGAAATCATTAATTGGAGGAACTGATTACCAAATTGCGAGAGTTCATCATCGACGCAGGCATTAAAGTCACCCAGAACCATCAATCTGGGCAACTCAAACAACATGTCGATGATGAAGTCTGCCACTTCCTGTAAGAAGCGTTTCCCATCACTTGGTGGGCGGTAGATGAGTACAATTCGAACACCTACACCCGCTACCACTGTACACTCAAAGGACTCAGTCTCCCTCACTACCACACTCGTGAGGCCCAGTTCAGTCTTGAAACAGACTGCAACCCCCCCACCCCTGCAATCCAATCTCGGGCAGTGTATCACCGAGTACCCAGCCGGAGTCATGGCCTCCAATGTGGGGCTGGGATTTTCATCCAGCCAGGTCTCGATGATGTAAGCCAGGTCCACTGAACTGACAAGATAATAATGCCCGTCTTGTTTCTGATGGACCTTGCATTGCATAACACCGCCCGAGTTGGACGAACCTCGGAGGCTGTCAAACCATCTGCCTACTAAATTCCGTAGTGCCCTTGGGTATGGGCAGCAGACATAGTAAACCATGATCTAGACTCCATTCACCCCAGGGCGCCTTCTGGATCTGACTATCCCAGTACAATGGCCCCCCTCATTCATCCTCCCTTGTTCGCAGCCCCCGGCCCTCTTCTCTCTCCTACAGACAATCCCCAGTGCTCTACAGCACTGATGTATATCATAATGGAGAGGGAGAGAATAAAAAAGGTGGAGGGCATGAAGAAAGGAGGATGAATAGTGCACCACCGTGGGGACAGAGGGCCGGCACATGCCACTGCAGAACAATTAAAACCAAAACAATAAACCTACCAAAACAGTTATCAAACAAATAATTCTAAAACTTAATCAAAATAAATTAAATGAACCAATCCCACCCCAAAGAAAATCAAGTCTAAACCCAGCAAGAGGACTCCTAAAACAAAACAAATACGATAAAATAAAATACAAGGGTTCTCTCACCACCCCAGCTTAAACAAAATACTAAAGTTTTTTTTAACACATCCTTCCCCCCCCCCAGTCCTCTCATGACCAGGAAATAGATGAAGCACTAAAATGAAATAAAAATAAAAATAAATGGACACAAGGTCCTCTCACCACCTCGCTGTCCAGATCAACTTAAAGCAAAATAAAAAAAATAGGAAGTCATCAATCCACTATCAAAATCAATCAATCAATCAAAATCTTTATTTATTCAGGCGAACATCATTGAGCATAGCTCATTTACAAGATGGACCTGAGTGGTCATAACAAAAAAGGTTACAGAGTGTATACAGAAACATGATATTGAAATAGCACAAATACAAACATTTATGAGTGAGATAGATGTACAATTATTTACATATATACAAGGCAAAGGACAGTAAATCAAAAACCTATTAAAGGTGAGAAACAAACAGTCTGGTAGGGATAAGGCTTGGATAATGGTACATGGGTGGGCATATATGTTTGAGGTTTGATGTGGAAAGGACCAGAGGAATGATAGAAGAATAGGGAGGAGCTTTAGAAGGGGGTGGGGAGAGAGGGTGTGGGGGTAGGGTGTGGGAGGACTAGGCCTTGTGAAGCAATTGCATGAATTGGGATTAGGCTGGTGTACAGCTTTTGAAGGATATAAGGGGATCAGTGTTTCCATTTTCAATGTCTTTTGGATAGAATTCCAGATAAGTGCCAGGGAATAACTGATTGCAGCTCTTCCATACCGGTGCAGGTGATAGGAATCTTCAGCAGGATCAGTTTGTTGATCCTCAAGGTGTAGGGCCTGGATGTGATCTGGTTGAAGCAGTCTGAGATGTAGGGAAGGAGTTTGTTTGTCAGAGCTTTGTAGATCCAGGTAGCAGCATTTTTCTTCTTCTATGTTGCAGGGATGTCCAGCTGACTGCATTGTAGAGAGAGCAATGATGGGTGCTAGAGGGAAGGTCAGTAATGAATCTAATAGCTCTATGATACAGGGTGTCTAGTTTGTTTAAATGGGAGAGGGAGCAATGACCATAGAGGAAGTCAGCATAATCAATGAGGGACATGAATGATGCAAGGATTAATCTTTGTTTGGAATCTTTGGTCAGGTAGTGTTTGATTCTATAGAATAGACCAAGTCTTTGTCTTAGCTTTTCAGGAGCTCTTCAACGTGGGTAGTATAGTCTAGTTTATTGTCTATCCATACTCCTAGGTATTTGAATTGTCAACATATTCCAGATTTTCACCAAGGATGGTAGAGAGTTGTGGAGGGTGAATGATGGGATAGTGGAAGAACAGTTCTTGGGGCAAAGAACATAGCTTTGGTTTTCTTAGCATTTAGTAATAATTTCTTTTTTAATAGGTTATGCTGGAGGAGGGAGAATTGAGACTGTAGGAGCTCACAGGCTTTTGATGGTGAGGGATCGCTCACATAAAGTACAGTGTCATCTGCAAAAAGGTGGATATTAGAAAGAGAGAGATTGGAGTCAATATTGTTGATGTAAATGGCAAAAAGGATGGGACCCAGGATGGAGCCTTGCGGTACACCTCTTACGAGTGGCTTAGGTGAAAAGTCGATTTTGTTCGTAAATATATAACCAAATCCACTGAAATCAAAACACACACAGCAGACCAGTTATCCATAGGATTCAGGGGATATCCAGGGCTCTCATCTCACAATAAAACAAGGCCCCCTCACTCCAAACTGAGTGAATTCCATAAGAAATAAGGTGGCCTAATAGAACACCCAGGGCAAGCCACACTTAGTAGCTCAACCTGAGGGTCTAGGGGGCAAGGAACATCAGTCACTTCCTTGACCACACTGTCCTAGCACCCCCTCAGACCACCAATCAAGTGGGAACCCCAGTGAGATAAAAGTATCTCAAGTCAATGCAAAGGCATTCCAAAATACAAATCCTGGATACGCCAGACAGGCTCCGGTCAGGGAAGTCCATATAAATCCACTGTCCTGAAAAAACCTTCACCAAAAGGCATCCTCAATATTTCACTCACAGGACCAAAATTCCCACACTTTCCTCTGTCCTAGTAAATCCTGTAGTGAGCGAGGAGAAAAATTTTCGGTCTTCAGGCAAAGAACCCCTACACTCTACATCATGCCTTGCACACAAGCAATTTGGGTAGCAGAGCTCTATAATAAGCAGTGTCCTGCAACACCTCCATCATAGAATTGAAGGTCCTGCTATCTCCTTGAATGCCCGATTCAACATTCAGTTGGGCAGTAGGACACATATTGCAAATACTTCCCTCAGCCCTGATGAACCTTGTAACAGGTAGAGAACATGATCCCAGTCTCAGGGACAAACCTCTCAGTCTACTCCACACCCGCTCCGTATACAGCCCGAACAGCAGGGAGCAAATTGCTGAAAAAACAATCGGCAAAAATCGGACTTCCCTTCGTCCTGGGCTCGTCCTGGAGTACTGCACTAACACCACTGAATCCACTGGTCCGCAGATTACGGCTAATGCCGGACAAAACCAAAAAATAAATGTTTAAAAATCACAAATGGTTTCCATATGCAAAAATCACAAATGAAAACACAACGCAGCAGCACAAACAAAAACGCAACGCAGCAGCATGCTCAGCTCAGCGGCCATCATCCCATTAGACATGTAGGATCTGCAAGGTGAGTAAGAAGGCACTGTGCTATCCAGTCAATGCCTAAGGATCAATCTCTTGGCAGTGCCTGCTATTAAGGATATATGGTACCTTCTCTGGCCTATGATCTGGTCTAGATTCAGACTCAAGAGACAGATTTATGGGGTGAAGGCTGAGTCAAGGCCTAGCAGGGGATCTATGCACCTTTGGATCTCATCATAGAGGGGTTTTGCTTTAGTACAGTCCCAAATGAGAAGGTGACACATCTAGTGCATTTGTCAGCATCCAAGTGACCCTTTTTTTTTGGAGCTTGACAGGTGTTTAATATAGATTATTAACCACTTTGTACTGTGTGAGTCCAAGGCTGTCAGCTTTAGTATACTGTTTATACAGGAATCCAAAAGAAGCTGTTGCGAATCAGCTCTGGGTTGGTGCTGTTGAGAGGGCGGCCAGCCCCACACAAAGTTCAAAACAGCTGCACTCATGGACACCAAACACACATGGAATCAAAGTAGAAGTCTAAATTCATTTATTTTTGGAGTGAACCGTAAGCCATAGCCTCAGCGCTTTGGCAGTCAGCCTGACTGTATGGCTTACGACTCACTCCTATATCAATAAATGAATTTGGAACTTTTACTTTGATTCTGTGTGTGTGTTTGGTTGTCCATGAGTGCTGCTGTTTTGGACTTTACTATTTATAAAGATTGCACTACATTTTGGTTCTGATGTGTGGGTCTGCCAGCTCTGGGAACTCTTTTTGCCAGTATAGGCGTGGTATACTAATTTTTTGTAGATCAGAGAAGTGCAGTGCCCTTGTGAGGATAATGTATATAATTTGGTCCAAACCTTCAGCTGGGTGAAAACCCAAGGCCTTGAACCTAAGGTGGCTGCTAACACATGTGGTACCTGTAGGAATGGGAGTACAGGTATCTTAACATTACCATTATTTTACTTGTACTTGTCAAAGGAGATTAGTGTGTTATCCCGTAACATATGTCCTAGAGTGGAGATGTTAGTTGGGTATAGAAAGGAAGGGGATATGGGTTTTTTTGGATCTGGAAAACAAGATTCCCTTTAAGGGGCTGATCTTGTTCATGTGAGGATTTTGTCCCCAGTAGTTTATGTAGTTGTTTATGAACCAGTACAGATGTTCCAATAGGGGTGTTTCTAATGATGTGGGGTAGCATGCTGCATGGGATAGATAAGAGATCCTTGGAATTTATCCCTACTCTATAGCAAAGGTCAAGCTCCATTTGTTTCCACCGTGGAAGAGATGGATTATGCTTGGGTTGTTCTGGGCCACCTCTCCACCAAAGGAACTGTCTCACGTGCAGGGCCCAGTAGTACAGTTTGACGTCAGGTAACTAAAGTCCCTCCTTTTCCTTAGTGGTAGTGAGCTTACGATATGTGTTCTACGAGGAGTCTTCCCACTCCAGAGGAAAGTATTTATTGCGGTTTTTATGTGGGTGTATCAGTAATCTGGCACTCTCTGGCCTAAGTATCCCTGTCGGGATTCTTAGCACCCTGGCGATGTCTAATATCAGGTAAGTTTCTTCCCTCTCTCCTTTTTTTCCCTTCCTCTTCTATTCCCTCTATTTCCCTCTGCCCAATTTGTCTTCACCTAATTCTATCCCCTGGCAGGGTTCTCTTCATCCTGCAGGGGCGCAGCACTGGGCAATTACTCTTCCTTCACTCCCCCTCCCCCTCTATTCTTTCTACCCAACTAGTCCTTATCTGATTCTGTGCTCTACATAGAATTTGACGGCAGATAAGGACCGCTTGGCCCACCCAGTCTGCCCATTTCCCTACCTAATGGATAAGCTGCAGATCCTAGTTAACCAGCAGCCTACTTCCCTACCCCAACCCCCTAGAATTGCCTTATGACTGTCCCATGCATGCTCTGGCAGGGTTCTCAGCATCCTGGCGTGGACTAGTCTTAGGCAAGCTTCTTCTTTCCTTCCTCTTCCCTCCTTTCCCTTCATCCTTTCTTTTCTCTCTTCCCAATGTGTCTTCACCTAGTTCTGCCCCCTGGCAGGGTTCTCAGCATCCTGGAGGGGTCCAGCACTGGAAATGACTCTTCCTTCCCTCCCCTTTCCCCTCCATCCTTTCTACCTAACTTGTCCTCGCCTGACTCTGCTCTCTGGCAGGGTTCTCAGCATCCTGAAGAGGCCTAGTCTTAGGCAAGTTTCTCCCACCCTTCCTCCTCCTTCCCTTTACCATCCCCTCTACTATTTCTACCCAACTTGTCCTTGCCTACTCCTGCCCCTTATTTTAAATCCTCACATCATTCTGCCACTGCCAGCGATCTCCACACTCTGAAGGAGCCAGTTCCAGGTATAACTCATCCTTCCCTACCCTATCCCTTACCCCCAACCTCCCTCCTACCCCTCTCTAACCCCCTGCACTTAAACAAAGGAATTAGTTCACTTGAGCTAATAACTTGCACTTTTTGCTCTCTCTGAGGTGCTCCCAGCTTGCAGTAGCCCTGTGTTAACTTGCTCCTTGCAACTGATTTTTTGCTTACTTTGCTCCGGTAATGTTCTCCCCATTGTTATCCTTTCCTTGCCCCAGCTGGTTTCCCCTATCTACCCCTCTACCCTCCTTGATGTCCCCTCACTGAACCTCATTCATTCAATAATTGCTAAATGATCTGCCTCCTAACCGTGATCCATTCCTGCAAGGAGTTGGCTCCAAGGCTACATTACATTTCTGTACTATGTTCTTCAGATATGTCACTTGTAATTAAATGCATATTCCACCGGTATTTATTTATTTATTTGCTTTTGGTAACCTGGTAGGTGCATTAGGCAAGAGGCCTGCCTATTTTCAGGTGTAACCCCCCTGCAAATGGGGGTTCCCAAAAGACTTCCAGGAGCTTGCTTGAATGCTCCAAGCCTGAATGGTGTTTGGCGTTTAAGCCATTTATCAGTGAGTGTTTTTAGAACCTCTGGCACTGTCTCTTTAAGAGCTGTCTGCTTGCAGACATAATTAGTTTGTATGGGGGGACTGTGTGCTTCTCTGTTTGAGTACCACTCGAACTGCTGCTAATTTACTTCATTTTGCAGTCACTAGGAGTGAAAGGAACCTATCTGAAAGATGTAACTGTTTGCCAGAAATTATTTAGAGTAATAATGAAATTACAGTTTGTCTAACCTGCTTTCTTTGCAGTCAGAACTGTGTCTGCTAGTTCCCATTCTAGTTTTGAACTGCTGAACTGGACCAATCAGTGTGGGGTAAGCTAGCTCTAAAATGGTGCCTTGGACGAATCAGAACTTGGACTCATAATCTGAGCCAGCCACAAGAGGATTGTATGGGCAGTGACTCTGGGAGATGTAGTTTAGACTTCAGTGCCTTTTGGACCAACAGCAGCAGTCTATTGTGAGTGACAGCCAATCCAGTCAAGAACTGGGAGGAACTCAAAGGAAGTGCCCGTTTTTCAGTTGGAGTGTCAGTTGAGCTTTGGCAGTGAAGAAGGAAGGAGCCCTGTGCTTTTTCAGTGTGCAGTTTTAGTCAAAAAACGTGTGTAAGGCCCAGAGTTCCGGTCTGCAGCTTGTGTAACAGCTTGTTAGGACTGAATCCGTCCTGTGAAAAGAATCAAAGGATCTCTGAAGAGTAGAAACCAGGCTCACCCTGTAGAAGACTGGAGGAATTCCTGAAAATTGCACTTGGTCTGTCAGGAACTGAATCTGCTGTGTGTTCTCCGGTATTGTGCAGTAATTGCGATCGGGATACAGATGCAGCCTGCCTGGTATAGTGCTTTCTTTTATATGGATGTGAAGAGGTTTGTGAACTTCAAGTGAGCCTCTGACATTGAAGGACCTTATTCATTTGGAGGTCGTGAGTACTAATTCAGGGTCGCCTCCTGTTGAATTGCCACATTAATCCAAATGGAATTACTGTACTGCTGACTGTTTAATTCTCCTTTCTCTGTGTGAAAGGGCCCCTACCAGCTGCCACGGTTTGGACTAGCCACTAGGGCTTGGGTACCTGGACAGTAAACTGATAGGGATAGGTCTGTGCACAGAGCCATAGGTAGATTAATAGAGTGATAAGCCACCAACCTGATTTCCCCTGTCCTTGTTATATCCCCTAAATAAATCAGAGCTGCTCGCTTCAGCAAAGTTATACTGCCTGAGGTATTTGTCTATGTTAAAGTACTGTACTGTGATTGTTGCACTGTATCTCATTTCACAGGAGGTCCCAGTGCGGAACCAGACCTGGGGTAAGTGTATACTGTGAAGGTAATTCGATATATTGTGTGGGCCACTAGTGGGAAGAAAGGGGTTGCATGTCCCAGAGGGCTGTGACCAAGTTAGTTTAACTATTGCAAACCCTGACCTCTGGGTGGAGGCACGCCATTGGATCCAGGCCCCTCAACCTGTTAGTGGCAAATCAGGCAGGGAGTAGCCCCTGGGATAGCCATCTAGGGGTTACATCTTGGAGGCTCACCGCTGGGATTGTGTGTCCTCTAGTGGCCATATTTACGAACCACTGTTAAGAAAAAATGGGTACCCGACAGAAGTGGCTGTGCACCGGCTGGTGGAGTGGTGTACTGGGGAGAGATCGCCCCAAAATGCTATCTTATCCTGGACATCCCCTGGGTATCAATACGGACACTGTGCAGGGAGTACTTTCCAAGGTGGAAGGTTTACAAAACCCTGTGGTGGTGGGTCGGCATGCTAATCTGCTCACCCACACTTTCCTGGCCCTAGTAGAGTTTAAGGATCCCATAGATAGCTCCAAGTGCCACAGACCATTACCCCAGAGGGAGCCTCTACTGCTTGAGAGTGATAACTAAGGACAGTAAGACCGGGGAATCAGCCCCCACCACTATCTGAAACTTTTGAGGAGAAATTTGCTGAATGGTTGCTGGGAGAGGGAAAACTGTGGAGGACTTGAAGAAACTATTCTGCCACCTGGGGTGTTCCTCCCCAACACCCTCTCCTGCTCCAGTGCCCGTAATGGTGGCTGAACCAATGCAGACTCCTATTTCTGCACCTGCCATTAGTCACGACTCTTACCGAGGTTGAGGATTTTTCTGGCACCCTCCCACCCCAAGGGGAGGATGACTGGGAGACCTGGATAGACTATGTTGCCCCACATTGCTAGAATGGCAATGCTCGGAAGGCTAAAAGCTAAAGAGGGCTAGTGAGCCCGAGGTCCTGCCCTGCCACCATCCTGCTAAACGGGCCAGTAACCCTGAGAGCGACTGCACAGGCCTATCTTGAGGCCTTGGAGAATGTGTATGGGAGCCCAGATTCTGATGAGGACCTATGGTGGAGAGTAAGAAATGCACAACAGTACCAAGGAGTTGTTGTCTGTGTATGTCTCTGGCTGGAAAATTGTTGCAAGAATGCCTCAGAAAGGGTAGTTTGCCAGCGATTGAACTGGACCGAACCAGACTGGACAGAATCTTAAGTCTGCCCCTTCTCAGAACTGCTGTTGCTTCAGTTCGCTTGGCAAATCGACTGGAATCCCCACCCTCCCATAGATGAGTTAATGAGAGAAATTCGAGGAGTTGGAGAAAGGGCGACTGGGAGGTACCTGCACCAACAGCTGTGGCTAATACACTGGTGACTGAGGGTGACCCATCAAGTGAAGTTCAGGGCAGAGGTTGACAGTCAATGAGTGCTCTGACAAGGAAAAGATATGCCACAATGGGCTGAACTGTTGAGAGAGATCCGGAATTCAAAACAGTCCTTTATGAAGGCCACGCTGCAAGTACGGGCCCCTGACCTATATCCGACTGCATCTGCTATGGGGGTGGGGGTACCCACCATGTATCTCCTGCTGATAACAGCTCCAAACTCAATTCCTTGACCATGGAAGTGGAGAAACTGACGAGATGTCTCCAAATGCTTATCACGCCAAGCAGACAGAGATGGCACCCAGGTTTCCAGTTAGTAATACCCCGCCTCTGGCTCCCAGTGTGGCGCCGGCCAGCTCAAACTCCAGAAAGTATGTTTTGCTATAATTGTGGGAAAGATGGGCACATGAAAAGGGAATGCCAGTCCCCAAAAGACACTGACAAAGTTGCATATAGGCTACAAGGAGAGCTTGGGAGAAGAAATCAGTGGTTAAGAGGTGCACGACATGATCCCAGTGAGGGCACCAAAATGCTAATTCACGTCCTTCTGTGGCAAGTTCAGTTGCCCAGGCCCCTACTACCGCCTCTCCAGACTGGTCCAGAATAGTGGGTCCCTCCATGGAGACCACTGTAAAGGTGAATGGAGTGTCTACAAGAGCTGTATTAGACAGTGGCTCCCAAGTGACATTATATGTTCCAGGATTGGTATCAGAAGCATTTGTCAGACGTACCCTTACAACCATTAGAAGGACTGCATGTATGGGGTTAAGTGAGAAGGCCTACCCTATTCGGTATATCCGAATTTGGCTGTCTTTCCCCACCTCCGTGGCTGGAGTGGCCGAACAAGTAGAGACCCTAGCCTTAGTGTGTCCCCCCACTGGACTGTATGATGGTGTCCCTTTGTTGATTGGAACAAATGCTCATATGTTCGGAAGGCTGGCACAGTTGTGTTATGAAAAACAGGGTCAAAGACTAAGTAGAGCTTTAAGAGTTCCGGCTTTAATTAAGAAGGCCTATGAGGCAGAGAGATGCTGAAAAACAGAACCAGAGGAACCGGTCGGAATTGTATGGAAGAAGGATCCTGAGTCTCTGATCCTGGCGCCAAATGCCCAGTGTACCTTACAGGGAGGTCCGTATCAGAAAGGATGTTAAGAATAAAATATTAATGTTGGATGCACCAGGCGATGGAAAATTGCCAGAGGGACTGCTGGTCAAGCTAGTATTTTGCCCGCTAGAGCCCATGCTTATGCCAGAAGGGTAATGGTCCAAGTTCATAATGTGTCTGAAAGAGACATTCAGTAAACAGAGGTTGCATCCTGGCTAATGTGCATTGTGCAGACACTGCAGTGCTACCAGCAGCAAGAGTTCAAGGAAGAATGACAGAGTAACGCCTGACTTGTTTGATTTCGCGACTCCGCTGCCAGCTGAATGGAAAGTGAGGATCAGTGAGAAGCTTGCCCAGAGAGACCAGGTGTTTTCTTTAAAGGAATGGGATGTAGGATATGCAAGGAGCTGAGCACAATATCCGGCTGCATGACGAAGACCATTTCATGAGAGGTCTCGACGCCTGGCACCTGCTGTATAGATGATGTGAGACGCATCTGAGGAGAGATGTTAGCTGCTGGTGTAATACAAGAATCCAGAAGCCCTTATGCTTCCCCATTGTGGTAGTGAGGAAAAGAATGGAACAGTAAGGATGTGTGTGATTATCGCACCTTAAACCGGGCGGACTATCCTGATCAGTACACAAATGCCCTGCAGATTCAGGATGTTTGGACTGCCTAAACGGGAGCAAGTGGTTCTCTGTGCTGGATCTCCATGGGTACTACCAGATCCCGATGGGCCCAGAGGACCGTGGAGAAGACGCCTTTATCTGTCCGCTGGCTTCTATGAATTCATGAGGATGCCTCAAGGGATTTCAGGTGCCCAGCCACTTTTCAACGATTGATGGAGCGTGCAGTGGGGACATGAACCTACTAGAGTGCCTGGTATACCTAGATGATGTTATTGTGTTTGGCAGCTCACTGGAGGAACATGAGCAGATTATTTAAGGTATTGGACCGACTGGAGGACTTTTGGCCTTAAACTGTCCATTGATAAGTGTCAATTCTTTCAAACATCAGTAAAGCATGTGGACACATAGTATCCACCGAGGAATAGAGACCGACCTAAGTAAAGTTGAGTATTTTGACCACCTGGCCACAGCTCAAAATCTAAAGAACTGCAAAGATTCCTGGATTCTGTGGTTATTATCGGCGCTTCATCAAGGACTATTCAAGAGTGATCCGCCTTTACTTAATCTTACTCATGTACCCCAACCCACAAAAATACCAAAAGTCAGCGCCCTCAAGACTGAAAGAGTGTATTTTCATCCGAGTGAAGTATTTGGGTCTGCTGGACTCCTGATTGTGAGACTGCTTTTCATGAGATCATATATCAACTTACCCATGCTCCAGTGCTGGCCTATGCCGATCCAAGAAAACTTACGTCCCCTGCACACTGATGCGCTTGCAAGGGTTGGGGCTGTGTTGTACTAAGAGCACGAGAATGGCCTGAGACCAGTGGCCTTTGCTAGTAGAAGCCTGACCCCATCCGAAAGAACTATCCTGTACATAAGTTAGAGTTCTAGCTTTGAAGTGGGCTATTGTTGACCAATTCCATGAGTACTTGTATGGGGCTAAAATACTAGTAAAAACTGCAATAATCTCTTGACCTATGTGCAGACCTCAGCTAGTTGGATGCCACTGGCCATAGGTGGCTTTCTGCATTATCTACATATGACTATGTTCGAATACCGAGCAGGTCTGAACCACATAGATGCTGATGCTCTCTCCGAGGCCTGTTCCCCAGAATGATTGGGTCCGATTGGCAGAACCTGACATTCGGGCACTGCCGGAAGTTTGACAGGGAGGAACAATGTCCATGCGGACGCAGTGGACTGCATGGTGGATTTTGGGAGCCTCTGAGAATTGCATACCTGCTGCTTATTGCCACTTTTCTGCAATAGACATTGGTGCACTGCCTCAGCTGGACAATGACAGTATTCGGCGGGCTCAATCTCGCGATCCCATGATCAAAGCAGCTTTAGAAGCCCTCTATGCAGGAAAGATGTGTCCAAATTACGCTCCACTGATTTGAGAACTGTACACTGTTATACAAAGAAGGTCCTAAGTTGAAACTGATCAATAAACTGTTATACAGAGAAACAGTAGACAGAGGGGGACAAGTAGACAAACAACAACTAGTGCTGCCCACTGCCTTTCGAGACTCAGTACTGAGGTCCTTGCACAACCATATGGGGCACCTTGGTATAGATAGAACACTTGACTTGGTGAGATCCAGATTCTATTGGCCTAAGATGGGGGCTGATGTGGAGCAACACATTCGAACTTGTAGTCGCTAGCTACAGAGGAAAGCTTTTGCCCCAGAGGGCTGCCCCTTGTTAACATCACCACCAGTGCACCCATGGAGCTGGTCTGTATTGATTTCTGAGTTTGGAGTCAGATCAAAGAAATATCAGTAAGTGCTGGTGGTCACTGACCATTTCCACGGATATGCCCAAGCTTTCCCACCAAAGACCAGAAAGCATCCACTGTAGCCAAAGTACTTGTAGAAAACTTTTTGTTCACTATGGGGCTCACAAAGAATCCATTCTGATCAAGGGAGAGACTTTGAGAGTCGTCTGATCAAAGAGATGCTTCTCTGTGGGGAGGCGAAGTCCAGAACCACTCCTTACCACCCCAGGAGACCCACAGCCTGAACGTTTCAACCGACTTTGCTAGATATGCTAGGCAACCTGCACCCAAAGGATGCCTAGATGGAGCCAACAAATTAGCACCCTGGTACATGCTTATAACTGCACCAAAAGTGATGCCACTGGATTCTCCCCTACCGCCTGATGTTTGGAAGAGAAGCTCGACTACCAGTAGATGTGTGTTTTGGGGTCTCTCCTGATGGGGTTCAAGCTGACAACTATTTACAGTATGTGCAAAAGTTAAAGGCCCAGCTAACTCATGCGTACTAACTAGTCTCAAACCATGGCTGCCAAAAGAAATCTGGCCAACAAAGAAAGGTATGATAAAGGTGAAAGCACAGGAACTCCAGGAGGGAGATCGGGTATTGCTAAGAAATCTGGGACTGCATGGCAAGCACAAGATTGCTGACAGATGGCACCATCTCCCTCACTTGTAGTGGGCAAACTAGATGATCTGCAGTGTACAAAGTAAGGCCTGAGAATAATTCAAAGATGTAAAAACAATGCATAGAAATCATTTACTGCCCATTGGACAAATCTTAATTGAGTCTGAGCCCTAGAAGATGCCCCTCTGCACCAGTGACTAGAGCTGCTGCTAAGAAAAGATCAAGAAAGTCTGCACCTACAGAAGCAAAGTTAAAGTGTTCCCCTCCACAAGTCCCAGTTGAGCATGACTGTCAGTCCATATCGGAAGAAAGTGAGAGTGACTTTGGAATACTATCCTTCTAGAACTGAGTCAATTGTTTGGGGCAATCCCTAGTCAATACTGGAGACAAAGCTGGGCCTTCTGGACTGTCTAAGCCCAGCTTCATCCCTGGAGCCAATGCTCCCAGAAAGTGAAGTCAAAGCATCAGATCAGATGAAATGGAATCATTGTGCATGGTTGAACTGGTTGAGCTTTCAGGGAGGAAAATGATAGATTGGGCAGACTGGTGATACACCGAACAAGAAGAGTATTTTGAGTGCCCTGACAGTCCACTGCCAGTGTCCAAAGCTCTCCATGCAGCCAAATGTTGTGGACTCAGAACTGTAACTCCTGGAGCTGAAAGTGCCCCAAGTTCTAGCCTCTCTACCCCCATGGAGACTCCCCTGACAAGTGAGGACAATGCTGAAAATGAGGCTCAGAGTGCAGAGACTATAACAGTTCCCCTAGAAAGACTGGTCGAGCTGTAAAGCCTGTGGTGCACCTCAGTTATGATTCACTTGGGAGGCCTGTGGACTTGCCTCTCAATGTTGTCCATAAAGGAGTGTATGTGTCCCCAGCTCATTGCCCAAACTGAGCATCAGTGCTAACTCCAAGTTACTTGTGTTGCCCTCTAAGTATGGTGCCTTGCCCCATCCAGCCCCAAGGTAACTGATAGGGAAGGGCCCCTCTTCAGGTTTCATGTACAAGAGGTAATAACTTGAGTTACGGTACAATGTGTATGTAATACTGTGTAAAGAGTGACGACGCAATGTTTCAGAAATATGTTCTTGGTAAAATGATATATTGACTGATGATTACATGTGCGAGCCTAATGCAAATGTATATGGTTGCAGTTGAAACTTATGGGTACTTGCTTGACGCGACGTCAAGCTTTCCCAGCCAGGAAGGGTGTAACCCCCTGCAAATGGGGGTTCCCAAAGACTTCCAGGAGCTTGCTTGAATGCTCCAAGCCTGAATGGTGTTTGGCGTTTAAGCCATTTATCAGTGAGTGTTTTAGAACCTCTGCACTGTCTCTTTAAGAGCTGTCTGCTTGCAGACATAATTAGTTTGTATGGGGACTGTGTCTTCTCTGTTTGAGTACCACTGAACTGCTGCCAATTTACTTCATTTTGCAGTCACTAGGAGTGCAAAGGGAACCTATCTGAAAGATGTAACTGTTTGCCAGAAATTATTTAGAGTAATAATGAAATTACAGTTTGTCTAACCTGCTTTCTTTGCAGTCAGAACTGTGTCTGCTAGTTCCCATTCTAGTTTTGAACTGCTGAACTGGACCAATCAGTTGTGGGAGTAAGCTAGCTCTAAATGGTGCCTTGGACGAATCAGAACTTGGACTCATAATCTGAGCCAGCCACAAGAGGATTGTATGGGCAGTGACTCTGGAGATGTAGTTTAGACTTCAGTGCCTTTTTGGACCAACAGCAGCAGTCTATTGTGAGTGACAGCCAATCCAGTCAAGAACTGGGAGGAACTCAAAGGAAGTGCCCGGTTTTTCAGTTGGGTGTCAGTTGAGCTTTGGCAGTGAAGAAGGAAGGAGCCTGTGCTTTTCAGTGTGCAGTTTAGTCAAAAAACGTGTAAGGCCCAGAGTTCGGTCTGCAGCTTGTGTAACAGCTTGTTAGACTGAATCCGTCCTGTGAAAAGAATCAAAGGATCTCTGAAGAGTAGAAACCAGGCTCACCTGTAGAAGACTGGAGGAATTCCTGAAAATTGCACTTGGTCTGTCAGGAACTGAATCTGCTGTGTGTTCTCCCGGTATTGTGCAGTATTGCGATCGGGATACAGATGCAGCCTGCCTGGTATAGTGCTTTCTTTTATATGGATGTGTGAAGGGTTTGTGTACCTCAAGTGAGCCCTGCTGACATTGAAGGACCCTATCTTATTTGGAGGTCGTGAGTACTAATTCAGGGTCGCTCCCTGTTGAATTGCCACATTAAATCCAAATGGAATTACTGTACTGCTGACTGTTTAATTCTCCTTTTCTCTGTGTGAAAGGGCCCCTACCAGCTGCCACGGTTTGGACTAGCCACTAGGGCTTGGGTACCCAGGACAGTAACTGATAGGGATAGGCCTATGCACAGAGCCATGGAATTATTAGAGTGATAAGCTAATTAACCTGATTTCCCCTGTCCTTGTTATATCCCTAAATAAATCAGAGCTGCTCGTTTCAGCAAAGTTATACTGCCTGAGGTATTTGTCTATGTTAAAGTACTGTACTGTGATTGTTGCACTGTATCTCATTTCACAGGAGGTCCCAGTGCGGAACCAGACCTGGGGTAAGTGTATACTGTGAAGGTAATTCTGATATATTGTGTGGGCCACTGAGTGGGAAGAAAGGGGTGCAGTGTCCCAGAGGGCTGTGACCAAGTTAGTTTAACTATTGCAAACCCTGACCTCTGGGTGGAGGCACCCGCCATTGGATCCAGGCCCCTCAACCTGTTAGTGGCAAATCAGGCAGGGGTAGTAGCCCCTGGGATAGCGCCATCTAGGGGTTACACAAGCATGACCCGGGTATGATATATTTAACTGTATGTTATGTCACAAATGCAATTGTATGATTATTTATGATATATTTTTTAACTGTATGTCTTGTTACAAATGTAATTGAATGTTTAATTTCTAAATGGTAGACTGTGTGCCTAATTCTTCATCCAGTTGTACCCCCAACCCCCCAGGTCACACTGGGAGATGAGCAACTTGTTCAGTGTGCCTTCCTGGTGAAACATTTCAATAAATAAAAAAATATGATCATAAGATTCTTGGGAGAACATTCATTTTAATAGTGTTATTATGGGCCTATAATGTTTGCCTCCGCTGACACATCCCACCAGATCCTCCATGGAGCCCTGGCTTCCCCACAGGCAAGGACTCAATGGGGAGGCTCCTCCTTAAACCCCTTCCCAGAGGAATCAAGTCTGCTTCAGGGTCCGGGCAAGGGGCAGCTGTGGGAAGGTGAGGACCCACTATCGGGCCCCTGCGTCAGTGTTGCACTGGGAGAGGCATTTTTCATAGTACGCCCTCCTGAGCATAATGTGCCACATGATGCCTGGACTTAAGCCGGTGTCCATCACGCTCTCCCCACTAATGCCTGCTCTGGGGCTGTGAGACCTCCGGCTGTTGCCAGAGGTCAGGCTACCCCTGGACTAGAGTACCTCCTGGAGGAGCTGAGCAGTCCATTGGTTGCTCAGGCATCCTCCCCCCCATCCGGCCCTTTGACTCCCGGGCTTGCTTCTGAACCAGGGTCATCAGCATCGCAAGTGGAAATCCAACCACTGCGCTGGCAGGCTGGCCCCCCCATTATGTTAATGAAAGGGTCGACCATCTAGTGAGGTCTTGTTTTATCTGTGTGCGCAGGCTGTCTAGGTTTTTGGCAAACATGATTTTCTTGTTCCTGGTAATGAATATGCCTAAATATCTAAGAGCTTCTAGACACCAAGTACCCCCCCCAACACACACACACTGTATTACCTGTGCTTTGGTAGTAAAATGGTTTTGCAGCATTAGGTAGGTTTTGGAGAGGTTCAGTTTGTATCCTGAAAATTCTCCAAATTCTTGCAAGAGTTCTAGTACAGCTGGGATTGAATGTTGTGGGTCTTCCAGGTGCAGTAGAACATTGTCGTCTGAATAAGTGAATATTTTATATCTGTGTTCCCCCGCCTGAGTGCCTTTAATTTAATGATTAGCCAGGAGCCATCTGGTCAGTGATTCAAGGTGTAAACTGAACAAAAAAGAAGAAAGTGGGCATCCTTGTTGAGTTCCTTTCCAGAGTAAGAGAGGCATTACAAGAGACCTTTGTTGAAGAGTCTGAATATAGGAGTTTAACCCATTCTATGAAAGCATTAGGGAAGCCAAATTCTTCTAAAGTAAGGTATAGGAATGATTACGATACCCTATCAAACTTTTTCTCTATACTCAGGGACATAAGAACTGCTGTATTTTTTAGGTCCCTTGATGCAGAGATGAGGTGTGCTAGCTTGTGGAGATGGTTGGTGGAAAGCCTGCATTTCATGAAGTCCACCTGTGCTGGGCCTATTACAGAGTTTAACACTAGATTTACTCTAAAAGCCAATGATTTTGCTAGTATTTTGATATCTATATTTAGCAGGGAGATTGGCCTGTGGGTAGCTTGGAGTTCAGGGTCTTTGTCAGACTTAGGTATAAGAGTGATGAATGCCTCTTGCAGGTGTGGTTCAAGCTTGTTGCTTTCTCTGGTGGCACTATATAGAGCAGCAAGAGACCCCCCGAGAGGGCTTTGTAGAAATTTGGAGAGAAGCCATCCGGCCTGGAGCCTTGTGTATCATGAGGTTTGCAATGGCATGTTGTATTTCAGTGATGGTGACAGGGGCCCCCAGCCTCTCCAGATGTTCAGATGTTAGTTTCAGAAGGTTAGCCTCAGTGAGGAAGTCCCTAATGTCAACTTCATATGAACATAGAAACATAAAAATTGCCGGCAGATAAGGACCGCTAGTTCCATCCAGTCTGCCCGTAGGCCCTATACATTGTATGTGGCCACTGATCCTATGTGATCAATGGCTTTTCATCAAACATATGAATCTGCCAGCAGAAACAGGCCTCATGGTCTAACAAGTCTGCTTGAATGTGCAGCTAGCCTTCTACATTGCAGCTGCCCCCTTCCCTGCCCCTCACATTTACCACCCCTCTCTCCCTATCCCATCCCCTTTTAAAACTGCCTACCATCCTACAGGATACCACCTCCTCAGACAGAGTGTTCCATTTAGCTGCCACCCTCTCTGTGAATAAATGTCTCCTTATCTCTCTCCTATATCTTCCCTCCTCCAGTCTGAGACCATGCCCTCTCGTGTCCCTTCCTAAAGGTCTCAATCATATCCCCCCGATACCTCCTCTCGTCCAGTGAGTACATATTCAGCTTCATCAGCCTGTCCTTGTAGGGTCTGTTCTCCAAATCCTGGATCATCTTTGTTGCCCTGCGCTGCACCCCCTCCAGTAATCTTACATCATTCTTCAGAAACGGGCACCAGAACTACATGCAGTACTCCAGGTGTGGTCTGACCAGTGACCTGTACAGAGGCAGGATCACCTCCTTCCTTCTGGAGGAGATTCCTCTCACAATACACCCCAGCATCCTGTTGGCTTTAGCTGCCGCCTTCCTGCACTGAGCTGAGTTGTTTGTATTCCCCGTTATAACCACCCCTAGATCCTTTTCTTCCTTGGTGATACCTAACTGAACCCCTCTCAACTGGTAGCTCCTCCCAGAGTTCCTTGCTCTGAAGTGCAGTACCTTGCATTTCTTAGCATTGAATCCCAACTGCCACGTTTCCGACCACTCCTTCAGTTTAGTTAGGTCGTCCTGTAGCCCTTGCCACCCTACAATGTCATCCACCACTGCCCCCATCTTGGTATCATCAGCGAACAGCATGATCTTACTCCTGATCGATGTGAGATATCTGATATGAAAATCCCAAACAGCAGCGGGCCAAATACCGAGCCCTGTGGAACCCGCTCATCATAACCCTTAGGGATGAGAGTCCCCCCCACCACCACCACCCTTTGCTGCCTCCCCTTCAGTCAGTTCACAATCCAGTTCACCATCTTTGTCCTCACCCCCACATACTCCAACTTTCTCAACTGCACATGAGCTACCAAATCAAGAGTCTTGCAGAAGTCCAAATACAGGACATCCATTGCAAGGCCCTTGTCCAGTTCCCTCATCACCCAGTCATAATACTCAGCTAGGCTGGTCTGGCAGGATCTCCCTGAGACGAACCCATGTTGCTGACTGTCCTGGAGTCCATTGTCTTCCAAAAAATTACATTACCGTTTGCATTCGCTTTTGTGCATGTGTTTGCATTACCATTTGCGTTTCCATTCATGTTTGTGTTGTCATGTTTGCTTTGGTGTTACCGTTACCATTACCATTTGCATCACCATTACTGTTAGCATTACCCGTACTGTTAGGGTTACTATGCAAAAATGACCAGCATGGTGGGAGCGCGGGGCCCCACCTCCACATGCCATTCACTATTTATATTGCACATTATCAAAAGGAAGAGAAATTCATGGCAAAAAAATCCATTAATGCATCAGTTAGGGTTGTTCCACAGTGACAAAAGCAGGAAATTCAGTTAGAGTTCAAAACCCTAACTCCGCATTCCCTCCACCCTCCACCACCACACACACATACATGCAAGTAGGGGAAGGACCAAGGCAACACAACCAATCACATACAACCAGCAGCAGGTAACAGAAATAACATACAACTATCTAAACCATGAAACCACACCCCGATCCTCCCATCATCCACACACCGACAGATGTCGGGGTGTGGCATGGGGTAATCACTGTTAACTCTGATCCCAGATGTTCCACACTCCGCAAAACACACATCACTATGGACAACTGGGCATCTTGAGACCCACACTGCCACCAACACACAACATGGACTACACAGATCCTTTTTTGGGGTTTACAAGCTCCAAAACAGGATTTTGGACATTTCCTGAAAATACTTTAGCAAAATACTTTTGCAAATGTGAACCTGTCATGCTATACATTTGCAGCACTTTCGTGTTTGTGAAAGTATTTTCGACAAGCATTTTACATACTTTCGCAAATGCGAAAGTGTTGTGTTTTCCATTTGCAACACTTTTGTGTTTGCAAAATTATTTTGTGAAACTATGCTCCTGATAACTACACATCTTTGACATCCTCCTGCAAGCAAACGGTTGGGTCCTTTGGGCTGAAATTTGCAGGGTGGCACGCCCTGATCCCACAGATGTGCCTTTTGTTGCTTTGGTGCAAAAATAGTTAAGGATGATAAAGTTACACTGTTCCAAAATTCAGCAATTTCCAATAGGCTAACATTGCAGCGCCCATCACGCCTTTTGCCACCCATATGTCGAAAATGAAGTGAGGTACACAGTTTTCGCTACTGGCAGCTTGGTTCACCTTTAGGTGAAGTAACCTGCTGAAACAACTTTGGAAATACTGTATGATACCTGAAGTTGATATTTTTCCCCTACTTTCTACGGTAACAGAGGTATACACCTCCTGCTGGTTGTGTGTAATTGATTGTGTTGCCTTGGTCCTTCCCCTACTTGCATGTATGTGTGTATGGTGGTGGGGGGAGGATGCAGAGAGAGTTAGGGTTTTGAACCCTAACACCGAATTTCCCTGCTTTTGTTGTTGTGGAATAACCCTAACTGATGCATTAACAGAGTTTTTTTTGCCATGAATATACATTATGGACAGTACATCCATCAACTGAAAGGCACAGTGGTCTGAGGAGACCTGGGATAGAGATACTAATAATCTCTCTCTCCCCATCACAACTACATAACATCACCAATTCCGGTACAGTACATGGCATCACACATGCTAAACTCCATCTAACCCAAACAGAATGGCCACATTAATTAGCGACCTCTGCCCTAGTTATTCAAAGATATTGTGGACACCAATCCATTTTATGCACTCATGTCCATGCCTTATGAATGTTTGGTCACAGATCCTGTGGTTCCTCTCTAATGCCATCAACCATCCCATACACTGCAATGCAGTCCTGACCTTTCTTGGTTTCTACCAACTCACACTGTCCTTATTTCCACTGGGGGCATGCACTATAGTTACAGCAGGGTCCCCACTGCCATAACCTGTGCCCCCCTATGCTCTGCACTCTGTGCCTTTGTGCATGGCACTGAGTGCAGGTATGCCCCCAACACTCCTTCTGGACCTCCCCTGCCCATAACTGCACAGATGGCCAGTGGGATCCTGTGCACTATGGGCTCATGTACTTTCTATGAATGCTGCTGGGGGTCTGCTGGATCATGGTGCATGGCATTCAGACTTAGGGTTGCCTACGCACTGCAGATACATGGTACACAGGTACTGTAACCCATGCTTTAGTGCATAACGTCCTGTTTTTGTACTGGTATTAAAGAACTGTTCAGCACATTCTTTAATCTTGGCTTGACATTTGGGGGTTTTGAGCAGTTGGTTATTGAGCCTCCATACCCTATCCTTATCCACCTGTCCTAGTGGAAGAATTTACATTTGTACTGGGGAGTGGTCTGAAACTACTTTAGCCAGAATCTCACAGTATGTGGCAACCCTTAGGATGTCTTCATTGACTAGAAAATAGTCCAGCTGAGAGGCTGCTTTGTGGACTGGTGACCAAAATGTGAATTCTCTAGTGTCCAAATAGATAATCCACCAGAGATCCATTAGGCCCAGGAGACTTGCAACTCTTTATCTGCTCTCTGATTGGATGACAGGTCTAACTACCTAATATAAGTTGTAAGTAATTGTCAGGTACAACATTCCAGTCACCTGTGAGCACTATCTTCCAGTCACCCATGAGCACTATGGGTAGTCTAGGAAGGACACCTAATGTGGCCAGCATAGTGGAAAATACTTGTAGGGCTTCATTGTTAGGGCCATATACTAAGGCCAATACCATATATATCCTTTATAGAGGGCCTCTAACATTGTATACCCTCCTCCTGGGTCAGCATGCTGCTCAATCAGCTAAAAAGACACATTCCTATAAATAAGAATGGCCACTCCCCCATATTTGTTGCTTTTCCCAGAAGCAAAAACTTGGCCCATCCATTCCCACCTCCATAGGTTACCTTGGGATGGCACAGTGGGCACCTCTTGTAGGATTGCTACCCAGGCCCCTAACGTTTTAAGGTGTCAGAGTATCTGGTGCCTCTTCTGCTTTGTTTGGGCCCCTTTAACATTCCAAGTGATGGATTTGAAAGCAGTATTAGCCATCTTGATCCTTTTGCTCTGCGTCAGACACCATACTCCAGGGGTTCCTGCCCGTGTATCTCCTAGTGTCTCCCCTTTGAACTAGTTTGTTAAAGTAGTCAATAGGGAGATTATAACATTGGTGTGCCGTAAGGAAGTTAGACTTCATATATTTGAATAAAGCAGCACCTGGGCACAGCTGTATCATTCTTCTAGTCATCATACTGGTTGAAGAAGCCTCATAAACAGGAACTGAACGTTCACAGTAAAGATAACTACAAACAACAACAACCATACAACAGTGGAACAGAAACTGTTCAACCATTAGTTTTCCAATGTGATGGTACAGTGGATGCCTGCTACTTATCTGGACTTGAGCAAAGAAGCATTTCATATAGGGTGGAGACACATGGGAAGTTTAACATTTTGAAAAAAACAACATACTGTAGTTTAGCGGCTAAAGTAAGCAACATTATCTTGACTCTAAACTTAGAACTACTAGTGAGCTTTTTAACCCATAATGAGGCCACTTCGCTAGATTCACTACCATATTTGTAATGCATTTGTTTTTTTATTCCGTTGGAATGAATGGGAGAGGATGCAGCTTGTGAAGACCTCTTATACAGCCAAGAGGTCTTCATGCACTGCTGTGACTGCTGCAACATTCTAGATTCTTTTTTCGTTTTTCAAACACGTATAGCCTGCCTCACAACTGACCTCTGTGCAGATCAGATCAAAATGAAGGGGCACAAAATAGGTGTAATGTAACTTACTACACATTTATAACCCTTTCAACTACTGTTAATAAACTGATAAAATCACTGAACAAACTGTTTAAAAGTGAAACAAAATCCCCAGCTCTGAGCACATGATTGTATCCTTCTCTAAATATCAGAACTCACACAAAGTTTGCGTAACTCCACATTTATTTATTTACCTTAAAAGTAAGTTAAAAAAAAAATTTACCGAGGGGGAAACAAGAAATGACAGGGAGTAAAAGAAATGCAAGCTACCACGAAACAATATATTATTATAGCAAACTCTCGAAGAGCAGAGATTTCATTCTTCACACTTAGGCTGAAGGTCATGTAGTGAGTGATGGCACACTGAATTCAACTCCAAAGTCAATAAAAAACGACAATTACCAGCAATCTGCTAATATAAAGGGGTCAAAAAGAAATGCATAATAAAAAAATTAATGGGTTGTCTGAGATGTCTCTTAGTTATTCAACAGCATCCTTTCGAGACACCTTTGCATTCCAGAACTGCTCAAGTTTGCTTCACAGTTCTTGAACAAAAAGATATCTCGAGACGACACTCCTGAATCAACAAGAGACATTTCAGACAACTCATTTACTTATACATGACACTTACGGCCTGCCCCATCCATTCTGTTTATGTTTTACATCCCAAGCTTTCACTATCCATGTGCTGGTGACCCGGGCCTTCTCGTGACCGCATGTGTCCTGCAGGGGAGCATGTTATGATATCGTTGGATCCTTGGACAGTCCTGAACTCAGAGTCTGTTAAGCTGTGTACCTGATAGGGGAACATTCATGAACCATGCCCTTTATAGTTTGACAGCCCATGAAAAACTCTTTTAAATGAGGGTTGGGCTTACCTATTGGTGGCAGCAGTTGCAGAGATACTGATGACTCTCCACCCCATATTGAAAAGTTACAGTGCCTCCACTTTTAGAACCTTGTGATACCATAAACAATAAATCTGTGCCTAACCACATTAGGGTCAAGCATAGCTTGATCATCCCTGACATCACATGGTTCTAAAAATGTTGGCAATATAGTGCCACTATGGAACAGACTTAATCATTGATATCTCCGGACTGCTGCCAGCTACAGAGGAACTTAATATCTCATTTAAAGATATTTTCCTGAACTTTCAAACTATGGTCAGTACTGTTCTTAAATGTTCCCTTTCACTGGCTCTAGGGGAGCTGTGTTGCTCATGAGAGAGTCACTATAGCATCACCTTTTTCAAGACCAGTCATTTTGGGGGAGAAACGTAAAGTAAACTGGGAATAAAGGGTTAAATGCTTGAGAGAGTTACATATGCATAGAGAAAAGAATTAAAATTCAGTATTAATGCCACAAAAGTATAGAGTCAATCATTGGCTTTGGTGGGAATTTTACATCTGACTCAATACCAATAGGAAGGAACAGTAATATGATTATACAGTGTTTAATAAAGACTTACAATTCTTAAGAATGTGGAGAATGATCATGCATACTGAACAATGTCCTATGAATGTAATTTCCAGAAAGTCATAATGTACCATTGTATTTTATAAACAAAATAATAGATAGGGGACTGTGTATTACGAGGCTATAATACCATCGAAAGGTTCTGGTGATATGTGAACCTGCTCATGAGGTTCCACTATGTCACCAGAACCTTGAGATAGTATTATATTATAGCTAAGAAATACTCAGTCTCCTATTTGTTATTTTTTGCAACATATGGATCCAAGAAAGACTAACATTTTTTTTTACTTTATTGTAAAAATGACTATACTAACCAGTAGGTTAGCAAATGATTTAGGGCTGACAAATGAAATGTGAAATATTGCTGAAATAGACTCTGATCCCATGAGCTTCTTTTTATATTATTTAAAAGTTTATTTGATTTTTAGTTACGCAGAGGTTGGGAAAGAAAGAGTGGGGAGAAAGAGAAATGTGAGCAGCAGGGGCTGCAAGAGACAATGAGAGAGAGAGGGTGAAAACGAAACCACCCTCCATGAGTATCTCTTATTTATTTTATTTTAAAATTTGTATGAATATTTTTTTCTGCAGGTGTTATAGATAGAGACTGTAGGATTTCTGAGTCAGTGGTGAGTCCTTCTTTTACTGTTTGGAACTGTGATGGTTACAGTGAAAGTCTGCTTGCGCCCAGCTGATGGACTATATGCAACACAAGGAAATGTTCGTTCATGTAATACCATTGTTTAGAGATTGGAACATATAGTATTACGAGAGGAACAACACTGTCATGAGATCTCATAATACTGTCATTGCAGGTGTAACGAAGGTATTATGGCAAATTTTTTTGTATGGTTTTAATGCTATTATTAACATTATCCACATATTACATTAAAATAATGTGGGTTAAGAAGCATGATGTTGTTTTTCAGTTGTATTGTCTAATGTTATTTAAACATTAGAACCAAAAGAAAACATTACAGATTGTGAAAAAACATATAGTATATCGGATATACTGAATACAGAAAAACACAAGTTCATTCATTTTAATTTATAAGGCGCCTTTCAAATGCCAAGGCACAGCATATACAAATTAAATAACATCAGCACGTTACAACTGTAATAAATAATATAAAATACAGAACAGGCAATAAAATAGTATTTCAATTAATCACCAAAAGCCTGAATCCATAAAAATGTTTTAGGGCTGATTTAAAGTAATGTACAGAAAATGAGAAGGGATATATATATATATATATATATATATATATATATATATATATGTATTATATTGACATTGAAAGAACATATATAAGGTGGGTGGTCTCCCAGATGCATTCACAGCACAGGCTCCAATAACCTTATTGCTACTCGGTCACCACAGATGTCATGATCATATCTCTCAAGTGTCCATCATTGTGTGGGACATCCCGCATTTGCCCCCATTTTGGCCTTCTGTCCCACCAGCCCCATCTTGATTCTGATTTTGCTTGCAAGCATTCTGGTTTGCATCTGACGCTAAGGCTGCATGGCCAATTAAGTGCTGATGCCATGCTTGGCTCATCCTAGGAAGCAGGTCCTTGCTTGCAAGTGGTTCCATGTCATAACAGTGATCGCAAAACAGCGATTGCTATTATGGCAAGAGTACATCGCCGAAAAGCAAATCAGCGATATACACTTCCAGGCAACCTGACATCTGGAACATTAAAAAGTGATTTTGTGGGGAGAGGGGGCCAGGGTTTGCCCCAACACCCCCTTGAACTTAGATTCTCAACTCCTGGGGGTTGCATGTTGGGGAGGGGGCAAAATCCAAATTTTGCAAAAATTAAGTCCTGTAGCTGCAGGCAGAGGTAAAATTTACATGTTTCCGGTCTCGAACCCAATACCTGGTGTGCCAGAGCTAGACACCCACACCACCACACCACACCACATGGCTAGCTTGGCAGCAGCTGGCACACCAGTCCTCTAAAACCCCTTCCCTGTTCCTCCCCTTCCCCTCACTATTCCCCCCTTCCAGTCACCCTTCCCCATGGTCGCTTTCCCGTACGGTCGCTACCCTTTGCACTGTAGCCCAGAATGATAGGGCTGAAAATGAGTCGCTATTTTTGTAGTCGCTCATTTATGGTCGCTATCATCACTGGATGCCCTTGTGAGCTGAGGCTCTAGTCTAAGTGACCTCCTAGAACTCCATCAAAATTGTGAGATCTGATAATATTTGAAACTAGGACTTGCTCACGAAAAATCTTGAGTTGCATTGGGAGGGGCATTAACTGATCGGGAGTTCAACTGAAAAATAAACCTCCAGCACAATACCATCAGTAGGAACCGGGGCAGGAACAGAAGTCAAAAAACTATCAGTGGTCTGCGAAGGGAGAACAACAGAGGATCGGGTAGTCAGATCAGTCAGCTGCCAGAAGAGAGAGGTACATGATAGAACACTTTTCCACCCCACAGTTTATTATACTACCACAATGCTGTTTCTTTTTCCATTTTTAAATGCTGGTACTGTATTTATTGCAGCTCTGAGCTCAATAGCCAAGAAGGTATGCAACAAGAGTGGCAAGAGAGTGAGCAGGCTAAGAATTCATAATTAACTATAAACTGACTTAGAAAAATGTATACCAACATATGGAAAATGTAACAACAGCATTTATTATATGGGCATACACAGGCTGAAGGTTGTGGATTTTTTTTGTTCCGTGTACTTTTTAGAAAAAAGTCTACTTTTTTTTTAAAAAACATAAATGTTCCACAGTGGACACTGATATGATTGGTAAGCAGGCAGGCTGGCGCGTGAACCTTTTTGTGCCTGATGACATAGACATACAGTTGCCAGCCTGCCTCAGCTGGTCAGGGAGAAGGATTTTCCCTGCCCATTTTATAAGTGCTCACCTCACTAGCTGCTCCCTTCTGAAGAACCACACACATGTGAAGGGAGCTCTGAGCCAAGCTACAGGCAACATGGCAAGGCAACTGGCACAAATTAGTTTCAGGGGTGGGTAGGGCTGGAGGGGGGGTCCTCCAGGGTCCGATAAGGTTGCAGAGAAAAGTAAAACAAACAGAACATACTCTGCAGTAGTAAATAAAAACACAGTGACACAAACACATCCTCAGATGTTGAATTTTATTGACCTAATACCCCATCATGCCCCCATGTACATTATGAGTGCCGAAATTGAGATGTCCATTGTGGTGTCCCTCATTTTTGGCTGTTGTGTCCCTCATGGTCCCTCAATGTCCCTCATTTCAAGGGTCAGTGTCCCTCATTTCAGAATTCAGAGGTTGGGATGTATAGTCATGTTGGCTTCTTGGTTTGTTAGGTCTCCCTTGACAAGTTAGGGGGATTCATATCCATTGATAGAAAAAAAGTAACACAGTGTTCCCACCCCAGAGAAAGACTATAGAGGGCCTGGTAAAATAAGGTTAAGTACACTCGTAGCTTAGACAACCATCTCTTCTCGATTCCTTCTTGCAGTGCCTCTCAATTCCAAAGGTCCTTCAGCTACAGGACCCCCTTGTGGATGAACACCCTGCCCACCACCCTGGTAAATGAACAAAGACTTGGACAATTTAAAACCCACCTTAGGGTCCACCTCCTGTCTTTAAGTACCTGTGATTGCAACTGAACTCTGCCCTCTTCCTCCTCCTTATCCACTGACAATTGCCACTGGCCTGTCTCTTCCTCCTTTGTGCCCAACCGGAGTCTCTCAGGCATTGTTATATTTCTACGTTTGATATGTACTCTGTAAAAACTGTACTAAGTAACCTTAGCACTTGAATGTTAGCCTTGGCTGTTCTTTGTAACAATCTGAACTTTATTCTCTGAAACAATTGTTGTAATGTTTGTCTGCATCTAATCTATCTGACGTGGAACCTTTGTAAATGAGTCTATGACCCAAAGGTATTTTCCGAAACTGAAATAAATAAATAAATAAAAATAGCGGTACTGCACCTGGGATGCCACCTCCCCACTGTATTCACCCCACTTGTGGACCCACACAGTTGCTGTATAGTCCCCAGTAAACATGCATTTAGTTCAAAAGCGACTACAGCAGACTAACACAAGCAATAAACGCAGCTTTATTTGGGAAGCAAACCCTATGGGGGAAGGAAGTGGTTTGGCAGCAGTATGATGTAATTGCAAGAAGCTTGCCTTAAATTGCACTACATAGGCACAGCTCAGTAACAGTGGCCACTATTCATATGCCCTCTGCAGGTGCAAGCAAATGCAACACTTTCCCTGACTGTTTCTCAAAATGCCCTCCTTGGTACAGCCCTTGCATGCAGCCCACCACCACATCACTGTGTGCAATACAGTACTGATCACACTGAGTCTGCTGGAAGCACTATCCTCTCCTTGCTGATATCAGCGTGATTCCTATTTAAACCACTAGGGGAGCTACCAATAAGTTACTGGTACACAGTTCCTGGATTGATGTAGGCCCACTGTTATCACACATGGATGGCTGGCAGTGATGCCATCCAAATCAAACAGCTGCAATGCTCAGTAAAAAAGAAATTAAATCCCGATCCCCAAGGGCAAGCAATTACAAAATGGTAAAACGTTAGATGGAGGCATTTGTAACTCCTCAGATGGCTGGCAGAATCCAGTTAAACATTATCCCAAGTAATGTACATAGATACAGACGTACATAGACAATGATGATAGAAAAAGGTCTGTTGGCCCATCCAGTTTGCCCACCCTTCCTAACTACTCTGCACTGGTCCTAGTGGCCATCCCCCTTTTGTTTCTGCCCCCCTTTTCAAACTAAGCCCATACACCTGTCCCATCCCTGCTTAAAGCTGCCCACTGATTTGGCCTGTACCACTTCCTTCAGCAGCTTGTTCCACTTGTCCACCCCTCTGTCTGTGAAAAGTGCTTACAGACTTCCCTTTTCAATCTCTCCCCTCTGAGTTTCAGTGAGTTCCCGTTCATATTTGAACTCAAGGGGCGTCAACCCTATTTATCCAATTCAGGTACTTGTATGTCTTGGTCATGTAGCTCCTCTCCCTCCTTTTCCCAAGGATGTGCATTTTCAGGTCCTCCAATCTCTCCTCATATGTCTTGCTCCCTAGTCCGTGAACCATCTTGGTTGCCCTGTGCTGTTTCCACCTAGTCACAGTCTCTCCTCAGGTATGGACTCCAGAACCTTGCACAGTATTCCAGGTGTGGTTGCACCAGTGACCTGCACAATGGGAGGATCACCTCCCAATTCCTACTGCTCATCTCTCTCCCTATGATACCCAGTATCCTGTTTGCCTTGCCCACAGCTCTATTACAATGTGTTATTGCTTTAGGCTCTTCAGTATCATGGCCCCTAGGTCCTTTATCTGCATGGTGCTTTCCAGCACCACTCCCCCCATTTCATATTGCACTCTTGGGTTCCTCTTCCCAATGTGCATCCCTTCACATTTTTTTGCATTGAAGCCCAGCTGCCAGATCTTTGACCAGTTCTCCACCCTGCCCAGATCCTCTGTGTGTTCCCTTATCCTTTCCTCCATATCCACCCTTGCACAGATTTTTCTGTCATCTGCAAAGAGGAAGATATATATATTGATGTACAGTTCTCCAGTTGTAGGGACAAGCCCTGTGTTACAGTCCCTTTCCATAAGGTTCTCCCTCGCCAAGCAGGGCTCCCTCATTACAGCTTGCAGTGATCCCTCTTATTCAGCTCATCCATCGGTCTCACACTTTTACTTCCTCTCTTCCAGTCTCTCATTGTATGTCAGTAATGGCAATGCATGTCAGAAGTACAACTATCTTCCAGCTGATCTGACCATTCTGAATCTGCGCCAACCCACCATGTCTAGGCATTCAGATCCTCTGGGCAGTGAGAGCCTAGTAGCAGGTTATGGAACTGGCTGGAAGATCCCATGGCAGTCATGGGTGACAGTTCACCTCTTTTTCTCTCTGTCTGGCTCCATATTGATGATGCTTAGTGTCTATAGCATGCTGACTAGCTTTAGAATGCCTCATTTTCTATTAAGCAGTGACTCTGTTTACTCTCACGGCTTCTCAGTGACAGATGCACAGTCTGTCACAGCACAGCAAGCCCAAGACAACAATCCTGCTCCAACAGGACCTTTCTCAGATCTGTCTTGAGGCAGCTCAACCCCTACACTTCATGAGGGCAATAGAAAACACAATTCATCCACTTGTGCTGTCAGTCAGGATGGGCAGTCCTGGAGGTCAGTCACGCAATAGACAATTCCACTATAAAGGTGCCTGAATTTATTAGGTCCACCTGTAGATCATGAGCTCCAATGGCTCTCTGAGTTGGCAAACATCCCTCATTGATGGCTTAGAGCCCTTCAACTACATCACCATGGCAAGGAAGGTCTAAGGTCCTACTTATCCAGCAGGGTGCAGCAGGTAGCAGTTGACTCTTTCATCCCAGCAGTACTGTGCACTACTATGGTGTGCCTCATGGGTCGATCCCAGCTTCAGTGCTGTTCACCGTCTACATTCTGCCACTGGAGGAGATCATTAGATGCTATGGTTTGGGTTTTCATTGCTATGCTGAGGATACCCAGCTATACGTGTCTTGCACCTGATGATGATACGGCTGTCCTGGAATTGATGGAGTGCCTCAGGGAAACTCATGATTAGATGGTGGCCAGCTAGCTCAGACTGAACTCACTGAAGACAGAGATGTTACTAGCAGAGCCAAGTTAGTCTGGTTCAGTAATGACCAGTGGTGGCACTGTTCTTCCTTCTTTGGATGCCATGACACTGAGAGCTAATGATAGGGTGAAGAATCTAGGGGTTGTTGTGGACTCCATGCTGACTCTAGAACATCAGGTGTCTGCTGTTGTTCACAGTGGCTTTTGCCATCTCCATAAATCTTCTGGATCAAACCCTTTCTGGAACTGACTGATCTAGTGACTCTAGTGCATGCCCTGGTTATGTCTAGACTGGATTATTGCAAGGCTCTATACCTTGGTTTATCCGCGAGGTTGTTACATCACTTGCACCTGGTCCAGAATGCAGCAGCCCCGCTGGTTGCTGGGACCTCTCAGTTCAAGCATATCATGCCTGTTCTTCATGTTCTGCACTGGTTTCCTGTGCACTGGCACATCAACTTATAAGGCCCTGCACAGTCTGGGTGCAGGCTACCTGAAAGATCTTTTGACCCCTTATGCTCCTGGTTGTTCCCACCAGTCATCAGATGTGAATCTCCTGCTAATTCCTAGATTCCACTTGAAATCCTTGGGTGATAGGGCACTCTGCATGGCTGCCCCAATCCTCTGGAATGGCCTTCCCCAGGAAGTGAGAGCTTCACCATCCCTAACCATATTTCAAATTCTCCTGAAGACTCAGTTTTTGCTGAGCTTTGGACCTGGTACTGCTGCATAATTTTAGTGTCATATTACATTAAGTGTATAGTTTATGAGTGATTTTTATGCAACTTATTTAACTGCGAAGTGCCTAGAGCACCTGGGAATGAGTGCCATATAAATAATATTGCCTTGCTCTGCCTTACCTATGGTCACCAACATGGCTGTCATTTGTCTAGCTCCAAACAGAATTCCCACAGAAGTCCAGATTTACATAGAACTCACAGTCTAAACACCAGCTCACATCCTGAACCAATCCAGTATGGGTACACACTCATGCCCAGGAAAGTCAATAGGTAGACTGAGTGACTAGTAGACCAGCTGCTGCCATGGCAGTGTTGACGCTGTCATTGACTGTAAACAGCTTTGATGTCCAAGCAAGCAAGGGAGTCCTACAATCACACCCACTGGGGTTTACAAAGATAAGGGCTTTATGGACACAGGCTAATCCAGTAGCCAAGTGGTAAGCAGCATGCAAAGAATCTGAGTTAATATTCTATGCATGGCCTAACACTTGGGCTGGCAGGAGACTTAAAAGCATTCACTAGAATGCACAATCTTCTGAGTAAGGTCAATGACATCTGTAAGATAATAAAACCTCTAATAGTTGGTGTATAATATTTGTGATATAAAAATGTGATGTGAATGTCTGCTTAGGGGACAGCAACCAGCAAGTGTCAGAAGGCTTGACCTTTGACCTCAGCTCAGCACTGGAATAGCAGATGGCTGTTTTCCTGATCTGTTGTAACACATAGGGCTTCCTTTCAAAGGCCAGGTGATAACACATCATAAAATATTCCTACTTTGAACTGCTGGGGACAAGGCATGCATTTTATAATCCTGGCCGAAACGTGGACCTTTTAACAGATTCCTGTTAACTTGTAAATCTAAAATAATTTTGTAAGCCAGGAAACTAGTAGAGAAAAATCAAAGGAACTGCTTTGATCAAATAGGCTTTCATTTTAAAATGTGCTAACTGCTGATTTCTAGCCAGCAGTAAAAAAACATCCTTTTGGGTATTCCTACTCAGGTTACAGATTAAGCACAGGGCTAACTGTGACCTCATGTGTGCTGTGACATCACAAGGAGGTGGAGAGACTGACTTTGAATATTGCCAAGTAATCTGAAGGGACAGTACACACTTCCTCTCTGGACTCTTAAAGGAGTGAGACACTTCAATCTCTGAACTCCAAACAGGTACTTCTGTTAAAAATTAGGTAACACCCAACTGGAACTTAGCTAGGTGAGAACTTCAAGTATTCAGGTGCTTTTTGTTCTGTAATTTCCAATTTAGTTCTGACTGTAAGTATTTATGTTATATGTTCTGCGTGTTGTATTTTATATATTTTCAATTTTTAGTAAACACTATTTTCCTTGAAATTCTGCCTGTGCCTTCTCAGTTTCTTTTGCATGTGAATGCTGGAAGTGTTAATAATTCTGACAACTGTTAAGGAATTAAAAAAAGTGTTACTTTTCTTGCTAAGGTGAGAATGTACCTAGGTCTCAAATTGAGTCATAAGGGGTAGACTTGTGAACCTGGCTGGGTACCCACTGGGAAAAGTATTGTACTGCTTCCCCCAAAGAGGGTACATATCTGAACCTGCTAACTGGGTGTTCTAGCAGAAAGGTTCACATTTGACCACCCAGGACTCGTGGCTAATAGGTGATTCGGACCCAAAACAGACAGGAGGGTTACCCTGTTTGTCTCCTGTTCACATATTGCACACCAAAGCTTGGCAGTGTGGGAGCAGAGAGCCTGACCTGCGGGGTGCATTTGTGACAGCATCTACCACTAGATGGCTGCACCCTGATGGCCTTTGGAAATGTGCAGCCAAGTAAGCAGGTCCATCTTTACATGGCCCCCTGAATGAGAACACAAGAATGCATGCACCAGTCCCACTGTTCTGCCTCAGGCACAATTACTTCAGTGGTGTTGCCTCTGCTTAACTTGAGCTGATACAGCATGTTCCAACCCGGACAGGCAAGCAGAGTCCCTGCCATGGAAGAGGTCACCTGCAGTGTGGCAACAGCAATATAGGAGGGATTGAAAAGCAGGGGCCACATGGAGATGGATTAGGAAGAAAAATGAGGAAAAAATATATCAGAATGAGAAAAGAAAGCTGCAAAGACATGTGAGCAGGCTTCAGCAAATGTACTGAGTGCATACATCTTGCAAAGGAATTTACTTGTCTAGACTCCACAAACCAATTGGCTACATATTAAATAAGAGACAATTTGAGTTACAAAAAAAAACATAAACATTTGTTTGTATTATGCCACTAATGAAGTACTTTGTTGCTGCAATTTGATCACACTCCTGGATACAGGACTTGACGTTGCATTTTATATTCTTTGGCTGGAATGACTAAACTATATGATTGAAGGATGCAACACCGGTACATTTTCAGTTTATAAGGCAATATCAGATAAGTTACTGTACCTCCATATCTCAATAGATTGTTAACATACAGTAATAACACCTATACGCTTGGATCCCAATCTTCACTTTATTTTACAGTACCTTTAGTTGTCTAATGGCTTGCAAAATTGCTTTTCCTGTTTCGCTCAAGGGTCATGGAATCCTCCTCAGAAGAATTTAAAATGTAAGCTGCTGACTACACTAAAGGGAACCCATTTCCTCCAGTTGCACCTTTATTAGTCCAAACAGTCCACTGCTTAACCCTGATACAAAATGGCTGCCTTAGAGGTTAAAACTCAACTATTAAACCACTCAGTGGACACCTGCACTTGTGGATAAAATACAGTATCTTCATAGGGATCTTCAGTCAGTTTTAGTGTGTTGCTGACTTGTATAGATATTTTGTTTTGTGAGTGTGCGTGTGTGTGTGTGTGTAGCTGCGTTTATTATTGCTGCTTTGCTGCATTCTTGACCAGACCTGTCCTGTAAAGATTATTCTTACATTCAAACAAACGTTAATGAAGTGGTGGAGCTGCTACAGAGTATCACAGTAGTTCCAGCTAAGGTTCCTGGCAGACTGGATGGACTCCAGGGGCCTGATTCACAAAGTCCAAAAAGCGACACAAGGTCCCTGTGCCAACCAGACTTCATATAAGGGGCACCTTGTGTGAAAAGTTGCACTGGCTCCAATTCAGGAAAGCAGGCTGCAGAGATAGCAGGGTCCCTTGCGCTGATCAGGGTTTACACCAGTTTTGCGTCCGACCGGAGGGAAGGAGTGCGCCATGGTGTACAGTGGCTTACAGTGGATGCAGACTGCAACATCCCCATTTGAGGGATTCTGAAAGCCGCCCGGACCTGCCAGGGTTTAAACCTTCTGGGTCTGATTTACCTGCCTCTGCACCACTAATGGTCATTGCAGTCATCCGCCCCCGTTCGAGCCCATGTAAAATGTCCCTGGTGGTCTAGTGTGTCCCCCACCCCCAATCACTTCTCAGAGCTGATTAACCATCACTGGTGCTCTTGTGTGTTACACCACCAGCTGATCACTCCTCTGAGCTCTTCAATATACCCTGGTGGCATAGTGGTCCAACACCCCTCAGTCCTGGTCTGGTGGCCCTCCTACAGCCCCTGATGTGATCTACCTGCTGACATGCCATCTTCCTGCATGCATATCCATATAGGGTCAGCTATGTCCCACACACACCAGCAGCACGAGATGTAAAACCTTGCAACCAACCTCCATCCCTCCCTCCCTCCCAGCACCACACCAAAATTAGTTTAATCTATTGTGTGCATGGACTTTCCAATAGCAGTCTTGCACAATGCTCAGGTCTGACATGATTAAGTTGCTGCTGCAGGTAACGTGTTGTGGTTTTAAATGATGGGTTACTCATTTCCAGGGTTCTGTGTCTGGGCAGCCCGCGGTGCTGATCTTGGGGCTGGGCCGTCCATGGTGAGGGGCTGCTGCCTGGCTCCATCATTCTCCTCCTGTGTGCCATCTGTTTGGTGCAGAGGAGCAGTGTCTGCCACAGGAGGAACATTGGCACTGGGACCCCTCCTGTTGCTTAATCAGGCACAGGGTCCCTGACGCAGCCAGCTTTGATGTAAGCTGTGGTGAACACAGCTTGCGCTGATCTATTGGGGTCTTTGTGAATCGGGCCCCAGGTCTTTTTCTGTCCTTGCCTTTCTATGTTTCTGTTAGTTGTAATGTCTATAACCTCACATCTCTTAATGTTCTTTGTATGTGAGCCTATGAGTGGTCGTAAGTCACACCCCCTGTAGCGAGAGAGCTGTCTAGTATGTGATCTTTGTCTAGGCTTCCGTGTATATGACTAACTCAGCTGGTATTTTGAATGTTTTTATTGGAGGTTTACAAACTGTCTACATTGCCCTGGGTACCCAAGTTATTAAAGTGAAATTAAATAAACAGATACAAAATACAATTTGTGATACCTAATGTTAGGATCATGTTATGGTTTGAAAAATGTATGTAATGCAGGAAGTCTGAGTAGTTAGAAAGACTAACCCTCACAAATAAAGCAGCATTCAAGAGAAAAAGATCCTTATATAAGATATTTTTGAAATTAGCACCCTGTTAAATTGCTCAAGTCTGAGAAGGAACTTTAAAAATACAACAACTAATTTGTAAGTCCATGTCATTTTAGATTTGATATATTTTTTTGTACTTGTCCTCCTCATTTTTTCTTAAGTATAGAAATTAACATAAAAACAGGATCATTGTCACCTAAACCTCATCTGCCCTCACTCCTTGACTATATCTGCGTGGAAAAGCAGAATAATTTCCATGCCAACTGACTGATGTCACAGACAAAGGATTATGATGTCGGGTATAGACAAGCAAGAGAAACAGAGGAAATCTGAGGGACAGGGATTCCAGTTTCAAGTTAGTGGCCTGGAGTTTTAAAAGTCTGGATGCAGCTGTGTCAGTGTCAAGTCCCCAGAATGTTTGCATGTGATTGGATGCAGCTGTGTCAGTGTCAAGTCTCCAGAATGTTTGCATGTGATTGGTTGCAGCAGTGTCAGTGTCAAGTCCCCAGAATGTTTGCATGTGATTGGATGCAGCTGTGTCTGTGTCAAGTTCCCAGAATGTTTGCATGCGATTGGATGCAGCTGTATCAGTGACAAGTCCTCAGAATGTTTGCATGCAACTGGATGCAGCTGTGTCAGTGACAAGTCCCCAGACTGTTTGTATGTGATTTTCAAAAATTCGGACACGCTCATGACACTTTGCAAAATGTATGGCAGAAAAATGATGCATGCATTAAATATTTGAGACAAGTGTCACTTTCAGTGTGCAGCTCTTGGCATTTGCAACAACAACATGAACCATGTTTTCTGTGGTCTATCAGTCATGTAACAAGTACCGAATCGTATTACAACTGGATAAAAATCCAGTCCAGCATCTTTAGTTATGAAGACAAAGTGGAAGAAAAATATAGAAAACATATGACTTGGATAGCTACAGCCTGTAGTTCAAGGGGGCGGTGCAACTGGCTACACCCCCGTTCGGCCTATTTAAGGGCTGCTCTCCTCACTCCACACGTAAGTATTCTTTCCTTGCAGCTGGAGGCTCTGTAGGGCTGTCTTTTCCCCTGGAGCTGTTGGGCCTTGCCCCCGTGTTGCTGTGCTTGGACTTTGCCTGGTTTGTGCTGGACTTCTGTTGTTTGTGTTGTCCTGCTTTTGGTTTGTATTTTTGTGTCTCCTGCTGTGCTGTATGCATCCTTGTGTGCTTATTTTTCTGTTCTCCTGTGTCTGTGTTTTTCTCCTGCAATTCTTTTGGGGTTTTTAGTTTCCCTAATATCTTCTTGTCCTTTGTTTGTTCTGTGTTCATCTTTCTGTGTTCCAGGCTCCTACCAAACCTCAGTTTTTCTGCACTTGTTATTGCATGTTTCAGCTCACTCTGCAGTTTGCTGCCTCCTGCTCCACTTATTGATTACACTTGGTTCATGGCTCTGCTGCCTAACTAACAACTACTCCCTGTTTCACTGCCTTGCAATATCCTAACTCTGCCTTAAGGCATTTCTGGTATCATGCCACTATTCAGTTCACTATTCCTGCTGAAAATCCCCTAGGCAGCTATCACATTGTCTCATTCCTCTGCCTGCTCCAGCAGTGCCCTGCCCTACTGCATCACTCCTCACTTCTATATTTGTGTTATTTAGGCTAATTTATTGCTCATTTATTGCTACTCCCACTTTTTCCAAACCTTACTTTACCAAACCCACAGCAGTCTGTTTCTGATGATAACCTAACCCTGCTTTCATGGCTGGCACGTATTTGACTTATTTCATTAGCTGCTTGGTGTCGTGGCACCATGTTCATGTTTTTTTCATTTTTTCCTATGGTGGGGGACAGAGGAGTCACAGCGGGCATCGCAGCCCCAGGCAGTGGGAGCTGCTTCCTATTTGTCATGTATTGTATGTATAAGCCCCTGGCTTGCCCAGCTTCCTCCCGCTGCTCTGCATAGCCTTTATGGCACTCCGCAAGCAATGATTCCAGGCAACTCTCTACCTAAGGGCTTCTGGCTCTACCCAGCCTTCTACCAGCCCTTCCCTAATATTATGCACCTGGTTTACACAGTCACCTCAGCCTTCCTTTCCCTTGCACTACCAGCAATACTCATCCCCTTCCAAGTCTGGCATATTATCATGTTTACTTGCTTCGAACTGCACCGCCTACCATACTGGCTTTGCAGCCTCCTCCTACCTAACCGGCTCCGCAGCCTCCTCCTATCCAGTCGTTGGTCCCGGGCTTTACCCGGCCTCGCCGTTCTCTTACTCACAAGATACAGTTAAATTCACTCCCAATTTGGCTTCTCAATAATTATTGTTTTATTAGAATTTTGATGACTGGGTGGGCCCAACTGAGACAAGCATGCCCCTTTTTCAACGGCGACCCGGGAAACAGTAAATTCCGTACTTATCTAGAGTAGGCAGTATTTACATGTGAGAATTACAATTTACAATGCATACAGGTAATGACAATAGTATAAGGCACGATAAATCATACATTATACAACATTTCTGCAGCAGAATTATGGTAGTTGAGAGGTACAAGTGCATAGTCGGTTATAGTTTATACCCAGTATTCGTACTTGGTCCAAGTAGGATTAAAGACAAAGTCAAACAGAGAGATAGAGAAAGGAAGGAGGTAAGGAGAGGCACAAAAGTAGTGGGGTTAAGAGGGGGATCCGAGAGAGTTAGGGAGGAGAGGGAGATAGGGGGAAGTGGGTAGTCAGGGGTGGTGTTACTGGCAGTTACCATTGCAGATAGGCATTGAGAAGAATGATTCCTTAAACCGTTGTTTGAATAATGGGAGAGACTTACAAGCAAGCAGAAAATGTGAAAGGTTGTTCCACTTTTGGGGAGCTGCAAAGGAGAAGGATCTTCTACCTATGGCTAACCGAGTTTTTGGTAAACTTAACATTGGGAGGTGGGAGTATTTATTTATTTATTTATTTATTTATTTATTGAACTTTCGGGTTTGCAACCTTTGAGTCAGAGACTCAGTCATTTCCAAAGGCACCATGTCATTAAACAAATATACAACAGGTAAGGTCAACATACACAATTTGAGTACATAAATGTGTTACAGGAAATAAACATAAATTGAGTACGTAAATGTGTTACAGGGGATAAAATACAGGAAACAAGAAACAGTCTTAGCCAGGACATAGGCCTGACAGTGTCAAAGTACTATAACATACTGTGAGAGCAGGGGAAAACTCATTAATTGGGTAATAGAGCTGGGACTAGGGAAGGGGTGCAGGAGGAGAATCCTTTGTCAGGAGCATCAGGGGATTAAGGACAGTGACATCCATTGTTGGTCTGAAGGCGGTCCTTAAGGAGGGTTTTAAATAGGCTGAGCTTAGGTTCGGATGTAATGGGGTAAGGAGTGGTGTTCATCCAGAGTGGGGCACAGTAGGCAAAGGTTCGCTGACCAAGTAAGATTCGGAGGCAAAGGATGAGAAATGGGGATTTAACAGAGTTGCGGATGATTTTCGTAAGGGGAGCAGGTGTCAGGAGGGGAGCATGCCGGGGGGTGGAGCCTAGTGGCGATCTTTTTGGCCATGAGGCAGGTGTAATATTTGAGTCTGTTGTCAAAGTTGAGCCAGCTGGACTGCTGGTAGAGGAAACATGTGAGTGTAGTGGTCACAGCTTAATATAAGGCAGCAGGCCTTGTTGAGGGTTACTGTAGCTCTCTGGAGGGATGTGGTGTCAGCCGCTCCATAGATTAAGATCCCATAGTCGATGAGGGCAAGGACGGAGGAGGAGATAGTGGAGGGCATCAAGGGTGAGGTAATGTTTGACCCAGTGGAGTAAGCTGATCCTGGTATTGACAGCGGTGCAGAGGTGATGAATGTGGCTGCAGAAAGTAAGAACAGGGTCCATGTGAATAGCGAGGTACTTGAAGGAGGTAAGCTGGTCAAGTGGTAGAGACTGGGAGTTGAGGATACTGAGGGTATGGTCCTTATGTCGACTCTGGGGGTTGGCGAAAAGCATTACTTTTGTTTTTTTGTAGTTTAGGACAAGATAGTGTTCTGCGAACCAGAACTCCGCTTCACAGAAGGTTTTTTGAAGACAGAGTTGGAGTTGCTGGGGGTCTGAGTGGGAGGTGAACAGGACCGTGTCATCCATGTACAGTATCAGTTGCCCCAAGCATGCCAAGGGGAGGATGTTAAGGAACAGGCTGAAGAGGAGGGGCCCGAGGATGAAACCCTGCGGGACCCCTGACCTGACAGGGAGGGAGGAGGAACCTGACTTGCTGTGTTCTTCCTGAGAGGTAGTCATCGAACCATCTAGTAGCTTCAGGTAAGAGGCTGGAGTTGGTTAGTGCAGATAGAAGGAGGGCATGGTTAACTGTGTTGAATGCATTCAACAAGTCCACAAAGACCGCCCCAGCAAGATGGCCTTTGTCGAGAGTGGAGTGAAGGGGGAATGTGAACTCCAGCAATGCAGAGGTGGTGCTGTAGCCCTGATGGAAACCATGCTGCTGCTTCTGGCAGAGCAGGTTGTACTTAGTAAGATGATCAGTCAATTGGTCAGAAATAATTTTTTCCAGGGCTTTAGAAAGGTGGGGGGGGGGATAGAGATAGGACAGTAATTACCTGCGTTGGAGTGGTCACCACCTTTGTGAATTGGCATGATGATCACAGATTTCCAGATGGAGGGGAAAGTCCCAAGACAGAGGGAGTGAACTGATGATGAAGGTGAGGGGGAAGAGGACATTGTCATGGGTGAGGCATAGAAGCTTGAGGTCAAGGGAGTCAGCACTGTAGCGAGCATGCCCTAAGGACTTTAGAAGATAGGGCCTGGCTTTGGCAGGGGAGACTGTTTTGAAGCGAAATGGCAGGGTGGTGTGGAGCGGAGTGGCCAGGAGGGGTGGGGAGTCGAAAAAGTTGGAAGGGAGAGTACCTCTGAGGTCAGAGGAGGAAGTATTCAGGATATCAGCTATGTGTTTGGGGTCAGAGACAGCAGTGCCATTGTTAACGGTGAGGGGGGACGTGGGTTTACCATTCAGTTATTTAAGATTGTCCCAGAACCTTCTACCTGAGCCCCAGGTAGAGGTGAGGGAGGACTTGTAGTGTTTAGCCTTGGCTTTATGAGTCTCCCAGGTACATTTGTTTCTCAAGGCATGATACATTTGCCTATCGACTGGTCTACCTGAATCGAGGGCTAGTTGCCATTGGGAGTCACATCGGCGCATCAAGTCCAGAAGGGCCTGGGTAATCCAAGGGGCAGAGTGACCCTTGATGACGCATTTCACAAATGGTACAAATATAGCGCAGGAGGAGGTGAAAGCGGAGATAAAGTTATCGAGCACCAAGTTGATGTCAGGGGCGTTATAGATGGGTGACTAGTCTAGGGAGTTGAGGTGCAATTTAAGGCACTGGATCATGCCTGGCTAAAGACGCCGTTGAAAAATGAATTTAGGGGGAGATTTCAAATTTTTACAGGACCAGGTACTGGTCACAGGGGAGAGATCACTCATGGTGTTGGGATGCACTGCTACACATGAGATTCTGGAGGGATGGTTAGATAGTATCAGGTCAAGCAGGGTAGAGGTGCCAGTTTTGGGGTTATGTCTGGTGGGAGTGGAGACTACTTGGGTGAAATCCATCATAGTGGTGGCATCCTTAAGGGGGCAGATGAAAGGGAGTGCCAGTTAACACTGAAATCTCCAAGTGCTAGGCACTTGAATTTAGGAGGCAGCTGAGAGAGGTAGGTTAGGGTAGCAAGGAAGGCAGATTTTTGATTCCTTGGAATATAGACAGCAGTGACCAGAAGGGGGGCCTATTTTCTGGTTGGTGGCCTTAACTATGTTAGATATATGCGTATTGAAGGATAGGTGCTCATCCAGGGTCAGACCCAGGTATTTGAAGAAGGCAAGCCCTTCAAGTGGTATGCCTGATGAGGATTTGATTGTCAGAGGAGTCAGGGAGGTATCGAAGGAGATATGATGGAACAACATGGATTTGTTTTTTTGGTATTCAGGACTAACAAGTTAACTTAAAACCATTCTTCCAGGGTGTGGAAGTCGATTTCCAGGGTCGAGTTTATACAGTTGACATCACTAGAAGTTCTGTAAAGTATAGCATCATCTGCATAGAGCTGGACGGATGCCCCTACACAATTCTGCGGCAGGTCATTGATAAAAATTGAGAATAGGCGTGGCCCAAGGATTGACCCCTGGGGGACCATGTCGGTAATAGGGGATAGGGGTGACATATCTCCTGACCATTTGACGCATTGGGACCAATTTGATAAATAGCAAGAAATCCAGAAGAGGGAATTATCATTGAGGCCAAGATGGTGTAGTTTGGAGATGAGGATTGTGTGTGGTTGATGAGGTCAAAAGCCTTTGTGGGGTCCACGAAGACTGTTCCTGGGGCTTTACCTTGGTCCATGGCCAGTAGTATGTCAGTGTGACTCTTAGAAGGGTGGATTCCATACCATGCAGTTTTCAAAAACCATGTTGGTGAATGGAAAGGGCATTGGTCAGTTCAAGATAAGAATATAGTTGACTATATAGTATTCTTTCTTGAATTTTAGCGATAGGGCATAAGATAAATATGGGTCGGTAGTTTTCCACAAGATTGGTCAGACCACTCTTATGGACAGGAACGACGATTGCTGTTTTCCATTTATTTGGGATGGATTGAGTGAGGAAAGATCCATTAATTAGTAGGGCAATAGGATAAGCAAGTACAGGTGATCCCAGCTTGAGAAATGTTGGTGGTAGGGTGTCAAAGCCAGAAGAGCTGTCAGGATTGAGGCCAATCAAGAGTTTGAATTCCTCTTTCTGTGAAGTTTTTTTATATGGAACTGGGGATGGGTAATATCTGGGCATGTGTTAAACTGCGCTAGGTGCACAGTAGGAAGGCCAGTCTTGTATACACCAAGGTCAGTAAAGAAGTGGTTAAAACTAGTGGCAATTTCCCATGGTGTGGTTAGAGTAGAGCCTTTCATAGTTATATTTTGAGGGATTATCCTCTCTTTACCCTTAATGAGTGCATTAATTTGCTTCCAGAAGCTTTTAGGGTTGGCAAGTTGCCTTTCTTGTATAGATTGGAAATACTACCTTTTGGCCGTGTTGATTTGTGCTTTGCATGTATTTCTCAGCTGGCGATAGATTAACCAATCAGACTGTAGTCCAGATCTTTTGTAGGCCATCCAAGATTTATCACATGAGTGTATAAGGTGCCTCAATTCCTGGGAGAGCCAAGGGGAGTGATGACCTTTGGATCTTCTGAGTTTGTATGGGGCATGAGAGTCTAAGGTAGAGGTAAATGCATTGATTAGATAATCTAATGCGTGGTCTACAGTATGTCAGGGAGGCATGCATTCCTGCAGTTGACAAATGCTATATTTGTCTTACCTAGGCCCATGAGAGGGTCCATATTGCTCAGCCTGATCTACGTACAGGTCTCTCCCTGTCAGCAGTTATCCAGTCAAGACCCATGAGAGGGTCCACAGTGCTCAGTCTGACCTACGTACAGGTTTCCCCCATGTCTGCTATCATCCATCACGACCCACGTGCGGGTCCCATGCTCATTACAACTCACTTCTCCATATTTTGGAGACATGCTGACCATATCCATTACTTCCAGAACTCAGGGCTAGCCCTGTGGCTGACGGTCTCTCTCTGCACCCCGAAGTCCGTATCTTGAGCATGTGAAGCTTGGAGCAGGGTCCTTCTCACCTAGCCCATAGTTGGGAATGTCTTCGCTCTGGGTGAACCTTCAGTTGTCAACCATACCGACGGCACCTCTCAATGTAGCATTGAAGACTTCAGTGGTGAAGGGGTGGGGCTCTCATGGGAAGGGCCCCTTTAGCTGCCCAAGCATGTTCGGAGGCACCCTTCAAAGCAATTCTCCCTACAACCATCTCTGGTTCACCTGGTTTGTTCTAAGATTGGTAGGCCGGCAGAGCATCTCGGCAGTCATTACTTTCCTCCTCCCGCGTTGGAGGTTGGCACTGAGATGCCCCAGTGTTGCAGAGTTTGCTTGCAACCCTCCACGGTGTTCCTGTTAGATGGATAGAGTGAGAGTGTTCCCTGAAACTGCAGTTCCCCTGGATTGGTCTACTAAATTGCAGTAGCAGAGCCGTCACTAAACAAACTGTCCTAAAGCCTGGAGGGAAGGTGACCTAGGCCTTGGATCCACAGAGGTTTCCTCCTCAAGGGGTTTTTCCTCTCCTCCGTGCCAATGGTCATAATACTAGATAGGCATAGTTGTAGGCCCTAGATCACTTAGTTATGTTTCTGCTGTTGGATAGAGTTGGGTGGCTGCCCAGTAATTGTCCCTTGTCCCCCTTTGAAAGTTCTAGCTCTCTCCTTAGACAGTCAGGCCTCCACACCTTACAGTCAGACCTCTGAGCGGGTCACTATTCACCTGTTGTTTCCTGCCTATTCTACTCAAACAATACAACCAACTGACCCATGCAACCAACTGAACCCATACTACCAACCAACCTATGTACAGGTCTTCAACCCCAATAAGTGTTCACTGCCTTGTATGCTTTGCTTGACACTCTTTTTGGGCGGCTTCTTCCTAAGGTACCTTTAGCCAAGGGAATCACTCCCATGGCATCTCAAGGGCTGGAACCCTCCTCTAGGGCTCTTTGTCTTTGTACCCCTACAGGGTAGTATATCCCATGGATTGAGAGGTGAACAGCTAAAGATTATCTACGTTACACAAGCACGAAACCAGTTGCTCAGGTACTTTGAATTGGAAGGCTACAGCCTGTAGTTCAAGAGGGTGGTGCAACTGGACACACCCTGTTTGGCCTATTTAAGGGCTGCTCTCCTCACTCCACATGCAAGCATTCATTCCTTGCCACTCCATCCACCCCTTTCCAGTGGCATGTCTCTCTCTCTCTCTCTCTCTCTCCTCTCTCCCCTGGGCTTCTTCCTAAGGTACCTTTAGCCAAGGGAATCACTCCTGCAGCACCTCAAGAGGTGGAACCCTCCCCTAGGGTTCACTGCCTTCATACCCCTACAGGATGGTATATCCCATGGATAGGGAAGCAAACAGCCAAAGATTATCTACGTTACGCAAGCATGAATCCAGTTGCACAGGTACACTGAACTAGAGACTGGCTTGTGTACAAATACTGTATCATGTATTGTCAACATTTCCTTGAGACATTAGGGGCACTTTAAGGTCAACAATGGGTTATTGATAGTATTGCTCAGATGGACCCAGACAAATCTGGATCCAGTGATATCTGTCCTTTTGCAGCAGGACAGTGAATCTGCCAGATACTTCCAATATCTGCCTGTGGATCCGGCCGTTGGATTTCTGGTCAGATCCCGCATTATCCAATGGCTGGATCCAGGGATCCAGCACTGGGATCCAATGTCGGATCCAGGGATCTGGCATCAGATCCCTTGATCTGGCACCTGATCCCTGGATCTGGCACCAGATAACATGGGATCAGACCTCCATATTCGGCCAGATTCCGGGACGGATCCAACTCGAATAGTGCTGCCATCCGACAGATCACTAGCAGATCCACGGCGGCACTATCCGAGCAACAGTAGTTATTAACATGTTTGTAAGTGCTCAGTGTGCTATGAGTCTTTATAAGCAAGACCTCTGGAAACTTTTCCACAAAGCTTTCATCAAGCTGCAGACTATATGTAGTGCCACAGAATGTAACAGTCTTTGTGATTTTTCATTCAAATATACATTTTTCCAATAGTTTCCAGCTCCCTTCCCCTCCTTGTTTAACCTGGAAACCCCTCCTTTATGCTCAGCTTGTGATGTCACTGAGGACATCACATAATATTTCAGTCAATGGCAGGACTGCATACTACCACAGAAATACATGGTATGCCCCCTGAATAGCGAGATTTCTATGGTGTCATACATCGATATCGACAACAGTGCCATGTCGTCGTAGAAGTGCCTCTGGGACTGGGCAACCCCTTACCACGACCTGCACCCCCTCCTCGAACTAACTCCGACCTGGAGTTAGAATCCTAAAGTATGGGGGTTGTGGGGGGCAGACCCCCTGCCTGGGTGGTTCCGGAGGCAAAGCCCTCCGAAGAAAAAACGCACACCGATGTGTGCAGCTCCATGCCGACTGCAAATCACTGTCAACATGGAGCCTAGTGCTGTGATGCCGGTTGATGTTTTTCTTGTCGAACCAGCATCGTAGAGCCGAAATAAATAATTTGTGCTACAGGTATGAACAAATGCTTCCACAGAAACTTAAATGTAGAAATATGGACTGTAGTGCCACAGAGAACTAGGGATCCTATTTATTTTGTTTACTTATTTATTGTTTATTTATTTATCAATGTCTGGAAGGACTATGAGCAAAACCTACTTGTTTTTATAGACGTCCAGACATGGAGGTTGACAAAGTCTAAGGTTCACTGCAGTGAAAGTTACAAATTGACACTGAGTGCATATCCAGTAGGGAACATATATATGGTTACATGCATGCACATATATCCAAGTTGACATGGCTGGTTAACACATAAGTACAATACAATCTCACATTTGTGTTCAAATTACAGAGGAACTACATGGCAAGTTACAAGCATGTGCATGTGTCCTGATGAGACAGCCAATCACACAGTTTGGCTTGAAAGACTGGGAGGGACAGAGTTAGGTCAATTACATGTTGAGGAAGATAGTTATAGAGACTGGGTAGCTGGTACGGCAAGGTCGTCTGGCTAGCACTGGTTCTAAGTGTGGAGATTTTGAAAAAGGCTGAGGCCGTGGATCTGATGCAAGTCAGAGGGATTTTGGGGCAAAAGAAAGTGCTGTAAATAGGCTGCGTTTTGACAATTTTCTGCGCTATAATGCCTAAGTGGTGCTTGATTCTGATGGACAAGGAAGGCAAGTTGGCCTTGTTTAGGAGGTCACAGTGGTGGGTCCAAGGGGGGAGTTGCGTAGCGAATCTGGCGATTTGGTTGTACAGGGTTACAGGGTTGTACCTTGTGGAGCTCAGTGAAGCAACTGGCTTAATGACAGATTAGCGGTGCTGCAAATGGACAGATTCGTAGTGGGGAATACTATATTTATAATAGGAAAGGTTAGAAACATATTTTTTAAGAACCTGTGAAGTTGTTATCCCCCTGTACAGACAGTTGGTGAGACCCCATCTGGAGTACTGCGTCCAGTTCTGGAGACCCCATCTCTGCAAGGACATAGACAGGATGGAGGCAGTTCAGAGGAGGGCAACTAAAATGGTGCAGGGTCTGCAAGAGAAGCCATACGAGGAGAGGCTAAAGGAGCTTAATATGTATACCCTTGAGGAAAGGAGGGAGTGGGGGACAGGATAGAAACATTTAAGTACCTCAGTGGAATCAACAAAGTCCAACAGGGTAGCATCTTTCAGAAAAAGAGATGTGCAAGAACAAGGGGACATGATTTGAAGATAGAGGGGGGATGGCTCAGGGGCAATGTGAGAAAGTATTTTTTTACAGAGAGGGTGGTGGATGCATGGAATAGCCTTCCTGAGGAGGTTATGGGGTCTAAAACTGTGGGAGAATTCAAGAATGCATGGGACAGACATAAGGCAATTTTTGTGGGTGGTAGGAAGAAATAGGCTGTTGGTTAAATAGGATCTGCAGCTTATTCTCTAGGCAGGGAAATGGGCAGACTAGGTGGGCCAAGCGGTCCTTATCTGCCATCAAAGTCTATGTTTCTATGTTTCAAAGTCTATGAGGCCTCTGGGAAAACTTTGGCAAATATATCTATCTATCTATATGTATACGCCGATGACCCCTAAGCCCCGGGTGCCACTCTCAAATCCTACGCCTAAGTATCTCATCCACCCCACATTCCTAATAACAGAAACTTAGGACCTACAAGCCTAGTTCCCTTAATCCAATATGGCCCTGCCTATTCTCTACCTTTTACCTATTCTGGCCTCCCTTTTGGCTGCCTACTCTTTCACCCCAATTTCTACCCTATTCCTTAATACCTCCTTATTTTTTATCATTTAGGTATGAGCTCTTACTTAGCGGAGACTATATGGGATTGTTATCTCTTCTCATTTCAGTAAAGCTTATCATTATGTACCTTTGCATGTTAATTATGTTGACCAGTATGTATAGGCCCATATTGACCGGCACCTTCACAATGTTTTTTTTTTTTTTTTTTTTTGCACCGTTGTTCATCGTAATTGTAGTCTTATGAAGTGTACTGTATTGTATTAATGCCCAGGACCACCTTGAAAATGAGCTTGCTCAATGGTGTTTATGCCTGGTTAAATAAAGTGATTGATTGATATATATACACACACACACATATATATATATATGATTTTAGTTGTATTTCCAATTCTTATCTTCCCCAATTCTCTATTAATAAGGAGACTTGCATGAAAACAGACTTCTTGTTCCTTTGGACTTCATCTGTGGTCTATCATGTCTGCCAGAGCTTGCAGACCCTTCAGTGACTACTGAGGGATCCACCTCCTTTCCCACATTATCCATTCCTCCTTCCTAGCTGATGCCCTCCTTCTCCCCCACTCTGTCTCCCCTACATGCAGCTTTCCCCTTTGCTCCATCCCAACCTCTCTTGAAGCTGTCTACTGTCTCCTGTCTTCAGGGAGACTACTTCCTCCGGCAACTCATTCCACTAAGCTACCAGCTTCTCTATGAAAAAGTACCACCTCATTTCTCTCCTGAATTTCCCCCAACAGCTTGAGGCAGTGTCCCCTAGTGGTCTTATTCCCACTAAGGCTGAAGAGACCCTCAGAGTTCACCCTGCTGAAACTCTTAAGTAACCTGAAGGTTTCAATCATGGCACCCCTCTCCCTTCTATCCTTCAGGGGGTATATGTTGAGATCTCTGAGTTTTTCCTTGTATGTTCTGCCTTGCTGTCCCTGAAACATTTTAGTTGCCCTCCTCTGGGCTGTTTCCAGTAGGTTGATGTCTTTCTTTAGGTAAGGGCACCAGTGCTGCATGCTGTACTCTACATGTGACCAAACTAGGGATCTGTACAGTGGCAGAATGGCCTCCGTTTTCCAGATCCCTGGATATGCAGCCCAGCATCCAATTCGCTCTGGCTACTGCTTTCTTGCAGTGTGCTTAGTGCTTCAGGTTACTTGTGATGATCACTCCCAAGTCCTTTTCCTTCTCTGACCTGACAACCTGCACACCACCCAGCCAGTATTTGGTCTCTGGGTTCTTTTCCCCCAAGTGCATTACCTTGCACTTTTGAATCCCAGTTGCCAAATACCTGACTATTTCTCTAGCTTAGCCAGGTCCCCCCTGAGGTCCTGTCGCCCCTCCTCCATTGATCAGGTTAGTCTGGCAGGATCTCCCTGACTCAATCCCATGCTACATCTCATACTGGAGCCCATTTTCTTCCATATAGCTTACCAGTCTTTCTATCAGTATTGTTTTCAAGAGTTTTCCCACTTTCAAGGTCAGACTGACCGGGCTGTATTTACCAGGGCTGTCTCTCAGTCTGCATTTGTAAAGCAGTACTACATGTGCTGTCCTCCAATCCAGGGCCGCTTTTCCCAAGTCTAGTAAGCTGTGAAACAGGTCCACCAGGGGACCTGCCAGCACATCAGCCAACTCCCTCAACACCTTTGGATGTGTGCCATCTGGTCCAGGGAATTTGTCTACCTTCAGTGCCTTCAAGCCCTTACTCACCCTGTCAACCTCAAACTCCCAATCTGTGTCACCACCCATCCCATGGCCCTCCATTTTCTCCCCTTGAGGTACAGGACCATCTTTCTCCTTAGTAAAGACTGAACAGAAGTACTTGACAAGCATTTCTGCTTTCTTCTCTCTTCTCTCCATCCACCCCCTCACTTCTCAACCTGACTATCCTATCCTTCATATCCCTCTTTTTCCTGATATGCTGGAAGAAAGCTTTCTACCCTGTTTTACCCCCTCTGCCAGTTGCAGCTCTGTCTTGGCCTTGGCCAACTGGTCTGCTCTGCCCACTTCCTTTGCCTCCTTAATACTGGAGTTACTATTATACAGGGGACGTTAAATGCAGATAGTATTTAACTTTTAAGCAGTAACGCATCAAAAAATTATGGTTTTCCAGTATTTCCTCTTATGACATCAGGAGCTCATTAAGCAACATTTTAAAGTTCATTTTATCAATAAGTAGTGCAGAACACCATGGCTAAGAAAACACATTTTCTACGCAACAAAAACATAAGCATCTTGTAAAAACACTGCGAACCCAAACACAAACTTTAACCTGTTTTGTTACCGGCAATTAGAACTTACAAATAAACACTGCAATCTTTAACCAGTGGCAACACATGAGGAAATATACAAAATGTTTAGAATCTAAGGCCAATCAGAAAAGAACTTTGTCTACATTAACAGATATATTTTCATATTCCATACACCGACACACATGTCAACTGGCTTGGCTAAAAACACGTGTACAGTGGCACACTAAAAGCTGTCAAATTCCTAACACTCACACTGTGAAACAAAACAAAGCTACAGTAGAAGACAGTAAAGGCAGAAGTAGTTAAGCCCATAGGCTCCTTTTTAAGCAATGACAAAAAACAGGGTGTGGCATATGTAAAGAATAAGAGAAGACACAAGAAGCCATGTGTAATGCTGATCTAACCATACACCCAGGTATGTAGTGAGGCACAATGCCACAGGCAGAGTGCCTTCAGCCCTTGAGAGTGCATTTAGACAATTATAATGTGCCCCCTCACCGGAAATTGTGTTATTATGCTTATGGAATTGTGCTGTCCCAGTTCAGAGGCTCAGACCAATTAGGATGCAGGTTCTCCCCCTGGGCATTTTATTAACTGAGATATTTTCACAGGTCAAATATTGCCTAATCCAACCAATTTTCAGAACTTCTATCCGTTTTATAATGCCCAATAGGCTATACTTGGCAGCAATATACCGTATTACTTACAACAAAACATAACAAGTTCTTGGAGTAACTCTCGCGTTCCCTGAGAGATTTCAGCTCTGGGCCACTAGTCGTTGCCTTCTGGAAACATGCTAGTCATTTACTGCATACATGGTCTTTAAACCCTCACCTCCAATTTCTATTCAGGCTGCAACACCATATGGATTGCACATGGTCAGTTTCACATATCGGATCAGGAAGCTAGAACAGAGGATGGGTATAAATAGTCCCCATCCCGGAACCCAGATCCAATTATTATGGAAACAAAAACTGTGAGCAGAATATTGCACTTTATATGGGTAGCACGTGAGGGAGTGGGGCACTGATGAAAAATAACTATTTTTTCACATATAGAACTGTGTTTACTTAGATCCAAACATTTATAGTTGTGATTCACGACTGTGAGAGTTGCTGCATAGTAAATCAACACTTATAGTGAGCCCAAGTGAGATGCAACATCTGATTTTTAATGAGCTCCTGCTTCTACCCCTACAAGAGTGTGGGTGGGCTGGAGCACTGAGAGGTTAAATCCTGAGAGATTAAATCCCTTTCCATCAACAGCTGCCCTGCTAAATTCTTGTTTCACCTAACCTTATGCAGAGATGTATACAAGGCTTTACTTCAAATCAACCCAAACAAAAGTGCTGATGAGGATGGCCTGTAACCCAAATTACTTAAGCTAGCTACTCCATCAATAGTGTATCCAGTCATGGGACTTTTCAAGCCTTCCTTAAACACTGGTAAAGTGCCAACTATCTGGAAGCATGCCAACATAGAAACATAGAATTTGACGGCACATAAGGACAGCTTGGCCCACCCAGTCTGCCCATTTCCCTACCTACTGGATAAGCTGCAGATCCTAGTTAACCAGCAGCCTACTTCTTCCTACCCCCACCCCCTAGAATTGCCTTATGACTGTCCCATGCATGCTTGAATTCCACTACTGTTTTTGACTCCACAACCTCCTCTGGAAGGCTGTTCCATGCATTCACAACCCTCTCTGTGAAAAATACTTCCTTAAATTACCTCCTGAGCCATCCCCTCTATCTACAAATTGTGCCCCTTGTTCTTGCACACTCTTTTTGAAAGATGCTACCCTCTTGGACTTTGTTGATTCCTTGAGGTACTTGTAAGTTTCTATCATGTCCCCCACCCTCCTTTCCTTGAGGCTATACATATTAAGCTCCTTAAGTCTCTCTTCATATGTCTTCCGTGCAGACCCTGCACCTTTTAGTTGCCTCCTCTGACAGCTTCCATCCTGTCTATGTCTTTGCGGAGATTGGGTCTCCAGAACTGCATGCAGTACTCCAGATGGGGTCTGACCAGCTGTCTGTACAGAGGGATAATAACTTCCTGTTTTCTACTGGTGATGCCTCTCCCTATGCATCCCAGTATCCCCCCAGCCCTCCTTGCTGCCCTCTCACATTGCTTGCCCACCTTTAGGTCATCTGATATGACTACCCCCAGGTCCCTTTCCATTTTTGTTGTTGTTAGTATCTCACCCCCCATTGTGTACTCTTCCCCTGGGTTTTTGTTTCCCAGGTACATTACCTTGCACTTCTTAGCATTGAATCTAAGCTGCCATACATTTGACCATTCCTCTAACCTTGCCAAGTGCCTTCTCATCCTTTCCACCCCACCTTGTGCATCACCTCTGTTGCAGATCTTTGTGTCATCTGCAAAGAGACATACTTTTCCTTCCAGTCCCTCTGCAATGTCGCTTATAAAGACATTGAAGAGGAACGGTCCTAATACTGAACCCCGTGGTACCCCACTAGTAACCCCCCTTTCTTCAGAGTGGACTCCATTTACTATTACTCTCTGTGTCCTATTCTCCAGCCAATTCTTTACTCAGGCTGTCATCTTGGGACCCACTCCCAGGCTGGCTAACTGTATATTAATCTTTGGGTGGACTGTGTCAAATGCCTTGCTAAAGTCTAGGTAGGCCATGTCCACAGCCTCTCCCTGATCTACTACTTTGGTCACCCAGTCAAAGAAATCTATCAGATTCTGTCTGGCATGACCTTCCCGCTGTGAATCCATGCTGCATTGGGTCCTGTGCCCTCTGGCCTCTAGATACTCGACAATTCTTTCCTTCAGAAGTTATTCCATCATTTTCCTATCACTGAGGTTAAACTAACAGGTCTGTAGTTTCCTGCTTCTGCCTTGCTCCCACGCTCGTGAAGGGAATCACATCTGCCTTCCTCCAGTCCTTGGGTACCACCCCATCCTCCCATGATTTGTTAAAGAGGGTAGTCAGTGGTGTCACTAGTTCTACCCTTAGTTTTTTTAGAATTCTGGGATGAATCCCATCAGGCCCCATTGCTTTGTCCACCTTCAGTTTTAAGAGTTCTTTCAGAACCCTTTCTTCTGTAAATGGGCTGGTATCAACTTCTGTATCCAGAGTGTTTCTACTGTTTGTTTTAGGTACCTCCCCCTCTTCATTTGTAATGGTCTGCTCCATTATCCTTCTGCAAAAGGGTGACTGTAAAACTAATCTGAATCCTTAAAGATCCATATCCTATCACACCTACCTAAGCTACTAAAAGGAATAGTGCACTCCCAGATCTCCAACTTCTTGAATAGTTAAATATGATAGTTGCCTTTCCCAAGTGTAATCTGGTTTCAGACTAGGTCACGCCACCAACCCAATGCTTTTCAAAGTAACTATGGTAATTTCTTAGTTGTATGGGACCAATGTCTGTATACTAGGGTAGTCTTTATTGATCTATCCAAAAGACTTCAACCCAGTGAACCATCAAGCTAAACAGAATAGGGCTGGGTACAGAAGTAGCACATTAATTTACTGATTATCTTGAAGGTTGCATCCAGCTGGTAAAGGTAACCTTTAATAATGCCAACTGTTTACAGAGGGATGGGTGTTCCTCTGTGATCCATCTTAGGTCTGCTCCATTACATTATCTTTGTTAATGATCTTGACCTTTGACGTAATTTGTGTAATGTCCATATGTATGTAGATGACACTGTACTGTGCTACAGCACCAGTTCCCTTGAGAAGCAGGTAGCTACCTACAAGATAACCTCAATAAAATTGAGTCCTGGCTTGCTACTGTACAAACAAACTTGTTTTAAATGCTACCAAGACCCAGTGCATGATCTTTGGAATCCCATATCCGATAGATAAAAGTTAGCAACCCACTTATAAGCCAGGCCCAAAACAATGTCATACTGTATGTGAACATGTCACCAGTTTTAAATACCTGGGAGTGTGACTAGATGCCTCTCTGTCTTTTGGAAAGCATGTTATATAGAAACATAGAAGCTGACGGCAGATATGTGGCCCACCCAGTCTGCTCATTTCGCCTACCTATTACAAACCACAGATCCTAGTTAATCTGCAGCTAACCCTTTCATTTCTGTCCCTAGGGTACCCTTATGTCTGTCCCATGCATTATTTGAATTCCCTAACTGTTTTTGCCCCTACCACCTCTTTGGGAGGACATTCCAAGCATTCACCACTCTTTCAGTGAAAAAGTACTTCCTCATGTTATCCTTGAACCTCCTCCAACTTCATTTAGTGCCCCCCTGTTCTTGCATATCTTTGTTTTTGAAAGATGCTACCCTCCAGTACCTTGTTTATACCCCTGGGGTACTTGAATGCTTCCATCATGTCCCCCCTCTCCCTCCTGTCCTCAAGGGAATTCATATTGAGTTCCCCATGCCTCTCCTTATAGGACTTTTCAGCAGACCATGCACCATCTTTGTAGCTCTCCTCTGGACCGCCTTCAGTCTGTCTATGTCCTTCCAGAGATGTGGTTTCCAGAACTGGACACTGTACTCCAGCTGAAGTCTCACCAGCGATCTGTACAGTGACATAATCACTTTCTTCTTTCTGCTGGTTGTACCTCTCCCTATGCACCCCAGCATCCCACTTGCTTTCCCCACAGCCTTCTTACATTGTTTGGTTGCCTTTAGGTCATCCGATATGAGTATCCCCAGGTCCCATTCCTGTTTGGTGGCTGCTAATACCCCCCCCATCTTGATGACATTACATGTTGACTACATATTAGCTACTGTCAGTCCTAGGCTTGGAGAATGTGGAAGACAAAGTGCTGGTTTAGTGCTGTCACAAGGAAGCAGTTTGTATACCAATAGCTTCTGCTGATACCTATCTATGGCAACTTTGGCTACTATACTAAATATATCTCAGTATTTCAGGAACTCCACACTCTGTATAACAAGCTGTACATGTAAAGTATATCTTATCTTATAAAGTGGGCCATGAAAACCCTGTAACCTCATTGGAGTACACAGTTCACAAGACTTTTTTCAGACAACTGCACACCACCTTCAAACTACTTTTTTTTTAATTTTTTTAATAAAAGGCCCTGTTTATAAGTGGGATAAAACTGAAAGATAAAGCCCACACACTTAGGAAGCTGGTAGGAGCATACCTATAATGAAGAGCAACAAGGAAACACTGGAGCTAGCACTCAGAAGGGTAGGTCAACTGCAAATCACTGAAGAGCCAGAATTATGTCAAAATCACACAAGTTTATTGCTGAAGCATATGACAACACTCACAAAGGATGACTTTGGCATAATTTTGGCTCTGCTGTGATTTGTAACTCATCTACTCTTCTGAGTGCTACCTCCGGCATGGGGTCATGATGTCGTGCACAATATCAGCGCAGCACATAACCTTGCAGGCAAAATGCTGCCTGCACAAAAAACATTGGTCAAAACACCGACTATCACAGAAATGCTGTCAGCCCATTTGAACAATAGGGGCAATAGAACAGCTGTCTTGTTTCATGGGGGGCTTTGCTCTCCACACCCCCCCGGAATGATTATAATCAACTCCGAGGGGATGTGGACCTCGGAGGTATGTTGCAAACTGGGAGGGGGAAAACTTTGTTTCTTGGTGAAAGAGGGAAAAATAAAACATTGGGAGACAGGGAATCAAATCCTGATCTCCTGGTCACCCCCAGTGCAGGGTCTAGTGCCTTAACCACTCAGCCATGGAAGCGGCTTGACCAGACCCCAGAAATGCAATCTCTTCATTCCTTCCCCATTCCTCCATGCAGCGACAGGGGTAGTGGTTATTTCCTACTGCTATTATACCCCTGTCGCTCTGAAAGGAGTCGCGCTTTACACAGCATGGTTGTTCTTGTGCTGTTCTTGTTGCACTATATTCACCAGGTACCCCACCTCCAGAGTTTCCTAAGTGGGATAAAACAGTCCATGATGTACGATCATGATGGAAAGGCAGTGGGAAAGGCTAGCAGAATGCTCGGATGTGTAGGGAGGGGTATTACCAGCAGAAAGATGGAGGTAATACTACCCCATATAGATGGCTAGTGAGACCCCACCTCAAGTACTGTGTATAGTTCTGGAGGCCACATCTCCAAAAGGGCATAGATAGGGTGGAGGCGGTGCAAAGGAGGGCAACCAAAATGGTGCAGGAACTTTTCCAACTGTGCTCATGTGCTCCAGTGTAACCCACAGGGGTGCAACAAATGGTGGCTAACCCTGGGCTGATTAAGTTCCAGAAATGTTGCACTCTAGTGGAGAAACAATGCTAGGCTCACAAGTGTGGAATCAAATTGTGATTTATTCAGACATACAGCTGCAGTAAATTGAGCCTGTGCCAATCACCATAGTGGAACACTACCCCAGCTCTTCGCCTTCCAACAAGACTTTGTGAGAGGGCAATAAGGGTTGAATAAGGCCCTGTTCCATTTGTTACTAGTATTGTTTCAGGACCCTCGGTAGGAGTTTTCATTTGGGGACTGGGACTTGCTTAAAAAAAAAAGGGGGGTTCCATAGCCCAAAAGTGTGAGTCCCTGGTACATTTCTAGGGGTTTACATGTAAATGTATATGAGCTGCACCACAGCACTCGCAAGTCTTATAATGTAAGAATCATTAGAGCATAGGGGGCATGCTCCATTGGTTTCTAGGGGCTGTTTTAAACTAGAATTTTTAATGTTTTACAGGGTGAATTCAAACAAATTACAACCACCGTTCATCTAACAAGGCCCTTGTTAGGTGAGTGGTAGCTGTAATTTGAATCCCCCCTTCTATAACATTAAAAATTCTAGTTTAAAATGGCCCCCATAGAAATCAATGGAGTGTGTCCCCACCCCCATGCTCTACAGATTCTTACATTACAAGCCATATGGATGTGGGGCACGGCTCTATCTATGGACCCCTGGAGCTCTCTGCATGAGCATCTTGGGAACTTTCTGAAAAAAATCCCAAGCGTCCCAGTGCACAAAATGGCTCCTGTGCACATAGGGACAGAGTGGCTATACGCCGCGCATCTTGGGCAGGGAGCAACTCCACACACATTATGCTCCCCACATGGTATGCACAATGGGAAGTGCACAGACAGTACGTGCCTGATCCCCCAAGGTTGCAGACCGCACTGTGTGTGGGGTGTGCGAGCACTACACGCCATGCACAAAGGTGCATAGTGTTGGCTGAGGGGGTGCTAATTGGATGCAGGGTGCACCCAGGAGGACCCTGCCATATAACCCCTATGTGCCCCGTCTATGCCTGGAAACTTGCCCAGCATCAGGGCGATGTGCCCACCCACCCTCCGGGGCCACCCCATAGAGGGGCTGCTGGCTCCCTCCCACCCCGGCACACAGACTGGTGTGACCACACGCTGTGATCATGCCCCCCCACACACATATTACCTCATGGGGCACTGGCCCTAGGGTGCTGCCCATTGCTCCACCCCCGGGCACTGCCAGCACATCCTGCTAATGGCAGGGTATGGCATACACCCCACCACCACCAGCGGACAGCCTTCCCAGCCCCAACCTGGCCCTGTGCACCACTCCAGTGCCATGGGAGGGCCGGCGGCATTGCCCTCCTCACAGCTGCCACAGCTGCCGGCCCTCAGATATCCATGGGGCGTGCAGACAATGTGCATTCTACCGTGGAAAGGATCCACTGAGCTGCCCATTCTGGGCATCTGATAGGATGCCCAGCTGGACCCATGACCCCACCCCACAGCTGCACTGTGGAGTCCTATGTGCCGGGGAGGCAGGCCACAGACAGGTGGCCGGCGGTCGTGAATGCTGCCAGTGTGCACATATCTGCAGGTGCAAAGCTCTGCAGGTCGGTAACGTGCCTCTGGCGCATATTACCCACCCATTGGTGCATAGCGCCCAATGTGCGTAAAGGATGCAGGGTCCCATGTCCCTGAGAGTCCTGTGTTTTTCCATTGGAGTGCAACATTTCTGGAACCAAAATGGTGCAGAGCCTGCATCAGAAGCCATACAAAGAAAGTCTTAAGGATTTAAATATGTACTCCCTAGAAGACAGGAGGGAACAGGGGGATATAATAGAGACATTCAAGTACCTCATAGCAATAAACAAAGTACAAGAAGGGAGCATTTTCCAAAGGAAGAGATTCTCAAGGACAAGGGGCCACAATATGAAGCTGGGAGGGGGGGAGGCTGAGAGGAAATGTGAGGAAGTACTTCGTCACGGAGAGGGTGATGGACACTTGGAACAGTCTCCCAGAGGAAGTGGTGGGGGCTAGAATGGTCACAGGATTTAAGAATGTATGGGGTAGACACAAGGGAATCTTAGAAGCAAGAGGGGTTGTAAGCCGGAGTCAGAAGTATTCCATGATGTCCTTGTATATAGTTTCACTTTTGTATCTAGTGTATATTTCAATGTGATATAGTGTAATTCACAGCAACCTGTATGTTTTCTGTTACCCTTGTACCTCACTTTGTATGACATAGAACCATTATAATCTCACTGTGATGTAATACACAGCAACCTGTATGTTTCTGTCCCCCTGTACCACTCTATGTATGTCGTGGAACCTTTGTAAATGAGTCTCTGACTCAAAGGTCTTTCTGATTATCTCAAATAAAACTAATAAAAAACAAAACTATAGGTAGGGAAATTAGGGCAGACTAGGTGGGCCAAGTGGTCCTTATCTGCCAACAACTTCTATGTTTCTATGAATAATACTTTTTAGGTGGTTGTGGCACCTGGATACGCCTCATGCCTAACAACCTGAGGTGTGCATTATTCCCCTATAATAGCACACCCTGAGACATGTTATCCCTTACATACATTTTTCAGACTCATCACTGTAACCTCCTCGAAGATGTCTCCCACTTCAAGTACCTTGGTGTTTGGTTGGCTCAATCTTGATTTCTTCTCCCATATTGCTTGCTTGGAACATTTGGTTCCCTGGGTCTCCCCTGAAAAAGGGACTTGACTGTCTCAGAGGACCCACCTGGTCATTAAAATTTAAATAAATAAATTAAAATAAAATAAATTGACACCTTGCATAGGAATCTCTGCCCCAAACTTGATGTACTATACTGCAACAAGTCCTGCTTTCAAATCCCAGTCTGCCATGAGGTTATCCATGAGATGATTCTGCCAGTGTTTGACTACCCAGACATGGTCAACATTGCTGTCCCCAAATCTATCTTTGCCAGGCTGGTCCCCATCTTTGACTCTTGTCATTTTCCCTCAACTGCTCTTCTTGCACCCACCAGTGTCTCCACTACTAGGATCTTTCTGTCCCATCTCCTGAGAACTGGAGCATCTCTCACTGTTCCACCTTTATTGCTTAACAACCGAGAAGTCCGCTATTTCCTAGGGATTAACAACCAGATGGGGGATGGGTGACCTGAGGTTCAACTGAGGGCCATCTCCCACCTGATGGTTGTTAATCCTAAAGAAAAAACAGCTCTAAAATTGTTACTGCGATAAATCTGATTGTAATAACCTTGCTTTTTGTTCTTTTTTTTACATCATAGTTGATGTTTTGAGCACTGTGGGGGGGGGCGCAGCATGAAGACATCTCATGTAGCAAAGGTTGCTGGCATGCAGTGTTGATTGGCAGCTGGATTGGTAATTTCTGAGAGATTAATGACTAATCCCGTAGTAAATCAGAAGCCTCGCTAGGCTCATGAATATGTTTTTTGGTTCGCTTCCCTTCCCTGCTATCTTTCTTCACTCCTATTACCCTCCCATCCTTCCTATTACTCTCTCTGTTCATCTGATACCTGTTCCTTCTCTATCCCTTCACTGTAAACCTCTGCTTGCCAATCTACCTTCTGTTTCCACCTCTTCTGTCTTTGGAACAATTCCCCCATTGTGACAAGGTTGAATAAGCCCCTATCCCATGTGTTATGCAGAAAGAGTTAAATGCAAGGATCAGTTCTATCCTCTTCTTTTCTGTCTCTTGTCTGTCTGATTGTGCAATCAAATTTTGTTGTGAGATCTAGGACATGATCACTCTGACTGTTTTGTGATTCTCCCATTTTCTCCCTACCTTCACTTGCCGTTTCTGTCTTTTTCTCCTTCTTGCTTATCTGTGGTTGTAAAAATATATATGAATCTATATGTGAAACTGGGATCCCTTTGTTTGCCAATGTATATAACTATATTGTTGAAATGATTGCAAATTCTTATTTGGAACTTGGGGGTTAACCTTGAGATGAGTCACAATCTTATTTGCAGAGCTGTCGACAGGAAATTAGTTTTGGGGCACCAAGTTCTATTTCTCACCTGCAGGAAAGAAACTGACAAGAACTATGATACATTTTGTGTGAAAAGAAGGCATCTCTTAATGAGCTCACGTTGTAGAAATTGTCAGGCAAAGACTTATAAACAGAGCAGCAATGTTTGTTAGAGGAAGAGACTGAAACTTAGGGTTGGAGATGCCCTTGGAGGAAGGACTTTGTTTTGTTTAAACTGCCTATGTTTAAAAACCATTCTGTACAATTTTATTTTTATTCTATTGTTATTGAGAATAGTAAAATTTTACTTGCAAATGTTATAACTGCTCCTGGTTTTCCTATGCTTCCTGACCTGTGCCTTGATGACAGATGGTGTTAGCCGTGGGATTTACACCATGCAAACTCTAAGCCAGGAGTTTCGTGTGTGGGCACTATATCTGGTACCAGGCACGGTGCAAACTCTAAGCCAGAAGTTTTATGTGTGGGCACTATATTGGTACCAGGGAAGCACAGAAGAAAAATATAGCAAGCACAGGAGTGATCACAAGAAGAATGGCAGGCAAACTAGCAGATATAAAAGTCCAAAATGACACCGTACAGCCAGAACCAGTGATGGAAGAAGAACAGGCAGGGACAGAACCTGAAAGGCTGTCTGCCTTCTTCAAATGGTGAGCTATATAAAAAAGAGAGACAGAGAAGTAGAGAAAAGAAGAGATGCAGTGACAGGAGCAGTGATGGCTGGATGCCTTACAAATCATCAAAGCCGGAGGATCTGGCACAGGTCCAGCAGAGCAACAAAACACATACAACTTAAAAGAGATTAAACTTACAAAGTTGTATTGCTTGGATGATATCAAAGCATACCTGACAACTTTTGAAATGGTTGCCACAGCCTGCCAGTGACCAAAGCAGCAATGGGTAATCAGGCTGGTACCTTACCTGACAGGTAAAGCCTAACTTTGCCTACAGCAATATGGAAACTGCACAGTGAGAAAACTATGACCTTGTGAAAAGAGAAGTCCTGAAAGGATATGACATCTCAGGACAGACCTACTGTAAAGGCAAATATTCCAGTCCCTGAAGTACCACTTAGTCGACAATTCCTGAGAAGCCTTTACCTGACTCAGAACTTTTTATTAAATGGCTCTAACCAGAGGGCAAAACAGTCCCACAGATAACTGACATATTTGCAATGGAACAATTCATCAACATCCTTCCCAGAGATGTGCAGCTTTGGGTAAAAGAACACTGACCAGAATGTGGGGAAAAGGCTGTTTTTTTTGACTAAGGACTATCAGATGGCCAGACAGACACCGCAGCAATGAAGTAACAGCCAAGGACTGGTAAGAACCTCTTTTTCCCATATTAACTCCAGGTAAGATAAGAACTCTGATGGGGGTAACAAATCTGCACCCAAAGACTTTATTTGCTTTAACTGTAATGAGCCAGGCCATATCGCAAGAAAATGACACAAAAATAAGGAGGGTAACACTGCAGCAGATTTGGCCTTAGCAAATTGGGGCAAGTATTTAACAGATGTCAAGGTGGGAGATAAGACTGTAAAGGAATTTATTGATTCAGGAAGCAGACAGACCCTAGTGCATGCTGAAGTGCTGGGAAAATACTGCACAAAAGGACCAGGTACCGGTGTCATCTGCATCCACGGGGACACTCAATACTATCCCACCACCAAAGCAACTCTGAATATTAATGGAGTGTCACACCAAATGAAAGTGGGGGTAGTACCTACAGCAAGTTACCTGTACCTGTGATTATTGGAAATGACTTTTCAGGATTTGCTGAGCTACTCACAGAGGGAGCAAAACCTATAGTTTCAGAAGCTGTGCTGGCCAGAGCAAGGCAAAGAAAATCTCAGATGGTGGGGACACTTTTCTTTTGATGACTTTGATTCAGACTTGTTTGAGAACAACTCCAAGATTCAGAAGTTCAGAAAAGAAAGAAGACACCTGAAAAAAAAGTGGCAACAAAAGAGATGCAGCGCAAGCTCATTTGCAGAGTTGTCAACAAGAAATGAGTTTTTGTACACAATGTTTTATGTTGTTAACCTGCAGGAAAGAAACTGACAAAAACTCTGATACATTTGTTGTGAAAACAGAAAGTCCCTTAATGAGCTCAGGATGTAGAAATGAATTGCCAGGCAAAGACTTCTTATAAATAGAGCAGCATAGTTTGTTAGAGGGAGAGGCTAAAATTTAGGGTTGGAGATTCCCTCTGAGGAAGGACTTTGTTTTGTTTAAACTGCTTATGATTAAAAACCATTCTGTACAATTTTATTTTTGTTCTATTGTTATTGAGAATAATAAAATGCTACTTGCAAATTAGAAAATGGGTAGGGAGAATTCTAGTTTTTGATTGGCTAAATTATGCCATCTCTCACCAGGTCCGATATCAGGCAACAGAGACCGGGAAATAATGAGTCCCAGTCTCTCTTGCCTGATTTCATTCTAAAATCCTTATGCCACAGAATGTTGAATTTTAAATTGCCACCATGTTGCTGTCTCACTTAATGAGACATACAGCACTCCCTTCCCATCCCTTGATTCTACACCACCCAACTCCCCAGTCAGCGTTAAATTGATCCATTACATTTTTTTAAACATACTGTATATTGAATGCTGTACTATGCTATGTAAATAAACAAAGAGGTCAACATTCAAATCGTAGCAGTAGCACATCATGTGCTCACTGCTACTTTGAGACACCTCACTTGGCCTGACAGCAGCCCTGCTTGGCAAAAAAGAAATAAATATTTTTTTAAAGATAACCTCCTTGGCACATCCTATGGCTTCTTGGTAGCAGAGCAACAGCATTCACTTCTCCTGCACATCGTCCCTGATCTCGTCCTATGGACAGCTACACCAGGCCGACTTCTGTTCTCCTCAAATGTTTGTTGAATATCACTAAAAAAACTACATTCCATGCCATGCTGTTCAATGTAAAATGAAAACATTAGGCAACATGAAGCAGTGGCTAGTGTGTTTTTTTTTTTTGGGGGGGGTCACGATCAACTAGTATGGGTACAGTTAGACAGGAATAAAAAATTGTAATGAATAAATAAAAAAAACTCAGTACCACAAAGCCTTTCACCTTAAGGTGTATAAGTGTGTGTGTGTGTGTGTGTGTGTGTGTGTGAGAGAACTAGCTCCAAAGTAAGAACTACAGAGGTAACAGCAGTACGAAAGTCCACAGGTAAAAAAAAAACAGCATTTTAATGCAGGTGGAGGAACTATTTTATTTTAAAAAAATCAAACAGGTAAGAGTTTTAACATTTAAACATAAAAATATTTTTTTCCCAAACATGTATAATATAGTGATCCATTTTCTAAGTGCAATAATACCCTCCAGGGTGAGTGGTATGGGCTATAATGGACCTTCCAAGGGCTATAAGGCCCTCTGCCAGCGGCAACGGGCCTCAATAAGCCCCTGGGCAGTTCGGTATAGCCCAATTCCAACCACCCTGTTGGGGATTATTGCTTACTTTTATAACTGCTTCTGGTTTTCCTATGCTTCTGGACCTGTGCCTCGATGACAGCCATTCACTCCTCCCTTTTTCTTCAGTGACCTCCTCAAGTCTCATCACATTCGCTCCTGTGTTTGCAACTTGACATATTGTCCCAATCCCTCTCCCTTTTATCCTCCCCTCTTCCTCCCTCCAGACCTGCTGCTTTTCCTCTCCCTCCCCTATCCTGTTCCTTTGCTGTCATCACAACCTCATTTTTCTACTCTTCCTATTTGAACTCAAGGATACAGCATTATTTATTACTTCCATTGTATTGTATTTATTTTTCCTTTGTACTCCATTTATTTTTTATCTGCTAACTTTGCACTGGGATCACTCCAATTTGCTGCAGTAATGTTTCCTTTACTTTGCACTGATTTGCATAGAAACATAGAATTTGACGGCAGATAAGGACCACTTGGCCCACCTAGTCTGCCCATTTCCCTACCTAATGGATAAGCTACAGATCCTAGTTAGCAAACAACCTACGTCCTCCTACCCACCATTAGAATTGCCTTATGTCTGTCCCATGCATTCTTGAATTCCCCCACTGTCTGTGACTCCAAAACCTCCTCAGAAAGGCTGTTTCATGTATCCACAACCCTCACTGTGAAAAAATACTTCCTCACATTACCTCTGAGCAGTCCCCACTCTATCTTCAAATTGCGCCCCCTTGTTCTAGCATATCTCTTTTTCTGAAAGATGCTACCCTCCTGGACTTTGTTGATTCCCTTGAGGTACTTGAAAGTTTCTATCATGTCCTCCCTCTCCCTATTTTCCTCGAGGGTATACAAATTAAGCTCCTTTAATCTCTCTTTGTATGTCTTCTGGAGCAGACCCTGCACCATTTTAGTTACCCTCCTCTGGACAGCCCTCATCCTGTCTATAGCCTTGTGGAGATGGGGTCTCCAGAACTGCATGCAGTACTCCAGATGTGGTCTCACCAACTGTCTGTAAAGATGGATAACAGCTTCCTGTTGTCTACTGGTGATGCCCCTCCCTGTGCATCCCAACATCCGGCAATCCCTCCTTACTGCCTTCTCACATTGCTTGCCCACCTTTAGGTCATCTGATGTGACTACCCCCAGGTCCCTTTCCATTTTTGTTGTTGCTAGTATCTCACCCCCCATTGTGTACTCTTCCCCTGGGTTTTTGTTTCCCAGGTGCATTACTTTGCATTTCTTTGCATTGAATCTAAGCTGCCATACATTTGACCATTCCTTCAACCTTGCCAAGTTCCTTCTCATCTTTTCCACCCTACCTTCTGTATCAACCCTGTTGCAGATCTTTGTGTCATCTGCAAAGAGACATACTTTTCCTTCCAGTCCACTGTAATGTCACTTATAAAGAGATTAAAGAGGACTGGTCCCAGTACTGAACCCTGCAGTACTCCACCAGTAACCCCCCTTTCTTCAGAGTGGACTCCGTTTACTATTTCCCTCTGCGTCCTGTTATCCAGCCAATTTTTTACCCAGGCTACCACACTGAGACCCATTCCAAGGCTGGCTAACTTGTATAGTAATCTTTTGTGTGGGACTGTGCCAAATGCCTTGCTAAAGTCTATATAGGCAATGTCCACAGCCCCTCCCTGGTCTACTACTTTGGTCACCAAGTCAAAGAAATCTATTAGATTCGTCTGGCATGACCTTCCCACTGTGAATCTATGCCGCATTGGGCCCTGTGCCCTGCTGGCCTCTAGGTACTCGACAGTTCTTTCCTTTAGAAGTGATTCCATCATTTTCCCCACCACTGGGGTCAAACTAACAGGTCTGTAATTTCCTGCCTCTGCCTTGCTTCCACTTTTGCGAAGTGGAATCACATCCGCTCTCCTCCAGTCCTCAGGTACCACTCCATCCTCCCATGATTTGTTAAAGAAGGTAGTCAGTGGTGTCACTAGTACTACCCTTAGCTCTTTCAGAATTCTTGGGTGAATCCCATCAGGCCCCATTGCTTTGTCCACCTTCAGTTTTAAGAGTTCTTTCAAAACCCTTTCTTCTGTGAATGGCCTGTTGTCAACCACCCTATCCAGAGTGTTTCTATTGTTTGGTTTAGGTACCTTCCCCTCCTCTTCTTTTCTGCATACTGAGCAGAAGTATTTATTCATTATCCCTGCTTTTTCACTGTCACCCTCTGCCCACATTCCCTCCCCTTTATTAAGCCTCATTATCCCTCCCTTGATATTTCTTTGCTCCCTAATGTATGTATAAAAGGTTTTATTCCCCTTCCAAACAGAGCTGACAATCTTTTCCTCAGTCTGGGCCTTTGCTATTCTGACTGCCTTCCCTGCCTTCTTCTGCTTTAACTGATATGGTTTTCTGTCCTGCTTCTTCTGTGTTTCCTTCTTATTTCCTGGATGCTATCCTTTTCTCCTTAACCTTCCCAGCCACCTCTTTTGAGAATCATAGTGGCATTTTCCTTCATTTTGTTTTGTTGGTTTGCTTTACACAAAGGCTTGTTGCCTCTGTGATGGCAGTTTAGATTTTTCTCCATTATTTTTCCACCCCTCCTTCTTGCCTGTTTGCTAGTGCTTTTCTGAGGCACTCTCCCATTTTGCCAAGGTCAGCCCTCCCAAAGTCCGACACCCTTGCTTTTGTGTGGCTTGACTCTGCAGCTGTGTTTATTGTGAACCACACTGTTTGGTGGTCGCTTGTTCCCAGATATCTACCCACTTCTAAATCTGAGATCCTCTCTCCATCCTCATTTGAAAGTACCGGGTCTAAGACTGCTCCCTCCCGAGTGGATTCCAACACTAGCTGTCTGAGGCATGCCCCCTGTAGGGCATCGAGAATAACCCTGCTCTTGAATGTGGCTGCAGTAAAGGTGCTCCAGTTAACATCTGGCATATTCAGGTCCCTCATCGACAATATATCTCCTTTTTCAGCCATTCTAAGGATTCCTTCTATCATTTCCTTGTTCATTGCCTCCCCTTGAGACAGGGATCTGTAAACAACCCCTCTGCAGACTGTGGTGCCATTTCCTTTCTCCAGGGTGACCCACAGTGCCTCCTGGGGGAAAAAAGGATAAAGCCAACATTAAATGGAGGGCAATGAGTACCAATGCCCTTAGTTTGGGAAATAAGCTTCCTGAGCTAGTAGCCCTGATGGAAGATGGACAATTGGATATTGTGGCAGTCACAGAAACATGGTACACATAGAACCATGACTGGGATGTCAACATACCAGGGTACATAATCTACAGAAGGGACAGGAAAGGTAAAAGAGGAGGTGGAGTAGCTCTATACATAAGGGAAGGGATCAAAGCTACAGGACTAAAAAGTAAAGGGGGAGGACAAGAGGCACTCTGGGTCACCTTGGAGACAGGGAATAGCATTGCAATCCGCACAGGGGTTGTATACAGACCCCCATCTCAAGGGGAGGAAATGGACAAGAAAATGATGGAGGATATTCTCAAAATGACTGAAAAAGGGGAGATACTGTTAATGGGGGACCTGAATATGCCAGATGTTAACTGGATGACATGTACTGCAGCCACATCCAGGAGCAGGGTCATTCTCGATGCCCTGCAGGGGGCAGACCTTAGACAGCTAGTGTTGGAACCCACTTGGGAGGGAGAAATTCTAGACCTGGTACTCTCAAATGGAGAGAGGATCACAAATTTAGAAGTCAGTAGACATCTGGGAACAAGCGACCACTGCACAGTGTGCTTCACAATGAGCACAATCATAGAGATAAGCCATACAAAAACAAGGATACTGGACTTTAGAAGGGCTGACTTTGGCAAAATGGGTGAATACCTGAAGAATGCACCAGCAAATGGCCAAAAAGGAGGGGTGGAAGAACAATGGAGAAAAATCAAAACTGCCATCATAGAGGCAACCAGCCTTTGTGTGAAACAAATAAAGAAAACAAAGCCGAGTGAAAAAACAATATGGTTCTCAAAAGAGGTGGTAGGGTAGGTTAAGGAGAAAAAGGCTGCATTCAAAAAGTATAAGGAATCACAGAAGGAGCACGACAGGGAACTGTATCAATTAAAGCAGAAAGAAGTGGGGAAGGCAGTCAGAATAGCAAAGGCCCAAATCGAGGAAAAAATAGCCAACTCAGTTAAGAAGGGGGATAAAACCTTTAATAGGTACATTAGGGAGCATAGAAAGGTTAAGGGAGGGATAGTGAAGATTAACAAAGGAGAGGGGAGGTGGGCAGGGGGAGACAGTAAAAAAGCAGAAATACTGAATGTGTACTTTTGCTCAGTATTCACAAAAGAAGATAAGAAGGAGTTACCTAAACCAGACAAAAGAACCCCTCTGGGTAGGGGGGTTGACTACAGTCCATTCACAGAAGAAAGAGTCCTGAAAGAACTCCTAAAACTCGAGGTGGACAAAGCAATAGGGCCTGATGGGATTCACCCCAGAATCCTAACAGAACTAAGGGAGGACCTAGTGACACCACTGACCACACTTTTTAACAAATCATGGCAGGATAGAGGGTACCTGAGGACTGGAGGAGGGCAGATGTGATTCCCCTTCACAAAAATGGGAGCAAGGCAGAAGCAGGAAACTACAGACCTGTAAGTTTGACCTCAGTGGTAGGGAAATGATGGAATCACTTCTGAAAGAAAGAATTGTTGAGTACCTAGAGGCCAGCAGGGCACAGGACCCAAAGCAGCATGGATTTACAGCAGGAAGGTCATGTCAGATGAATCTAATTGATTTCCTTGACTGGGTGACCAAAGTAATAGACCAGGGAGGGGCTGTGGATATGGCCTACCTAGACTTTAGCAAGGCATTTGACACAGTCTCGCACAAAAGATTAATAATCAAGTTAGCCAGCCTGGGAGTGGGTTCCAGGGTGGTAGCCTGGGTAGCAAACTGGCTGCACAACAGGACACAGAAGGTAATAGTGAATGAAACACATTCTGAAGAAAGGGGGGTTACTAGTGGAGTACCTCAGGGCTCAGTACTGGGTCCAGTCCTCTTTAACATCTTTATAGGTGACATTGCAGAGGGTCTAGAGGGAAAGGTATGCCTCTTTGCAGATGACACAAAGATCTGTAACAGAGTAGATACACAAGAGGGGGTAGAAAAGATGAGAAGGGACTTGGCAAGGTTGGAGGAATGGTCAGACATATGGCAACTTAGATTCAATGCAAAGAAGTGCAAGTAATGCACCTGGGAAACAAAACCCAGGAGAAGAGTACACAATAGCAGGCGATACTAACAACAACAAAAATGGAAAGGAACCTGAGGGTAGTCATATCAGATGACCCTAAAGTTGGCAAGCAATGTGAAAAGTCGGTAAGGAGAGCCAGGGGGATAATGGGATGCATAGGAAGGGGCATCACAAGTAGAATAAGGGAAGTGGTTATCCCTCTATACAGACAGTTGATGAGACCCCATCTAGAATACTGTGTGCGGTTTTGGAGAACTCATCTACACAAGGACATAGACAGGATGGAAGCAGTCCAGAGGAGGGCAACTGAAATGGTGCAAGGTCTGCAGCACAAACCATATGAAGAGAGATAGAGAGAACTTAATATGTATACTCTTGATGTAAGGGGGGACAGGGGGACATGATAGAAACTTTCAAGTACCTCAGGGGGTTCAACAAAGTCCAGGAGGGTAGCATATTTCAGAAAAAGAGATGTGTAAGAACAAGGAGCCACAATTTAAAGATAGTGGGGGGATGGCTCAGAGGTAATGTGAGGAATTTTTTTTTCACAGAGAGAGTGGTGGATACATGGAACTGCCTTCCTGAGGAGGTCGCTGGGTCTAAAATAGTGGGGGAATTCTAAGATGCATGGGACAGACATAAGGCAGTTATAGTGGGGGATTGCAGGAAGTAGGCTGTTGGTTAACTAGAATGTGCAGCTTATCCAGTAGGTAGGGAAATGGGCAGACTGGGCGGGCGAAGTGGTCCTTTTCTGCTATCAAAGTCTATGTTTCTAAGTTTCCTCCCTCCTTGTTTAGCCTTTAGTTCTGTTGCTTTGATTCCTTCCCTTATGTAGTGAGCTATTTCTCCTCCTCTTTTATCCTCCCTGTCCCTCCAGTAGACTGTGTACCCTGGTATGTTAACATCCCAGTCATGGTTCTCTATGTACCATGTTTCTGTGTCTGCCACAATATTCACATGTCCCTTATCCCTCAAGGCCACTAGTTCAAGGAGCTTGTTACCCAGACTACAGGCATTGGTACTCATTGCCCTCCATTTGTAGATGGCCTTAACCCCTTTTATGCCCATCCCTATCCTTACTGCCTTTGCCTTTTTCTGTATTTACCCCTGTTCTGCTCCTTATTGACTTCTCCACCTTGTGTCTACTTTGCTAACTACTCTGTTTTGTGAGGGGGGCTGGGATTTCCCTGCTTCTCTTCAGTGCCTCCCACCTTGGCTAGTTTAAATGCTTGCCAATGAAGCATTTAAACCTGTCACCTAGGATCCTGTTTCCCCTCTCGGACAGATGCAGACCATCACACCAGCATAGGCCTGTATCCCTCCAGGTGGACTCCCAGTCCCCAATGAAGCCAAATCCCTGAGCTCTCCAGCAGTTTTTCAACCAGTCATTGAATCCCATGGTGTGGAGTACCCTAGCCTCACCCATGCCATAGACAGGTAGCACTTCAGAGAAAGTTACCATGTGTGCCACTTGTCTAAGGCCCCTCCCCAACTCCACAAACCCCTTCTGCACTGCTCTGATCCCATTCCCAGCTGGGTCATTTGTCCCTAGGTGGACAATAGCATCCAGCTCCCTCTCCTAGGCAGCTGCTGCCATGATCCTGAGGATTCACTTCCTGTCCCTCCAAGCCATGATGTTGGGCAGGCACCTGACCTCCCTCTCCTGTCCCTCCCCCAGTTCTAACCCCTAATGATTGAGTATCCCACCGGGAGTTGTTTCCTTCCCCTGTGGGGTCCTGTGCCACCCTCCTGTGGGTTTCCTTTGTGGAGGTTCCCAGCATCCTCCTTGGTCTCCACTGTAGGTGCCTCCACAGATGAACCACACTCCACCAGACTGGCAAATGAAATGTGAAGAGGCACAGCTGGAGGGATGTGCCTCTATTCCACCACCCTCACCTTCCCTGAGCCCACCATGGTCCAACCACTCCTCTTTCATGGCAACCTTTCAGGCAGTGGTGGTGGTCTGGGTGGTCCCTGCATGGAGGAGGAGGTTTCCCGAATCTTTGCCAGGTCAGCATGGAGATGGGCAATGTCCTCCCTCAGACCAGCGAGGTGTCTGCAAATAGGGCAGCAATGCAGCATCCAGAACATCTTCCAAAAGACTGCTGCTCCACAGCCAGTGCATTGCACCACTCCCCATATGTCTGTGTCCCTTCTTAAGGTTTTTTTTGGGGGGGTTGTTAGTGTGTGCAAGCGTGTGAATGTGTTTACCCCCTATTCAGTGTGCTGTACCCTTAAGGATATGAACAGGTGTATGTCCTTTGCACTTTTGGGGAAGTAATGTCAAAACCCCTAATATAAAGGAAATGATGCAGTTGGGATGGGTGGGATGAGGGGCAGGTGGTGGGACTTAGCTCGTGACCTCCAGAAACAATCAACTACAACTCTGAACCACCACTCTAGTGAATACTTTCCTTCCTTTCAGGCACCTATTCCACAGAGTTCAAGTAACAGGTCTAGTCACAAATGACTGCAAATATTCTCCTAGCTAAATTTCCTCCCTGGCAAATAAAAGTTAAGAATCCAATTCAGTGTACTTCTATTAAATCACCTACTTGTTATAAAGAAGTTGGTGGCTGCTCTCTGTGTCTCACCTACAGCAGACAGAGTCCACAGACGACTCCTTTTCTTGAATCCACAGTTCCTCAGGCCCCTTTCAGCTCCTCCTCTTATCAGCCACCTATTTCACAGAGCTTAAGTAACATGTCTAGTCACAAATGACTGCAAATATTCTCCCAGCTAAATTTCCTCCCTGGCAAATAAAAGTTACACTAAGAAAAGTCAACTCCCAGAACAGAGAACCAAAACACTAACTTCTACTTACTTACACAGGCCCCAAAATTAAGAATTCAATTCAGTGTACTTTTATTAAATCACCTTCTTGCTATAAGGAAGCTGATGGCTGCTCTCTGTCTCACCTACAGCAATCTGCACTACCTCAATTTGATACCTTTTGCAGCACGGGGGAGAGGTGTGGTGATGTGGCATCTGCTGTCAAACTGACCCCTTGTGGTAGGCCAGTGAAACTGCTCTCTCAATGGTTGGTTCATGTGCCTGGTGTGCTGCAGTATGCAAGGCTGACAGAGGCTAGGCTAATATCAGTGCTAGTGGGTACAGAGAGGGACTCTAATATAAGCGTGTAAATTCCTGATCAAAATGATGATTCCCATACATTTGAGCCCGCACAACAAAGGATGCTACAACTCTAGATTCAGATGATGTCCAGAAGTGGGGTAGCCCCTGGGCATCATGGAGGTTAAACCATGGGGGCTGCATTGACAATATTAGTGGAATGTTGGGGCTGGGTGTTTGTTTGCAGGTGTGGTTGTATGTACAAGAGGATGGTGGACATGTGATCGGTCAGGGAAGAGCCAACTTCATGGAAAAATGGTAGTAAAAGTAGCAATAGTAGTAACAGTAGTACTGTAATAGCAGTAATAGTAGTATTGTAGCAGTAGCAGCATTGCAGTAGTAGTACTGTAGTAGTAATTGTAGCACTGTAATAGTAGTACTAGTTGAAGTACTATAGTAGTAGTAACAGTAATGCTAGTAGCACTGTAGTACTAGTAAAAATAGTACTGTAGCAATAGTAGCAATAGTGCAAATAGCAGTACTGTAGTAGCAATAGTATGGTATTGTAATAGTAGCAATATTAGTACTAACAGAAGTAATAGTAGCACTGTAGTCGTAATTGTAATACTGTAATGATAGTATTAGTAGTACTGTAGTAATAGTTAAAGTGGAAATAACAGTACTGAAGCAATAGAAACATAGAAACATAGAATTTGACGGCAGATAAGGACCGCTTGGCCCACCCAGTCTGCCCATTTCCCTACCTAATGGATAAGCTGCAGATCCTAGTTAACCAGCAGCCTACTTCTTCCTACCCCCACCCCCTAGAATTGCCTTATGACTGTCCCATGCATGCTTGAATTCCACCACTGTTTTTGACTCCACAACCTCCTCCGGAAGGCCGTTCCATGCATCCACAACCCTCTCTGTGAAAAAATACTTCCTTGCATTACCTCTGAGCCGCCCCCTCTATCTTCAAATTGTGCCCCCTTGTTCTTGCACACCTCTTTTTTTGAAAGATGCTACCCTCTTGGACTTTGTTGATTCCCTTGAGGTACTTGAAAGTTTCTATCATGTCCCCCCTCTCCCTCCTTTCCTCGAGGCTATACACATTAAGCTCCTTTAGTCTCTCTTCATATGTCTTCGGTGCAGACCCTGCACCATTTTAGTGCCCTCCTCTGGACAGCTTCCATCCTGTCTATGCCTTTCGAGGATTGGGTCTCAGAACTGCACACAGTACTCCAGATGGGGTCTGACCAGCTGTCTGCACAGAGGGATAATAACTTCCTGTTTTCTACTGGTGATGCCTCTCCCTATGCATCCCAGTATCCCCCAACCCTCCTTGCTGCCCTCTCATTGCTTGCCCACCTTTAGGTCATCTGATATAACTCACCCCCAGGTCCTTTCCCATTTTGTTGTTGTTAGTATCTCACCCCATTGTGTACTCTTCCCTGGGTTTTGTTTCCCAGGTGCATTGCCTTGCACTTCTTAGCATTGAATCTAAGCTGCCATACATTTGACCATTCCTCTAACCTTGCCAAGTCCTTCTCATCCTTTCCACCCCACCCTGTGCATCAACTCTGTTGCAGATCTTTGTGTCATCTACAAAGAGACATACTTTTCCTTCCAGTCCTTCTGCAATGTCGCTTATAAAGACATTGAAGAGGACCAGTCCTAATACTGAACCCTGTGGTACCCCACTAGTAACCCTCCTTTCTTCTGAGTGGACTCCATTTACTATTACTCTCTGTGTCCTATTTTCCAGCCAATTCTTTACCCAGGCTGTCATCTTGGGACCCACTCCCAGGCTGGCTAACTTGTATATTAATCTTTTGTGTGGGACTGTGTCAAATGCCTTGCTAAAGTCTAGGTAGGCCTGTCCACAGCCCCTCTCTGATCTACTACTTTGGTCACCCAGTCAAAGAAATCTATCAGATTTGTCTGGCATGACCTTCCCGCTGTGAATCCATGCTGCCTTGGATCCTGTGCCCCTCTGGCCTCCAGTTACTCGACAATTCTTTCCTTCAGAAGTGATTCCATCATTTTCCCTATCACTGAGGTTAAACTAACAGGTCTGTAGTTTCCTGCTTCTGCCTTGCTCCCACTTTTGTGAAGGGGAATCACATCTGCCCTCCTCCAGTCCTCGGGTACCACCCCATCTTCCCATGATTTGTTAAAATGGGTAGTCAGTGGTGTCACTAGTTCTACCCTTAGCTCTTTTAGAATTCTGGGATGAATCTCATCAGGCCCCATTGCTTTGTCCACCTTCAGTTTTAAGAGTTCTTTCAGAACCCTTTCTTCTGTAAATGGGCTGGTATCAACTTTTGTATCCAGAGTGTTTCTACTGTTTGTTTTATGTACCTCCCCCTCTTCATTTGTAAATACTGAGCAAAAATATTGTTTAGTATCTCTGCCTTTTAACAGTACTGTAGTAATATGATTGGTACTGTAATAGTAGCAAAATTAGTACTAATAGTATTAAAAGTAGCATTGCAGAAGCAATAGAAGCACCATACCAGTAATACTGTAGTACTAGTAATAGTAGTGCCATACTAATAGTGAACATGACAAAAATAGTACTGAAGCAGTAGTTATAACTGAAGCAATAGCAGTACTGTAATACTAATTGTGGTACTATACCAGTGGCAATAGTAATACTAATAGTAGAAACTGTAGCACTGTAGTAACAGTAGTAGCATTATAGTATTAGTAGTACTGTAATGTTAGTAATGATAACACTGTAGTAGTAATAGTAGTGTTCCAGTATCAGTAAAGGTAGTAATAGTGACATGGTAGTAGTAGTGCTGTAGTAGTATTAATAGTAGCACTGTAGTATTAGTCAAAGTAGCACTGTAGTAATACTGTAATAGTAATAGCAGCACTGTAATACTGCACTAGTGATTGTAGTACTGTAGTAGTAGTAATAGTAGCACTGTAGTAGTAAAAAGTAGTAATAACAGTACTGTTGTAGCAATTGTGTTAAAACTATGTTTGTAGTAGTACACTAGTAGTAATAGCAGCTCTGTAATAGTAGTAGTAGTACTTTAGTATTAGTAGTAGCAGTAGCAGTAGTGCTAGTAGCACTTTAGTAGTACTGCAGTAGTATTATTGGTAATAGCAGTACTGTAGTAGTAATATTACTGTTGTAATAAAAGTAATAGCAGTGCTGTAGTAGTAATAGTAGGAGTGTAGTACTATTGCAGCAGTACCATGAGTTCATGGTACTTTACAGAAAATCTACTGAGCAAAAAATCATTTACAATGGGATCCTTTGGTTCCTCATTTAACACTGATAATAATACGACTAAATGTAATAAGACTACATATGTAATAAAACACATATTGCACATGATTACATGGTTATGGGTGCAAACAAACAGTGTAAATAATTACTCTAAAGATTACTGCAGTAAAGCTGGAGTTGATTAGCTTGATCATAGATCCAGTCTTGTAACTGACTGAAAGAAGGCAGTGGACCTGGATGTGGTTTCCAGTTGTTTGGCAGGGAATTCCAAGTCACTGGCCTGAGGGGGCAAAAGTGTTTCTACTTACCCCACAATTAGCAGATATAGGGGAGATTGTTAAGACAGTAAATCATCATTAGCCAGGTCTTGTGTGACGTTAACTGCGGTAAGCTCAATAATACCATAAAGGTAGTATAGCGCAGTGGTTTAAGGCTCTGAGTTGTAAATTTGGAGATCTGGGTTTGAATCCCACAGCCCCCACTTGCATACTGTGTGATCCTGAGCAAGTCACTTAACTTCCTTGTGCTCCCAGGTTGCATCTGTAAACAAGCTTTCAGGTTAGTGTGTCTCTCCTGGGAAAAATAAAGATCAGATCAGAATACTGTATCTGTGTAGTAATGATCAGTTCATAATAATGACTTTCCTTCCTGCTCAACAATAAATAGAAATGTTGGCTTTATTGACTGTAGATTTATTCTCTACTGAGTATAAATACATTCTTCTAGCTATTGATGGCCAGCCTAACTTTCAATATAACTGGTGTTGCAATGCCCATGTCAGTTTTAGTTTGGACATACAGTACAGTGTGTTGAACTTCATGGGAAAGCGTGACTTAGGAAAGCCTAAAAAAATTGTTTGTTGTATATATCCTTGCACAAGATGCACAAATAAGTTGATTTGATACCTTTTATTGGACCAACAGATATTACAGAAAGACCTTAAGCTCTTAAATTTAAGGTTGGAAATCCTCTGTTGGTCCAATAAAAGGTATCAAATCACATAATTTGTGCAGCTTAGAAATGCTTAGAACTTCTAGTAGGTTTGTTGCTTTCCTTGAACTTTGAAGGAAAAGCTTAGAACAACTACTGGCACTTAGATTTTCTAGGAAACAGTTGGATCATTGGTTCATTGGTAAGTCTCCAGCTAAGCTTTACTGAGCTATTTTAGTAGCTTATTAAGGAAATAATTTACTGTACTGTAGCTGACATTACCTCAGATTTCTTTGAGCAACATGGTTTGTGTCCCTGAGGAGAACTGAACCTGCAGTTCATTGATCTGTAGGCCTGTACTTTTACCTACTGTACGAATCAGGCAGGACTCTTTATGCTGCAACTGCTTAGTTACGACTTACATATACCACTGCCACTGTTTATCCCAGATTGTCTGATCTTTGCCCATTGACAGCCTCAGTTATTTCACCTATGGCATCACCAGCCTTAAGTTTCTCCCAGCACACATAAAATCCAAAGCTACAATACAAATTTAAAGGGATGAACAAAGTAACCTAGGACCTAGTGTGCAAAAAAAAAAGCAGTGTTAAAGGAAAACACTGCTTAGTTATGTGCCAGCGCTCTCCTGCTAGTGCATATACCTGAAGCACTCCACACAATGCAAGAAAGCAGCAGCAAAGGCAAACAAGATGCCGGGATGCATGTCTAGGGGGATCAGTAATAGGAGAGAGGAGATTATACTGCCCTTGCACAGGTCACTGGTAAGGCCGCATCTAGATTATGGAGTCCAGTACTGGTGCCCACTCCTCAAAAAGGACATTAACCTGCTGGAGAAGGACCAGAGGAGGGCTACAAAGATGAAAGTGGGTCAGCAGGGTAAGGCACATGAGAAGAATTTGAGGGCACTTAACAATGTACTCCCTGAAAGACAGGAGAGAGAGAGAGAAGGGAAATGATTGGGAATTTAAAGTACTTGAAAGGGATAGATAAGGTTAATAAGGAGAGTCTCTTTAAGCTGAGTGGCAACCATAACACGAGAAGGCACAGTCTTAAGCTGGAGGGTGGGTGGGTGGTTTAGGAGGAAGGCCAGGAAACACTTCTTCACAGAGAGGGTGGTGGGCACTTAGAATGTGCTGCCGAAGAGGTCATCTCATTAAACACAGTGAGCAGCTTAAGAAAGGCTGGGGTAAGCATAGGGGTAAGGATCATGGGTAGGGAGGATGGGAGGGTGGGGAGGAGGCAGGACACTAGCTCAAGCTGTGGCCCCTGCAACACAAGCAGACTTGATAGAACCAAATGGCCTTCTTCTGCTGGCTTCTTTGTTATTCGTGTATGCCTCAATTAAGCGGTTCTATATAAATTTTTTAAAACTTAGTTCGTGTTACATTTAAGTTTAAAACATGGCTAGAACTTCCATTTTCAAGGCACAGAAAGCCATTTCAGGGGAGCCACTTGATCCCTCACCCAGGATATGCTAATGTATCTATGCCACTCAGCACATTGGTCAGCAGGGGCATCATAGCATATCCCAGGCAAGGGAGCGAGTGACACCCCTCAGATGGTTCCCTGCATCCTTTGAAAATGGAAGTTTGCTGGCACTCATTTAAACTTAAATGTAACTACCTAAACTAAGGTAAACAATTATTTTTTATATAGAACTGCTAATCAGAGGCATATGCACTGGCAGGAGAGCACTGACACGTAAGCAATGTTTTCCTTTAAAAAAGTTATTAAAACTTTTTTTTTAATTTGATACACAGCACAATAAATATATAACAATAACTACACAAAATAAAATCACAATCCACCTTAAACAATATATTGCCATTTTTTCAAAGATCTGTTCTCAAAGAAATCCCTAACCCTAAATTACATTCAACACATTATTAAAAGCTAAGATTCTTGATATTAATGTTATATATGAGACCACTTAGAAATGTATAATGCGGGGCCCTGAGTCTGAATGAATGCTACAGAGAAGATATTCTTACCAAAACACCTCAAATGTAAACTTTCTTTCTCATTGCCAATAAACTTTACAAATCTTTCTTTTTCCTGTAATCTTTTTTCTTTCAACAGTTTTCTCTATATTTCTCACAGGCTGTTGAGGTGCAAAATGTTTAGAAACATAGAAACACAGAAATTGTTGGCAGATAAGGACCGCTAGGCCCATCCAGTCTGCCTGCAGGCCCTATACACTGTATGTGGCCACTGACCCTATGTGATCAATGGCTTTTCATCACTCCCTCCCTTTTCAAGCTTCCCTTGTGCCTGTCCCAGGCATGCTTAAACCCCTCCACTGTGCTTTCCCTCACTATCTCCTGTGGCAGACTATTCCAAGCATCGAATACCCTTTCTGTGTAGAAAAATGCCCTCACATTACCTCTTAATCTACCCCTTCCAGTTTCATATTGTGCTTGTGCCCCCTTGTTCTAGTACTTTTTCTACATTGGAAAAGGTCCCCACCTGCACCTTGTTTATGCTCTTGAGGTACTTGAAAATTTCAATCATGTCCCCCGGCTCTCTCCTCTGCTCCAGTAAGTACATATTGAGGTCCTTTAGTCTCTCCTCATATGTTTTGTGGTGCAAGCCCTGCACCATCTTTGTTGCCCTTCTCTGGATTGTCTCTACCTTATCTATGTCCTTGCGCAGGTGTGGCCTCCAGAACTGCATGCAGTACTCCAGGTGAGGCCTTACCAGTGTTTTATACAATGGCATCACCACCTCCCGTCTCCTGCTAGTGATACCCCTGCCTATGCACTCCAGCATGCCACTGGCCCTCCCTGCCACCTTTGTGCACTGCTTTGATACCTTAAGGTCATCAGAAGTAATAACCCCTAGGTCCCTTTCCTCTTTGGTGACAGTTAGCTCTTCCCCCCAACCTGTAGCTCTCCCAAGGGTTCCCTCTACCCAGGTGCATTATTTTGCATGTTTTTGCATTGAACCTCAGTTGCCACATCTCCGACCATCTTTCAAGCTTCTCCAGGTCCATCATCATTTTCTGCACCCCTTCTGGAGTATCCACCCTGTTGCAGATCTTGGTGTCATCTGCAAACAGGCAGACCTTTCCTTCCAGCCCCTGAGCATTGTCAGTAATGAAGACATTGAACAGGAGTGGTCCTAGTACTGATTCCTGTAGTACCCCACTGGTCACCCCCCCTCTCCCCAGATTGTACCCCATTTACCACCGCCCTCTGTCTCCTGTCTGTTAACCAGTTCCTAACCCAGTTCACCACCTTGTCTCCCATGCCCAGACTACCCATCTTGTTAATCAGCTTTCTATGTGGAACAGTGTCAAAGGCTGAAATCAAGGTAGGCGACTTCTACCACCACTCCCTGATTTATTTCCCTAGTCACCCAATCAAAAAAATCTATTAGATTCATTTGACATGACCATCCTGCTGTGAAACCATGTTGCTTCAGATCCTGAGCACCGCTGATCTGCTAATCTCACCCTCCAGTTGTTTCACACTAAAGACCAGGGGCCTGATATTCAAAAGGCTGCATGGGCACTAATGGGTCTTTGCCCATGCAAACTGGGGTTTGCGATGGATTTCCATATTCAAAAGGTAGCTGTTGCATGGGCAAAGAGTGTTAATGCCTGCACAAAACATAATGTATGTGGATGGGCAAAGGGGGGTACGGCCATGAATAGTCACGCTACCCCATATTCAGTGACCTTGTGCTACGCAAAAGGGTTTAGCATGGTCCTTTTGCACCATGCAAATACCACCGAACAAAACCCTGACTTAATCTGGGCAACCCCAGTGGCTGCTGGAGGTAATACAGCAACAAAGCTGGTTGGCCACTGGGGAATCACACCCACCTCCTGTGGTCAATGACCTTCCCGGTTGCCGACTCATATTTACTAAACAAATCCCTGGTGCTAAACATCCCACTTCACACCGATCATCGACCAGCAATGTATATCTTAAAATCGCTAGTGCAAGTGGTCCCCCCTCCCTCCAATCTCCAGCCCGTATGTAATAAACAAAATCCCTGGTGCTAGTTGTCTCCCCCACGATCACCAGCCCATAATGTATATCTACAAATCCCTGATGCTAGTGGTCCCCCCTCCCTCTGATTGCCAACCCATATGTAATAACCACAATCACTGGTGCTAGTGCCCCCACCCCGATGATCACTGGCCTGTATGTAATAAACACAATCTCTGGTGTTAGTTGTACCTCGTCACCAATCACCAGCCCATAAGGTAAAGTTATAACTCCCTGGTGCTACTAGCCCCCCCAGACTCTGGCCCATAATGTATGTCTATAAATCCCTGGTGCTAGTGGTCCCCCATCCCTTGGTCACCAGGCCATAGTACTAGTAAAATTTTCATCACTCCCTGGGGTCAGGTGGTTCCCCATGGGCACCGATCCTTGGCACCACCTATTGCACTTCCCTACTCCCTGGTGTATAGTGCCCCCCCACTGCGGTGCCAAGCACCCACCCCCTCTTGTAACCTTACCAGTATCCTCTGTGTTGCAGCTGCATATGGTGACCAGTGCAATCCTCCTCACACCTCTTCTGCCAGCCGCTGTATGTCCAGGCATGAAGTGCACCCCTTATTTATAAGACAGGGCATGTCACCCTGTCCTATCAATAAGGGGCATGCTCCATGCCTGGAGATATGGCGGACAGCTAAGGAGGTGTGAGGAGGTCTGTGCCTGTCGCCATATGCACCCGTGGCACTGAGGATATTGGTAAAGTGACAGGGGGGTGCTCAGTGCTGTGATGGGGAAGGTGTCAGACATCAGGGAATAGGGAATTGCAACAGGCAGTACCATGGATCAGTGCCCAGGAGGGGGGAACCACTAGACCCCTGGGGAGTGTTGGAACTTTTACTACAGCCTGGGGGTCAGAAGGAGGGGCACTATTAGCACCAGGGATTCATAGATTTACAGTACGGGCTGGTGATCATTAGCACCACGAATTGTGTTTATTACATACAGGCCAGTGATCAGAGGGGGAGTGACCATTAACGCCAGGGATTTTTAGATATACATTATGGGCCGACACGCAGAGGAGGGACCAGGGAAGTTATAGATTTACATTACAGGCCAGCGATTGGGGGGCACTAGCACCAGGGATATCAACACCTCTCTGAGACTGGGCAATTTTATGTGTCAGTGGCTCAGTAGGTAGCACACTCGCCTCTGAGGCCAGGAGATCAGAGGGCTGTGGGTTCAGTTCCCACATCTGGCACTTTGGTGAATATCCCAGTACTGACACTGTAGTGCAGCATGAGAGGGGTGCTGCACTTCTGAGGTGCCATCTTTTGGATGAGACATTAAATTGAGGTCCCATCTGCCTGGATTGGTGGTGGTTCAGGTGGATGTTAAAGATCCCATGGCACTTATTAAATAGAGTAGGTGAATTTCCCCGATGTCCTGGCCAAATTTCCTTCATTCACTAAAAATACCACCAACAGCTTAATCTGGTTCAAGGTCAGTTGGCATTCATCTGTATCCCCCTCCCCCGGGTCATGCCTAAAAATAGGCAGGATTTGTCTAGTGCTCTTACCCGGTCAACAAAAACTAAATAAAAATAAATAAATTAGGGTGGGGCAGTGCCACGCTAACCTGCCATGCTACTCATGCAAATGAGCCCATATTGGGATGCAAATGTCTCCTTAGCACCTTGCATGCCCAATGGGCTCATTTGCATGGGCCTCTTTAAATACTGCAGATAGTATTCTGGCATTATCCATTCTCACAGCATACTTCAGGATCTATATCAGGACAGTGCTACATGATTTAGTGCTGAACTGACATAGCCCTATATTCATTTGAATTGCAGTGGTGTGCTATTCGACTGAATATAGCACCCTCGGACTCCCGGGCAATCGCAAGGCACAGCACAAAGTTTTGTGCTCCACTTGGCACTTTTTTAAATATCGTGCCCCAGAGGTTTCGCAGAACAATGTATTTTCTTTGACATACAAGTTTCAGAAAAGCTGGAAGTCCAAGGATTTCTATGCTCTGAAAAAGTCAGAGTTTTTCTAGGAGTTATGACTTTAGATGGATCTAAGAAATCCTCGACTCCTAGGAGTTCTAACCTTTTTAAGAAAAACTGTATGTAGCCTTCAGCATGGGCAATGGGTATACCTTGGTGAATCCAACACAAACTAAACCAGCCTATTGTAAAATGCATTCAGTTCTTTTAATATAATGTGGGCAGCTCTGATGTAAACAAAATCTGCTTATTCAAAATGTGGCACAAGAAGCAAAAAATGGGCAAATTGTATCTGACTTCAAGAGGCTAGCAATTCTGTTGCCTCATGACAAGTAGTAAGGTTGCCTGATGGCCCAGGCCTCCGCTGGGTGTCTGTTATGGTATAAAAGTCTCTGAGTGTGAGGTTTGGGTGAGAGGACCACGAAGCGAAACTGAGCAGTTCTGGCTGACAAAACGTCTTGAGAAGGTTCTCTTACAAAAAAAAAGAGACACCACTCTAAGGCCCTATTAACTTACAGTATTATAAATCAAATAAGTTAGCTAGGGAAAGAGGACATTTTTTTAACCAGGAAAGGCACACTAAGCCAGAACTTGTTTCCAGGTGCGACCTGGGAGCACAGAGAAGTGACTTGGTTACTGTCATACAGTATGCAAGTGGGGGCTGATGGGATTCAAACCCAGGTCTCCAGGTTTGGAGCTCATTGCCTTTATCCACTATACTATACTGCCTCCTTTAGCTGGAGTGATTTATAATAAGTTTCATGTCTTTTCTTTTACTTCAAAAGTTAAAATAAAAGCCCATCCCCCAGTCCAGAAGTAGAATAGGTCACTCCTAACAAAAGCCCCTAGTATTCCGCAACTTGTTGGCCACAGAATGTTCTGCAGAACTTGCACCTTGCCGCAGAATATGTGTGGTGCCATGAAATTCATTGCTCTGGGTGATATGTCATTCAAACATACAGTTTTTCCCTAGTGCATGGCTCTCATTGATCCTGAAGCCTCTCCTATATCTCCGGCATGTGATGTCAATGACATAACATCCTATTTTAACCAATAGCAGGACGGCACTCTACCACAGAAATGAATAATTCATGCCACAAGAATGAACAAAAGCTGCCACAGACACCTGGGAACCATGCTGCAGAAATCAGGACTGAAATGCAATGGAGAACTGTGGGCCCTGCTGCTAATGTTCCTGCATGAGAGACCACTGTACACAGAAGAGGTACAGTGGCTCTGTATGCTGATTGGCTGAAATCGTGTAAATGATTTACAATACCCTGTATGGTTTACTGTGCTGCAGACCTGGATTTGGGACCCATGGCCAGGTTCTCACAAATCAGAGGGCAGAGGCAGTGTCAGCATCCTGCTTGGGTGGTTTCTGCTGCTACATGTTTTCCCCACGTGGTCCAGAGACAGGGAGATATGTTGGCATGAATACATGATTGCGGGGGTTGGGGGCAATCCTGCTGTTGGCATGAGTCAAGATGTTACTACATGTTGCAATAGCAAAATGTAACCAGTTCTGTGCTGAGCACCAGAATACAGTGGTAGTGAGGTTGGGGTGAGAAGATCTGGTCCCAGCCTACATTTGACTAGGCTGGGTAAACTGGCTAGGACTAGGTAAAACCTTATCAGTCTGTACCCTACTGGAGTTGGGGTGGGTCGTGGCGGGTGCTTGGGCATCTGATAATGTCACTGTCCCCATGCCTAGCTACAACATCTGAGTACCGGGTCCTTTGCTTTTTCCCCTTTTCTGGTCAGGAATGTTCTGGCTGGCTTTGCTCCTGACTGGTTGGCTCCACCCAGAATGACAAGTCAAGTGCCATGTATGACAGGATAGGCAGTGGGTATTTGGGAGCCAGGGGCAACTGCTCTGGTAGTCGTGGGGTTAATCATTTAAGGACACACTGAAAGAGACCATAACCTATGGAGTAATGAGGAAAAACGGAAAGCAACATAAAAAGTTGCATTGTAAAAAGAGAACACTGTTTTAACAAGTTTGTTTTAATTTTTAAATGTCTACAAATTTTTACCTGTTTTCTAGAACTGCAAATGGTTTTCCAAAACCTTAATATAAGGTACTGTATTTCTAATTTTACATGTACAGTATTTGCAGAAAGGAACTAGTCAGTGCTATAATGAACTGTAACAAAGTATATAATGGAAGTGACAAAATACTGCAGTTGAAAAGTGAAAATGTGTCAATCTACAGTCTCATCAAAATGCTATAGGGCCAGATATTCAAAAGGTTCAAGAAACATCCCTCTGACAGGTCCCTCCCCAACTCCAGTACTGCTGCAGGTGGTGGAAAGCATCCACACAGAGACAGTGTTTGGCTACGATCACCACTTCAGCGTGCTTAAAATGCATTAGCTCCAGGTTCATCTTCACTGCCCTATCTGCAATCACTATGCACCACTCACAATGGTGCCAAACGGGAAGTGTAAAAATGTGCCTGTGGCATGACCATCATTTAAAGGTTATGAAATGCAAATGCAGCGAGAAGAAGGAAATGACAAGTGCAATTCCCAGACTAAGGCCGTCAGTGCTCCAGAGTAACAGCACTTTGGTCAAACTGCCATTTATACAGCTATAATAGAAGCAAAAAGATGAAATTACAACAAAACCCTTTGACGTTTGATAACTGTTCAGGCACATAAATGAAATTGTTCTTGACCTATAAAACCACATATACACAACAGAATATTCCAATATCCAGATATTATACAAACAAAACTAATCTGTGTAATGAGGTATAACGATATAAGAGCAGACTTCAAGATTCATTATGTGGGGAAACAAAATACCACTTCAACCACAACTTTCTTAATATGTGCTGCCTTCCTAAAGCTGATCGACAGCACTATGAACAGAACATGGCAAATTAAAATCCTACCTGAATTATGCAAGCTACAGCAGCACATGCTTGCCAGAAGAATGAATGGTTGACTGAATTTAAGGGGTTTTGTTCTGAGTTCTTGTTAATGCAGTACAATATACCCTATTAATTTTATTGCACTGTATCGCATGAGAGTTTCTCTCAAAAAAAACACTTTTACGGGCCCACACATTACACACATAAAGTATAGGAAAGTGAAAAAAAGGTATTCTTTCTACTTGAAAAGTGATTTCCGGCCCCATTTCTGGCAGGAGGACAGCTATTCAGCTGAATGATATTTGCACTGTAAACAAAGAGAAGAGATTCTCATGGATCTGTTTCAGGTTGCTACTAGGGGTGGGGGAACCATTTCAAGTAAATACTGACCCTTTAGAATGTACCTTGTTCTTAAGTTTCCAGTTCCACCAAGCTTCCTCCTTGAAACTTGGTTTCATTGATTATTTATTTGCAAGTTTTGGCCAAGAAGTCGCAAGGAGTCGAGACTCATATATAAGTACAGCCAGGGGGATAGGGAGGGGGTTATACAGGGACTAGAGAAGGCAAAATATAATGCTTACCATACGTAAGTTAAATACTGCACACAGTGATGAGTAACAAAGGAAAATACAAGCATTTTGCATCAATATGTAAAAGCAACAGTAGAGATTATGTAATTATCAACAGTATTGATAGCGGGTCAATAGTTGGTGGCGATGAGCCCAAAGAACATTGGGAGCTAGCAGAATGGAAGAGGGGGTAGTAGGTAGCGGAGAAGGCCAGATGCAGAGATAGATATGAGAAGAGATTGCACAGAGTATGGTTTTAAGGCAGTGGGGTGAGCAGGAATGTTGAAGGTTGGAAGGGTTTTCTTTCCATAGTTTGGGAAGTCATTACGACAAGGCAGTCTGCCCAACTAAAGACATATAGTGGAGGGCGAGGAAGGGGTGGGTATCAGAGGATCTGAGGAAATAGGAGCAAGGAGGGGCTAAAGATGGAGAAAAGAGGTAGTATGTAGGGAGGCAAACCACATTTTTTTCAATCTTGCATTTTTCCTCTGGCACCCCTCATCCACCATTCCCCTGACTGTCTCAGGGACTTACTGGCTATCCACCACTTACGCAGGACCACAGTGTTGTGGGTGGCCTGCCCTGTAGGTTTTGCATGGGCCTGTAGGGAGTGCCAGCATCAACTTGGGCAGACTCAGATTTTTCTCCTCCTTGTTTTTCTTCCCATGAGGGTATCAATGTGCTATGATGTGTACACATGCATGCTGGTATCTGTTAGCTGCCCCCCCCAATATTAAGTGCCCACTGTGCTGCCACATAGCTCCCACCAGGTCGCCATCAGTGGAGAAGGCTAATGAGTTACCCCTTCCCCAGTGGAGGAGAGCTGTACCTGGGGCATTCAATCATCCCCTCTCTGGCCAGACGCCGAGTGACCTAAATTCATTCCTGAACCCAGGTCCCCAGCATAGTGATCGGTAACCACTGTGCTACTGGACCAGCCTGCAAACCAGAATTTGGAGGTGAAAGAGGCATGGGGAGAGATGCCTCCCCTTCAAGGAGGGGAGTGGGAGCAATAGTAAGTGTATGGAAGACAGTTTAAAGCAAACTGACAGTAGGAGTGGCAGGAGTGTCCAATCTGGGAAGAAGGACTTGGGGGCAGCACTGAAGGACACATCCCCAAAACCAAACATCAGGAAGAACTTTTTTCATGATTATTCAGGAGATAGCAGTGTCAGTGGCTCAGCAGGTAGCACACTTGCCTCTGAAGCCGTGAGGTCAGAAGGCTGTGGGTTCTATTCCCACCCCAGGCACTTGGGTTAATATCCCCATACTGACACTGTAGTGCAGCATGAGGAAGGTGCTGCACTCCTGAGGTGCCGTCTTTCAGACGAGACGTTAAACTGAGGTCCCATTTGCATGTTCTAGTGGTAGTTCAGGTGGATGTTAAAGATCCCATGTCACTTCTCGAAAAGAGTAGGGTAAATTTTTTAACATTCAAAACAGAACAGAAAGAATAATAACCAAATGGAGATACAAACAATCAAACACACAAAAGGAAAAACTTAAGAAAACAGTATTAAAGAATAAAGCAACACTTCATATTAGTATTAAAGCATAGTACAACCTCATCCCACCCAGTCAATTCCTCTCCACAGCTTGGCACCTGATATAGGGCATCCAATTCCGATTGTATGTTAAAAAGAACATTTTGAATGGTGACCCCTTCTTCATTCAGGACCCTCCGGCATCTAACATGCCAGATAGCCCATTTCAGACAAGCAAAAATAACAAAAACTGTACTCTTGTGCCAACCATCCCATAATGCAGAAAGCTGACCATAAATGAGGGCGTCATATGTCATCTTAGCAAACCTACTGGTATTCCAAAAATGATCCAACTGTGCCCAAAACCCTTGTATAAATGGGCAATTGAAAAAAAGGTGCTGCATGGTTTCAGGTTGCTGCAAACAACCCAAAAACTAACACATACGATCTTGCACCTGCTTGTGTTTGTGGTTTCCATGAACATTTAACTTCTCATGCCCACAAAGCCACATAGTGTCTTGCATCTTCTGCAATATTCTATCTTCTAACATACAATTCAACAAAGATGTCACATCAATAGCAGGTCCAATCTTAAAAACAGGTTCCTCAAAATAACAGTTCTGTACTATCGTAGCATAAAAAACTTTCCTGGAAACTGTTACAACCCACATCAGTTGGATCTTCAACAATCTGATATAGTTCAAACAAAACTGTACATGCCAAGGAATCAGGGTCTCCTCCCTGTACTATTTCCCCCATCCCCAGGCAGTGAGAAACCTGTTTCCAACAAGACATAGCTAAAGCTCCAACCACGCCCCACGGGGTCCAACAACAAAGGATAGAGATTGGTGAAAAAAAAAATTCCACATAAAAAAACTAGGGGCTGTACTATGTTCAAACCTCCATCCTTCCAGGCACAATATGTATGACTTCATTTAATAGGGTTCAAACGACTACCCCAGAGTAACATGAAAAATAAACCCAAAACCTTAGTTTGCATAGTAAAAGGTAATTGGAAAACATGTGAGATATACAAAAAACAAAGGTAATAAATATGTTTTAGCTAAATAAACACACTTTTTCCATGTCTTCCATTTCAAAACCTTCGCATATGCTGCATCTTAAACTAAATCCCAGTTACTTTGTATCACCGCTGAGTTTCCAAACCATACCCCCAAAATTTTTATCTTATGTGCAGACATGGGCATATCAAAATCAGATACTAAACGGGCCCTACCTAGTGCTAGAGCCTGACTGTTGGTGGTATTAAGCTTGATACCCATAATTCCCTGATATTTCTCAAAGATCCCAATAACTTGTGTCCCCAAAGAGACATCCTGTACACATAAGCATATGCAGTGACAGTTACAATGTCCTCTCCTTGTGTAGTTTACATTGGGAAAACCTGGGCATGTCCTGCAATACAATGTAGCAGAGGATCCAAAGCAAAGACAAATAACAAGGGGCTGAGAGGGCACCCCGTCTTACCCCATTTTTGAGATACACGGGGAGGCCCAGATGCCCATTCACCAAAGGCCTAACCATCGTAACCAATGAGCGTGATGTGTTAATGCCACTCTATCGTGCTTACATTCGTCCACATTTGGACTTCTCATCACAGTTTTGGTGTCCATATAAAAAACAGGATATTGTTAAGTTGGAAAAGGTACAATGGTGGTTTACTAAACTTATAAAGGGGTTGAAGGATGTCCCTTATGACCACAGACTTCAATCTTTTAACCTGATGTCGCTATCAACTCGTAGATTAAGAGGAGATCTCCTCATGATGTACGACATTAAAGATCCTCAGTTGATGGTAAATTTAGGGCTATCATATAAGGAAGATAAGTATAACCTCAGAGGTCACCCTCTACAGCTAGAATATAAATGTTTTACTCACACAGCACGCAAGTATTTTTATACACTGCGGGTAGTAAAACTTTGGAATTTGTTACCGATGGATGTTATCATTAGTGGTACTAAAATTTATTTTAAAAATCAGTTGGACTGATACATTTTGTCTCACCCTTCCTTTTATTATTGTTAATAAATGAGAGCAGTTATGACCCTCACCGCTCCATGGCTCTCTATCAATCCTAGTATTAATCCTAGTATGAATCGCTTCTTTATACAATGCTTTCAGTAATGACACAAAATCCTCTGGAACACCATATGCAGCAAGACAATCCCACAAATAGTCATGTTTGACAGCATCAAAAGCTGTCTCCTGATCCACAGATAAAATTTAGCCATCCAAGTGCCCCATCATACCCTGCTCCACAACCTCCCTAAGGAGTCTAAGATCATGCTTGATATACCTCCATGGAATAGCACACATTTGTGTCTTAAAAATCATGTTCTGTGCCACTTTCAAAAGTCAGACTGTCAAAACTTTGGCCAATATTTTGTAATCTGTATTTAGCAGACTCAGAGGTCTCCAGTTATGGAGAGCCATCCAGTCACCTCTCTTGAATAAAAAAAACATAATCCCTTCCGTCGTACTATGACCCAGTCTGTATTCCTCCCATGTAGAAAAACAACCTTAGTCAGAAGGGGGGCCAGTTGTTCACAAAAAGTTTTATAAAACTCACTGGGAAGACCGTCACCCCCTGGGGAAGTATGCTGGGAAAGTTGGCCAATAGCATTTTGTACCTCAATCACTGAAATGGGCTCCAGAAGCATTGTAGTATGTAGTGGCGAGATATGGGGTAATACAACTAAGTCCAAAAGGTCATCCGACCTCTGGGTACTCCCTACCTAAAACCTCTGTCTGATGTAGTGGCGAACAACTGACTCCAGAGCAGGCAGATAATGGACAAGCTCCCCATCTGCATTTGCCAGAGCCGTCATAATCTTCTGATCAGCTGTCCTGGAGTTTTTATTAGAAAGTTTGGACTTCATCACAGTACACATCAAGTAAATACCATTATTCACATAGAATACAGCTTTACATACATAAAATAAACAGATCCTGTTTTTTTTTTACAATATGTCATAAACCATAATCATTCACACCAATGTCTGCAATTTATCCGTAAAAGAGATATGTTTGACAAAGAATACTTTAAATCATTTTCCAACAATTGTTGCACAGTTTTCTTAATGTTTAACAAAAACTACTGACTGATGCAGCCATTTTTGTTGCAACACTCCTAAGCATCTAGCCTGCCATAACTGATACCGAATTAATGCCAAAACAACATATACAGTATCTGCATGATATCTTCCTATCAGACCTGGATTATTACCATATACTATTTCAGAGTAAGTCAAATTTATAAATAGCTTCCCCCCCACTTTTTAGCTAAGATTTCCCACAATATTTGGGCATAACTACACTCTAGGAACAAATGCTGTTGTGTTTCTAAAATCTGCACACAGGATTCTCTTGGGCAATATCTCTCTGATAATTGCTTATGCCTGTTGATTTCCTTTACCCCCAGCTTCCCATAATTCCCTAACCATACACAGTCCTACACATACACTGGAATCCTTGGGTTTACTAATTGTTTCAGAACCTGCCCCTTCAACTGCTCAGGGCATAATGGGAATTCTACTAACTCCTTATTTTCATTTCTTAAAATGAGCTAATACATCTGTTTACAATTACCAATAATTATGTTTTCTGGCAACAGGTCCCATTTCAAAACCCCTTTTATGCTATCTAAGCCATACTTGAGGATGGACCTCTTTTTTCCCAGTAATCTGGGCTTCTTCTGCTGCCATGGCTCAACATTAGGGGAAACCCAATAGTCCACCCATTCTTTCCAGACCACGTCTCCTGGTCTAAGACATTTCCTGAAATTATAATCAACAAAAATACTAAAAAAGAAAACTACAAGATTAATTATCACCCCCCCACTTCTGCCTTCGATCTATAAGTCAGATTCCTCTTCACTGGGTTCAACCTGGAAACTCATAACCCTTGGAAAAATATACTATGAATTCTAGTCAGCACATCTCTAGGGAGAGGGTAAACATAACTTATGTACAGAAATATGGAGATAAGTAAGGTTTTGATTAACCATACCCTTTTCAATTCCCCAATGACCTTATGTCTCCATTGCGCAATTACTCTTTCTGCATGAGCTATACCTACTTCCCAGTTTAGTATATCTGAGTTCTGTGGACCAAACACCACCCCTAAAATCTTCAGAGGTTCCTTTGTGATCTGTATTCCTCCTATAGTTCCTGATTCAGGCAAGGGCAAGGGAGTCTGGCCCAAATTTACCCCTCTGCTTTTAATTAAATTCACTTGAGAACCTGAAGCTAAGGAATAACCGCAGTGATCACTGCTTTTAATGCGTTTTCATCTGTCTGAGGGGCCAGCGTTAACACCACATCATCTGCATATGATAATATTTTTGCTGTACTGGAATGGTCTGGCATCCCTAATCCAATTATCCCTTGCTCCTGTATACACAATCTGATAAAAATGTCCATACAGAAAACATACAACAGGGAGCTTAATGGACCTACCATACTTCTCTCTGCACCACTATTTTCCCCCCATACCATCCATTCACATTTGGGATTATAGCAGCCTCCCTGTATAATAATTTAATCCTGTTTATAAATACTTCAGGTACCCCATATGCTTTTAACACAGCAAACAGAAACTTATGCGATAACCGATCAAAAGCTTTCTCCTGATCTAAACTTATTATCCACTCGGTCAATCCCCCCACCTTTCCTTGATAAAACATCTCCCTGAGCAAAATTAAATTGTCCCTTTGCTGTCTCCGCTGCACTGCACATCTTTGAACTTCACTAATTATGTATGACGCTATTTTAGAGAGTCTTTCCAACATCAGTTTGGCTAAAATCTTTATATCTGTATTAAGTAGACTTAAAGGTCTCCAATTATTTATATCTACCAAAGGGCCTTTTTTATGTAAGAGGACCAGTACAGCTTCTTTCATAGATGGGGCCAATCTGTTCTCTGTTAACATATAATTATATAGAATGGCTAAGGCCGGTGCAAGTTGGTCTTTAAAATGTTTATAAAGCCCTGTGCCTACCCCATCTGACCCTGGTGCTGAGTCTCTTTTTAGTTTATCTGAAACCAGTACCACTTCTTCTACTGTTATCTCTCTAGTGAGCATATCAATATCAGCAGGATCTACTTGTGGAAGTAGTGACCCTTCCAGGATTCTACTCTCAGAATTATACTATGAACTTTCTACAAACATCTTCTGAGCCTGGTGTTTTTTACTATCTTTAGAAGGCCTAGTGGGGAAGAGACAGATTCTCTTGTTAGGGAAAGTAACCATAATAACTCTTGCATCTACTGTCTCTCTCTACAATCTTTATAAGGATCAATACTTTGTTTCCCTTTTCTCATCTCAAACTTAGCCTCCTGTCCCAAAGATTGCACTCTATTAAATTGTAGTTTTTTTAACTGCAATTTAATATTCTGGATTTGGGGCCCAAAGTCCTGAGTAGTAGTCTCAGTTAATGAAATTAAATGTTGTAGCTGCTGTCTTAACCATAAATAGTCTAAATAATTCTCATTATTGTCTAAATTTGATCTATTTTTAAAAAGTTCTTGCCAAGATCTTTTTGTATCTTCCCACCACTCTTGTTAGTTCCTCATAACAATCTACTACCGACAGTCTAGCACTCCAGTTTTGTTGCCAATATTTCTGTTTTTTTCTACCAGTAACAATGAATCATTTAACCTCCATTTATTCTTTTTACACTTTGGGGTATCCTGCCATGAGATCCTGGTGCATACTGCCATGTGGTCTGAAAATTCTACAGCCAGAGTCCCACTGGACAATACTTTCAAAATATTTGGAACAAAAACAAAGTCTATCCTTGTTTTCAATTTACCTTTAAAAAATGTAAAACCCCCGATGCATGTAAGCTTCTATATGAATCTTTTAAGGCAGTGTTTGAGATGATATCCTGTAATCCCACCAAATCACAAAAGAGTTTCTCTGTCTGTAACCCTCTATCTTTTGGATGCAAACTGCAATTAAAATCACCGGCCCAAATCACAAGTCTGGAAGTGTGCAAAAAGGGGTGAATATCCTTAAGTGTAGCCTGAGAGCTTTAATCTGTGGAGCATAAATTGAAATGATTTGAAATCTATCTGAAAAGTAAGACATATACATAGATACATAGACAGTGTCGGCAGATAAGAGCCTATGGCCCACCCAGTCTGCCCATTTAAGTTTGTAAGTTCAGTTTATGTTTTCCAGGAAGTCTGTTGCCCCTTACCCCTGACCTCCAGAATTCCTTTATGTCTATCCCATGCATTCTTAAATCCCGTGATTGTTTCAGCCCCCACCACTTCCTCTGGCAGGTGTTCCACTTGTCCACCACCGTTCTGTGAGAAATTCTTCCTCAGTTTCCTCTGATCGTCCTCCCTCCAACTTCATCCCATGCCCTCTAGTCCTGGAACATCTTTTCGCTTAAAATAGTGCATTCCTGCACCCTGTTCCTCCCTGTAAGATACTTGTATGTCTCTATCATATCCCCTCTCTCCCTCCTCTCCTCCAGGGAGTACATGTTCAGTGCCTTCAACCTGTCCTCATAGGACTTTTGATGCAATCCATGCACCATCTTTGTTGCCCTCCTCTGAACCTTCTCTACCCCGTCTGTGTCCTTACGTAGGTAAGGTCTCCAGAACTGCACAGTGTACTCCAGGTGGGGCCTCACTAGTGTCTTGTATAGTGGAATTATGACCTCCTTTTCCTGCTGGTGATGCCCTGCCTATGCATCCCAGCATCCTTTTGCTTTACCTGCTGCCTTGTCACACTGTTCCCTGCCTTGAGGTCATCAGAGATGATAACTCCAAGATCCCTTTCCTGCTTGGTGCATGCTATATCCTCACCCCCCAACTGATATAGTGTGCCAGGGTTTTTGTGCCCCATATGCATTATCTTGCACTTCCTTGCATTGAATTTCAACTGCCAAACCCCTGACCATTCTTCAAGTTTCTGCAGGTCCCTTCTCATTCTGTCTACACCCTCTGGTGTGTCTACTCTGTTACAGAGCTTTGTGTCATATCTAGCAATAATGCCCACCCTGGACATATATCAACTAATCTAGTGACTATGAGATTTGAGTTAGCAAAAAGAATCCCTACCCCATCACATAATTCCATTCCTGTTGACCAAAAAGGACTTGAAGACCAAGCTTGTGAGGCCCAGGAATGCTCTCCCCTAGTTTTAACCTTGTATCTAAAACACAAGTGATATCTGAGGCTTTTTCCTGTAAGGATCACATGGTACTTGCCAATTTCCTATCCCCTTTATACTGTTAACAATAACGGTGGTAAGGGAAAGCTGCTCCAATAGGATAGTAGAGTATCTCATGGGTTAAATTGTTATGGTGTCTTTCTTTTGTCTTTGCCTTGTGCATTTAGCTATAGAGTCTGAACCCCCTTCCTCTTCAGTATCTGTGCAAGAGACTACTGAAGAGGAAACTGTCTCATCCCCCTCAGAATCTCCATTTTCTGAATGCAGAACTGCAAACTTATTTCCTTTCTTCCAAGACCCAGGAGAGGTCACCTTTTCTGTCCCTCCAACTGCTTGGTGGGGAAGGGGGCATATCTTTTGGAGAACAACTAACATGACATACTAACATACTAGAGGCCAGCAGAGTAGGCCTATTGGTCTATCAAGTCTGCTCACGCTTCAACACCCTAATTGGGTACCGTAGCCCTCTACCTGCCTCCTTCCACTGTTAACTCCATTCCTCCAGTCCTGCCCCCCCCCACAGGCAAACCAGCCTCTGCTTCACCACTTGCCTATACCTGTCCCCCCCTCTCTTGAATCCTTCCACCGTAGTTGCCTGTACCAGCTACCTGGGCAGCGCATTCCACGGTTCCACCACTCTCTCGTGAAGTACCTCCTCCTCCTTTCTCTCCTAATCCTACCACCCTCAATCTTCCAACTGTGTCCTCTGGTGTTACCATCCTCCTTCAGTCAAAAGATCTTATCTTGGCTTACCTTATTTACTCCCATGAGGTACCTAAAGACCTCAATCATGTCCCCCTGGTCCCTCCTCTCCTCTAGAGAGAACAGGTTGAACTCCCCTAGTTGTTCCCTATATGTCATATCCCCCGGGCCCTGGATCATTCTGGTTACTCTCCTCTGAACCCTCTCCAGGAGTTGGATGTCCCTCCTTAGGTGTGGCCTCCAGAACTGCACACAGTACTTAAGATGTGGTCTAACCAGGCTGTCGTACAGTGGCAAAATCACCTCTCTGTTCCTTGAGGTAATCTCCCTAGCGATGCATCCCAGCATCCTGTTTGCCCTGACCACAGCCCTCCTGCACTGCTCTGAATTATTCATGTTAACACCCACCAAGACTCCTAGGTCTCTTTCCCCTGCCGTGGCCTGCAACTCATCCCCTCCAGGGTGTACACATAGTTGGGGTTTTCCCACCCTAGGCATAGCACCTTGCACTTGGAGGAGTTAAATTTTAATTTCCAGGTGCAGGACCACCTATCCAGAATATTCAGGTCCTCTTGCAGGGCCCATCTCCCCTCCTCCCCCTCCACCACCACCCCCAACTTAGAGTCGTCTGCAAAGAGACTCATTCCACACCTGATACCTTCCCTGATATCGGAGATGTAGGCATTAAACAGGAGTGGCCCCAGGACTGATCCCTGTGGGACCCCACTTATGACCTCCCTAGGAGACGAGACCTCCCCTCCTACCACCATCCGCTAAGTGTGACCTGAAAGCCAATTTCCAATCCATCTACCTGTCACTGGGTCTACCCTCATCCCCCCAGCTTCTCCCTTAGGCCAATGTGAGGGACCGAATCAAATGCTTTGCTGAAGTCCAGGAACAGTACATCCACTGGTCTCCCCCTGTTGAGCGCTGATGTCACCCACTCATAGAACTCTACAAAGGTTTGTTTGACATGATCTCCCTGGCACAAACCCATGCTGCCGGTCATCCAGGTAACCCATCTCCTCCAAGAAACCTCCCAGCCTTTCCTTAAGTATGCTGTCCATTACCTTCCCCACCACTGACGTCAAACTGATGGGTCTATAGTTTCCTGGCTCTTCCCTCGATCCCCCTTTATGGATGGGCACAACATGCATGTGCTTCCAATCACTTGGCACCCTCCCTGTCTGGAGCGGCAAGTTAAAGAGATCCGCCAATGGCGCAGCCAAAACATCCGCCAACTCCCACAGTACTCTGGGATGAATAGCATCAGGCCCTGGAGATTTATCCTTTTTTAGGGACTGGAGGGCTTCCCACACCCGACTGATAGGAATATCAGCATCTGCCCCCCCCCATTCAGCAGACCAACCTGATATCTCACCCCGGCCTACCTACCCCAGCAGCTTGTTCCTCAGCAGATACCCCAATACTCAGGTCTGCTGTGCCTTCCGTGTCCTTCAACCTCTTTTTTGGAAGTTTCCCAGCCTTCTCCATAGTGAACACTGAGGTGAAGTACTCATTCAGTACCTCTGACTGCTCTCCAGCCCCTTCCACCCATCCCCAGCTGTTCTCAACCTACTGAGCTGGCCCTTGACCTTCCTTTGCTCACTAATATACCTAAAGAACCCCTTCCCCCCCATATCCTCTGCGCCAGCCTCTGCTCTTTCCAGGCCTTTGCCCCCCTCACCACTCTGGTGACTTTCCTGGTTGCAAGGCAATAGTTCTCTCTATCCTTCTCTCCTCTCATTTTTTTGTACCTACTGTAGGCAGCCTTCTTCTCCCTTACCGCCTCCTGGATCTCCTTGGTCCACCAGCATGGTTTACAAGACCTACCGCTCTTGCGCTTCACTCTTGCACAGGTCCTGGTGGCCTCCTGTAGCCCCCGCTTTATGATCTCCCACCTACCTTCCATGTCCAAACCTGGTTTTATCTGCTGCAAATGCCCCTTGTAAATTTCCCCCATGTTCTGAAAGTCTGCCCCCCCAAAATCAACTATCATTGTCCTTGAATGATCTCCGGCCCCCCCAGTTTTTAAGCAGAAACCAGACTGTGTTGTGGTCGCTCCCACCCAGGGGTTCTTCCTCAACCAGATCTCTTACAAGATCCCCATCCGCTAAAACCACATCCAAGCTATGACCCTCCCTTGTTGGGTCCATCACCTACTGATTGAGGAACATGTTCAGGAAGACACCCAGCAGCTTCTGCTCCCTGGTTACAGTGGACGTCATAGTACCCCAATCAGTAGCTGGCATATTAAGGACCCCATCAACACCAGTCCTTCCCCTTCCAGTCCACACTGCCCCTTAATGTTAGCCAATAGGCAATCCTCCAGGTCCTCTGCTAGTCCTGGGGGCCTACATACCACACCCAACTTGATCTTCCCTCCCACGGGGTTTGCAAGGTGATCCATAGGGCCTCCATGTTGCCCTCTGCTTCCTCCACTCTTATAATCTCGATGTTATCCCTAATGAACATTGCTACTCCTCCCCCTCTGCCCACTTTTCTGTCTTTCTTTAGCACAAGGTACCCACTCAGATTAAGGTCCTAGTCATGGCCAGGGGTGGCCCAAGTTTCAGTGACCACTGCTACATCCACCCCATCCTCAAACAGTATGGCCTGGAACTCAGGAAGTTTATTCCCTAGGCTCTTGGCATTTATTAAAGCCACCCTCCAACTCTTGTCCCTACCCCTCTTTACCATATCTTCCCCAGATCTTTCATACGTCCGTCCACACTTCTCCCCTGGGGTACCGTCTGTCCCCTCTCTATGGGGTTGTAGGCCAGTCCTACTGGCGGTATGGATGGCCGGATCAGCCTGGCAGTGCCCCCCTCCCCCCTTTACAAGTTTAAACCCCATCTAGCCTGAATGAAATCCATCATCCCCCATTTGAGAACTTCCTTCCCTACAGGATTTAGGTGACGCCTATCCCAGGCGTACAGTCCCTTGTCTTCTGAAAACTCCCTCCCCAGTTTCCCAACACCCCAATCCCCTGTGTTTCACCCTACTGCCTTAGCCAGTCATTAATCTCTCTGATATTCTGTTTGTTCTCAACAGTGGCCCTTGGCACTGCCTGGATTTCCGAGAAGGAGACTGTGCATCCATTGTCATGACAGACCCTGGCCAGTTCTCGGAACCTTGCCTGAATTTCCAGCACACTATTCCCCTCAATATCATTTGTTCCCAGATGCATCAGGAAGTCTGGGGATCATCCACAGTCCCTCGCCAGCTCATACACCATGAACTTCGCCCTATGCACAGTCAGATCAGAAATACCCACTACCTTAACTGGACTGGATTTTCCCTCACCCTGCCCCACCCAATGAATACCCCTGATCATGGAGTCCCCCAGCAGAAGAACCTTAGTGTCCCCCTTAATCTTTTGGCATCTCCTTTTGGACTCCCCATGGCCCCATCATCTTCCCCTCCTCGAGACCACTTCCCTTGGCTTCTTTCTGGATACTCCATGAGAGAACCCTAGCGCCCTACCCCTCTTGTCGTGCCTTTTATAACTGAGTTTTCCTGCTCCCCCCATTTTAGTCTCCACCCCACTCCCTACCCCAGTTGAGCCTTTTTCTCTGACCTCCTCCCCCCTTCCAGCTCCCACTTCTCCAGTCCCTCCCTCCAACATGGTATTCCCATCACCATCACCCCTCCTACCTCCTCTCTTTCATCTTGCCCCCTCCATGCCCACTGCTGGTCCCCTTACCTTTGGTCCTTTCTCTGTGTTGATCCTCCCCTCGAAGGACGCCCCTCCCTCATCTCAATCTCTCCTCCATTCTCACTGAGTTGACTCACAGCCTCCACACCTTCCCTCTGCTGGTTCCCCCCTCTCCCCTTCTTTGACACTTGATTTGCCCCTTCCCCTGCTAGCATACACATGTTACTGTGTGTGATTCTGGAGCCTGAGACAGATCATCACCTACACTTTGTTCAGGATCTTGACCTGACCCATGCACTGGGCCTTCATTTGTGATTACTATTGGCCTGTCCTCCTGTAGGACTAATAGTTCATTTTGTTCTTGTACCTCCACATCTCTTCTAGCACTTAATTCTGCTGCTCATTTGGCTTGGTGTTGTTGGGCTATGTTGATAAGCCCTTCATGTGAGGGGCAATCCTCCCTGTTGTGTGAGGCCCAGGGACACCTGCCGTATGCGTGACCTGTCTGCTCACATAGATTACATCTGAATAAATGTAAACATTTACCAGAAACATGTCCAAATTCCAAACAATGACTACACTTCACTGTGTTGTAAGCTGAACTAAGATGTGTCCTAGCCCCACATTTGAAACCTGAACGAGGCTGTCCTGCATATAAAATAGAGCCTCTGTCCTTCCCTAAATAAAAAGAACTAGGCAGATGAATGGGGCCTGTATTAGTCATAATTAATTTGACTTGCACCCTCCACCCCAAATTTGTTCACTGTCTAAGGTAGGACTAGGCCTATTTAAGATTTCACATCTCTGTCATAACCAATACAGAATATCCTCGATATTCACCCCCTATTTTTTAAACATGATGGTAATGTTTTTTATAGCGGGTTTGGACAATAGTATGGTGTGAAAAGGAGCCCACAATTGAGTATTCTTTAACTTGTTATATTGTAGCCAGAACCTATCCAATCCTGACACATTTTTAAAACTGACATCAAAATTATGGTTACCCAGGTGAAGAAGGGCAAAAACTTCTGACAAAAAAAACTTTAAAGATCCCTTTAATAGTTGCCTTGCAATAAAAACCCTGTCCGGAGGCTCTACCATACCCCCTTTATACAATAACCTTACAGCATTCCGACGTGGTGCCAGTTCACCTCTGTTTTGAAATAAATCAGACATTTTTTAGCATTACTCCATTCTCTCTCTCTTCATTATTTGCTAAATGTTCAGGTATTCCTAACCTAACTGGGCCCTCATTTGCATTTTGCAAGTCTGAAACATCAATCACACAAGCTTGAGAATTGGTTTCAGTAATATTCTCACCCTGGGGATCGTTGGAGCTCATAGTGTCCAGGTCGGTGGTGGCCACGTTAATATTTACTGAACCTACTAATGCTGCATGTGAAAGATCCGATTTATTAGTCACTCAAGTCCCTTCTGTATCTTGTTCCCAACCAGCGTTTTCTAGTGCACGACTACATGACCACTGTGGGCCTCCTACTGTGTCATTCTTCTTAGTTAGGTCATAGCCTGGGTTAACCCTTTTTTCTTGTGGAATTTGTTCATCGGAAGGCACCTCTACGCTTGCTTTGCTCCAGCCTCGGTTTGTTTTATCTTTAAAAAAACACATGCTTGGTCTTTTTGTCAGTCTCAAGAGCTAGCATTTTGACTGAGTGATTTCGACATCTCTTGTCCATGGTCCATTCCCAGCCTTTTTGGCTGAACTTTTTTCCTTTAGTAGCGCTTGTCCCAGGCTCTTGGCACACAGCATTAAAGCCATTCGAACTGCCAGCCTGCTCCGTAAACTTAGCCTTTTTGTGCGCCTCTGTTCCAGTTCTCACTGTAGCTTCTTTGCCTGTTTTTAACAGCTTTATCCCCTTTTCCCAACTGAGAACCCGGTCTTTGAGGCTGAACTATCTCCTGTTCTGCCTCTTTAGCTTGCTGCAAAGGAGTATTCGCCACATCAGCATTCTGCTGACTCACTGAGTGTATGACAGAGTCAGATACATTCATGACAGCATCAGACTCGCTAACACTTCCTGTAAGTGATTCATTAAGCCTTTTCAGCTCATTTAATAAAACCTCCTTCTTCTGCAACATATTGTTCTTCTTTTCAGAAGTTAGCAATTCTAACTTCTTACCTTGCCCCTCATTGATGTTTTCATCCATACCAGGCTTCCACAATGGTTGGGAAGAGTCAAAATCCAACAAGTTTGCTGCTGCCAGTGCAGCATATACGGCCTCTTGCGAATCCATGCATAGGGAGGAGACCTGCTCCCCTGCACTCGCCACGTCCATTTCCTCCAAAGGCTCCTCCAGACTGGCCATCCTGAGAGTAGATGGCCAAGGATTCCCCCTGCTGGTTAGTAGGGGAATTTCCCCAGTGCCCTGGCCAAATTTTCTCCCATTCACTAAAATACCACTGACACTTAATCTGGTTCAAGGTCAGTTGTCATTCATCTGTATCCCCCTCTCCCCCCGGGTCATGCCCGAAAATAGGTAAGAAATTGTCTACCACACTTACCCGGTCAACAACAACTAAATAAAATAAATGCTAAGTTTAAGAAGGCAGAGATAGTGGTATCAGTGGCACAATCAGAGAGACAGATAAGCTGGGGAGTCTAGATCATCAGCACTGCTGTGCATGAGGATTAGAAAGACAATATAGCCTTGAGAGTAGCTATAGGGAAACTGGGAGAAAAGAAGCAGGCAGGGGGATAGAAAGGGAATGATGTTTGAAAGCTAAAAAGCTAGAAAAAGCATATTTTGGGGTTTAAGTGATCTGTCACCATCACCACCTGTTGTGTACTCCATAATACTGAAGACTCATTTCCCAAACCTTGAGATTTGTACTTGCAACTTTTTGGTTTCAAACACAGGATTCCAATACCACTTTAAATGAGCGGTTTCCCACTGATAAATATACAAATACATATACATGTACAAGTATAATATAAGACTGAAAGTATAGTTAGGTCTGAGCAGTGTTTAGTGTGAAACTCAAATTTTAGCACATTTATAACTTTGGCACCATTGGCATGCCTAATTTGGGTGTCAGGTTCTCAAGACTTATTTATTTTATTTATTTATTTATTCAAGCTTGGATTACAATACCTTTGAGAGGGAGACTACTGTTTTACAAAGGTTCCATGTCGTAAAGGGTGGGTATACATACATTGTGGGTTTAGGAGTATCTAGCTAGGTGAGTAAACATGGACAAAAATACATTGTAAATAGGGAACAGAGATGGTTTTAACACTAGGATAATTCAGGTAACTTATAGTATCCTGATGGATGCTCATCCAGATTCTGTAATGTGGAATGTTATAAAATCTTGGAAAAAAGAAAAAAAACTTTTTGGCCGATTTTTTGCTCTTACCTACAGCAAAATTGGTTTAGAATTTTGTTCCAAAACATTTAAGGCAGAAGGGGCTTGTCCCAAGGGTGTGCCTTTTGACGGTTCCGTGAAAAAATATTTGTTGATTCTAGAGTTATAAGTTTTCGAAATCTGGCATCTGAGCATGCTCAGTAGGGTTTTTGAGTTAATCCCCTGGTACAACCAAATAATTTTTCTTTCACATGCTGTTTTTAGGTCATGGCTAACTATGTTTTTGGGTCATACCAAAAATGTTTTAGGTCATGTGGGATGCCATCTTTAGTTTTTTTCTTTTTATATTTGAAAAATACATAAAACACAGTGAGGCAAATGCTATGCATTTTCACAATGTTTTAACACTTTTATGAGCAAAATGCTAATCAATTTTAAGAGTTAAATAAAACCCTGAATAACAATGATGATTTTTTTCTTCAAAAAACAAATACCTGAACCTAAGTAACTGTGATCTCTTCAGATAGATTCTGGTGTTTATTTAAAAAAAAAGAGGGCCCCAAAATACCTTTTCTGTGCATCCCAAAAATTTTGTGTGCCCAGCTGAGGAGTTGGTTTTTGAGTCGTGAGCCAAGCTGAGAATTCTTTTATCGCACATAAAGGGTGAAAAAAGAATTTTCAGACTGCATATAAAACTACCACAGGGTTCCTAAAGGATACAGAAAATTACTTTATGCTTAATTCTGCAGGTAAATAAAGATAAATGACCAGGAAGTACGCAGACGCTGCTGACAATGGTGGCCGCTTGAACTAACAGCTCTTGCTTACCTGAAACATTGCTTCAACAAACCATATCTTTTTCCTATAAAACTCAGGTATTTTTTTTATTTTATTCATTAAATTAACATATCATGGCAAATCTGTGAAGAAATCAGCTTAATTAGAATGAATTTAGTGTGTTTTCTCATTGAAAGTAAATTCCTGTGATTCTGTAATATGCTGCCGGCTGCTGGGAAGTCTGCAGCTAACCCTTCTAAAGCTACTATGATTCGCATCACAGAGGAGGCTGCCCAAAACAGTAAGTCTGACATGCAGGAAGTTAAACACATGTTTAAAAACATACAGCGTGACATTTCCAAAGTTAAACAGGTGATGTAGTCCCTTAAAAAAATACATTAAAAGTAACTCCAATAGACTTGATGCCACAGACAATAAAGTAATCTCGCTTGGAGATGTAATGGCATTTATGGAAGACAAGACTGAACAACAAACTGGGCAAATTCATTATCTTTTGAAAGAGATGGATGATCTAGAAAACAGAGGCAGACAGAATAACTTACACATAGTGGGGATTGCAGAGGGGCTGGAGGGAAATGCTATAATACCCCTTCTGCAAAAAATGATTCCGGAATTACTAAATTATCAATGGTCTTGCCAACTGGAAATAGAAAGGGTGCATAGATCATTAAATTCAAAACCGCAGCCCGGAGGTAGACCAAGATCCATTATAGTTAACTTCTTGAGGTTTTCCATTAAAGAAGAAATACTGAGGGTGGTAAGGGACCACAAACAGCTATACTGGCAGGGAGAAAGGGTATCTCTCTTTCAGGACTTCTCTACAGAAGTTGCGGAAAAAGGAAAATTGTTCTACTATGTCAAAAAGCAACTACAAAAACTAGGGTGTGTGTACTATTTCACGTATCCCGCTGTACTAGTTGTCACTGTCCCTGGAGGGCGCACACAGTTTTGTGACCCTCCTGAGAATGTTTGGGCCTTAACAGACACCCTGTCCAGTAGATCCTGAGAAAAAAACACTACAGACATTTTGAATAAAGTAGGGCGTTCTCTGGAAATACACGAGCCGAGCAGTCTCACCCCTAAAGATTTTACACCCTGCCTCCCTCATGCCAGCAACATGGAGCAGCCGCAGGACATCCATCAGATAGTGGAGAAGAAAGCTGTCAAAGTCTGCACACCACTGCCCTACTCCACCATTGTGAAAAACATAAAAACCTTTTTTTAAATTGTAGTTTTTATTCATTTTTTGTAGCGTACAATATAATGCATATTTTGATAAACTGCCACACAATGTAATACAATTCTAATCTGCAGTACCATTTTTGTTAGAGACATACATCCAAAGAGTAAAAGACATTTATATAAATGTGAAACTAGGAATTGAAGGTTGAAGGAGAGACAAATGAAAGGCAGGACCCTCCACCATGGAGAAGGCACTGTAAAATTCAACAGGGGGCAAGGGCCTGGGGTCCAACTCCCTCGAAATCTACCAGTGCCCTTGTCCACTGGAGGAATCATAAGCTGAATGCTAAGGGCTGACCAGAATGTCCCACGAGGACCTCCTCCAGAGAGGGGGAATCAGGGAACCAGATCTGGCCAATGTGAGGCTATACAGACGAACCATGTCATCCATCGATTTATAAGGATTTGTGTTTTGTTTCTTAATTGGGCTGTCATGCTCTCCATTTTATAAATGTTGAATACCGTGACTTCCCAGCTAGGAATTGTTGGGGTGAGGGCTGGAGCCACAGCCTCATAATAGTTTTCTTAGCTGCAGCTAGAAGAATACTTATTAGATACATATGATGTTTTTGTTTTATTTGTCTGGGGAAATGTAGCAGGATTGCAGTTTGCAATGTCAGTCATCCCAGATTGGGGAAGAGGTCCTGCAATACCGGTCCCACCTTCTCCCAGAAGGGAGTCAGTATCAGGCAGTACCAGAACACATGGGCATGAGTCAATACCTCACAACCGCAATGTCTCCAGCAACAGGAGTCCCTTGAGGTGACATACTTCACTGTGATTTGTGGGGTGCAGAAAAAATGCATTGTCACTTTCCACCCGAACTCTCTCCAGCTATAAGCGCCAGTCACCTGGTGCTGTCTGCACCAGATTCAAGGCTAGTCCTCGGGGTCAATTCCAACATCAGCTCTGCCTCCCAGATGGATTGAACCCCTTCCATCCAAGCCGTCTGTGTAGATGCCATGGTCTTGTAGAGATGTGATATCAGATGTTTAGGAAAGGGCTTGTCCTGTGTTTGAACAAGTAATTTAAAAATGGGATATACTTCTTGATTCGTTATATCTAGGCCCAGGGTGTTGCTCAAAAAGTGGTGCAACTGGAAATATTTATAGAAATCTATTTAATATACTGTTGAGGTAAAAATGAAAACTGTGGACCAGGCCCCTCCCCAACCAGTTTCTGAACCTCCAGTCCAGACTCGCTGGGATGAAGGTCCTTTTATGCATAAGAAGTGCCGCCAGAGCATAGTTGTAGAGGTTGGGCAAAGCTAGTCCACCCTGTTCCCTAGGCAACTGTAACTTACGCAGGGCCACCCTAGGTTTGCCCCCCTGCCATAGATAAATAGAGATTAAACTGTTCCATCTCTTTATGTCCCTATGTATTATAAAGTATGGGATATTTTGCATCAAGTATAGTATTCCAGGTAAAATGTTCATTTGAATTGATTGAATTCTATTAATCAAGAAGGGGGCAGATGAATCCAACGTTGCAGATCCTCCTTAACCTGATGGTACAGAGGGTCATAATTTTGAGAGTAGGTGGTATTTGGGTTTGTTCTGAGATATATACTCAGGTATTAAATCTGTCTCGAGTCCCACCGATACAGGTGGTGTTGTTTCAATGTAAGGGATGGGGGCCCTGTACCATAAGAACCTCAGTTTTATTTTAATTAATTTTATAACCAGTTGTATGTTCGATCAGCTGAAAGCAGTGATGAAACTGAACAGGAACACACAGGAACTCAGTTCCTGTACCTTTTTTGCAGCAGGAACGGAGTTCCTGTACTTCTTCCCACTGACACTGGAAATGAAATTTTTAAACCAGCGACATATTTACAGTTTCTGGCCCTAGGACCTGAAATAAGGGTTTCCATAACAACATTTGACTTGTACAATGGTGCTATTTTGCTAGAAATATTTCAATATCGCTAACTGTGTCAAAACAGATAGAAGTGTCTTCACACAGCTATCCTTCAGATTGAAGATCTTCATTCTGCATTTCATATTTACCAGCACCTGAGTTCCTGTACTTCTTGTCTACCACTTGCACCACTGGCTGGAAGCCTTCCTCCAGAGCCGCTATGGAAGACTCTGGATCTGTAATGTAAAGCAAGAGATTGTTGGCGTAGTAAGCCAACTTGTGTTGATATCCATTGATTGTGTATTCCTGGAACTGAGACATCTATTTAAAATATTGTGCTATGGGTTCTGTGCATAAGGCAAAAAGATATGGGGAAAGGGGATAGCCCTGGCGAGTGCCCCTTGATAAAGGAAAATGGGTAGAATGTGAGGCATTACCTTTGACTATGGCCTCAGGAAGCGTAAAAAGGCCTTTTATATTATCCAGAAATGGTTGAGGAAAGCCCAACTTAGAGTCGCCTGTAAAAAAGGACAGGAAACCCGGTCAAAGGCCTTCTGAGCGTCAACGCTCATTATAATTACTGGTGTTTTATGGAGGCAGGCATGATTTATTATATATAAAGTTCTTTTGATATTATCTATTGTTTGTCTGGATTTAATAAAACCAGATTGGTCTGGGTGTATTAATGTTGGAACAATGTCATCTTGGAGATGTGCTATAATGCTTGTATAAAATTTGTAGTCCTGATTTAACATGGAGATTGGCCGATATGATTCACAATGGTGAGAGGGTTTGGTGGGTTTTAATATTGCCGATATTGTGGCCTGTCTCCGTGAGGAAGGGTAATCCACTGTAGTATGACTTTCCTGGAGAGCCGCCAGCAGTGGGTCTTTTAATAGGTTTAATGTACTTTTATAAAATTCTGCCCCATAACCGTCTGGACATGGGCTCTTCCCCATTTTAAGATTTTTAATAGTAGTATGAATTTCTTGTAAAGTTATGGGACTTAAAAGATGATCTATGTGTTGTTGAGTTAGGGAAGGGAGACTGAGCTAGGAGAAAACACTCGTTATCTTGGCCTGGTCTGGCGGGGAAGGATCCGCATAGAGGTCCGTGTAAAACCATTTAAAGACATGAAGAATCTGAGATGTATTATATACACTAAAGTTTCTGATTGAGGATCTTTAATTTTAGATATCGACACCATTTCACATGGATTTCATTGTGTTCCACAGGAGTTGAGGTGAAACTTGGGGTGACCTGTTATCTTGTATTATTTTCACTATCTTTTCTTTTAATAACTCCTGAAAACCCGGGTCTCTCAATAGCGCATTATTCAGACATCAAATGGTATTTTTCCTTGCCTTAGTGATGACTAGTTCTAAAACTATGGGTGCATGGTCCGAGAGACAGATGTTCTTAGTTTCCATATTTTGAATCATATCCTGATGTTCTCCACTTACACAGAGATAATCTATCCTTGAGTAATGTTTGTGGGAATGTGAGTAGTACGAAAACTGCCTCTGCGAGAGGTGGTAGTGGTGTCAGGAGTCCACCAATCCTACATCTTTTAGTATTTGTCTAAGATGTTTTTGTCCCAAGGACAATGTTGGGGGCATAGAGGCCTAGGTGTCCAGTGGTGGGTTCAGCAGACAATTGTAATCACCCCCCCCAGCACCAGTATACCCTGCTTATGGGAAATAATAGTGTCGCATATCTTTTGGATTGAGGAAGCGTCGCGGCCCGGTGGGATATACAGACTACAAACTGTTAAGGTCTGCATGTGCAGCAGCCCTGTCACTAGAGCCAGGTGCCCCTCATTATCCATATACTGATTTGAGATTTGAAAGTGAGATGATTTGGGTATTAGTATCACCTTCTCTTGCCATCTCCCATGACAGTATGCCGAGTCAATTATACTGGAGAAGCCAAATTTTAATAATCTTTGGTGTTGTTTTTGAGACATGTGTTTCTGTTATAGCAACAAGAGATCTGGTCTAAATTTCTTCAGTGCAGTCAGAGTCCTATACCTTTTAATGTCGACCAGTCAGCCCATTAACATTATATGATATAATTTTAAATGTAGTGCCCATTAATCTGGCCTAGTAGTTTCATGTCCAACGGGCCTTGCCCCTAACTGTCCCCCACACCTTCCCAGTGTTTGTCTATTCACTCTCCTTAAGAAGAGTAATTTAGACAGATACTGTTGAGAATCTCATGAGCTATCCACAAGCAATTGGCTTACCAGTATTATCCAAACACCACTTATTTCATAGACCAAGTTAAACCTTACCAACTCGGCTAATAAAGTCAACAGATGAAATGAAAATGGCCAACTGGTCCCAAAAGAAGGGATCCAAAGAGAGGAGGATAGCAAAAAAACCCTCGCTGTGGTATGAACTATTGTACAAAAAATGACTTCCAAGATTAGGAAGGCAATATCTAGCCTTCCTAATAGTGGTGAAAGCATTCTCTGCCTAGGGAGAGAAGCAAATCCCTGTGTGGAAATGTCTCCCTTAGGGTCTTTTTTACTCCGTAAAGTGGGTGGGAATGGGTGAGGGAGGAATAGCAGGGTATTAACTAAAAAACAAAGAAATAGGCTAGGTAGCTGTGGTCTGGGAAGGGGATAGGAAAAAAAGTGTGCCGGCATTTCGCAGCCAAAATATCTGTGTCCCCTCCACCCTGCAACCTTCATTAAACCAGTTCCTTGGAGGGTAAGTCTTTAAAATTAAGGATCCTGTAAGTATCTTAAGGCCTCATTTTGACTGTATTCCAGGAGTCTCTCAATCATAATATTTAGTTTTCCGATATTAACGCGGCTACTAATAAAAAAATGAAGTCTGTAAATATGTGTCCCCTTGTGCTTCAAGAATCCAAAGGAGTTGCTATGAGTCCCTGAGAATAAAGTGAGAATGATCTCCTTATCATTGTCTCTAAAGGAAGCCAGCAGGTCCAAAGTAAGAGACCACCTGCCCTCAGTAAGCTGTCAACTCAATTCACCCAGTTGCAGCCTTGAAACTGGAGTAGATCGTCCATTAGTGCCTAGCTCCAAGCCCTCACTCTATGTTGTGAGCAAGGAAGGAGGCCAGCCCGAGGGGGGGACCCAAACTTATATCATCCCCTCATTTGCAAGCATCTCCCCAAGACCACCCCATCCAGTCCCTGGGCCCAGATCCAGAAAAGGGATAATTTAATGGGTTCCCCCATGCCCAGGCTCACCCACTGACCCCAGTTCCCACAGCAACAATGCAACTGGGTATCCATCTCCCTCTGCACCCCCAAGCTGAGTAACAAACTGCAACCACACCAGAGATCTCCAGCTCCTCCATCCCCCTGCTGAACATATGAGGGCAGAGAGGATATGCATTCCCTGTTTAGCAGGTTATGGAAATGAGAGGATCCATGGAGCGCCGAGGCTCCCCTATCTTCTGGATCCACAGCTGCCCCTCCTCCCTCCTGGTAGCAATGTAAGGTGGTCCGTTTGGCGCATATGGGAGGCCTGCGGATTACAATCCCTTTTTAATGGACAAACATCCAATGGGGAGGTCCCAAGAGAGGAAACCCAGTTTCCTGGGTGTCCCCTCTGTCCCCCGTTTAAATTGCGTGTCCCTCATCTTGCCAACCGATCATGCCTGAATCAACCATTACCCTGTCTAGCGAGAGACTGGGTGACTAGGGAAACTACTTTCTTCAATGTCACTGCACTGCTCACTGTTACTAATTTAGTTCTCTGGAGGGGAGGATCAGTCTAGGCTACTAAACAGCACCCCACCCAGGTTGCAGAGGAGGCGGACTTGAAACCTGTAAAATGGAGTAAAAACAAAAACCCAGCGGTGCATGATAGGAGGAGCATGGCCCACAGCTGGGGCACCCACCTCCGAGATCCAGCCCACAGCCAGAAGCCAGGAGTCAGGCCCGAGAATAGCCCACATTCAGCCATAACCCCCCCCCCCGATACTGCCCTGGGGGAACAAGAAAACAGAGGACCAGTCTACTCACTGTGAAGGTGCATCAATGGGTTGAAATCTTCAGGTCTCCTGATAAGTAAGTTTGGTCAGGATGTTCTTTATGGCATCAAGCACATTCTGCTGTGCTCTGGAGTCCTGTGGGTGGATCTCTCAGGCAAGCGTCTTGTCTGGTTCCTCTGAGGCAGTGTGGCCCAGGAAGGCATTGCAAAACCTCTCTTCTTAAGGTCCTTTAGAGCTGCTGAAGCTGTATCATAGGTGTATTGTCCATTTGGGTACTGCATCACCAGCTTCGAAGGGTAAGGAGTTCTGAATTTGATAGGATCGGGAATAGGGGGATATATTCCCTGCACCGCTGCGTGGTTACAGGTGCATAGTCATTGTCTACAAAGATTTGATTTTCACCGTAAAATATTTTCGCCTGTACCCAGGCTTTTTTGAGGAGGAGTTCTTTAGTACGGTAGCAGAAGAAATGTACTATAATTGATCTGGGGCATGCTGATGGGCTGGAATGCTTAGGCCCCAAGGCCCAATGTGCGCACTCTATTTCCAGCTGGAATTCCAGCTCTATTGTGAGAGAGGTGCGGAGCACCATTTCCAAGAAATTGCACATATCTTCTCCTTCATTCTTTTTGGGATGGCATAAATGTAAAGGTTGTGCCTGCGATGTCCATTCTCCGCATCCTCCTGGTGAGCTATTGTGAGTCGGCACACCTGTCTAATTTGAGCCACGGTGTTTTGGAGTTGCATAGTCTGGTCAGCCTGTATCACTGTTATTTATTCCAGAGCTGTTACTTTAGTTCCCAACTCTGTGAGGTCAGAATGCAAGGAATCCTGAGAGTCTTTAAACTGGTGAAATTCTGCTTTAAAGTCCTGTAATTCTGATAAAATCTTATCCAGTTTGATGTTCACTTTTTTTTTCTTGGTTGATTTGGAGATCGCCGAGTACTGTTGTTGTTGTAATGAGAGTTTGGAGGCCTCAGAGTCGGTCGCTTCTTGTTCCAATCCCTCTTCTTCATGTGTTAATGCAAGAAATGTATTAGTCCCTCCTTTAAGTTTGGATGCTGCCATGCCTCGCCTGAAATTTTTTAAGACTATTTTACCAATTTGGGAGCTTATTTGCAAAGGTTACGGGTTGTGATGCGAGGAGCTCCGCGTTCATGCGGCCATTAGGTGAGCAGCTGCACTGGAAGTTCAAAAAATAAAAAACTTAAACAATTCCCCCATGTCAGCCACTTTTTCTTTCATTTCAAGAAGGAGTAAGCCTCCAAATAAAACTTTTTTCCCTGTCAAGCAAGGGTAACCAGGATTTTAGTTGGCTTCAAAGAAAGCACAACGCAGCATGAACTGAGACCGCTCTACAGTGAAAGCGCAGATATCCAAAATGAACATGGCAAATTCATCCAGCTCCCTGCCCTACTATCAATATGCATTGGATCACCATGCTCACTCTGTGGAAATGACTGTTGCTTGATGAGGTGGCACTCAATGTTTCGACACTCCAGATCCAAGCTCAAGTTCAAAGTGCACATGTCCTCATTTCTGGTTCCTGTATGGTAGAGGGCATGCTGGGACAGCAAAAGGATCAACAGATATACCAGGACTGTTATGTTGACCAAATGTTTATGCTGTTTAAGTTAAATGCATATCTTACTCCCTTTTATACTTATATTTTTTATTGCTTGCAGTTCGTGATAACAGATCTTTCACCAGATATGTACTGCTCTCCCCTTCACAGATTATAATCCTGTCTGTATAGTCCCTGCTTCTTGCTTTGCTTGCACCAGTTAAGACTGTGAACATCATCAGCTTCAGTGGGTGATGGTCAATGAAAGGGTAAGTTATGATCAATGATTTGTGGAAAACAAGACAGGGGTTATCAGACACATGATTTTATAAATGTCCTTTAGTCAAGTGCATTTGTCGGGTTACCCCACATGTTGTAATAGGAACTGATCTTTAAGAATGACTGCCAATATACAAATGAAACTGCTCTGAGCTTCCTAATTAAGATAATACAGTGTCTACGTATTTGCAGTTCTGTCCAGCAAACACAGCCATCTAGATTATAGACAAGTAAGCTGCTTTTGAGATGCTTTTGTCGTGATGCATTTTATTGCTTGAACATGTTGTCATGCAGTTTAAGGGGGTGACACTTTATTTTAAAATAAATACCACTTTTACTCACTTTTAGAGGTTCATGATAAGCAGATGCATCAAGTCACAGGCCAAGTTATATGGCTGACTTAGTTGAATACATATATATATTTTTTTGAGATTTCACATTGGCTACAGATACTTGAGTCTTTACCCTTTCAGTTATTATTTCATTTTATTAATTGGAATATAATGATGGAGAGGGTAGCTGCTGCTTGGCCCGTCAAGCTACTAGATTGCAGAAGGCTGCTCTGGAAGTGACAACTTATGTTAGTAAGGTAGTCTGTAACACAAAGGTACAAGACCAAATTTGTTGCCATGTACTGGCTTGCTGAATGTAATCAGCATACTAAATACACACACTTCTTCTTCTCATTAATTAGGCTGCCACATGGTGGCTTGTTGTCCCTCAGCCCATGGGATACTCAGCTTTTAGAACTTACAGAATGTCTTTGTAATCAATTTGATAGCCTCAAGGAGGCTGGTTGTCATAATGGAGCATACTGCACAGAGGTGATAACCTGTTAAATTATGTAGTATGTGCTCCTGTAGCTTACATAAGCCTGGTAAACTACAAATAAATGTCAGAGTAGGGCATAATTCCTCTGTTAATGCCAAGTGATCTGGGATCAGATTTGATTTTTCTTCATTTTTTTTCTCACTCCTCAACGGCTAGTCTGGTTGAGACATTTGGTTTACCATACTTATATAATTATTTGTAGGCCACATAGCCTGGGTGGTCTGTCAGGCTTTGGGGCTAATGAACTGGTAGTGTCACTTTCTTTAGATACATATTGATAACACTTAATCTTTTTAAACCATTTCAGTAAAGATTTTCTTCAAAAGCCTTTTTTCTTCCCTACCATTTCACTATGTGGATTTATATAGTTGCAAATGGGTACAGCAGAAAAGCATCATCAATGACCTTGTCTGTCTCTGCTCCTCTAAATTTGCCAAAATAGATTGCTATTGAACAGCTGACAATGTAGCAATCTGACAACATCTGTTTCTCTTTATTACCATAATAGTAATAGTTGTGTGAACTTATAGTAGAAATTACGTTGTATAGCCAAGTTAATATTTAAAGTATAGCTATGCTTGCTGAAACTGACAGTTGTAAGTTTGTTTTTAGACAGTTATAGATACTAGCTAAAATTTTAGGTTCCTAGTGCTGCCTGTCGCATAGCCCATCAGCAAGTTAGCCATATATTCCCTTTGTGGATTCTTAACCACTTTAAAGATGTCAGCATCACAATCAGCCCTAAAAAGTGTTACTTGGAATATCAAAGGTTGCAACAATCCTATTAAAAATCTAAGGTTTTGACATATTTACAAACTTTAAAAACTGATATTGCCTTTATTCAGGAGACACACCTATCTGTAAAGAAGACTGCAAAACTCAAACGATCATGGGTGGGTAAGGTATACGGGAGTTCATATAACACAAAAAGCAAGGGAGTCTGTATTCTGTTTCATAAGAAGCTAAATGTTACTGTGGTATCAAGTATTATAGACCTGGAGGGCAGGTACAGTATTGTTAATATAAAGACTGAAGACAAGAGAACTGTCACTGGTCAACATTTATGCACCAAACAGTAATGACACAGAGTTTTTCATTATGCTTGCGGACATTATTTTGAAAAATGCTCATAGAAACATGATTATGGCAGGTGATATGAACACTGTAGAAGATCCACATGTGGACAGCACCTATACAAACCCTGAGGCACACTCTGCTACCTCTAAGGCATTGAAAGCTTTTTGCACAGAATGTACCCTTGTGGATGTCTGGAGAATCATTCACCCTAACAGGGACTACACTTTTCATTCCAACAGACAGCACTCCTCCAGTAGATTAGATTTAAGCAATAATGCATGACAGGGTGTGTGTTGTGCTGGGATAACGTCACGCCTGGGGTGATTAGGCATGAGGCCACAGGCGGTCGACCCTAATCACCAAATTGTTTGATATCCCAACACACACCCTGGTGCTGATATCTAATAATGCTCGTTTGTTATTTAAAACAATAAAATAGAAAAAAAATTATGTTTGTTTGTTTTTTTTTTGTATTTTTTTCATGTGTGGAGGTATATGCTTTCACAAAAAAGTCCACAGTTTGACCACTAGATGGTGCTAGCTGTATGTTCTGCATTGTATTTGCCTCCATGTGGCTAGTTACTTTTAATACAGAATTTGTTGTTATATGGCCACATGACACCGGTTGGGCTGCTCATTCATTCTTTCTCTGGGGTGGGAAACATGAAAAGAAGAAACTAAAATTGTACAATTTGTGTGCTGGGAACTGTGACAGTGGTTTTGCAAGTATAAGCGGAAGGCAGAAAGCGGTGATGAGGTGAAAGCGTGCTGTGAGTCAGCGCTTGCTTTACTATACAGCGGACAGTGAGAGAGCAGGATTACCGTGAAGGCGCTCGTAATGAGGTGAAGATGACTCTGCATAATGAGAGTAAAGGCCTTGGGGAGGTGGTAGGGAGAATATTTGTGATTTTTTAGTCGGGTTTAAAGTAAAGTGAGAAATAAAAAAGCGAGCATGCGAGTGAGAGCCAGGCGGTAGCTGTTTCAAGACATGCTTGCTCATTCACAGTCAACCCACTCAGAACGGCTCTTACTGCAGTTCAGCTGAATTAGGTAGAATAGAAACGCTACGAGAAAAATGATATTGATATGTATTTTGGGGGGTGGGGATTTCTTTCCCTTCATGTTCATTGATATGGGGCAATTCTTTGAGGAGCAAGCGCGGCAGTTTTGAGCTCTGGAGACACTCGCAGAATCATGGGGACAGTGCAGCTACTGGGCAGTGGCAGTGATTCATTTTAATGATGGCATATGTGATGTGGTCATTTGTGTCTGGGACTAGATCCGTGATGTTATACCAGGATAACATCACAGGTCCAGTCCAAGAGAGACCAATCAGAGTCTTGGGAAATTTTCTTGCCATTGTATAATATGTATTTTTCACAAAATGTCTCATGGCAGACCTAAAACAAGCAATATTGGGAATATCACCATCTCTGATCATGCTCCTGTCTCCATGGATATTGCCATTGAGCAAAGTATGTCCTCAGAGTGAAGTTGGAAATTTAATTGTAGTTTACTAAATTACAATGATTTTCCAGCTTGGTTAGGAGAGGAAATACAATTCTTCTTTGAGCTGAATGACAATGATGAGGTAACTACATCCAATCTGTGGGACTCATTTAAAGTATACTTCAGGAGCCATGTAATCTCTTTCTCCTCACACAAAAAAAAGACTCAAGGAGTCTGAATTAAGTAACCTAGAGAAAAACCTAAAAGAAAAAGAAAACCTATAATATGACCATGGGTGCCATAGATAGATTATGTTTGAAATCCCAAAACTCTGTCTTCCAAACTCTATAAATCTGAGTCTGGGAGACCGAATTTCAGAAGAGCGAAAGGATCTTACATGCTTTACCCCCCCCCACTCCTGTAACTAAAATAACCAACTCTAAGGGAGAGCGGATCTTGGAGTAGGTTAAAAAAGTTATGGGGGGCAGAAAAGCACCTCGCAAAAATGTTCACCCTGGGAACAGAACCCAGATCTGGTACACCATGCTGGCCAAGCTGCTAGTGGCTTAGCCCTCCATGCCACAGGAGCAGCTCGACTGGCTTCTGCATCCTTCCCTCTCTTGTGGTGCCTGACTAGGGGTAGGGTAGTGGTTCATTACATCTGCTACCTTACCCCTATTGACACCAGCTTCCTCCTTGTCAGTCTTGTACATGTTGGGATACTGAACTCGGTCCCGTGAGTTTTGGGATTCTGAGTTTCAGTATCCTAAATAGATACCCCATAGATACTGGTTTACATATGGAGATAGCTAACATTAAATATGCTATCAATACTATTTATAACCAAAAAGCTGAGTATGCTCTGTTCAGACTAAGCAAGCTTACTGGGAAGAAGGTGAGGGGCAAGGTAGGTTACTGACACATAAACTGAGAAAAATGACAGAAGTAGCCAAAATTGCATCCATTAAAAGCAGGAATGGCAAACTAGTGCTCACAACTAATCTAATTTCTGACACCTTTAGAGATTACTATTCATCACTATATCAGTCAGAAGCCTGCTTTAGTCAAGACAAATTGGACACTTTTCTACAGACCCTCAAATTACTATCCATTTCAGTGCAGAACGGGGAGCTAATGAATAATCCCATCTCCACATAAGCGATTTACTCTCTCCCTACCAGGAAAACTCCCAGCTCTGATGGACTCTCAGGTGAATTTTATAAAGTGACTTCCCAAATTCTTACTCTGATTTTACACAGGGTTTTCTGTAATGCTTTTGAGTTAGGAACTTTGCTTCCCACTGTGAGAAAGGCTACCATAACTGACCTACCCCAAAAAGATAAAGACCTTCTGCTATGTGAAAACTATTGTCCAATTTCTTTAATGTGGACTGCAAAATCCTGACAAAAAGTTTGGCCAATAGGTTGAATAGAAATATTCACCACTTAGTACACACAGACCAAAGTAGGTTTTGTAGTAGGAAGTTGTAGCTCTATGTTATTCCATAAAATTACTCACATCTTACATGCAGCCCAGCTCAATATGTCACAGCCTACGTTGTTATTGGTGGACACTAACAAGGCTTTCAACAGGGTTGAGTGAGATTATTTAATTAAAATTCTGGACAGATACAACTCAGGTAAATCTTTAAGTAAATGGATACAGGTACTCTACACTGAAATGTACGCTAGGGAGAAAATTAATGTGTTCTCTTTAAACTTTCCCATCCTTCGGGGCACAAGACAAAGATGTTCTCTATCTCCCATCTTGTTTATTTTGTCCCTCGAACCTCTCCTCACCAAGATCAAGGCAACAGCATCTATATCTAGTATTGTTGTTGGCGGACCCCAAAAAGTCTTTGCTTATGCAGACGATGTGCTGCTTTCAATTACAAATCCCCAAAACACTATCCCCTCATTATTAAACCTGTTACAGGAATTTTCTAACTTTTCTGGACTGCAAGTTAATTTTGGAAAATCAGAAGCACTTTTACTAACAGAAGGTATTGACAAGTCAGAATTTACCAGACACAACATTAAGATACCACTAGGTGGTATTAGGTTCTTAGGTGTCACTATAACCTCAAACACCTCACAGATGGTTGCTCAGAATGTTAAAATACCTATAGATAACATAGAATCAGATATAACCAGATAGGGCAAAATGCTTCTTTCCTTCTGGAGCAAAATCCACGCCTTTGACATGATGCTTGCCCCTAAAGTTTATTATCTTATGCAGCATCTACCAGTAGGCATACCATCCCATTTCTTTAACAAAGTACTGGCCTTTGTCAGGAAATTCTAATGGGAAGGTAAGACCCCAAGAATTTCCATGAGAAAGCTTCAACAGCCTATAGACAAAGGTGGCTTTGGATTGCCTAACTTTAAAATTAGGCATAGTCCATTTATTGCTGCCCAATGTATTAAATCTCTCTGGTTAAATGACAGTCAGGACACACCAGGTTGGGTAGGATTAGAGAAAGCACTGTTAAAGGGACATCATCCTAGCACTGTCTTATTTGCCGACTTCAATGGATCATTTAATTCAAACCATGTCCTATGTCAAGTAAACAAATCGTGGAAAGAGGTACTGTAGCTTCGGCCCTAGAGTGGGATCCCAACACCTCTCCACAGTGCCCATTATGGGGCAATACCTCCCTATGATATAACAGCAAACACATAGACTGGGCTGGGTGGAAAACCGAAGGCATCCGCTTCCTGGATGACATTATTCACTAACAGTAAACCTCCTTGATGTCCTTTACCCAGATTTCTCAAAGGTTTCAATTTCCAAGGACAGAATTTCATAACTACCTCCAGCTCAGGGATATTCTTAGGACCACAGTGAACAATAACGTTGCTTTCCCTGCAACCCACATCTTAGATCAAATTTGTACTAATACCATGGTCATAAACACCTTTATAAATTGATTATTAACTCCAAATCTGACCCTCTGGCATCCATATTAAATAATGGCAAGAGGAATTACAAGTCTCAATTTTATCAGATGAATGGAACCAGATTTGGTATATGACCCTAAAAGCTTACAGAGAGCCAAAGGCAGACTAGTGCAATATAAAATTGTTCATGGATGGTATTATACCCCTTTCAAATTGGTAGATTTGGGTCTGTCATTAGATGACTTGTGTGGAGACGCTTGGCTGAAAAAGGCACACTTTCCCACATCCTGTAGTCTTGCTCTAACTTGGTCCCTTTTTTGGGTGGCATAAGGGAAGTATGTGAAAACATAATAAAGACTCACACTGTATTCTCACCAAAATTAGTAATTTAGGGAATGTGCTCCAACATTTCACAATGTTCTACAGTTCAAAAACTTTAGCTACATGCGGCCTTGATTATGGCCAAAAATGTAATCTTAAGACATTGGAGTAGTACAGATACACCCACTATAAGGGAATGGCTACAGGATCTTTCTGTAAGAGCCAGTTATGGAAGGGTTGTGTACATTAACATCAATAGACTTGACAAATTCTGTGACATTTGGGAAACTTTCTTAAATTCTTCAAATTAAAATTAATAAGTGATCATTTTACTCTGTCAGGATGTTTAGTTCATTGAGTAATTATTCCTATTTTCCCATTCCTTTTTTCTGGTATAGTAAGTTTAGCAATGATTAGGGTTACTGTTTCCCTTATCCCCCCCCTCCATAGTAGATAAGAGTTTACAGTATTTTGTATGGTCTATGTTCTTTGTTATTCTATAGTTATGATTGTCTTTAAATAAAATGCATATGCATGTTTTGATTCATGTGATATCCTGATGTATGTATACTTAAAAAAGTTCAACAGAATATGAATTACACAAAAAAAAATAAATAAATAAATGACCAAACACTGGTCTCGCTGTGATTTTTTTTTTTTTGTGGTGTCAGGTCTATATAATGTGGTATCAATGCACTGGCCGGATCAGCTTCACCAGCTCCTTGTGAGCACCTGCACTCCCTGAAAAAGTCTGTCTGCCATACTCTCTTTTGGAGAACTAAGTAATTTGATGTGCTTGTTTTCTGGCTGCGTTGTCAACCAGATTTCCTAAATTATCAAGTTTTTAGATACGGTGATAGTTTAGGGTCGTTTTAGTACACAGTAGGGCAGGGGAGTGAGCTAGTCTAGGAAGGAAGATTTCTTGTTTTTTAGTTAGTTTTGCTGAAACCACAGCTCTCTTACCTTCTGCAGCCCTGCAGAATTTAGTGTAACCTTTGACCCAACAACCCTGCTTCAGTTCCTGTTTCCCAAATGCCTAAACGTCTGATGTTACCAACATTGCCAAACTCATGGGCTAAACTGAACCGAGTCTTCATGGTGAGGATTTGAGCTGAGGACTGAAAGACTCCCAAGTTGTACAACTGTTTTCCGCTTTTCAGAATGGACGACGATAGCAGTGGGCCATTTGAACTCCCTGAAGGTGCTTCTTTTTTACGAAAGGGACGACAGTGCAGCGTGGATCCTGTTTGCTACCTGGACTGCATTCCTGGGAGAGAGTGGTATAGAGGGTGTTTCTACACATTGTGTCTCAGGGCACTAGCAGCGTGTCATCTGACATTGGGACTCTTGGCTGCCTTGACTGTCGGTTTGTTTGTCTGTGTCCCTGTGTGGCTGTATTGGGGAATAAAAAACTTGGAGGACCTTTGCGCTCCCCAGTAGATTATCGGTTGGGGGCCAGTTGCTGGTTTCTAGTTTCACTTTCCGGGACCCAGATCTGGTGGGAGCAGCTCTGTGGACTTTCTGGGATTTATCCAGCATGGCTGGTGTTTTTTCCTGGACTGATCAGCTGGGTCATCTCTGCAGTGACTGGATATGGTGAGAGAGCCTTTAGCTACCAAGCAGTGGGCTATGAAACCTTTTTTATTTTGTGACAAAAAAATGTATGCACTTTATCTGTTATATGCTGTCCTGCCTTGTAGGACTTATTGCTGAGCTGTGGATAGTGCTCTACTATTTCTCAGGTAGTCTATCCTGGACTTGCTATTGCGTTCCTTGTGGGTGTGGGGGTGTTGGTAGGGTTGAGTCTCAAGTTATAGTGTGTGTGTGATGTGGATGGTACTAGGTTGATTTTGCATAAGTATGTTGCTGGATGAGTGAGTGTATTTTTTAGTTGTTTAGAAGTGTATGTTTTGGGACATTACAGCCAGACAAGATGTGCTTGGGGAAGGTTGAGGGCCTGGGGTGTGCTAGGATTGTGTATGGGGCATCCCTGCTGTACAATCTGTGGCCCTTTTCTGACCTCCCAGTTACTACCACCACAGCACGTCGCTACTGGGAGGTCATAATTCAGAGGAACCGCATTGACTGATTGTGGTGGGGTGCCTTGTGCATGCTGGTAGGGGGCAGGATAGGGGTGGTTAGGTGTAGAAGGTGCCCTGGGGTTCATTGGTCCCAAAGGAGAGGCCAGAAGTGCTTGGTGCTCATCCTCAAGGTTCCCACCAGACCGAGTGGGCAGGTGGCCAGAAGGGCTGCACTGTCCACCAATCCCCTGCGTGCGGTGCTTTGCAATGCCAGAATGATGAGAAACAAGACTGCGATTATTGCAGATCTTGTTTCATCAATCGATCTGGCTTGCATTATGGAGACTTGGGTGAGTGATGACGCTGGCCCGGTTTTTGCAGCTGCCGTCCCTCCTGAGTACTCTGTGGTGCACTGCCCCAGAGTGGAATGCAGGGGTGTGGGACTTGCCATCTGTTTTAGATCTGAGCTGGGATTCACGGTACACTCAGTGAGAAGACCAGGTTGTTTTGAATGTGAGACCATTCATTGGGGTCTGGGCACAGGCTGAAGAGTTCTCCTGATTTACAGCCACCCTGGAATGGTGGGAGAATTTCTGCAGGAGGCAGCCAACTTCATAGTTGGCAAAACATTGGAGTCCCCCAGATGTTTAATTCTGAGGGACTTCAATGTTTGGGCTGATGATGAATCATCTAGGCTTAGTTACAACTTCCTCCAGACTATGTCATCCCTGGGCCTGTTGCAGGAAGTTTCTCCATGACTCATTAGGGCAGTCACATGTTGGACATGGTCTTCTTGTTGGGGCTTGAGATTAAAAATCTCAGGACTGATCGGGTCGCTTGGTCCAATCATTGCCTGGTGGAGTTCTCATTTGGGGCACCCCCCCAAGATCCCTCCCCCTGCTGAGATGGTTAGCTCCCGCCCTTTAAGGGGTGTGATCCCCGAGGGTCTTCTGGCAGTAGCCAACCTACCTAGTGTGGGCATTGCATGTGGGGGGGGTACATGAGCTGCAGTCACCGCCTATAATAAGGTGATGTCTGAGGTGCTTGACTCCCTCATACTGGTCTGTGTATGACCCAAATCTTCTCACTTGAGGTCTCCATGGTTTGATGGGGAGCTCAAGGCGAGGAAGACTTTGGGTAGGAGGTTGGAGCTCTGTTGGTGGAGTACAGGTCTGGAAGTGGACAAGCTGGCCCTACTTGCTCACAATGTTGAGTACCAGTGGGCAATCAACTGTAAGAAGGCAGAGTTCCTGTCCAGGGAGATTGCTGCTGGGAAGAATCGACCAACTGTGCTCTTTTGTACTGTAGACTGCCTGCTAAACCCAGCCTATCTGCAGCCAAAAAAAGCTTTTTTGAATGCTTTATGCAAAGAGTTTGCTCGGCTCTTCTCGGACAGAGTGTCCGCCATCGGGCAGGGAATTCTGCCAGTGAGCTGATCTTTGGACGACAATGATCATGTCTGGCACGCGGAGAGCACTCCACCTAGTTGGGGCAAGTTTAGACCAGTGCAGGTGGCTGAGGTCATTGGGGTTGCTTCCTAGCTGAGGCACACATATTGTGAACTGGACCCAGTGCCACTACGTTTCTTGATGGGATGTGTCAACTCCACTGGCCCGGTGTTTGCCTTGATTGTCTGGTGTTCCTTGTCTGAAGGGGTCTTTTCTGATGCCTTGAAATAGGCATTAGTGAGACCCCTTCTGTAGAAGCCATCTTTGGATCCTGATGTCAAAGAAAATTACGGCCCAATCTCCAACCCGCCATTTTTGGGCGAGGTTATTGAGAAGATTGTGGTGCTTCAGCTTGAGGAGCACCTCATGGCCTTTGATCTATATGAGTCTCTCCAGTCTGGGTTTCGGGCGAGGCACAGCACAGAAACTGTGCTAGTTCAGGTGCACAATGACCTTCTCAGGGAGAGAGATTGAGGGGAGGGGACAATTCTCATTCTCCTTGACCTCTCCTCAGCCTTTGACATGGTGGACCATTGTGTGTTACTTGACTGCCTGAGGGAATTTTGTGGACTCGCTGGCACTGTCATCTGCTGGTTTGAGTCCTTTCTCACAAACAGGAGGCAAAGGGTAGTGATGGTGAATTTCTCCTCCTCCCCTAGTCTCCTGTCTTGTGGAGTACGTCAGGGTGTGGTCTTATCACCAATGTTGTTCGCCATGTACATGCTGCCCTTGGGAGGGCTCATTAGGAAATATGACTTGGGTTTTCATTGCTATGCAGATGATACCCAGCTGTATGTTTCCTTTGCACCTGGGACATCCAACGCAGCAGACGTGCTTAACAGCTGTCTTGCTGAAATCAATAACTGGATGTCCTCCAGTTGGTTGCGACTGAACCCCCATAAAACGGAGGTACTGGTAGTGGAGTTGAACAGAAGGTGTGATAGGTTGACCTCAGGCACAGAGACAGGGCTTGTCCTGGGTTCTGTGCCTTTGAAGTCATCCTCCAGGGTGAGTAACCTGGGCATTATTCAGGACAGCGCTTTGACACTTGAGGCTCAGGTGTCGGCCGTGGTCCATACCAGCTTTTATCATCTGAGGAATATCACCAGAATTAGACCCCTGGTTCCACCCCTGGATCTCCCTTCCTTAGTGCACACCTTTGTGACATTGAGGCTTGATTATTGTAATGCCCTCTACCTCGAGGTCTAGGGAGGTATCCTTTGCTGACTTCAGCTGCTGCAAAATGCAGCTGCCAGGTTGTTGATGGGGCATTCTAAGTACTGACACATCACCCTGGTGTTACGTGAACTGCACTGGCTGCCAGTCAGGTGGAAGGATCCTCTTTAAGGTGGGCTTGCTCACCTTTAAAGCCCTACATGGCCTGGGCCCTGGTTACCTAGCAGACCTTCTTACACCTGCTACCTCAGTCCGCTCCCTTCATTTCTCCTCAAAGGGCCTCCTCGTGAGTCCCTGGATGAGGTTAAAAACTGTCGGTGACAGAGCTTTTAGTGTCACTGGCCCCATCCTATGGAATTTTCTTCCTCCCTCTATAAGGGAGGCCTCCTCCGTGGAGGTATTTAATACACGCCTCAAGGCCTTCTTGTTTGTGCAGGCTTTTCCTGACCCAGTTTCGTAAATATTGCCCTGTTCTGCCTTGCTACACTATCTGTCCCTAATTGATTACTTTATGGTTGGTTTTCTGTATGGCACCCAGAGCCTCCGGGATTGGGCATCTTTTAAATAAAATTTGCCTTGCCTTGCCATCTGATCTTTTTTCCCATTAGGCATTAAGTGGGTGTCAGGCTTTCGAATGCTCATGTCACTGACTTCTGGTTCAGCGAGGTTTATGCTCTAGCATGCATCTCACCTCAACTGTTATTTTTTCCCCCAACAAAGTAATTTAAAATGCAGTTTCTGAAACTGTCTGTGATTCAGTATAGTTTAAACTGCTTAGGTAACAGTAAAGGCAAGTAACTGAGAACTCAATAAATGTGTATACGGCACAGATTTTTTTCACGTGTTTTATGATATTTGAGAGATTCCCAGGTGCAGTGCAGGCATAATGTTTAGACAAATGCATGACTAGTGTAGTTTAGTTTTCAGGACTCATGTTAAAAAAGTTAAAATCTGTAGTCATAAATGTCAACTATCCCTTATTAAGTTTATGTGCCTTGCACTAACATTTGGTATATATCTTCTATTGAGTACTGTAAGTGCAGCAGCTATAGTCAAACTGTCAGTATCTTCATTTAGACATCAGCCTAATAGTGTTAAAGGAGTACTATAGACACAATTTGTGAAAACATATGTTGTGTAGAGTGTTTTCATTTGTGTGTGCAGTCCTGGAGTGTTCTTTCCTTTGTTTGCTATTAGGAGTTTATTCTAAATTTGCCTACTATTTTTATGGCCCTTGGGGATCTCCATGTTAGCTAGTGTATTGCTCTTCTTTTTCCTACAGTGACTCTTGTCTCATCTCCTATCTCCTCATGTAAGAACTACCCCCACCAACAGTTGTTTCAGGTCCTCCCTTTGGGATTACCTAAAACAAGCCTCAAGCTGCCTCTGTCCCTTGTAGTCCCTCCCTCCGTGAAGTGCCTGAAATTTAAAAAAAAAAAAAATACCTGGCTGTCTGCGTGCACTTATTCCAAAAATAAATAACAAATAAGCAATATTCACAAATATTGTTGCTGCTGACACTGGCTCTAATTTTTCCTGGCTGCCCTCCCTGGGTTGTTCTGCCTCATACTGAACTGCATTAAAATTGTTCCCTGCCTGTTACCCGACTGTAGGTGATTGCTTATACCTGTCTGTACTTTGCCTGACAGTTGGACCTAAGCCTTTGTACTTTGTTTCGGCTGGTCCTTCTTGCTTGTATTCTGACTGTACCTTTGTGTAACTTGATACTAGCCTCTGTACTGTTATTGCTTGTATCTCTGTAACTCTCCCGGGTCGCACCTGAAAATAGACACGTGACTGTCTAGTGTGCTTACCTGGTAAACAAAAGCTAAATAAATAAATATATGTGATCTGTCTGGGGCCACTGACTCAGTGAGGAAAAGTGCTGCAGCAGTATTCTGTAGACAGGAAGGAGCCTGATGTTCTGGTCTCAACTAAATAACTCCAATTTAATATTTTTGTTTTCTATGTGAGTGTCTAGGTCAAGCCAGCTGGAGTAAATGTTTTGCTTTTAAAACTTTTCATTTTTTCAAACTACACACAGCCATAAAAAGCACAAAAATCTCCCCAGATCATCAGTGTTATAATTAGTAAAGACTAGCCGTTTTCTTACAGAATAACTCACTCAATTAGCTCTCAAGTATTTGTTAAACTGTAAGTGTAGCCTTTGGTGCTCACTGGATAAGGAAAGTTTTTTTTTACATCACAGCTGTACTGCTGTAAACTTAATTCTAAACCAGTCCTTGCTGAATCTGATGTTCCAGATACACCACTGTCACAAGGGACAGGAGGTACTGTAGGAAACAGAAGAGCAATAAACTATGCTAACATGGAGATCCCCAGGAGAAATAAAACCAGCAGTCTATTTTAGGGAAAAAAAAAAACTTCTAATAGTAAACAAATGGAAGGACACAATTGGACTACGCACACAAATCAAACACTCTGTACAACATATGTTTTTGCAAATTCTGACTGTAGTACTCCTTTAACTTTGTGTATATTTCTATCACTGATACTGATTACATACAGTACTTGATTTGAAAGTAATTATTTAGCCTGTCAATTATTTTCCATTACTGGCTCGACTGACATGTAGGATTATAAGTTTTGTACTATTATACATGTGTAATTCATAGGTTTTTGAATTTTTTGTCTACTCTATATTGGAAGCCTTCAGGCATGTAATTTCCTGCTCCTCTGCTTCAGTTATAATGTACATAGATGTCAAGTTTTGTTTTTGTTGCACATCCCAAAGTTCTTATCTGGCTTAAGTGCTGTGACATATTTATTGTTTACCAGAACTGGCTATCTGTAAAGAATTATCATTAGTACTGTAAAAAGAGCATAGCTTTTATTCAAACTCTACCATAACTCATCTTCAAAGTTCCCCATCTCCCATATGCAAACCAAAATGGAACGTAATGAGTCCTTATAGCATTATCTATCCCCCCATAAAACTCCAAACCTAAGTAGCATCTATAATCAAACTTTTATGAGCGCAATAAAGGATAATTACATAGAGTGTTTAGGTTGACACACACTGTTGCTCTGTATTATTATCTTCCGATTGCTCTGTATATTATCTTTTGATGTTTTTGCAGGCAAAACATGTGAAAGTTGGGAAGAACAGGTACTGCTGTGGGACTGAAATGATTGCCATGTGATTTAAGGCATAAGATAAATGTTTATTAGCACTGTAGTTATATAGATATTAATGAAATTATGGGTACTAATACCAAAATTTAGGAAGGTGCAAACAATTATTTGAACATTTTTTTTTAAACCATCATGAACTTTTCACTGTCAATATTACAAAAAAAGAATATTGATATGCTGTTGTTATGGAAAAAAACATTTCAATAACATTTATTTTATTTTAAAAAAACCTATTATGATGTAAATATATATCAACATAGCTTGAGAAAATGGTGATAGTGGAGAATACCAGCCCACTGCTACTTGTGCAGTGTAAAGGTTTTGTGAATACCGCAGGTGCTAGGGTTTGCTGTTCATTTTGTGTTTTGTCTGTTTGAATTGGGGGGCTCTGCCCCACACCCCTCTTCTTTTTAAAAGGGGGGTGTGGGGAGGAACAAAACTCTCCATCTCAAATAAACTACTAAAAAAAAAACATAGTTTTGAGATAGTACCTTAACATGAACCTTATGCTAATATGAATACCGTGCGTGCTTATGCTTGCTGTTAATTTTTTTTTCAGTTTTTTTGTAAATTGGGGGGCCTCACCCCCACTCCCCCTTGTTTTCTTATGGGGCGTGTGGGGAGTGAAGCCCCCCCAACTCAAAAACTACTAAAAAATAACTGAAACGCAGTTTTGAGGAAGTACCGTAACTTGAACTCTATGCTAACAGTGTAGGTCCACCAGTGGTCTGGTATTCTCCACTTTTGAGGCATAGTACTACTACAGCCCTTCTGGAATTCACTGCACACATCGACACCACATTAGACAAAGGCCACACCACTGGTGCTGTATTTGTTGACCTTACTAAGGCATTTGACACCGTCAATCACTCCCTCTTGCTAGTCACTCTTTCCAACATTGGCTTCTTACAGGAAGCCCTACACTGGTTCACAGACGACTTATAGGGCCAGTTCCAACAGGTCAAAATCAGCACTATCCTATCCAATAGGCTCCCAGTTCACTCAGGGGTCCCTCAGGGGTCCATCCTTGGTCCCCTTCTCTTCAGTCTTTACCTTAACTCCTTCCCTACCTCCTTCTATATGCGGATGATGCTGTCCTTTATGCATTCAGCCCTGACCCTCTACAACGCCACCAAACCCTCCAGTCCTCCTTTAACAAAGCCGAACAGTGGTTCTCTGCTCAACGTCTTATACTGAACTACAAGAAGACAAAGTTCATGATCTTCTCCCACCCCCAGAACTCTAGGAAGAAACTTTGCCCCCAGATTCTAACTGTGGATCAAACCCCTCTCGAGCAAGTGGACTCCTTCAAATATCTAGGCATCACCCTTGACCAGACTCTCAATTTCAACCAGCACATACACCACCTGTCCACTGCCCTTAATGTCTGCCTTGGCTTGCTCTATCAGTTTAAACACTACCTTCCCCAGACACCCTTTAACTTGAAGTCTCATCCTCTATCCTCTCCCTCCTTGACTACGGCATACTCATTTATATCACTGCCACTGCTTTGGCCCTTAGTAGGCTCCATCTCTCCCTCAACAAAACCTGTCACCTTATACTGGACTGTAACCATCTCATCCATACCTGATCATGATATAACTCCACAAACTGGCTTAAGTTAGACAATAGGATCAAGTTCCATACTTGTCTTATGGCCCAAAAAAAAATCACCCTTGGTCTCCCCCCCCCGTCTCATCTCCTTAATCTATCCATCTACAACCCAAAAAGTAACTCGTAGCTCTAGCAAGAAACTTCTCACAGTTCCCCACTGTCAAACTCCCAATTTCAAGATCCTTCAGCTTCAAGGGCCCCCTCATGGATGAATGGCCAACCTAGCTCCATCACAACTAAAATTCTATCGGCCTCTTCAAAACCCATCTTAAGGGACATCTACAGTCCTTAAACTGCTGTGACTGCTACTGAACCTGTCACTCGCCCCTCTCCTTACCATGACAATGGCCTCTGGCTGGCCCCCCCCTTTTTTTTAATCCCCCTTACCTCCAATTTTGAACATCTCTGTATAAATGTCTATATGTTTATCTGGTCTGGCTATCACCATAAGTTTGTTAGGTCCTGATTGTGAGCCTATAATTGTACTTTTACCATTTATGTTGCTTGTCCTGTTTCCTGCACTGTATTTACCTTAATACGGTATTGTCCTATGTGATGTGGAACCTTTGTAAATGAGTCTTTGACTAAAAGGTACTTTCCAAATCCTGAATAAAAAAATAAAAATATTGCTGAGAAAACTACCTGTTTCTATTTCAATAATATAATTACTACTGTTGCATGATAATGATGTACACATGATGATACATGATGTTCACCTAGATAAATAAAGATTTTGATTGATTTTTTTTGATGACACACTAATGACAGCATTTCTTAATGGCTGAACTCCAAGCTTTTGTTAAAAAAAAGTTTTTAGCCCAAGCAGTTCCAGACTTATTTCTTTCAAAATATGTTTTCTTTAAAATGTGATAACTTTGGAACCATTAAGACAGACTTAATTTTTTTAAAAGAAAGTTTAGAGTCAGTGAAGTACTTATTTTGTTAAACTATCACTTTAGCAACCATATATCAATATAAAAAATACCATGTTTCATACTGATATAAAACAAAACATAAAGTGATTCACAAAATTTTTAAAGTCCCGTCTTTTTAACAACATATTATATTGACATGTATATGCATGCAGCAACACAGAAGAACTGTATCATTAGGGTTCATACATGTTGATCAGACTTCAAGCTCTCATTTACAAGAAAATTACATTTTTACGATTAACAGTTCAGAGGTTACAGCTTTCAAAAGACACCTTCAAGTGTTATAAAAATATCACATAAGATCATTTTTGGAAATAGTCAGAAGGTGCTAGTGGTTGTTTTGTCTTAGAATAAATACATTCTTTTTACGGCTGCAGTAGGCAGAGTTTGCAGACATTTTACATGTACAAAAGGAGTGATGTCATGTTTTCTGGCCGTGGAACTGGCTGAAGGTGCAAATAGTCTCCTCTGCCTTACCCTCCTCCAAGAAATGTTTTCCGCCCTCAAGTAAATACACTTTCATGTTAGTCAATGGTTACAGGGTACTATTTTCTTTCTTAAATGGGCGGTACAAGAACTGGAACCTCAGTAGCGGGAGGCAGCATTAGTGTTTTTTTGGGGAGTAAGATCCACCCCCACCTCCACCCGAGAAGTTCCTAAAGATCCACTCCCACTTTTTTTTTTGATTCATGTGGGAGGGGCATGAGGTAGCTCTATCATGCTGGAACAAGACACACTAATTTGGGACCTGTAAGAAGCAACAGAACAAGGCTGTGGGGTCCCTGCATTTTATTAAGGACTAGGAGAACAGAAGATACTTAATGCCTTTATTAAGGACTAGGAGAACAGAAGATACTTGCCTTCAAATTGACTTAAAAACCCTTGGAACAAATGATTATCAGAGCCACCGGGGCTTCAGAAGGAAAGAGTAATTAAGGAGTGAAACTACAGCTCCCAAGGAAAACAATAGACACAGCATTCTAATTTGGGTTGAAAAAGCCACAGGTTTTTCTTAAACGTTTATATCCTAAAAACATAAAGTTCAGCTTTGGGGATTAACAATATTTGTTTACCATATTATATATATATTTATATACATACAGATATATACAGTCAGACCTGGTTAATCTGTTCATGTTTGTATTGCTCAAATGCCATCCGGATTAGAAAACAACAGACAAATAAGTCACCACGTTATTCTGGTACAATATTGTAAATAATATAATGGCACCATTCTGCATTTACAAATTTTATTACACACATTTTTATTGCACACATATTAGATTATTTCATTCAACATTATAAGAAAATTTTAAGAAAGTAAGTTTATTTTGTGTCTGATTACATCTCAAGATTGCAAGGTTGCTTCAGGTAGGGTGGGCAGGCTTCACTTAACACCACTTTCACATTCTCTGCTGAATAATCACCCCCTCAGTACTGAAGCAGCACTTAGCATTTTGAAGCAGCCTTTGTGGAGGGAGGGAGGACAACACAATGGGCAAAACTGAAATTATGCATGCGTGAATAATCTTCCTGCAGTACTTAAGCAGCACTTAACATTTTGCAGCTTACTTCGTGGAGGTAGGACAACACAACGGGTAAAACTGAAATAATCTTCCTGCAGTACTTAAGCAGCACTCTAACATTCTCTCAGAAAAGGAAGGGCAACATACTGGGTGAAAGTGTGCATAATTACGAGGGGTGGGAGGGGGTGTTGGATGACTCGAATGCATTATCACTCCCATTGACAAAATAATCAGTGATTTGTTTCTGTTTAAAAGACCCAACTGCCTGTGCTGTAATGAATTTTTTTAAATCAAGAAGTGCGTCAATATGCTTCCCAGTTTCATCGGTTTGATGTTGCTCAAGATAGCTCAACAAGAAGTCTATGTGAGTGAATGCGGCAGTCGCTGACACTTGTGGAAGGGGGTCATCGGACAGGGTATCTTGAGAGTCCTGTGAGTCCTCCTTTTCACCTTACTGCTTAAACCATGCCTTTTTTTGAATCCATGGATCCACCTTCGTGAATAAGAAAACTCAGAAACTCCCATCTGCTGACCAAAAAATCTCGCCTTCTCAACCACCATGTTGTCAGACACTGCAGCACCTCGGCTGTTCATCTCAGTGACCCAAAGGCTAAGTGCTGTTTCTACATTTTGGTGCTGTCCCAGCCTTACAAGGGTCAATGACTTTGAATCACTCAAGGCAGAAAGCCACTTTTCCTTTGCTCATCAGATGTTACTGCAAGTGCTAGCTCCAGTTTTTAGACCGTAAGCCTGTGCAGCATATTCAACCATATTTCTGTTCATGGCTGCTGCACTCCCTTGTTTCCAAAGGCAGAGATCTCTTTTCTGTGAGATTGTTATCTCATTTCTCCCTCTTCTCTTTGGCTGCCATTGTGTGGTGAATGCTGCTTGAATGAGAGCGAAGGGGCAAGAGGATTATCACTAGTACAGCTTAATTGAATGTGATAATTGCTCCGCTTTGATATGAATGGAGTGTGAGAATGTCATCGCTTACACTTAATCAGCACGCATTATCACATCGCTCACCTCTCTCTATTCAGCATTAACACCTGTCAGCAAAAACGGAATAACAAGACGTGATTGCTAAGCACATATAGACGCTTGACTGCTGTAGCCCATTACGGATTACGGATATCAAGATATTCGGTTTAATGAGGTGATTAACAACACTTTTTTTGGTCACTGTGTAGAATAGAATGGATAATGAGTAAAACGGACAAATGGGTCATGGTTTAACCAGGTTTGACTGTGTATATATATATATATATATATATATATATATATATATATATATAGTGTGTGTGTGTGTATATATATATATATATATATATATACACAGTATAGTTTGTCTTTTTAGTAGTTTCAAAACTTTGAAAGCATTGGTGTTAGTAATGCATTTAGAAATACATTTTTAATTGTCTTTACAGTTAAACATGCAGTTTCATGTGAGGGCACATTTTGTTTGGGAAGGGGGATCAAATTATTTTAATCATGGGCACAGTACTTGGTAAACACAGAACTTTGATGATAAAGTGTATTTTTTAAGTTTGAGAAGTGCGTATTAGAAAACATTGAACAAGAAAACAATTGGTGATTTTAAAAGCAATTCTGATCAGAGCTGACATTAAAAAAAAATCTCAACTATATTTTTTATTTTATTTTATCAGGGACACTAGAAACAGGATGTTAACATTCCTGGTTGTTTTATACTCCCTGGAACCTGCTATTCAGGTTTTGTTTATTGTATCTTGTCCCAGGCAATCTTACAGGAGTGCAGTTGCTCTATTGTTTAATAGCTTTCTTGTGGAGGCCAGTGTCTTGTTACATTGTCTTTTGTTTGAACTTAACCACAGACATCATGGCAGCCAAAGGAGACACACTTTGAGTTTTAGGGTATGTACAGCATAATTAATATATTTTTGTATATATAATCTTTTCATTTATGTTATTGCCAGACATACTGTAGCTAGCTTGGCTTGAGGAAGGGTTAACATGGTCAGGATCCCATAGCAATTGAGATACATATGCAGCAAATAAGTCCAGATACGCTAACTTACCCTACAACTGTTAATTGTCACAGTCTGCATTTTTTTCTTGAAATGGTTACTTTTACATTTATGTTTCTTTTAAGATATTTAATATGCTGACCATGTGGTTATGTCATGGACCATAACTGATCTCCTGCCTTAACCCTCCCCCCGTGCTCTAACTTGCATAGAAGATAGTGCTTGTAGACAAATCTAATCATTTGTCCACTGTGTTATGATGTGTTCTGGTGTGTACTTTGTCTTTTTAGTAGTTTCAAAACTTTGAAAGCATTGGTGTTAGTAATGCATTTAGAAATACATGTTTTAATTGTCTTTACAGTTAAACATGCAGTTTCATACCCTACAACTGTTAATTGTCACAGTCGGCACTTTCTTCTTGAAATGGTTACTTTTGCATTTATGTTTATTTTAAGATATTTAATATTTTGACCATGTGGTTATGTCATGGACCATAACTGATCTCCAGCCTTAACCCCCCCCACCCCGTGCCCCAACTTGTATAGAAGATAGTGCTTGTAGACAAATCTAATTATTTTGCCGCTGTGTTCGGGGGGGGGGGTTATGTGTGTGTTTGATTCAATTGCTTGTGTCTTGCATGGAAAACAGTGCTTGTAGACAATCTAATCATTTGCAGCTGTGTTCTGCTGTGTGTGTGTGTGTGTGTGTGTGTGTGTGTGTTCCTCTGAGGCTGTTCTTGCAACCTAGGAAAGGTAGAAATGATGAGTATCTCCTCCCCTGGATGCAAGTTCCCTCCGCATGGGAACACCTGCCTGCTGAATAAAGAAGGGTTGCAGGAACCCAGGGAATGATTATGGGGGGGGGGCTGATGGTCATCAAAAAGGAAAGGGATTTTGGGGTAATCATATTGGATGACCTAAAGGTGGTTAAATAATGTACCAAAGCTGTGAGGAGAGCCAGTGGAATGCTGTGGTGCATAGGGAGAAGTATTATCAGCAGAAGGAAGGAGGTGGTGATGCCACTGTGTAGATCACTGGTGAGGCCTCATTTGGAATATGGTGTCCAGTTCTGGAAGCCGCGTTTCTGTCATGCAACTTTAAATCACAAATGGGTTAAATGGTTCTATTTTAGATTTCTATCCCTTTCCCCTACTTCTCCCACTGGTTAGCCTTATGGAACGCAACCAGAACATATCTTGGCTAGCATGATGAATGCACCTACACAAGCTGCTTCTCAGTCTACAGCACTGTCTTTTTGAAATGCTAACTTCTTGTTGAAAATATGGCATCATTTTTCCATCCATGTTATTGCTAGACATACTGTAGCTGGCTTGGCTTGAAGAAGGGTGAACATGGTCAGGATTGAGACACATATGCAGCAAATACGTCCAGATGTTCTAACTTACCCAATAACTGTTAAGTGTCACAGTTTGCATTTTCTTCTTGAAATGGTTACTTTTGCATTTATGTTTATTTTAAAATATTTAATATATGTCATGGACCATAACTGATCTCCAGCCTTAACCCCCACCTTCCAACTTGCATAGAAGATACTGCCTATAGACAAATCTAATCATATTGCCACTGTTTTCTTGTGTGTGTTTGTGTGCTTTTGATTCAATTTCTTGTGTTTTGCATGGAAAACAGTGCTTGCAGACAATCTAATCATTTTGCAGCTGTGTTCTGCTGTGTGTGCGTGTGTGTGTGTGTGTGTGTGTGTGTGTGTGTGTGTTCCTCTGAGGCTGTTCTTGCAACCTAGGAAAGGTACTTCCCCAGACATAGCAGCAGTACATTGCATAGCAAATATAAAATGTTAATAAGCAGGTCATACAACAGATGTGCTGAGCAGTTGCTGAAGCAAAAAATGTACAACTGTCATTTTTTACATCCTGTTCAAAATGTGTTTTTGCACCTGTGGTGCCAAATGGCACAGTCGCTGTGCAAAATCTCCTTTCGGCTAATGAACTGACAGTGTCACTGTTCATGTGGTGGGGTCACAAAAAGCCCATGCTGAAAACTTGGAGTGAAAATACCAAGAAATGCCCAGGGCATTAGGATTTCTGACCATAACACCCTGTATTGTAGGCACTGACATGCATCAGGGGTGTGACCTGGGATTGTCAACAGTAATGCTCATGCCATTCCACCCCATCCCCACCCTGCAGACAGTGACAGGTATCGAGGTGTGCCTTTGACTCTTCAACCCCAAAGTTCACTCCATTCTCTTATACTGTACCCATTTCAGCATATTTCCTTATAGAATGGGATGAGTGTAAAGTTTGAAAACCCCAATGCACTCTTGTCTGTGTCTGCAGGGTAGGGTGAGGTGAAATGAAATGAGCGTTATGGGCAATGACCCAAAGGCACACCCCAGTGCCTGTCCATGTCTATGGGGTGGGGTTGGCATCACTCCAATACTTCACTGCCATTCCTATTCTGCCTGTCTGTCTGTCTCTCTATCTATATAGCTATGTAATTATCTATCTTTCTATTAATTGCATGTATCGCTATTTTTACCTGTTTCTAAAACAAACCTGCATATCACATTTGCCTGCACTGTGAGCACATACTTATGAAACTGTGCATATGTGTACTCCACTTCTGTGTAGAACTTCTACTTTCCTAATAGTCCCATTATCACAAGCATAACTACCTTGCCGTTATCAAAAGTGACCCCTCTGAAAGTTAATATCACATTTTCTCTAACAGTCCATCATCATTACACCTGACTTCCTGACAACACATTGCTTAAATATAACTTACATCACCTCATGGACAAAAACCCTGTTGCTCTTAAAAACAAACAAACAAAAAAAAAGTGTAAATAATCCCAATGCGAACATATGCCAGCCATTACTTTTCCTGTACTGCCACCTTCTGTACCATCATGGGGATTTGCATATGTTTCCCTTGATGCTTTGCATTATTGGAATATGTGCAATTCTGTTTTCTTTAGAATTTGGCTGTCTGGCCAATATCATCTGAGATAACGCATACATCAGTGGCATTTGCTCTGGGGTTCTTTTTTAAGCTTCCTATTCCTTCCATTAAAATGTACACCAATGTATATTTTCCTAATAATGTGTATGCCTTCTTTAGAACAGAAACTAAAATGAATCTTACTACTTACAAATCATTGTGTTGTTTCTCCATACCTCCTTAACAATTCCACACAACTTCACTAACTTCATTATGCAGCAGTGGTGGATCTGACCAGATTTTGTTTAGTTTTACAGCTGATTAACCAATGATATATAGATGAGTTACTGAATCTCATGAAATGTGGAAGTAATCCCTTTAGTATATTTTTGTGTCTTGAAGAGCTGATCACTATTACACAGTGTGCAATGGAGGGATTGAAACCTGGGTCAATGTGCTCTCAATCATTTATGTTAGCAACTAGCCCACATAGATACTGAAGCACTGAACTGAATGGCATATTTTATTTCAGTCAAAGATGGAATATGATTGGAACCACAAAAGCCACAATCTTTTTTTCTAGTGTACATCAGATGAAAAGTGGCCAATTCCTGAGCCGAGGTTAAGAAACTAGTTACTCGCTTAGACACTGAACGAGGTCATAATAGTGTTCGGTCATCTTTATTTTGAATTAATTCTGACTGAAATCCTGTTCACCAGCACTATGAAACTTCCACCATGATAATGACCAAATGTTCTTTTAAACATAGTCATTGTCATCAGTGAAAAAATAGTATTTTTTACCCCATGCAGCACTCAGACCACATTGCTGCTTAGTATGGTCTTGAGCCCCTAACTCCAAAAAGTTAAATATGCAGGCAGTACAATGTTGGGATTTCAGCAGTATCAAAGAAATGCTAAAATGGTTTGATCTATTTTTAAAGCCACTTAGAAACAAATGGACAAGAAAAAAAATCATATTTTTCCTATGCAGATAATATTTTATTTATTTATTTATTTCATTTATTAAATTCTCGGATTACAAATACCTTTGAGCAGAAACTGCTCATTTACAAAGGTTCCACGTCAAAGGATGAGGGTCAACATACATACAGAGGTAGTAAAAGAATGCACAAAAAACAACCAAAACAACTAAAAGAAAAAATAAAGATACTCGGTTATAACATACTTTGAGATAATATTCATATATAGTCCCATTGTTATAACCAGACTGAGATACTGAAAACAAGCTGTTCTGGTGGTTTACATTTTGAATTCAGGCTGACTTAAAATAGTTATCAAATTGATTCATAGCTCATCAGAATGTAATACTATATAATTGCCTAGAATAACAGTTAAAGGAGTCTTATCTATTACATATTGTAGGCGGCTGGGGTATGTGTCTGTGTGTGTTGTGTGTGAGTGGGTTATGCTTGAATTGAGTGGACTGTGGTTGAACTAAGTTTGGAAGTGGGAGGGGGTGAGAGTGTTTTTTTTCTGTTTTTGGGAATTATTTTTCCTACAGTTGGAGGAGGTTAGTACCAATTAGGCGTCCTGTTGCCAGTGGTAGCTGCCATATCTCCTACTCCATGGATCAGCTGTGTCAACTAAGTCGAGTACATGTAGCAAAGCAGGGTACTCATAGTCCAAATATATTTCCAAGGGCCCATTTTGCCACAGAAACAGGTGCTCAATGGTAACAGCAAAGGGTTATGAGATTTCTATCTGCAACCAGAAATGGTTGCATATATCTAACTGTGTCAGTGTATAGCTGTGTCTGCAAAACTGCTCGGGATAGCACTTCTGCAACCAGAAACACTGTTTCTTTCTGCAGTCACAAGTGGCTGTGTATATCTTGCAATGTAAAAGTGCATGTGTGGCTGTAGAAGTGATGGTCCCACAGGGGCCTGTGCTTCTGCACCCAGAAGTGGCAGTGTATTTCTTGAACTGTAAATGTGTATCTCTGGCTGCAGAAATGCTGGCCCAATAGGGACCAGTGCTTCTGCAGCCGGAAGTATTGTTGCAATTTCAGTGCACTGACTTTCTCGAAAAGAAAGGAAGTGCTTTCCAAAAAAAAAAAACTGTGTTAATGCAGCAGTTAGGGTTCAACTTAAAGCTGCAAAAGTAGGGATATGTGGTGTTAGTTTTCTCAACCCTAACTCCCCACCCCAAGCAGCAAAATGATAACTTACAAGCAACCACTGACAGCCATCAACAGGTAAGATAGACAACATACAACTGTTACCAGATGACACAAATGAAGTAGCACTAATATGCTACTTTTGGGGTCTGTGCTTCTGCAGCCACAAGTATTGATGTAATTTGGGCAGCATGGATTTGTATCTGCAAATATAGATGTGCATGTATGTCTTACACTGTGCATGTGTACATGTAGCTGCAGAATCACTGCCCCAGCAGGGACTGCACTTCTGCAGAAAGAAGTAGTGTTGTGATTTGGGTATTATATATTTGTATCTGTGGCTGTAGAAGCCAGAGGTTGGTGTATGTCTTACAGTGTGCGTGTCTACCTGTAGCTACAGAAGTGCTGGCCTTACAGTGAGAAAAGTAGGGGCAGAACTAGTGCTGTGATTTAGGTGTCATGGATTTGAATCTGTGGCTGTAGAAGCTCAAACCCCACAGGGGCCCTGCACCAGGTGAGGAGTCCGTTTGACTGTAGAAGGGGCCCTGTGCTTCCATGTGGCTACAGATACAGATGAGCCCTGTGCCAAATAAGTAGTCCATCAGGCTGTGGAAGTGCAAAAAATATTGCAGGTGTTCACTCATAACTTGGTCAGTTTACTATATTGTTACACCAAATTTTCAACATAGCCTTCTTATGACCCCACCTCATGAACCCAGTAGGTAAAAATGTTCATATCCCCACCGAAACATCATTTTGCACCACAGGTGTGAAAACACATTTTGGCCAGGATTTGAAAAATGACAGCTTTCATGTTGATGAGGTGGTGTGCAAAAATGGCTATGTTGAAAATGTGGGGTCAAACTATTGAAAAGTACCATTACTTATTTGACACAGATTGACATGAGGGCATATATCAACCAGTCCTTCTCTAAATACATCGTAACATTCTATTTCTTCATGCACTCTCGCTGACATATATACCATGCCACTAGATATGAGGTGCATGTGAGCAAGTGGTCGCTGTCAGCGGGTTTGCTATATGCCCTGGGAAGAAGTAACGCTCACTCCTTTACGCACCTCGCAGCAATACAAGTGCACTGTATTGCTTATGAGTGTGTGAGAGGAAGCAAGCAGAGGCACTGTGCTGTAACACTACTGTCCCGCCTTGTAGTCTGGAGGAAAGCCTCTCACAGGGGACAAGGACTTAATAAGAGCTAGAAAGAGCTCTTCACTTTGCTTGTGGTGCTTTACTTTACTTTACCTAGGAATTAAAGTGCAGCATTTGTTTTTACAGAAAGTGTTTCCCCAGTTGAGTCAGGGAAGGAGACTGAAAATATAAAATGGGCCCAAATGAAAGTAAAACAGCTGTTGGCTGCTAAAGTGCATTTTCTTTAACTGTTGCTCTTGTTGCACTATGATAAGTTAGTATAATAATTCAAAACCTGCAGAGTAGCTGAGCATTTTGAACAAAGCATTTATTAAGTATACAAATGTTCTCTGGCCTATCTAAATTTCCTGCTGTTGGGTTGCACCTTAGGGGAAAATGGGGCCAAACAGAGGTTAATTTCAAGCTTAGACAGAGGTCATAGACAGTCCATAATACTGTCCAGGGGGCATAGCCATGACACCTAAAAGCTCATTTACAGCGTATATGGCTTCATTTCATGGGTTTGGGATTTCAGAGTAGCACAACAAGACAGAGTCAGGATATAGTGCATAAAAAACGCCCAGAGGCATTTGGCATTTTATTTCCTCATCAGAAATAAGGAAGGAAATATGTACAAAAATCAAGAAAATAAAGTTAGTAAATCCAAATAAAAATAACAAATCAATAAACTTAGAGAAAACCACTACTTTGTCTCAGCAGGGTTGCATGGCTTTTCTTCCACAGCCTAGCCAGTAATCTCTAGTGTGAGCTCACACCACATGGAAGTCTTTTTCCTACCTTCATCAGTTCCAGACTGACTCCCTATCTGACACTGTCCCTGGAGTGGGTCACGCCCGGCCCCACTTTCACGGTCTGTATTCCTACTAAAAATCAAGATCAAGCAAGCTTTTGCCCTTCTGCTCCACGGGAGGTTTCTGTCCTCCCTGAGCTCACCTTAAGACACCTGTGTTACTCTTTGACAATGAGTGAGCATAGAAAAAATTCAATGCATGCTCATAACTTTATTTTTTAATATTTTGACCCCAAATTTTTAACACGGCCTTATTATGACCCCACTTCATGAACCCAGTAGGTAAGAATGATCAAACCTGACTGAAACATTATTTTATGCAACACATATGAAAACATGTTTTGGCCAGGATTCGAAAAATGACAGTTCAGTTCATGAGGTGGTGTGAAAAAATGGCTATGTTTGAAATTTTGGGTCAAGATATGGAAAATTACCAAAGTTATGAGCATGCACTGAAAAATTTAAATGTACGCACATAACTTTGTTGTTTTTATTGTGTTTACCTCAAATTTTCAACATAGTCTTCTTATGACCTCAACTGTTAAACAAGAGGTGAGAAAATGTTCAAATCCTGCCCAAAAGGTGATGTCGCACAGTGACTGTAAAATCACCTCTTGGGAAGGATTTTAATAATTTCACTACCCTTGTTCATGAGGTAGGGTCTCAAAAAGACCATGTTGAAAATTTGGTGTTAAAATATTAAAATTTGACAACATTATGAATAAAAGTTCAAACCCCATTGAAATACATTAAACCTGACTTACCTTAGTTTCTCAAATTGCATTTGCTGGTTCCAACAGCAAGCCGTTTCTTTGATTAAAGAGTGGATCTATGTCATGGAACATGTTCAGGTCAGTGAGGGTGTGTTGGGGGGTGCGGTGGTGGGTACTGAGTGGGGGGTCAAGTGGTGGGGTCTGGGGGATCAAATCACTGATGGACCTTTGTCTTTTTTCAGGTTACACTGAAAAAAAAAAAAGATCAGCAAGGGAGGGTTTTCTTTATTTTTGGGGATACAACCCAACACTAGGAATTGGGTACCCCACTGTTGGGATAATCTTTAGCAGCAGTGGGGGTAGGGCACCAATGAATATTAAGGGAAGGGGTATGGGTGACTTGGACCTGGAGGGGAGGGGAGGGGTGCAAGAGAAGTGGTACTGGACGTGCGCACCCTGGGCCGCTTATTACAGTAACCAAAAATAAACAATAAAACATTGGGAAGGGGCAAATGACCAGGAGGGGAAGGTGGAGAAAGAAGCAACAGCAAAGGTGGGTACCCCAGTCCACTAAGGAAATATTAAAAAATAAATAGATTAGCTAGATAGATAGCAAGATAGATAGACAGACAGCTAGAGAAAGACAGATATTTAACAACCCCAAGGAAGACCCCACCACTGATTTGCCAAGTCTCCGGAGACCCAAGACCCTAATGTTTTTTCCCTTTTGCTGTTTGGGGGTGGGGTGGGGCAGGAGTTAGTGTTGAAAACCCTAATGCCACATTTCACTGCTTTTGTGGCATTAACTTGAACCTTAACTGGTACATTAATGAAGGTTTTTGTAAAACATATCTATATCTATCTCTTAGGATAATCGGGATTGGGGTGGTTGGGGGTTACTACTAGACTACCAGGTATATATTCCTGCCCAAACAGTGGATTGGGTGAGGTAAGGGGCTATGACCATTGCTCTGCATAATGCCACCATGCATACAAAGGCACAGAGGCATTGCTCAGACCTGCTAATGGTGACATAACAGCACAGAAACAGCCTCATAGTGCCTTGCATGCTTTATGTGGTCATTAGCATATTGGCCTTTGTAAATAGCACCCAAGAGCAAAGGTGCTATCCCATTTGGGATGCACTTCCCCCTCTGCTACTGGGTGTCTCTTCCCAGCAGGGGCTCTGGGGGTCTGTGACTCTGCACTTTGCATGGTGCTATCACAGCTAGATAGTTATAAAGGTGGTGTGTGCTGAACAGCATTTGCTGCTTGTACATATGAACACGATGTCCTCTACCATGCCTTCTGCCAGTTTTCCACCAACCCTTCCCCCATCTAACTTACCACCGTGAATGCTACTCTTCCCAATCCCTCCAATCCCTCTCTCAGAAATGTTTTTCACACTACTCCACCCTCATATCCAAGTTCTGGTTTGGGGCTCTGCCATCATACCTTGCATCACTCCTCAAACCTGCCACCTCCACTCCGTACAGCTCATGGCATTGCAGTGCCCACTGTTTTGACTTCCATGAGTCTGTACCTCAGCCGGAAAACTGGCCTTCTCCTACAGGCTCCCTTCCCTCTGGAACAGCATCCCCCCATACCCGTCTCACCCCCTCCTTTCCTGCCCTTAAGCGCTTACTCAGACCAACCCCCACCTCTTCCTGCACCTGTCATCACCCATAGTACCCATCCTCTCTTTTACGCCCCCTCACATCTCCCTACTCCTTCCTAAACCATGATGCACATTCTATGGTCTTTTGTTCCATACTGCTGTTATACCTAAAATTGAAATCCCAGCCTCATTTTGTAAATATTTGTATATAACTCTGTATCATATTGTATACTACTATATATTATTAGCAACTTGTTGTATTTACTGTGTTTTCCTCTTTTGTTCTAGAATGTTTACCCTCTGTTTGTAGCTTAACCCCCTTCTCTGGGTCGTACCTGGAAATGAGCTTCACTTCCAGGTCATCAAATTTTAAAATTTTAAATAAATGAATAAATATATGCCTCCCTAAAAGCTGTTAAGCCACATATTAGTATATGGCACTATGACCTCTGCAGCACAAATGGCTGCTTCTGAATTTGGGGGCCCTTGTCTTAAATTATATAGCATCAAGGTTGAAAACCACTGATGCATTTAAGCTTGCAGCACAGCATTCTGTGTTCACAGCAATGGCTGCTAGTCCTTCTTATATGCAGTGAGGCAGTTTGACCTGTGTTAGAGCACAGAGCGATGAACTAAGATAGCCAGTTTTAATCCCATAACCAAAAGGTCTTCACTGTCTGATCCTGAGCAAGTTGCTTAACCTCTCTGAAGTCTCTGTCTCTCTACCCTTGCTAATTCATTACTGTTCTCTGTGAAGCTCCTCAAGCACAATTCTTTTCTTTCCCTCTCTTGGATCGTAAGGCACTTTCAGATACAGTCTGTATGAAAGGCATTATATAAAACACAGTTCCTTTCCTTAATAACAGTAGTTTGCAGTTCCTTGCTATTTTGCTCTGATGCTGAAGTTTACATCCAGAAACATTACTAATGCTGGAGCAACATGAAGTACTGTACAATAATTAGCCAAGTAGCTATCATAACACCAGTCAGCTTGTGTTGGAAAATATGAAGGGCCCACACAACTGCCTTACAAAAGGCCAACTCTACTCAGGCAGGAAAGAGTCACTAAACTTTAATGTGACTCTGAGGCCGAGGCTGTATAAATTTCACTCTGACACCCTTCTGGCTCAGGCAATTATCATGCACTGTAAATTCACATTGTTTGGGCAGATCCACTAGTGCATCTTAAAAAAAACATAAGAAATCAGCTCTGAATATCTAGAACAGACTTCAATCCTAAGAGTTCACAATTGTAATCCCCCATCTACAGACATTCAACACCTGTAGCTTTGATTTCCTCTGTAGTTTTGTATTCACAGCATGATGGGGGCTTTGTTAAGCAATGTTGAATAGCTAGTCTCTATTATGATAAAATGATTACAGCCATTAATTAGATTTACACCAGTTATATTTTACCTTTAATGTTTTCTAGTTTTTTGTACTTTTTCCTGTTGTTGGTCTACTAAATTTTGCGAATAAGGCAGTACTTATTTCAATGAATCTTGCAAAATGTATCTCTCCCCTGATGACTGTACAATTGCTGTTTGTGACATCACAGTCTGGCATCATGGGGAGAACTATGGTGTCATAAACAAAGTCACTATGAGGTTACCGGGGAGAGGCAAATGCTTGTTATACAGAGTTTCTGGACAGACTACCAAAATGTGTTGTAAACCTTGGAAAGGATCATTGAAAATGAAAAACAAATATGACCTTGAGCAAATTATAAAATCCAAAACATCACATTTATGAAAATACATGCTAACGTGCAGAGTTGCTCTTTAACTTACTGATGCACTTGTTCATATCTGGATTGCGGACTCCGAAGTAGCCCTCAGGACAGGCTGGCAAGCAGATCCCAATTTGTCTGATGTCACTTCTCTCCAGAAGAATAAACAGTTTAGGAGAACACCTTAGGCACCCATTGTACTCTGAACACATGTCACATCCGCTTGCACAAACAGGAGTCATGTCTGTACTTACTGTTGAAAAAAAAGGGAATAAATACACAAAAAATTAGACCCTTTGTTTTAAGTTGACAGTCTGTAGATTAATCCTTAAGAAATAATAGTGATCTTCTGGAGACTGGCTTAGCAGTACCAGTTAAAGCAGCAGTATGGCTAGCCTGGTGGTGCTGAGGGTTGAGGCGCTGGACGCTATACCTCATGCCATGCCAGCAACCCGAGTTCAAGAGCAAACTCGGGCACCGGGGTCGGCAGGGGGGAGAGAGATAGAGAGAGAGAGAGAGAGAGAGAGAGGATTGAGCATCCGATCGGGCTGTTCTTCTCTCTCGGGGTGAAGGCGATGGGTTGCCTGGCATCCCAGTGACCCCAGGTGGAGATCCAGGATCTGCAGGATGCGGACCACACATAAGGGTTAGCATGGTAGGCATCGGCAGGGTTGCCGTGCACCATGACATCTGGGTTTGTCACAATTGGGGGGAGGATGGAGCTCGGGAACAAGTACAGAAAATGCCCCTCCAGCCTGGATAGGCGACAACCTTCCTCGAGCCGCTCCACCACATGCCCAATGCTGGTTCCCTGCTCTGCCCCTTCGGTCTCCTTGGACCCATAGTTGCCCGGGGCTCGGGGAGAAAGTGACAACTTTAAAGAAGGCAGGGTCCACAGAGGGCGGTAGAGCAGATCAGGCAAGTGGAGTGGTCCGAGAGAGTTCCAGGCTGGGAGAGAAGAAATATAGTTGGGGAAAAAAAAAGCCACAGTATTTATTAGTGGAAAATCTTTTACCACATAATAAAGTACTAATGTACTTCCGGCAAAAACATCAATGTATCCATTTTTCTTGTCATGTTAGTTCATTCTAGAAAAGTAATAAATATACTTTTGGCAAAAACATCAATGTATCCATTTTTTTCATGTTAGTTCATTCTAGAACTGTGATATGAAGATCTGAAGTATTTACTAGTTCTAGCTCTCTGGTCACACCCACCATGAAGACATTAAACATACTGGGGTGGTGTTGCACTCATTAGTGTCACAAATGTGTGCTTGCACCCTTATTATATATCCATTGTATGAATCCAGCACGTAAAGTTAAATAGTAGCCTCAAGCGAAGGGATTTTTAGAAATTGCTAGTGGCAGTCATCTTTAATGACTCGAGTTATTAATTATAAAATTAGTATGAAAAACTGTTCAGAGAACATCAGCAAGAAATAAAAAAATACTTATATTGAGTCTAATTATGTCAGACATATATTGTTGCTAAACAAAACTACATGTTGAAATTTCTTTGAGTAACAAATATTACTGCTTATAGGGTATTCTCCTAAGTCATCCTGTCTATTAAAAATAAACTGTAATGGAAGAAATACACTATGCTCCAAGAGAAAGAGGGTGTTGGGAAATTAGTATTCACCCACTCATGCCAGCCAATCAAGGAACTGCACTGGCATTTGTTGGGAAGGCCGTTGCTTGGCAACAATGCAAAAAAGAAGCACACACTGACAGACTTTTAAAAGGTACGTTTATTGAACCCATTACAGTGAGGCCCACTTAAGTGCACATCAGATAACTGTACAACCCACTTAAATGCACATTGTTTCCATATCCCGATTTTTTTCCTATTCATCCAATGTTAAATTTACCTCTTAAGTGCACTACATGTAAGTGCACATTTCAGTTAAATGCACATTTTGTTTTACTTTTCCTACTGATTTTCAGTCCAACACAGTTTTTTAGTACCCTTAAATGCACATTTTGTTTTACTTTTCCTACTGATTTTCAGTCCAACACAGTTTTTTAGTACCACCTTAAATAGTCCACCTTAACATCTTAACTGCAGCCATGTTGCTATTTAGCATGGCCACAGTAAGAAATTTCATTTTATCAAAAGAAAAGACTGACTTTAGCCTTATGTTTAATTTTAAATCCTACACTGAAACACACAAGCAAAAGAAGATTACTGATTTTTTTAAGTAGTACTGTGTTGTAGGACAGTGCAGTAATGTCATTTTAACTTGCGTGCCTGGTATTTAATAAAGCACATTACAGAAACAGTGAAATGTGCCTGGAAGTGATTTTCTGGTTAAATGCACAGCCGCTTAAGTGCACAAAAAATGTTTATCCCGAAGGTGTGCACTTAAGAGGGCTCCACTGTATGATACAGAGTCAAATAAATCATATAAAAATGAAAGAAAATCACTTTAATTAGCACTCCCTCCAGGGGTGGATTCACATGGTCATGGGCCCTATTCCCAGCAGTAACCATGGGTCATCTCCCAGCTCTGCATCGCCCTACTCTCAAGGTGTCGTGGTGGTGCCCCCCCCAAAAAAATATTTAAGATGCTTCAATTTGCTATAAAAATATATGTTCTGGGAAATCAAACCTGTTAAGCAGATCATTACAAAAGCAACATTCAGGGGATCATGTTGAAGCTCAGACTCTGTTGATGTGGCTATTCAAATCACCCCTACACTGACCTTTCTGAAAACTGAATCACCAATGGACATTCTGTTTTTTGTGTTTATCAATGCAGCGCAGACAAAAATACATCTCTTTTCTGTAGTTATAAAATTTAAAATTTACTTAGTATCATGCTGGTTTAGTTTACCTATAGGAAACAAAACTACTGACCAGAATACTGTACAGTGAAAACATGTTTACAAAGAACTACAGTACCAAGTAATGATGTAATAATCTTACCTCTCCCATCTGGACACCCAAATGGAAACTCGGTGAAAAGCAGGCCATCTAACGACAGCAAATAAGATCGATACCAGCTGGACAGGCTGGCCTGACCAGACCAGGAGCATGTTGCTCAACTACTGCTGTTCCAGCCAATCTGGCCAGATGGGCCAGTCTGTCTTTTACTGCTCTGATCCTGTCTGGTTCCTGCAGTCGTGTGTTCACGCATGCCTAGGACTTGAGGAAAACTGAACCACTGGAACAGGACTGGATCAGATCAGTAAAACCAGATGGAACAACAAAAATTACACAACCTGCACCCTGTCTGGCTGGTCCAGCTTTTACCGATCTGGACAGGTCCTGTTCCATGGTCCAGTTTTTACCCATTCCTTAACAAATGCACCAGTTGAGAAAAAAAAACTGCTTGTTAATGACCCATCTAGATAAGTTAGCAAATACTTAAAATAGTAGTACACTAACAACAAACTTCAAAAAAAAAAAAAATTACACAAAGGGAAAAATTACTGCAGCCACTTTTTAAAGCATTAGAAACCCAGTGTCAGAAATAAAAAGTATTGTTTTAAAAGCTTCAACATTGATTTGATATTTGATTTATTGCATAACTTAACCAATTTTCTCTAAGCTTTGTTCCTAATCCTAACATAAGCCAGTAATAAGACACGACAAGGTGTGGGCCATTGCCTGATAAGAGCACACCCCAGGTGCGTTATGAGGCATGAGGCGCTTGTGCCGAGTGCCTTTAGCACCTGGGAAATGCTCGTATTAGGCCATAACTCACACCTCAGAGCGTCTTATTATACTTATAAAATGGGTAAAAATTCTACACAACATTCATTTAAGTGCTGAATTCAGTTTATTTGTTTTTTAACATTTAATTGCTTTTTTTAGTGTTTTGAAAAAAAATAGTCCCTGTATGGGAACATTACATTCATTGCAAACTGTTTTTTTAAAGTAGAAATCTGTTTATTTAAACTGTGACACTTGTTTATTTAAATGTAAGTGAGGCAGTATAGTGCAGTGGTTTAAGGCTCTGAGCTACAAATCTGGTGACATCCAGCAGACCAGGCCTGGGTTTGAATCCCACAGCTTCCACTTGCATACTGTGTGACCCTGAGCAAGTCACTTAACTTCCCTGTGCTCCCAGGTCACTCCTGTAAAAAAGGTTTCGGCTTAGTGTGCTACTCCTGGTTAAACAACTGAAAAAAAAAAAGTAATGGTTTAACTTTTTGTTTAAAGTTCAAAGCATTGTAAAAAGTTCATATGAGTAAAGGTTTCAGGAAATTCGTGAAACAAACTGTTATGAAACTGCTATGATATGTGATTTACTGGAAAACGTTTATTTATTGTACTTAATGAATTGGACTTTTTTCATGGTGCAGTTTTGGATAATAAATGGTGTATTCTGTGTTTCCTTGGAGAATGCTTCATAGAGAGACTCTGCCTTACTGTTGTCTTATGGGTATGCAATTGCGTGACATTGGGTCTCTCAAGATTTGTTTGTTGTTGGTCTCGATGTTGAAGGCATCTTGGGTTCTGTGATGGAGGTTGCTGAAGTGGAAGTGTGTTCTGAGGTAATTTGGTGTTTGGGATCCATTTGCTTTAATGCTAAAATATTGCTCCAGTGCTTGCTGTCTTCTTGATTTGCAGCCCAACATGATTGCAGGCTACACTCACTCTCATGACCCGTGATGTCTATGATTTGACATGATTCAAGGCCTGATTCAGACTGCATGGTGGTGGCCCGGACACTGTGGTTTGTGTACTGGGTGGAGAGACATGCTTGCTCACTTATTTTAGTCATGAGGCTGGCAAGGTAGTTAACTCCAAGAGGCTCTCATGTGTACCAGATGTCTGTGGTTTTGTAATCCATGGGTTGCAGGCATCTGGGGTGCAGGTAAAAGGCTGGGGGGACAGGAGACAACTTGGAGATGTATTTTTTTGAATGCAGCCACTGGACAAAGTTTATTGTTGGGTGTGACGTAGACAGCCAGATCTGAGTGCAGTATCAAATTTTTTATTACATATAAAATATGTGATGGGAAGGTCAGTTTGAGGAAACTGTCTTACTGGAACTGACACATCAAGACCCCCCAGGGATAAGTTCAAAGGACAGGACATAGCTAAACTGCAGATATCTGGGGTGCATTTACCTTGTCAATTTGCTTTCATCCCAGGAAATAAGATTAGCCATTCATAATTCCCTCAGGAAAAATCCTTTGACTTACAATAGTTGTCAGGAAGAACTTGAGAGGGAGGGGTGTCAGAGAGAAGCCAGAATGGACATTGAAGAGAGGTTGATGGCTGGGCCAGGCAGGACCCAGATGAATTTGGAAGGTCCAATATGCTTTCCTGGGGAACCCTTGAATTACATCAGAGAGACCTTTGAGGTGTAGATTCCAAGGCCCAGACAGGATTAAAGAGGCAAATACACTTTTGCTTGAATACAGTGACTTAGATCAAACAAACTTTTGAGATGTATGTGTAGCAGAGCACAAACTGGTTTGGTCTGGTTAACCTGAGGGAGGAAAGGCAGTGAGGTCACCTATTATGTTTTTTTAAATATTTTATTTGGACATCCTGTGAGATAAAATATAGATGTTGTTACACCAAGGCAGAGTTATGTGACCTCAGAAAGGGTCGGCTCAGAACAGTGTTTAATTACTGAAAGAACCTTGACAGAGACACACAAGACAATATTTCTGACTGAGAGAAGAGAGACCATCAAAGCACTGAAGTAAGGACCTTAGACAAGATTAGTTTGAAGTTAAGGGTAAGCCTTTTTTAAGGCTTTTTCAAACACTCTACAAACAACTTGCAGCGCGAAACAGGAAGTAGCGCGATTAGCGCTTCCGGTTGGAGCTGCATAAAAGAGCTGCTCTAGCGAGCGGGGCGAGCGTGCATGGGGCCGCGCACAGAGACACGCGCATCTTAGCATGTGTCTATCGTGTCCATCGGGGACAAAGGGACAAGGAGGTAAACGCTGGGCTCTGATTAGCATAGGACATAACAGGTAAACTATCACTTTGTGCTTTCAAGTAGTACTCTGCAGTATCCACTCTCAAAATGAAAAAAGCTAATAAATATTGTTCAACATGTAAGATGTATGCCTTTGGTAAAGTAACACCTAACTACATCTATGAAAAGTGTATATTGGTTGGTGACTTGCAAATGGAAATTACTCGACTACAGCCCAAAATGTCTTCAAAATCAGATATAAAAGCACTAGAGGACTATATCCATTGTTTGTATGTTTTTGTTTCTTCTGTACTACTGTACCACTGTAAACTCCCTACCCCCAGAGCGCATCTGGAATTGAGCTGTACTCTGCTCAGCAAGCCTTCCTGGTAAATCTCTTAAATAAATAAATATCGACCAAATGTCTATTTTGGTAGAAACTAACACATCTCCAACTAAAAGTGTGGATGATGCTAACTATCGGGAGCCACATTTAGATATACCACAAGTCCCTGTATTAAAACATCAAATCATTACATCCACTCCCTTAACTGCGGCCACAAGTTGGCAACAGTTAAATACAAATGAAGTTGATTCCTGGATTACAGTACCCCAAACAGGGTTGAAAAAAACTATCAAAAACACCTCCCCCTTCCACCAGTATATTAGATCCCCACACATAACTCTTTTGAACAATTATCACAATTGATTGATGAAACTGTGTCAAGGAGCCCAGTCCTTGTTAAGAATGATGAAAATAAAGCAAAACTTATCCAAAAACCTAGTGAGCAACTACTTACTGCCCAGATCTATCCTCATAATTCCCCCCCTGTATCTACCCCCAAGATAGTACCCAAAAAAGAAGTATTTGTATTGGGAGACTCGATTATAAAATATATTGATCATGTGGTTTGTAATCCTGACAAAGAACATCGTACCTGTTCCAGTTATTGGGGGGCAAGGATCTCAGATATCACTTCAATGGTTAAACCTATCCTACAACAAGCCGGAGATAATCCACTGGTGGTTATACATGTAGGAACCAATGACATTACTAAACTATCCTTGCAACAAATAAAACAAGACTATGTATCCTTGTGTAACTCACTAGTTGAGAGAGGTTGTGATATATGTCTATCTGAAATTCTACCAGTTCCACGAGCTACAGAATATATTATAGCTAAAATAAAAGCCTTAAATGAATGGCTTCATAAATGGTGTCTTAGACAAAGTATTCCCTGTCTGACATTTTGGGAAGAATTCCATCAAAGTCCATCCCTCTTTTGTTGGGACGGCTTACACCTTAGCAGACGAGGAAGTACATTACTGGGTCGTAAAATTGCTACCTTTATTCACGCTCATTTAAACTAATGAAAAAGGGGAGATTGGGGTTCAAACCAGTTCTCTTATTACTGGAATTCACTTTTCTAATTCAGCAGCAACTAAACATATTGTCTCTTAATGCTCGTTCTCTAAACGTTGCTAAACTAGCAGAGTTGGAACTTAAGGCACAAATTCTTGACTTATCATTAATAGCTATAACAGAAACTTGGGGCAATACTGATAAAACCTGGACAACTGAAATCCCAGGATTTAATCGTTATTTCAAAAATAGATCAGATAATAAAATAGGTGGTGGGGTCTGCCTTTATGTCAGCGATAACATCACTTCTTATCAATCTTCAGTGAATGTCCTGTCTGAGAGTGTATGGGTATATATTCAACCCAAAGGTTCTTCCCAGATATTGATTGGGACTTGCTATTGTCCACCTTCATCAGACTATAACCAAAGTTTACAGTCGGCCAATGAAATCTCCCAGCTAGCAAAAAATGGTTCAGTTTTAATTCTGGGTGACTTTAATCTTCCCAATATAAATTGGGATACTTCAACAGGTTCAAGCCATCAAGACCAAAAATTTCTTGAAACCATTATTGATTTAGGACTTTATCAATTGGCTAAGGAGCTGACAAGGGGAAGTAACATCTTGGATCTCACCATAACCAACATTGAAATACTGGTAAACAATTTATTAATATCAGAACCACTTGGGAACAGTGACCGTCTGCCCTTATTTTTTACTATTCCTTTCTCTCAACCCCCTGTAAGGAATAAGCATAAAATTAAACAATATGATCGGTCAGATTTTCATAAAATAAATCATCATTTAGGAGCATTAAACTGGGACGAGATTCATTCCCCTCTTAACATTGATGAAGCATGGGACTTTTTAAAAACAAATTCAAGAACTTGAATATCAGTTTATTCCAGAAAAACATAAATACAACAACAGAAGCAAAATCCCCCCTTGGTTTAACAGAACTATAAAAAAACAAATATCCCATAAACAAAAACTATTTTCGTTATTAAAAAATGTCCATTTACTCAAAAGAATGAAATATTAATTAAATACAGGGAATCTGTTAGAACATTAAAAAATGTAATTTTGTTAGTAAAACACAATTTAGAATTTCATATTGCACACACTAAGGACTCTCATAAAGCTTTTTATGCCTACCTAAATAGTAAAAAAGAAACAGCAGGAAAATTGGGCCATTACATATAAACAACACAATAATTACTTCAGACTCCGAGACTGCTGCAGCTCTAAATAACTATTTTTCATCTGTTTTTGTTCAGGATCCATCTCAAATTCTCCCTGATAGCCACCTTCCAAGTCGCACAAAATTTACAATCTCACTGAATGAGGTCTATGATTTATTATCAACATTAAAGAAAACTACCAGTCCTGGTCCAGATGACATATGTAGCAAATTTCTACTGGGTGTTAAAGATACTATAGCCTTACCACTTGCTATTATCTTTAATAAATCTCTCCACGAATCTAGGGTACCTTCCGACTGGTTAACTGCAATAGTGACTCCCATTTTTAAACAAGGTTCTCATTCTAGAGTAGAAAACTATCGTCCAATTAGTTTGACTTCTATATCCCTTGTAAACTAATGGAAAGATCAATTAAAACTTATCTTGAAACAGAAATGGAAACCCTGAAAATGCTTGATACAACCCAGCATGGATTTAAAACTGTTTTTTCTTGTACTACAAACCTGCTTTTGTTCTATAATTATATTAGTATGAAGCTCGATTCAAATATACCAACTGATGTCATTTTATTAGACTACAGTAAAGCATTTGACAAAGTGTCACATGACATTCTGATTAAAAAAACTCATTCATCTAGGATTTTCATTAACATTAGTTTCATGGATTAACAGCTGGCTGAGTAACCGCACCCAAAGGGTTCGAGTAAATGGTACCTTGTCAGACTTGGGAAAGGTGACAAGCGGAATTCCTCAGGGTTCCGTCTTGGGACCCACTCTCTTTAATGTATTCATCAGTGATATGAAAATTTGTCCCCCTAATATACTTATGAAATTTGCTGATGACACCAAATTAGGTGGCACTGTTAACAATGCTGATAATATACAAATTTTACTAGCAGACCTTGCATCTATTGAACACTGGGCCACCATAAACAAAATGCACTTCAATGTAAAAAAATGTGCAGTCCTACATATGGGTAAAAACAACCCTAGACAGGTATACACCTTAAATAATATAACTATTAGAGTATCCTCTCTAGAAAAAGATCTCGGGGTACTAGTAAATAATAAACTTTCCTCATCTTCCCATTGCAACAAAATAGCCAATCAAACCAATGCTGTTTTTCGTAGGATAAACAATACATTTGTTTCGAAGTCAGAACAGTGTATTATGACTTTGTATAGATCTCATGTCAGACCCTACATGGATTATGGCTCCTCTTTTTGGAGTCCTTATCTAGCATCAGACATTAATAGAATTGAACAAATTCAACGCAGGGCGACACAAATTATTCCATATTATGCTTATTTGGATTATGACACCAGATTACAGAAGACTGGCTTGTAGTCACTCAAACAGAGACAAACAAGCGGTGATCTTTTACAGTTATTTAAAATTATGAAATCTCCTATTCTAATGGAACAATGTGGATTAACATTATACAACAGAAAAATTGTTGCTAGGATACATAATAAACAAATCGACATTAAAAAATGTAATACAAACAAAAGACAAAACTTTTTTACTATTAGAACTCCAATGTTATGGAATACATTACCACAAGATATTGTTGATTCTCCTACTATTATGATTTTCAAAAACAAAATAGATAAATGGTTATTAGAATAGCACCGTATACAATGATCCACACATGTGGAGGACAATCTCGATGGGCTATGGCCTTCTTTTGTCCAACAAACCAAGTACCAAGTACCAACCAAGTACCAAGTATTAATTGTAGGAACTGTACTTTTACCTGTTTGTTTTAAGGCTGCATATGTTGGGATATATATTTGTTCTGTATTTATTGTTCTGTTTTGATATTTTAAAGTAAAGAGATATTTTTACAACGGAAACTGTCTGGAGTGCCTTGACATTTCTTTTTATTTTAAGTGGAGCTTTTAAAAGGTTATAAGTAACACTGTGTTTGAGCTTACTGTATACCAAAATGGGAAATGGATATAGTTTTCTAAAGTCTTGCATAGAGTTCTAAGGGTTCATTTGAAAGACTTGGTTGGGTGCCTATAGGCAAAAGATATCTGGCCCCGCCGAAGACAGACTTATCTGAGCCTGACAATTGGGTACGCTAACAAGAGGTTATCAGTTTGAATCCCTCCAGAGCTTGAGACTAAGGTGACTTGAACCCACAAAACAGACAAAAGGATTACCTTATTCTGTTCACTGTACACAAATCATACGCTTGGAGGTTGGCACTTTGGGAGTAGATGGCTGACCGGCTGAGTGAGTTTGTGACATTGGGTATGGCATAAATGAAGCCGCAGTGTTGTTGGTTGTCAGGATCTGTCTATTTATGATTTTTTGTATACTCGTTGAAAGTCATTGTGATAAATTCTGTGCCATAATCTGCTTGCTTTACTTCAAAGTGGTCAGGTTTTAGTTGCTGGAGTCCCTCTCATCCTTGTTGTGCCATACATACAGTGGCATGAAAAAGTATTTGCCCCCTTCCTGATTTTCTCTATTATTGCATATTTGTCACACTGGATGTTTTCAGGTCTTTAGACAAAATATAATATTAGATAAAGGGAACCTGAGTGAACAAATAACACTTTTTTTTTTTACTTATTTCATTTATTTAATGAAAAAAGTTAACCAACACCAACTGGCACTGTGTGAAAAAGTAATTGCCCCCTAGTTAAATCAACCCAATCAAAAGGATAATTAGAGTCAGCTGATTGAACACAGCCAGGCTTGATTACAGCCAGCCCTGCTCAATATAAACCTCACTTATTTTGACCCTTACCATCAGAGTCATGTTGCCAGCACAAAGATTCAACCAGCACATTATGCCATGATCAAGGAAGTTCCTGAAAAGATCAGAAAAAATGTGTTGCCCTCTATCAGTCTGGAAAGGGTTACAAAGCTATTTCTAAGGCTCTTGGACTCCATCGAACCACAGTGAGAGCCATAATCTCAAATGGAGAACACTTGGAACAGTAGTGAATCTTCCCAGGGTGGCGGCCTGCCAAAATTACTCCAAGGCGCAGCGTAAAATCATCCAGGAAGTCTCAAAGGATCCTAAAACAACATCCAAAGAACTGCAGGCTTCTCTTGCCTCAGCTAAGGTCAGTGTTCATGACTCCACAAGCAGAAAGAGACTGGGCAAAATGGGCTTCATGTGAGAGTAGCAAGGAAACCACTGCTAACCAAGAAGAACATAATGCTTGTCTCACATTTGCCAAAAGCACCTGGATGATCCACAAGCCTTTGGGAAAATGTTCTATGGACAGATGAGTCCAAAGTGGAACTTTTGGATGACATGGATCCCATAATGTCTCGCGTAAAGCAAACACAGCATTCCACAGTAAGAACACCATACCAACAGTCAAACATGGTGGTGGTAGTGTGATGGTGTGGGGATGCTTTGCTGCTAAGGACCTGGATGACTTGCCAAAATTAAAGGAACCATGAATTCTGCTCTGTACCAGAAAATTCTTGGGAGAATGTCCGGTCATCCTTCTGTCAGCTGAAGCTGAAGCGTGGTTAGGTCATGCAGCAAGACAATGATCCAAAACACAAAAGCAAGTCCACATCAGAATGGCTAAAAAGAAGTAAAATTAAAGTTTTGGAGTGGCCTAGTCAAAGTCCAGACTTAAACCCAATAGAGATGCTGTGGCAGAACCTGAAACGAGCAGTTCATGCTCGAAAACCTACCAAATGTTACTGAATTAAAGCAGTTCTGCAAGGAAGAGTGAGTTAAAATTCCTCCACAGCGATGTGAAAGACTGATATTGAATTATAGGAAGTGTTTGGTTGCAGTCATTGCAGCTAAATGTGGCGTAACCAGTTATTAAGTGTAAGGGGGCAATTACTTTTTCACACAGTGCCAGTTGTTGTTGGTTAACTTTTTTCATTAAATAGGTGAAATAAAAAAAAAAAAAACAAGTGTTATTTGTTCACTCAGGTTCCCTTTATCTAATATTACATTTTCTCGAAAGACCTGAAAACATCCAGTGTGACAAATATGCAATAATAGAGAAAATCAGGAAGGGGGAAAATACTTTTTCACGCCACTGTAGCTATATATCTAGCCAGACTTTGAGGAGGAGCCCTCTTGGAGTGTGTATTTACAGTACAGGAGTGTTTTTTAAATGTCCAGGACTGATTTAGAAATAGGTGGGTGATGTTTTGAAGTATCTTTCCCCTCTTGCTTGTATCTTTTACAGACCGCAGTAAATATGTTATTCACTGATTTTAATTGTGGGTCTGTGTGTAGATTCAAGGGTCAACTAATGGGTGGGCTATTGATGTATCTGTTGAGGCCAGCACGTATGGCAAGTAAGCTTGCCAGGCTATATTTGGTTCCATCTGATTGGCGCACTTCCATGTAGAAATGCCGTAGTGTTTGGCATAATTCTTCTACTGCTATGGTTTTAAAGTGAATTGAGATGTCCTGAGCCAGGCACCAATTGTTAAAGACTGACATTGCCCAAACTGTGGTTTTTTGAGTGTTGGCTTCATCTTTTTGCTTTTCTAAATCATTAATTTGGTCAGCTGAGAGGTGCGGGAAGTTACTCATCCCCTTTGTTTTCATTTTCTGTGTTTTAGGCATTGAGGAGCCTTTGTTGGTTTGACAGGAATTTCCTTCAAATTTGGTGAGTACTTACTTCACTTATGTTCACTTGGAACTGTGACTGTGGGATGTCCGACATTTTTTAACCCCATGTACTGCTTTTTGTTCGGAAAAAAAGAAACTGTTTTTCTCAGGTACTGGTAGCGTTTGAAGCGCCGCGCTGTAACTGCCACTTTGCGATACTGCGAATGTTCAGAAAAGTGGTTTGGGCAGTGTGGGCTCACTGATTTACAGGAGTGCCAGGGCTATTTGTTGGTATGTAGTGCAGGTTGCTAAGATAACTGCTTATAAGGACACGGGTCTACCAACCTGTGAACCAATCATAGCACTCGAAATTTTTTGGCCATTTTATAATAGATCTTAACATCTACAGCAGCTCCTCTGTCCACCACTTCCACGGCTCCCAGTCAGCTAACCACTATGCCTCAACTGGAACAGCAGAGCCATGAACAGCATAACACTGCCACAGACTGTCTGTCTTTAGGCGACTAAATAATGAAACCAACCTATGGTTAGAAAATGGTTCCATGTCATAATGGTGATCGCAGAATAGCGATCGCTCTTCTGATAGTACATCACGAAAATGAATTTTGTTGATGCCACTGGGTGGCGAGGGAAATCGGCTACCGACACCTACGGGTTGTTTTTAATGGGAGCTGCACCCCTACTTATGGATTCTCACCTCCAGGGAGGGGTGCATGTTGGGGAGGGTGAGAAAACCTTAAAAAATTTGAATGCCGCCTGTCTGCAAAAAAAAAAATGTGCCGTGCCGGACCCGAACCCTGCACCCTCCACCTCCCAACTGACCACCCTCCCCACCATGCTAGCGGACCAGCTCTGCAGCTGCCTGCCACACCCCCTCCCACATACCATCCCTCCCCTGCATCTCCCCCCCGTGCGTGTGCATGCACCCATATATGCACCTACATCCTGTTGCTGTGTGTCACCCAGCCCAGTAACCAGTTGCCCTCCCGCCAGGTAGCCCTGAACACAGGTGCTGTAATTGAGTCGCTGTTTTTGTAGGCACCCAATTGTGGTCGCCTTGTTCACGGGTACCCATAGAGAACAGTGAAGAAGACACCACCTACAACAGCATACAGGTTCAGGCCCAGCAACAAGTTAACCACCCCAGCCTGGTGCTTCCTTCATTTTTGTGACTGTGAAAAAAAATACTTGTACTCACTGCACAGCTACACCCTGCTGCCAAGGCAAATACCCATCCTCTGCTCTAGCCCTTGACACACACCTTGTATCAGGGCTGCCCCACTGCTGTCCTCACTCATTTCAATCAGACCTGTCACGGAGTGTTATTCCCCACTTGGCCTGCCCATCTATCGTCAACACTGTCTTCAACCTTGACACTAGTGAGTCTCTCTCTCCCCCTCTCTTAGCACCACAGATTGTCTGCTCCTGATACTGAACTGGTCAGATCTGCTAACTCTACAATCTGCTTAGACCCCTAACTCCTCCAAATGGTGAACTAGTACTACGAAAACCAAAGAGATAGGCTGTGAGGCAACTGGTGCCAAATACAAATGGCCACCACTATGATCACTCTGTACAGCCACCACTGGTCTCAGCTGCAAGAAGCTGCACTCACTAGGAAAGGGAAACATTCTGCACTAGCAAGCTAAGGAGGAGAGGCAGTGGGCAGGAAGCTGGTTGGATCACTCCCCCTGGTCAGGACTGGTGAGGACTACAGTCTATCCAGGAAGCCCTGCCTAAAAAGTGAATGGTGCATAAATGCTCCACTGAGGTCATATGGGACACACACAAACTAGGCAGGCAGCTCAGAAAAGGGCCCCCAGAAAACAAGGGCCCAACACACAGATGTACTTTGCATTAGTATAAATTAAATCTGGCTCTGTATCCCTCAGCACAGAGAGGGTTGTATACTTCTGTGTTGAGGGGGGTTCTCATTATGGTATGTCTCCTGTACAGCAACACTTCTACAGTGACATACGTCAATGCTGACAACAGCGACATGTCGCTGTACTGCACCCCTCCCCGAACCAACTCCGACTCGGAGTTGGAATCCATCAGTACGGAGGGTGAAAAAAGTGTCCAATGTGCACAGCTCCCTGATGATTGCAAATCAGGGTAGACATGGAGTCTGTCACTGTGATGCCGGTCGTCAACATAGTTGTTGAATCAATATCGTAGATCCCTAATCATAGTGAATTTCATTTTTGTGTTCACTTACAAAGAGGTATCATTCTGAGCAGTGAGTGTTTTGGGGGTGTGCCCCTCCTCCATCTATTACAGCTTCAGAATATTGAATCTTCTCCCTAATTCTGCCCACTCTGTACCTTTCTCCTTCTTTTTCCTTTGATATCCTTGCCTAATCACAAGGCTGTAAAATGCAAGGTTGAAGTGGGTTTTCATTTGCAAGTCCAAATTCCTGCTTGACACCTTTTCCCTGCTTCTCTTTTCAAACACTATATGTGCTACTGTTTACTTCTTTCATATTTGCTACTGTTTAGTACTTTGTTTCTCAGGGAATGGCATAGCTGTTGCACAACCCATATAATTTGCAAGCCCATGATGCAGTGCTTGTAACTCATGGAATTAATGTATTCTCATACTGTTATAAACAGCAATTAAAACAGTTATTCTAACATGTTTCTACACTCATTGATCAGTTTAGCTAAGGAGCTGTGTTACTGTACCTATCTGTGTTTTGAACACTGAAAAGTATAGCATTTTGGCCTGTAAACATAAACATAGTATGGCTCATGTAATTCAGATGACCCTATTTCTCATAGGAATGGGATTGTCCATCACTCCTAGGAGTAAAGCTGATACATATTGGTATCAGTCTGAGCTGTGAGAGGACTTTTCAGGGTGTACCCCCCTACACCTATCATAGCTTCAGAATACTGAGTCCCCTCCCTAATTTTTCCCCACTCGCTGCCTAGCTCCTCCTCCTCTCTTTGAAGTCACTGCTCAATTACAAGGCTGGAATGCAAGGTGGAAGTGGGGTTTCCTGTGCAACTCCAAATTCCTGCTTGAAACCTTATCTCTGCTTCCCATTCCACATATGTGCTACTGTTTAGTACATTGTTGCTCAGGGAATGGCAGAGATATTGCACAATGGCTACAGCTTTTTCCTGTGTGTCACCATTTCAACATCCTTCAACCCTTCAACAAAACTGGTGATGGGTGCTCAAGCCCACTGTCAGAATCTCCTGCCTGACCCAGTCACAACACTAAACTGGCACTAGGTGCTTAACCCTGCTTTTGGCATCCCCATCAGATCCGGCCAGTAAAGAAAATCAGCAGTGGGTGAGTAACCCTGCCACCAGTATCCCCCTCCTGTCTGACCCAGCTGTTAATTAAAATCAGTGGGTGGTGTCCCATCTCACTGTTGGTATCACCCCCTCCAGGTTGATTACCTTTTTAATAAAACTGATAGTGTGTGCTCAGTCTCACTGCCAGTATTCCTCCACCCCACTGTTTGACCTGTCTCTTAAATATGACACTGGGGTGCCCTGTTGCCAGCTAACACCCAGCACCACTGTATGTGACACCAGGGTGCCCATCCCCGTTGCAGCTAAACAACCCCCTGACACTAGGGTGCCCAACCTCCAGTGTCAGAACCTGTAAAAAAAAATCCCTCGTTCTTTTTTTAGACCTGAAAAAAAAAAAAGAAAACCATCCATTGATGTCTTCTACCCCACCCATTAACATGGTCTTTTTTACCCTACAAACAACTTTAGAAATGATGACTCACTCAGCATAAGATCTATGTAGATATTTTTATTTAAGCTTGAGATAACAGACCTGCCTGCTCTGCCAGTGTTTCACCAGTGTACTGGCTTCTTCAAGGCAGCAAGTTTCAAAATTACAAATAAAATTGTATTTTATACATCATTATTATTTACACAGTGGAGCCCACTTAAGTGCACATCGGATAAGTGCACATTCTGGCTAGGATATTCAAAGCAGTTGCGCATGGCAAATGGGAGTCATTGTGCAGTGTAAATCCCATTTCACTAATGCTCAACTATAATGAATGCAAGCACAAGTGCAGGGGGCGTGCCCATGAATATCCGACACAGTGCGACATTCAACTGTGGAACCATGGCGCAAGTGCGGAGCAAAACCGAGATGTGCTGAGCAGACTTGAGCCTATAAATACAGGGCACAAGCACACAGACAACACTTGTGCCAGGTGAGAGGGAGAGAGAGAGAGAGAGTGACAGAACAATAGCAAGACAGAAGGCTAGACAGACAGAAAGACAGACCGAGAGAGACAGAGTGAGTGAGAGACAGACAGACAGACAGAGGCAGCCAGAGAGGGAGAGGGTCAGAGGTGGCAGTGGAGAGGGAGACAGGGGCAGAGAGAGTGAGAGGAACAGGCAGGCACACAGCCCACAGCAGCCGACCACCCAGGGGGATACATCAGGGGCCATGCATAGTGTGCCTTCTTGATGGAAACCGTAATGAGGGGTGTGAGTGGGCAGGAGGAACAGCCACGTGGCCAATGAAGGGCCTGTCAGCGGTATGCCCGGAACAAGTGGTACCATGCCCACACCACCTTTGAGACCTACTCTGACATGGAGATTGTGGGATGGTGCCAACTAAACAGGGCCATTCTGAGGCAGCTCTGTGAGCTGTGCAGTGAGGAGATGCAAGCACACACAAGATGGAGCCACGCAATGTCTGGTCAAGACCAAAGTGACAGTTGTTAAGTGCCTGCTCGCAACGGGCTCCTTCCAGAGACCAACAAGGAACACCACATGCATAACTCAGTTAGCCACGTCACACCTCCTCACACAGTTCCTCAACACTCTGCTGCCACGTGCTTCAGATTACATCCATTTCCCCAGCACACAGGCGGAGCGTACAGCAACCATGCAGAACTTCCACAGGGTAGCACGTATGCCTGGCATGCTTGGGGCCATTGACTGCACCCATGTGGTCATCTACATGCCACCTGGTCCTGAGGATGTGGCCTACATCAACAGGAAGGGGTTCCCAAGCATCAACTGCCAGGTGGTGTGCGATACCCTGGGGCGCATCACCAATGTCTGTGCCACACACCTTGGGAGTGCACATGATGCGTTCATCTGGCACAGCTCTGTGCTGTGCCACAGGTTTGAGCATGGGGACAACCTCATGGGTCACCTAGTGGGTGAGTATGGGACAGACAAGGGGTGACGGGCAGAGCAGGCTATGGGATGGGGAAGGGCAGGGTGGGCATGCTGGCAAGGATGCCAGGGACAGGCAAGCGACACAGCAAAGGATGTCAGAGGACTAACCATGTCATTATCCACACAGGAGACAGGGTCAATCCACTGAGGCCCTGGCTGCTCACCCCCTATCGGCGCCTGGCATCTACAGCAGAGGCACACTACAACAAGGCACACGCCAGCATGTGCAACATCATTGAGCATGTATTCAGCATGGTGAAGGCACGTGTCCATTGCTTAGACAGGTCTGGTGGTGCCCTACAGTACAGCCCCTCAAAAGCCTGCGGCCTATTTCTGGCCTGCTGCATACTGCATAACATGGCCATTGACCATGGGATAACTGTCAAGGCTGATGAGGGCAACAGTAGTGGGGACGATGGAGGCAATGAGCTGAAGGGTGGTTGACAGCCCCCCAGGTGGAGGGATCCCCGGCTGCAGCAGATGGCGTGCCAGCATCGTGACACCATCACACAGGAGCACTATGGTGCACGCAGATAGGTGGCATGAAACCCATGCAAGAACCACACACACAGGTACAGCACACAGACAAGGTGATGCATGGCAATGGGCATGCACACACAGAGGTGTGGTGCAGAGGTAGGGAAGTCAGTGGCACACAACCACACACAACTGCACACAGCATCACACAGCAACACATACGTACCCATGCACCCACACACCCAGGTGCTGGCATGTGGCAGGGATCAGATGCATTGCACTGGTGCACAGGTGCAACTGGTGTTGAACTGCCCTCATCATGTCCCTGCCACATGGTCCAGCGGCTGGGCATTCATGCACACAGGCAGCATGCGGGGCAACACACAGGCACCACACCAGTGGTATGCACTCACACGCTGCCCATGCATGCACAGGGCAGCAGCTGCAGGCTGCGGTCAGGGTGGCATGCACATCAGGGCCACCACGTGGAACTATGGCCACCGCAGCCATGGAGGTAGCTGTGCAGGGGTCAATCGGCAGCCACAGGCTGCTCATAGGCCACATGGGGTGTTTGCATCAGCTCACGAAGGGGTTGAACTGCGGGACCACAACTGGGTCCACACAGGGGTGTGTAGGTGCCCAAACAGGCATGCCTTGGGATGCCAACATCAGAGCCCGGCATCGACAGTGAGGGTGTTACCCGATGCCGGGATCGTGGGGTGGACAGTGCACTGTGTGGGGTCTGTGGTGGCTGGCCATGCCCTTTGGCAGCCAGCAGTGCAAGGCCATCCATGATCACATTGGCAATGCGATCATGGGATGCAGTCGTGGCCTCCTGCATGCACTGCATCACCACCAGGAGCTGTGCAGTGCCCCTCTTGAGCTGCTCGGCCACCTGGCGCACCTCCGCACACAGTGCATGCACCCCAGTGGCAAGCAGCACCTGTTGCTCTATGGAGGCCTGCAGCAAATGGGTGTGCTTTGCTAGCAGGTCGGGGTCCTGGGGTTCCCGGGCAGAACGCCGACCCTCCTGTGGTGACCGGCCATGCTGCACAGCCCCCTCTCAGGTAGACACTGCACAGTGTGGTCCTCATGGGGTATGGCCCTAGCTGGTGTCCTGGAGGCGGACCCTGCATCCGGCTGCCCTGTAGCACCTGCAGCCTGCTGCCATTGCCCGTCTGGCCGTTGAACGCTGCCCCACCACCACCACATGAAACAGCTGTGGCAGTGCACAGGGCTGCACCCGCAGTGGTGGCAGGCAGCTGTTCCCCTGCTGTCAGGTCACTGGGTGTGCTGCCTGTGTCAGTGTCTGGTATGGGCTTCTCTCCCCCAGCACTGCCCATCCTGTCCAGGATTAAGGTGAGGTCATCATCGGTGTTGGACCCCACCCTGATCTGTGTCTCCACACAGAGGATGCTGAGACAGGCATCCTGTAGAAACACATCCAGGTCCTTGTCCAACCCCATGTCCAGGACATCCAGCTGGACAGTGGTGGTGTGCTGCAGCCTATCAGGCCCCCGGATGCCTGTGGAGGTGGATGGCTGGTCCTCCGGGGCTGGCCCTGCCTCCCTTCATGGCTGCTGCCAGCATCCCATCCTCTGCACACATGCGTGCTAGTGTTGAAAGAGAAAACAGGTGTGTCAGTGATGCAATGCCCACAAGTGCCCCTCCCCAAACACAGCCACTGCATGCTGTGCGTGGTTGACTTACGTACCATGCAGTGATGAGCTGCCATCTGTCTGGAATCCTCCTCCAGGCACACCCTCCACGGTGCTGCAGTGCATGGTGGCTGCCACCAACTCCTCCTGTGCCATGAGCTGTGGTGCATCTGCAGGCCCCCCTCTGGTGGCATTCTGGACTGCAAAGATGGCTGCCACCTTCTCCTTAATGTGCCTCTTGCCCGTGCCCACTTTCTTGTGGTACTCCTGCACTGACCGCTGGTGGCTGGCCTGCAGGCTCACACATGCGGCCACCTCCTCTCAGGCCCCAGCTCTAGCCTGTGGTGTGCCCATGGCACCACTCAACAGCGGCTCCCTGTTTAAGTAGGCCTCAAACTGGACCTCTGATTCTGTCTTTGTGAAGTTGGGCCTGCGCTTGCGAGCAGGCTCACGCTTCTCACCATCTTCACATTCCGACATGTTACTTCCTGTGGACATGGACAGCACAGTGTGTCAGTGGCAGCAGCACCCTATTCTGTCCCCCCGCTATGCTGGCTGGTCCCAGTGTGCTCCATCAACATGCGCAACTTACCTCAAAAGGATGCAATACCAGTCCATGGCCTGTGCTGATCCATGGCACTTTTATAGCGCATTGTATGCAAATGAGCTTTGGCACAACAGTAATGACATGCTAATTCCCCCAGTGTGCCATGCATTGGCTGATGAGCTCATTTGCATGTGGCAGCTGAATATTGCGAATCTGCTCTGTGCACAATTATATTGCTCCAGAGCAAGTTGCGGTGAATGTGCCCACATGCGTGGTACACAGGACCACAGTGCACATGCACCGGATGATACACTGTCAACTGTTGTACACAGTGCACCCACTGCGCAATACAGGCCATGGCGCACAGTGCGCCATGTCTGCTATTGGACACATGTGCACTGTGCGGCAGCTGACCTCTGACCCCTGATGTGACCTCTGACCCTGGGTGACCCCCGTCCCGTGACCCCACATAACCACACCTATGCTGCGCATCTCAGAGACTGCGGCGTTAAGCAGACCTAGCGCATGTACCCTTGGCTCCGCATTATCTGGGCGCGATACAGTGTACGTCGCCTACTGCCACCATTTTGCTCTGCAGCTTACACCTGAGACATGGGCGCAGCAATCAAGATGAGCGGACAACTTGACGAGTGGTAGAGCTTGTCAACCTCATGGCCTGCGTCCAGCCCCACAGACCCCAACTGTTTGGGCAGGCGCCACTGCAGCAGCCCCAGGTGGCTCTGTGGCAGGCCATTGCTGCCTCACTGAGGCAGTGCACAGGGGTGGCCAGGACAGGGGTGCAGTGTCACCACCGCTACGAGGACCTGGCGCGGATGGACCCAGAGCACCTCAGGAGGCTGGAGGCATGCGTCAGGCATGGGCTGTGCCACAGCCAGGTGAGTATGCCCATCATGCATGTATGCCCTGATATTGTACTGTGGTGTTGGCTAGGCTGCTTGGCATGTCCTGCAGGGTGGTGTACTACCATTGCGTGCATTGCAAGGTGGCATTGCCCTCCACCCCTTGTGTTGTGATGCCAATGTATGGGACATGTCAGGCAGGGGCTCACCCTGTGCACAGGGTTGGGGGGGTGGTGGGCAGCTGCTGTGGTTGGTTACTGATGTATACCTGTTTCTGTTCCATTCTCAGGACCTGAAGACCGAAAATGGGCAGTGCAGGCATGACACCAGGCTGCTGCGGCCCAGGGTGGAGGAGCAGCTCTAGCACCAGTGGGGCCACAGAGGGGCAGGTAGGCACTGACTTTGTCCTGTGCACCATCATTGGGAGGTGGCAGGGGCGTAGGTGCGGGCATGGCCGCCTGTGCTGCCTGTGCCATGTACCATGGCAGCTATGTGTGTCCCACTGTGTGTGGTGCCCAGCACTGTTGTGCATCCATTGGACATGTGTGCCGGCTGCTGATGGGGTGGGGTGGGTGTGCACCTGGTCGCCACTGATGTTGCTGTGGTGCTACCAGAGCACTGTGCCATGTGACTGCCATGGTGCAGTCAGATGACCACTGTGCTGTGGGGACCACCGCTGTGCGCTGATTTGGTGTGCTGTGTTGCTGACGGGCGTTGGCCCACATCCCTGTGGGTGGCCTGTACGGGCCCTCGGGGGGGGAGGGGTGTTATGTGCTGTGAATGGCCATGGTTCCTTGAGACATAGCACTGATCACCTGTCCTGTCCGTTGTCCTAGGTGTCCAGTGATGGCACAGGAGGCCCCTCTATTGCTGGCTCAGGAGGCAATTGAGCCTCATTACATCGATTACGATAAAGGCAGTGATGCAAGTCTGGAGAATGATGTTGACGGACAGGGGGCAGCAATGTCTGCACAGGGTGGCAGGCCATGGCTGCCGCTAGTCGAGCACTGATTTCCCATTTCCTCAGCCATATCTCCCCCTCCCGTCCCTCTGTCCGCTGTACAGTGCCTATTCCCTACCCCCTCCCCTCGCTTTCCTACCCTCTCCCACACCCTTCTCTTGTATATAGTTGTTTTACACAATATATTACTTTTGCCTTACCTGCCTGTGTCTGTGTCTGCTTTGTGGGTGGTGTGAGGAGCCATGCTGCAGTGGCCCAGTGCCTGTCCATGTGGTGTGCATGTGTTGGGGTGCGTGTTATGCTTCTGTGGATCAATGCTGTGTGCTGCAGTGTGTCCTACGGTGGTGGTGTCCCTCCCCTCGGTCAATGGCTGTGCCTTGGGGTGCCCTTGGGGTGGCTGTCAGGGTTGTGTGATGGGTGTGTATGCTTGGCTGCGTGGTCCTGGGTGTTGCCTGCCCTGGTCTGGATGTGCAGGGGGGCCCTCCATCCACCATTGGTACCCCCTGTTGCTTACTCTCTGTGCCACTGTTGTGTTCTGGGGTGGGGGTCTGGGTGCTTGTGTGCACCCTGCCATGCCCAGCTGGTGGTGGCATCCTGTGGCCTGTCACTATACTTCCCTGGCTCTGTCCCTGGGTCTCCTCTCTGTGCCATGCCCCCCTCTGTTGCTCTGTTGCTCTGCTGCCATGGTTGTCCTGGGGCTTCTCTGTCTGACCATGGTGCACCTGTGGTTGTGCCATGGCGCATCTAAGGTTACGCCATGTCGCAACTGTGCCATATTCAGCTGGGTTGTGCTGGTGCAGTGCAGCCAGTACAAACTCTGAATATGGCTCCTGTTGCACCACAGTGCATCGGATTTGCACTGCGCCAGACTTGTAACGGCCTTTTGCGCATTTCTGAATGTCTGGGCCTCTGGATAAATGCACACTTTTTCTATTTCCCAGTTTTTTTCCTGTCATTACAATGTTAAATTGTTTTGGTTAAGTACGCATTTTCACAGTTAACTAGTGCACCTATTAACATATAATTAGCACTTGTTAAGTGCACAGTCTGTTTTCAGCTGGTGTGAAAAGAATATTTTAATGAGCATTCAGCCTGCAATGCCTTTTTAACACAATGGATTTAAGTGGAAAACAAAGAAATACACTAACAAAATGATTTTTATCACATTAATGTATTTGATATTCTACTTGTTTTTATGTTATTCTAAGTACAGACATAAATAAATAAATAAATAAAAACCATCTCAGGCTCAGTCTTTCCTATTTCCATTCTCTGGATATGTGCACAGCCTGCTTAAATGCACATTTTTTTTCTGTACAAAAAGAATGTGTATTTAATAGGGCTGCAGTGTACTAATAATCAATGCATGGTCATACCAATCTAGTTTTATACATGTCATTCATTCTGTGAACATATTATACATGATATCTTCAAACTGGCTCCAACGTTTTTAGATTGCTTCCTCTCTTTCATTTTCTCATTGCTTCTTATATGCAGAAATAATAATAGCGATCAGTGTTGCCCTTCTCTAGTGTTACTTCACCACTGCGTTACTCTGATCGCTAGCATTTGTTTTTACCCAGAGTAAAGTTACTCAAGTTTAATCAATAACATATAACACATACAAATCATGGATACTGTGTACCCTCCAAAATACATGTAACCTTTATGATAAAGTGTAATAAATTGCTTTTACTATCATGTTACTCTATGTACTGTTTAATATATATATATATATATATATATATATATATATATATATATATATAAAGACAAAGAACCTCTGTGCGCAAACACTGAGGCAAGGGTTACCCCAAAGGGCATTTGGCTGGGAAGCCAACTTTCAAGAAAGTACAAAATCACACATGCCCACACAATGCAAAGCATCATGGGCTGCATATGCAAATCATCACAGAATATTATGCTGGTTCAACTTTAAGCAGACAGATGAGGTATACTGATGAGTCCTGGTAGGATGAAATGCGTGTCTGTGTCATCTGTTGGCACCCTTTGCAAACTGTGTGAGAGGCCTTTCGGCACCATGCAATTCTGCCTAAAGTTGAACCAGCATAATATTCTGTGGTGATTTGCATATGCAGCCCATGATGCTTTGCATTGTGTGGGCATGTGTGATTTTGTACTTCTTAATATATATATATATATATATATATATATATATATATACTATATATTCTAATCCTAAAATGCTACATATTCAAGAGTGCTACCTGATGAACTTATCATTTTGGAATTTCAGTGATCAGTTATTTTAAACTCATACCTTGGGAACATGCTCCTTATATTTCATAGGGAGAAATCTTACTCTCCAACAAACGCTGTTGGGAAAGGTAGAAAACAGTTAACTCTACTTTTATTTTGTTCTTTAAACTTTATGGGCATGTATCTTTATAACACAGAGGATAATGTATGGTCATCGATGGTTAACTGGTTTGTTAACCATCGAGAGGTTACCAGGGCGACCATGTAAACCTCGAGAGCGAAGCTCGAGAGGTTTATGTCACCATGGCAACCTCGAGATTGGTTAACAAAACGGTTACCCATTGATGTACCATACATTAGCTTTTATAGTGTATTGTGCCAGTTCATTTTTTTAGAAAAGAAGGCAGTTCCTTACTGCTGTTTTTCATGTCCCCACTGCTCTGCCTTCACCGCCGTGGCCGTTACAAGGCCATCCGATCCAGTTGTGCGCATGCCCTGACTGTTCCCGGTTGTTAACCCATGGATGTGACGTACCATCGATGGGTTAACAACATTGTGACGTCACATCGATGGTAAAACATTGTTATAAAAAGGTAGATTTCTACCTATAACAACATTCTACCATACATTATAAAGATATTTAAGTATAAGGTAGCTTGCCTGAAGAGCAGCGCTGCACTCGTCGCTCTGTACATGTCTGGTATAGAGAGAGTGCGTGGTGCTTTGAATGCTCCCCTTTTACAGACCTGTGCATTTTCAGGTTACCAGTATCCCCCAATCATTACTTTAGCATGGTGGGACACCATCCCATATTTTTTTTTACCACTGTCCTATGTTTTTTACCACTACCTTATATTTGTAGCCATCAGGCTAATTTCTCTAAAATTGCCTTCTACCACCATCCTTTATGGCACTACTACCCTTGTACTGATACCAGTACTCTAAACCTTACTTAAAACCACTTAACTACATGTAAATTGCATATAGGAAGCACAAGGGATGCTATGTCTTTGGCCCCGATCATCACAATCACTGCCCTATACTGTATCTGCAGGCTATAGGGAACCTTGGCTACTAAGCACCGGCATAAGTGCCACACATGCATCACCATGCAAGGGATGTCATGAAACCATCAGCACAGTGCTCCACCCCTGGCTATCAGCTAGTGTAGCACTGCTTACTTAAGCACCATTCTTCATAGCTCTGCTGTGGTGCAGAGCACTTCACACACAGGCTGGGAAACCATCAGCCAGAGGAACACTGAGATCGAATCTCACTTGGACATTAAAATGTTTCCTCTTTTAAATCCATCTGTTTAATTATACTCAGGTTGCTAAGATAATGCATGTGTGCCCTAGACATTAAAGTACACCATACAAAACCATTCCTTGGTGATCCAATTCCACAATTGTGGACCTGTTAAAGGGGTATTTTTCATTAGTTTTAACATGATCACCTGCATATGAGGAATAGAGAGAGAGAGAGCATCAGGGTTAAGTTAGCTATGAAAAGCGCTCAATATAATTATCCTATTTATTAAAACACCTCTCCAAAGTTTAGATCTATAACCGCAATTTAGATTGTGTGGAATACCTATTGTCTTACTATGGGCTATTTTTCATTAGGACAATATACTAATCCATGCTAATTACTGGCATGCATGACGTGTGTGCACCACAGCAGGGATGATCTTGTGACATCATCCTTACAATGCTCAGCTAAAGAGCCAGAGAAATGTGTTTAATAGTATTAAGTCTTTAAAGTGTGAAGCTTTGCTTTGGCACAGAGCATTCCACATTTATGCTATGTCCCAGAAACCAGGATCTAAGGAATGGAGTCCCCTTACTATCCTTTTCATTTTACATTCATAATACAACTTCAGCTATGGCGCTAATATTTCGGCTTGATATTTTCAGTTGGATGTGTAGTAAGACATTTGGTCAGAAAATCAAGATTATCAGAATTGATCAGTGGTATATTTCCCTCTTTTTTCAAAGCATCTGTCTTCTTTATAACCATCTCCGCAAATTGAATACCATATAAGTAAGTATGGACTGAACAGTCAGACACAGAATGGAGGTGTTCATTGAAAGCAGGCTGCAACAGATACAATCAGTCTGTCATATCACATCACTGAAACCCAGTCATATTCTTTGTTAAGTCTAAATTTTGGGCAGTTGGCACCAAACTGATGAATCCAGTAGGCTTCTCTTGTTAAAACCTTTTTTTTTTTTATCCCAGTCACCCCCTCGCAGTAGAGGTGCTACTTTTCCTAGTCATCTGAGACTATGTACTGTGTGTTCTTTTTCTTGAAAATGACATGCCATCAATGAATTCTCACCATTCCTCACCATTCTTGTACACGCTACTTTTATGCTCTGAAATACTCTGATGGAGTTCTCTGTTTTGTCAATATATACAATGTTGCAAGGGCACTTTATTTATTTATTTCGTTTTTGTTGACCGGGTAAGTGCACTAGACAAATCCTGCCTATTTTCAGGCACGACCCGGGGGGAGGGGGATACAGATGAATGCCAATTGATCTTGAACCAGATTAAGCTGCTGGTGGTATTTTTAGTGAATGAAGGAAATTTAGCCAGGACACCGGGGAAATTCCCCTACACTTTTCGATAAGTGCCATGGGATCTTTAACATCCACCTGAACTACCACCAATCCAGGCAGATGGGACCTTGGTTTAACGTCTCATCTGAAAGACGACACCTCAGAAGTGCAGCACCCCTCTCATGCTACACTACAGTGTCAGTACTGGGATATTAACCCAAGTGCCAGATGTGGGAACTGAACCCACAGCCCTCTGATCTCCCAGCCTCAGAGGCGAGTGTGCTACCTACTGAGCCACTGACACTTAAAGAAGTAGTAAAGACAAACTTTGCAAAAAAATATGTTGTGCAAAGGGTTTTTATTTGTGCGTGTAGTCCTGGTGTGTTCTTCTCTTTGTTTGCTATTAAAAGTTTTTCTAAATTAGCCTGCTAGTTATATGGTAGTTTTATGGCCCCTGGGGATCCCCATATTAACAAGATTTATTGCTCTTCTTTTTCCTACAGTGCCTCCTTGTCCAATGTGACAGTGATGTGTCCATGACCACGGATTCAGCAAGTACTAGAGATAAGAGCCTAATATTTTGGCCTCCACTAAATAGCTCTAATTAATTCAATATTTTGTTTTTCTGTGTGTGTGTCAGCTCTAGCCAGCAAGAGTAAAGGTTTTGCTTTTAAAACTTTTCATTTAATCAAACTACACAAAGCCATAAAAAGCATACAAATCACCCAGATCATCAATGCTATCATTAGTAAAGACTCTAGTTGTTTTCTTACAGAATAACCCACTCAATTAGCCCTCACGTATTTGCTAAACTGTAAATCTGGCCAAACAGCTCTGCTGTTGTAAACTGACCCTAAACCACTGCTTGCTGAATCTATGGTCCCGGATACCTCACTGTCACATGAGACAGGAGGCAATGTAGGAACAAGAAAAGCAATAACCCATGCCGAGATGGAGATCCCCAGGGGACCATAAAACTACTGTAAAAGTAGTAGGCTAATTTAGAAAAAAATCCTCATAGCAGACCTTACAGCGGCAGTGCTCCAGCATCTGCTCCACTCCCTTCACGCTGTACACCCAGCTGCTCTGGTAATTCACCATTTACACAGCCCACCCTCGCAGCACTGCAGGTCACACCAAGGAGGTGCCATGAATTCACTGGAGGATGAAGGGAAGATAGCCTTTGCAGTGGAGTGAGCACATTAAAGTGTTCACACCACCACGTAAAGCACTCACTCCACTACTGATCCCCTCAACGGAGTCGGATCAAAAAGGACCCACAGGGGGCTTAATATGCCACTGAGATTACACTTAATCTTGAGTGCATCAACCCATGCATGGGCTGATGCGCTGCAAAGTTGGCAGTGTAAATAAGGCTAAAGGGAAGAACACTCTAGGACTACACACAAATCAAAACACTCTGTGCAACATATGTTTTTGCAAATTCTGATTGTACTGTTCCTTTAAGGGAAGATATCATATGATCATTAATGTATGTGATAAAAGAGTTGATCACAATATTTTTATCCAGAAAGGCTTCCTAATGTTTTTTTTTTTATTTGTGTGTTACCATGCTTGGAACATTGGCCACAAGGAAATGATTCCTTGATGTTCGTACTAGCTCATTCTAAGAAATATTCTTGAATATATGGAATCGTACCTTGAGTGTTGGACATCGGTTCAGAGTCTATCCCTTTTCAGTTACTATCAAAGGTTTTTTTTTATGTAATTCAAAGTTTATTCACCACATTTTTCACATTACAGGAGGCAGTAATGAGCACTTTGACATAGGATTCATAAAACAAATCAAATCATACTGCCCCAACCCTTCCCTCCCTCCCCCCCCGGCACAGCAGTTCATTCTAGCACAGTTATCACCCGCTAACTACCTATACCAAGAGTAATTAAGATGGTAACCTCTGCTACACACTACTTCATAGCCACCATAATTAAAGTATGAAGGGGATCCCAGATATTCTTATACCTATGTATTCTGTTTTGAAGGCTAGCAATAGCCTTCTCTGTACGTATATTTGCTAAGATCTCATGGAGCCACTCCTGATATGTTGGGCCGGTCCTTTCCTTCCAACGCCTGAGAATGACTTTTTTAACCAAGAGCGCCACCATAGATATGTGAAATCTCCGGATCTTAACCTTTATGGAGGAGAAATCCCCCAACAGGCAAATATCCGGTGTAAAATAGTCCTGTAGACCCAGTAAAGGATCCAGATTGGTTTTTATTTGCTCCCATAATGATGCTATCCGGGGGCACGACCAGAGAAAATGGAAAAGTGATCCTGCATCCTGGGAACACTTATTACACCTATCGGTATCAAGAAGGCCCCATTTCACCAGTTTAGTTGGGGTATAGTATAAATTATGCAAGATATGGAACTGCATGAGACGTAATCTATCTTGGGATACATATTTATGACAGTACATCCAGAGGACGGGCCACTTAAAAGTATAGTGGGGAAAAATGAAACCCAGAAGTTGGTGGGGCCACCACAGGTCCAAACCTCCATCAGAACAAGACTTGATAAATCTTAGAAATCACACCAGAAGAGACTAGTAAGGGAAAGTTCAGATACCAATGCAAAGGTCGGTTGGACATGGTGGAGTGGCCCAAAGACCGTGGTTAACAAGTGTCTCAGTTGAAACACTTTAAAAGTCTGAGACTCAGGTATTTTGAACTTGTGTATGAACTGAGAAAATGAGAGCCACTCACCAACTTCATCCAGAAATGAAGTTACTATCCCCTCTCCTAAGTGAGGGAACCATGAACGGGGAATTTTCTGTTTGTTTATAGTGAAAGCCAGGGAATTCCAAATAGATTGAGCAAGATCATTACTTTGATTATAACTCAAGAAAGAGCACAATTGCAAATGTACTCTTAGTGAGGTCATGATAGTGGGACATTTATTAATATCATGCATCTGAGAAATTTTTAGATAGAGTATAGTCAGGGGGTCCATGTTCATAGATTGGAAAAAATCTAATTCAATCTTAAGCCAAACTGGGTTCATGTTATCTGGACCCGGTCTTACCCATCTCAGGTATTTAGCCAAATGACTAGCCCAGTAGTAGATGGGCAAGTAAGGAATCTGCAACCCCCCCTCATTCTTAGGTGCAGCTAACTTATGGTATGCCAGCCTGGAGGTCTTATTCGACCAAATAAACTTGGTAAAGAGTTTGTGTTTTCTGAAACCAACTTAGGGGGACGAATGAATTAAGATGCGACAAAGGATAAAATAAACGGGGAACACATTCATCTTAATAATATTAATATGACCCCATAAAGATAACGGGAGTTTATCCCATCTCTCTAAATCTTGAGTGATCCCCTGCAGAAGGGGGGCCAGGTTCTCCTTAAACCACAAGGAGGGACTGCGCGTTAATTTTATGCCTAAATATTTAATAGCCCGGGGTGACCAGCATAGTCCCAGAGAAATAATGTCGGTCTTAAAGACTTTATGGTTAAGAGGGAAAAAGGATGTCTTATTGGGATTTAACTTATAATTCGAGAAACTACTAAATCTATCAACCTCCCTTAGCATATTTGGGATAGATATTAATGGATTAGCCAAATGTAGGAGAAGGTCATCAGCGTACGCTGTTACTTTCACTACCACATTCCTAATGGGAATACCTTGTATCCCTTCATTGTTGAGAATATGTTGAATAAGGGGTTCCAGGTAAAGATTGAAAACTAATGGAGAAAGAGGGCATCCCTGCCTCGTTCCTGACTGCAGTGTAAAAGACTTGGAGATGGTTCCATTCCCTGAAATCCTCGCTGTAGGAGACTGGTAAATTGCCCTGATCCAATCTATGAACATGGATGGGAATCCAAATGCCTTGAGGGCTTGAAAAAGAAAAGTCCAGTTAACCCGATCAAATACTATTAAAAGTTTTTGATGGAATGTCGCTCCCCCACTTACAGTGGTGGTACAGATATCAGTAAAACTTTTCTATCTGTACCTTCTAATCTTTGTTGTATCCTTGTAAGAACTTCATTGGTCTAACCCCTTTCTGTAAACCTAAAGACAAGGTCTTTAGCTTTTCCCGGTAATCAGTCTCCCTTGAGCAATTTCTTTTGGTCCGTACTTACTGGTCATATAGAATCAGGTGGAAACTCCACATGAAACATTGTATTCCTGTCTGTCTGTCTGTCTGTCTGTGGTATAGTGTGGTACTAAGTTTGCCATTGTCTTTAAAAATCACTAAGTCTAGGAATGATATTGCTTGTTCCTCGTAGGTAAGTGATAATTCCAAACCTGGCATGGAATTGTTCAGATATCTACAAAACGCTTCTAGCTCATGTTGTCTGCCTTTCCATAGGTTTTGTGCCTTTCCAAAGATTTACAGATTTATTTAGGAATTCTGGCTAGGAAATTGCTCTTAAAAATGTACCAGAAACACTGCATTGCTTTTTTTCAGCAAAAGTCTACCCTGTCATATTCACATACTTCTCTAATAATTTTTTTCCACATTCTAACTGTAAAAATAAATGTAGGTCAAAGATCATTGTCATATCAGCTTTCTTATGTTTACAGTTCACTGTCCTCGAAGCTTACCAATGCTTCTTAGTTTCCAGTTTTAAATTTGGTCTTAAAAAATATTTGATGAGGTAAAAGAGTTGTTATTGTATATGATCTGACAGTTTGTATTGTTAGTTACTGAATTGTTTTTATTTAATGTTATTTTTATTAGTGAATGTTCACTATGTCAAAAGTTGTTATTTAAGACTTCATTGCGTATTTTCTTTAATAATGTATATTTTGTGGGGTTTTTTTGTTTCATCTGGTCACCCATGAAAATGGACTCTATGCTTATGGATGTACCAGATTTTAAATAAACTAATCAATCAATCAATCATAGTACTGTGACATCATCTATACATCTTTTTCATGAAATAGTGCTATGTTTATATGGATTAGTGTTACTGTCTAGAATGAATTTCTATTCTAAGTAGGCCATGAAGAGACTGGTGTTGGAAGGTGCCATACTCCTGCCCACAGCTGCACCTCTAGTTTGAAAGTAGTAGTGGTTTTCAAACTGGAATGATTCTTATGCCTGTTTTCAGGGGCAATCAAGGGGCACTGGGGAGGTTAAGTTGCTTGTTCAGGGTCACACAGTATGCAGGTAGAGGATGTGGAAATCAAGCCCAGCTCTGTGGACTGTACCAAGCTCCTTCACAGCTCAGTACTCTATCCTCTAGGCTATACTTTGTAAGAGTCATGTTTGCCATGCCCACTAGGCATTAGGTGTCACTGCTGTGTTTTCCTTCTGTTCCAGCATAATTCCATGGCCCTAAAACCCTACTCATGCCCAATGCTGGTGTAAATGTCTTTGACATCAAAGGATACCAGACAGCAATCATCTGAGATACCTCACTGTTCATTCATCGGTTCTAAAATATTAATCACAAGTGGTATAGCTTTATAAAAAAGTGAGTGTTCTTTCAACTAGTGGCTTTCATTTATTATTTACCCTGAGCAAAACTGCCCATTTCAAGTGTCACTAGCATTTACAAATTTGCAGTACAAAATATAAAGACACGTTACAATAAAATTATTCACAACTTCAACATGTCTAATTATTAAGATTAAACAGCTGTTTCTTGAAAATAGGTACAGATGGACTAAACGTAACAGAGTCTGGCACATGATTGTGATTGGTTGACCATCCATGGCACTGCAGACATTACATCATGGATTTTAGCCCACCTGATAGGCTAATGATGCACATGAACTAGGATCAAATTTCTAGACCCCAGGTCCCAGAAACCCTTGTTCTCCAGTTCTAATTGTGCATCTGATCAGGCTACAAGCACCCCAGAAGTCTCTGTACTGTGCAAGGAAAGGTAGGCCACTGGAATTTACAAAATGTTTTTTTTCCTGCTAATTTATCTGATAATTGTGCTATTCCCTGCATGCCTACAGTGTACATTATAAATACTGGAGTCCTCAGAATGTTACAATGCTTAAAAATGTTCATTACCATATTAGGTTACCATTTGCAGTAGCTACAGTTTAAATTGCTTAAGGTCTGCAGAGTAAGAAGAATCGCTTTTGGAGCAGATTGTGCTGCTTATTGTTGTACTGTGTTGTTTTTGACCAAAATGTTATTCTCTCATAGAAATTCACCTCAGTGGGCCTAGCGAGGTATAGGCCTGCCAATGCCTGTCGCCCGCGGACCACCAGATTCAAATCCACTGCTCTCGTGCCATTCCTTGAACATATAGAGCTAGGAATAGTGCAGAGTTCTGTTTTATTTAAAATCGTGCTTTTTTTCTGATACCCTTGGCCGTCTCCGGCTGTTCAGTTTATCTCTGGATTTGCTGAAAAGAAAGTTGTATTATGAACTGCATCCTCAGGAATCATCCTTACTAGGGGAGTTCCTGAATAACTAGTTACTGCTGACTTTAAGAGCTAATTATCTGAATGCTTGCAGGTGCAGTTAATGAGGGACCTTCCTCACAACTACATACAGATTTAATTAAGGCCAGCAGCATGACTAGTTGTAAAACTGATCAGACTCCTTCCTTTAAACAAAAGGAAACAAAGCTGATGTTGGCATTTAGACAGTTTGTGAAGTTTGATCAGATTATTTATTTATTTATTTTTTTAAATAGTAAAAGGTTGAAGTTGGTGTTCTTTGGTCACAAGAAATGTGTTTGAATGTTGGAGAAAGTTTATGAGACAAGTGTAGCAAGCGCTTGGCTGGATTGTGACCAGGTAGAAAGATTCCTGTTGTATCACTTCAGAAAGGCAGCTTTCTACTGCTGACAATAATTAAGATATTTGGATAGTGAAGAAATTAAGAGAGAGAGTTAATTAATCCTGTGTTTTCAAGGCAAATCATCTGTGTGAGCCTGGGTGTGATTGCATGATAAATAGCCCTTGTTAATTTAATTGACTTTCCTCTCTGCTTGATCAGAAGCCGATTACATCGGTGTGCTTGCTGCATTTCAAATAGCCCTTGTTAATTCTAATTCTCTCTCTCCCCCTCCCTCTCCTTCTCCCTGGTTTAACTGGTTATTTGACTGTAGGGTGTTTTTACTCTGTTATAAGGGCTGTAATTTGAGCTGGGAGCTTTACAATTTTATGTGCAGTGTCTCTTGCTGTTCATTTGGACTTACAAACATCTATTTGGCCACGGCTGTTGCTCATACAGGCTAGCGCTATGGACTGGCTAGGGTTATGGTGTCTCTTAGAGCTGCAGCGAATACGCGCTGTCTAGGTTTGAATACTTGCGCGTGCACACGTCTGAGACCCACAGCAACTATGCGCTGCTTCTGTTGCCTTTGCCTCTCGCACCTAGCATGTTCCTTGGCCACCAGTGCTTCCCTCTCCCAAGCAGGGTCCCACAGTGTAGAACAAGCCTAGCAGAGGCTCTAGAGCTGCTTTCATGAGTGGATCATGGTCGCTTTGTTTCACTCAGTCCTGGCGCCTGGCAATGTGGTTTCCCTTCACAAGTGGGGCCACATAGTGCAGGACCAAATATCTCCCCTCCATCCCCTATTAGCGGGTGGTGTAGGGAGTACAAAAGACTGGTCCAGGTCCCAATCTAATGACTATTCCTCGAGGCTACAGGCAGGCTCAAAATAGGGCAAAATTAACTCCCAGGCAAGAGAAAACACCGGACTCTGCTCCATTTTTGGCCTTCTCCCACATGGCTGTGGCCTGTGGGGGTGGGGCACTTGTCCCTCTCTACTAGTGGTATTTGGGTGGCCCCTAATAAGCAGCCGACGACAGCATCTCGGTTTGTCAACAGGACAAAAATATGAGGGACCTTACAGGGAAAAAATGATGATTTTATAGAGAATGTTTTGCTCAGGGAGCTGCCTACAACCCCAGGGCCATTCAGCCTCACTGCTGGAATCAATAGGGAATCAGCCACCATCTTGTATGGCTATCCCCTTGGTTACCATTTTATATGCCTGTCCTCTTGCAGGCAGATCCACCATATTGTACTAACTGGCTAGTTAGATAAAATGTTAGTCAAGATTACTTAGATGGAATAATTAAGAACGGTTAGCTAAGCTACTAATTTAAGATTCCTTAGCTGACATAAGTAAGACACTTCAGTTGGGCAGCTACCCCCTGCTGTTTCAATTGCTTATTCTTAAGAAACTGAGAGAGAGAGAATTGTTGGTGATTCTAAGATCTGAAGAGAACATTGTTTGTTGATCCTGTCCTATAAGCTGCTTGTTCCATGCTGCTTGTTTGTATAACACTGAAAAGTTGCTAATCCCTAGCCCAGGCAGAGCCATAGTGTTTCTCCCCCTCCCCCCCATTGTGAGGACCTTTTTATTTTTTGGCCTTTGCACTTGGTTCGACGGCTGCTTAGAAAGAAATTGAAAGGTGTGCTATTTAATGGCAGCTTGTTTGAAATTGGGGGGCGCGTTCATCTCTTGAGCTAATTTTAGAGGTTTGCTCAGTTCATCAGTATAGGCTGTCGACTGGCTGGGGCACCACACGCAGTAGCAGAATATAAAGTTTGCACTCTTAGCCACTCTGTTCAGTCACTGGTGGTTTTCCCTTCCAAGTGAGGCCCACGGTGCTGCAGCACTAACTAGTGTTAGGACTGCCTAGCCCAACCTCTCTGGACATACTTGATCATTCATCACATGAGCGGATGCCGGAGGCTGTGGAGTTCCCCTCCCAAGCGGAGCCCACGTGGTCCATTTCCATGCCTCTCCTATGTTACCACCTATCTAGCAGGTAAAGCAGGAGTGGCGGTGCAACCCTCATGCGACAAACCCCTCTCCCCTCTCAAGAGAACACCAACATAGGGTCCCTGCCCGCCCGTGGGAAAAAGACTCATGCTATTCTACCACCGGTGGCACAGCACAACCACAGACAGATGGGTATTAGAGGTAGTGTCAAGGGGGTACTCTATAGAGCTGTTCAACTCTCAGATATTACACAGATTCATAAGTTCCCCCATAGCAAAGAAAAGGGCTTCACCTTATCAGGTATAACAAATCCTACATGACATGATGCAGAACAAAGCTATCCAGTTGGTTCCTCCCCACGAGGAAGAACAGGGAGTATACTCCATCTTCTTCCTCGTTCCAAAAAAGACTGGGGAACTCCATCCAATCCTAGACCTCAAACACCTCAACAAGTTTGTGGTCACTCAGAGGTTCAAAATGGAGATGCTGAGATCAACACTGCAGCATCTGGAGAGGCAACTACCTCACGTCCACAGCCTTCAAGGACGCGTACCTTCACACTCCCATTTGTCACTGCCACTGAAAATACCTGCGTTTCCACATTCTTGGCCAGCATTTTCAGTACCAAGCCTTACCATTTGGTCTTACCTCAGCACCAAGGGTATTCACCAAGGTGTTCGTAGTCCTCGTTGCCATGTTGAGAGAGCAAGGAGTGGATATTGTACCATATCTGGATGACTGGCTAATTCGAGCCCTGTGCAGGGAACAATCCCTCAAAACCACCATGATGGTATTAAGGGCACTGAAAGATCATGGCTGGGTTGTGAATCAGGCCAAGAGCCACCTGGTGCCTACGCAACAACTAGAGCACCTGGGAGCAGAGGTGAATACATCCCAGGGATGGGCCAGACCATCCCAGAACTGGGTGCAAACAGTGATGTCACTAGCATGCCAACTAAAGGACAACAACATGCCAACTATTGGTCAGATAGCTCAGATGTTAGGCTGCATGGCTTCCTGCATTGACCTGGTGCCTTGGGCCAGGTGGCATGAGATCCCTACAGAACTACATGTTGCCACAGGGATCACCCAACAAGCAGAATCTGAAAGTCAGGATACTGCTACCCATCACAGTGAGACATTCCCTAAGCTGGTGGGCAACTCAGTGATCCCTCATGCAAGAGGTTCCACTAGAGGCATCCTATGATGTCTCCATCAAGACAGACACGAGCCTAGTGGGATGGGGGGCATGCTTGTGCCCTCAGTCAGCTCAAGACAGCTGGACAACAGCAGAGGTCAGACTGTCTATCAACATGCTTGAGATGAGGGCAGTTTACCATGCCCTCATATTCTTTCAAACGTACATCTCCAGCCAGTCAGTTTTGATTCGCTCTGACAACCAGGTTACCATGGCCTACATAGTCAACCGGGGGGAACCAAAGGCAAGGCCATGCAGAGAGAAGTGACGAGGGTACTAGACTGGGCTCAGGCCCATCTTGTTCACATAGGAGTGGTCCATTTAGCTGGCAAGCTCAACATCCAAGCAGATTGGCTCAGCTGTCAACAGGTACACCCAGGGTAGTGGCACCTACACACCAACCTATTCGGCTGATACTGGAGGCATGGGGGCTTGTTTCCATGGACCTCATGGTGATGGCAGACAATGCTCAGGTACAATGGTTCTTCTCCAGATACAGGGAGCACTGCTTCCAAGGAGTCAATGCGCTGTCACAGACCTGGTCTCGGGACCGAGCATATGTGTTTCCCCCATCCCCTTTCTACCACAGGTCATAGCGAAGATATGCCAATTACAGAAGACCATTATCCTGGTAGCACCATACTGGCCCTGAAGAGCCTGGTTCTCATCAGTGATAGCCTTGGTGCTGGACAAGTGCAGCCTCCCATACAGACCTGACATGCTATCCCAAGGGCCGCTAGTCCATCCTGCACCAGGAATCCTGAAACTAATGGCCTGGCTCTTGAAAGGCAGAGACTGCTGAAAACAGGATATCATGCATCAGTCATATCCACATTGCTGCAGTCCAGATGAAAATCAACCAACACTACCTATGGCAGACAGTGGTCTCTCTTCGCGGCATGGTGCAAGGACAGAGACAAAGACCCAGAGCAAGCAGAAACTATACTACTGTACTTGCAGGGTGGGGTAGAGAAAGAACTCTCTCATTCCTCCGTCAGGGTGCAACTGCCGGCCATCAGTGCTGCCATCTGCCCTATAGGACATCACAGCCCGGGAGCCCATCCAGATGTGGTATGCTTCCTCAGGGCAGTAGAAGGGCTCTGCCCCAGGTCCTGAACCCTAGTCGCCCCTGGGATCTAACCCTAGTCTTAGATGCCCGCAGCACAGCACCTTTCGAGCCATTCCACAAAGTGGATCTGTATTGGGCAGGCCTAAAGACCTGTTTTCTGGTGGCTGTGTGCTCTACTAGAAGGATTAGCAAGCTTGGGGCACTGTCATGTAGGGAGCCCTACACTGTGTTCACCACTCAAGGGGTACAATTACGTACAGTCCCAGCTTTTAAGCCAAAGGTCACGTCACTGTTCCACAGAGATCAGCCCATTGAGTTGTGACTCTTTCAGATACATCTCAGACAGGGGATATAAGAATACCTCATCATTTGGATATGGGGGGTACGCTAGCCAAGTACATAGCTAAAACACAACTGATACATAAAACTGAGAGATTGTTCATAGTTTCAAAGGGGCAATGGCAAGGTAAAGCAGCAACAAAGACCACTATAACAGGCTGGCACGGGAGGACCATCCAACAGGCTTGCAAAACAAAGGATCTAATGCCCCCAGAGGGCATTAGAGCCCACTCAACCAGAGCTGTGTCCACCTATGGGGCAGAAAGAGCTAACGTGGCTATGGAGGATATTTGCAGGGCAGCCACTTGGACCTCCATCCACACATTTGCCAGGCACTACAGATTGGATCACCTGTACAAGATACAGGCCCTATTTGCCACTCAGGTCCTCTCAGCAGCCAACTCACACTCCCCTCACTCTTAGACCACTCTGTCCCACCCAAATGGGTACAGTACTGCTTTTTAGTAACCCATGAAGTAATGTCTGGAGTGCCATGGATGGTCAACCAATCACAATGGGTGTTTACTCACCTGGTAAAGATGATTGTGTTGGTTGACATCCATGGCACTCCCCGGCCCGCCCTACAGAGTAATCAGAGTGACTGGGAGTTGCCAAAATATTGCCAGATAGACTGGGGAGTCCTCATTAAGGAAATGCCGGCATCTAAGATGCCCACCATTGGCCAGTTAGCAGGTCGAGTACTAGTATTGTATCAATAGGACAGTAAAATGGGCCTCTCTGGCCATATTCAGAAGGCCTCTCAGCATGACTGTGTATTCTTATCTCAAAGCATTTTTTGTGTTGTTACTAACCTTACTTTTTCAGCTATGGAAAATTCAAACTGGAGAACAAGGGCTTCTGGAACCTGGGGTCTAGAAATTTGATCCTAGGTCATGTGCATCATTAGCCTATCAGGTGGGCTAAAACCCATGATGTAATGTCTGGAGTGCCATGGATGTCAACCAACACAATCACCTTTACCAGGTGAGTAAACACCCATTATAAACACTTAGTCCAACACATTCAAATACTCATCATCCAAAACAAGTTCTGTGAAAGGGAATTTCAAACAATATTGATTCCTGAGACCTAGTACACCCATTATTTTGCTGAACTGTAACAAGTTCAAGGGAATCAACAAAGTCCAAGAGGGTAGCATCTTTCAGAAAAAGAGACTTGCAAGAACAAGGGGACACAATTTAAAGATAGAAGGAGGGCGGTTCAGGGGCAATGTGAGGAAGTATTATTTCACAGAGAGGGTAGTGGATGCATGGAACAGCCTTCCTGAGGAAGTTGTGGAGTCTAAAACTGTGGGAGAATTCAAGAATGCATGGGACATACATAAGGCAATTCTTGTGGGGGGCAGGAAGATATAGGCTGTTGGTTAAATAGGATCTGCGGCCTATCCTGTAGGTAGGGAAACGGGCAGACTAGATGGGCCTAGCGGTCCTTATCTGCCATCAAAGTCTATGTTTCTATGTTTCTATGTAAGTTCTAGGACTGAATGAGGGGCCTTACCCTGGACAATCTTTTGAAAAATGTCAATACTTTTATTATCACACAGTTGCCTAATGAGGGTAACTGTGCAGCCTGGTACAACAAACAATTGTGGGTACTGAACGGAAGCCCAGTAATAAAATGACAAACTGAATTATATAAAACTTTTATCCTGGATAACACCCCTTTCCTTCACTGAAGCAACATGACAATCCCTAGTTCATGACTGAAAGCAATAGGCTGTTTGCCGTAAGTGTGTGAGTTTCAGGCCAAAGGTTGTTCTGAATCCTGTATAAAGAGCCCAGGCATTGATGAATTATCTTTACCGTATTATCAACATGTGATTTATATGTAAAAGCACTATCTAAAATAACTCCTAATACCTGAACTGGTTAACTATCTCAATAATTTCACCATCAAGAGCTTTCAACAAGAATTCACTGTTTTCCAATGTTTTAGTTCTGCTAATTTAATAGCTTTAGTTTTTTTTGATAGTGAGGATCATCCCCAAGATGCTGAGCCATGTTTGCAGATTAATAAACAGTTTGAAGAATAATATTTAGGGCCCCCCATCCCTCCCTTTCCTAAAACTGACCATATCATCTGTGTAAAGTAACATTTCAGAAGATGGGCAAGCTGAAGGCAGATCACTTAAGAAAAGGGAGAAGAGTAAAGGTCTCAAAATGAAGTCCTGTGGGACACCACAACTAACTTTAAGAAAACTGGAAAAATGGTTCTGATTAATGGTTCTGTGTTCACGGCATGAGAGACAGCCCCAAACCAATTAATGGCATCACTTGAAAAAGGAGAAACTACCAACTGGGGGGAGTGCAGCTGGCGGAGACTGAGGAGGAGAAGGATCTGGGGGTGATCATCATGGGATCAATGAACAACTCAGCACAGTGTAGGAAGGCAGCAGCAAGGACCAACAAAATGCTGGGTTGCATGGCAAGAGGAATAACACTGAGGAGTGTGGAGGTGATACTGCTGCTGTATAGATCATTAGTTAGACCTCATCTCAAATACTGTGTGCAGTACTGGCACCCCTACCTGAAAAGGGACATTAAATTACTGGAAGGGGTGCAGTGCAGAACAACTAAGATGATCCAGGGACTGGGGGACTTGTCGTATGTTAGTAGGCTAAAGGAGTTGAGCATGTACTCGCTGGAGGAGAGGAGGGAGAGGGGGATATGATAGAGACATTCAAGTATATGAGAGGGGTAAACAAGACTGGTACAGAAGGGCTATTCAGGGTAAGGGTGGGGAGGGACACTTGAGGTCATGACATGAGAATGGGGGGGAGGTTCAGGAGGGAAATGAGGAAACACTTTTTTATATAGAGGGTGGTGCAGGGTGGAACACCTTATCAGCAGAGGTGGTAGCCTGTAAAACAGAAGGCTGCTTCAAAAGGGGCTGGGACAGGGCAAGAGGGAGGATAAAGGGAGGGGGGTGAGGAGGGGAGACAGCTGCAGAGTAGGGCCGCAAACTGCAAAATCGAGCAGACTCAATAGACCAAATGGCCTTTATCTGCTGGCAAAGTTCATATGTTCATAAGAGCAATGTGCGAGTGACTGTAGCAACAGATCATGGTTAACTAGGTCGAATGGCTTGGTTGGATCCACAAACAATGAGGCCACAAGATTCCCAGAATCTGCGGCCTGATGAACATAGTTCTTGAACCTCACCAGAGCAGTCTCTGTATTGTGTAGAGAGCGAAAATCATGTTGAACATGAGTCAATGGTCAATACTTAGATAAAAAAAATCAACCGATTAATCCATAACTATGCACTCACATAATTTTGACATGGAAACAATGCTTTATTTTTCCATTTTAATAATCCTGAAGGCCAAACAATCAATACCGAAGGATGGATGTGGGTTCAATTTATCGAAATAACTTGAAACCAGATCAGATTTAAATATTTAAAAAAAACTTTTGAATAAGATAACAAAGCTGAAGCGATAAGTCATTAAACAATTTAATAAACATTTTGTCCAGGACAGTAGGGTCACTTACTACCTCACCATTCAAGTAAAGTGAGGAAGGCTCATCCTCCTTCCCATGACAGGTGGGATACCTAAGTGTTTGCCAGAAATTATGAGGTTCCTGGGCAGTGTTCAACTGTTTTGCTTTATAAAATTCCATTTTTGCTTTAGGAATACAGTTTTTACAATGATTTCTAGCTCGTTTGTATTCCAACATAGCTGAATAATCTAAGGGTTTCCTATAAGTGAGCCCATTTCCTGTTATGTTCCCATAAAAGTCTCAGTAAATCTTGAGATATCTACTCACTTCAGTGGTCCCTGGTACAATTTTTTTTTGAAGGAGCCTGTAGGTCATAGATACCATTAAAATGTTGCAAAAATGTTCATACACAATATTTAAATCAGAAAGTGTATCAAGAAATGATCAGTCCATGGCAAGAATAGCTGCATTCAACTTATTGATATCATGTTTCTTAAGATTTCTAGTGGTGATGTACACTGGATTACCTCTACTCAATTTAGGAGACCAATTCCAGTAAACTGGACTGTAGTCACTCAAACCAGCAGGCAAAATACCACAATCTTTGACCCTGCAAGGGTGGGTAAACATAATCCAGTCCAAGGTGGATTGGTAGTCTGTCCTACTGTATAAGTAACTCTAGTAGTTAATTATATAATCTGATATAAACCAAATGAGGGGAATATTCTTGAAAGCTATTGGATGCTTTATCTTCGCAATTTGAATGGAAATGACCAAGAAGGATCCAGTATTGACCCTTAGGGAGTGAACTTCCAAAGGCAGAGATTGATTCCTTGTCAGCTTCAATGTAGAGTGGAGAGATATAGAAGACATTGATAGTGATAATCTTATTACTCCCATGTACAATATTTAAAGACAAAAAATTACGAGGGCCACCTTAATTGTGTATTGGCAATTGGACCACTTTAAATTTTTCTGAGCTGCAGAACAGGCATCGTCCCCCTTTTTTACCAATTCTGTAATTTCATAAGGTTTTATAACCGTGTTGAAAGGCTTCATTGTGAGGGATAGAACTATTTAACCAGGTCTCGGACAAACCAATCACATCAGGCTTATTTTCAAGAACCCAAGCCACCAATTCAGCCTTTTTGGAAAGAATACTATGAATATTTAAATGGGCTAACTTAAGTTGTAAATCAAATTTATAGGGGTCACTGGGGTTACCAGTTAACAAGCCAGGCCATGGACGAGAGTGAACATTACCAGAAATTATTAGCAGAAGCATTAATAATTGCTTAAGCTTTTAAATTTTACATCCTACCCATTTTACTTAGTTATCCTATATTTTTGATAAGAAATCATTTTAGCAGAACCTAAAAGATAACTGAAGTTAAGTAAATCAAGATCAGAAAAGTAAGTTGTATTTGACTGAACATGTGAAGTGACTTTACTAGTCCAAATTGCCAATACTTGTGGCATACTAAAACAAACAAACAAAAAAAAACCTCTGCTCATTAAACCCTACATACTTAGTACAACTAATTCCAAACAATGTATGGCTTCTTACTGGAAACAGAGAGGCCAAGTGTCCAAAACAATGCAGATACAGATCTGCGTTGTACTTTGAAGAAGCAATAGAGAGCAACATAACATATATAACCAACAGGTGGTTCATTTTCCTTACTTACAACTAGCCAGCAGACAAATGTCAATCAGTACATAAAAAAGTTAAAATTTACAAAGCAGTCTCCTGCTAATGACTCCCACCACTCCAACGAGAGTCACTCACATGGAGAGCCACTCAGTGGAGAGCCGTTTGAGCAGCTCCACTTTTGAATGGAGCCAAAGCCAACCCCCCATCCTCCTCATTGCCATGGCCCACACCTGGAAGCTGCCACCGAACTGGGAGGGACAGAGGGAAATGAGAAATGCTGGTAATGGGGTAAGTTCTGGCACGGTGGCTTAATTCATTTTTGTCGGGGTTAAAATTCTTTGTAGTGTCTCCAGTTTTCTGCTGGTAAGTTTGTGTCTTGAGTGGCTCTGCTTTTGAATGAAGTCAAAGACACAGCTTGATAAAGAAATTAACATGCATATATTGGCTCCAATATGGAAGCAATACCAGCCATGACTGGGTGATCCAGAGGATTTTGGAGAGATTTATGAATTATTGGGAGTTTATAGAAAACAGTGCGCCCCCCCCCCTCATTTATTAAGCAGTTTTTCCTCAAACCTTCCCCTTAGAGATGATATACCAGCTCCTGTACCTCTTTTGTAGGGTTACATTTTTCTTTCGTAAATATCAGTTTTGCTACTTGTCTATTACCTTTTCATTGATAATAAGCATCAATTCTTATTTTTAATTTGAAAACCTGCTGCCTTAAAGAAGCCAGTATGCTGGCAAAAGGTTGGCAGAGTAGGTTGGTCTGCTATCTCAAACTTAAATAAAAATACCTAAACAGATTCTTAAGCTGAATGGGTCATCATTTCTACAGTTGTTTGTAGTGGTTTAGGAAGCCTTGCATAAATTGTACACTTTGCAGTTGTTTTTTTATTTTACATGTCAGGAGAGCCAGAAGGGCAAGTCTTGATACTTTTCTACCCTACCTCATGAATAAGGCACGTGCAATTTTTCAAATCTTCTTTGAAACATGTTTTCACAGTCACTCAACAAAATCACCTTCTTGATGGGATTTTTTTTAATTCTTTGGTAACTTGGTGAAAAATTCCACCTGTCTTGATCATAAGGTAGGGTTATAAAAAGATAATGCTGAAAAGTTTGGGACAAAAGCTATGAAAAGCAATGACATTTTTCAAGGTTTACGCATAACTTTGCAATTTTTTTCCAAAATCTGATCCCAGATTTTTAATATAGCCATGTTTTTATGTACCTAAAGAACATGACAGATGTCATTTTTCAAATCCTGCCTAAAACATCTTTTCATACTTATGTACAAAATGACATTTTGTCTAGGATTTCATAAATGACACTGGCCATGTTTGTAAGTCAAGTCAGGTCATGTTTATTTATAGAAGGTGCTTTTCAAATTATCAAAGCGCCTGTACAGAAAATAATTAAAACAAACACAATAATATGTATAAAAACACTAATTAACAATATTTAAAATAAGCAGCATTTCCTGATTAAAAAGCATCTAAGAATGCTAATTTAAATAAATACATTTTTAGGCAGACTTAAAAGACTTAGTGGACAGACACTCTCTAACCTGACAAGGTAAAGAGTTCCACAGGGGTGGGGCCATGAATGCAAAATATCTCATCCCCAAAGTCTTCAAACAGACCCTGGAAACCTCGAGCAATCCCTTGTCAGTGGAACAGAGTGGACAGAGGGGGCAGTAGGGACACAGGAGGTCTTGCAAATAGCATGGTCCCTGTCTGTATACAGCCTCATAGGTCAGCAAATTGACCTTGAAGGTGATCCTCCACCACACTGGTAGCCAGTGCAGCTCGTGGATCACAGGCGTGATGTGGCTAGATCTAGATAAGCCCATCAACAACCTGGCTGCCACATTCTGCACCAGCTGCAGGTAACAAATATCCACCCCCGGAAACCCTAGGTAGAGAGCATTGCAGTAGTCAAGGCAGGAGGTCACAAAGGCATGGACCAAAATTGGAAGGTCGTCAGGCAGAACAAGGTGTTTTACCCAGGCGATATTCCTCAGATGGTAAAATGAGGACTTGATGATGGCTGTCACCTGTGATTTAAGCGTCAGTTCGCCATCAAGAATAACACCATATAAAGCCTGTCTTGAAAATTTGGGGTCAAAATCTCAAAAATCAGCAAAGTTAAAAAAAAATTTGATATTTGTCAATGTGTACTGATAATGTTGCAGTTTTTTATATTTTCAACATACTAATTTTTACAACCCATCTCATGAATGTGACGTGTCATTTTCAAATCCCTCTCCAAAACCTGCTTCAGGTGGCATTTAATAAATGACATCTGACATGTTCATATGCTGGGGTAATAAAAATACTAGAAAAAAACAACACTATGTGTTAACCTCTTTATTTTCTAATTGTGACAAGTTCACTGTTAAAATTCATGTTATTGATCTGTTAATTCTAACTGCTAGAAACATAGAATTTGATGGTAGATAAGGCATCGCTTGGCACTCCCAGTCTGCCCATTTCCCTACCTAATGGATAAGCTGCAGATCTTAGTTAACCAACAGCCTACTTCTTCCTACCCCCACCCCCACCCCCAAGAATTGCCTTATGACTGTCCCATGCATTTTTGAAGTCCACCACTGTTTTTGACTCCACAACCTCATTAGGAAGGCTGTTCCATGCATCCACAACCCTCTCTGTGAAAAAATATTTCCTCACATTACCTCTGAGCCGTCCCTCCTCTATCTTCAAATTGTGCCCCTTTGTTCGTGCACACCTCTTTTTCTGAAAGATGCTACCCTCTTGGACTTTGTTGATTCCCTTGAGGTACTTGAAAGTTTCTATCATGTCCCCTTCTCCCTTCTTTCCTCGAGGCTATACATATTAAGCTCCTTAAGTCTCTCTTCATATGTCTTCTGGTGCAGACCCTGCACCATTTTAGTTGCCCTCCTTTGGACTTCCTCCATCCTGTCTATGTCTTTGCAGAGATTGGGTCTCCAGAACTGCACACAGTACTCCAGATGGGGTCTCACCAGCTGTCTGTATAGAGGGATAACAACTTCCCGTTTTCTACTGGTGATACCTCTCCCTATGCATCCCAGTATCCCCCCAGCCCTCCTTACTGCCTTCTCACATTACTTGCCCACCTTTAGGTCATCTGATATGACTATCCCTGGGTCCCTTTCCATTTTTGTTGTTGTTAGTATCTCACCCCCCATTGTGTACTCTTCCCATGAATTTTTGTTTCCCAGGTGCATTACTTTGCACTTAGCATTGAATCTAAGCTGCCATACATTTGACCATTCCTCCAACCTTGCCAAGTTCCTTCTCATTCTTTCCACCCCACCTTGTGTATCAACTCTGTTGCAGATCTTTGTGTCACATGCAAAGAGACATACTTTTCCTTCCAGTCCCTCTGCAATGTTGCTTATAAAGACATTAAAGAGGACCGGTCCTAGTACTGAACTCTGCGGTACCCCACTAGTAACCCCCCTTTCTTCAGAGTGGACTCCATTTACTATTACCCTCTGTGTCCTGTTCTCCAGCCAATTCTTTACCCAGGCTACCATTTTGGGACCCACTCCCAGGCTGGCCAACTTGTGTATTAATCTTTTGTGTAGAACTGTGTCAAATGCCTTGCTAAAGTCTAGGTAGGCCATGTCCACAGGCCCCTCCCTGATCTACTACTTTGGTCACCCAGTCAAAGAAATCTATTAGATTTGTCTGACATGATCTTCCCACTGTGAATCCATGCTGCCTTGGGTCCTGTGCCCCTCTGGCTTCTAGGTACTCAACAATTCTGTCCTTCAGAAGAGATTCCATCATTTTCCCTATCACTGAGGTTAAACTAACAGGTCTGTAGTTTCCTGATTCTACCCTGCCCCCACTTTTGTGAAGTGGAATAACATCTGCCCTCCTCCAGTCCTCAGGTACCACCCCATCCTCCCATGATTTCTTAAAGAGGGTAGTCAGTGGTGTCACTAATTCTACCATTAGTTCTTTTAGAATTCTGGGATGAATCCCATCAGGCCCCATTGCTTTGTCCACCTTCAGTTTTAAGAGTTCTTTCAGAACCCTTTCTTCTATGAATGGGCTGGTATCAACCCCCATATACAGAATGTTTCTACTGTTTGGTTTAGGTACCTCCCTCTCTTCATTTGTGAATACTGAGCAAAAATATTTGTTTACTATCTCTGCCTTTTCACAGTCACCCTCTTCTCACCCCCCTTCCCTTTATTAAGCCTCACTATTCCTCTATTGGTCTTCCTTCACTCCCTGATGTACCTATAAAAGGTTTTATTCCCCTTCTTAACTGAGTTGGCTATCTTTTCCTCGGTTTGGGCCTTTGCTGTTCTGACTGCCTTCCCTGCTTCCTTTTGCTTTAACTGATACAATTCTCTGTTCTGCTCCTTCTGTGATTCCTTGTACCTCCTGAAAGCTTTCTTTTTCTCCCTAACCTTCCCTGCTACCTCCTTTGAGAACCATAGTGATTTCTTATATCATTTTGTTTTGTTTATTTGCTTCACACAAAGACTTGTTGCCTCTGTGATGGCAGTTTTGATTATTCCCCATTGTTCTTCCACCCCTCTTTCCTGCCCATTTGCTAGTGCATTCCTTAGGCACTCATCCATTTTGGCAAAGTCAGCCCTCCTGAAGTCCAGTACCTTTGCCTTTGTATGGCTTGACTCTACTGCTATGTTTATCGTGAATCATACTGTTCGATGGTCACTAGTTCCCAGATGGCTACCCACTTCTAAATCTGTGATCCCCTCGCCATCTCCATTTGAGAGTACCAGGTCTAAGATTCCTCCCTCTCAAGCGGGTTCCAATACTAGTTGTCTAAGGCATGCCCCCTGTAGGGCATCTAGAATGACCCCACTCTTAGAAGTGGCTGCTGCAAATGCACTCCAGTTAATGGCATATTCAGATCCCCCATCAGCAATATCTCCCCTTTTTCTGCCATTCTAAGGATACGTTCTATCATTTCCTTGTCCATTTCCTCCCCCTGAGATGGAGGTCTGCCACGATATCCAGATGTTCCTCCTCCATCAAGGCCACTAATTCAGGAAACCTGTTACCCAAACTATGGGCATTGGTACTCATTGCTCTCCATTTTTTGATGGCTTTACCTCTTGTAGACCCCTATCTCGGGGGGGGGAGGAAATGGACAAGAAAATGATAGAAGGCATCCTCAGAATGGCAGAAAAAGGGGAGATATTGTTAAGGGGAACTTGAACATGCCAGATGTTACCTTGAGCACATTTACTATAGCCACATCCAAGAGTAGGGTCATTCTTGATGCCCTACAGGGGGCATGCCTCAGACAGCTACTGTTGGAACCCAGTTAGGAGGGAGCAATTGTGGACCTGGTACTCTCAAACAGCGATGGAGAGTGCATCACAGATTTAGAAGTGGGTAGCCATCTGGGAACAAGTGACCACCACACAGTGTGGTTCATGATAAACACAACCATGGAGTCAAGCTATACAAAAGCAAGGCTACTGGAATTTAGAAGGGCTGACTTTAGCAAAATGGGGGCGTGCCCAAGGAATGCACTAGCAAATGGGCAGAAAGGAGGGTTGGAAGAACAATGGGGAAAAAATCAAAACTGCCATCATAGAGGCAACAAGCCTTTGTGTGAAGCAAATAAAGAAAACAAAATTAAGTAAAAAAAAAAACTGTGTTCTCAAATTAGGTGGCAAGGAAGGTTAGGAAGAAAAAGGTAGCATTCAGGAAGTATAAGGAATCATAGAAGGAGCAAGACAGAGAACTGTATCAGTTAAAGCAGAGGGAAGTGGGAAGGGCAGTCAGGATAGCAAAGGCCCAAACCAAGGAAAAGACAGCCAGCTGAGTTAAGGAGGGGGATAAAACATTTTATAGATAAATTAGGGAGTGAAGAAAGACCAAGGGAGGGATAATGAGGCTTAATAAAGGGAATGGGAGGAGGGCAGAGAGTGACAGTGAAAAGGCAGATATACTGAATGACTACTTTTGTTCAGTATTCACAAAAGAAGAAGAGGGACAGGTACCTAAACCAAACAAGAGAAGCACTCTGGGCAGGGGGTTGATACCAGTCCATTTACAGAAAAAAGGGTCCTGAAAGAACTCTTAAAACTCAAGGTGGACAAAGCAATGGGACCTGATGAGATTCACCCCAGAATTATAAAAGCACTAAGGAGAGAACTAGTGACACAATTGATTACCCTTTTTAACAAATCATGGGAGGATGGGGTGGTACCTGAGGACTGGAGGAAGGTGGATGTGATCCCCTTCACAAAAGTGGGAGCAAGGCAAAGGCAGGAAACTACAGACCTGTTAGTTTGACCTCCATGGTAGGGAAAATGATGGAATCACTTCTGAAAGAAAGAATTGTTGAGTACCTAGAGGCCAGCAGGACACAGGACCCAAGGCAGCATGGATTCACAGTGGGAAGGTCATGTCAGACGAATCAAATAAATTTCTTTGACTGGGTGACCAAAGTAGTACACCAGAGAATGGCTGTGGATATGGCCTACTTAGACTTTAGCAAGGCATTTGACACAGTACCACACAAAAGATTAATAAACAAGTTAGCCAGCCTGGGAGTGGGTCCCAAGGTGGTAGCCTGGGTAACAAATTTTCTGGACAACAGGACGCAGAGGGTAATAGTAAATAGAGCACACTGGAGAAAGGGGAGTTGCTAGTGGGGTACTGCAGAGTTCAGTACTGGGACCAGTACTCTTTAATGTCTTTATAGGTGACATTGCGGAGGGGCTGGAAGGAAATGTATGCCTCTCTGCAGATAATACAAAGATCTGTAACAGGGTTGATATACAAGGAGGGGTGGAAAGGATGAGAAGGGACTTGGCAAGGTTGGAGCAAGGGTCAAGAGACTGGGGGGGATACTGGGATGCATAGGGAGAGGCATCACCAGTAGAATGCAGGAAGTTGTTATCCCTCTGTACAGACAGTTGGTGAGACCCCTTCTGGAGTACTGCTTGCAGTTCTGGAGATCCCATCTCTACAAAGACATAGACAGGATGGAGGCAGCCCAGAGGAGGGCAACCAAATGGCGCAGGGTCTGCACCAGAAGCCATTCAAAGAGAGACTAAAAGAGCTTAATATGTATACCCTTGAGGAAAGGAGGGAGGAGAGGACATGACAGAAACTTTCAAGTACCTCAAGGGAATCAACAAAGTCCAAGAGGGTAGCATATTTCAGACAAAGAGATGTACAAGAACAAGGGGGCATAATCTGAGGATAAAGGGGGGATGGGTCAGGGGCAACGTAACAAAGTATTTTTTCACAGAGAGGGTGGTGGATGCATGGAACAGCCTTCCTGAGGAGGTCGTGAGGTCAAAAACAGTGGGGGAATTCAAGAATGCATGGGACCGACATAAGACAATTATAGTGGGGGAAGTAGGCTGCTGGTTAACTAGGATCTGCAGCTTATCTAATAGGTAGGGAAATGGGCAGACTTAATCAAAGTCTATGTTTCTATGTTTCTATCAAGGCAATCAAATTGAAATATATTCCCTAGGTCCTACACGGAATAGAGATCTGGGACATCAAAGATAAAGACAAACTTACAGCTCCTGTTTATAAACTCCTATGGACTGCACTTGGCACCCCCCCCCCCCCCATCATGCCTGGCAGTATATCTTAGAGTAGAACTGGGAATGACAAATATTTATTTATTTATTGAAATAGTTTCACCAGGAAAGGCACACTGAGCAACAAGATGCTTGTCTCCTGGTGAGACCTGGGGGGAGGGGGTACAAGGGGGTTGGATAACACACAGGTTATCAACTGAGCAAATAACAGAGGCAACTAGCAGCATATGGATACAATGGCATTAAACTACAAGCAACAACGCAATGAGTACATTGGATCTTGTATGGAGCATATAACAATTACCTGACGTATAGCAGCAATACAAAGGAAAATTTAGCACATGGTAATATGCAGGTATAAGCAACAGGAGACATACAACACATGATGGTGCAGGACAAAAAGGCACAGGACAAAAGTGCATAGGTTGGGGCTATATGCCAGCACTTATAGCAAAGCTAAGGCCGCTGGTTGGGCAGTGGGGAGGGGAGCAATTGGCGCATGGCTGACTCAGGTACAGGAGCAATTAGTGGTGAGGAAGTTTGCTAGGGCGGTAAATATCAATGCTAATTATGATATCAGGAAGATTAAGTACTGGATTCATTTAACTAGATGTCCCTCAAATAGACTACCAAAGAAATGTCTACTTGAAAAACAAAATTGGATTAATTCTGATTGCAGCCCTAAAAACTGGCTGAAAGATCTACACAGCATACTGTATAAATATGACATGTTTCCTGGAAAAATACGTACAAGAAAGCATCAGTATTCGTATCAAATATAAAAAAAATATGTTAAAACTAGGATAAACCAATACTGGAGTAAAATGGAGCTAGAGAGAACTTGTACAAAATATCTGAAGTGGTTTGTGGCAAACACATTCTCAATTAAATATATATACTACTTGGACATATTGCATGATCCAGTTCTGTGTAGAACTTTTCTGAGAGACAAATAAGAATTGCTTGATAGCAGTCTACTAGGAGCTAGATATATCAAACACACATTAGAACCAAATTGCTAATGTGCTTATGGCGGAATAGAAGATCTTCCACGCATGCTATGATATTGCACATGGTAAAAAACTGAAGAGAGTTTTGGTTAGGACCTTTCATAAACTCATATAACATAAGATATAAATGAGTTGACTATGATTCTGATGCTAACAGAAGATGAATGGACCACAACAAGTACTGCAACATACTTGACTCTTATTGTAAAAACAAGAAAATGTAAAATAGCTAATTTGGTGGTGTAACTAAGATCTGACCTTATTATAGCCACAAGCATTAATTTAAAGGTTATGAAATAAGCTATACCACTAATATTCCTCTAACCATCCTTGAGCCTAAAAATATAGGAAATATACATGTAGTAATCTCTCATTTGTAGTACAAATCACATATGAACCAAGTTTATACTATGTATACTACATTTTAAACCAATAGCTATGCACTGTATATTTACTGTGTGCATACTTTTTATTTATTGTGTATAAACATACCTTGACAATATCTGTGAATATGTCTGTGAATATTGTTACTATGTATATCCCTGACAATGATATATGTGAATATGTCTGTGAATATTGTTACTATGTATATCCCTGACAATGATATATGTGAATGTCTGTGAATATTGTTACTATGTATATCCCTGACAATGATATATGTGAATATGTCTGTGAATATTGTTACTATGTATATCCCTGACAATGATATATGTGAATGTATCTGTGAATATTGTTACTATGTATATATATCATGATTTCCTACATTGTAATGACTATAATACTCAACCAATAACATTTGCTACTACTACAATGAAGACTTGGATTCAGATTCCACCTCAGATTAGTGAAAGAGTTTGATGGTCCCAGTTTGCTTCTGCCATAGAAACTGTACTACAAAACTACTTCATAAAAATCTGGTGTGTTTATGCAAAATTGGTAGTCTGTGTTCTGCAACCAGTGCTGGCCCTTCCTGTACAGTGCCAAGGAAAAATGTCAGCAAGGTGGACAGATGCTTACAAAAGTATCCACCTGATAATGTGGATGAACACAAAGCAACCATTTCTATCAGTGTCCCACCCCCTCCTCTTACATAAACTCGGTTGCAATGGTCTTTCCCCTGCCTCAGTGTCCTGGTTCTGTTCCTACCTTTCCAGTCGCTCCCAGACAGTGTCCGAATGCAGTGTCCTATCATCCTCCTTCCCCATTCTCGCTGGTGTACCCAAGGGATCTATCCTTGGGCCCATTCTTTTTTCTGTCTTTATCAATGATCTACTCTCAGTCTGCTCTCACGCCAAAATACGCATGTACACAGATGACACCATCCTGTTCCTGTCCGGTCCATCCACCCTAGCAGTCCAACACCCCTGCAAAACAAATTCACAGCAGTAACTACCTGGTTTGACACAAATTCATTACAACTAAACACCATAAAAATGGTAGCCAAGACCATCGGCTCTAAAGAGAAACTTGCCAAGCTTCCCTCTCTGCTGGTCTTTTTCTCTGCAGCCAACACCCCTCTAGATAATGTCCCCACATACAAGTACCTCAGCGTCTGGCTCCACCCCTCCCTTGATTTTTCCTCCCACTTTAGAGCACTACACACCAAACTGCATTCTAAACTAGGTCTACTCTCTCACCATAAGGCCAGCCTATACCTCCCCGTAAGACGCAACCTTGTTGTCATGTGGATCCTCCCGGCTCTTGACTATGCCGACATAGTCTACAGTGCAGCCCCAGTCACCTCCCTCACCAAGCTGCATGTCCTGTTCTACGCCTTCTGTGGGTCTGCCTCAAATCCCCCCCCCAACCCATCACTGTGATCTTTACTCCTCCCTCCCTCCCTCCCTCTCCCTCCAATCTCTTGCACAGAGGTGCTCTTCTCACTGTTCCACCTTCATATCCAAATACTGGTTTGGATCACTACCATCCTATCTTGCGTCTCTTCCCACTGCTGCCTCTCCCTCACCTATAATTTGAGGTCTAACTGCACCAGTACCTTTTCCCTCCCTCATGTCCACACCACAGCTGGCATACTCTCCTTTTCCTATAGATTTCCTTCCCTTTGGAATAGCCTCCCCTCCCTAACTTGCCTCTCTTCTGCCTTCCCTGCTCTTAAATGCTTGCTCAGGCCCTCCCCCCAACCTCCTGCTCCTCCTCCTCCTCCTAGTCCCCAATATTATAACAGCATGTTTATTTTCCTTCATTGCTGAGTACCACTGTAATTACCCAATTTTGTAATCTGTTGTGTACCACTGTAAATACCTATTTCTGTAACCTGTTTTATTTTTATTTTAAACCCTTGTAAATATCTTTTGTATTTTTGTCTTCTGTTTATGTACTCTCACTACTTGTACATAATGCCAGTGCTATACTTTTCTGTTCACTGTATTACCATTTGTTGTATTTCCGCTTTGACTCCTGTACCCCCTCTGGAAATGGGCGTCAGCTCATGATGCCTTTTCCAGTTATCAACTTTTAAATAAATAAATATAATTCTTCATGGACAAAATTAGAAGGCTTGTGAAATTGTTAAAATGAGGTATGACTGCTTTCCAGTCCATCACATTGCATGGATGTCACTTAACATTTAAAACATTTCTTTCTTTCTTTCTCTGTTCTAGAATATTGTCTTTGGCAAGGCTGCCAAAATTAAGTGATAGATTAGGGCTAGGAAAAACAGTTGTGCACATTTGTGGCATTATTTTAGCAAAAATTACATGCTCTGTGAAAAATCAATATTTAGGGAAACCTGCACAAAAATTGCAGTTTTCACATGACACTCTGCCATCCTCATGCAAAAAATTGTGTTTTTGCATGATTTGTTACTGAGACAAAGACATGTCACATGAAAATAGTGATTTTTGCACGATCTTCACTTGATTTTGCTATTTGCTTGAAAATGGGCAAAGCCAATGATTTTCACAAGAACAACGCACAATTTTCATGTGCAAAAAATACATTTCACCCAGTCCTAATTGAGATAAAAGCAAATAACAAACACATACCATTTATAAACTATGGGTTAAGCATTATCTTCAGTTCCTCAGCAGGGAACTACCATTAAACAAAATCTAAGTTATGATTATGCCCATTCTTTCAAATTCTACAGACTAGTATAGTTTGTTAAAGCTAAATCATTTGCATGAGATACTTAGAAAGGGAGCAAGACCATAACTTTGGGGGTTCAGGATGTCATTTGTTCTCAACAGAATTGCTCAGCAGACTCAAGTAGTAGTTTAGCAATTTCCCCCTTTCTTTTAAATAAGGATGTAATAAAAGGATGATCCCTAATTTTGCCATCCAATTTAAACTCTACAGTATAAAGGAATATGTTATGCATTTCTTAAGGGCATACCATACCTCATACTAAGCATATTCACATAGCATGCCTCCTATGCTAAAATATGAAGTTTTGCTTTTGGTATGTTTTGTTAAAATAATCTCCAGTTAAATCAATTTGTACTGCATTTACTTAAAACAATTCGTTTTACTGACATAGTTACAAGGAAAGAGCTTAGTCAAATGTTGGCAAAATAAAAACAGATTTTAATACAGTTAAGAGGGATATATATTTTCATAAAAATCAGGCCAACCACTCCTCTAAATTAAGTTGTATTATGGAATTGCTCTATTCCAGTATTGGCTTGGCTCATTCACACAAGCTTCTTAGTTTTCAGAAACAAAGCCCTGCTCTCAGTCTATAAAGTCTTGGCAAAAAATGCCAGTCTGGCAGTCCCCAATGTGAAACCCTTGCATTGCCACTTGCAGAAAACTGATCGGTCATCTGCCTCAGCCGTTGGCACTTAACATTTACATTTTTTTCCACTGGCCTCCTTCAGCAACTCATTACTTTCTTCTACAAACAATTAGTTCATTCGATCTGACCTAAGGTTGAAAAGTTGACTTTGACTAAACAAAAGGAGGAAATGCACTGAACATTAGGGCTGTATTGAGCTGATTATAATTCTTAAAGAGCTAGTATGGCCAAACATTGCAGACAGAATATGTTATTCATTTTATTTTAAGTAGCCAGTGGTTACTTTTTTTATTTCTGAATTGCTTCCTTTTTTTTTCTCGTTAAAAGGTTTTCTACTTGGCAGTATTGCTGCATTGACATCTTCAAAAAATTACCTATCACCATGATGAAGCTACTCTAATTATCCTATATTTGTAAGCTAGTTACACCCCTACTCCTTTGTATAGTTCTAAGTTATGTTTTAACTAATGGGTGCACCTTGTTACTATATTGCTGTTTGGCACTGTTTACTCCCTTGGCCCCTCCCCCCAGGATGCATCTGGGATGAGCTGCAGCCAGCTCAGTATATCCTTCCTGATGCAACATTTGAAATAAATTGCCAAAAAATTTAAATAAATGACCAAAAATTTAGCTAATTAGGTGTCACGTGAAGAACAGTACTTAACCTGACATGGTGAAATACTTCCAGATATTTCCCAATATTTCTAATTAAAAGATTCTCTCTGGTGGCCCTATAGAGGTACTGCTGGCATGCAGGGAATTTCTCTAATGATATCACAGAAACTTCAGGAACTCTCTGACCATGTTAACTGCTGTAACTTTACCTCATCAGCAGTGCGACCTCCCTCATTGTGACCCACTCAGGAATGCATGGTTACAGGCCTCCAGTTGTGGACAGCCTGGATAGGTAGTTGCAGGTATGGTGTTTTTGCTCACACTCCCTGTCCCATGACTGTGACTGAGGTGGCAAAGAGCTTGACTGTATGACTAAAGGACCCCACCAAGATTCCAACTTCTTGAGATACCAGAGGTACTCAGCCAATGGCTAAAGAAAGCTTAGGGAAATGCACCAGACATATTTCACAAAGTAACGAGGCAGAATGACTGCTTCAGTGACAGATTGCAATGTAGGAGTTAAGATGAAGCAGGAGTGAAAGCAGTGAAAGGGAATGCAAAGCCCTCAAAACAGTGAAGAAGCAGAACATGAATATGATAAATGAACAGAAGGAGTCAAAGGGGAGTAGCACCAGGGGAAGTAGAAGCCAGCAGGAAAAATCAACCCAGAGGGAGGACAGGCCAGAAAAAAAAGATAACAAAGAGAGCCCAGAAATATATTTAAGGCAGGTAGGCAGCTGAAGAATACAGGTCCCTAGACCAAAGAATAACCAGGCCAAATGTTGAAAAATGCTGAGATGTTTAGAGCTCATATGAGCAAGGAAGCCCAATAAAAGACAAAGCAGCATAAATCCATGAGGCATACTGAGTCATGGAATTTGGGATTTGAGAAGAAGTGAAGAAAACTTGATCCTGGCAGTAAAAGGCAATGGTAAAGAGATGGAGCATGAATCATATACTGTAGATCTGAGAGGCAGGGCAGAAGCAGAAGTTGAAGAAGATGAGAAAGCAATAGCAGGACCTTTAAGTCCATGTAGAAGACAGCTGAGTGTTGGCCTCAGCCAAGAGACAGAAACCATCATGGAACTTGAAGATGTGCGTCAGTATCGTTGTGTCAGAGAGGTGTAAAGCCTGTAGCTGGCAACATGGAAGGCCACATAGATGGTGGAATGTGAAGCCTGAGGTAGGAGGTGGATTCACAAGGCAAGAAGTAGCAATTGCTGCAAATAAAAGAATGGCAAGCATGAAGCCCAGTGTGAAGAGCAGCCCAGCAGGTGGCTTGGATGCCATAACAAAATGAGCGTCTGTGTTGGACATGACAGAGGCACCCTTCTGTGGTGCTCAGTGAGAGGGGGATGTTTGAGTTCCCGTGAAGCTCCTGACCGCAGGATCAGATCCTTAAAATATTAATGTTTGAACTGGACCGCTTAAAATTCCCTTCTATAGAGTACAATATTAACTCAGTTTTCCATCATAATGTACCTAACTTTCTAAATATTGATTGTGGACCTACCCAATGGCACGGGGTCATAATGTCGTGGTCAAAACCATGCACAAGAACGATGCTGCATACAAAGCAGCATGCAAGACAATAATGTCGGTACAACACTCCAGCCACCACAAACAAAGTGCACACTGGAGGAATATCTTAGTTTTTGCTGGGGTCTCCACCCACTGCACCCACCAATGTGGGGGGCTTCACCCCCACACCCCCGGGACTGATTATAATCAACTCTGTGGGGTCATGGACTTTACGGGGAAAACAAATTGGACCAGAAACATTTTCTTTTCCCCAAAAAAGCTGCAGCAGAGTGGGACCTGGGGAGAACTGAACCACAGTCCCAGGTCCTCAATACTGCCATAGGCAGGTGCTCTGGCCACTCCACTATGGGAGTGGAAAAGCTAGGCACCACCCCGACATCATTCTTCACCTTTCCTACTGGCAGCAACAGTGACAGGGGTAGCGGTTCTTACTGCACGCTGAAAAAACCCTGTCACCGTAGGCCTATTAGCACTTCTTACAGTGCTGTATTTCATGCACAATTCTCTCAGGCTACATTGACCTGGTACCCTACCCAGCAGCAAAGATAACAGGTTATCTTGAATGCGGGGTATGTCATCTACATAGAGAACACAATTTAGCTTTACAGATTACCAGTGGGGTTGTATAAAGAGTATCATGAACACGCAAATAAAAACTCTTTAATCTTAGATAACCTTATCTCTGCAATGATATACAACTCAATGTCTCCTTTGATATTTTCAATAGCTACTCCATGCCTGTCTCTTTTTTGCTCATTCTCTATTCTTCTCCTTTTTTGCCTCTATTACATCAATACAAAAACACAAAATTCTTTGTCAACTTTCTGCAATCCTCTTTCAAATGTTGTCTTTTTTTTTTGGCCAAGAAATATATTCTCTCAAATGAAACCAGATTTCTTCTGAACCTAAGGAGTTCCAGCCTTGACTTTGGAACCATCATGTGAAATCTTGGGTTGTTTCCCATTCCTGACCTCACATTCAGCTCTTCTCTTTCACACATCTAAAAGGTTTCATACTTCTACCTCTGGAATTTATCTTGTAGTCAGTACTGTATTGACCTCCCCTCCCATCAGATGCTAATGAATGCCTTCATTGCCTAGAATCTTAACTACCATAATGCCTAACCATAGGGGCTCCCCAAATCTGTGTTCTCCAAGCTACAGTTACATTTCCTTATAAATACTGAATGCAAGGGGACACATTCCAGTACAGTAACAGTGACTAGTTTTTATTCCTATCCATGATTGAAGGCAGTGTAAAATATTACTATTTGCCATAAATAAATTAATTAAAATGATCCTAGCACTTGCCCTGACCTGCCTTTCTGATCTGACTGTCCCATCGTCTCCCTCCTGCCCCCACTGCTCCTCCTTTTCAGGCCTTGTTTTGGTCCCAGAATACAAATGGCAGGAAAATACATCAGTGCTTCCTTAAAGCTGCAGTTCATCACATTTAAGTAATAATGCATGACAGGGTGTGTGTCATGCTGGGATAATTTCATGTTTTGGGTGTTTGGCATGAGGTTGCAGACAGAGTGAATTCAATATCCAATAAGATATATTATCTCACACAGACACACCCTAAAGTGCATTATTGCGATTATACAATGGCTGTTTTGTAAAAAGAAAAAAAGAAAGAATAAAAAGTACAATTTAAAAGAAGATTTTGTGTCATTATCTGAATGGGTAGTTATACTCAAGTGCTGTTGTAATGCTTTGTCCAGCAGGTGAAGCTGCTGTGATGTTGATGTGGTTTCTTCTCCACTTTAAATTTAAATGATCCTCCATGTCCTCTCAACTGTATGTTTTTACTTTTCAGTTTTCTTCTTTCTGTCTTTCTCGCTCTATCCCTCTTTATTGTAGTCCTCTGGCCCACTGGGTTGAGTGTGGTAGTTCCCCTTTCCCCAGCCCTCATCCTGCTGACTCATGGTTTACATGGTTCCTCTCCCCAGCACCCTCCCTACTGACCAATGGTGTGTGTGGTTCGTGCAGTGATGGTTTGCCACATTTGTCTGGTCCTCCTACTACAGTTGGTGTATGTACTAGGAGAAAGAAGAATGGACCATAGGGTTTTGAACAGCACAGTGCTCACCTACTTGCGTCTGGCTGTTTTTTTATGAACAGGAAGTGGTGTTGGTGGGGAGGGCTAGAGTGAAGCCGGTCATGGTGTCAGCTTCCATTTTTCATCATCCAGCTTGGATCCTTTCGATTCCTGGATCTATGCTCATTACTTGCTGACCTGATGGCTACTAAATTGTATGCAATACTAACAGCCAGCAACATTAACACAGCTCTCGAGTTCCTCAGTTTCAAATTCCTGTCAGCTTTGGATCATCATGCTCCCCCTGAGGAAAACTTGGGTATGAGGTTCACACCTCCCTTGGATCTTGGATGAGTTGCTGGCCTGTTACTGTGCACGTGACCTTGCCTGGTGGACCCCAAGTCCACTGACTCCCCATCTGACCTTGCTAAATATAAGCCACTTAATAACTCCTGTATCAGAGCTACTAGGCTTGCAAAGGCCAACTACTTTGCATCTATACTCCAGAACAACCTTAACTACCCCTCAGTGTTCTGGGAGATTATCCACACCCTCTTATTTCCAGCCTCCCAGACCCTTTCTCCCATCCTCAAGGTGGGTGAATCCCCATCTCTAATCCTGCTGCAGTTGCCTCATCTTGCAACTTCTTTTTTCACCAACTGTGCTCCCTCCTTCCCTTCTCTTCTCCAACACCCCCTCCTGCTCTGCCTCAACCCACATCCCCATATGACCCTTCTTATTCTCCCCAACCAATCCCTCTGAGACATTCAAGGCCCTCTTAACTCTTAACACACACAAAGGAGGGAGATGTGATGGCCTTGACCCTAAACTCTTGTCTTCGTCTGTTCCGACCATTTCCCTTCCCATCACCTACCTCCCCAATTGCTTCTTGTCACTTGCCTCAGTCCCTGATCTGTGGAAGCAGACCACTGTCAACCACTTTTCCAAAGGGGGTGACTGCTCCCTTTCTGGTAGCTACTGTCCCACCATCCTTCCTTCCCTTGCCAAATATCAGGAACACCTGATCCTTTCCCAACTCTCCCCTTTCCTTGACAAATCCTCATTCTTCACTTCATTCCAGTCTGGCTTCAGGAAATCCCACTTCACCACCACTTCCCTCCTTAGGCTCACTGACTCCATCCATGGACCAGGTGCTGGTCACCTCTGTCATCTTTGTCAACCTGGCCAAAACTTTCAGCACTGTTGCCCACCTCATTCTCATAGGTAAGCTAAAAGCAGCTGGGCTTTTTTTCTCCTCTGTTGAGTGGTTTTGCTCATACTTTGAGGGTAGGACCCAAGCTGTATGTATTGGTGATGCCATCCACCCTCCTCTACCTATCTGCTCTGGCATTTCCCAAGGATCTGTTCTTGGTCCCTTCCTGTTCTCCATTTTCCTAAATGAGGTTCCCTTTGCCTGTTCCTCTATATATCCATTCATACGTACGCAGATGACATGGTTCTGTTCGCCTACGTTTTGCACCACTTACCTTGTGCTTACTCTCAATTGTCTATTGCATACTTTATACTTAAGCAATAAGGCATGACATGGTGTGCATTATGCTGGGATAAGCACAGCATCCAGTATGGTAGTGAGCACTGAGCACTCATGAGTGTTCTGCTGCAGTCCAGTCAGTGCGCATGTCTGGGATTTGGTGCTATAGAGAAGTGGATGACCCTCTTGCACACAAGCCAGTGAGCATAGTCTTCATGCTATGGTGGCACAATGGTAGCAAGATCAGTATGATACATACATGGCTGTGGTCAATGTGAGGCACTGGACAGTCATGAAACAGTGTCAAGTGGCAGGCACCCACAACCATGCCAGCAGACAAGAGTGAGCATCACTGACAACACAGTGCCAATCAGAGAGACACAAACACAGGCACAGGGTGTGTACAATACTGGTCAGCAGTGTACAATGACAAGGGGATGTAAACCAGATGTTTGATTACCAGGGACGGTATAATGTAATACCTGCCATGCAGTATAATGGAGCGTGGTAGTGAGGCACAGGATGGCTAAGTACCATGATCCACAGCATGCATGGAGTTTGTGATGGTGGAAGGCATTCATGGGTCTTCAACCACACAGTTGTGTGCTCTACTGCCCAAGATTACCATCCTTGTCTTCCATGCTTTGACATAGGCATGGCCTTTTGGGCTGCTGTTGTGTGGGTGGTGTCTGCTGGTACACATCCTAGTGTCTCCTCAGACTATATGAATGCAAAACACACTGGGTACATACATCCCCGGAACAAAAGGCATGTCATACCAGGAGCACAGTGAAGGATGCATATAGTTGTGTGGCTTACACAGTGAGGAAAAAGCACACATACCCCTCTGTTGTGCACCAGTCATACACTTGACCAAGGGACAGCTGGCCCCCATATGTGCACATACAGCATTCCATACTGCCATTGCTGACAACACTTCCTCACAAGTATATGTTTGCTATCACCATCATACGCTTAGGTATGTACCATGTATACAGACTTTGTGTCCTGTAGTGCCGACTCTGCATACAAGTGCTAGGGATTTCATCTCAGACATCCCTCTGTGATGCTGGGTCTTAGGGTGTTTTGTTCTTGCTACCACTATTGTTGCACTGAGATTCAGTCTTCTGTGATGCTTGCAAACCACTGACATCTAGCACTTCAACTGCACAGATACTGTCCTCACCTTCTGCCTGTAGGCTCTACAATGCTGGTTCGACAACTAACTTGTCGACCACCATCATAGCGATGGATTTATGTCAACCGCAACTTGCAGTTTACATAAATCTGACTGGAGACCCTGACTGTGTTTTCACTGGGGACTTTGCCCCCGCACCCCTCAATCTCTAGGATTCTAACTCTGAGTTGGAGTTGGATCAGGAAGGGGGTGCAGGACCAGGAGACAGAGTGCTGGGGTCTCGGGTGGACTATTACAGCAAAAATGTTGATGTTGTCGGCATCAAAATTTTCACTGTAATAGTGTCACCGTACAGTGCTGTGCCACTACTCACACTCAGATGCTCATGTTTCTGTGGCTGTTGGTGGCACAGAGGACAATTAGACCAGCTCTGGCTGGTCTAACCCCAGGCAGGTTCTGCAGCCTTCCGGTGCATTTGAAAATCACAGTTTAGGGGATATGGCAGCACTGTTCTGGCGCTTGGCCCCCTCCACCATGGTGTAGCCATGAAAAACAACACAAGGATGGTGCAAGCCTGGCTGGAACAGGTGGTTCCTCCCATCCAACGTAGGCTGTGATTGAAAATAGGGAATGGCGCATGGTGTGACACACGGGGCTCCCCCATCTCTACCTTTTTTATTCTTTTAGGTGACAAACACTAAACAATATTCACAGCAGGGGTTCCGGTATGCTGCTTCATCTGTTCATGTGACTCTGTGTGTTTTGGACTTTCAAACATGATGTCCATAAATTGTCTTTTTTTTATATCCTATATAGGAATATTTCCATTTTATTTTAGATGAAACTGTGGTTACACTACTTATTAATCACTCCCTATTAATATAGTGAGGGAGGTTTGAACTATTACATATAGAAATTTTACCTAAGGTGCTATGGACTCCACCATGTGTGGGAAGTCCCCCAAAAAGTTTAACGAAGGTGTTTGTCAGATATATCAATTTGTGGTTTCCCTGGAGTGTTGCAGTTAAACCACCACAATCAAAATCAATTCACTGAAGGTAAATTTATGGTCTCTTACAGTGTGTGTTCCCTTATGTGTAGTACCTGGCAATTTTCTGCCATGTTTTTGATTTATAAAACTGCAAATTCTTATGCTTTTTATTCACTTGTACATCAGGATTTCACTGATGTTTGCAGTTCACTTTAAGTATGCACTATTTAAGAGGGATTTCAGAAACCCACACTTCATCTCTGAAGAAGCCTGGCAGCAGCCCAGGTGAAATTTTAGATGTGAGGGATGTCATTTTGGTGTGTCCTGCTGTTAGATGCAGCACTGCACAGTCTCTGTGAGTTTGTTTTAAAATGTGCACTCTTGTTGTACCGTAAAATAAACTTGCCAGGAGTATGCCTCGAATATCTATTCATTATTTGTGGGCTGTGGATGCAATACTCTTTTGTTGCTGCTTGCTTCAAGTTTTTGTTTCTATGTACACCATGGCGGTTCCTGGTGCTGCATCCCATCTGCTCTTTTTGAAATTTATTTTAGAACCAGATCATATCAGAGGGCTGTGGGTTCAGTTCCCACACCTGGCACTTGGGTTAATATCTCAATACTGATACTGTAGTGCAGCATGGAGGTGTGTGTGCTGCACTTCTGAGGTGCCATCTTTCGGTTGAGACATTAAACTAAGGTCCCATGTACCTGGATTGGTGGTAGTTCAGGTGGATGTTAAAGAGCCCATGGCGCTTATTGAAAACAGTTGGGGAATTTCCCCAGTGCCCTGGCCAAATTTCCCCCATTCACTGGAAATACCACAAACAGCTTAATCTGGTTCAGTCTCACTTGGCATTCATCTGAGTGGGGGTAATTGTGAAGGGAGGAGGGGCAGCTGCAAAATAGGGTGCTAGCTACCAGAAGACTTGATAGACCGTGTGGCCTGTATCTGCTGGAAAGTAATAAGTAAGTAACCAGAGACTAGGGAAAATTCCAGCATATGTTTTAATACAATTCAACTTGACTGTATATTTTGTATCAAGAAACATCAATCATCAGCATAAGCTGCCATAGAAGGAAACAGTCCTCTCCTGGCCCAATAACCCCATCAATGGCCACATCCTGATCCAGTTTCCTCAGAATGGGATCTAGGCAAAATATATTTGCAACCCAGCCTTAACCCACATTGTACTGTAAGTGTTAATCCTAAATTCTCATTTCCAATGGGTCGTATTGTAGCTTAAGAATATAATATCCTTTTCGAGCTAACAAGGAACACAGGGATCCAATATTTTCCGGTGACAGAACAAAGATACTTATGTGGTACACTGTCAAAGGCTTTCTCTTGATCGAAGCTCTGGAGAAAGCCACGCATCTGACTATTTCCACCTTCAAATAGTTCTCATAGTAAAAATAAATTGTCTTGAATAGACTGCATATGTACCACACAGGCTTGGGAAGTGAAAATCAATGATTGTGCTGTACCTGCCAATCTTTTCTCTAAAATTTTTGTTAGAATTTTCCAATTCACATCTAATAAGCTTACTGGGTGCCAATTTTAAGTTCTTTTTTGGACCTTTTTACATAGAAAAATAAGGATGCCATCCAATATTTCTTGTAGTATCTTATTCTGTCTCAGAATATGATTACACATGCCTACCTCTCCAAAATCCTCCACACCAATATTTCATACAGTTGCCCTGGTAGACCATCAGGACCGGAAGCCACCTCGGTAAGAAGAAATAGGCTGTTGGTTAACTAGGATCTGCAGCTTATCCTGTAGGTAGGGAAATGAGCAGACTAGCTGGGCCAAGTGGTCCTTATCTGCCGTCAAAGTCTATGTTTCTGTGTTTCTGTAATGTATGTCATGCACTGCAGCCATTACTTCCTCCCTTGTGATTGGTGTTAGCAATGTAGCAACTTCCTGAAAGAAAGGTTCTGGAAGTCGTATTTTCTGAAAAAGGGAATCAGGTGTAGATAGACCTGATGCTTGGATACCAAGCAATTGCTGAATATACTGCGGAACCACTTCCTGACTTATCCTTCAGTTCCGCTATGCACCTTGCATCAACCCAGTTCTTGCATCCCTCATAGGGACTTACTGCGCCTTCCCCTGAGTTCTGTATTTTTGTTGTATTAACAAAGAAGTAGGATGGTCACACTGGTACTTTTTCATTTGAGCCTTTAATGGTCCTTATTTGCTTGCAACAGTCACATCATGTTTCCCTTAAGAGTGAAAGCAAATTGTGTAATTTTTTTTCTTTGATCCAAATATTTCAGATAGGTTTCATTACTTAGTTTTTATTTTCTCTATTTCTGAAAACAAATCTTCCAAGCCATGCCTGGTATTCAGCCACCAGGTCACATAATCGTAGTACGTGTCTAACACTGATTTCCTAGCAGAAAGCACATATTTTAAAACCAGTAGTATATGTTTATTCTGCAATGAAAAGGCATTTAACCTCCACATTCCTACCCCATTTAGGGGTTTAACTGGGTTGCCTATTCTTATTTCTGTTTAGTAGTAGTCAGTTGTTTCCACTGGCATCGTAACTTGATTTTTACATGGTAAGCACTCTGATAGAAACAAATAATCTATTCGGATTAAAAGAATACTTTTACAGAAGGTGTCGTTTGGAGGCTTACCAAGGTCTGCAATGCTGTCCTTAAAGTTGAATCGTCCTATACATAGAATTACAAAATTAAAAATCAGTATATGCTATTCCAGCTTTTTCACTCTTGACGGATAGTGACAGAATGCATTTAAAGCCCCCCCCCAAGAAAAAATATGACTGCTCTGACAGTGCTCAAATAAGGCTGTACCTGCTTGACAAGATCCACTCTAGTAAACTTTGTTTACACAGCATATATATTTATTAATCTTAAATTCTCTGTAGCCACGATGCTGTCTAAAAGTAACTCTCTCATGGGCACCAAGTCTACCAATCTGTTACCTTAAGTGTCTCAGATTTAAATAAAATACCAGCCGCTTAACAGAGAACTTCCCCTAACAACCAAAAGGCTGGTCTCTAATCCACTTCCTTTGAGGTCTACAAAGTTTCCCTATTGATGTGTAGTCTGGTGTCTTGAATGAAGACAATATCATAAGGTTAAATATTTTAGAATATTAAATGTTTTTGCACTTTTCTGCTGGTTCTTGATTCAAGTTACCTAAAAATCTGGCATAGTCAGTAATAATAAGAGAAAAACAGAAAAAAAACACCACACATTGTTATTTTTTAGCCCACCCACCCTTCTTCTGCCTTACTTTGCTGCATCTCAAAGCATGAGAATTGGTTGAGGCTTCCTCATTATATGTGAATGGGTTCATTTCAAGGATGCCACCGGAGGTATAAAATTGAGGGAGCTAATGCCCCATAGTCAAAATCCTAACAAAGCTTGGGGGTTCTGGGGGCATGCCCCTCTGGAAAATTGTGAGATTTTTACCTTCAAATGGTGGCTTTTCCTGCATTTTAATGGTGAAATATATGTTTCAGAAGCTTGGTTATCAGGACATCTATTAAATGGTACATGTGGAAAAATTTGGTTACCGGACCACTGAGGACAACGGAAAGAGACACCATTATCCCAGCAGATCTGCTGGGAATGTTACAGGACCCCAGAGCAAGTAAGAGACCAACCAGCAGATACCATTATCCCATCAGATCTACTTGGAAGGTTACAGGACCCCAGAACAAACAGCCATCACTTCCATATTGCATAATTCTGAACAAGTTACTTAACATTCCTGCCCTTAATCTCTCTGCATGACCCCCCTCACTCTCTCCTCAATTTCTGTAGCCTTTGAATCTCCCTGTGTGCTCCAAACTATCCCTCCCCTCCCCCTCTTCCTGGATTCTAAGTAGTTTGGGGATGACTTGTATGATTGTGTCTGTGTAGGTTGGTATATAAAAAGGCAGCAACATTCTCTCCCTCCATCTTTGGATTGTAAAGCACTCAGGAATACAGTCTGTGTGAAAGGTGCTATATAAATCAAAATTTATTTTCACACATGCCACAAGTACAGATCTTCCTTTTCTAAACTGCCAACAACTGTATAAAGACTTGTGCTGCACAGCCTTTTGGACTGTGTACCATATCTGTGCCTGTCTGAAAAACATACCTGCTGTGCAAGCAATGCTGTGTTGGCATGGCAGTTACTAAAAGGTGGTCACCAATCCCAATTCCCCCATTTGTGTCAATTACTGCCAGTCCTGTCCAGGTATTCCCTCCTACAAGGCCAGGCATGCCCAACCTCTCGTGCTTCTGAACTCACTGAATAGAGTCCAAGAGACTAGCGGAGGCAGAGCACATTTGTTGTAACCACCTCCCCCAGCGCTCCCTTCCAGATTGGGATCCAACTAAGCTGGGAGTGATGATGACAAATCCCTGCCCCAAGCTCTGAGGTCTCCCGTGGTAATGTCCTGACTCCTATCCCAATCTTCTCTTTGTTGACAGCATAGTACACAGCAGCCAGCTACCGGTGCACTCAGTCCGCTCACGAGACTTACTTTCATTTTTCTCCATCAGACTTGTGAGTGGACGAGTGTAGTGCCCCAAAGTTTGCCAGGCAAGCAGACCAAAGAGGACTCAGGCTTATTGACCAAACTGGCTGGCTTGACCATTTCCTGTCTCTATCCCTCTCCCTCCCAGAGCCTTCTGGCACTGGATCCTTTGTCTTGGTCAGTCCAGATCTCCGGCCATTGCCAAAAGGGGCCATAAATCAGCCCAAAGAGCTGATCCAAGACCCAGGGACCTGATCATCTGGCCAAAAGCCAGGTCTGCCCCAGGCTAGAAAGGGTCTTCCCTGCTAGCCAGGGGCAGTTCCAGACTGGGTGACTGACAAAGTAGAGAGCACAGGCGTACAGATGCTTGAAGGCTTACCTGAAGCTCAGGTTCATAGCTCCTGGGTGGCTGATCCTCTGTAGCCAGTGGTCCTTGGGGGTCTCCAGCAGTAGCAGCAGTCATACCCTAGCTCTGGAAAAGGTCCAGCAGTCCTCCTGATGGCCAGCAGCAGCCAGTTCCATAGGGTGAGCTTCCTTTAGTTGTCTGCTCCCTCAGTTTGCAGTTTTTGTATTGGGGTTTTCTGGGGTGTCCTGATGCTGGGTGCCTAGTAGTGCATGTAGCACAAGAGTCACATTCCAGATGCAAAGCACCGAGGGTAATTCTCACCCAGGCTCTCTTTTGTTTTAATAAAAATATGGCTTTGCAAGTCTGTTAGTTTGCTTCCTGTTATTTTGCAGAATAAGTGCAGCATGGTTTGTTTTTTTGGGGCTGCCATTGCAATTCCCCTGTCTCCCTTCTCCAGTGTGCTGGCTGTCTTTTGTTTATTTTCTGGCATTGGCATTGGGTGTTGCCATGCATGGGTCTGCCACTGCAGTCCCCTCTCCTTCCCCCTTTCCTTACTGCCTCTAGTGCGACTTGCTGCTCAGCAGGCTGTTACCCTGTCTAGCTTTGCTGGAGTAGTGTTATTTTTTTTTTCTCTTCTTTGTTTTGTTAAATTTCCTTCTCTTCCCCTTTGTGGCGGCTCCAGATTGCTTCCCATCCCTTTGTCTGGCCTTCTGTACTGGTCGCTGGGTGTTGTGCCCTTTCAAGGGGGGGTGCATCTTTATTTTCTACCTTCAATGTTGCCATTTTTTTTGTTTTTATTCTGTTTTGTGGGCTCCTAGAACCCCTTTCTGCTCCAGTCCCCTAGGCTAACCCCCGACTGTGGTCCTTCCCCTGTGGCACACCTCCCTACGAATGAAGTGATGTCCATTTTGGTGGGCGCTGGTGGTGGAGTTCCCCTGCTTAGCTCTCTTCCTCACCTCCCTTTCACACTAAATTTACTGCCACTATAGTCACAGATCCGGGTGCCCAGCTGACTGCAGTCCCTGCGGCATTCACCAAGAGGGGACCAGTTTGGGCGGACAGAACACGAGGTCTGGCAGCAAAGTGCAAGTGGGGTGAAACCAATGCCCAGACCACTAAAGTACCACCCTGCCAATGTACAGGGGCAACCAAGGAATCAGGTGGGAGCAGGGCTCCCGACCTCCACCACTAGCACCACCAATGATCGCAGCAGGATCCGGAGGACCCAGGCCAGGTGGAGAAAAATGAAAGTGCACTCCATGTGGTAGAGCTACAAAGTGCTGACTCTAAACCATGCTTCTTTTTTTCTCAAGAAGCAGTGAAGCTGTGATTCTTTAAATTTTGCTGGGAAAATGATCGGGGGGTGCTTGAGCTTACATTAGAGGGGTTTTAGCCTCCCCCAAAACAGTGTGGTGATGCCACTGCCATAGAAGACACATCTGACTCATCTTCTTTGTCCCACTACAATTTATGAGAAGCTAGTGCTGCACATTTATTTTCCACTGGGATTCCCTCTGTTCTTAAAAATTTTGCCTTGGGACGACTCCTTCTACTTCTCCTATGTGTAACCATCTGAAGCTGTTCTATTATCAGAGTGGAAGGAGGGGGCATTTCTTGATGAGGAGCAAGTTCACTGAGACCCATGTCTTCTTGTGCAAGAGTAGAAAAACTGGGCTGGACCAGCAACTCCATAATAAGTTCAGGGGGGACCCTCTGCCTGGGCCTGCAGTGGGAGAGTCTCTGGAGAGTGCACTTCTGAAACTAATGGAGATCTGAGCACTGTGCTTGTCAGTCACTCAAAAAGCTTTATTGTTTGGCAATATGCTATTACAGCTTAAAAAAATACATATGTAAACCCCCTACAAATGGGGGTTCCTGAAAAGTCTTCCTTGAGCTTGCAAATGCTCACTGCCAGGCTGCTGTCCTGCATTTTAGCAGTTTAAATTTGATTGCTAGAGAGTGCCTATATAGCTTCTGTGCATTGTCTCTTTAAGAACTGCCTGGATTGCAGTCATAAGTAATCTGAGAGGGATCTCTGCTGAAAGATGTAACTATTTGCTGAAAATCATTTAGACTGATAATGATGATGTAGTTTGTCTAACCTGCCTTCTTGCAGCAAGGACTGTTTTGTTTATCTCCACTATCGTGGTCCTGGACTGCCAAACTGGACCGATGAGTTCTGGTGGGACCTAAAATGGAGCTGGACTACAGGAGCTGTCTGGAGTCAAAATCTGTAGGAATTGTAGTTTTGAGTTTTTGTCATGTTTTTTCACCTGAAGGAGGAGCCTTTGTTGTGACTGACAGACAGATCAGCCAACCAAATCTTTTGGATTCTGGGGAAAGTCCAAGGCTTGCTGGCAGTTGAGTCAGATCTAAGTCGGGAGCTGAAGAAGCAACAGCTTGAGACAGTCAAGCAGCCGTCTGAGCAGTTTCACGCAGGAGAACTGTGGAACGGCCTGAGTTGTGGCCTGCATGTCTGCCTGCTGCCCCTGAGAGGGAGAGAAGAGAATTATTTCGGACTAAATCCAAGTTTGTGAGAACGAAGTAAGCCACTGATTTTTTTTACCAGGCTCATACCTGAAGAAGACCGAAGATTTTGCTGAATGATATTGGCCTGTCAGGATTTCCAGCTGTTTTTGAGTCCCCGATTTGTGCAGAGACATTGTGATCGTGACCAGAGAGCAGATTGCCTGGTATAGTAGAATTTCCTTACATGTAAATGTCGTGTGAGTTGTTAGTGGGTCGTGATTTGGTTCCCCGCTGTGTGAACTGTGTTCTGCTTGCTGGAAGCTGTATCCAGCCCAAAATGGACTGTCTCTGAATTTGTCTCCATTTGGCCAGGACCCAGCCAAACTACGTGTTGCACAGAGAAAGCCATCGACGAGAGACCTGCCTGGGGATCAGCCCCCTGCTCCACGCTTGAACAGGAACGATGCCTTGGCAATTTGTGTGGGCCCTGCTTCTCCTGGCACTCCAGATTAACCACCTGCTGTCTCAATTTTCATCTAGCCTGTGTCCAATCTTGGGTATCGTGAGTAATCATCAGGGTAGCCCCCTGCAACAACAGCCTAATCTAAAAGTGTGTCATCTGATTGTCTTGTTGTTTTCTTTTCATGAACTGAGCCCTCCGGCTCAAGATTACAAATAGTGTGCGTTGTGCATGTTGTTTTCTTCCATACAGGGCCCCAACAAGCTGCAACGCTCCTGGCTAGCCCACCATTTTCCATCTAGGTATGCAGAGTGTGTGACTGTTTATGGACCCTGAAGTGCATGCATAGCTGTTTGATTGATACAGCCTTTAAGCAAATTAACCTGATTACACCCCTCCCTTGTTCAAGTCCCTTAAATAAATCAGATCTAACTCTTTTTTGCATTTACCCTGACTGTGGTTCCAGTTTGTGCAAGAGTACTATACTGCTGTTATTTGCTGTGTATAACCTTGTTTTACAGGGGGTCCCCAGGGCTGGGCCTGAGGAAAGCCCTGGTGGTAGGTGCAAACAGTGTGGGTACTTGTGTGGTGTATCAGGGGTATTGTGAAAGTGATTACTGTGTATTGTTCTGGCCACTAGTAAGGAAGGGGGGTGTTACAGTGTCCTGGAGGGCTGTACCCAGGTTAGCTTGACCAGTACCAACCCTGACCTCCGGGTGGAGGCACCTGTTTCAGAACTCAGGCCCCTTAACCTGCTACTAGCCAAGCAGGCAGGGGTAGTAGCCCTTGGGATAGTGCCATCTAGGAGTTACACATACAATAGCAACAGTGACTAGACATGTAAAATTCTGATAAAAATTCAAACAAATTGTTTAGTTGCTGTATTGGTCCTTGTAAGAACAGATCCAGAAGCAAATGGTTTGATATATTTTATTGGACCAACAAAGATGTTACAAAAATTCAGATAAAAATTCAGTCATGTATACATACTCAGAATACAATACAAGATGTTATCACTTGGAAAATTTGCAAATATATGTACAAATCCATTTTCCTTAGTGAATTAAATCCACGATACCAGTGGACTGCATTAGTAGAAGGACCAAACATATTATAGTGGCCTGCTAAGATAAAAACACAACAAGCCATCCTGCCCAAAAGTGAGAGATGACAGAGGTTATCCAAAATGGGGCTACTCATTCAAAAGATCACAGCAACCTTCTAGGAAAGGCTGCTGCTCCTACAGTTCCTTCCTATCTTAGTATCTTTACTTCCAGGCTGGGGGGAAACATAAGTCATTGCTAGTATGTATACCTTGTACGAGGCCCAGGCTCAGTATATGAAGCTATTTTGACACATGCAAAAACCTGGCAAGATCCCAGTCTCCTGGCAAGAAAGGACCCGACTACGGTGGCCATATTAATCCACCAACCTAAATATCCCTATACGAATATAAACCTATTAGGGCAGGCACTGTGCCTGTGGGGGGTTGTTGTGGGCTCTCCCCTTACAGCTACAGATATTTCAGGCTATAAACTGGATGTTGTAGAATCGGGTTTGGTCAAAAAAGATCCCACCATCCTATTTTCTGAATCTGCGTGTCTTTTCTGCTGGTGTTTCTGGGCTACAGGAACATAGTACTCTTGCCCTGCTTGCTCCACAAGGTCATTGCTGTTATACAATGCATACTGATATGGCCAATCCCTGAACACAGAGAACATTTAACTTAATCACTTGCATCATTTAAGTGTCATTGTGACCCACACTGAAAACAGGACAGGCTGTCCAGCATAATATATGAAGCTCCTATTACTCCCCAAATAGAAACAACTGGGGAGATGTTTGAGACCAGTGTCAGTTTGTGGTAGTCACACATTCATGCACCACCCTCCTGTCCATATGTGTTCAGAATCCATTATGAAATCTGGGGGATCCAAAACTGTGCATCTGGATTTTAGCCAGTAGAGAGTGTCGGATATACAAACCCCCTCATTTTTAAAAATCACAGTCATTGTCTTGACTATAGGCTTAGTGAGAGGGATGACAAAGAAAGGGGATCGTAATGGAGTGCGTTTAACCTCAAGATGCCTTTGCCAGGATTTTTCTAAACCATGAGCAGTCTTAAAGCTGACAACAAAAACTGAATTGCCACAAGTGTGAATAACCACATGTATTTTAGTGGCTAGAAAGACCAGACTGTTTTTTTTTTTAGTAATGTCTGAGCTACAAAAACCTGGTCTGGGGGGTTCCCCTATCCTCCTTTCGTACTTTATTCGGATCTCATTCCTCTTCTTTGCTGGCTCCATGGGAGTGTGGAGTGACAGCGTATGTTCTCCCACTAGTCCCTTCATCTTTGGATTCCCACTATGGGGGCTGCCTGGATGGGCCTTGGTCAGACTCAGATTCTTTGCCTGTACTATGTGTGCTACATCTTCTGTGTGGGATGTTGTTACTGCTCCTCCTATTCCTCTGAGTTGATACCTACCTCCAGCCAGGGGTAATGGTCAGATGTCTCCCAGGTACATCAGCATGGAGAAACACTGACCGCATTGCTAAAATCATGCAGGAAGCAGGAGAAAACATTGATGTCCTGGTACACATAGGGACTAATGATCTTGCCAGCTGGTCAGTTGTGGAGACCAAGGAACACCTGACCAGGCTGGGTGACAAACTGTCATCCATTTTATCTGGCATCTCCTTCTCTGAGATCCTGCCAGTCTGGGAGAGGGGGGCAGATGGACAGAAGGTCAGAGAAGGGGAGACAAGAGAGCTAAACATGTGGCTCAAGAGCTGGTGCCAGGAAAAAGGACACAAATTTGTAGGTAACTGGCAACAGTTTTGGGAGCGAAAGTCCTTTAAATTTGATGGACTGCATCTGACTAAGGAGGGAGTTAATGCATTGGGGCAGAAGTTTGACATCTTTGCAGAATATTTAAACTAGCAAATGGGGAGAGAGGTGCAGCATCCAATACGTCAAATGAGAAGAAGAACCTTCCCCCCTCAGCTGGTGATCAAACAGGAGCTGAACATGTTTGTAGTTCATTTACATCACCAGGTAAAGAAAAAGGTCTGGCTCCCCATACGATGCACAGGGGAAATGCCGGACCTCGCCCAACAACTAACACACCAAAATCTGGCCAATGGAATATCATGTACACAAATGCTCGTAGTCTAGGAAACAAGATCCCAGACCTACAGGCAACAATGATAGAGGCTAAACTGGACACAGTAGCCATTAGCGAGACATGGTTCACCAGTAACCACACTTGGGAGACTTCAGTACCCAGCTATGTACTGTTCAGAAGAGACCGAGGTTCAAAAAGGGGGGGTGGAGTGGCCCTTTATGTCAATGAAAATATCAAAGCTACAGAAATTCAGAATACACACAAGGAGCCAGAAAAACTGTGGGTCACTCTGGAAACAGGAAATGGGACTGCCATATGAACTGGGGTTGTCTACAGGCTTCCAGACCAGGGGGAGGGCATAGACACATTACTGTTAGAAGATATACAAAACATGACTGCTAAAGGGGAGGTTCTAATAATGGGAGACTTCAACATGCCAGATACAGATTGGTCAATACCAGCAGGAACATCTGCCAGAACTAGACACATAGTGGATTCCCTGCAGGGGGAGGGCCTCAAACAACTGGTATAACAACCAACAAGAGACAGGGCTATCCTAGATCTAGTACTGACTAACGGGGAAAGGATCACAGATCTCCAGGTAGAAGGTCACCTGGGGGCCAGTGACCATCACATGGTATGGTTCAATTTGGCCACTAGAACTAAATCATCCCATTCAAAGGCAAAAATATGGGACTTCAGAGGAGCTGACTTTGATAAGATGGCCAGCAGAGTTAAGCAAGCCCTGGCAAGAAGAAATACAGGTGAGGTGATGCAGGCAAAGTGGGCAAGCATTAAGGATGCAATACTTGAAGCAACATCCCATTGTGTTAGAGAGAAAAGCAAGAGCAAAAGAAAAAGAAAACTACTTTGGTTCTCAAGAACAGTAGCAGAAAAAGTCAGAGCCAAAGGCTGGCCTTCAGGAAATATAAGGAAATGCAGCAGGACGAAGATAGGGAGGCATACCAAACTTTCCTAAGGGAAGCAGGGAAGGCAATAAGACAGACAAAGGCCCAACCCGAGAAAACACTAGCACAAACAGTAAAAGAAGGTGACAAGACTTTCTATAGATACATTAGTGAAAGGAGAAAGTCTAGAGGGGGTATTGCTAAGATCAAAGGGGATAAGGGGGAGTGTGAGGAGGAGGAACAAGGAAAAGCATCTATCCTAAATAGATAATTCTGCTCAGTATTTACTGAGGAAAAGGTAGGGCAGGGCTCACAGCTCAGCACCATGGACACAGGGGCAGAGAGATGTGCACTAGTCCCTTCAGAAAGGAAAGGGTCCTACAAGAGCTCATTAAGCTCAGGGTGGACAAGGCAATGGGACCTGATGGTATACATCCCAGGGTACTAAAGGAGCTAAGGGTGGAACTAGCAGAGCCATTATCAGAACTGTTTCAGGAGTCTCTGAGCACAGGAGAGGTCCCAGAAGACTGGAGAAGGGCTCATGTGATCCCACTCCACAAGAGTGCTAGCAGGGAAGAGGAAGAGAACTACAGACCAGTCAGTCTTACCTCAGTAGTGGACAAGATTATGGAGGCACTCCTTAAGGAAAGGATAGTGCAACACCTGGAATCCATAGGAGCACAGGATCCAAGACAGCATGGGTTTGCAACAGGAAGGTCCTGTCAAACAAATCTCATAGATTTCTTTGACTTGTTAACCAGAGTGGTGGACCAAGGGGGAGCAGTTGATGTCACCTATCTTGACTTCAGCAAAGATTTCGATACTGTTCCACATAGAAGATTGATTAATAAGCTGGGTAGGTGTGGGCTGGGTCAGAAGTTGGTCAACTGGGTGGCAAACTGGTTGGCGGGCAGAAAACAGAGAGTGGTGGTAAATGGTATACAGCCAGAAGAGATGCAAGTCACAATTGGGGTACCTTAGGGATCAGTCCTGGGGCCCGTCCTCTTCAATATCTTCATCAGTGACGTTGTAGATGGACTGGAGGGTAAGATTTGTCTGTTTGCAGATGACACCAAGATCTGCAACAGAGTAGATGATCCAGATGGGGTGGACAGAATGAAAAGAGATCTGGATAAACTGGCAAAATGGTTGGAAGAGTGGAAACTGGGGTTTAACGCAAAGAAGTGCAAGATCATGCACATAGGGAAGAGAAACCCTAAAGCCACCTATAGGTTGGGATGGGAGTTGCTGGCAATCACAAGGGAAGAAAGAGACTTAGGCATCATCATCACAGATGACCTGAAATCATCCAAACAGACAACTAAAGCAGTATGTAAGGCTAGAGGGAGGTTGGGGTGTATTAGTAGGGGTATCACAAGTCAAAAGAGGGAGGTAATAATCCCTCTTTACAAGAAACTGGTTAGGCCCCATCTGGAGTACTGTGTGCAGTACTGGAGGCCGTACCTGCACAAGGACATTAACAAAATGGAGGCAGTCCAGAGAAGGGCAACCAAAATGGTGCAGGGACTGCATCAGAAAACATATGAGGACAGATTAACGGAGCTCAATATGTATACCCTAGAGCAAAGGAGGGAGAGAGGTAATATAACCGAAACATTCAAACATCTTAAGGGCATTAACAAGGTGAAAGAGTCTAACATGTTTCAATATAATAAAAATAGCAGGATGAGAGGACACAGCATGAAATTAGAGGGAGGCCGATTAAGGGGGAATGTGAGGAAGTTCTTTTTCACAGAAAGGGTGGTGGATGCATGGAGCGGCCTACCTCAGGAAGTGGTGGATATGAATACAGTGCAGGGCTTCAAACAGGTATGGGACAGGCATAAGGGAGTGATAAAGATAAGTATGAATAGATAGGCCATTGACAGAGTACAGGCCTATGGCACATTCCTAAGGTAGAAAAATGGGCAGACTGGATGGACCTTGCGGTCCTTATCTGCTGTCAACTTCTTTGTTTCTATGTGTTATGTTCCAGCAGCTGTCTCAATAGTTCCTCTTAAGAATGCTCCTCTAATGCTCCTTCCTTAGACAGCAGAAGTTGGATTTCCTTTGCACTTCTCCACTTCTAGACTTGAAAAAGACTTAATTACAAAAGGTCTGGTTGGCAAAACACAACATGGATTTAGAGCAAACAGATCTTGTTTATCTTGAAACATGGTCTTCTATGGATATATCAGTAAAAAACTGGAAACAAATATACCTATGAACGTAGCCTATCTTGATTTCTGTACGGCTTTCGATAAGGTTCCACATGGACAACTAATCTCTAAAATGAGATCATTGGGTATTAACAATCAAATCACTAACTGCGTGGAAGAGTGGCTAAATGATCGTACCCAATGTGTATATATTAGAGGTCACACATCTGGAACTCTTACTGTGAGTAGTGGAGTGCTTCAGGGTTCTGTCTTGGGACCGATTTTGTTTGTCATATTTATATCAGACATGACTAAGGATACAAACAGTTTCATTATAAAATTCGCAGACGACACTAAAATAGCAGCATCAGCTGAAACTTCACATGACTGCCTTAAGCTAGCGAATGATTTAAAAACACTTGAAACTTGGGCAGATTAAAATCAAATGTCCTTTAATGTTGACAAATGTGTTATTATGCATTTTGGACATAATAACCAGCAATATCATTATAACCTAAATGGGCAAGTCTTAACATCTATAACTCAACAAAAGGATTTAGATGTATTAATTGATCCTGACCTATCCATTCAGAACCACTTTAATAATATCATAAATAAAACAAATGGACTAATAGGCTGTATAAAGAGGGAATTCACCTCATGGGATAGGGGATGTATTCTACCATTGTATAGGGCTTACATGAGGCCACACCTGGATTATTGTTCTCCCCTTGTGGAGCCCATATCACAGAAGAGATGTGAATAGACTAGAGGGTGTGCAACAGAGAATAAGAAAAATGGTCTCAAACATGTCCAGTAAAAGCTATGGGGATTGACTGGAGGATTTGGGGTATGTATTCTCTGGAGCAGAGAAGAAAAAGAGGGTCATATTATTTATGCATAAAATCTATAAGGATGAAGAGCTACTCTACCAGTTGGATATGTCTTACAGCAGTCGTAACTGTAATCTTAGAAGCCATAATTATCAGCTGTCATTAACATACCCAAGAACAAATAAAAGGAGATTCTATTTTACCTAAAAAATCATCCCCATGTGGAACTGCCTTCCAAGTTCATTACTGGAAAATACAGACCATGTTAAATTTAAGCAGGGTCTTGACAATTTATTGTTATGACCTATTCTCTGATATACCAGCTTGGCTGGAGACATGCTTATATGGGCCTTCGGCCTTCTGTATGTCTATGCCTTCCTAGTAAAATTCCTAGTATAATTCTTGCTGCTCTTCAAGAGAGTTGTGTCCATGTCCTGAACTTCCTCCCTCCCCAGTATAGGCTGACCCTCCATGTTTGGTTGGGGGGGGTCTCACAAACTTTCCTCTGTGCAAAGTGCTCATGCACTATGTTCTGTGCCAATTTCAGATGTGGGTTTTGAGTCAATTCAAACATAGAAGGAATGGTAATAGGAATGCCACTTGCCTGTGTTTGTTGTGAGACTGGATTCTCCATATCTTCCTACAGTATCGTTGTTTCCATCCTCACTTGAAAAGCCCTATTCACAGAACCTACAGGGTCTGTTACCATGAGTTTTCCAATACTGGAGGCTTTAACAGGACCTGGTAAGTGCCAAGGCTGACCATTTCCCTGCTTCTGTTAACCGGCCCTTCACAATATCCTCCTTGACTATCAAACCTAAGATAGACACAGAGCTGGTGGAAGGACACTGCAGCAGCCACCTCTGTGGTGTCCTGTTATTGTAGCCACTCAGTAGGCTTCCTGAGCATCCCGGCGTCATATTGTCAATCTTTTTAGAACTCACTGCCACAGATCCTGGGTCCCTCTTAAAGCTACTCAGCTGAGCAGAGTCATTCATTCCTAATACTTCGCAGGCATTCAGAGGAGTGAGCACAGTCAGCTGGGAAACAGCTGATTCACTAGCAACCGGCAGTTCTGTATGATTAAGCAATTTGACCTGATCCAAGGATATTGCATGGATCCCTATCTGCAGCAGTTACAACACTATCCCTGGGACTGTCGGTCTCATGACTGAGCTTGGAAAAGCCACATATTTCTTCTCACAAACAGCTGGATTTACACTTTCGGTGAGGACCTCTCCTGGCATTCTGGAAATCAAGTCAGCAACCTCCAGCTGATTTGAAGGAACATCTTCATTTATGGACACACTTTTCTGCACCAGTTTTTCCTGATTCTCATAGGATTGTCAAGATTTTCAGGAGAAATCTCAGAAGTAACAACAGCACCTTTTTTGTTCATTCCTGCAGTTTCCAAACCATGCTGCTGCATTGTGAAGGATTTCAATGTTTGCATCCATCTACTAACAGTGCAAGAAGGTGGTCTTTTTGTGTCTGTACACTTCTTCTAGGGATTCCTCTGCAGAGAACCTCTCTCTCATCTCAGAAGCTGCCTTCTGAGCAGACAGGACCATGGCTCTCTGGCTACAGCAAACAATGTGTTCAGCGTCTGATGATACTAGTACAGAGGCATGTAGAGATAGACCCTCCTTCTCCTTGATACTCCTGGCTTCATTGACACTCTGGGTGGGGAGAGAAGCAGTCTTTTCCACCCAGGCAGCCATGTCACTGTCCACTCCAACCACCACCACCACTCTTTCCTACAGGAAGCAGACAATGCTGTCTGCTGAGCAGGGGAGTTTCCCTAGTGTTATGGTCAATATTCCTCCATCAATAAAGCAGGTCCATGTGACCCCCCCCAGGATACATCTGGAAACAAGCTATCACAACTTAGTGTGCCTTTCCTATTCAAAAATTATAAATAAAATAAAGTAAAATAAATAACAAAAAGTTGTAGATTGTTTCCAGATGTGTCCTGGGGGGGTGGGTCACATGGACCTGTTTTACTGATGGGGGAATGTTGACCATAACACTAGGGGAAACTCCCTGTTCCACTCTTTCTGCCACTTCACCCTTGATAGCCCGCTGTCCTCCCACCAGTGTGTGCTCTACAGGACTCTCAATCTTCCCTTGCTACATGACCATTGACAGTCTCATTGTGCCAAGCTCATGACAAAGTACTGATCCCAGTCCTTGCCTCGATACCTCAATGATGTGTTAGCTACCCATTCCTCTCCTGTCTACTCCCTCAGAAGTTCTGACACCCGCCTTCTGGCTGTACCATGCATGTCCTCTTTGATTGGCCAAGCAGCTTTCAGACATCACATGCCCAAATTATGGGACTCCCTCCCTGTAAGCATTCAGCAATTGCCCCCTTCACAGCTCCTTGGCTACCTCATAAAAGAGTACTTCTCCATGACCTGTCCATGTGGCTAAGATGTGCCTGCATATGAACAGACGGTCCTGCCTAGTATCCGCAATCTGGTATTTGTCCCTGTTCTAGATGCTTGTTTATTGCATCAACAAGGTACTTCACATGTTATGAATTCATGTATTGTTACACTTTTAACTCATATCTCTGTATGTCATGCTGAATTTCTGTACACTCTATGTATTGGACGATTGTTTTTCTCTATGTTCCCTTCCCCCAGGATGCTAAGTGTGCCCTTCTGGTAAAACTTTTAAATAAATAAATAAATACTGGTGAACCATGAGTATGCTGCAGGGCCACCCCCACCACTTCCTGGGGGAGACTGTTCCATCTCCCCACCACCCTTTTAGTGAAGTAGAATTTCCTCAAGTTCCCTCTAAGTTTTTCCCCTTTTAATCTCATGCTGTGCCCCCTTGTTCTGCTATTTCCCTTCATGTGAAAGATGGGCCCCTCTGGTACCCTATTGTAGATGTACCTTTGATGTTTCCAAAACACATAAGGCCAGTAAAATAAGTACTAAGTATTTAAACAGTGGCAGAAAATGTTACATTGATGCTGTAAGACATGGCAAGGGATACCTTATCATTCTATACTTTTGAATACAGTGTTATGTTAATGCACATTTTATGAAATGTATCCATTGACAGAGCCAACCCTGCTGTTTCCAGTTGATACTGTTACTAGTGTTCTGTATTTAATATCAAGTATACTGTGGGTATATTGTACTTAAGAAGTCCCCAGTGCTTCCTACCTCTCCAACGCCAGATGAGCCTCCAATGGCCACATACAGCATAGAACCTCTTTGCACCCCCCCCCCATAGCTTGGAAGTAGGTTTTCAGCCTACTGCAAGGGGTCACTAGACTGGGGGACCTTGCCATTATCCTTCCCTGGCTGGATTTCACTGCTTCTAGCAGAACACACCCAGTTCTGGCCCCAGTTGCCTAAGCCCAGGTCTCCAGCATCCAAACAAGGTGCGCTTCTGCTAAACTTTCAAGTGGTACCAGGAAATTAATTCATATTTCCCTTATGGCACTTCTATGAATCCTGCAGCAAATCTCCTTTATGCTCTCTCTTCAGCTTTAGTAACCACAAGTCATTATGTTGTTATTCCTTTGTTGAGTGATTCCAGTGGAAAAAACAGAAAAATAAATCTTTGATGGCTAAGCTTGATATTCAGCGCCATGCTACAATTATGCCACTCTTGTTTACATAAGCTGAGATTTACCAGGAAGCTCTCCCTTTCTAGCTCATGGAGCCAGAGACAATTTTCCTTCTGAAACAGATGCTTGGTTATGAATTATGAACTCACATTTACATAGAACATGAATGCTCTTCACAGAGAAGGAAAAGTTTATAAGTTAATTCAGGTTCAGAGATTTAAAAGAACAATTAACCACTTCAGTGGTGTCAGTTCTGGACTGCAAATGCACATTTAGTGGAAAAGCAGCTACGCAGTTTTATTAGATGTTTTCACATTAAAACGACTCCTGCATTGTTAGCTATAGGGAGCAAATGTAATCTGGTAAGGAGTCAGAAGTGGTTTAGCCAAAGAGGTGTACCAATTTGGAATAAACTACCCCTGGAAGTAGTGGGCAGTTCAACCATGAATGAGTTCAAACTAAATTAGACAAACACTATAGCGAGAAAGGGCTAGTCTATTAATTTTGCAAGCATCACGAATGAAAGTACATTTTAAGCTCAGGTACTACCTATGATGATACCTATGATGATAAGGGCTCCAGAGGTCCATGTCAGGCATACCTCCTAACTCTTTGCCACATAAAGCAGGGACAAGGCTAAAACAGTCATGTACAAATGGTCAAAATCAGGGACACATCTTAAAGAGCTGGTGATACGTTCAGGAGAACTTTAACAAGGAGGGGCAGCTGCAGAATAAGAGGTGCTAGCTGCACATTCGAGCAGACTTGATAGACCTCTGGCCTTTATCTGCTGGCAAATTTCGTATGTTCATATGTTCGTAACAAAACCCAATATTTAGACACAGTCCAGCTTGTATTTCCCATTAGCGCTGTATTCCTCCTCTCCATTATTTATTACTGAGGTCATCTGTATGAAAACAGGATCTTTGCTCCTGAAGAGTATGTTTATTTCTGCTGCTTTCTCCCTACCTGAAGTCACAAAACACTGCTTGTGATATCACAGTTACTCCCATGGCAACAGATTGTGATGTCACAACTGAGGATTATGATTTAAAGTAGGGAGTAAGCTATAGAGGCAGATGAACTCAGAAAAAACTCTAGGGGATAAAGATCATATATTCATGCAAATTTCCTTAGTAATAAATAATGGGGAGGAGAAATATATAAAATATAAGTGGAATGCAGACAAATTTGTACCTAATTATTGTGCTTTTTAAAGTTTTCTTTGAGGCATCAGTAGCTCTTTAAGAAATGACCATATCAGCTAAGAAGCTGATATAACATTTGGCTTAGTGAGCAAATCATTTTCTGAAAGAGAACAAGACCATACTATAAACGTAATGTCTGGTATTACTTTATTATTCAAATTTCTAGACCTCAGTGACAAAAAAACCTAACTGAGGGAATGTTTGAGGCAATATCACAGACCTTAAGCAGTGTGCACGTAGGCCCAGTTTCCAAAAGGTTCGTGATTTGCATACTCCTGTTGGGCATCTGGGGCTGCAGAGGCATTGTTAGGTTGCCAAAAAGTCTGGTACCCTAGCCCTTAAAGACTTGGGAAGAATTGTAGAGCTTGTTATTTTAGAAACTATTTTTATCCCTCACCTGGCACTGCCATCCTACTGTATGGCTCATGGCAGGAGTGGGCACCCCCCTGCAATCTAAGACAACCTTGCAGCTGTAAAAATGATTAACGATGTGATGGTCAAGAGTACTGGGAAGGGAGGGTAGGCATTCTTAGAGGTGATAAGGCCTTTGACACTGTGCCACATAGAAGGCTATTAAACAAACTGGAGAATATGGGAGTGGGCAGGACAGTAGTGCAGTGGGTAGGTAATTGGCTGGGTGGCAGGACACAGAAGGTGGTAGTAAATGGCCGTCACTCCACAGAGGGAAGAGTGACCAGTAGAGTGCCACAGGGATCAGTGCTGGGACTGGTCCTATTCAACGTTTTCATTAGTGACATTGCGCAGGACCTAGAGGCAGAATTTCCCTGTTCGCTGATGACACGAAGCTCTGTAACAGAGTGGACACGCCAGAGGGTGTAGACAGAATGAAGAGGTACCAGCAGAAGCTTGAAGAATGGTCAAGGGTTTGGCAGTTGAATTCAATGCAAAGAAGTGCAAGATAATGTATATGGGGCACAAAAACCCGGAACAACATATCATTTGTGGGGTGAGGATATAGCATGCACCAAGCAGGAAAGGAACCTTAGGGCTGTCATCTCTGATGACCTCAAGGTAGGGAAACAGTGCAACAAGGCAGCAGGTAAAGCAAATAGGATGCTGGGATGCATAGGCAGGGGCATCACCAGCAGAAAAAGGAAGGTCATAATTCCACTATACAAGACACTGATGAGGCCCCACCTGAAGTACAATGTACAGTTCTGGAGACCTTACCTACGTAAGGACATAGGGTAGAGAAGGTTCAGAGGAGGACAACAAAGATGGTACAGGGATCGCATCACAAGTCCTATGAGGACAGGCTGCAGGACTTGAATATGTGCTCCCTGGAGGAGGGGGCGGGGGATATGGTAGAGACATACAAGTATCTTACAGGGAGGAACAGAGTGCAGGAATGCAGTTTTCCAGAGAAAAAGATGTTCCAGGACTAGAGGGCATGAGATGAAGTAGGAGGGAGGGCGATTCAGAGGAAACATGAGGAAGAATTTCTTCACGGAAAGGGTGGTGGACAAGTGGAACACCCTGCCAGAGGAAGTGGTGGGGGCTGAAACAATCACAGGATTTAAGAATGCATGGGATAGACATAAGGAAATTCTGGAGGTCATGGGTAAGGGGCAACAGACTTCTAGATTAACAGAAAGTGAACTTACAAGCTCGAGTGGGCAGACTGGGTGGGCCATAGGACCTTATCTGCCAACAGTGTTGATGTATGTATGTATAGATGTCCAGGGTCGCCCTCCACCACCTCTCTCCTCCCTTGGTGCTGTGGAATTCCACTGTAGGCCTCACTCACAGGCAGCATGCCCAGCGACAGTGGAGAACACCGGACCACTGGCATTTCTGTAGAAACTGGTGTCGGTAACATTTGACTGATGTCACGGTAACCAACATTAGTCATTTAGCATTCACAGTCTTTTTTTTAGTATGAGTTGGGGTGCTTTGTCCCCCACACCCCCATGTTAAAATAGAAATAGAGGTGTGGGAGCAGAGCCCCCCAACTAAAACAGAGGGACAAATGTGAGGCCCTGATGTGTTCTCTGCTGAGGTAGTGCTCTGTCGATTACTTTTTTTAGTTTGAGTTGGGGGGCTTCGTCCACCACACCCCCCATGTTAAAAAAGACTGGGTGTTTGGGGGTGAAGCCCCTCAATTCAAACAAACGAAAAATAATTTTAAATAATTGACAGAGCACTCCCTCAGCAGCGCACAATCACGGCTTCAATTCAAACTTACTTGTACACAATTACCGTAGCCTAGCTACGGTAAGGTAATGTAAAGATGTACACATTTGCATACTCATGTGGGATTCTAGAACACAGTTACGCAAGTGGTCCAGTGTTCTATGGAAATGCTGGTGGCCCCGTGTTCTTCATTATCACTGCATGCCCTGGGAATGGAGGCAAGCCCTCATGCCACACCACAGGGGGTCACTGCTGCTGCCAGCACTACACCAACCCTTCCTGATCAGAAACACACTGCCACTGGCTCCCCTTCCAGCAGGCACCTGGGCTCACTCTTGAACCTGGGTCACATGCGTGACAGCATGCTGCCATAACACTGAGCCATGGGGTGGCCCTAAACTGTAAATTATATTTAGAAAAAAAAACACATTTCTGCTGTGGCATTCAGGAACAGTTCTGCCCATGTTAAACTTCTGGGGCTCATGAAAATAGTAACAAAACTTTAATACTGTACACATTTTCAAAAGTAAAGCAAGTGAGATTTCTTGTAAAATATTTTAAAATAAATATCAGAAAATCAACTGTAAAGACAATTTAACTGTATATAAATCCTGCTTTATTACATGGGTAACGGCACTTTGTTGGTCTGAATTATTTGGTCAGGGAACTGGTAAAATAAACTACTCTAAGTTTTAAGAGTCGATAACAGTAAAAAACAAGTAAGGGGGAATTCATGAAACTGTGTTTCCTTTATTGCTTGAGAGTGGGTTGATTTCATAAAAGAAAGGATGTAGCTGGGAAAACTAAAATGTCAAAAGGTACATGAAGAAAGAAACTCCTCCATCTCCAAGTGACTTGAAGAATGCTCCTGTAGGGCTGAACTGCTTTCTCAGTGGGTAATAGGTGTGCTGCTGACTGTTGTAGGGTCTCAGAGCAAACAAATCTTAGCTGAGTTGGAACCTTTGATAGCATTAAGCCACGAGAAAGGAGGCTTCTACTAGGGAATTAATGCATGGTTGGGGGGGTCAGCACAAGGCTGAAGTGCTCCAACCTCCCCCAACCAACTCCCTAGAAGAAGTCTCCTTTCTCATGGCTTAATGTGCTTGTAACATGGCACGCGTTTCCAGAAATAAGCAGATTTATTATTTGTAATGGTTACTTGTAATGCAAAAAAATACATACTAACATACTAACATACTAACATACTAAAATGCCAGCAGAATAGGCCTAATGGTCTTTCGTGTCTGCTCGTTTGGTCAGCCCCCACCCTGGGTGCTGACCTTGCTGTCCCCCTCGCCTTCTCTGGCTTCTCCCTTCCCAGTTCCGGATATTCTTGCTGCATTGGATTTTGCTTCCTGAACCCTTCCCCTGTACCTGTCCCACCCCCTCTTGAACCCCTCCACTGTCTCTGCCTCCACCAGCCCCCTAGGTAGTGCATTCCATGGCTCTACCACCCTCTCAGTGAAGTAGCACCTCCTCCTTTCTCCCCTGAATCTTCCCCCCTCCAGCTTCCACCCATGCCCTCTAGCGGCCCCTTCCTCCTTCCTTCGAAGCACCCTCACTGTTCCTCCCCTATTTACCCTCTTCATGTACCTGAAGACCTCTATCATGTCCCCCCGGTCCCTTCTCTCTTCCAAAGTGTACATATTTAGCTCTTCGAGCCTCTCCTCATAGGTCCTGTCCCCAAACCCCAAATCATTTTGGTTGCCCTCCTCTGGACCCTCTCCAGGAGGTTAATGTCCCTCTTTAAGTGTGGCCTCCAAAACTGCACGCAGTACTCCAGGTGCGGCCTCACCAAGCAGTTATACAGAGGGAGTATCACTTCCCTCCTTCTGGAGGTGATCCCCCTAGCGATGCATCCCAGCAACCTGTTGGCCTTGGCTGCTGCCCTCCTACAAGTCTCAGAGTTGTTCATCTTGACATCCACCACCACCCCCAGGTCCCTCTCAGCCATTGAGACTTGTAGTATTTCCCCCCAGGGTGTACACTTGGCCTGGGTTTCTGGCCCCCAGATGGAGTACCTTGCATTTCCCTGCATTAAACCTCAGCTTCCACTTTCTAGACCATCTTTCCAGAGCCTCCAGGTCCCCCCTGCAGGGCCACCCTCCCCTCCTCCCCATCCACCACTGCCCCCAGTTTCGAGTCATCTGCAAAGAGACTCATCTCACTCCTGATTCCTGTCCTTATGTCAGATACGTAGGCGTTGAACAGAAGGGGCCCACGGACTGATCCCTGTGGGACCCCACTAATGACCCTCCTTGGGGAAGAGATTATCCCACCAACTACGACCCTCTGGGTCCGGTCCTGGAGCCAATTGCCTATCCATCGGATCATCTGGTTTCCCACCCCCATTTCTCCTAGTTTATCCAACAGGCCCCCATGAGGAACAGAGTCAAATGCCTTGCTGAAGTCCAGAAAGAGGACATCCACTGGTCTACCCAGGTCCAAGGCACTTGTCATCCAGTCATAGAACTCCACCAAGTTTGTCTGACACGATTTCCCCGGGATGAATCCATGCTGTCTATCGTCCAGGCACCCTGACTTATCCAGGACCCCCCCTAGCCACTCCTTGACAATGCCCTCCATCACCTTGCCCACCACTGATGTCAGGCTGACAGGCCTGTAGTTCCCTGCCACCTCCCTTGATCCCCCCTTGTGGATAGGCACTACATGCACCACCTTCCAGTCTTGGGGCACCCACCCTGTCCTCAGAGAGAGATGGTGAAAAGCTCTGCCAGGGGTTTCGCCAGGACATCTGCAAGTTCCTTCAGCACTCTAGGATGTAATTTATCCGGCCCGGTGCTTTCCTCCGTCTTAAAGGGGCTGAGGGCTTCCTCACTCTCTCTGCTGTGATTTCCACTTCCAGTACCTCTTCTCCCTGTAGCCCTCCCCCACCTGCCAGTGATGCCCCCCTCTCCCCAGATCTGCCGATTGGTAAGGGTCCCCCCCTCCTCATTATCTCTGTCTCCTCCCATGTATGATGCAGCATCCCCATTTTCCCTGGTGAAAACTGAGGTGAAGTACTCATTTAGTACCTCAGCCTGCTCCTCTGGGTCTTGTGCCCATCTCTCCCTGATTTAATCCTGCTAATCTGCCCCTTCACCCTTCGTCTTTCCCCAATGTATCTAAAGAACCCCTTTTTCCCTCTCCTAATTTCCCTGGCCAGGTTCTGCTCCTTCCTTGCCTTAGCCGCCCTCACCACTCTAGTGGCCCTTCTAGCCAACAGCTCATACTCCCCTCGATCCCTTTCACTCCTTGAGCACTTGAATTTCTTATAGGCTGCTTTCTTTCCCAGCACCACCTCCTGGACCTCCCTGGTCCACCCAACACGGTTTTTGGGCCCTACTTTTTTTTGTCTTACTCTTGCACAGGTGCTGGTAGCATCCTGCACCCTCTCATGATGATTTCCCACCTACTATCAGCGTCCATGTCTGACCCAATCCCATCCAAATGCTCCTAAGGATCCTTCCCATTTCCTTAAAATCCACCCCCCTGAAGTCGGTTACTTCCGTCTTTGTGCAGCCTTCTACCCCTCCTAGGTCCAGGCAGAACCAGACCGTGGCATGGTCACTCCCCGCCAATGGGTCCCTTACCTCCAGACCCCCAATCTGGTCACTGTCTGCCAGGACCACATCCAGTACCCGTGTCTCCCTGGTCGGTTCCCTCACCTGCTGAGTTAGGAACGCGTCTTGAAAGACATCCAACAACCTCTGTTCCTGGTCACAGAGGATGTCATAGTCTCCCAGTCTGTTCCTGGCATGTTTAAGTCCCTAACACCACCACTTTTCCTCTGCCCAGTCTGCAGTGTCTCCTAACATCTGCCACCAGACTGTCCTCCAGCTCCTCCGCCAGGGCAGGGGGTCTATACACCACTCCTATTTTTACTCTCTTGCCCCCCCTTGTTATCAAGGTGACCCAAATCGCCTCCATGGTTCCCTCCGCCTCCTCAACTCCCCCTATGCCAATGCAGTTTTTTACTATCATTGCTACCCCTCCTCCCCTTCCCTCCCCCCTGTCCTTCCTGAACATAGTGTAACCCTCCAGGTTCAGGTCCCAGTCATGTCTTGCAGTGGCCCAAGTCTCAGTGAACGCTGCCACATCCACTGCTCCCTCAGTTAACATCGCCTGGAGCTCAGGCATTTTATTGCCCAAGCTCCTGGCATTTAGCAGGACTACCTTCCACCCTTTCCCTAGTCATTTCCCTGCTCGTGTTCCTTGGGGATTCTGTTTTCTTCTGGTCTGCACTTTGCCAGTTGGTCTTTTCCTGCAATCCTCCTGGTCCCCAGGGGTGGAGACAAGTCCCTCCTTTACCGCATCCCCTTGACTGCCTTTTCTCCCATCCCACCCCCCTTCACAAGTTTAAACCCCACTTTTCACCAATGAACTCCTCCATTTTCAACTTAAGGATTCCCCCCTCCAAATTGAGATGTAGTCTATCTCTAGCATACAGCTTCTTATCCTCCCAGGTCTCCCCCAATCCCCCATCAACCCATACCCTCTGGCCTCACACCACTCCCTGAGCCACTGGTTTATCTCCCTAATTTTTCTTTTGTGTTCCCCACTAGCCCTTGGCACTGGCAGGATTTCTGAGAAGGAAACTGTGCATCCTGTCATGACAGACCCTGGCGAGCTCCTGAATCTTGCCTGTGTATCTCTAGCTCGCTATTTCCCTCAATGTCATTGGTGCCCAGGTGGACCAGTATGTCTGGGGAACCCCACAGTCCTTTGCCAGCTGATATACCTCATGCTTAGCCCTGTGCACGTTAGTCCAGGGAAGCATCTTGTTCTAACTGGCCAGGCTTCTCCTCCTATCCCATTTGATACCCTGATCATAGAATCCCCAGCAGGAGCACTTTGACCTCCTTTTCCTCCATTTCCCCCTTCCATGTCCCTCATCCTTTCTACGGGCCCCCCACCCAGCTGGCTCCTTGTTCCTCCCCTATCTGGGTGCCACATGCCACCCGTTCCTTATTTACCATGGCCACTCCCTCCCCTCCAATCCTATGCCTCTTCTCCTCCTGAGTATCCTTCTGTACCTTGTTAATTCCCCCCTCACTGCTCGCAACTGGTCCTTCTCCCCCATCTGCTAAACTAGCCTGGCTCATCCTCCCTTCCTTCCTGTCCCCACTTAGTTCCTCCTTGCTCGTCGTGCTCCCCTGGCCTACCCCCTCAGCTCTCTTTACTGAATCATCCTTGTACTTCTGGTCCTTCTTTACCTTTCCTCCCAACTGGTCCTTCTCCTTGCGCTTTCCTCTCTCTTCCCCTGCTCCGATCTATTACTCCCCCATTCTCCTGCATTCCAGGTCCCCCTGTTCTTCCTGCTATCTGGCTGCCTCCTGCCCCCCACTCCCACACCCTTTCCGTCTCTAACCACCTCTGTCATGGCTACATCCCCCCCATCCTTGAGCAGAAGAAGAGAATTGAAGCGGTTACTAAGTATAAGGTCTGATCCACCTCCCTGCCTTGCTTCCTTCTGTCCAGCACTGGCTATCCGCCTACTTCCCTGAGAATGTTGTCCCTCCGTCCCCCCTTTGTGAGGGTCCCCAGTTACCTGCCTGCTTCCTTGGTAGTGTCCTTTTGGGCCCCCTCTGCCAGGGTCCCTATGTGACCCCTGAGTATTCTCCTGCACTCCTTTCCCTATACCCCCGCCCCCAGTGCTTGGTGCAACCCTGTGGGAGATTTCCAGCCCCTTTCCCCAACCATACCACCCCCTTTCCCCCAGCTTTCTCCTCATCCCCGCAACCTCCTCCCTAAGCTGTGCCAGCTGGTAGCACACTGGGCAAACACCAAACTTCCAAGCCCAGTCCAGTATCATGGCTGCTCCACACCCTGTGCACCCCACCACCCTCCCAAAGATGCCGGCCCTAATGATGTGTGGTTCCATCCCCTTTCAAATAGTTTTCCTTGGGTGAGCCACCAGGTTCCCCCTATTCCAAGATACCCCTACTGCCTAATCAGGTCACCCACTAATCCTAGAGACAGTCCCACTGTACACCAGTAACTCTGTTACTAGGTGCAGTACAACACATTAAACATGTAAGGAAAATGGACAACTCCTAAGCTCCTCTCTCCGGCCTTTAAATCCAACCCCAGTGGCTAGAACTACATGAGCTGCACCAGCAGCCTTTCTCCAATTGCAGGGCAGGTCTTCCCTATAAATTTGCAGACTTCTGGGGAGGGAGGGTGGGGAGGTGGTCTTGGCAGACACCTGACAAGAGAGAGTGTATCAGCCCTGTGTCTCCTCCAAGCCCTGCAGCTAAAGAACCATCTCCAAGCAAATCCCACCAAACAGGTTTTAAATCAGAAGAAATAGGCCTCTACCAGCGCAGCCTGTTACAAAGTGAAACATCCACAAAAGAGCCCCACTTACAGCCACTAAATCAGTTTACAAACATCCAGGATCCCCAGAACAATACCCTGCTAGCCCCTTAGAAGCAAGAAAGAAAAGAACTAACCTACCAAGTAATATCCACAAGAACCCTGTGAAAACAGCAGCAGCTACTGTCCTGGAACACAACTGATCCTGCCCCCTTCCAGTTCTTTCTGACACATACACATACACACAGTTATTATATTTCTTATATTTAACAGTGTATTGATAGTACACATTCTACTGAATGTAGCCTGTCTTACATTTAGTCTGGGTGTAGGGAGGCATTAATTTATTATTTTGATTTATGTGCATGGTGTTATTATTGCCAAATATACTTTTAGAAATTTTTCTATCATGGTACTTTTTCTCCTAACTTACTGTCTGGATTGGTGCTAGACACTTCGATTTTCAGCAGTGTGTAATTACAAGATATAATAATAATAATTCTTTATTTATAATGCGCCTTTCCAAACCAAGGCGCATATCGGTCAGAACACTTAAAACATATAAAACAGCATCACGTTCAATAAGTACAAACGTGTCAGCCAACGTCTTCACTATAAGCCTTATTCCAGAGGAAAGTTTTTAAAGCCTGTTTCAATCCCCCCACAGTCGCGCACTCCCTGACCTGACAAGGTAGAGAATTCCAGAGAGTCGGGGCCATGAACATAAATGCCCGGACTCCCGCTGATTTTAAAATCATCCTCGCAATCTCTAGCAACCCCTCGTCAGCCGAGCAAAGTGGTCGCTCAGGGTGATAAGGAACCAGGAGCTCTTTAAGGTAGTCAGGGCCCAGTCCGTGTAGGGCTTTATATGTCAGTAACCCGACTTTGAAGGAGATCCGCCACTGGACTGGCAGCCAATGCAGTTCCCCGCAGCACAGGTGAAATATGGGCAGATCTTGAAATCCCCATCAACAACTGGGCTACTGAGTTCTGCACCAGCTGCAAGTGACGGATATCAACCCCCGGTAGCCCAAAGTAAAGCGAGTTGCAATAATCTAAGCATGAGGTCACAAAGGCATGGATCAATACAAGCAGATCTACGGACAGAACAAGGTGCTTGATCCTGGAGATGTTTCTTAGATGGTAGAAAGATGACTTTACGACGGCCGACACCTGTGCTCGAAGTGTCAGTCCCGCATCCAACAACACCCCCAGGTCTCGCACCTGTTCAGAGGCCTGGAGCGCAGCCTCTATGAGGAACAATCCTAGGGAGGAACCTGCCCCCAGCCCCCCCCTATCTGGTGGCCTGGATGCAAAACCATCACATTCATCTTCCCAGGGTTCAACTTCAACCAGCTGGACTTCATCCAATACTGAGACTGCTCCTTCTTGGTCGGGAGCAAAAGACAGGTTGAGCTGGGTATCATCAGCGTAAAAATGAAACCTCAGCCCATACCGTCTTACGGTGTCTCTGAGGGGAAGCATATACATCGCAAACAACATGGGGGACAACACTGAGCCCTGAGGAATCCCACATGACAGCAGGATTGGATCAAAGGAAAAAAAAATCCGAGACAACCCTCTGAGTTCTTCCAGTGAGGTACGATGTAAACCATCTGTAGACCAAACCAGAAAGTCCACAGATAGATCTCAGGCACTCAAGCAGCACCCCATGGTCAATGGTGTCAAATGCTGATGACAGATCTAAAAGTACCACAATGGACCACTTTCTCTGGCCTCTCGCCATCAGGAGATCAATGAGCACCCAAACCAGCACAGTCTCAGTACTATGCCTCTTCTGGAAACCAGATTGGAAAGGTTCATAGATGCTATGGATGGTCAAATGGTTCTCCAGTTGTGCAGCCACTACTTTCTCAATCACCTTCCCCAAAAAGGGAAGGTTCGAGATAGGCCTGTAGTTAACAAGGGAATCTGGGTCCAAAGAAGTTTCTTCAACAACGGTGTCACCACTGCCTCTTTCAAGGAATGGGGATAAACACTGGATTCAAGGGAGCACCAAATTATCTGTGCCAGAACCGGGCCAGTAAGATCACCACAACCCATAATCAGGGATGTTGGGCCGGGGTCTAAACTACAGCATGTAGGGCGCATCCCCTGGGCAATCCGCATAACATCCACGACTTCTGGATGGTCGAAGGTACTCCAGGTGAGCAGAGGGACTGTGACCAAAACCTGATCCTCCGCAACTCGCACAGAATGCGTCGCAAGGATTTCGGACTGGATGTCAGCCACTTTATCAGCAAAGAACCGAGCAAGCTCATCACACTGCAATTGTGAAAAAGCTCTTCAGAGCTGTATACAGGTTGGGTTGCACAACCTGTCCACAGTTCTGAAGAGCTGAGCTGTTCAATTTTGAGAGGCAGAAATTTCCCTGGACAGGAACTCTGCCTTCTTATGGGAAATTTCTGACTGGTAGAACTGATAATGTTCTAGCAGTCTAAGGTGGTCGGCATCCAGGCCGGATTTCCACCAACAACGTTCTAACCTGCGACCTAGTCGCCGCAACTCCCTCAAAGCTCCATCAAACCAAGGAGCCCGAGGGTGGAGGGAGAGAGGGTGACCATGAACTTGTGCAATGGTATCCAAAGCCGAGGTGATGGCAATATTATATGCCAAGACCAAGGCTTCAGGATCCTTGCAATCCACCGGAAGTTCTGATAGGTCAAGTACAGCTGTTAGGCCATCAGATGTAACATTCCATAAAGGTTGGAACTTGACCATCTTCACAGGGGTCAGCCTACCGGGGGGATGTCAAAATTGAACCTCACGTGTAGTGATCCGACCAACCAACTGGTTCCACTCCCACATCTGAGACCTCGATCCCCAGGAGGAAATCCAGGTCAAGGGAATGGCCACCTTTATGAGTAGCAGTGGTAACCACCTGTGTCTGGCCCAGTGAATTCATCAACTGGAGGAAGTGTTGTCCAAATTGCGAGAGTTTGTCATCAGTCCAGGCATTGAAGACGCCCAGGACCATCAACCCTGATGACTCAAATGCCATATCGACGACGAAGTCCGCAACTTCCTTAAGGAATTGCTTACCATCTCTGGTTGGACAATAGATGAGAGCTATTCTATAGCCTGCACCTGCTACTGTGGCACATTCAAATGAGCTGGTCACCTCAACTGGAACACTGGTGAGCTCAATTGGTCTTAAAACAGACCGCTCCTCCATAATCTGATCTCGGCAGTGTATCACCAGATACTGAGCTGGAATTAGGCCTCAAATATGGGATCTACATTATCATCCAGCTAGGTTTTCGTGATGCATGCTAGATCTGCCGACCCGACAAGATCCGCAATCACTGCAGTCTTGTTCTTGACAGATCTGGCATTGCAGAACACCACCCGAGTCGGACTGAATTCCTGGGATACCCCAACTACTAGCCCATCCCCAATGATGGTGCCCTTGGGTATGGAGACCAGGTATAGAGGCTCACGCTCTAGACTCCATTTCGCCCCAGGGTGTCTCCTGAACTTAACAACCCCGATAGGAACACCCCACTTCTCCAACCTCCTCGCTGAGTTCACTCCCACGTCGGGCAATACCTAGTCCTGCCAATGTTGGTAGATAGAAAAAGCCAACGGAGGGGGGGTGGAAAGGGCGGAGGGCATGGAGAGCAGAAGCTGAATAGTACATGACCGGGGGAAACCCAAGCTGACAATTATCCCAGGACCCCTACATAGCCAAACTGGTTAATTATAACAATTAAATAAAATATATAAAACCCCAAATCACAGCCAAACCTTTTCTCACCCCCCAACTAAATAATTATACCAACTCTAAATAAAACAAATAACTAACTAAACAATTTAAACAATATAATCTAACCTCCCTAGTACACACATTAAATTAAATTGGCCCACTGGTCCTCTCACTACCTGGGCCACCTAATAAAACAAAATTATAACACCTGGGACTCTCACTCCCTGGTGCTCTAACACTTAGACCAAAATAATAAAATAATCAAATAAACTGAAACATTTTTTAAGGAAGTTATTCAAAGACACCCTTCAGAGAAGTCTCTCACAAATCTCTGTAACAGGGTGAATTCACAGATGTAATGCACTTGGGAAACAAAAACCCAGGAGAAGAGTACACAATAGCAGAGGAGGTACTAACAACAACAAAAATGGAATGGGACTTGGGGGTAGTCATATCAGATGATCTAAAGGTTGGTAAGCAATGTGAGAAGTCAGTAAGGAGAGCCAGTGGGATACTGGGATGCATAGGAAGGGGCGTCACAAGTAGAAAAAGGGAAGTGGTTATCCCTCTGTACAGACAGTTGGTGAGACCCCATCTGGACTACTGTGTGCAGTTTTGGAGACCTCATCTAGGCAAGGACATAGAAAGGATGGATGCAGTCCAGAGGAGGGCAACTAAAATGGTGCAGGGTCTGCATCAGAAATCATATGAAGAGAGACTGAGAGAGCTTAATATGTATACCCTTGATGAAAGGAGGGACGGGGGGACATGATAGAAACATTCAAGTACCTCAAGGGAATCAACAAAGTCCAGGAGGGTAGCATCTTTCCGAAAAAGAGATGTGTAAGAATAAGGGGGCACAACTTAAAGATAGAGGGGGGATGGCTCAGGGGTAATATGAGGACATTTTATTTTCACGGAGAGAGTGGTGGATGTGTGGAACTGCCTTCCTGGGGAGGTTGTTGGAGCTAAAACAGTGGGGGAATTCAAACATGCATGGGACAGACACAAGGCAATTGTAGAAGGGGGTGGCAAGAAGTAGGCTGTTGGTTAACTAGAATCTGCAGCTTATCCAGTAGGTAGGGAAATGGGCAGACTGGGTGGGCCAAGTGGTCCTTATCAGCCATCAAAGTCTATGTTTCTATAACTTCCCAAAATGTATAAGATAAAATAAGTACGGTTGGGGAAGGATCAAACTGGCTGTAATCCAAACAATCCGCAGTCTAAAACAGTCAGAGATAAGGATTCACTTGTGCCAGGGCCAATGTCATCCAAAATTCGGTGTTCACGTAAATCCTCAGTCTTCCAGCTTACAAATGTTAAAACACACAAAGGACCACAGGGATTCTTCAATGTCATGAGGGAATTACTCCATCAAAAAAGGTCAGTGGCCCACCACTACGGCTCTGGGACGAGTCTACCCCCGACAGACTACCTCAGGAGCCTAGCAGGGGGGAATAACAGGCCAGGTCCTCCAACCGACCCCATTCCCCACCCCTGCATGGGACACTAACCCCCCGAAACCCCTCAGATCCCAAGTCAGGCCTCCAAGACAGACTCTCGAATTACCCTTATTCGGGTCAGAAACAAAGAGACTCCAAAAAGAAACTTCAAGACTAAAATAACCATTACTGTTTAAGAGAAAAATAATACCACTGGAAGCCGTTAACAGGCCCAATACAGTTAAATCCCCATCAGGTTCTCGAATCAGCTCCTCCATTGCCAAGCAAGCCAGAAACAAAGTGGTAATTCCCAAAAAAAAGGATCCGGAGAATGATCAAAACAAAGAAAGCACACTCGGGTGGCATCCGAGGCAAACAGATACACAATCCTCAGTTCTCCTCACTCCAATCTGGGAAAGGGCACTAGAGCTCAACTCCTTCACATCAGCGTGTTTCAGGCTGAAATTACCATTCACCCCAGGCTCTCAGATACGAACAAAAAATTGGCAGACCAGGTGCGGCAAGCGGACAAAGTATAAAAACAAGATAAAATAAAAACAACACAGCAGCATAAAAAAAAAAAAGCGATGTGGGAAAAACAGGCAGCAGTCAGCTGAAACAAAAAACAGATGGATGGACAAGCGACTAGCCCAGTGCAGCTGCCGCCATCTTTAGGACTCTCCTAATATATGGGTTGCACTGCATTACGGGACCATGCTAGGGTACATGTCATGTTTTTTTCCTGCAGTTCCCGTGGCAAGCCAACAGATGGCTGTGATTGCTGATAACTGAAATATTGTGAGTAGAAACTGAAAAATTTTCAACCAGCAATTCTATACATATTAGCTTTACATTTACTAACATGGTACTTTTCCTGCTAATTTACTGTCAGGATTGGTGCTATGTACTTCGATTTTCATCTGCGTGTATTACAAGATATGGACTGCACTACATGATGGGATCATGCTAGGGTACATTTTCATGTTTTGTTCCTGCAGTTCCCTTGGCAGGCCAACAGATGGCTGTGAAACAATGGTAGCAGCACAGCACTGTGTTACAGCCATCTATTGTGCTGCCATGTGGAAATGCACTAGAACAAAGAATTTACTCTGGTTCACAAATGTACAACAAGAGCAACCAGGCATTACTAAGGAAGTAATGCATGGCTGAGCTTGGGTCATGTATGGCAGTTTAACCGATTTAGATAGCTTATTGTAGTACGCTATTTATTGCCATGCTACAAGTTCTAGTTTGTGTGCACAGCAGATCTCTATAGTTTTAAAAGGTCTTGATTTTAGGCATAAAATAATATATCTGATCTCCTGCCATAATTCACCAATGATAGGAGTGCAAATGTTTACAGCCCCAAATGAAGCATTTTGTTTTTTAATAAAACTTTGTTCATTTGAGTTCACCAGACTTGTAGGACAAGGCACACGTTACATAAAAATGAGCATACGTAAACAAATTACACTGGACATAGCACCTACACAGTTACTTTGTCTTCATGTAATCATGTTGTCACCTTAAATGTGATATTTTGCACCTACTGCTACTTTATTTGCACTGTTCTATTGTCAGTCGTTGCTGTTTATCATTGATCTTGCCCTCTGGATTGACAGCCTTTGTAACTGTGTTGCTGCTAATTTTGTATAGTCCTCAACTGTACTCTCCTGGGTTGTATCTGACAATGGGAATTTATTTGCCTAGTGTACCCTAGCCAGTTACCAAAAAAACAAACGGACAAACAAATAAACAAACTTACAGGTACACAAGTCAAAAAAATTGTACAACTAATTTGGTGGTCATACATTGCAGAGCATAGAGATGTTTGTTACCGAACATTGTACAGTTACCATGTGAAAAACAATGGGCCAAAACTCCAGAGTCTCTGAAGGTCAGTGTATTTTACTCACCCACCCAATACCATTCTGACATCAATGCTACTTGGATATTCCTACAATATATTCTAGCAGCATCTGGCCATTTTGAGATGCAATGTAGTCCATAAATGGCAGCCATTTGGCATGAATTTTATCCTTGCAGAACCTCAACTATGATGACCTTTGATGGCAGATCTGGTGGCAAGGCAGTGTGACAGGGCAGTGGGCAGGGTCAATGGGTGGAGTTCATAATGAGGGGAATCACCAGCAGAAGAGGAGAGGTAGTGTTACCACTGTATTGATCGTTGGTGAGACCCCCACCTGGAGTACTGTGTCTAGTTCTGGTGACTACATCTCAGGAAATACATAGACAGGGTGGAGGCTGTCCAGAAGAGGGCAACTAAAATGGTGCGCAGGAGCTGCATCATAAGCCCTACGAGAAGAGATTGAGGGAATCTCAATATATACACCCTGGAAGAGAAGATAGGGGGGTGAATGATAGAGATCTATAAGTACCTCATGGGGGAGAACAAGGTACAGCAGGGGAGTATTTTTTAGAAGAGAAGGGGCACAAGAACATGGAGGCATGCTATGGAGTTTAAAGGGCAGAATTCAGGAGGGATACGAGGAAGTACGTCTTCACTAAAAGAGTACTGGATGCCTGGAATAGTCCTCCAGCAGAAATGGTGAGGGGGTTAAAAACAGTGGTGAGCTTCACAAATGCATACAATAGGCACAAATGCATCTTGGTAGAAAAGCGGGGTGGGGGGGGGAGATAAGCCAGAGATCAGGTAGGGTCTGTGGAGACACCGTAGGAAGAGAAAAAAAACTTGAGGAAGCATCATGTGGAAAAATCAGGGCTTTTGTACCACCATATGCAAGTGACCTATACGATCTCTATGGAGTTATTATGCAAATGACTGGAGGTCATGTGATAACCCCTGTAGGTTTTAATATATACAGTTATGGGCATGAGCGGACAATGTGGGTGATTCCATGCAAGTGGCACATCATTATTCTACACCATGCTACATTACAGAGTTTGCATGTACATGATAGTTGTCACAAATGCACTGACAGTGTTCAAAGAAAAACTAAAAAATGACTGGAGGTCACGTAATGACCCCTCTAGATTTTCATTATACACAGTCTCTATGGGTAAGTGCAGAAAATGTGGGTGATTCCATGCAGCTGAAGCATTATTATTCTACATCTTGCTATGCTAGTGTTTGCATGGGTTCCATGTCATAACAGCGATTGCAGAATAGTGATTGCTATTATTTCTAGTGTATATCACTGAAAAGCAAATCAACGATATACACTTTTACCCTACCCAACATCCGCAAAACAAAAAAAAAGTGTTTTTGCTGGGGCCTTTGCCCACCGCACCTCCCTGAATTTATATTATCAACTACAGGGGGGTGCATGTCGGGGAGGGAGGGAGCAAAAGCCTATACTGGGAAAAAGATTAAGTGCTGCACTTGGAAACAGCGGCAAAAGTAACTCGTATCCAGACCTGAACCCTGCATCTGCTGCCCCAGAGCTAGCCACCCACACCACCACACCACATAGCTAGTTCAGTGGCAGCAGATAAACTCAGCCCTCAGACCCTCTTCCCTGTCCCTCCCTGTTGCTATTCCCCTTTCCTGTCAACATTCAGTACAGTCGCAGTCGCCCACAGTTGCTACCCTTGCAGGGTATCCCAAGAGTATAGCGCTGAATATGAGTTGCTGTTTTGATATGGCACCCATAATTGATCTCTATACTCACTGGATACCGTTTGTATGTGCCTGATAGTTGTCACAAGGAACTGACAGTATTCATAGAAAAGCTTAAAAAAACTAACTATATTTCTCACTGTTATGTTCATATTGATACAAGTTTTCAAAATTGTTGTATTTTTTTTTTTGCTTTTTAGAAAACAAAACAAAAATTGCAGTCATTAGTGATTGCCAGTAATATATAAATAGGTGTATGCTATTCAATGATAACTGGGATTAATATTTTATTTTTCTAAAGAACAATAAACTACAGGTTAGAAAATATTCAAATGGGATTCTGCTTATAAACCTGCATCAATGTGAATAAATAAAAAGAGAAAAAGTCTTTGAAGCCTTGCTAAAACACTGCAGAAGAGGTTATATTTGCTGTAAAATAATTGTAGCTACTGTATATTCACTCAAGTGATAACTGCACAAAAATAAAATGGCACTAACTAACCAAAATTGAACATTTTCAAAAGACAAGAAGCAGGCACTAATTGCAGAGCATGACATTTAATCTGCACAATTGTAGTAGTAGTGGTAGATTTTATTTATTTAAGACGCTCTTCCCTGGAGGCTCAGGGTGCCCTTGCAACATATTAAACATCACGATAGTATCAATTCATATCTTAACATTCATCAAAAATATAAATATAATAAATAAACTAATATCTAATATATATGTTCTCTTTACTCTAACAAACAGTAAACAATGACTACCTATTAGTCCCCCAAAATACTTGTTGAAACAAAAACGTTTTTAGTTCTTGTTTAAATATTTCCACAGAAAGGGCCTCCCTCAGGTGCCCAGGTAATGAATTTCAGAAGATCAGCACCATCACCTTCATTTCATTTCCTTTCCTCTCATTTTTATTGGTTATACTGGAAAGGCATGTGAGCACTGCTGCCCGTTTACACAAGCGTCCAGTTACATACAACAATCATGAGACATGACATAGGCTTAAACATTTAACTAACAGCGAGGGTTAATAAAATGGTACATACATTTAGGATAATATAGACTAAAGGGCAAACCATGAACTAGCCTTGGTGAATTAACAAACACAAGGTGACATTAAGCATTCAGTGAGGGTTTAACAATAATATAATATAACAGTGGGAAACAAAAAAAATGTAAGTGCAATCTAAAAACCAGCCTAGGTGGATTAACAATACTGCAAGTGCTAGAAAGAGAGGGTAGGTGCCTGAGGTGGATAACCAGACAATGAGGGGGAAAAAGTGCAGAATGGGAGCTAGATTAGGGTTGTGAGCAGGTGCAGGTGGGAGAGAAATGTCTCCTGATATTGTGTTTGAAGGCATTTGTGGAAGGACAGAGTTTTAGTTCCGGAAGGAAAGAGTTGAAGAGCGTGGGTCCCATAAAAGAGTGTTTTCTGGCCTAGAGTGGTCCAGCAGAAAGGAACCATGAAAGAGAGAGTGGAGGACAGTCTAGTGGTCCTGGTGGTGGTGGCTGTCTGGAAGAGAGAAGTGAGGCAATCAGGGAGCAGTCCACAGGAGAGTCTGAAGAAGAAGGTCACCATCTTGCAGTTGAGGCGGGCCTCAAGGGAGGGCCGACTAGTGAGCTTATAAAGGTCACAGTGGTGTGTGAGTTTAGGGAGACCAGAGGCAAAGTGGATAGCGTTGTGGTAGGAGCTTTGAAATCTGGAGAAATTTTTGATGACGAGGGGAAGGGAGACAAGTGACCCATAGTCAAAGACAGGAAGGTGGAAGCTGGAAACTAAGAGGGATTAGGATTCCCTGTTAAGGAAATGCTTGGTTCTGTGGAGGATACAGAGTCGTTGGTGGGATTTTTTGATTGTGAGGCTAGTGTGAGCATCCAAATTGAGGTGGCTATCCAGGAGTAAGCCAAGGTATTTGAATTCACTATTTCAATGGCATTACCAAGGTTGTCATAGAGGGAGAGGTCAAAGACAAGGGTTTTGTAGGGGCTGGAAAAAACCATGAACTTAGTTTTCTTGGAGTTGAGTACAAGACTTTGGATGTGAACCAGGTGTGAAGTCTGCTGAAATCAAATTGGAGTTTGTTAATGAGAGCGTTGGGGTTTTTGTCCTGCATTGTCAGCATAGAGAATGAGTTCTGAGATGGTGCAAATGTCAGGCAGGGAGTTAATGACCAGAGAGAAAAGAAGAGGGCCCAGGATGGACCCATGGGGGATGCCGTATTTGATGGGGCAGCATTCAGAGAGGACACCACCAATAATGGTGCAATGGGATCTGCCCGTTAGGCAATCCTTGAACCAGAGGCAGACCTCAGGAGAGAAATGGAGGCCAGCCAGGGTACAGAGGAGGACTTCATGATCAACGAGGGTGAAGGCTTTGGTGAGGTCTATGAACGTATCACCAGTGTAGAGGCCTTCGTTGTTAACTTTGTCTATGGAGTGGGTGAACTTGATGGGGGCAGTTTCAGTATTGTGTCGAGCATGGAACCCATGCTGGGCCTCTGTGGGCAGATTGTATTTGGAGAGGAATTCTGAGGTTTGCCTGTGGACCACTTTTACTAATATTTTGGAGAGAGCGGAAAGGAGGGAGATGGGATGTTACTTGCATACTAGACCCTTGGAACCAAATTTTTGAAGAGGTTCAATAATGGTGCACTTCCAAGCTTTCAGGAAGGCTCCCCTTGCAGAGGGAGTGGTTGAGGATGTTATTAAGAGGGATGGCCAGGGAGTCATAGACAAGACAGAGAACTCTGAAGTCAGTGTTGTCAAAAGACTGATCCAATGAACATTTCAATCTGGCCCTGGGCACCTCCAGGAGACCCTCCTCCACTGAATGGAAAGAGCATCTCGGGTTGTAGGGATACAGGAGCTCCATCAGGTAACCCAGACTCATCCTCTGCAGGGCCTTATAGGTCAGGAGATCTGTTTTGAAGGAGATGCACCAGCGCACCGGTAGGCAGTGCAGTTCATGCAGCACTGGTGAAATATGAGAGGATCTTGGAAGACCCATCAATAACCATGCCGTCGTGATCTGCAGCAGTTGCTGGTGCTGCAGTGCACCCCCTTGACCCCAAGGTGGAGACTGTTACATGCATTTTTTACCACGAGGCTCAATTACTGTATCAGTGTGGTCAGATCATCAGGAAGGACAAGGGATTTTATCTGGGGGATATTCCGAAGATGGTAAAAACCATTTCGAACTACCGCCGACATCTTTGCCTCCAGTGTCTGTTCACTGTCCAGAAGGACACCCGCATTTTTCACCTTGGTGGAGGTCTCCAGTTTGGAGGGGACAATATAAAGCCGAAGATCCTCGCCAGAGGCCTCCACTCCCCTCCTCTGACCTGTCTCCACCACCAACACTTCAGTCTTCCCCGGGTTGTGGCCCAGCCAATTTGATAACATTCAGACAAGCACTTATTCAGCACATTCCAGGTGTGAAAGACAGATAGAGATGGGTATCACCCACATAGCAATGAAACCCAAGCCCACACCATCTTATGACCTCATCCAAGGGCAGCATATACACTGTGAATAACATGGGAGAGAGGATTGAATGTTCGGGCACTCCACAGGACAGGGTCACTGGGCTTGAGGAATAATTCCCCAATACCACCCTCTGGGTCCTGCTTTGGAGGAAGGACTCGGACCAATTGCAGCCAATTAGTGGCATGCGCTAAATATAACTTGTGTGAGAAAGAACAGTTCTACAGTATTTGGTTGCAATTTAGTGATACATGTAAGTTACTGTCCATGTAAACTCTGTAGTGTAGTATGGCATAGCATAGCATGATGTCAACTACAGGTAAACTCCCTCAATGGGAGCCTATGAGTATGGGGCATGTATTGAAAATCTGGCATCAAAGACTTACTACAAGTTCTTTGCTGATTTTGTATAGATCATGTCTAACGTGTTTCACAAATAGAAGTCAGATAAGAAATGCAATGACAGAACAAAGTGCCGAAGAGGTGAAAGCTTTTGTTCCTTATTCCTCTGATGATATCTTTAACATTTAAAGCAGTAGTACAACAAAGCTGTACAGAAAATTAGACCTTACCTTTCTGTTTTATTATAAAAGATTCCAGGGATCTTCTAGTTTTATTTGGTGGTAACATTTTCTAGTTGCATGAAATCTGAGTATTTTATAAATGTTTTATTTTTCTCAAGAAAAAAGATAGCTGGGGTCACGTGATGTCTGCTTGACTAACTGGTAGCTCTCCTCTCTCGCTCCTCAGCTCTTTTAACTATAATAAGTATTTCACCAGTTCTTTTCAAATATTTGTGACCTTACTTTATTTGCCTCATGTAAAGTATTGATCAGAGATTCCTCCTGTGGGGAAGTTGGCAGCATGAATGCCGAGATGAAACCACCACAGCTCAAACACACCCCACCGACATCGCCTGAGAAAGCCTCCAAGTGGCCTAAGGCTCAGGCTACATCCAAGATAGCAGCGTTGTCGAGCACTCTCACGGAGGAAAGATTTCTCACCAAATTGGAGTCACTGAAGACAGCACTTTGAAACATCACAGAATCCCTTCAGCATATGCAGGGTTCCATTGATTCTCTCACTCACCGGATGGGAGACGCTGAGGCCCATATGTCCTCGCTGGAAGACTGGCGTTTGAGGACTGACCCAGAGCTCACACAAATGTGGCAATGCTACAAGAAGCTGGAGGATCACCTAGAAGACCACAAAGCCTGCAGCTGATGCAATAACATTGTTATACTAGGGTTACTGGAATGAGCAGAGGGTCCCAACACAATTTTATTTGTTCAGAAGTTCAGTGAGCGTATTATGGGTCCCTCACCCAATGGCCCCGCTTACACCATCGAGAGGGCTCATTGTTCCCTAAGACCCATGTCTCCAGAGGGTGCCACTCCTAGGCTGCTGATTTTTAAGTGCCTCAACTATCTCGATAATCAGCACATTATCTCCAAGGTCCAGGATGTGCAATCCATTATGTGGCAGGGCACCTCTCTTCGAATCACCTAGGATCTCCCGATACTGGTGTGACAGAGAAGGAAGGACTTTCACTCCACTGTGTCCAAAATCATTGCAGCAGGTATCTGCTTTCAAATGCATTATCTTGCTATGTTACAAGTGCAGTTTTGAGGGGAATGGCAGAATTTTGAAACCCCCGCCCAAGCTACCCGAGAACTTACATCCTTGTACCCTGACCTCTTTAAACCAGCGTGAGGCCTTCTTCATGAAATACCTGGGTAAGTGCCTGCCTGGGGCTCTGCTCTACTCAAACCATATATTTAGTTTTTGTTCAGCACTAATCCTTTAATAAAGACTGTTTGGCTCTAACTGGGACTACTGGGGGCTCTCCATATCTTGCTTGACATCCAAATGTTTTTCTGTGGGGCACTGCCACCTATCTTCTCATGGGGACATGGACTGAATTGAGCTCCTTTCTACCTGTAGATGACCTGATTGTTACATGCTGACCAGTATCTGGCCCAGATGCATTTTCTATAACTTAATGGTTGTTGCAGCAAACAACTGAGCAACATCTACTACACCTATTTGCCAGTGGATACCCTTAGTGCAACGATGCCAGCAAGCACATTTGGACACTTATGCTCAGCAGGCTTGTTAAACTGTTCTCCCTCCCCTTTCCAAGATGTGGACTCCTCCAATTCTAAATCAACTTCCTTGGTACTATCATGAAGGCAACATGATTTTGCCTGTCACACACCGGAGGCAATTTATTTCGGGGACTATATGCTATGGGGCGGGAGGAGGCTAGTTTTATCTTAATGCCACCTCAGGTTGCCTTATTTTTATGCTACATGGGTGGCCTCGTCCCTCCACAGCTCCTGCTTGTCTGGACCTCAAGAAATTAGGGAGAGCCTTATATGTGACAGTACTGACAAACGTGATGTGTTTAAATGGATTTCTACAGTGCTTTCTGTGCATGCTTATCTGTGTATATCATGTTCTAATTGGATCACTTAGGATCCTACAGTGTCCTCTGTTGCAGGTCTGTGTACCTCTTAAGTTAGCGAATTATTGCACTTAAGTTAGAATCTTGGGGGGGGGGTTCTATAAGATACCAAATGGCAAAGGGAGATTTGTCTTCCTTTTCTTTGTAAAGCCTGGGGAACAGATGAGAGGCAGCGTGTATAACATCACAGATGGGAAGAATTTGGGAGTCAGACTTGTACATAGTTTGATGGGTGTGTGTGTGTGTGGGGGGTTGTTTCTGTTATCTTTGTTCATGTGTGGTTTAGGGGGATCGGGGTCCAAAGCACACCAAGGGATTTGGGTCTCTCTGTGATTTCACTGTTTTCCTTCCAGCAGTCTCAGTATGCTCTGTGTGAATAATAACTATGTCTCACAGTTATAGATTTGTTTCCTGGAATATTAAGGGTGCCTAAAACAGGAAGAAATGCCACTTGGTTCTGAGACACCTCAAACTGCTCTAAACCAGCCTCGTCCTGTTGCAAGAAACTCCTTTCTGCTGGGCAGATGTCCTTCTTTTCCGAAAAGAATGGGTAGGGCAGGTGTATGATGCAGGAGCTAGTAATAAAAGAGGTGGAGTTGTAGCAGGCAGGTAACACGGTCTTCCTTGGGTTCTCATCCTACCTGGTGGTGCTATGCAGTGCTAGGTCTATTAAGAACAAGACCACTATAATAGCGGATCTTGTTGGATCATTTGACCTGGCTTGCATCACCAAGACCTGGCTGGATGAGAATGCTGGCTCAGTTTTGGCATCAGCAATTCCGGCTGGGTACTTGGTGATACACAACCCGAGGACGGATCGTACGGGTGGGAGTGTTGACATCTGTTTTAGATCAGAACTGTGCTAATGGAGGTACCAGTGGGAACTACCAACTCCTTTCAATGTATCATGGGCGAGGGTGTGGGGTGCAGGATACTTCTCATCTACCATTCACCAGGAGACAGGAATGTTTCCCTGCAAGAAGTCATGGACTTCATTGTTGACCTGACATTGGGATCCCCCAGATGGTTGGTTCTGGGGGATTTCAATGCCTGGATTGACGATGAACTCTTGCAGTTTGGTCAGGACTTCCTCCAGCTATTGACCTCTCTGGGCTTCACACAGGTTATTTACTCCCTGACCCATATTAGTGGTCGTTTATTGGACTTAGTGTTTCTCCTGGGGATGGAGATATTCGATTTGGTGGTGGAACCAGTCAGGTGGTCTGACCATCATACCATTGGGTTCAGTTTTGAGGCCACCCCTAGTAGGCCAGCCCCTACGGAGATGGTCTGGTATCGCCCTTTGAGGGGTGTTTGCCCAGATGGCCTGATGGCGATACTGGACCTATCGGGCTTGCAGAGTGAATGCATGGATCCAGGGGACCTGGTACTTGCCTATAATAAGGCGGTGGTAGGGGTCCTGGATTTCATTGCTCCTGTTGGGTTCTCATCCCACACCGGGATTGGACGTGCACCTAAAAATTGCTGGCATCAGAGTGCAGTAATGGGGGTGTTGTACTGCTGGGATGTACCATCCTCGGATGAGACGTTAAACCGAGGTCCCTTCTGCGCATCCTGGTGTTGTCCTGGTGGGTGTCCAGGTGGAAGTAAACGAACCCAGGGCACTCTTCACAAAGAGTAGGGAACATTCCCAGTGTCCTGGCCAACATTCCCCTTCCCAAAAACCGGTTCATGCAATTATCCAGGCTGTATGTGGGCGATGATGGGTGATATGGCCACCACTACACAATCAGTCACTTCACTACCAGTCTAGCATTGCTTGTAAAGTGCTGTGGAATACACTGTGTATGAAAAGCACTATATAAATGCTGATTCTTCTTCTTCTTTATGTTCATCCCCTCACTCGTCACCCCAGGCCTCCTTGGTTTGATGAGACTCTGAGGAAGTTGAGGAGAGTGGGATGAAGGCTAGAGAGGCACTGGCGGAAGTCGGGCCTGGAGTGTGAGAGATTAGTTTGATGGACCATTATGTGGTCTATCAATCAGCTATCACCTGTAAGAAGGCAGTATTCCTGTCCAGGGAGATTGCTGCTGCACAGAATTGACCAGCTCAGCTTTTCCGGACTGTGGACAGATCGTGCAATCCAATATGTCTTCAGCCTGGAAGTGCTTTTTCTCAAGAACGGTGTGAGGAGTTTGCGCAATTCTTTTCAGATAAGGTTGCTGCAATCAGGTCCGGTATCCACTTGACCTTCTCTAATGAGAGCTATGGTGGTTGGCAGGAGATGTCGGCCACCCAGTTTGTGTGGTGTGACTTCAGCCTTCCCATGATCAGTGACGTTGTGATGATCATCCAGTCACTGCATCTGACCAACTGTAGTTTGGACCCGGGCTCCACAAGTCTCCTAGTGAGCTGTGCGGATAAAATCGGTCCGGTCCTTGCCGAGATAATCTCGATGTCTTTGGAGAGGGGGATCTTCCCTGATCCTCTGAAGGAGACCGTGGTTTGGCCCCTTCTTAAAAAGTCCTCCTTGGACCCGGATTGCCTGGCTAACTACAGGCCTGTCTCTAACCTGCCCTTTGTGGGCAAGGTTATTGAGAAGGTGGCTGTGTCGCAGCTGGATGATCATTTGACCAGCCACAATGTTTATGATTCTCTCCAGTCCGGATTTAGGAAGAGACATAGTACAGAGACAGCCCATGTCTGGGTACTAAATGACCTCCTAATAGTAAGACATTGAAGGACCCATTCCATCTTGGTCCTTCTTGATCTCTGTGGCATTTGACACCGTAGACCATGGTGTGCTACTGAAGCACCTGCGGTTCATCTGTGGACTGTCTGGTACGGTCCTCAGATGGTTTCGATCTTTCCTTGAGGGTAGGACTCAGAGGGTGGTGTCTGGGAGTTTTTCCTCTGCATTGCTCCCCCTATCCTGTGGGGTGCCTCAGGGTTCCATTTTGGCACCCATGTTGTTTGAGGTGTACATGCTGCTGTTGGGAGCGATAATTAGGTGGTACGGCTTGAATTTTCACTGCTATGTAGATGACACTCAGCTATACATGTCCTTTGTGCCTAGCCAGGATGCTGTTTCCATTTTTAACAACTGTCTCACTGAAATCCAGGACTGGATGAATGAGAGCTGGCTGCGGTTAAACCCAGAAAAAACTGAGGTGCTGGTTGTGGACTCAGGTCACTGGGAGGCAAGAGTGTTGGTGGGATCACCTTCAGGTCTATGGCTTGGGGGTGTTCAGCTACCTCAGACCGGGTGTGGAACCTGGGCGTTATGTTTGATGACTGTTACCTCTTTCTACCATCTGAGGAATATCGCCCGGGTGAAGCACCTGTTTCCTTCCGACAATCTTCCAACTTTGGTCCACGCCTTCGTTACCTCCCACCTTGACTACTGCAATGCCCTTTACCTTGGGTTACCGGGGGTTGATATCCGCCGCCTACAGCTTATGCAGAATGCAGCAGCCAGGCTATTAACTGGTTCATTTAAGACCAGTCATATATCACCTGTGCTCTGTGGACTGCACTGGCTGCCAGTACGGTGGCGGATCACCATTAAGGTTGGTTTGCTGATCTATAAGGCCTTTCACGACCAGGGACCTGGTTACCTGCAAGATCTCCTTTATCACTACTGTCCCTCCCGCTTTCTCTGATCCATTGATGAGGGATTGCTAGAGATTCCCAGAGTTCATTTAAAGACATTTGGGGCCAGGTCTTCTAGTTTTATGGTTCCAACCCTGCGGAATTCTCTACCTTGTCAGGTGCGAGATTGCCCAACCGTCCAAAGTTTTAAAGTAGCATTGAAGACATTCTTTTTAGTCTGGCATATACTGATTTTTAATGCTGCTGTCATGAGTTTTAACCTGTTTATTTATGGTTTTAATTAATTGTTTTATTTATTGATTTATTTTAATGAATTATGTACAAGTGCCTTGGTTTTGGAAAGGCGCTTTTTTATAAATAAAGTTTGACTTGACTTGACTATTAACTGGTTGACCTCATTTGTACTGCTACAGGAGATCTGGGACCGCGGGGACCATTTTGTTTTCTTACATTGCAGACTCAGACTATCGGAACTGGTATTAGGATCAGTTTATGGCCCCAACATAGACTCCCCTGAGTTTTTTGCTGATCTCCTGTCTCAGCTTGTCCTGTGTTTGCATTTACCGATAATCCTGGGGGGAATTGGAATTTGGTGTATGACTCAGACCTGGACTGGTCAGGGGCCAAAAGGAAGGGACTATCCCTGGCTCAACGGGGCCTGTGGGACCTGCTAGACACAGCTGGGCTCATTGACCCCTGGCGCCTTCTACACCCTTCTGTGTGTCAGTGCATATTTTATTCTGCATGCCTCGCAGTCAAGAACTGACTTTTTTATCAGTACTTCTATTGTTTCAGGTTTGCAGACCTTTGACATACAACCCACAGTGGTTTCTGACCACGCGGCAGTCTCCTTGGATCATAGGTTCCTTGGGTTAGAAGAGCGGGACCCCACTTGGAGGCTCAACGCTACCCTTCTCAGAGACCCAGAGATCCTTGCAGAGGTTAAAACCTTTCTGCAGAATTTCTTCTTGACTAATGAAGGATCAGTTTCTCACCTGGATATGCTGTGGGGGACAGTCAAATGTGCACTATGGGGAGAGTTGATATGAATAGCCTCTGCCCACAAAATACAGAGGGAGAATAAGACAGACAGCTTACTGTGGCAAATCAGAACCCTGAGGGATCCCTTTCTGCTTCTTCGGATCCTGACTCCTGGTGTCAGTTAAATGAGCTCAGAGTTCAATAGTTCGGCCTTTTGGCTGAGCAGGCTGACTTAGTTCTACAGTGCACGAGGCTGCGCTATCTGGAGTCAGGGGAGAGGGCTGGGAGGCTTCTGGCCCTGCACTTCTAACAGATTGAGACAAAGACCACCATACATTCCCTTCGGCCGGACCCAGGGGGCCAGATCCTTACCTGACCTCGGGAGACTGCAGATGTGTTCTGTCAGTACTATCAATCCCTCTATGTGGCTGACTCCTCATCACCTGAACTCCCTGTCCTCATTGCGAATTATCTGAATACTGTGCACCTACTATAGCTTTCCCCTGCCCAGCGGAACTTGTTGGAAGCCCCTATAACAGAGCAGGAAGTAAGGGTGGCTATTTGCTCTCTCCCAAAAAACAAAGCTCTGGGTCCTAATGGCTTTCTCAACAACTTTTATACTGAGTGCAAGGAAGTGGTGATTCCCATCCTGACTCGGTTGTTTAACTACCTGCATTCATCTGGCCTATCTGACTTCTCATATACTCAGGCCTGGATCTCTCTCATCCCAAAGCCAGGCAGGGACCCCCTGTTGCCCAGCAATTACAGACCCATTTCTCTGCTCAATTTTGATTTGAAAATAATGGCAAAGGTGTTGGCCTCCCATTTGCTCCAGGTATGGTCAGATCTCATTAGCCCAACACAAGTAGGCTTCATGTTGGGTTGATCCTCTTCTGACTACCTCCATAAGCTCTGGCACCTGATTTTTGCATCAAGCAATGGCAAGGTTACAGCAGCTTTGGTTTTGCTTGATGCAGAGAAAGCCTTTGACCAGGTGTTCTGGCCTTTTCTCTTTGACACTCTCAGTAAATTTGGTTTCCCTGATGGGTTTTGTGACTGGGTGCATGTCCTATATTCTCGTCCCATGGCCAGGATCTGCTGCAATGGGGTCCTCTCCACCCCTTTTAGCCTGCATCACGGAACATGGCAGGGATGCCCCTTTTCCCAATTCCTGTTCAGTCTCTATCTTGAGCCCCTACTGCATAACTTCCAGGAGAATCTCCTTGTTGAAGGTATTCAGGTGGGTGGGCTAAGTTGTAAACTTTCAGCCTATGTTTATGATTAATTGTTACATCTAAACCATCCCTAGTCCTCCATCCCTGCAGCGCTTGATGAAATTCACAGCTTTGTGGCGGTGGCAGATTACAAACCGAACCTTGATAAGACCAAGGTCCTATTGCTCAATGTTCATGTCCCATGCTAGTTGATCTTGGATATGGGTCTACTCTGGGAACTGCACACTCTTACCTACTTGGGCATTAGGGTTTCACAGGATTTGACTGTGCTGAGCAGAGAACCCAGCTCTCCTATTGAAAGAGATCTCTGCTGATTTACAGAGATGGATGCATCTCCCCATCTCTCTTTGGGGTAGGGTGCAAACTATTAAAATGAATATTTGGCCCCATATTCTTTACCCCCTTGGAATGTTGGATCTCTATTTACCCAAGGCATGGTTTGCCAAGCTCAACACATCCATCTCGGCATTTTTATGGAAACAAGGAGCTCCCCAAAGGGCTTATTCCAAACTCACTCTTTCAAGAGAAAGGGGGGTACTCTGACTCCCAAACTTTTTCTTACATTACTGTGCCCTGCATAGTTCTAAATGTTTTATCTGGGATTCTCTTGCATCCACTCCCAGCGTCCCAGACTACCATCTGCTTTGGCTGTCCTTGGAGCAGCGCATTTGCAGACAGGTAGGGTTCTGGCTAGCTAGTCTCTTATATCTTACACCTTCACAACTACCCACTAAACTCTGAAACACTCCTATACGGTGGTCTCTTGAAGCTCTCAAACAACTTTGCTCATACATGAGATGGGAGTGGGGGAAGGACCTGTCCGAACCAATTTTGAGGAATTCTAATTTTCAGATTGTGCACCAGTCCATCCTTCTCCAATTCTGCCCCTGACTTGGGATGGCTTCCCTTGCATCCATTATTGATGGAGATGCAATTGCCCCACTCCCTGTGGTACAGCAGAGATTTGCCATCCCAGTTCTCCATCTCTTTAAATACCTGTAACTCTCTAGAACCCTTGCCTTTTTCTTAGGTTCTCTGGTCCCTGCCATCTAGGGTCTTATCTGACCTCCTTCACACTGCCATCCAACCCCATGCTGTGTCTGGCTTTTATTGTCTTCTTCATTTGAGAGACCTGCCAGCTTGGAAGGCATATGCTTTATTGGAAACAGGCCTTACAAATCCCAGTGGATGTTAAGGCTTGCCAGCGGACTTGGCTACACTTATTCAATATGTTAAACAGGATCGCTACCGACTGTTACAGTTCTGTATTCTGCACAATCTTTAATACACACCTGTCAGGCTCCACAGGATGGGAAAGTGAGCTTCTCCCACTTGCTCCCTCTGTGGCATAGCGGAGGGTCATTTGAAGCACCTCCTCTGGGAATGTCCAAAAGGTACCCCCTTCTGGAATGCTATCCAGTTTTCCATTGATCCCTTTTTGGGGCTGGATTCTTTCTTTACCCCTGGAATCTGTCCTGTGGGACTCTTCCCAGAGGAGCTTTTTGGACCCCACTGAGCCTACATGTCTTTGATTGCCATAACAGCAAAGTTAATCATCTGCCGGCATTGGCTGGATAAAAATTTTGTTGGTGCTCGAGATGGAAAAACAGATCATGCACCGGCTGGGCAGGTCTCAGTGTTATACATCTAGGTGGGACCCGCTGCATGGCCTATTGTCCATTTCAACTGATCCACATGAATCCTAACATGTCTCTCTCTCTCAGATTTTGGCTCCCGTTTACTCCCACTTGGGCATCCAGTAAATAGATAATTGTTTTACATTTTTCTTGGTAATTTTAGCAGAATTGTGCTTCCTGGTGTGCTTTGGGGAGGGAGGATATGGGGGGGTCTTTTTTTGGGGGGGTATTTTTAGCTTAATGTTGATTGAGATTTGTATCCACTCCTGTTTCTTGGTGATGTTGTATTGCATTGTGGTTTTGTTGTATTGTTGAAAATGCAATAAAGTTTAAATTGTAAAAAAAAAAGAAAAAAGATAGCTGTCATATTTGGTTTATAAATAGCATTGTAGACCTGACAAGGGTTACAATCAAGAAAAAAAACAAAACAAGGTGAGCAGCATAGGAAGTATCCAGTAAAGTAAATTTCACAGGCATGCTATTATTTTTATTAATTGTACTGTAGCTGAAAATAGCTTTTTATGGAAAACAAAACAAAACAAACATTTTTCACTGCACTGCTGCTTTAAAACACGGGGCACTTAAACTTCCAAGAGAGATGCATAAACCTGACTGTGAACATTCTTCAAACTAAACATAAGGCTGTCCCATCATTTAATACTCATCAGACGGATTGATACGAGGTCCACATGCTGGATGAACAGATGAACTGGGATCTTCACCCAAATGTTATCTAGCACTTTTGGCTACCGACATTTTCATGACTCAGATAAATGGGAACAAATTGTTATCAGAAACAAAGGATAAACCAGGCCAGAGTTGGGGATATCATCTGTGTGCAAAGCAGTAAGCGATGATCATACCGAGACTTCCAAAGCCACTAAGATTAAGTCCCAGTGTGTAGAATGATACAAAAAAGTGAAATCTGTGGCTTTTCAATGAATGAAACCAATCACAGAAACACAAAAGCAAAATCTCAGCATTATGAACATTGCTTTGTCATTTGCACTGTGAAGTTTGTTGAGAAGCCTCACTGTATTTTTGCATTTTCAGTAGAATCTACCCTTTAAAGGTGACAGATAATGTGTGCTAACTGGCAGCAGTTAGCAATGTTCCTAGTTACAGAAACATTTTACTGGACCAACAGGAGAGTTACAGAATTTGCAGAATTAAAAATTCTGTAAATCTCTTGTTGGTCCAATGAAATGTATCAAAATCATCCATTTTGTTCATCTTTTTGTATGGGGACCAATATGGCAACAAACAATTATTTACAGAAACAAAACTCTTACCCCTAAATGATCCATATTTAACTGTACATGAAGAAACACTGATGTGAAAAATTGTGTTTTCTATTATTTTCTTTTTATGGACTTCAATGAAGGATAAAAGGGTCAACTCCTATACATGCTTGAGTATAGCTATTTATTAAATGTCCACCATAAAACTGATGTTTCATTGGCAGTAAGCTGCTTCATTAGAACACGGCAATACTGCAGCTCATTCTAGAGCTTAGCCTGTTCTTCTCCAAATGAATAGCTATCTCATGTTAGGTAAGCTACAACCTTCCTCATCCTAGATCACTGGACAATATTCATGTTTGTTTCTGATCGTTTTCTTGTGTCTGGTGAGGCCATCCTTTTTGCTCAACTAGAGATTTCAGGCAATGTCAGGAAGTGCAAGACTGTGTGGTAGTCACCTGTGCCCCAGCCAATTAGAAGGCTGTTTTTCTCACTCCAGTTTTATACTTCCGCCATAGTACACAATAGGGCGTGGTATGTCATGGAATATCATCACAACTCGAGTGCACTGTGGTATGAGGCTGCAGGCCAAGTGACTCATACCACAGAAAAAAGATGATATCCCATGATATGACACATCCTGAAGTGTATTATTACCATTTTAGAACAAAAAAGGAAGAAACAGTAATCATTTCCAAGTCAGTGGATTTTAATTGAGAAACTACAGTCCACTCTTTAGATTAACTGGTTAAAAAACCTTAGTTAATAAATGAATAGTTATATTTACCTTAGAAATGTCACTTAGTAGGGTAATGTACTTGTCATCACTCTAATCGCGAAGGGGGAGGTGCATGCTAAGGTGCTGTACCAGCTGTGGAGGAACAGGCAGCAAAAACTGTTTTATGCTTGGAAAAAATTCATATCTGGTACACTTATAGACCTCCTTTAGTGTATATTCCTCCTTTTTCATTTTTTATTACTTTATGTATGCATGTAGTTCTAGCACTTGCTCCTTAACCCTCTACTGTACTCAACTTCCCCACACATTTAGTCTAGCCCTGCCCTATGAAGTTGCTCAGTCCTGCTTGTCTCCACTGTATGAATGTAACCTGCTGTAAAAAACAATTACTAATTGTCACTGATATGCATTTACCTTTCAACTGTATTCTCCTTCTGCACCACTTGTTATGATATATGCTGTACCTATATGAAACTAATTCCAGGTCACCCCTGAAAAAGGGACCTCTGGTTCCAGTGGGCCTACCCACTTTCCAAAACAAAATAATTAAATAAATAAAATGAATAAATATATGACATGACAAACAATTTCGTGTTCAGCATGCATTAACTAATAAACTGGACAACTACTTCACCATAAGAGCCTGTAAACTATGAAAAAGTCTTCCTCAGTATCTGCTTAATATCTCAGAATTCAACAAATTTAAGTCACAACTCGATAAATTCTTATTTGGATAAATGGGCCAACACACCCAGTTGGAGTGGGAGGTAGTCACGATAGGCCTGGTGCCTTCTTCTGCCATCAAGAACCGAGTAATATCTGCACTTGGATTTTGTTTACAATTTTGTCTTTTAGCACTTTGAAGTCATTAGATGTATCGGAGTTAGTGGCCTGGTCCCTCTGCCCCCCCTAAATGAGGCTGAAGCAGGAGAGCAGAACAGTAATCTGAAGACAGAGAGATGGAGAGGCAGGGTCTGGCTGCTAGAACCCAGAGCTCTGAGGCTGAAGATGAGATGGCAGGAGAATTCTGGTTTAGGAGAGTGGACCAATTCAGCATGTGAAAGAGAGACAGAAAGATGGAAGCCTGGTTGTTGGAACCCAGAGTTCACCATCTGAAGACCAGAGGAACACAGAGTGGAGTCTGCAGTCCCAGAAGAGCAGAGTGCTTGGAGCACAGTGACTGCAGTCTTGATAATAACATCCAGTGGCAGTTTCCTTATTAATAAATTAATATCAAACATCATGGAACAAAACTACTGAACAACTGAAACATTTCAAGAAAACTGTTTGAGAGCTGGTAGCAAGAGAAGCAGAACTTCATTTTTACACCGCTGTACCCCTGCTATGCTTTTTTTAAAACATTCAAACATTTTAAAGCTTGAAAGTGCTACTTTGTCACAAAATTCAGTTCATACTTCATGTTTAAAAACAAGGTGCAGTGTGTTAGTTCTTTCTTCTGCCCTGCTGAACACTTAATGAATGTCTTATTTTTTAGTGTATCTGTTTCATGAATTTAATAATATATTTAAAACTTTTTAAAAAGAGTGCTTTTTCATGGGCCTATTGATCACATGACATAGTCTGGTCCAATAGAAGACCTCCAGCTTCCCCAGCTAATAGTCTGACATCAGATGCCATAAGTGCCATTTTGCACGTGAACACAGAGTAGGACATGAGCAAACTTGAGAAGAGTTGGTAAGAATATCCACATCAAAATGACCTGTATAGTGAAAAATTGATTGCTCAGTGCTCTAAATCAGGTATTTTACCTTTTATATATATTAACAAGTCCTCTGCTTTTGTTTGGCAGACACTACTCTTTAGCAGTTGTGAAGGAGAAAAGACTGTCTTTTAAAGTGATAGAAAGTCAAACACTATGTCTCAGTAACTATTTTCATGTATTTTTCGTTAAACGCGGCGCATGAAGAGGCGTTTAGAAGAGTAACACGCTGAGGTGTGCCTCTCCCATCAATACACTATTCCCTTGAGCAGGCATGGCGGTCCTGCACCAATGGGTGCAGGAGCTCCAGTATGACAGCGGTGTTCCTCTGCTTCAAGGCACCGCTGCCACTGGCGCCGACGCCGTCCCCGCCGTCCGCGCCCCCCAAAGCTTTTGTGCCACGCTGGGAGCCCACCCCAGTGTGGCAAACATTGCCAGCAGGTGCCCAATCCCCTGCCGGCTCCACAGCCCCCAAGCCACGTGGCAAAAAGTTGGCTGTTGTTTTGCGATGGGGTTCCCAGTCCCCGTCGCTCCTCAGCCCAGCGTAGTTTACCGGCGGGGTGCCCAATCAGCGGCTCCTCGGCCCCTCACACATCTTCTGCCATGCAGAAGCCCACCCAAGCGTAGCCAGCCTACGGTGTTCTTTTTTTTAACCTGTAAAACAAGCGGTCCCATGCGAGTCTTCTAGCCCCCTCCCACAACCCGCACCACCCCTCGCTCCGTCCTCACACCCCTCACCCCATACTTACCTTCAGACTCCAGCACGACGATCTTCGTTGGACCGGAACACGTCTGCACTTCTTCAAAGCAACCCGAACTGAGGAAGTGCCGGTAAGCTGTATAATGGGCTAGATGGGGGTTTTAACTTTATTGCATATCTCAGTCATTTTGGGAATTTTGCGCAAATTTTCAACATGGAGTTTTGGGACCCCTTCATGAATGATGTCACTGTCATGGCGTTATTCGGGCCCAAGGGTGATTTTGCAGGCACTGCGCGGTCACTGCGTGAAATCACCCTTCAGCCTTGAATAATGCCATGATAGTGGACATCAATCATGAAGAATCTAAAAACCATAATTGAAAATTTAGAAAATTCCAAACTGTTTTACAAGTGTGCGTTGCGCAGTTACTACGCAGGCTCGTAAGTTCACAAATTTTCAATATTTTCACTCCAGATTTTCAACACTGCCATTTTATCACACCTTCTTATGAGCTGTACAGCTGTCATTTTTCACATCTCACCCAAAATGTGTTTCTGCCCATGTAGCGCACAATGGCACAGTCGGTGTGCGAAATCAATGTATGGAACACATTAAGAAAATCACAGTGACACTGTTCATGAGCACAGGTCTTAAAATCACTATGTTGAAAATTTGGTGAAAAAATTCCTAAAAATGACTGTTTTATGCTGCAAGTGCTATGCAGTTCCACATGCTACTGTGATGTTTGCGAATTTTCAATATTTGCACTCCAGATTTTCAACATTGCCATTTTACCACACCTCCTCATGAGCAGTACAGCTGCCATTTTCACATCCTGCCCAAAATGTGTTTCTGCCATGTAGTGCACAATGGTGCAGTCAGTGTCGTGAACTCAATGTATGGGACACATTAAGAAAATCACAGTGACACTGATCATGAGCAGAGGTCTTAAATGGCTGTGCTGAAAATTTGGTGAAAAAATTCCTAAAAATGACTGTTTTATGAGTCTGCATTGTGCAGTTCCTACGCACGCTCGTAAGTTTGCGAATTTTCAATATTTTCACTCCAGATTTTCAACATTGCCATTTTACCACACCTTCTTGTGAGCACTGCAGCTGTCATTTTTCACATCTTGCCCAAAACGTGTTTCCGCCCATGTAGCGCACAATGGCACAGTCGGTGTGCGAACTCAGTGTATGGGACACATTAAGAAAATCACAGTGTCACTGTTCATGAGCAGAGATCTTAAAATGGCTATATTGAAAATTTAGCAAAAATTCCTACAAATAACTTTTCTACGGCGTCGTTGTGCAGTTCCTCGCCTGCGCTCGTAAGTTGCGAATTTCAATATTTTCCTCCAGATTTTCAACATTGCCATTTTACCACACCTCCTTATGAGCAGTACAGCTGTCATTTTCACATCCTGCCGCAAACGTCTTCCCCATGTAGTGCACAATAGGCGCAGTCGTTAGTCTTGAAGTCACTGTATGGGACACAGTAAGAAAATCACAGTGACACTGTTCATTAGCAGAGGTTTTAAAATGGCAATGTTGAAAATTTGGTGAAAAATTCCTAAAATGACTGTTTTATGAAAGTGCATTGCACAGTTCCACGCCTTTCGTGGGTTTGCGCGAATTTTCAATATTTCACTCCAGATTTTCAACATTGGCATTTTACCACACTTCCTTATGAGCAGTACAGCTGACATTTTTCACATCCTGCCCAAAACGTGTTTCCGCCTATGTAGCGCACAATGGGGGTAACAAAAAGGTCATGCTGACAATTTATTGTGCAAATACCAGCAATCGCACAGGGCATTAGGGTAAAGCACCATACATGCCAAACACCACTGCAAATACCTGCAAGCAAACGTTCGGCATTGACAAATGCTTGTTTTTAATTGCTATAACATATGAAGGCCATATCTATAGACATTATTTGATCCATATTTGAACAGTTGCTATTTTATAGGTGTTGGCCTTTGTTTTAGAGTTTTTTTTTTCATTAATTAAAAGTAAAACAATTTTATTTTTACTTTTTATTGTTTTGAAGATGAAGAACTCCTCAGAGAGGATGAGCGCATATTTTTAAATATAATCCTCAAGTTAAAAGGAAAGCTGAATTCATCTAGGCATTTATTTATATGCTAGCAAGGTGTTACAGAGACAAACAACATTCTGCACCTTGTCTAATAAAGTTTGCTGTTTGATATCCATATATACGTTAGTGGGAGTGGAAAACTGCATACCATGAAAACTGTAATATGCTACATGGTGAAGTGAACTTATATATACTAATACTGGGACTTCTTTTTATTTTCCTGTTTGTTTTGATTGTAAATGCACAAAAAATGGAATGTTTTATAGCTAGGAGTATAGGGATTGTGTTTTTGTTGAAATAATACTTGTTTAATTACATAGCACTTTTATGCATATTAATTAAGCAAAACAGATGTAGTAATATTTTTTCAGGTTAAGAAGTTAAGCATACGGACATTTGACATAGAAACAAAATGCAGTAGGAAAAAATTAGAAGAGTTGATATACATGGATAGACGTGGAAATAATCAGTAGTACACCAGCTACAAAGAACAAAAAAACACAAAAAACAACACTAGTACTAAGGGAAACTTGGCTGTATGGCCAATATCCTCCGGGATAATCCATGCCTCAGGGCATTTGCTCTGGGGTTCTTTTGTAGTACTAAGGGAAAATACACCTACATATTCTACACCAATCATAGTGAAAAATAATGAACACAAGGTTTGGAAGTGTGACAGGGTTGAATAAGGGAAGGCCCTGCCCCATTTGTTATGCAGAAAGAGTTTAAACACAAGGATCTGTTCTTTCTGCTCCTTTTCTGTGTCTTGTCTATCTGGTTGCGCAACCACATTTTCTTGTGAGACCTAGGAAATGATCACTCAGACAGGTTCCCAATTCTCCACCTCTCGCTATCTTTCTGCCTTCCCTTGCTGTTTTTGTCTTTTCTTCCCCTTGCACATCTCTAGTTATAAAAAAATATGTGAATCTCTGTGTAAAACTGCATGTGATACTGCGATCTTTTGTTTAAAAAGTTTATAGTTATACTGTTGAAATGATTGCAAAAAGCTATTCGGAACTCAAAGGGTTGACCTGAGATGCAGTTTTTAAGCTCTTCGCAGAGTTGTCAACAAGAGGTCAATTCTGGGACACCATGCACTGTTTTGCTGCACCTGCAAGGAACAAAACTGACAAAAACAGTCTGTAAATGTACAAGAACATTCTGTGAGAAGCAGGCTGTCTTAACGAGTTCCCAAACAGAGCAGCAATGCTTTTGCTAGAGAGACAAGGAGATGAAGAGACTGAGAGACTGAAACTTGGAATTACAAGATACCCTCAGAAGAAGGATTTAGTTTTCCCTGTTTGTACTGCCTTTATAAATAGTTATACTGAATAATGTTTTTTATTTTGCTGTCATTGAGAAAAATAAAATGCTATTTGTGAATTTTGAAAGCAGCTCCTGGTTTTCCTATGCTTCCTGACCTGTGCCTCGATGACAGGAAGTAATGGCACATATTTAATGATGAAAATAAGGGATGTCTCATTTTAGATTACATTAAAGACTTAGAAGCAGAAGAAAATGGTCAAGTAAATTAGAAGAGCTACAGACAGATAACCCAGAATCCTCAAATGAATTAGAGATAGAGAACCCTCAACCTTGGAAGGGGAGGGGGGGGCAGGAAGGAAAGGAATATGAAGGGGGTAAAGGAAATACAATTATAATGGAACAACAAGTAACATACAAATACTGTATGGACAAAGTTAAACAAGACAGGATAATAATGATACTCATGTATCCCTGATTTTAAGTACAGAATATGTAAATGAGCCTGCATTAGGCCTCTCCCCACTTAGAGACCAAGAAGATCTGACTGAAATCTCAGTGAGAGATGGGACAAAGCTTGAGCTTTTTAAGCCCCTGACATTAAAATATGCCAGCTTGTCCAACTCTGATAGTAAGGAAGAAAAGGATGGAAATATTAAAAAAATAACAATGGACCTCAATAAAGAAAGGGTGGGTACAACAATTTACACATCTATGTATAATAGATACCCCACTATCTTATCTAAGAAAATGATAAATGCTTTAACATTCCCCGTATGGCCAACATATTAATTACGGAATATTTGTAAATCTTTAAAACTGAATTAGAAGGTCTGCATAAGGAAGCAGATCTGAATAATACCATGTTTAAACAACTAGAGGCACAGACTCCAATGGGCATGAAGTGTGTCAGAGAGTAGCTTGAAAAAGGAACAATCAGAAACAAAAATTACAAAAATGGGGAAAATAAGGAAAATTCAAGGAAGGCCAAAAATGGAAAAAAGTATTAATCAGAAAATGGCAGATTTGGCCAAAAATAAAAATAAGAGGTAAGAATGTAAGGAAGGTGGGAAAAAAACATACATTAGTCACTAAAAACTTGCATTTTCAGTCAGAAGAGTCAACCATGTACAATAGAGGGGCGGAAACAGGACTGAAGGGAGCCTCATTACCTTGGGCACCAGTCTTGACCAAGGTAATCAATATCTTTATTAAAAGTAAAGGAACACCACAATCTTGAAAAGGTGTAGTGGCGATCTTCCACATATTTGAAAATGAGGCTTACAGGAGGCAGTATAGCACAGTGATTTAAGGCTCTGAGCTGCAAACCTGGTGACCTGGGTTTGAATCCCACAGCCCCACTTGCATACTGTGTGACCCTGAGCAAGTTACTTAACTTCCTTGTGCTCCCAGGTTGCGCCTGAAAACAAGCTTCAGCTTAATGTGTTTCTCCTGGTTAAAAAAAGGAGAAATTAATAATCAACAAATGCATAGGACACTAAGCATTCTTGCTGCAGCCTCTTAGATCTTTGCTAGAACCTTTCATTGTAAACTATTAAATTATTCAGAACATTACAATCTTATTTCTGGCTTACAAGCTGGTTTCAGAAAGGGTGGTTTCACAATTAACCAATGCTTCATTTTCTACCATATCTTGGACAAATATGTCACAATTAGGTCCCAAAAAGTATTCTTGGTATTCATAGATTTTTAAAAAGCATTTGACTCCCTGAATAGTAATATGCTTGAAAGAAAAACGTGATGATTTACAAGTAGATCTGGCACTAATAAATGTCTTTAATTATATATATTTGGGACAACTAGCGCCAAATCTGATTTGACAAAAAGGGGACTCTCACGAACAGAGTCAACATTAATGTAGGTGTTGAGCAAGAGTGTGTATTGGCTCCAGTATTGTTCAATATTTATATTAATGATCTAATAAATGCTCTGGACAATCATCAGTGCAATCATCAAATGACAGGAAAAAGAATTTATCTGTCTCTTGTTTATGCCACCATTAATTTTGTTAACAGAACATGGCTTACAATCATAATTAAACAATATGGGTTCGAACTGTACAGATCTTGACCTGATTAAAAACACTTACAAAAGCAAAATTATAAGGTATTCCAGAAAAATTTCACCTTTTTTTTTTTTTATAGGAAGTGCCAAGCTGGAAGTGGTGAAAGAATATACTTTCCTGGGCTCAGATTTAACAATGTACTATTTTAGAAGTAGCAAATATTCAATATGCATAGGAAAGTAAAGCAATCTTGTGGTGGTGTTCTAAGATTTAACAACAGATATGGGGGTGGTGGATGCACCCACAAAAGTAATAAATGCAAAAGCAATGGCACAGACATTGTATGCCACAGAAATCTGGGGGAAACTGTGACAGCCTTTGAATCTTTGTTATAAAGGTTTTATTGAAATTGCTATTATCAATTCCTGGTTATGCACTTTGGTAAGATTTATAGCAACCATAGGTAAAGAGCTTGGCTACCTTGAGACTATTGCATTACTGGTTATATATACAAAATTGTAAATGGATTAGTAAAATCATGCTTAAATAAAAAAAAAAAGTGAACAGTTATTTGAATAAAGGATGTAGTATTCCCTGGCTTGACTTGATCAGGTAAACACTGTGTAACATGAGCAAAGGCTATTTGTGGCACTGGGCCATACAGAAGATATTTTAGCACCTTCCTATGGCCCCATGCTAAAAATGTGTCTTATAGATATGGACAGACAGACTTCTATGTCAAAATAAAACCAGTATAGATGTCATTCTATTCTTGCCAAATAAAAAAAAGATATATTATTTAAAAACTATCAAAGATCCTCAGATTAGAACTATTCTCATAAGCTTTTAATTTGGTATGTTTTCTAGTAGTGTCTTACAAAAAAATAAATAATAAGGTCCCAACGAAATGTATATGAGGTATTGTCATTGTGGCCATAAGCACCTTGAAGACTTGATTCATGTAGTGCTGGTGTGTCCCTTCTATATATATATATATATATATATATATATATATATATATAATTTAAGTAGACTGGAAAATTATCAGAGCGCCAGAGATGTGATAGAGACTCTATGCTGATTACTTTATTTACATCTGATAATAAGGGTATACTCACCAGAGTGGGGTGTTTCTTGAAAGATATTTTTAAAATAAAAGGAAAAATGTGTTGAGATGTTATAAATGTTAAGAATTTTGATGGATGAACACATCTATTAGTACCTGAATTTCATGAATAAGATCTGGCACCAGTCTTAGACAGCACCATTTACTCACACCTCTTGCAGACAAGGGTTGAAGCTGGTGATGTGAATACTACCGTGAGGGTCTAGGTCAAAACCACGGCAGCAGAAATATGTAGTGAAAAATGTCACATGGACAGCAGGAAATGGGTGAAGTGAAAAAAAAAGTCCTAATATATATAAATATCTTCCAAACCCTTTGCCCATGTGGTTTCTGACTGCGCATCTATGTTGCCACGGTCTTGACCAGATACCATATGGTGAGCAGGAAAGGAGCCATCTATGCAGTGAAGTAGCACCTGCTACACCCCTTAAGTCAGAAAACAGCAGTTATTTTAGCTTAGTTTAAGCTTTAAAAGGGAACTGTTCCGAGTGCTGGTCTGGCAGCAAAGAGGGCAGAGGCACTGAATGCCTTACTTCCTGCCATGCCAGGGACCAGTATTCAGGAACAAGCATGGGTTGCCAGGGATTGGTGGGGTGGGAGAGGATTCAGTGACATAGGAACTGCTCTCATTTACTCTTCTGGGGAGGAGCGGCCAGCTGTTTCATCCTCTGACTGCCATCGGCTGGAGGTCTGGTGATAGTGCTGGTTGTAAGCGGCTCAAAGGGCAGGGTCACAGTTCTGTAGGCCATGCACGCCTCCCCGTGTATGTACTGATGTTTGACCATGAAAGGGGTCAGAAGGAGAAAATGGAAAAGTGGTGAAGGTGGGCTTCATGAAGCCCTACCCACCCACTTCCCCCTGCCCTGCGATGCCACTTGGCTACAGGGGAAGATCTGGATTTGTTGACCGAAGGGAGAATGGAACCCCTCCTCCTGGCTCCAGCATGGGGGGAATCCACTGGGGACTTGTCCCCTGAAGTTGGGAGAGACAAGTGCTGGTCATTGGGGAAGGGGGAAGGGGGGGACAGAGCTGAAAGCCAGCTCACCTTCCCCAGGAGGTAAAAATCTTAATGGGCAAAAAACAGAACAGCTAACATTTTTGGGATGAAAGTGCAACTCCCTTGAAAAAATTGCTACCCCCTTGAAGTAAATTCTAGATCCAATCCTATCAGTGAGCTTGGTGAAAAAGGAGCTAAACGGGCAAAGAATAATAAAAAGTCTCAGTCGAGACCCCTTGAATCCTTCCAGCCAGACAGTTTGTTCTGTACATTGCAAGAAAGCAACACATCAGCATCACGTGTGTACGTTGTAAACAAATGTTGAGAGTTAAGATCATTTGGCACACAAACACATACTTATATGGCTAGAGGTACCGTAGCCTGCAGATATACAATATTTACTTAATGTCCTCCTTGTAATTTATGTCACGTGACACAGTACACTTGACTTAAGTGTTTCAAGTGTACTGTCAAGCAGCAAATAGCAGGTACTAGTCTAAACTAGCCTGAATGGTGCACTAAGCAATAAAGAGGGTGTGATGTACTTCAACAGAATTCCAACTGTGCTGTCAGTAAACAGCTCTGAAACAGTTCTGAACATCTGGTCATGTTATCCACACTAGCATTTATGATACTGAGTTTCTACCTGATATATTTATATCTGTTCCAGTGTTCTGTCTTCTAAAGTAAACCCTGACACCCTGCTGTCTGCTAAGAGTTGAAGGCATACTTAATCATTCAAACAGTCCTGGAATAGAAACTAAAATATACACACCAATTCTCTTGCACAAGTTAAAACATAAATGTGTCTTAATTAAAAATTTACCAAAGAGTAAGGCCTGGGTTTGGTGTTGTGGTCCCCAGGCTCGTACCCAAGGTCAGTGCAGGGGTATGCATTGTGGAGGTGATGCTGTTTGTTCTCTGTGGACAAGAGCAAGTGTCGTGAAACCCTTTAAAAATGTACAATATCCCACTTATTCTTCAGCATGCGGGGTGTACTGCACCTGCTTATAATGCAGTTTGGTGGTACAAATAAAACGTGGACTTTTTACTTGTTTCACTCAGACACATTCCTGTACTACTTTTTGGGTATAGCATGGGCATTTGATTTAATGGTGATGTCTGACTGCAATTTCTCTTGAGGTGGCAGCAACATATGACTCTTCTTAAATTCAGTCTGTCAATCTAGAAAGCTCTTGTTTAAACCCCAGCCTATTAGTGGTGCCACAGGCTCCATTATCAGACCTCTGCTGTCAGCTGCATGGAAGAGTAAGTTTCTGTATGACTGGTACCAGGCTCATTTTAAATTAGCCGGCTGTTAGAGGGTGCCGCTATTTCTAGCCTACAGGCTCCTCACCTCCCTCGGTTACCATATAGTTGCACTGGACTATGAATGCAATGTATTATGTACAAGACAAGACCTCCCTGAGGCGGCTTACTACTAACTCAAGTCATGCATTGCTTTAGCTACCAATTGTATAGGTCTTAACTGCTCATTAGGTAAATATGTCGATAGCTCTGCTCTGTTTTAGCTACCAAATGTATGGGCATTAACCAGTGCTCATTGTACTTATACTCTGTATGATTGCTCACCCACATTTATTCTACGTATGTACTGTATGAATGTCTATGTTTTATTCTGACTTGGAGCCTTTGGAAATGAGTCTATGACTCAAAGGGTTGTAATTCCGATTTCCTAAATAAATAAATAAAAGTATGGTGATGTGTGCCTAACACTTCCTGCGGAACAAATACCTCACCTCTGATATATGCCTGCTCTCTACTGACCAGAGACTTCTGCATCATGTAGAGGAAAACAATCCAGTACTGGTGGGGAAATGCCAAAATATTCCAAATACAAACAAAACAAAGCACACTCACACCTGGAGGAGAGGAACTGCAAGAACACTCAGCACACTTAACTGCTTGGTGACTTCTTTATTAAATTCAGTGCATACTGGATGACTAAATTTAATAAAGTAAGTCTCCAAGCAGCTAAGTGTGCAGTGCATTATTTCAGATCCCGTCATCTGACTACAAGTGCACTTTGTTTATTTTGTATTCGGAGTCTTTTGGTTAGCAATCCAGAAGTGCCCTGCATCCTGTCTATGAGTGCGAGCGAGAGTGTGGTTTGGAAATACCAAAAACCCCAGTTAGATATTCCACATCTAGGTTCATGAGTCATTAGGTTGAAAAATACTACTGCAGATAAAACTGCAGAACAGGTACATGGCATAACAGTTACTTAAGCTGAAATTGCAGTGTAATTTAAATGGTACAGTTTTTGATACCAAAACTGGGTGTCCAAAATAATGCATTATGCTGTTAATTGTGAGCCATGTCATGAGGTCACTTCTGGATCTCCTACGCTGCACTGTATCACCTAGTGATGTAAACAGAAAAATAAAATTCAAGAGAAGACAAGGGGAGAAATAGTCAGTTGAGCTTACCCTCATTTTCGATAGCCCCCGATACATACTGCACAATAAGTAAGAACAATATATTTTGTTTTGTTAAGTTAAAATTTGTAAGCCAGAAACCCCAGGTGCCTCTTTGCCACCCCTCCCCCCATTGCAGACATGCCCATATTTATTACCAAGACCCTTGTAAACCCCATATTGCTAGTAGCAGCCATCTTTAATGTCATGAGCCATTAATTACAAACTCACCCTCAACAACAAAAAGACAGTTTTCATGCTGTTCAGATTCAGGCACAAAATCAGGACCTGCCCCCTAGCACTAAACGTCAGAAAATCTGACCACTCTCCATTCAATACCAGCTCCTCATTTAAATACCTAGGAGTCACCCTGGACCCAGCCCTGGACTTTGACCTGCATATCTCTACCACAGTCAAATCTGTCAACATAAAGCTGGGGTTGGCGTACAAAGTTAGACACAATCTGACAGCAGTAGCTAGGCTGGCAATCACTTAGGGGGTCCTGAGACCTAAACCTGCCCACAGAATGGTTGCCCTTCCTGTATCTTCTAAAGGTCTTCTCCATAAGTGGGATGTCTACTATAATGGCATTAGCTGCTTTGCCCTGTTTGTACCCAAGCTCACTCACCACTGCTCCCTCTACTCCAGCCTTGGCTGGCTCTCCCTCACAGCGTTCCATCAATTCACCACTTGTTGCCATGACAACCTCATCAACACCTAGAAACCTAATAATCTGGCTCTCCTACTAAAACTGTCCCCCTTTGCCTACCCCCTGAGATTGGCTGTTATGTCATACCTTTCCATACCCCAGTGTAACACCAAAATGGTAGAAAACACCTTCCCTGTTTTCACTCCGAAATTATGGAACTCCCTACCGCTGGAGTTCAAGCACTCCCAGACTCACTGGATTTTTAAACTGGAACTCTGCAAGTTACTTGATAGTTTAAACCACTACTACTTTGGGGGGAGCTGACACTTACTTGCCTGCCCCTATTAGATCTGCTCTGGCACTTGTTCCTATCACTGAGTAAGGCTCTCCCCAAGTTCTTCTTGAACCACGTTACCCCTGGTACTTAATACTCTTTGTTGTACTATCATATGTGTTGTTATGTATGGTGCCACTGTTCTGCCAATTCCTTATGTCTTCTGCCACTGTGACATGTACATTATATATCAATGCTTTGTTAGGTAAATGTATGGCTGTTGTTCACCTGTCTTATCCATGTATTGTACTGCTGCTTTTTACCCTACTGTATGTAACCTCTCAGGCTGTGCCTGAAAATAAGCAGCTCTGCTGTTTAGCGCACCCACCTGGTCAAAAAAACTAAATAAAAAAATGACAAAACTATAAATATATTTAAAAAAAAATTAAGAGATCAAAAAGTATACTGCAATGAGTCTATGTCATCAATATATTATTGCTAAAAAAAGTACGATGACATATTTTAGTCAACTAACAAATACCACTGCTTTAAACTCAGATTGTTTCATTGTACATAAGGGGTTCCAGCTGTTAACATATCTCAAGTCAACCAATCAGACTGCCTCATTTCAAAATACTTTTTCTGTAATAACGTTTAGAACAAGTCCGTCTATTGTACCTAGAGGCAGAAAAAAAAACCTCAGCTTATGACAGAGATTATACAACCCATGTGTACTAATGAATAACAAGATAAAATGTGTTGTCTTGATCCAACATGACAACATAAATGGAGTTTGTCACTGAGCATACTCAGAAATTTATGTTACTCATTTTGGCCACATTGATCATGCTCAGAAATGTATTTTAGCAAGTGAAGTGCCAGATATCTTTTGACTAAGATGACTGATTGTATTGACCACTTGCTCAAATGCTGAACCACTGAACAAGGTGGGGGCACAGTTTACATTTTGTACTTTTTTTCCTTTTGAAAAGTTTTACCATTTCTATCACAAACTACATAAATACGTGTTGTATAAATTGAATATGACATGGGTGACAAAATATAATTCTTATCAGCTGGTTTGGTGACACAGAGGGCTCAGGCACTGTGTGCCTTATCTCCTGCCATGCCAGCAACTCGTGTTTGGGAATGACTATGGGTTGCCGTGCGTTGGTGGGTTGGAGAAGATCGAGCATCTCAGGGACAGTTCTCCTTTTCTGGGGAGGGGTGGGCAGTTGTCTCAACCTTTGGCCGGCACTGGGTGGAGGCCTGGTGGTAGTGCAGACAACTGGCAGCTCAGGGGCAGGGATACAGATCTGCTGGATGTGCACACCTTTGCATGCACATTCTATCATGTATGCCATGGCAGGGGCTTGAGGAGAAAATGGAAATGGAGCTCCGAGGGCAGAATGAAGCTCTGTGCACCTCCCTGGATCTGCACCACCATCCAGATGTCTAGAGTCATCTGGATATGTGTTCACGGGGTTGGGTGGCAGATAGCGCTCCACCCTCTGGGCCTTCCATATGGGGGGGGCAATCCATGTGGGACTCACTCTTAAGGTACGTCTGGGGAAAGTGGGTGCTGGCTGAAGGGATGTGGGAGCTAGGTGCTGAACAGCTAGCCTGAGGAGTTAAAAGCTGTATGACAAAAAAATGTATATATATATATAATTTTTAGCTTTGTTTGATGGTAATGGTCTAGTTTTATCTCACTCATGACTTTACCACTCACGAGATATCAACCAACCAATATCCTCTCATGTAGGTAAGAATGATATCTTATGTCAGCCAATGTTATAGAAACATAGAATTTGACAGCAGATAAGGACCACTTGGCCCACCTAGTCTGCCCATTTTCCCTACTTGTTTCATATACTGCAGTTCCTATATGATCTGCGGTTTACCCTCTCTTTCCTATCACTAGAGTTCCTTTATGTCTCTCCCACGCATTTTTGAATTCCCCTGCTGTTTTTTCCCCTACAACCTTTGTCAGAAGGTTGTTCCATGGATCCACCACCCTTTCCATGAAAAAAATACTTTCTCACGTTACTCCTAAGTCTACCCCCCTCTATTTTTATATCATGGCCCATTGTTCTTGAATATCTTTTTTTTGAAAGATGCTACCCAGTCATATCCCCTATTTGTTTTCTGTTGATGAGTCTGCTATGATGAGAACTCAAAAGGGTACAGAAAAGGTTAGAAGTTTTAATTTTGCTAACACAATTCCAAAAAAATCTTGCAGAAAGAATAGAGAAGGTTTACATTTCAAAGTTCAAAATTTGCAGCATTTTATTATGTGAATTGGCAGATCTGTGAGTAAAGATTCCACATATTGAATTAATCAACCCCCCATAGTTTGGAAATTACATATTTTGTTAAATCCATAATTTCTGCACATAAATAAACAAGATGTGCCTAAAAAGACGTAAACTAAATAACAGAAATGGTGTGTTTGTTTTAGAACCACTGCTATCCGAACACACTTTACAGACTAAACCATAAAACAAAAATGGCCCTGAAAACATTAATTTTTACATTGTAATATATTGCAAATGTATGCCAGTGTATATGCTTTTGCATCAACAGATATGGAATGTATATATATATATATATATATATATATTGACATAGCCTGAGTGAAGATATCATATTTATCTTCACAGAGGCCAATGATATCTTGATGTCATTGGCCTCGAGTGAAGACAAATATGATATCTTCACTCAGGCCATGTCATGTTCTGTTTATGCAACATGTTTTGGGCCATTGAAACACAACCGCCCTCCTCCCCCACACACAGAAATAATCCCATATATTGCTCACAAACATAAGAGATGCCACATGTTAAATACATTTTGTGGTTCATCCTGCTATTTAAAATGTATTTAAAGGAGGTTATGTGGTTGATCCTGCCATTATTTCAGAATAAGCAATAATTTAAAATAGTGTTTGGTTAATTCCGCCACTGTGATGTTTATTAACTGTAGGGTACTTTCATTTTCTGTGCCAACATGTAGTGTGACCGAGATGTCTGAAAACTGCACTTATATGTGCCGTTATAGTCTTTCACAATGGCATTTTGTGTCACAAGTCCTGAAAAGCGGTGCATTTGTACACTTTCACTGCTTTATCAAAATAAGCTCGATTCTACAGAGAACAGCGGTGACCCTGCAGCTTCAGAACAGAAGTAAGCGTTAGCAAGTGTTGCTATGGCAACACTCTTGCTGTTCTGTTCTGAGCTTGCAGGATCACTGTTCTCTCTGAATCGAGCTTATTTTGACAAAGCAGTGTCCAGACTCAGCATCATGTGTTACATGAATCTGCGCTGTTAAAGTGTGACACTTTCGGTCCTCACCAGTCAGGTCCTGATGATGGTTCTCCCCCACAGACAGAGTGACATTGAAAGGGATAGACACAGGATGGTGCACTGGCTAACAACGGGTGGGATCTGGCTACCACCTGTAAACTTGCGACCATGATCACCATTCCTGCGGAACTCGCTGCCGCTACACTTCCCTCCTTGTAAGATTGTGGTGCAGATTAACTCAGCTACAGTGCTCGCCACAGTTACAGAAACCCACCCTGGCATCAGTCTTCACTTAGCATCTTGCATGGGTACCAGGACAGAGATGGAAAGACGCATTCACAGGACAGTGTACAGCGGAGCAGAGTTGACAGCATCTGCATTCAGGCAGCATCTTGCACAGGACTGTGGAGACACACAGAGACTTCAACGGGACAGTGATGTGTGGCACTACAGTACTAACGGGTGGGATTAGCACTCTCACTCTCTCTCTCACCGATGCTAATGGGTGGTTGGGGATGCCTTATGGGTGGTCGAGGAAGGGGCAGCACCTAAGGGATTGTACTCTGCAGTATATCTCGATTACTCAGTGTTTCAGGGTAGCAACCAAGGATTGTACTCTGCAGTGCATCTCAATTACTTACTGTTTCATTGATAGACAAAGACACAATACTAACAGGGGTGGAATTAACTCTCTCACCGATGCTACGAATGTGTTGGGGATGATGTATGGGTGGTCGAGGAAGAGGACAGCAACCAAGAGGATTGTACTCTGCAGTATGTCTCGATTACTCAGCCATAGCAACACTCGCTAACGCTACTTCTGTTCTGAAGCTGCAGGGTCACTCGCTGTTCTCTCTGTAGAATCGGGAGCTTATTTTGACAAAAGCGAGTGAAAGTGTACAAATGTACACAGTTTTCAGGACTTGTGACACACAATGCCATTGTGGAAGGCCATAACGGCGCATAATAGTGCAATTTTCAGACCGCTCGGTCACGCTACATAATAGCAGGAACAGGGTCTAAAGTGAAAGTGATACTGAAAAGATGGCACAGATGGCAGGATCAACCAGATTAGCTTTGAAATTACGTATAGGAACGCGGAGATAACAAATGACGTATAGGAACATGAAGGTATCAATGATATCTTCACTGCCTAGCTGAGATATCACTTTTTATCTCCACATTTATGCCAAAACACATGTTGTGTGTGTATATATATATATATATATATATATATATATATATATACAGTATTTATAAAACAGGTGATGAAATTCTAATAACCTGATTGGCAGAGAGCTTCACCTGACTGTCCAGTTATCACAGCATGCCTGGACAGTTCATACTAAAGTTGTTTATTTATCTATTTATCTAATGTTGCTCTAACTGAGATAGCCCCATGAGATGCAGCATCACATTTTCATGGGGGTCCCAGGGAGGACAGAAGCAAATAAAAGATAAACATACTCCAGCAGGAAGAGTTTCACACAGGAGAAAATACACAACACAAGGCAAAAATGAACTGTAGAGGGAAAATGACTGTTGAAGCACATGACTGCTCACACTTCATAAATCAACTTATGACCTATTTTGTAAGAGAAATAACACCCCTCAAGGTGTCTACCGGTGTGCTGATATATGGCCTTGTTGGGTGGTTGAAGGCACTTGGCATACACCTCATGCCTCACCCATATATCAGAGCATGCTTGGACACCTCAACAGGTGCTATTCCTTACATACACATCTGTATCTCATGAATGGGATGAATAATGGGGCTCGATTAAAATTATTATTCGCATCCAGGTTTCTAAATACTTTTATTTTCCCTGCAGCCTATGTTATTTCTTCCTTGTAACTTCATCACAATGACATTCGTCCCATGGTATAAACACAACATTCCATCAGGCATCCTGAAAGTATCTTTTTATTACCTCTTTAATGTTGCAAACCGTGCTGACCTAGAACTCAAGGCTCTGCTTCGCTCTGCCACTTGTTGCTAGGCAGCATTGCTGTCAACATTCCAGAGTGAATACTAAAAGTCTTTTTCTGCATGCCCTATGGAATATCTCCTATTTATACACATGACTGTGAGCATAACATTTTGCAAATAAATGCATTTATTTTCATGTCTGACTGGCCTAAAGTGGAAATAAATAATTTATTTCAATGATACATGGATCATCAGCTTTATTTTCACTTTAGGCTGGTCACAAAGGAGCTACAGTATTAACTAATGGGAGAACGGCTTGCACAATGCCTGATGACATCACAGTGGCATCTGCCACGATTAAAAACAGAGCAGTGAAGCAGTGAAATCAATCAGAAACTGTTAACTTGTCATTAAAAGAATGAATCCTGCCAGAGACGCACTGCCAGTGTATAAATGAAAAATGACATTGGCTGGCTAAAACTATCAATTTTATTTTTATTTGCAAGGTTTGATCTCTACAGACCTCACTCGTGGCTCTACCACTCATGAGGTCATAGAGGTCAAAACCTGCAAATAAAAATGAATCTGATATTTTTATTCAGCCCATGGCACATCTCATATACATGTTTTTGTGTGGGATTATCCTGAAATTATGCTGATGTGTATTTTGCATACACTGAAAACATGACACAACTATAATATCTGTACAGATGAAAATCTTCAAATTCCTAAGCACCAAAACATAAAAACAGACATGACAAGTTTAAAAGGAAGTGAGAATGGCTGACTAGTATTTGACCACACTCTAAAGGCTCTGAACACCCATCAAAGATGGGCACCGCGTGATGTGCAAGATGCAGTTAATGAAAGAAACTCATCTCACTGCAAAATCTTATAATCACCTAAATAGCAAGATTAGATTCTTAGACTCCATTCCTGAGCTGGCCTGCTGGTGCAGCCATAGCACTACTGCTAGCAACGCCAATGACCTAGGTCTGGAAGTGAATCTGGGGTATCAGAGCACCGGTCAGGAGAGGAGGACTAAGCATGGAGAGTGGTCGGAGCACGATGCTTACTGGCCTCTGGCAGAGGCTAAGGGCAAGGCAGCCCTGGCCAGGAATGTTGGGAGGCATGGCAAACACTGGTGCACATCACGCAGGAGTGTGTGGCATATACCATGAAGAGTCTGGTGGCAGGGTGAAGAGGAGCACCCACAGGCCCCACACTGGACCCACTGAACATGCTGGCCCAAACTGGATCCGTTCTGCAGCGGGGCTTGGGAACCCTCTCCACTCCCACTGGTGGGTGGGGGGTAGGCAAGCCGTGTAGGAAGATAACAGGCAGGTAAGTTGCAGTGTACGTCAAGGTGACAGGGCTGGGGTTATCCTCTGAAGAAAGGCCGAATGGGAGGGAGGGAAAAAAAGGCCCCATTCCTTTTTGGACACAAATGAATGTGCCTGTACCTGCATATTGTAATTGCTTTTGATAATAATGAATGGCTTATTTTGCACATTGAAATAAGGAATGTATTACATGAATTATTTAAAAAAAATTATATTTACTAAGTTTCAATAACTTGAATATACACAATACTCATACATAGTACATATTCACATGCCATAATACATGCATTAATTCCCTGACTGTACTACTTTACTATTTTTACTACTGTAACTACAGTAGGTACCGTAACAGGTCAGCACTGTAAAAGAGATACTCCTGAACTATCCTTAGCAGTATGAAAACAAATGTTTACTATTATTGATTTATTTTTATTTATTTAGCTTTTGTTGACCGGGTAAGTGCACTAGACAAATCCTGCCTATTTTCAGGCACGACCCGGGGGAGGGGGATACAGATGAATGCCAACTGACCTTGAACCAGATTAAGTTGTTGGTGGTATTTTTAGTGAATGAGGGAAATTTGGCCAGGACACTGGGGAAATTCCCCTACTCTTTTCGATAAGTGCCATGGGATCTTTAACATCCACCTGAACTACCACCAATCCAGGTAGATGGGACCTCGGTTTAACATCTCATCCGAAAGACGGCACCTCAGAAGTGCAGCACCCCTCTCATGCTGTACTACAGTGTCAGTACTGGGATATTAACCCAAGTGCCAGATGTGGGAACTGAACCCACAGCCCTCTGATTTCCCGGCCTCAGAGGTGAGTGTGCTACCTACTGAGCCACTGACACTGCAATTTTTTTTAAATTTTATATTAAATTAAATATTATAAATCATTAAGGTGATTTCATTCATTCAGCATGCAGAGCCATTGTATCTCTTATCCTGCCTACAGTGTGCTTGGGTGCAGGAGTATTAGGAGAGAGCAGGGCTGGATTTAAGCTTGTGAGTAGGGGCCCTTAGTTTTTGCAGGGCCCATTCTGGCTAGTTTGTTTATTCTTGTGACACATCCGACAGTAATATTTTCCTGTCACTGAGTGCAGGAGCATTAGCTGTAGGCCGTGAATACTTGGCTGCAGACAGTGATGATAATGTGAGCTGGGAGCGGGCAGGCCTGCCAGGCGCACACAAGCATCAAGCATGTCACCTATGGGACAGATGGACTTTCAGGAAGGGAAAGGCAACTCAAGGGTCCAAAGTGGTGTGTCAGTACAACGTATCACAGTCACAGAGGGAAAATCTTCACACACATACACCAAATAGATCCATAAAAAAGTGTACTTTCTGTGAAGAAGACTTCTTTTAATTGCAGCCAAAGAGTAGAAATATAAAGGCAGTCAGCAAAGCACAACAAACAGGGCTCAAGGTTTCATGCCTGAGTGCTTTTTCAAGAGATGCCCCTTTCTGGTGTCCCACTACCTTTATACAAAATTACAAACAAGCACCAGGTGAAATTAGTAATCAAGTCAACATGCATGCATGAAAACACAATTACTGTACAACATTAAAAACAAGTATTCAGAAGCTGCGTTGCGCAACACTCATTTCGCCCTTATATATTATAGATAATTACAGATGAGTGACAACTACGTCATTTCAAACTACAGCAAAAATCAGATTGGCTAATAGAGGCCCACTCACCCAATTTTTTTTTTTGTCAATATAAGGTTTTTACTCAATATCAGAAATTCAGATATAGTACAAGGAATCCACACACATTCTGCAGAATTCCACTGGTATATGTTTTGGAAAAACCTTCATCAGTACAGTACCATATCTAGCGAAAATCAAAGAATCAAATCATCTATTACATATTTTAAAATACAAATTACAGAAAGGTCACTAGCACCAAATATATTAAGGCACAACAAGTTAAATTCTGCTAACCAATTCATGACAATATTGCTTGCCAAAGTTCTACCAGCTTTATCAGCTTATCAATTGTAAATAACTGCCTGAAAAGATTTAACAAAAAATATATATAAACACTATTATGATTTTTAACATCCATAAGTCAGCTTACCCCTATCGTGGAGTTCCAACACTTCAAAATTTAATCAACTGCTTTTTACTTCAAAATAAATTTCTTATCGTAAACACGATATTCATTTCGCTTGTTAATATCACTTAAAGATTTAAACAGACTTTTTACTTCAAAATGAATTTCTTGTTGTAAACAAATTAAGTATACGTTTTTCTTATTAATAAGGCTCATAAACAAACATGTAAATATTTAATTATTTATACTCATAACCACTAATCTGTACAATAGTATTGGCAAAAATGTGAATGCTGCTCTTAATATTTGTGAAAAGCAAGTATTCTAATTCAAAATGTTACACTCGCTTACCAAATTCAAAGTGCTGTCTGGTCATATTACATATTCCCCCTCTCTTCCATTGCATTTATACTTTTATTTAGCCCCATGTAGTTGTACCAAGCCTTCTTCAATTTGTCCACTGAATCTACCCCCACCACCCATTCTGGCAGCCTATTCCAAAGACCCACCACTCTCTTAGT